>OX596202.1:4089946-5434941 GCA_951394215.1 Glyphodes perspectalis
GGAGAAAAAGTTTTGCAGTTCCTTGAACTCTCAGGTTTTATAGTACACATATATTAAACACAGGTCATCTGTTAACTGGCCTGGCGCGTTGGTCGAGTGGTTAGAGACCCTGGCCACGAAATCAAGAGTCGCAGGTTCGAATCCCACTAGGGGCAAATGTTTCGTGTGATGAACATGGACATTTGTACTCAGGTCATGGATGTTTATAAACGTATTTAAGTATATCTATCCGTTCACCTAGTGCCCGTAGTACAAGCGTAAGCTTAGTTTGGAACTAGGGAATTGGTGTGTCAGACTAAAGAGTTTATTTAAAATTGATTTATTATTATTAAAAAAAACTGTTATTTTAATGGCAAAAAATATTGTGGTTGTTTGCATACTTATGAAAACAGGCAATATACCGCGAAAAGTTACTTGACTTAGCCTGAGTATTATCCCTACTAATATTATAAATGCGAAAGTAACTCTGTCTGTCTGTCTGTTACACTTTCCCGCTTAAACCTTTCAACCGATTTTGATGAAATTTGGCACAGACAATCTTTAGACCCTGAGAAAGAACATAGGCTACTGCGAAAAAAAAGCGCGATATAACCGATTTCCACGCGGGCGAAGCCGCGGGCGGAAGCTAGTTAATAATAAAATCTCTAGATCGCGTCTCAACACTCTCAAATATTTTACAAAATCTTAATTTCACCAATTCTGGACCGTAAAGTTAGTTACATAAAAAAATTAAGCATTTAAAATTATGATTCCGCTAAAGTACTCTCAACAGGGTTGGTGTGGCGATGAAGTGACTTTTGTAATTTTAAATATTCTAGCCTTAGACTTGGTCTTTTTAGCAACCAATTTCTAAAGAGGCGGGACGGAGTATAAATTATGAAACTTGTTAAAACGATTGCCTGATGATAGCTAATGTAATCTAGCTAGCTATGCTATCACGCTCACAACTCAAATGTAGATAAAAAATAAGCAGTGAGCTTGTTTCACTATTTTTTGTCTTAAAATAATTGAGATGGACATGAAAAATTGTGATATACAAAATTTTTTAAGTCGCAGCACATAAATAAATATCAGACTACATCACATACATTGATTTGACTCCGAGGTAAGTAGCTTAAGTACTTGGGTTACGGATATAACAATCAACAGTGGTATTACAAATATTGGATATTAACACCCAGACACAGAACAAACACAAGTATTCATTATACGAATGTTTGTACTTGGTGGGGATCAAACCCACAACTCTTGGCGCATGGGGCAGGGTCCCTACCAAATGCGCCATCGAGCCAGTCTAACATCGCCTTCAATAGAAAATCCCAGCAATACCTTACCTACCATCACGCTGCAATCCTCAAGGGGTAGGCTGATTCTAAAGAAAAAAACTTCTTACACCACATTCAGCCAAAAATAATAATAGTATAGCAACACCCAGCCGGTGTTCCATCGCAGATTTAGATCAAACTCTCAAAAGGCCTCTACCTACATGTTGGACCCACGTCCCCATGCAGGCCCGGGCTTGCCCCGTGATTGTGCCGAGATTAATAATAATAATGACTTTATTTCAAATAACAAGATCTGTACATAGGCAAAATACACGGCACAGAAAAACAAAACGAATAGCACACAAAAACAGATTCCATTAATACACTATAGTCGCTTTTGACGGCATGTTAGGTAAGAATCACAGTCAGTACCTACATTCTTTGAAGTACCAGACCATTCATATATTTGTCGGCGAGCAGCTCGCTGACGAAGAGAGCTGGCTGGCCAGACGCCGCGGTGGCGGTTTGAATTACTGTCAATTGGAGTTGACGTCACTGAAGAGTAAAATCCATTTGGAATAAAACCTAGCGTGAATGTTATTATTGAAAAAAGCTTCGTGCGAGTAAGAAGATTATTGAGAATATGTAGATGTATCTCTTTTCTGAACGCTTACAATACGCATGCCTCTCCTGAAGATATACCCGTCTGCCTGACCAATACGGTCAACCAAGACATCAGTATTGGATTTTATCAGTAATCTTATCTGTCCGATATCAGAAGTGTGGGATAAAGCATTTTCTGTCTCCGACATATTGAATATAGCAGCGCCCCGCGGTTTCACCCACGTAGTTCCCGTTCCCGTGGAAATACGAGGATAAAATATAGCCTATGTTACTCCCTGATAAAGTAGCTTTCCATTGGTGAAAGAATTATTCACATCGGTCCAGTAGTTTTGGAGCCTATTTGATACAAACAAACGACCAATCAATCAAATCTTTCCTCTTTGTAATATTAGTATAGATAATTTGATTGATGAATTAACTTAGGTACTCTTTTACCTAAGCGAAGCTAACTTAGATCTAGAGTCTGGACGGTGCTGTAGTGCTGCCAGGTCTCTCAAGCACTTTAAAACGTTCCTTACTGTCTAATCTTCCGCGTTCTCACACAAGAAAAGTCATACTGTAACCACGGACTAGTAAAAAAAGAAGGACTCCGCGCCACTAACTAGACATTGAAGCTCCTCAGGCACTCCAACTTAACATGCAACTTACGTCACACATTGACATAAGTGTTCCAAATGACGAATAACCCATATCTGGTATCCATAAGTATCTCACTTACACATGCATAAACGCATGGCTTCACACTATAGTATGACAGCGTGGAGTCCTTCCTTTTTAACTAGTCCATGACTGTAACAATATTTTTGAGACCCAGATCCAAAACCAGCTAATTATTATCTAAATAAAATTCTGCACATGAATCTATGTACTAGGAATATCTTTTACAAACTTTTAACTACTCTTATGATATTAGCAAAGAATGTGGCGTACACTTTGCCGGATGATAAAAAGAGAAGAATACAAAACTCTATTAAACCGCTTTGAAAGTATGTTTAGCGACCAATTTATTTATTTTTAAACCGATTTAAAACCGGTTCTCAATTCGACTGATTTTTTTAAAGTGTGTTAAAAAGTGTACTTACCTACTTACCGTATAAAAATTTCATGATGTATATTATATTTCTAATGTATAGATACTATATAGATACTAGTTTTTAAATACTTTTTTCAGGTATATCAAAACAGATTGTTCATTGTTTTTTTAATCGGGCCTAACTGTTACATTGGCCTGTTTGTTACACTACTTCCCACTTAGGTAAACCGCTTTGCCGGTTTGCTATGGAATGTAATACATAATGCCCGCACTACGTTACCATGGAAGCACTAATTATGCTACACCTGTTACTTATGAATAGCACAGTGTCTCGTACATGCGTCTAGTAATTAGTGGCTATTATCTCCTCGACCCCAGGCAAGACAAAGCTAACTAAACTTGAAGTCTACGTGAGTTCTACAACTAAGTTACAAATTCATTAGTTTCAGCAGGTCTAGTTTATATATTATGTGACTGACCCCATTTATACAAAAGTATATACTGTTTTAAAATGTGTTGCAGGTTGAGTTTGGATATGCTTATATGTATACTACATAGGTACTAAAAAATGACCCATGTTGGTCTGGGACTTAAAAAGTATGTGCCAACTGTGTTTCTTGCCTAGCATGTCGTAAAAGGCGACTAATGATATACACAGATAACCTCCAATAGATACCACATTAAGAGGATTGACGTGCGCCCATGCATCTATGCTATTACATAAATAAGTATTTGCCATACACGCGCATCTTCAGTGCCGACTAAGAGACAGATCTGCGAGTCAGCCTTTACGTAGACACTTTTATTTATATTTAATAAGTATTTATGCATAAATAAACGTTAAAATGGCCTTCTGTTACGTCAAATGGTGTGGGAAGAATTCCAGGACATCAAAATTTAAAAAAAGATGGCATAACTTTTCATTGGTAAGTAAAATAATTACCTATTTTATTCTAGACGGAGCTCAAGTTACGACGGACGAATTTTGAAAGTTGGCAAAAAATTTTTGACAAGTGTCAGCTCGCGTTGATGTCTTTTGTCACTATCCCTTTCTTTCATTACCCATTTCACTATTTTTATCCCGTTCTGGCATAGACATGCTTAACAAGAGGGTTGTAACTGTGTACGTTTCAGTATGTCGAATCGACATTGTCGATAATGCATAACGTAAAAAATGTAGATTGTCCTAACTCAATTTGCTTTAGATTTCCAATGGGTCCTAAAAGAAAGTCTAAATGGATCGATGCCACATATCGCGGTGATGAATCGTTCCCGAGCAAAAATACCGTCATTTGTTCGAGACATTTCCCAGAAAATAGTTTTCACTATATGAAGGATAGAACACGAGTAATGGAAACAGCTATGCCTTCTTTATATTTACCAATTTTGGTATGTATGTGTTGCCGGCAATGTGTATAATCCAGGCATTCCATACAATATTCTATAGTTTTCTTTATTCTATTCTAGTATTCTATAGAATAAAATATCATTAACACCAACCACCAAACAATAACATTTGTTTTTTTTTGGTACGGTCTGGTACGGTTTTGAGGTACGGAACTCTAAAAAAATTTATTTATTTATATCTAAGTACATATAAAATATAAATAATTATAAATTTGTCGATAAAATTATAGACATTGCACAATACAATTGGACATCACTAGATGAATGAGTGTTACGTCCCCCGCACCCCGTCCCTACCTCCTAAAATTGTGACTTGAACCTAGAACAAAACGGTGAACGTACGGTATCTATTGGAGGTTATCTGTGATGATATATTGGGTTTTGGGTATGTGATTGTGTAGGCGACGCTAACCACTTATCACTACTTTTCACAATTTTAATTGTGCCATGTTGGTCTGGGACTTAAAAAGAATGTGCCAACTGTGTTTTTTGCCTAGCATGTCGTAATAGGCGACTAAAGGCATATTGGGTTTTGGGTATGTGACTGTGTAGGCGACGAGCTAGCCAATTGTCACTACTTTTTCACAAGTTTACATCTAACCAAGCCCAGTTTTTGGCCGAATGTGGTTGAAGGGGCCTGCTGCCCTTTTGACTCTGCCTACCCCTAATATAATGTGTTTTCTAAAATGTATACCAAAATGTAAAAGTTTATCTGTTAAATACCTATAATTCAACATTATTTTTAAAAGCTGTCAATATGCAATACTTTCGTAGATTTTAAGATCATAGCAGAATATTTCATCACAATTTCCACACTCAACTCACAATATAAAAAAAAAAAAATAATATCTTATTTCACTAACAATTGAAAGTGATGAACAGATTAAGACGGCGTAAAATAGAATAGAAGCTACAAAAATAATAATAAAGATAGGGCTTGCCCCTAGATAATTTTAGACGGCCCTGGTAATGTCTACAGTGCAGACAAGCTTTCACCAGGGTACTCAACTACATATTTACCGTCCTCCAAAGTTTGGCTTTATTTTGTGTACCCAATGGATTTACGGTCACTCCCGAACGTGAATACAACTAATTTATTAAATGTTTAACTTTTGTTACAGACTTTAATTAGATTTGTCAATTCGGGTTGACATAGTTATTGAGGTGATTTTAGTTAGGTATTTTTCATATATCCTTTTGTTTCCCTTAACAACTGTGAGTAGTAAGAACATGATAGGGTTACAAACAAACAAATTTAGGCTTTTAAGACAGAAACTGCGTATTCAGGATGTTTCCTTCTGATTATACCGTGTCGTAATTTGATGATATTGTTGTGACTACGTACCATAAAATATTCATCCATTCAAAATGGACATAGGTTCGGATAAAAAGAATTTTACCTTTTTGTCTATTTAATTTAATAGGGATAATGACTGCATTAAAAAAACTATAATTCTATTTAGTCCGTCAGTTAGATTATACAAAAATATTAGACACATATTTTTCGCTTTATTAAATTAATAAAAATCACAAAGATAAAGAGCATCAAAGTTTTGGTCACTATTTAATAAAAATTGTACGAATGTGTGACGTCACGTGCAAATTGAATGCGTCAATGTTTGTTTGACAAATAAATTAAAAAATACGTGTTCAATATTTTTTAATAATCTAACTGACAAACTAAACATTTTTTTTAGTAATCTTGTCTATTATTAATAGAATACCTCTACGTGAAATATGACAACTGAGTATTTTCTTACCATTGATTAACAAAAACACTAGCGTGAGCTTGGTGACGTCAGAAAATTAAATACTTATAGCTAGATATCTTATTCAAGGAAATAAATTGAATTAAAACACCAAAAATAAAGATAAAGTGCTTTATTTATTACAGTTATACAGACTCCGCCGATTACATACAAAAACATTAACAATTTCGAAACGAAATTAATCACATCGATTCCTATAGCATAGTTCCAAATAACCTATAGCCGAAACTATTAAGCTGTAAAGACTAATTGACCAGGTGACGAAAGAAGGCAGTGACATTAACATATGTGCGAAGAAACAAATGTCTACTTTAAAACGAGTATTCATATCATTATCAGTCCTTACTTAATCTCTAAAAGGATCTAGAAAAGAAAGACAAAGGTCACTGGACTATGACGGATCTAGTCGAGGTATCTAGTTAACAAATAAATAAGTTACTTGACCGTTAACAGACTGCCGGCGCTTGTAGCAAGACTGTTTAATGATGCGACGTCAGTCTGTCTACCGCCTGATGAAAATGTACAAGGGGGATTACACACCAAAGATGTCTACAATGAGGGTTTTTTTAATTAAAACATCAGATCGATGGCGTAACTGTGACGTACGGTCTTGTCACCCTCCTGATTGGTAGGTTTTCGGAACAAACTGACATGCTGTCAACAAAGAGCCAATAGTGACAGTGATAAGACCACGAGACTCCCTCGTGCCATCTGGTGGTTTTTGTATTTGTGAAAACCCTCATTAGTTACAACTACACTTATAAAAATGTTAATTCAATGCTAATGACGATGATGATAGCTAAGATTTAAGGAGTTATTGCAAGATACAATAGTAATACTACGCTTTATCTATACTGCTCTGATTTATTAATGTATTCAATAACTATTTTGATGTTGAAGCAAGTGAGGTGTCTAAGGATCATGCCATATGGCATTCTCTCTCTGCCTGCCCCGCTAGGGAAGTGTCATGAAATTTATTTAGTTATTTTTACAGCGCTATTCTTGTTAATAGCATCAATAAGTTTCCTATTTTTTTTTAAAGCAATGTACTTTTATAAACTGTAAAACAGCATTGTTTCTAAAGATCTTGAATATCATTAGCACGTTGTGACGTTACGACGAAGATTATGAAACAATCACATATCGTATTTTTTTTGTTTTGTTTCTTTAATATAACGTCACCATCTTAATTAGCTTCACTTATATTTTCTGAATAATAAACATTTCAGCTATCTTTTCTACTTGAAGCTCAATTATACAGCTCAGCTTTCTGTCGAACTGAAGATACATTCATATCAGTAGGCAAATGTTTAATTGCGAAAACTTTATCGGCAGCCAATGGCGATGAAGATGCCGGTAACTTTGCAGTATTTTTTTAAGTTCTTCGCAGTATTTTTGAGTTCGTCGCAGTATTTTTTAGGTCTTTACAGTATTTTTAAGTTATTTGCAGTATTTTTAGAGTTCTTTGCCGTATTTTTATAGTTTTTTCGCATTTACCACGCCCCCGTGGGGGTAAGTGTCGTCCCTGGCATGTGATCCCCCCGCTTAGGATATTAAATGACTAAACCGCGTTGCCCGCGCTGTGCACGTTCCCGTTAACGCTCAGTGGAATGGTGTTGAACTCATCTTCGATTTCTTCGTTTTTCCTGTGAAAGAAAAGTTCAAATTAATACAAATCATTATGGTTATGCATATTGGTTGTTCAGTGGATCTGTATTGAATGTTTAATGGTTAATAGCATTGGTAAATTAATTACTTTTTCACAATTCAAATTTGATGACAAATTATTTTGGAAAAGTCACGGGGCAAATAGTGCTCACACAAACATTTGGGTTCAACCTTATACATATTTAAACTACATATTCATTTACGAAATTGTAAAAAAACATCGTCAGAATCAAATTTTCAGGTGCGTCAACTAAGATATAATTTCTGAAGTGATTCCGACTAATGGATTAATTCGGAATTTTCAATTTCCAAACTTATAATTTTAGCAATTTCTTATTTCTTAATTATTTACACAATTAATGTCGAAAACGTCTTAATTTATTTACGCTACTTTTATTATTCGTGTCACCGCGCCGCAAACGCCGCCGTGAAAAACCGCCAGCTATTTATACCGACAAACACTAATTACTCAGAAAATTAATTTCACAAACAAAAATGCCTTCCACGGGCAGAATTTCCAGCATTTCTTTACCCTTTAACGAGGAATTCCTGATAAAAGAACGCCCGTACCGTCTGGCTACAAATGTATGGAAATTTGATTAAATTTATATTCCTAATGAAATGGAAATTAGAATTAATTTGTCTAATGAAAGCTGGGGACCGTGTGGAGTTATCAAGATGGACTAAGTTCATAAGGGTCGGCAACTTCGCTGGATACGACAAACGCCAAGTAAACAAATTAGCTCAAAATAAACAAGGGTGGACCATTATTAATTCATTCATTCATTCATTCATTCATTCATTCATTCATTCATTACCATTGTAAAGGCAAGATAGGCATTACTTATACATATGGATATATGAATAAGTAATGTAATCATTACTGTACATTTTTCCGATGGTCAAAATCGAAGTAACAAGTTACTTCTGTGGCATCTAAATAACTTATTTATACTACGCGATCGCTTACTGTCAAACCGGCCGTATCTTTATGCTGTATATTTTGTAAAGGAGCTCAAGAGCATGAAAAATATCAATACCTGACACGCTTGAGCATCGCCATGTAATAAATATTTATACAATTTTTTTTTATATGTAAACGCTTCACCCACCGCTAAAAGTGAAAACATTATAGGATCATCTAATCTTCCATTCTTTATTCCAATCTTTATTCTTCCAGCCATTTAATCTACCAATTCTAATAGGTTTCCACCACGCTCGAGTAAATCCACATATAACATCGTGGGCTCCCCTACTTACTATTATAATATTAAATTAAATATTGCGCGTATCAAAAATATAAACAAATATCAATTAGACCATAGGTATACTTCCATAAGGTAAGATAAATCACTTATCCGTTAGCGACAGGCACACACCCGTTATTTCGAAGCCGAGATATCTGTAGTGACAATAGGCCGACTCCCGCTCAATATTATCACGCGTAGCAAGCCCTTTGACGGGCCATTGTTGCAGCCCTTTGTGTCCAATAGAGTTGTCTTTGAAACAATTGATTTACACGTCTAGGCACGACGCCTAGATTGAGACAGACGGGTTATCAATCAATAGACCACCTTTGCATAATACATTGTTGCCTCAGATTGCTATAAGGTGTTAAGCTATCCCACATTAGCCCTCCCACTCCAGATTCGGCACATTTTAAGGGCTGAAGTGAATTTGGGAAACAACGCATGTTACATTTCTTAAGCCGTGGTATCCTACTAAAGGGCATCTACGATGCAAGGCCAGGGTTGAGGTGTCACTAGGTATGGCACCCTACACCTAGTGACACCTCAACCCTCAATACATGCAAAGTAGATGCTTTTATTTGGGTCACGCACTTGATTTCTCCCTATTGCTAAATTGATGTGTCACTTAATATATTATTTTTCTTTTATTTTCTAAACACGTATACATACATATACACATTAATTTATCAATTTCTATCATTTACCAAAAAATTTACCTTACATTTTTTATTAACTAATCTATTACTATAAGCTACGAATTCGCTGCAAGGCTTACTATTAATTATGTTATCACGCAAAAACCACATGCACGAAATTTTCCGGGTAACATGTCTTCAATAGCGACAATAGGCCGATTCCCTCACAACGTTATCTCTCGCGACAAGAAGCGGGATAAACTTGCCTGTTGATAGGCCATTGTCGCAGCCCTTTGTGTCCAATTAGAGCGGTCTTTGAAGTAATTGGTTCACGTCTAGATAGTACACCGTCGGATAACCAAACTTGCCTTTCAAAAGTCCGTCTTGACGGACGCAGTAACAATCCAGGCTTTTGATCTTAAACTAAATATAATGAAATTAAAACGACACGCATACAGATTTACAATACTATACTGCAATGTTTTCCAGCGGCAGCAAAATGATTACTTTCATTTGTTTCTGAAAAAAAATTTTAAGGCTATCTATAAAAGTGTGGAACTCAAATAACATAACATAAGCCTACTATGTGTATATATATATGATGAGTTTATTTCAATGTTTTTACTCTCTGAATGGGTCTAGATAAATTCATAAAACGTATTTATAACTAAATGTAACAATATCGAAAGATAAACAATATAAACAAATCCAAAACTATGTATTACTACTGCAATATAAAGATTCCATTCAAATGGTATAGTAATTCAGATGGCTGATTGTAATTGTATCAAATCAATGACAGTACGCATTGAAACTGCAATACAAAGTAACAAGTATCGTACATACAAATAAAACGTATATATACGTCCTCATACATGCAAGCCGACTCGCCGTCCTTTACGGGTCGTTGTAGTTCCAAAGGTTTACTCTAAAATAAATAAAAAGGCACAATATCATATCAACAAACTTGTAGTGGTAGCTAAATGGTAAGGACACCCGCCTCTTAACCGAGTAGTGCGGGTTCAAACCCGGGCATGTACCTCTAGATTTTTCAAATCTATGTACATATTTATACCACTAGCTCGACGGTGAGGGAAAACATCTTGATGAAACCTGCAAATTCAAACAACTTTGAATTTGTAACCACGATCCAAAAATTGTCTGGTTCCCCTATCTTAGGGTTACGAAGGTCAGATCTAATCCTGATCCTGGATCATGGTCTAAGCGGACCCCGTCTAAGCACGGGACATAACGCTAGGAAGATGATGATATACCTTGTATTTAAAAAAAATGCAATAGCAAAGGTTAATTAATAGCTTATATTTAGTATCCTCATTAGTATTTTACAAGCGAAAGTGAAGTTTTACGTTAAGCCACGTTTCCAATTGTTTTTAGAGTTCAAATTGGCATGGCAAAAGTTTGAATCCTAAGAAAATTATATCAATTTTGTACTAAGTAATAAATAAATAGCTTTACGCTATTTCCCTATAGTCCAGTCATTATATACCTTTGGAAATACAAATGAACTGAAAAAACAAAATTTTTGATATATATTTATTGCCAGAAAACGAAATGTACATTACAGGTTAGGCTGACATATTATATTTCGCTTCCATTTGGATTTCTAAGCCGTTTTTTTTTTTAAGAAATAACTGGACTACTAGCAGAGAAGGTAGAGAGAACCGAACGCCATACGGAACGATCTTTACACACTGAATATGGATTCAGGACCTGAGTCCAGGATATGGGGTCATCATGATCAAATTTATTTATTTATTTATTGATAAAAAAATACCTAATGCAATTGTGTAGTTATTGATACTATGTTAATAGCTAAGTTTATGACCTCACTCGGCAGCGCGGTGCGCGCGCGCGGCTACTGTAGCAGCGGGGGCAATCAGGACTGATCCAGAACAATCAGTACAGGTGGCTACTCTAAATAGTTGACGCTAATGGTCGCTTCCGGCATCGCTAAAGTAGGGTTCTCACTATCCATAAACTGTTTTACCTATGGAACAATGTATTTTCTTATCAGTCTTTGGCAGATCACCCGTGGTGGCTATTGACGTATTTATTTATTGATTAACCAACAGTGTGCATATTATAAGTAGACCACAAATTGAATGCAGGCGAATAATAACGCCGACGACACATAATAGCCTAATAGACCAATTTACCACTAATCGCCAGCAAATGCTTTTAATACGAACTGACAACGTAGTGCTGATTTTTTAGTGATAATGTTAAATATAAAATATTTTTGATACTATTACTGCTACTTTTTTGTAACACCCCTTCTTTTAACTGATAACATTAAATAAATCACACTAAAATATTTTTAAATCTTATAAAATTTGGTTTTACGCGCTTTAAGGAACAAAAGTGGCGTTAAATTTTTATGCGAAAAGAATATTTATATTCGCGGGCTAATTAGTATTCAATCTAATTTGTGTTTTTATTTACAGAACTTAAATAATCCTCGACATTAATAACGTAAATACACAAATAATATCGTATTCCACAATGAGCTTAGCTAAGCACTCAAGGGTATATGAAATTGGCTAAGAGAGCCACAAATATTTGCGGGAACACTGCACGAATGTCTAGAGGACCAATAGCAATTCGCGTACGACAGAAGCGGTCCTCAAGGACCCTACGTTCACAAATCGAAGCTAATGGACCCACTTCCTGCGGCCAGGGCTCCCTCCGGACGCAATCACTAAGTTCCGTACAAAATATGGTTCGAATTTATTAGACGAGTGGGGAAAGTCTTAACATTGCTTATTTGACTATTGACGACATTACTTTAAATAAAGAAAAAAATACTCATCAATTACGAGTATTTTTTTGATGCGGCAAGCGGTGCCTTTTCAAATTCAAACGTGTTTTAGAGGGAAATTTATAATAAATAAGAGTATTTGAATAAGCTTAGCTTATTTTTTGACACAAATTTATATCACTATTTCAGCGGAAAATTGTTAGTAAACATACAAATTCAAAGAATTGTAGATGTAAAAACAAGATCTTATCCTTCTATCGGAATATCAAGGACAGACGGCAATTGCTCCAATATACTTGTAACAGCCAGACTTGATCAACCTTGGACCACGGTCAATTGCACAATGGGCGATAGAGAAGACTACGCAAGCGTAGCTCTATCGCCCTTCAAACGTTTAGCGGCATAGATGGAAGACCCGGGGGTTTAAGCCAGTTAGAATTCGACATAACACACTTGACTCCCCGGCCAGGTGTGTATCCATAAGGATTACACCCAAGAAATAAAAAAAACAAACGCTGTATGGGTCACATTGGCAAAAATATATATCTCTTATTTCATAAAAAATAATACCTCCTCAAAACTACAGGTTCTTTATTGCATACTTTTAACAAGATAAAACAAAAAAGTGTAATTTATCACAAGGTATCAGGATTTTTAATTAAGACTTTCTCAAAAACACCCAATGCATCATCGTAATTGACAACCATAACCACGCCTTTAAGATTCTACTACGTCAAAATAAACATCAACCTTCATTCATTCCCAATAAAGTTGACATTTGACTGACAGAATATGGTGAACTCACATACAGTGTGTATGGACAAGTCTATGCAAACATCTCCAGCATAGTTTAATGAACTTTAAAGTTTCGAGTCTTGCTCCGAATGGTTTTATGCGCCGGGGAACTATCCCGGATAGGTGTTCGTATCAGAGGTTCCATGCATATTAAATGAGCGGAGTTCTTAACGCGTTATTAGAATTACCCTGAAAACATTCCCCTGAGCATGATTTTACAACAAACGGTTAAACAGCGTAATGTCTACAGTCCACACGAGTGTAATTCGGTGTCTTACAAAGACTACATCCGATCTAGATTTTCAAGGTTCCAGGGTAATTTAGGCATGTTATTTCTTATAGTTGAAATGAATATTCCCGAAAAACATACAGGCCCGTTGGTCGAGTGGTAAGAGATTGTGGCCACGCAACCGAGAGGTCGCGGGTTCAAATCCCGCTAGGGGCAAATGTTTCGTGTGATGATCATGGGCATTTGTACTCGAGTCATGGATGTTAATAAAACGTATTTATGTATGTCTATCATAACTGATATAAGGATATTAGGTAACCCTAATATCCTTAGCACAAGCACGCGCTTAGTTTGGAATAAGGGAATTGGCGTGTCAGTTAAGAGAATTTATTATTTTTACTTCTTACGACAGTTTTAAAAACTAACCAAAACATAAGAAAACTACAACAAAGAACACAATTGTAGAAACATTCGTTTTGTGTTATCTCCGAAGCCTCGACAGAATCGAATTTCGTCCGCCAAAAAAGGTTTTCACGGATTATAACCTAGATCGGGCTACAAGACATCAGCAATTCTAAACTTGTCCAAACATTGGCTATAAAAGAAAGTAACAAAAGCAAAATTGTCCGTGGCTCCACAAAGTTCCGGAATTGGTTTTAGAATTTTGCTAACAGATTTTTCCGTACACCGGACATTTTGCTATAGGATTCACTAGAGTCTGAGTTTCCAGCGCGGCTAAGTTTTAAAAGAGGACTAGAATATTAAAATGTTGCAAAGAACTCGTCGGCTAGGGTTAAAATTGTCTTTTATTTAAAGAATCCATGTAAAACTCTCTTTCTTTTCTTCTTGGTATTCTAAATTAGGCTTTGAGCTTAAAATATTAATATTATTGTGAAAAAAAATATCAGCCAAACACGGACTAGTAAAGAAAGAAGGACTCCGCGCTATCATACTATAGCAGGAATGCCTGTAGACCAGAGTAACAGCCTACAAGGGTGTATCGAGCTCGGAACTGGCTGACTGCGACACCAGTTCGGCTACCGACTAAACCTCACGGTTGGCATTCTTTGGGTGCTGAACATAGACTGAACTGATACTGTTAAACGTAGACTGAACGGATACTTGACAAAATATTAAAAATATTATATGATATCCTTTTTTAAATACATTTTATTTGTTTCATTTCACTTCAACGAAACTTGTCATATATGTATAGCGTGAAAGACAATACTATGACTATCTTTAAAATGGTCTGATGATGGTCCCAGGAGATAGAATATAGTATAATGGAACTTGACAGTGGCTATTAGAATCTTAATTTTTGGACTAATACGATTCGTCTTAACGATTTAATATATTGTTGTCGAAGGTATAAGGTATTGTGGTATGATGTGTGTTTCATTACAGTTTAATTCTAGACCAACCTTGTGTTCCATTTTGCGTTTAATACTTGTGAGCTTTAATAGATCGTTAGAAGTAAGTCAACTTTCTCTGCAGCTTTAAGCATAATTTATACTTGAAGAGCGTAAGCTAAGTTAAATAGAACATCTTGAATTACAAAGCCCTCTTAGTTATACCTTGGACATTAGGCCTAAGTTACTAATATGTTCTGTGTTTAACATAATGAGTAAAGTACATATTTGGGCATATTTAAGGAGTTAAGTAGTTACGAAGCTTGAAAGTGTGTAGGTTTCAAACAAAGAAAACATAACATCACGCCCATAATCCCCGAAGGGGTAGGCAGAGTCAAAGCTGCAGCAGGCCCCTTTAATCACATTCAGCTAAAAACAAAATGGTAGGTTTTGACACGATATTTTATCTCGCAGTAGAGCAAGTGGTATTAAATTCGTACTTAGATTTGTAAAATCGAAGGGTACATGTCTGGGTTTGAAGTGCCACATACAATGAGGCGCATGTCCCACCATTAAGCACCGCTTTATTAATTTTTACCCAAATTTGGTAAGAAACCTCTGAGGATGCCTAAAATCGTTTAGGCAGATATTCAGATCTTTGCCAGCTGTAGCTTACAAAATACGAGGTCTGAACCGCCCTGTTCCATTACGGTGCTTGGCCGAAGGCCAACCTAATTCAATCCATTTTTCCGACTTAATAGTCCCCATCAAAATAATGGAAGTTAAAGGCAGTTACTTTAAAGCTGGTATACTTTGGCATGTTTATTTTATGACTGAGGTAGAGAGCGGAGTCTAATTCTGGGATAAACTTGTATGCCGGATATTTTGAATACTGACTAAGAATCAGAACAATCAAATACATACCTATGTCTGAGATGAAGATATTACAAGTTTCAATATAAAAAGAAAAAGTAAATAATCCAGAGAGCCAGTTAATATACATATATCTTTAAAGATAGGGAACAATAGTATCTTTAAACCTGTGACATCAAACAGCGTTTAATCTTAAAAATATTAATACAACATTTTAGTTCCTCTTTATTGTAAATCTGAAGCTGAAGGATGCCCAAATCATAAAAGCATTAGAAAAGTGACCTTCATTCCCTATGACGAATATTTTAGTCAAGCGTTCATTGTTATTGACAAAAATATTACAAAGCAATCCAATCTCGTTCGAAAGCCGTACAAGTTTATTTTAATTACGCCACTCATTACCAGTTGCTGATAAAACTTTAGCCTTATCGCTATGCAGTTTTGTACAAAAAAAAAAATTAACGACCCAGTTAAATATTTCGAAGCAAAACTTTATCTCATATATGTATTTTTCTTTATTTTCTGTAAATTTAGTTAAAAATTAAAGCTACGTTCGTAAGCACAGAAACTGGGGCATACGGGTAACTCTTAAGAGCGGACGCGAGCTGAGAGACATTTGAAAAAGTTATTTGGAACAACTGTTGCTGTCCCGTTTTAGTCCTTGCGCCAGCAATCCGTGCGATAGGGACAACTTGAGCTCGAGCTCAAAATTCAAGGTTATACTCTCGACGATTTTATCCTTCAAAATTAGACCTAATCGAAAGAAATTTCACCGATGGAATAATAATTAGTTGTGCTAGGCCCCTGCGGTTTGTTTTTTATGTAAATACTTACTGAATCTCCACACTAAAGCTTGTAGCAGTGGAATTTTTTTTTTAGGCATTTTTTAGTTCTTCTTGTTATTTGGAAAAACAAGTTATCGAGAAAAAAAAAGGCATAAAAGCATAGAGAAAGTAAATGTTTATTTTAGGTATGAAAATAATTTATTTAGTGTTATAAATCAAGGAAACGTTTGTATGGAAAATTCAGTACCCGCCACCCCTCTTAATAGGCTGAGAGCATCTCAATTGGTCGTAAATTCGCGGTTTTCATTAAGAGCTACTTTTACGATTCGGTTTGAGCGCGTTTTGAGAACAGTCGGAAAGGTAACACGTATTCATATTTCTTTGTAAAACTTAAGCAAGTCACTGTCAGAATCAACAGTGGTATTACAAATATATACTTAAATAATACCCAGACACAGAACAAACACAAGTATTCATCATACGAATGTTTGTCCTGTGGGTGGGGATGGAACCCACAACTCTTGGCGCATGGGGCAATGTCACTACCGAATGAGCCATCGAGCCGGTCAAATTATTTGTCATCATATCTCCCTTTCTATAATGATCCTATGTTACAACATACATACTGTTCATAGATATTTTAATCATTTTAGATTCAAATAAGCAGCTGCAGGAGTATGAATAGTAAATTTTAATTAGTTTTATTGATCACACTTTTTTTACCTACTTATTTTTCATGATTATAATAATGATTTATATATGAAATTATTATAATTTAAGTTTTAATAAATATACAAACTTTAAATAACTATATTTTAGTCTTTGTACGTCATTTTAAAGTGTTCATACGAACTTTCACTCGGAACTCGGCAACAGATACATGCGGGCTCTATTAGACAAATTTGACCCTTGGCAGGGCGTGTACTTCACTTAATGAGGATACTCTCTTTTGTCGCGTTGACCACACTTAATTGTTTGTAAACCAAGACGGTACATCGAACCTTCGTCCCTGAGTAAACAATACCTAATTTGGAAAAGTACTTACACTTTTATATGTTTTTAACGCCGTAAGAACATTGGTGGTATTTTTTTATGAAGCTAAAAACATACATCATCTTCCTAGCGTTATGTCCCGTGTTTAGACGGGGTCCGCTTAGACCATGATCCAGGATTCAGCGAGTCTGGTAATTATATTGAAGCGACTGCCGATCTGACCTTCGTTACCCTAAGATAGAGGAACCAGACAATTTTTTGATCATGGTTACAAATCCAAAGTTGTTTAAATTTGCAGGTTTCATCACGATGATTTTCTTTCACCGTCGAGCTATTGGTATTAATTAACAGAGGCCTCCCGGGCACCCGGGAACCCGGGAACCCGGGAACCCGGGAACCCGGAAACCCGGAAACCCGGAAACCCGGAAACCCGGAAACCCGGAAACCCGGTAACCCGTAAACCCGGAAACCCGGAAACCCGGAAACCCGGAAACCCGGGCACGAACCTCTTAACAGAGGTACGTGCCCGGGTTTGAACCCGCACTCCTCGGTTAAGAGGAGCGTGTCCTTACCATTGAGCTACCACCGCTCTCTCGAAGCTAAAAACATACACCTAAGTAAAATTACTAAAGCAAACGAAAATATTTATTTATTAGCTTTACCGTAGGCACATAAAAAGCTGCTGGTCTTTTTACTCTGCCTACCTCTTCGGGGATTACGGGTTCATGCCCGGCCGACATAAACCCGGCATAACATCATTGTTATGCAATCACTAACAAGGCCACCTTTAACCTATTGGAGGCCTTGAGCACATAACGAAATTATTACCTTTTCCAGTAATAAATATCGGCTATCCATTAGTAATTTGTAACTAGAGAGCCCCCTCGATCGAGGGGCCCTGAGCACGTGCCGAGAGTACCCAGTGGAGTTGTCTGATTACTAAGACACCAGAACACGCACAGACAAAACCTAACATAGTCGTTAAACTATTATTACTAGCGTATGGAACCGACGCAGCGAACAAGTTTTTTGCGCCGTACGTTGTTGCCGATCGGCAACAACTCGTTTAGTCACTCGCCTACGTTCACGCGTAAGCGCCAAGTAATTCACGGCGTTTACGACGTTTTGGTCGCGAGAAAAATGTACTATATGAGCGATCTAGCGCTGCGTGTTTTAATAGCTTAATTAGACGACGATTGTTAGTTTTAGCGCTGCAAATGCTGAAACACGCTCAGTCCATGCTTCGTGATAATATTTTTGTTTGACATAGCTTCTCTATACGTAGTAATAATAGCTCATATATGAACATAGTACACTAACGCGTGCTTCCCTTTTGCCTCGTCTCAAATGAATGGAAACTTCCGCAGGAATGTACTAAATAAATTCAGATTGCGTTAGTACGAGTGTTTAAACCTAGGCATCGGCTCCAATCCAGACAGCACTTTGAGTTCGGAAACAGTTTAATTGTGAATCCGTTTCGTGAGAAGTTGCTCCATTCGTTTGGTAGCAATTCGGCAACTAAATTACTTTGAATCTATAAAATTGCTGGGAGTCTACAAAGGGTTTTCGTTATACCGGAGCTATACCTACGTATGTATGGGGGTCTCAAAAAATATCGTGATTTGCTCTATTTAATATTTTATCTATACTAATATTATTTGAGTTTGTTTGTTTGAACGCGCCAATTTCAGGAACTACTGGTACGATTTGGAAAATTCTTTCAGTGTTAGATAGCCCATTTATCGAGGAAGGCTATAGGCTATATAACATCAACCATAAACGCGGGCGAAACTGCAGGCACAGCTAGTATAAATATAAGGAGTGGTAGTAGGGCCATGGTATGGACACGCGATTCTTATGCTAGTTCAATGAATTTGGATTTTTCAAATTTATACTATACATACTATATTTTTCAAATAACATTGTAACTAAACCGGCTCATTCAAATAACTATTTATGTTTAACCATGATTCAATTTGTCTGGTTCTTCATCTAGGAAGGTCAAATAGGCAGTACCTTTAATGTATTTTAATACAAGGTACCAGTCTAACAAAATCCTGAATTATGGACTATGTGACCACTACTCACCGAGTTAGGTTTAGAAAAAACACGCGTTTGGTTAACATAAAGAGCAGACATAGTTACTTGAATTAAGACCCATGGTATAATTATAAGGCTCATGTTCTCACTGTTACTATCACCGCTCATCAATTTTGTTCCAATACGAATGCATATCGAATATCACCTACCTACAAGTACTTCAAACGTGAAATTTGTTCGTGTATCCTTTTTAACACGGCGGGGTACTAAAAGCCATTTAAAAATTCAACCCTCTCGGAGGTGGAGTGGGTGTTAAAATTCGAATTGATGTTTGTTATTGTTTTTTTTCGAAGTTCCGCTAACGGAACGCATAAATCGGGAATTAGGGTCGGGTCACAAATACACAAATACGTTAGCAACGTTGTTATGAACGGTCCCTTTGTTGGGAAATGGATTGGAAAGACTAGATTAGGTAATTTAGCCCTTGGCTGAGACTCAACTAGAATGGTGGCAGTTAGATATTAGATAAAGCTTAGAGAAATCAATTGTAACATAGGATGATTGTAATTAAAAATTTTACTACAATTAGATAACTAAAAAAATTAAAGATTCAGGCGGTATAAGAAAAAGATAAGAACGAAGAAAAGATAAAACAGTATGGGGTTATTGTACATTTGCCACAAAGTTAATTCGTCACAAAAAAATGCATGTGTGCAAATTCGTCATTTTTATATTTTTGTGTAGTAAATTTACCGCACTCGTCTTTAGAATTGTGGCGAATTTGCAATACCTTGCAAGTGCTTGTGACGAATTAACTTTCAATGTATGGAATGTTTTACATTGTAGCAAATGTACAATAACCCTAAGAAAGAAAGACTTCATACATTTGTTAATTTCTCTGATAAAACAATCACCCTTTTCATTAAATTTTCTCATAAAAATATTTGAGCCCGTGATCTCTAGTATTCCACCTAAGGCGTATCAGTACCAATTAAGGTAGTTTGTCGTATGTTCCCAATTTTACTGACACTAAACCAAAGGGTAATAATCATCGGCGACTATTGCCAGCAGTTGTCGACCACAGGCGATCATTTGCTACTCGCCAATGATTGCATAAAGTCTCATAATGTCCGCGACAGCCAGCAATCGAACTTCAGCAACTGTCAGCAATCGAACTTCAGCAACTGTCAGCAACTGCCGGCAACTATCAGCAACTTTTAACGACTACAAATCTATAACAATCGCCGAAAATTGCCGCGGTTCTCTTTACATTTGCTTATCTAACAACCGAGTCTAACTGGGGTAGTTATAAACAATTACGGTAATTATTACGTCGCCGCCTACATTTGGGTTCTAAAGACTTGGTTAATTGTTGACCTTCCCCTAATGATGTATCGTTTAAGTCACGAAATGCTTATAACTGCACCGGGAGATCAAAGTTGTAGTCTTCAACTTTGGGCGAGCGAAAATTAATTACGGTCCCTCCATTATCGTGTTAACCCTTTTTTTAATTAATAGAGGTATTTTACAGCTAATAATGATAAAACTGTATTACCAGACTACGGTAATCATAAGGGTTTTGGTTACAGCCAGTTTACGTATATGGATGTATTTGTATAGAAGAAGTATTTTTTTAATCTTTTTAGATTTGATCAATACACCCCATTCAAATCGTATAAACTTTAAGTTAAAAAATCATTTTTAAGGGGCCCTTTTACTTATTGACTTTTGTTTAGTTCGTCTAGTTCCCTTATTAAAGTGTTATTATTGTCAGATAGTAATCGCTTCGATGTAATAACCTGACTCCCAATTTTCATGGATCATTCATCATCCAAAGTGGTATCAAAGATCGTTAAATAACGTAAAGAATATTATGTCTTGATTAAAATCAAAGTAAACCAGATGACACGCCATATTTAATTTAAATCCGACTGTGGAGACTTATTTACCCTGACAAGACAACTATAATAAATAAAATAGAATCTGTTAAAAATATTCTTATAAAATTTATTTATAACAAAGTTAAATCTACTACCCGAAAACGACACGTTCAATAGCGTGTTCTGAGCAACTGACGCGACTAGACTGAGGTATTTACGAGTCATCGTAATAGTCTGTAAGAATGCAAACGAGGAAGGAAAGACTTACCGTTTTCTATATTTATATATGATGAGAACGATGAACGCGTTCCCGATGAATAGCGCCGCTATTAGTAGCGACGGAATCACGATATCTGCGGACAAACAGACAGACATAATATTAAATAAATTCTCAAGACTGACACACCAATTCCCTAGTTCCTAAACTAGCTTATTCTTGTGCTATGGATACTAGTAGATAGACATACTAAACATTTGCCCCTGGCGGGATTCGAGCCCGCGACCCTCGGTTTCATGGCCAGGATCTCTGAACACTCGTCCAACGAGCCAATCAATTATTATTGTTAGGCAGGATCTTGGCACGACTATTCGGATATCGCGACAGCGTGAAGATAGGATTTTCTATTCTGCTCTAGCAATAGCATGAAGGAAGATATTATTTTCTATTCTGCTCTAGCAATAGCGTGAAGGAAGATATGATTATCTATTTTGCTCTACAAAACGTAGACTGATGATGACACAAATAAAAATGTTCGCAATAGCGTGGTAATATAGTCATAGGACACGTAGTTGCCTTAAACACATTAAGGCAAAAATGGAATCGAGTTAGATTAGATGGAAAACAATAGGGATGAATACTGGGTTAAAAAACATTCATTTTGTTTAGTCCGTCAGTTAGATTATACCAAAAATACAAGACACATATTTTGCCTTATCAAAAACTAACTTATTAACTAAACTTCACGCCACTTCCATAGCGGGGTAGGCAGAAGGAAGCGAACGCCATATGGCACGATCCACGAATCCTAAATAAATATCATACTACATCACATATATACATTGATCTGACTTCTTAGCTTAAGCACTTGTGTTACGGATATCAATATCAACAGTGGTATTATAAATATATACATAAATATTTAATATTAACACCCAGACAAAGAACAAAAACAAGTATTCATCATACAAATGTTTGTCCTGGGTGGGGATCGAACTCACAACTCCCGGCGCATGGGGCAGGGTCACTACCGAATGAGCAATCGAGCCAGTCAAACATCACAACAACTTTCTCCACGGAGCTCCAAAAATAAAAGCACGCAGCTATTTTTCTATCAACATAAACATTCTCCGTCAAATATAAAGCCGATCTCATATCGAGCAGTAAATTAAATGGGAAAATAGCCCATAAACGTTCCCGCATACTTTGTCCAAATAACATTTCGGCGCGCATCTACATTCGTCCGAAGTTAATTAGGAAGCATTCTGTGTGGGCGCCTCTCAATTTTATCAACATTTTTATATGCAAATTTCATTCTTTAATGTTTTATGGATACGACCCACGCTCGCATCTCGCCGGCCGCGTATTTGAGCACAGGGAACATACGTTTTCACACGTATTTATTTTTCCACTTTATTTAATGTTAAAAGAAAATATCTTCGTGTTTGAAGCGCTTCTAAGGATGCGTATTCTATTGCGGAAGTATTTTTTTGGTTAAGGTATTAAACTTTGTTTTACCAGTTGTAGGTAGTTCGGATACAGGTAGATTTCGCGCCTTGATGGTTTTTGTATAGATGATTTTAAACAGATCATGATTATAACTTCAAATTTTATTTTATCTTAATGGATATTGTGTTCTGTAAACATATTATTCGCATTACTGTAAAGTTTCAATGAATGCAGTTAGTACCAATTTAGAATTACTCATTCTAGAAACCTTCACGAATTTTTCGCGTTTATGATACAAGTAAAATATTTCAACTTCCCTTATTGAATCTCCGACTTCGAGGAATAATACGTACAGAAAAAAAAAACTGAAAGAGATATCCCTCTACATGGGATTATATCTAAATAAACGTGAGTTTCAAAATAAATATTACGGACAAAATTAAATACAATATATAATAAAAGTAATCCAAAGAGATTACATTTTTATACCTTACCAAAAATCATAGAATAATCTAGGCTAGGAATAATTTTTAATAACAGCCTAATATTACTACAGTGAGCAAAAACAATGTACTCATTCGTTCTTAGGAAAATATTTGATATTTTCTTATAAAAATAGGCTTCTTTCGTAAATGAAACTCTATCCATCGTATATCAACACATACTTATATATTATATCTACAAATATAATAAGTAAACCTTAATTAAGTTTATTATATCGAATCTTTTTGTTACCGCAACTAGTAAAGCACTTTATTGGGAAAACTTCACTGATATATGCTACAAGTTTCACGTAATAACTACTGTTTATTTCCCGAACAAGGGGAACTTCTATTGACGGTAATAATCCGACCCCTGACCCTAAAAATTGAGTATCTAATAGAACGCGACGGCGTCACAGTTAAATATTGCATCAGAGAGATAAGTCCGCCTTAGCCTTTATTTTACACATAGCATCACCTCCGCAATCACCGAAGGGGTAGACAGATTCAGGGGCAGCTAACACCTTAATCACATTCAGCCAAAAAATAAAACTGTGCTGGGTTAGATGGAAACTATGAAAAAGTAGTAACAAGCTCGTCGTCTACACAATCAAATCCAAACCCTTTTTAGACGCAGGAAAATGCGTTACTCATCATAATCCTGCCCGAAGAAGCAGGGTGTTCTGTGGGTCTTTCAGTGGCCTCTTCTCGGAGACGGGGCTTTCCGGCTAAAGATATTATGTCGGCGCCGTATAGGTACCTTTTTTTTTTTTTTTTTTTAGTTGGGGAAACTCCCACGAGCCGTCACCCTCTACTCGGGGAAGCAGAGGGCGGTGTGTCGGACTCGAACCGACTAAAACCCCAACGTGGCCTCCAGCGGCGCAGTTCCGGAGGAGCCTGTATCCCCACTGTCGGGACTATACGACTGCTCTTCCGGTGATGCGCGTGCCGCGCTACGCGGCCCACCTCGCGCGGCGGTGGTCGATGCTGTGCAGCCCATGACAACAGTCGTCGGATGCACAGCACCGAGCACGCGCGCGCGTCGAGACATGCCAGGCCACCCAGCATGTCTCAACCACTCCGCCCAGGATTCAGACGCCGATCATCCCCGTGACCGGCGTCGTGGGCCCACTCTCGCGCTGTGCCCTCTGCTAAGCCAGAGGGGCACGCGGAGAGCGCCTCGTCGAAGGCGCCGCCTTCCGCCCGGCGACCCAGATTGAGGGCTTAACCCTGTCGTCGCAGAGGGAGAGCATCGAGACGCTCAATCCCTCTGCGACCCACCACAGCGCGACCCAGCGCGCCCCTGTCGGGTTGCCGAGGATAGGGAGGCGAGCAACGACAACACTCAGCTCCTCCTCTTCCTCGGCAACCCTGGTCCGGCCGCAGTGGGTCTACAGCCGGACCGCCGCAACTGCCCGGTAGCAAGTCGTGCAGTTGCGGCTCACCTCGGGGTCCTTCTTCGCTTCAGCCCTGCCATGTCAGGGCCTACTAAGCCCCCCCGGTACGACAAACCGAGGACCCCGGCGGGGGGGGCCGTATAGGTACCTGCTAAAACCTTGTGGTACCCGTCATCGCTCGAGGGTGTACTGTACTGTGACTTTCACAGCACCCTCTAAAAGACAGTAAAAGCTATAATAAGCGCCATGTCTTATCATAACATTTCTATCGTCAAGACACCAGGTCTATCGCAGATTTCAGCCTCACATCCAAATCTATCAAAATCGTTTTTACTAACAGAAGCTCGGCGCTCCCCTCCCCTATATATCATTGCCGTAATCCCGTATATACTGTGACGACGTAGTGAAGTCTTTACGA
The DNA here is from genome assembly GCA_951394215.1 of Glyphodes perspectalis. Classification (NCBI taxonomy): domain Eukaryota; kingdom Metazoa; phylum Arthropoda; class Insecta; order Lepidoptera; family Crambidae; genus Glyphodes; species Glyphodes perspectalis. The sequence goes on from OX596202.1 coordinate 4,115,287, forward strand.
GTTAATTTCCAAGGACTGCGCCGCCAACTGTACGTCCTGTCTGTCTGTAGTAGTTTTATTGTAGCATGCCTGAATACAATACGAGTAAGCGTACTACGTGTTTTTGTACATTTCACTGAATACAAAGTCGATATTCCACGGCTTCTATGCTATGTTGGTAGACATCCATTTTGTCTGTGGAATATTATTATATTACACATGGGTGATTCTATTTATCCGTAGCTACGGCGTGTTTAACATGTGAATTTGAATAAGAAACATATTAGTTATCTATTGTGCAATCATGTATAAAATTTCGCTTGAAGCGATTTAATATCAATGCAAGTTCAAAGTACTTTTTTCGAGCCGTATTTTGAATTAAAGATACATTTTCCATGTGAAAAAATAGGAATCATATCAACGAAAAGACTCGGTACTCTTGCACATGAGTACACTAAATATATTCTTCAATATAAAGAGTATAACGAATTGGATTCTTGCCATTTAGCCATCACTAGATACTTTAGAAACATAATTAATCTAATTGCACACAGGAAACTTGTCAGAAATCTCTTTCATGATTTTATTGACTAGTATAATAAATTAAATGAACCCAAGAATTCTTATCTACAAAGATTACTAGGTTTTAAATGAAAAGCTTTGAGATCATTAAACATTATGCCGTGCCTCATGCGTTCAATACGAAGTCTGAAACATTGAACATATATACATACAATGAATGTAGACAATATATACCTACGGAGACTGCGTCGAACGCAAGGGCGTTTGACTATGTATTAAGATTACAAAGTTATGTTTTTAATTTTCTAAGAAAAATGGCTGATCCACACATTTTGACTAAGGTGCAGAGTTTCTGAAGTTAGGGCTTGTAGAATTAGGGCGTTAGAAGCTTGGCTCTACACGAGATCTGATAACATTTGACAGTGTGAGCTATATTGTCTCGTCTTGGAAACAAATTGCATGAAAATGTTTTAGGTGGGATATGTTTATTCACATATTTATCTGAAACAATTATCTTCAAACCACTAGTAAGGCCTTAGCAGTCTGAGTCGTAATCGCAGCCAGTCGCGGCGAGTTTGAATGCGGCTGAATAATCTTAGGCGGAGCAATCTCGCCATTGTTCGCTCCGGGCACCATTCTTCAACTTGTCTTGGACTTAACGTTGCTATTTAATCTGGCTATCCAACTGGATTACTTTTAAAGCCAATTTTCAAATCTTAATTGTTAATGTTGAATTAACTGGTCCGAACTGGTTAAGTACCAACCTTTTACAGAATATCGACATATAGTACCATAGTATCGTATTGCTATATCTGACAAGTGAGAGTTATCAATTCTGTCAATAATAATCAGTTCTGTGTCAATAATTATCCATTCTGTGTCAGTGATTATCAGTTCTGTGTCAATGATTGTCAGTCCTGTGTCAATAATTATCAGTTCTATGACAATAATTGTCAGTTTTGTTGCAATATCTATCAAGTTTATGCCGGTAACTCACCAACTATCATGTCTGGTTGCTCGTGCGGTGGCAGCTTCGCGCCTTTGTCGCGACCCGACGCCGAATCGTTCGCGCCGGCCCTCGTAGCCGACTCGGCTGTGGACAACAGGCAGATTGAATAGTACAACATACTATACACTATTTACTATTAGGATTATAAGAATAGCAATCAAACTTCACGCCACTTTCCTAGCGGGGTAGACAGAGAACCAAACGCCATTCGACACAGTCCTTACACACCTCACTCGCTTCTTTAACATTCATAATCCGTTCATACAAGCTCTACACGTAAACACACGACCAATATGCTCGTGGTAGGTGAGTCGGGGCCTTGCGCGGTAACATACTATTTAGCTTACAAAAAGCACATTAGTATCAGATACTTAATACTATCAGGTTTATAAAAAGTGCGTTAGTAGCTCAATGGTATGACATGTCTTTACCATTAAGAATAAGAATAGTTTATTTGGTCTATATCACTTATCAAGTAAATACATATAGAAAATAATAAAATAAAAAAACAAACAATTAGTAATATAGGACCAAAATGGCGCCCACTCAGCATGTGTCGAGGTGACGATGAATCACCAAGACGCTGGTTTTCAGTGAGACCAGGCGACGAGGGGGCGTCAGCGGTCACGCAAACTTAAGTAAGTATACTTCGTAAAACTAAAACTAAACAAAACAAACAAAATAAGATCTAAAAATAAAAGTAATTAATGACAGACGACGATGAGGCACTGTGTTTATGTGTGTCAGATATATAAGGTATACTCTATGTGTTGGTGTGTGCACGTGAGTGTGTGTGAATGTGTGCGTATGTATGAACTTGTACTTGTAAAGAAACAGTTGAAATTAAGAGGATTTCATAAATCTAAGAACGTATTTTACCACTTGCTCGGCTTAACGACACCAGTAGGAAACATACATATTCTGATAATTATGGAAAATAAAGGATAATCCTATTTTACTGTTTCCCCTACATAACGTTAACAATTATCAATAGGCAGTTGCTTCAATGTAATTACCAGACTCGCTAAATCCGAGATCGTGGTCTAAACGGACCCCGATTAAGCACGGCACATGACGCTAGGAAAATGATGATCACGCATGCAATTCCCAAATGGGTAGGCAGAGTCCAAGAGACAGTACGGTCCTTTAACGACTTTCAATGAAAAACCAAACCAAGTTGTTTTGAATAGGAAACTGTGAAAAAGTAGTGACAAGCGGCTAGTTCGTCGCTTACACAATTATTCATTAGTAGTCGTAATTCATGAAACTAATGTGCGCTTCTCATGCAAGGGGCGTTGGTTTAAATCTGAGCATGTACAGGGAGTTTTAAAATCTAAGTTTGGATTTATATAACCAGCTCGACAGTGAGGGAACCTGCAAACTTGAACAATTTATGTTTCCATTGTCCAATTTGTCAGATTTCTAAGCTAATTGTATCTTAAAAAGTAAACAGTCCCTTTATCAGACTACGTTACAAAACTCTGTATTTACTTTTTGTTAAATTTTAATATACACGAGTAATAACATCAAGGACCATTTTTAAGGAAAGCGATATTACTCTTTGAGTAATAATCTACTAACCTTAATTATAGTGTTAACATTAACGACAAACAATAACAAAACTACATCGCTATTACAAAAATAATTAGATAACGTTTAACCCAGTTTTAATAATCACCAACACTCAAATGTACACCATCTTTTTCTGTTTTAACGTCGCAAGACAATAGTTCAAACCGCTCTGCTTTTCTTCATTTAAATCAATTTACTAACAATATATTTTGTATTAAGGCTGTTTAAGATTTAAAAGGCAAGTATAAATGGAGCTGGCAGGAGGGGTAGGCCTAGACAGGCTTTCCATGACCAGATTGGTAAAGTATTAACAATAGCTCAGGGAAAGAGTCCCTTCACCGACGAGCATGCATGAAAATACTTAAAGGTGAGTATAGACTAGAGCATTTACTTGTAACAGAAAAACGTAAATATGATATGTTATAGTGTATCATATCGACAGGCCCGTTGGTCGAGTGGTCAGAGACCCTGGCCACAAAACCGAGTGTCGCGGGTTCGAATCCCGCTAGGGGCAATTGTTTCGTGTGATGAACATGGACATTTGTACTCGAGTCATGGACGTTTATAATCGTATTTAAGTATGTCTATCCGTTCACCTAGTATCCATAGAACAAGCATATGCTTAGTTTGGAACTAGGGAATTGGTGTGTCAGTCTGGCGAATTTATTTATTTATTTATTTATTTATTTATTATCACCCTTCACGAACCAGACGTCTAGCACGCTCGCCGTTGTGTTACAACAATAATTGTAGACACCAACGAGCGTCTTGGTGTAACATTTCGTCAACCTTTTGCACAAGCGCGGCGATGCGCTTGCGATGCGATTACTGTTTTTCTTTATTCTTTTAATATAATTCCTTAAGATAAATGCAGCACACGCAACTTGTAGGTCCGACATTTCAAAGAAGAATGAACGCAAGGTACAACGAAATGTTACGGGTTAATGCACACTCGCTGTGAGCATTACGTCGAGCATTCGCAGGAACGTTACATTACATGGAAATGCTTTGGAAACTGAGCTTTTGCCTGTATTGTACCATTCGTAAGAACGTTACATAAGACAAAATGCTCGAGAAAATGCTCTAGTCTATACCCACCTTAAGAATGTAGAAGAAGCGAAAGGTGTGTGCCAGAATCGTAGCAAATTGAAGGAGTGTTCTCTGCCTACCCCCACGGGAAAAGTATAAGCTGAAGAGCTAATTGCCTATCTTTCTTCCAATATTCCAACGAGGTATCGGCAAACTAACTTGTGAACTTTCCCGACGGAAGCACGAACAGAATAAATATCGTTAAACTTGTATCGGACCAATTAAACTACGAGAAAGATTCTACTTTTATTTGTTCGATCTCATTCTGAACTTCAGGAGCAGTTTTATTTCTAATGGAATCCTGAATAATGCCTCGATGTCCAAATGTTAGCACCTTCTTAATTCTTCATATATTGAAAAAAAGCTCTTCACATATATAAAAAGTTAAACCCCATAAGTACTTGATTTGCGTTCTGAATCTCATATAACCTTATACTACTGTATATAACATACATAACATCACACCCGTAATCCCCGAAGGGGTAGGCCGAGTCAAAGGAGCACTTAACCACATTCAGTCAAAAAATAAAACTGGGCTGAGTTAGATGGAAAATTGTTAAAAAATAGTGACAAGTGACTGGCTCGCCGCCTACGCAATCGCACACATGCTAGGCAATAAACACAGTTGGCACGTTATTTTTAAGTCCAAGACCAACATGGGGCTTTTGTGTTTAAAATTATAATTTTAAGCTATAAATGCGAATTTATTTCTATTTTATATCTGAATTATCTAATCGACAATAAAATGTTGCACTCACTATACGTCATTGGACTACGATGCATAAACATATAACTCGGCCTTATTCCAATATCATTCGCTATTATCTATATCATTCGCATTAACCGGATTATCGCTTAACCTCAATATAAAATCAACGCCAATAAAAGTCTATAGAGAATTTAACCAACCCCAAAATAATTATAAACGCCTCCTAGAGGATTCAAAGGTTATCAAGGAAGACATTAGTTTAAATGAAAGAGAGCCAAATACAGTCAGTAACACCATTGAATCACTCTCCTGGGTACAATCGGCTGTATTGTTAAGTTAAACTACACAAAATAGCTATTTCATTCGTTGTTTAAGTCACGGGATTGCGTTTATACTGGAGAAGCAATTTAATGAGCGTGCTTTCAAAATAAAAACAATTTAGTAAATTTAAAACAAAGTTGTTTTTGCATAACAGCAGCGAAGAGACGAGTGTAGTTTGCTCTTGGTGCATAATTTAAACCCGATTTATCTTTTTAATAAAAAGTTATAAAAACGGGCACATGCATAGATTGCCGCCATCGCCGAAGGGGTTAAGAAGAGTTCAAAGTGCAGTTAGCTCTTTTAGCCAAAATTAAAATTGAGCAGTACTAAATGAAGCTCATAAAAAAAGTGTAACAAGTCAGCTCTTCTCCTACACAATCACAACACTAACTACCCAACACCCAGTTGCCTTTTATGAGATGCTAGACAAGGAGCCCAGTTGGTACAACACTAATTATAAAACAAAGTCCAAAAGTGTAGCAAGTCAGCTCTTCTCCTACACAATCACAACACTAACCACCCAACACCCAGTTGCCTTTTAGGACATGCTAGACAAAGAGCCCAGTTGGTACAACACTAATTATAAAACAAAGTCCAAAAGTGTAGCAAGTCAGCTCTTCTCCTACACAATCACAACACTAACTACCCAACACCCAGTTGCCTTTTAGGACATGCTAGACTAGGAGCCCAGTTGGTACATCACTACATATTATAAAACAAAGTCCTTCGCTGCGTCTGTCTGTTTGTCTGTTCGCGATATAATATACTGTACAGATTTTCGTGCGGTTTCACCAATAAGTAGAGTAATTCTTGAGGAAGGTTTAGGAGGTTTAAAGTGATATTTGTTGGAGGTGTCGGAGAAAATTAAGCCGCCACGCGGGCGGACCCACGGGAAAAATCTAGTTATTTATAAATCTCAGACCACCGCAGGATTTTTTAATGGTTAACCAACAAAAGAGGTGATAATCTATAATCGATTAAACAACGAGACGAAATGACGAAAAACCAAAACCAGGACTACATACAAAAACACTATTAAACATTTTCGATTCCCGATTTCTCCAGCCAAAGGTAACCCATAAGGCATTTTTCCTAAGCTTGTCAGCTGCTACATTTAAATATATTACGTATGCAGTGAAAAATATTATAAACAGTTGAAAAACATGCAAACGACTTGTACCCAACCAACGCAATGGGGGGGAATAACCAATGATTTTGCGCACTTCGAAAATGGGTCGTACAGTCGCACGCTCATTGCGAGAATTAATTAACAAAGCAGAATAATCAACATTAACAACTGCAGGTTTACTCGAATAAAACGCGGATGAAAACGAATTAATTCCGTTATTCGCCTCAACAACTTCTTCTGTGGGAAATATATTATGCCTGGACGTTTGAATAATTTTATCAATTTATAAAGACTGTAGTGTTTTAATACGCGGCATTTCAGGAAATAATTAAAGGAAAAACTTCATATATGATCTTAACGTAGCTGAGCAACCTCTATTTTTAAGAATATAAGAAGAAGACATGTTCTCTTTCTGTTGCTGACATACAAATGGATCGCAATGTGGAAGATGTACATTAACTACTTTCAACGGCACCAAGCGCAATGCAGCATACAAAAGATTCAATGTACACAAAAGAAATTTGTAAAACCGGGAGCATGGAGACTATGGACAAAGAAGTCAATTATATGGCGAAAAGATAATTTTTAGCGAAGATTGCCTCCTCTTACTAATTTTACAAATATTAATATTAAAGTAACTCCGTCTATCTGTCTGTTACATTTTTACTTCTGGCCACGAAAGGCTATAGGCTACTAGGTACTACTACTATTTATCCGTGAAAATATGATAGATCCCACAAGCCACACGATAGTCTCTACAGCAGACCAGATGCCACTCAGGCGGTAAATCATGAGAATATGAATATAAAACCGAGTCTTTTCTATTCATGTAATAGTTTATTTTCGACTTCCTTAATATCAGCCACGGACTTGTAAAAAAAGAAGGACTCCACGCTATCATACTATAGCGTGAAGTCACGTTTATGCATACTGTATGTGAGTAAAATACTTATGGATACCAGATATTGGATATCTGTCAGTTGGAGCACTTGTTATGTCAATGTGTGACGTAAGTTGCGTCTCAAGGTGGAGCACTAAAATACTTATGGATACCAGATATCGGATATCTGTCAGTTGGAGCACTTAATATGTCAATGTGTGACGTAAGTTGCGTCTCAAGGTGGAGCACCTAAGGAGCCTCAATGTCTAGTTAGTGGCGTAGAGTCCTTCTTTTTTTGCTAGTCCGTGATAGCAGCATAAACAATTGTTTTTGCACAGATATTAGTTCAGCATATTGTTTCGATAATTTAGTACCTATTTGATTACCTTGATAACCTTCGTCGTGCCTTCGTCGATGATGATAATAGTCAGCTGTAGTTCATTATTTATATTTATATACAATCATACATACATTCATAAAGGATATACCTACATCCCGGAGTTAAACATTAAACTTTTTAATTAGGTCGTACAGGTGAATTTTTCAACAAAAACGCAAATTTTATTAATTAGTCTGCAAGGATGTTTTACGACACTTTGTGAGGAAATGAGAATCCTGTGTAAAATATAACACAATGAGGCAAAAATGCTATGTAAGTTTTGGAAGAGACACAGCTTAATGTAATTACTCTTAAGTATCTCAGTCTATATACAATATAATGAGACTATGGAAACTACGCTGGTATGTTTCCCATTGCCTGGCTCGATGGCTCATTCGGTAGTCACCCTGCCCCATGCGCCAAAGAATTGTGGGTTCAATCAACCCCACCCAGGACAAACATTCGTGTGATGAATACTTATGTTTGTTCTGTGTCTGGGTGTTAATATCCAATATTTAAGTATATATTTGTAATACCACTGTTGTTTCTGATATCCGTAACACAAGTGCTTAAGCTACTTACCTCAGAGTCAGATCAATGTATGTGATGTAGTCGGATATTTATTATTTATTTATTTATCGCTCATATAAAGAACTTTTCTCTGCATCAAAAAGTACCATTTACCCTAATCCCTTAACAGTATGTGTAAATATTTCACGACGATCGGTCCAGTTATGACGTCAAATAAAAACCAATAAACTTAGTTTCGAATTTACAATGTTGTCACGATATTGGAACATGACCACTTCTAAACTTCCAAAGAACTCGGTTCGTTGTCGCTGACCGACGTCCAATAGCCGAACCTCCATCAATCCCTCAATCCACCTCTAGGGAGGCCTCAGCACAAATATTTCAGTTTCATCGAACCGGCAAAAAGACGACGGCCTCCACAAATCGTCAAAAGTTTTTCGATAAAGAGCGGAACTTGCACTGTTATTGTCCCCGAGTGTCCCGGGACCCCCAAAGGGGTGAAGAGATAATCCGGTTGCCGGGACAGGCCGGTCCATAACTAATGTGACGTATGGCCCCCCTGGGTCTAGGGCTGGCGCGTTCGAAAATGTTCTACACAGAATTTAATTAATGCTAAAACACGTTGCTAACTTTGATATTACGTGTATGTTGCAAGGTGAATATATTATTCCTTGTTTGGGTGGAAGTTTGAGAATTCGTGTTTTTTGAGTATAGATAACTAACTAACTAACTAAACTTCACGCCACTTCCCTAGCGGGGTAGGCAGAGAGAACCGAACGCCATATGGCACGATCCTTACACACCTCACTCGCCTCTTCAACATTCATAATCCTTTTCATACAAGCTCTACGATTTTTATGACACCTAACATCACCTTCTTTTAATACACGACCAATCTGGTCGTGGTCGGTGAGCCTGGGCCTTCCGCGGCTCCTACATCCTTTCACATTCGCATTGTATATCTGTTTAGTTAATCTTTCGTCATCCATTCTTTCCACATGTCCGAATCACCGGAGCATGCCTCTTCTTACCTTGACTCCGACGCTATCCTTCTGAGTATAGATATGATAAAGAATATTAGGAGAAATAAAAACCTTGTCGCATAATTATGTAGGTAGGTATTTTTGGATGTATCCAAACTAGTAAAGATTTAAGGATACCTCTACAATCAAACAAAAAAAAGTTGTCATAGTTGCATTTATCTCATTCTAACTAAAGATTACCAAAGATTTCCATTTTCTTTCGATTCCATTTGATCGTGATGATGAGATAATATATGATTATTTACAATATACACATTTATAACAACCGTATCTATAAATACGGGCAAAGAGAAAGATATAAGAATATTTACAGCGTAACGTAACCGCTGTTCAGACAGTTTGCATACAAGCTACCAACCATTCAGAAAAGAATATAGTGTACCATAATACACAAAAAACTATATCCGAGAGATGGAACGATCTAAACAAATCTAAACCAAGAAAAAAAAACATATATTTCATATAAATTAATGAACAATATTTATTACAAAACATTACGTACCTACTAATGAATTTCATTCATCTATATATGTACGTACATTCAATACGATACACGATATATGTTGATAGAATACTCATGTTCGCAAGAATATGTTACGTATAATTTCCGACGCCGTATTTCCGAGACCTCAATTCTGCGTAAGAGACCAGACCTTTAATGGGTTAATCAAGATAATTATACAAATAGCACCAGAAACAACGATCTAAGGGGTTGCTTTTAAAGGTCCTACACCGTTGTAATTTCATCTTACATGACGCGCGGAGACAACGCGCAAATTCGCGCAATTAGCACACTTAATTGAAACATTAGACCCCATTTGGGCCCGGCTTGTCTTCAATCAACGATCAGCGATGTGACAGCCCTTGATTAGGGGTGCCTGATGTCCGATGTTTGCTAAACCGTCCTGTTCTTTAAGATCTGTTCTATATCTCGCTAACCAATATAACTGAGACCGGTTCGCGAGACAGTTGTCCCGAATTAGTTGTAATTGAAACCAATTTGTGAATAAAATATATAATAATGTGTGAAAAGTTAGCCAAAACCGAACTTAGGTTAACTTAGGTTGATCAAATAATTTAACAGCCATAATTCATTAAATTAAAAGTCCAATGTTTTTTATTTTTCTAACAGGCAGCTTCATATTTCTGGCAGTGATTGTTATTACAGTCATTAACGTAGACGTCTGTATTTTTTAGATGGGGAATTCTCATAACTAACTTTGGTAAAAAAGTAAATAATGTTGCATAAAATCAGAGCTCATAGAAATCATCACTCAATTGTCGCAAACGAAATGAATAAATACAAAAGCAGTTGTCAGATTCTTATTATCCAACTAACTATCGTCCAAACAAAGATCCTACATCGCGACCTAAAACCGGTCCCTATTCAAAACTCACGTAACCACATTATAGGTCCCCAGGAGCGAACTCAGGCAACCCTGTCCATTGAGCCAGTCTACGACACAAAGACAGTTATCGAACGATCCGACCCGGTACAGTCGGCTTGCGAACGGAATTTAACGAGTTTAATTACAGCGATGACTGTACAACGACCTTTGTTGTTATACCTCGTAGTACGATGCACATTTTTAAGGTTTCTATAATGGTCAACGCAGTTGTATTACTCGTATACCTAACAAAATTAAATGAACGCAATGTTCACCTATCTGTTAGCTTTGTTACATCTAAAGGTACAAGTAATTGCTTTTTCAGGTTTTATTAATGTGTACTACGAATATATGTTAACCTGAAATAATGCAACAGGGGGCTTCCTGGGTTTCGTATTGTTTCCAGGGCCGCCCGGGAGTCGCTGTATATATCTTAAGTGTTCAACTTTTTTTTTTAATAATAAGTAAATTTTCTGTGTAGGCGACAGGTTAGCCGCTTGTCACTGCTTTTTCACAATTTTTACATCTAAACCAGCCCAGCTTTATTTTTGGCTGAATGGGGTTGAAGGGGCATGCTGCCCCTTTGACTCTTCCTACCCCTTCGGGGATTATGGGCGTGATGGTATGTTATGTAATAAGTAAATAAATATCAGACTACATCGCATACATTGATCTGACGCCGAAGTAAGTAGCTTAAAGAGCTTGTGTTACGGATATCAGAAACAACAGTGGAATTACAAATATAAACTGAAATATTGAATATTAACACCCAGACACAGAACAAACACAAGTATTCACCACACGAATAAACATTCGTGTGGTGAATACTTGTGCTTGGATGGGGATCGAACCCACAACTCTTGGCGCATGGGGCAGGTTCACTTGGAGCTTGTCTCCTTCCGCTTTATTATTTATTTTACGGCCCTTTTGATTGCAATTGACTCAATAATACCAAGAACATGTGTAATTAGGACATTGTTTTTAATTTACGTTTAAAGGGAAGTACATAACATCACGGCCATAATCCCCGAAGGGGTAGGCAGAGTCAGAGGCAGCAGGCCCCTTTAACCACATTCAGCCAGAAACAAAACTGGGCTGGGTTGGATAGAAATTTGTGAAAAGTAGTGACAAGTGGCTAGCTCGTCGCCCACACAATTACATACCAGAACCCGAAACACCATTAGTCGCCTTTTACGACATGCTAGGCAAGAAACACAGTTGGTACATTCTTTTTAAGTCTCAGACCAACAACGGACAAGGGAAGTAACAAAATATATAGAACTGAGCTTAGCATAGTAATATTAATGTGTGGTAGAATTGTAGCTCCCATCTTAAGTTTTTTGAACTAGGTATAAAATAAATTTAGACATTTGATCGAAAATTAACAAGCATTCCAATTAAAGTCACGTTCGTAAACCAGTCCCTATTTGAAAGTAACTTCCGGACCGAACTACGCCAACCCCGTCCCACAGGACTTAACGCAAAGACAGACATCGAGGCCCGTCTCCGTACAGTCACCTCGTAAAACGGAACTTAACGAGTTTAATTACGTCGGCGACTGTACACTCCTGTTGCGTGAATTATAGCTTTGTGTTCAGCCCTAATGACTTTAATTCACGTTTTATTTGCGCCAAAGGAAATGATTACTGTTTACGGCGATTTGACAAGTTTGAGATTAGGAGTCATTAGAGTTCGTTAGATGTCAAAGTCTTTGACGTCGTTATCCTAACTTCTGTTTGACATCATAGCACATTTTCAGGGCTTCGAACCTTACTTGGGTATCTAACACAACTAACTTAAATGACAACAAATTACGTTGCTTTTACGCTAATGAAAGCGAAATACTTTGTTGTTAATAATATTTCTAATTTTATTATTTCTATTATGACACATTAATAACAAATTATGCTTTGTCATTATAAATATTTCAAAATATTTAACAACTCCTTTGTAGATTTGAATTTCGTGCTAAAACCACTGGCCTTTTATCAGTTCTGTAATTTTAAAGAAGTCTAAATATTTAAACATATTTTTGTATCTATTTCATTGAGGTTCTTTTGCAGCTATAACGATTTATGAATAATACCTAAGAATACTCAGAATATAGTGAATATTGTACGCAAACATCGAGGTGCAAGTAGCAACATCTGTTTCTGACAGTCAGCATGTAATAAACTTTTTTAAATACTAAAATATGAATTTTTAAATATAGTTTTAGTCAAAGTATCACTACACATCACGTAATGTACTCTCAACCGATATCAGTCACGGCGGTCAATCTCAACGAGGATTAGCCAACGGCGCAGAAGATATCATAGTGCACAAGTGTGTGCGCAAACACAGGTGCAGTGCACTATCTATTCCTTAACTCTTATAGTCCGGTGAGACAGCAATTCGACATGACCGAGGTCAGGCGCAGGACCAACGGCTTAACGTGCTTTCCGAGGCACGGGGGTGATAAAACCGCCAACTTTCTAATTTCGGACTGTTACTGAGTAATTTCAATATTGAAATATCCAGCCACAACTTTTTGGTCCGACCCAGGATTTGAACCCAGGACCTCTTGGTCTTTAGGCGGCGCATGCTACCACTCGACCAACGAGGCAGTCACACACACATCACATACACATTATAAAGGTATCTACTCGCTTTTGTTATTATCAGTTGCTTATTGATAATAATTCTCCTTTTGTCGTATGTTTGATCTACCTTGACAACATGTTATCTTAATCATATATATCTCATAGTATTAAACGTAATTTTAATACACCAGTTGATAAGTAATTTACCTATCAATAAAGTGACAATGAGTTTATTAACAAAATATCTAAGAAAAATGTAAAAAAAAGTCACTCCGAAATAATTCTATATGAAAGTTTTATTACAAATTTCCTGGAAGAAATGAAATTAATTCTTCTATCGTCTTAATTCGCTTTTAGTCGTATGCTCAACTCCTAGAATTCTGGGCTCTAGCTACATAAAAACGTGGCATCCAACTTTTAAGTCTTATCCAACTTAAACGCCAAATTGATACGCCTTTTTTTAACTTGAATCCTGACACATAGATTGCATGGCATAGGTATAGCATTTATGTAAGTTACATACAAAATCACGCCCGTTCTCCCTGAAGGGGTCGGCAGAGTCAAAGGGGCAGCAAGCCCCTTAAACCGCTTAAAAGGTTAGATGTAAAATTATGAAAAAGAAGAGAGTGGCTTGGTCGTCGCCTACACAATCACATACCCAAAAATCCAATATACTATACTATCCTATGCAAGAACACAGATTGCACATTATTTTTAACTCCCAGACCAACATGGGACCAATTGTGTCATTATTATTTACTAGCTACTCCCCGCGGCTTTGCTCGCGTGGTACATCGATGAAACAAAGCTTATATGTTATTCCAATGTATAAGCTATACTATTATAAAGTTTCATTAAAATCCATGCAGTACTTTTTACGTGAAAGCGTAACAAACATCCACACATCCATCCATCCGTACAAACTTTCGCGTTAATAATATTATTAAGATGTAACTTAAGGCATGTAAACCTCCTCAGTACATAAATAAACGTAAACATTCCGGAAAACTTATCTATCGGCTATATTAACGCCAAGGTCCATTATTGATTTATTCTCCTCAGCAAGGAACCGGCCAATATTTTTTCAATGTACTGCGTAGGGACGCATATTATTATGTGTAAAGGACGTTTTGTTGTGCCCTAAGTCGGGGGATAACGGGATATTTCGTGAGAACGGGTTAAGTACCCGAATGGGTAAGTAAAGCTTGAGAACGGCTGTTGTCAGTAACAAGTCGTCCGTGAAAAATGTATTCGGACGAATAATAAGTAGTCGATAACAACTTTCGATGTGTGAAGATACATCTACTTATAATAAAACCTGAAAGTTTGTGGTGTCGTCTTATCGTCTATTAGGTATTTATCAATATTTATTACTTGACTGACCTTGACCGGTCATCATCTTACTAGCGTTACGTCCCGTGCTTAGACGGGGTCCGCTTAGACCATGATCCAGGATTTAGCGAGTCTGGTAATTACATTGAAGCGACTGCTGATCAGACCTTCGTAACCCTAAAATAGGACAATTTTGGACCATGGTTACAAATCCAAAGTTGTTTGAATTTGCAGGTTTCATCACGATGTTTTCCCTCACCGTCGAGCTAGTGGTATAAATACGTACAATCGTACAAAGATTTGAAAAATCCAGAGGTACGTGCCAGGATTGAACCCGCACTCCTCGGTAAAGAGGCGCGTGTCCTTACCATTGAGCTACCACCGCTTATCGTCAATTAGGTATTTGTCAATATGTATTACTAGCTTCAGCCCGCGGCTTCGCTCGCTTCGTTTTATTAAAATCCATTCAGTAGTTTTTTTGTGAAAGAGTAACAAACATCCATCCATACATACAAACTTTCGCATTTATAATATTAGTAGCATTTTTTCACCAAAGAGAAAGAACTGATTGAAGTTGAACTTGGCTTGACCTTGACCGTTAATAACATTAATATCGATAAAGTGGTTTAGGCTTTAAAATATAACAGGCAGAATAATATTCGAATTTGTAGTATTTGTATGAATTTTATTTAACTCAGACTTGAACTAATTAATAAGTTTGATGTAGTACAGAAAGTTCGGAGCTAAATTTGTGTAGCCATTTTGCACGCATGAAAAGCTAATTAAACTCCAAACTTTCGTTTACAAACTATTAGTGTTTGTGCAAAGGTAGAAATGTTTTTGATACCTGAAAGTAGAAGTTTGCGTCACGTTTTCTGTTTGTAAAACTTTGATAATATTTTCGAAGTAAATTGTTTATTGGTGTATAATACAGCAACTAGTGATGATGTAATTATAATATTTAATAATCCAAACACGGTCCCCGAAGGGGTAAAGAGACTGTAAGGAGAGATAAGCTTTTTAAAACAATTCAGCTAAAACAAAACTAACTCAGTTTTGTGGAAAAAAAAAATGTGACAAGTGGCTAACTCGTCGCCTACATGATCACTAACCCAACTTAATACACCATCAGTCGCCTTTTATATGACGTTATGCTTGGCGAGGAACACAGTTGGAACATTATTTTTGAATCCCAGACCAATGGTAATAGGACAATGATAATAGAAGGCGACTAATGGTATATCGGGTTTTGGGTGTGTGATTGTGTAGGCGACAGGTTAGCCGCTTGTCACTGCTTTTTCACAATTTTCCATCTAACCCAGCCCGGCTTTATTTTTGGCTGAATGTGGTTGAAGGGGCAAGCTGCCCCTTTGACTCTGCCTACCCCTTCGGGGACTATGGGCGTGATGTTATGTATGTATGTATCATAATAAAAAATAATAATAATTTCCTTAGATTAGACACCATTTTTTTCAAAAGTTAAAGGGGCTTACTGCCTCTTTGACTTTGCCTACCCCTTCGGGGATTATGGGCGTGATGTTATGTATGTATGTATCATAATAAAAAATAATAATAATTTCCTTAGATCAGACACCATTTTTTTTCAAAAGTCAAAGGGGCTTACTGCCTCTTTGACTCTGCCTACCCCTTCGGGGATTATGGGCGTGATGTTATGTATGTATGTATGATAATAATAAATAATAATAATTTCCTTAGATTAGACACCATTTTTTCAAAAGTTAAAGGGGCTTACTGTCTCTTTGACTCTGCCTACCCCTTCGGGGATTATGGGCGTGATGTTATGTATGTATGTATGATAATAATAAATAATAATAATTTCCTTAGATTAGACAATATTTTTTTAAAAGTTAAAGGGGCTTGCTGCCGCTTTGCATCTGCCTATCCGTTAGAAGATAACGAGCGTGATGTTATGTATGTATATTGTATGTATATTTGTAACACGGTTACTGATTACATAGTCGACCAAGACGGGCCGATTAAATAGACTCTTATGCGTTATCATCTCAGAATGCGTATAAAGACATCCCAAGAGTGTAAGAGACGATTCGTGTGCAACAAAGCATGCGTGCGCTAAGTGATCAAACAATTACCCTGAGTGTTCGACATTGTTAGCGAATCCTGTAAATTACGCCTCGTAAACGGACGAGATGGGGAATATCTGCCCCACCCCGCCAGTACGCTGATATCTTTTCTGCATCATTAAAGTAATACCAGGCACTTCGTGGAGAAGTATTTACGGAGCGTGCCTCGTTACGTAGCTGTAATTGGGTTATTAAGGGAAAACTAGAATATTAGGGTGGATGACACCACCAAACGTTTTACATACTATTGAAGCTGTCGCGACATAAAAATAGCTATAACGATAGATTTGTATTGATATTAGTTCACGTGAATATCGCGTTTCAGTCTCATAGGAGACTGCCCGATACCTCTGCGCAAAGTTTTAAGTCTCTATCTTCAAAAAATTACGAACTTATATCAAACATTTCAAACCGCACTTCACCCACGACAGAAACTCCAAAACCCTCTTCTGAATGCTCACTTGCACTATATAACTGATCTCTGTGCAAATTCAAACACTGATAATTTAATTCACACTTTTATAACTAGGTACATAAGATGTTACTCCCAAATTTTAGGGGCAAAACACAATATTTCACATCAAACCACTAACCAAGTTCGTCTTAATTAAAAAGCAACGTGACCTATCAAACTGCCCATCCATGCGTGCAAAATTTAACAGAATTAATCTCGAATGTTGCTAAGTCGGCGTAATTTTGCTTTGTACTACACTATAATGCTGCTAATTAAAACTGTGTAACGAGCATGCTAGCTAAATTGGTAAATGAATTACAATTAAGGCTTGTTCGAGTCCTAGAAATTGTCTAGTAAACATAATGTTTTAATAAACAATAATAATAAATTCTCCAGACTGACACACCAATTCCCTAGTTCCAAACTATGCTTATGCTTGTAATATGGATACTAAGCGAACGGATAGACAGTCTAGAATTCTAGATAGAGTTTTTGTTTAATTCGACGGTAATTACTATCGTTACAACCTTACGACACTCCGACCAATCCCATCGTAATCTTTATCGGATAACTGTCTAGCAAAACGGAGTAATTGGATCGTAAATTAATTTTAAATTGCCCACGATCGTTAATTAATCTTGTTCAACAAAGTGGAAATGCTTCTTTCGCCTGACCATTTTAGGAATACCTAGTGTTTACAGGGAAAATACACTTCTAATTAGATTACTCAAAAATTAGTACCTCCGGGCTAAAATGTTCGTATTTTTAAATAAAACTTACCTACATTTATAAAGATCTTTTGAGCGTATTCAATGCTCAAATCCGAAGTCAAAAATTACAATGATTAAGGTCAATGACAAACCAACGTAAACAAACCTAATCACTTTAAACCTAGCCCTCAACTTAACTTAATCCGGTTCAATTAACAAACTTAAGTAGATATGGGAATCAGAAACAAGTACTAGTTCACTCAGACGTAAGTCAAATATCTGTTTCATCAACAACCGTGTACTTATTCATCCACGTTATTTCCGCCTGAATCAAAGCTTTAAATTACTCTAAAGAAGATGTCTCAACTTACATCTTAATATATATAGGTCGAGATACTAACTAACTAGAATTCATAATCACATATGAGTAAGCATGGATTATCTATGTATTAATACGTGAAGCAAAAACTTTGTACCCCGTTTTATGAGAATTACGCGGACGGAGGAATATTAGATTTGGCACGGTTAAAGTTTATATGGAGAAGGAGTGCCGAAAGCTAATATTTCAATAAATAATAATAAAAAAAACAAACTAATAATGGTTGAATTTTGACCAGTGGGCGATCACTAGTTTTGATAATTTGAAATAAGTTACGTACACCAGCTGAAAAAAGGGCGATAATACTGAAAAATCCATTTCAAAAATGGAGCTACATCGCTAAACGGGCAAATGTAACCTTTGTTAGAGCAACCTAATAAATCATTTCCCGACACAAAGTAGGCCTCAAATTACAGTATCTTTATCGTAATAAATACAGGGTGTAACGACTGTGATATTTATTTTGCGCCACGAAAATTTTAATAACAATAGGCTATTAGAATCTCGGTCGGTTTCGTGATGGTTTCCGAGTAATTACCCCGCGCCCGTGCCGGCCCACGCACGCGTCACGCACTCGCCACGGCCACGCGACCCGTTGGCTCGCCTCCAGATGTGTACCCAACGAATTTCCTAAATATTATGAATAGTCTGGAAATACGAAAGTTGGAAAGCGATTTGGACGGCCGTGACGTCCGAAATTTCTGACGATCGCGCGATAATTGTCGTGTTAAGTTGTGGCTTAAATGTATTAGATTGGATGTGTGGGTTGGTATTCGATTTGAGAAATTTTCGACTCGGATCGACTGACTTAATACATCTGTATTAATATGGTATCCGATGTAATATTGAATAGATGTTCAATAGTAGCTCCAAAATTGAATCCATAAATCTCAAGCTTGTTTCTGATTTTTTTTTTGTTTCTTTTTTGGATAAAGCGGTAAAATAAAATCAGTAAAATTATCTTTTCACTTTCTTGTCTGCCAATATTTAATAGTATGCACAGTTTTCGCTACATATGAGCTTTTTTCGGAGAAAAATCGGGTTATTCCAGAAATCCCCTTAGATGATCCCCTGCGCAGGGGATTTTTGGACTTCTTGTCCAGAAATCCCCTTCGTATTGGGCTAAGGGGATTTGTGGACTTTTTTTGTCCAGAAATCCCCTTAAACAATATTTTAAATAAGTTAGTTTCCTACCGATTTATAACTAACCCGATATCTTGAATAAAAAGTCAGCTGGCTATAAAGTGGTGGATAATACGCAAAAAGTGAGATGACTGTAAGTGGTGGATCATCCACTAATCGAATTCGAATCCCTTGCCGGTTGGCACCGGTACAAAATATTACAGTTGGCAGTACTGGTCAAAGTGTTGTATATGTCAATCAATATCAAATATTGGCATCTGACATCGTCATCATCTTTCTAGCGTTATGTCCCGTGCTTAGACGGGGTCCGCTCAGACCATGATCCAGGATTTAGCGAGTCTGGTAATTACATTGAAGCGACTGCCGATCTGACCTTCGTAACCCTAAGATAGGGGAACCAGACAATTTTTGGATCATGGTTACAAATCCAAAGTTATTTGAATTTGCAGGTTTCATCACGATGTTTTTCCTCATCGTCAAGATAGTGGTATAAATATGTACATAGATTTGAAAAATCTAGAGGTCCATGCCCGGGTTTGAACCCGCACTCCTCGGTTAAGAGGCGCGTGTCCTTACCATTGAGTTACCACCGCTCTCTTATTAAAATAATAAATATTTGCATAAATCCTGGCATTTGCATAAATATTGGCATCTGACATTATATCCAGCAAACGACTAAAGCTTTTTATTTATTTTCATTTAAACTAATATTATGAAAAGTTTGATTGTCTGTTTGTTTGAACGCGCTAATCTCAGGAGCTACTGGTGCAATTTGAAAAATTATTTCAGTGCTTGATAACCCATTTATCGAGGAAGGCTATAGGCTATATAACATTAACCACAAACGCGGGTAAAACCGCGGGGAAAGCTAGTTTTTAAATAACAGGAGCACTAACCCGTAGAAATTTGCTTCACATTTGTAATTTAACTCCGCATGACTCACTATAATGACACGGTTATTAATCACAAATCTTGATCTATAAATGTATTGTTCTAAAGGTGCTTAGTGAGACCGACTTAAAGGGGTCGCCTTATACGGCTGAATGACACAATGATACCTATTAATCCTACTAATGATTAAATATTTTAGTTTGTCATATATAATTTAGTTTGTATGTTTCTTGGTTATTCAATCGAGCTATGAGAATGGAAACAAGTACTAGTTTGAACGGAATTAGCTGAAATACACATACAAATAATAATAAATAGGGTAATTTTTTCATCCCCCTTTGCTCTCTTATGGAATCATTTAGGATAATATTTGCTTACTTCCATGGACAAAGTCGCGGGCGAAAGCTAGTGAATCATAAACGTGCTGTTACTCATAATAATGATACTATTATTATGATATTCTTTGTTAGTAATAACATTAAATATTTTGTCCAGCTACTGACCATGAACTCTGTATGATAAGAGGGCGTCATAGCTAGGTACAAGCAGTAGATTGGGCACGCTTATCATTTGTTTGATAAGGATATTAAGCGTTATACACAGAGCTATCGTATTATTTTGTTAAGTACAGAATATTCACAGTTGATAAGAGCGGTGGTAGCTCAATGGTAAGGACACGCGCCTCTTAACCGAGGAGTGCGGGTTAAAACCGGGGCACGTGCCTCTGGATTTTTCAAATCTATGTACGTATTTATACCACTAGTTCGACGGTGAAGGAAAACATCGTGATGAAACCTGCAAATTCAAATAACTTTGGATTTGTAACCATGATCCTAAAATTGTCTGGTTCCCCTCTTAGGGTTGCGAAGGTCAGATCGGCAGTCGCTTCAATGTAATTACCAGGCTCGCTAAATCCTGGATCATGGTCCAAGCGGACCCCATCTAAACACGGGACATAACGCTAGGAAGATGATGATTCACAGTTGATATGAGCGTACAGCAGTACAATTTAATTACTTATTTTGTGTCGTAAGGTAGGGTTTCAAACTTTGTAGTGAAAGTATAGTATCTATCTAAAGCAGGGATTGTAAACCATTGTCACGCGTGCCTCAGGTGGCGCGTAATAAATAATGTTGGGCATTTTATTTGAGAACAAAAGTTTCAACAACAATGACAATAACGTTCAAGTGAACTGCTCCTTTAGCACTTAAAGAATCCATTATATTAATATTTTAGAAACTTTGGCACGTCTATTTAAAACGGTTTTTTTTTAGTAGTTGTTCGCAATGAATTGAGTATGGATCTGTTTTTCTATGTTTGTTATGACTTTGGGTGCTGGACTTAGTGATATTCCGCGAATGGATACGGATTTGTTTCAAATATTGGTGAGATTTCTCTAACGTAATCAGAGGCGGCGCAAGAGTAATTTTTAGTAGATCAAAGACATAGAAAAGGTGTAAAAAAAGAAATTTATCTATACTAAAGGGACATTATTTACACTCAGAATTTAAAAGGGTTTGCCACCCCTGATCTAACTGTTTACACTCAGAATTTAAAAGGGTTTGCCACCCCTGATCTAACTGGCGGGGGAGCGGGAATCTCTAACCCGGGAGATTCCCGCTCCCCCGCCAGTCCGGTAGGTAGTAAAGGCCGCCTTAGGCAAACTACGGATGTCCTCTCAAAAAAAAAAAAAGATCTAAAGAGTGAGATAAGATATTACGGTTGAAAATTCGATTGAGACAGGGCCAATGGCTGAACCGACAGTATAAATAAAAAATTGCCCATGATTTATATCCATTATGAATTTAAGCACACGTTGAATTGATTTGGACGGATAGAACCACAGGACAGAGTTATAATCCTAACTTAGGATAATTTTCCAAGTAGACAAGTATTAAGTAGAAGTAAGTATTGCACAATGAAAGCATATATCGCGAATAAAAATACAAACAGATAAAACAAACACATTTAGAGTAGTCATTCCACCTCAAAATATTAGAAAACACTACGCCTAATACGGATGGCAATCACTTATCTAATAATGTCAATATCTATAACACGAACACCGTCGAAACTGACAATCACGAGTCCATTAATACAATATAACAAAGGAAAAAGCAATCATAAAATTAGGGTCAATTGATAAAGTACAGCTGAAGATATAGGAATTAGCTGACCGTTGAACTATCACTAATTATATCTTATGCATTTGTAATGCACCGATGATGTCATATGTCCGGATGACAGGACTTCCTTTATAGACAACTAGCGGCCCGCACGTGTGAACATTTATTTTCTAACTTACTCTAACTTTTTTAAATGTTCTATAGCCTATATTAATCAGGGATAATGCAGCATTCTAATAGTAAAAGAATTTTTAAATTCGGTCCAGTAGTTTTTGAGTTTATCCGTTACATACATACACACAAATTTTTCCTCTTTATAATAATAGTGAAGATTTGCATAAAAATATTGTATGTTTGGGCCATATATTACAGCAAATATAATTTTATTACCTTATCAATTGTTGGTATATTGACTATATTTATGTAATTTATAGTTACTATTTCTGAGCGCAAAGAAAAAAAAAGGTTGAACCACAATAAGCTACAAAATGCTATACAATAAAAAGCAATTTAGATTCACCGTAACTTATTTCTTATGATAAATCAAAGAGAAAGTATCAAACATGTCGAAGTGGAACAAAATTAACGAATAACGCACTACCAATGGACATTCCAATTACAAAAAGCAACTCCCGTTACCGTCCGAAAATAAATAAAACGCCCCAACTCTTTTATTACTCACTAGCTGTGCCAGCGGTGTCACCCGCGTTTATAGTTAATATTATAAAGATTATTTCCGTCATACATGATTTCTATGTAACTTTAACCATTAAGGCTGCACACGCGACGGAAGCTTAAAAAATGAAGTAACTTCTCCCGTTTTCCCAACATTTCCCTTTACTACTCTGCTCCTATTGATTGCAGCGTGATGAAAAGTATACTATAACCTGCCCAGGAGTATGAAGAATAATTGTACCAAGTTTCGTTAAAATCCGTCGAGTAGTTTTTGTTTCTATAAGGAACATACAGACAGACAGACAGACAAAAATTTTACTGATTGCATTTTTGGCATCAGTATCGACCACTAATCACCCCCCGATAGTTATTTTGAAAATATATTTCATGTACAGAATTGACCTCTCTACAGATTTATTATAAGTATAGATAATTCGCAGGCCATCATTCCTCTAAGAATACACCATCGCATTTAAACGGAAATAATAAAAAGAAACGTACAAAACCTGACACGTGCGGTACAAGTACAGGGCATTCCGTCGGCTTGTAAAAACTTAATGTGGATCTATCATTGTGTGAACAACTCCGTGACAGAAAGCTGGAGGCAAAAAACACTGGCACATAACGCCGTGTCTAAACACAGAGATCTACTTAACCGGGCCGTGTTTTATGAAGTAACACGACCTTGGCGCTTGGTCCTGGATATCACCAGCTTGTTTTTCGCGAGATTCTCCGTTTTTCTTTTTTTTATTTGATTTGACTGGCTCCATTGCGCATTCGGTAGTGACCCTGCCCCATGCACCAAGAGTTGTCGAAGAGGGCAAACATTCGTGTGACGAATACTTGTGTTTGTTCTGTGTCTGGGTGTTGATATCAAATATTTAAGTATATATTTGTAATACCACTGTTGTTTCTGATATCCGTAACACAAGTGCTTAAGCTACTTACTTCGGAGTCAGATAAATGTAGGTATGTGATGTAGTTAAATTTTTAATTCGGGACGATTTTTCAAAAGCATTTTCTATCAGCACAGCCTACAAGACTCATGTTACTCAATTGAAGTTTAAATACACACATGTCCATAAAACAGTAATGCTACATAATCAGAATCAACATTTTATTTTCTTTCTTGTCTTTTAAACATCCTTTCATACAAACAATCTGACGAATACCGACAGGATATAGTAGATTCACGTATATCAAGAGAACCCCCAACGATGTAGGCTCAAAATATTGGAATACATTCATTATTATTCCAATTGTAAGTGATATTTCAATTTAATCTGGTAAAACATCATCCGAAGTCTTTTGTTTAACCTGCTGTATGGTCCACTAGAATCTTATGTCATCATAAACAACAATTAAAATAATAAATTTTATCTCCCAATCTAGAGTCTACCTATCCTCCTGATTGCTTATTTTTTTATTATCATCAATTTTTTTTTTACATCAAATTGTATGTTAAAAAAGCTACATAATAAGTAAATGAATTGTCCAAAAATTTAGTAATATAAAATATAGTTCATACTGGTTTAAGCAGGTTTTGTTACAAATCTTCGTTAATTAGGAAATACAAAATCTTCCTTAATTAGGATATACAAAATGTATCTGTTTTTATTTGCCACATCTCCACCCGCTGACCCTAACCTTGAACCCCTGTCTTTTCAACGTAGCATTTTAATTACCGGATACAATAGCTTTCACTTTACGTAGAATTTAATTATTCGCTATTATTGTATCGTAAAATAAACCAACAAGTCAGTGGTATTAAACAAAGGGCTTATGAACACAAAAGGGTCTGGAACTAATTTTAACAGCACTAAAATATTACTATTTCCTTGGTCGTAAAGTAACGAAATTAAGGGTCATTTCGGAACTGACAAATGGTTAAAAGTTAGAAAATAAATATTGATAAACACACGTTAAACGTTTATGCATGTGTTAGTGAGATAGGTACTCATGGATACCAGCTAACGGGTATCTGTCATTTGGAGCGCTTATTATGTCAATGTGTAACGTCAGTTACGTGTAAAGTTGGAGCACTTGAGGAGCTTCAATGTCTAGTTAGTGGCGCGGAGTCCTTTTTTTTTTACAAGTCCGTGCGTATAACAAACAATGTGACAATTTTTTTTTTTCTATATAAACATAAAATACATTATACACCTCGCTATATTTTGGAGTGTTTATAGGATTTTAGAAAATTATCCTTGAATTTTCTATTGGACTAAAGAATTTCAACATACATTTTCGTAATGAAACCAATCTTAATTGAGAAAATATGTCTCCCGAAATTTAAATGTATGACAACTTGCACACCAAAAACCATTTTACAATCCGATTGTTCAACATAAAAATATCTATTCCTATTTGTTCATCAAATGGTGGAAAATATTTCCAAAAGATTAAACGGTTTCTGAGTATTCGTATCCAATGTAAGCTTTAATGACTTCGCCTGATTTCCCATAAAGTTTCCCTTTGAGTTAATAAGTTCAAAAAGCTTTTTATTTCACCTGACTTTTCCCGTTAATTTCGTAAAACATCCATGGCCAAAAGTAAATAGGTACCTACCTATATTGAGAAAATCTTTGTCACATAATGGACTACGATATTTTTTCCAACAAGAATAAAATATAATACCTATAACGTACACATATTTTTTTAACTATAAATAAAATTAAAATTTTTGTTTTGGATTAAGTAAAAGTCAAACTAAAGCACAAATATTTCTCACATTGTAAAACAGTTACCTATTATTCCAAATATCACAACCAATTCCTTGCTTTCTTATCTCTTCACACCACCGACTACCACGCAAACTCACCTTTTCCATATTTATAAACTTGAAACTCAGATGTAGACCGTTCACAAAGGCATGAATTTTTTGAACTCTAAGACACGGACTAGTAAAAAAGAAGGACTCTCGCCACTAACTAGACATTGAAGCTCCTCAGGTGCTCCACTTGACACGCAACTTACGTCACACATTGACAAATTAAGTGCTCCACATGACAGATATCCCATATCTGGTAACCATAAGTATCTCACTCAGACATGCATAAATGTAGCTTCACGCTATAGTATGGTAGCGTGGAGTCCTTCTTTTTTTACTAGTCCGTGCTCTAAGAAAAAGACATTTCTCTATTGCAGTACGATAAACTTCTTTTAATTTAATACAGCTTCTTTACTGTGTGTGGAATAATATGATACAGTTGCATACTTGGTAGGTATTATTCTTTACTTCCAGTTATTTATAACGAGATAGATATCCCTAACAACAATTGGGACACCTTTATTTAAAACTATATTTCATAAAAGATATTATATGAATAACCGATGCCGTATAGCAACTTTTACCAAAGGGTCTCTACAACAATGATTCTATGGGGTCAGGGTCGATAAATGACCATCAAAAAATGAGAAAGGGTGCTTGACCCTTTAACTTTAAACTTAATATCCTTAAGTAAAATTTAGAAGTTATAGTACCTACATAAAACGAATACTTGTCCATAACGCAACTCGGTACTGATAAGTGTTTCAAACAATGCATTAATCACTACCATACAATGGATAAGGACTGTGTTAATTAGTTACAGTTAATAACATTATTAACAATATACCGAAAAATATTTACTCTACTACTTACTTTATATTTACCTAATGCGAACTGAAAATGGGATAAGTGATTTCGCGTGTATGTAGAAGATTATTTGCCTCAGTTTTATTTCAGAATTGCGTGATGAAAATTACGAAGATATTACTCAAATTCACGACTGAACTATATTTATCTTCAACTTAGGTAATTTAATACAGAAATCCTTTATATTTAATGCAGTGATCTAGAAATAACCCATTCGGAAAACTTCACTTTCAAAAGCTCAACTCTCACCCGACCACGAGGTATTCCAATAAGTCACTAAACAATAGAAGGCACAGAGGAAAACGGAAGGAATTCAACGCACAACAATTAAATACAATTTTAGAAACTCGACTAAATGCAAAAACTCACTTCAGATACACGTGTCCGGACGCGCGAACGTCAATTCGACCCGCACAGTGGAACGACCGCGGCGGCGACCAAACACAGAATAATCTTCTATTTACCAAAACGCGACTGAAGTGAAGGAAGCCCTTTCCTCGCCGATGAAAATAATAATAGCTTCACCTCAACGAATTATCATCCTTACCGCCCACAAAATAAAGCCGACATTTATAGCGCATACACATTGAATGTAAATAATCATGTTGTAAGCGACGTTGTGATGCTATCGCGTTTGTTTAACGGCGTCAATGGGCGTGCGAAGGGGACAGGTGATAACCCTCGCTCGCGCATGTGCATGTATTACCGTGATCGTCATGAAATAACCTCAAAGAAGTTTTTATGTTGCTATCGACAAGTTCTACGATCTGAGGAACAGTTAATAGTGCTTTTTATGGCCGCTTTATGGCCGGCCCTTTTGAAGAATTTATAACGTTTAATATGTTTTTTATGACACTCTCACTTGAAAAGTACATAGTAAACTTTTCAAGAATAACAAAAGA
Source organism: Glyphodes perspectalis (assembly GCA_951394215.1). Taxonomy (NCBI): domain Eukaryota; kingdom Metazoa; phylum Arthropoda; class Insecta; order Lepidoptera; family Crambidae; genus Glyphodes; species Glyphodes perspectalis. Next base: position 4,142,771 of record OX596202.1, read on the forward strand.
TTTATGTACAGAAACATCTTCGTAAAAATTAAGTGGTCTGGCCAAATTAAATTGAATTTTGGTTACTTTACCCAATACATTGAAGCAAATAACTGAAAAAAAATGCTATGCCTTGCTCATTCTAAAAAAGTAGTTAATAAAGCATTCTTACCAACACACAAAGGTACTGTGTCGTTCCATCTATTGTCATCGTAGCACCATATTAGTCGCGCCCTCTCTCGCGTGTCGATGAAAACGTGATTCACATTGCACATGTAATGGGCGACATCTTCGTTGCGGTACACTAGGTAACCGTCAGATGGCGCTTTAATAGTCACGCAGCCAATGCCTGCAAAGAAGAAACAATGAGCATCTGCTAATAGATGGCGCTGTACAGCTTTTCATATAAATTTATAGATGGCATTAGCAACCAGGCAATTTGTGGCACGTTGTCACGTTTCAGTTTGGATTTTTTTACCACTACTAACTCTGAAAATTAATACCTTTTATTTTTTCTTAAATAAAAAACCGTGAAGTAATGAATATACAACTTCTTACAATACTTTTCGGCTTTGGGTTTTGAAATAGGTGACAACTGACTTGTGTTGTTTTAAACTTACGTTTGACATCATCTCGAAATTACGCCTATCAGCCAAGTAGTCTCTACAAAATCTTTAAAAGAACAATAAAACACTAGGTACACAGCCATGTTTAACGTTATTCTTATGCTTCGTAGCATTGCCAGAAAGCCTTGATAAAAGTAATTTGGGTACCATAAACCAAAATAGCAGTAGGTATAGCGACATCGTGCTTACTTTTATAGTGTAACAGGACCCCCCTTTTTGGGTACGCCCCTTGGGACCTGGCTTCCACCAGTACGTCCACCATATTCGTGGAGCTGGTAAGCCTCAGAGGCAGCTCCACTTGCTCGCACGAAGACAACAAGGTGTCCCCGTTCGAGTCCCGGACAGACACGTAGTCCATGCAGGACGGCTCGAAGGGACCTATGCCTGCAAATAGACGGATCATTTTGTTACTCATTATGAATTAGCGTTTTAACAATTAACGAATTATTAGGCTACTTTAAAAATAATAATAAATCATTTATATTATGTATAATAAATAAAATAATCATTTATATGTATAAAAAAATAATCACACTCTCTTTTTAGGTCTTTCTGTAGATATTCTAGCGCAAATTATAAAAATATCTAAAATTTTCGCCAAAACGAAGCTACGATCACTGTGTTGTGCTCCAATTTCTTTGCTAGAATTATTGAATATACATGTACACTATCACATCGTTAGTCCCGGAAGGGATAGGTAAGGAAAGTAAGCTTAAGGGGCAGAAAGCTCTTTTAACCACTTTTAGCCAAATTAAATTGAGTTAGCTTAGATAAATTAACGCGACATGCTAGATCAGAGTTGGCACATTCTTTTAAAAGAATATTCCCGTGAGACCAATTCGCCATTGTCATCAATCTACAAAATTCCCAACGTGAGCTATCCCAACGCTATCTAGAACAAACTTATAAGTGCACACACACTTAAGTTAGCTTCTCTTGTTTCAAGGATTGCTGGAATCATTAATCTTTCGCGAGTTACAGACAAGCACTTTTAGAGCTGTCTGCTTGCAGACAGAGTGAGAAATCTGTCTATGTAGACATTTATAAAGTTTAACGTGTGGATTTTACAACATTATCGCCCCTAAGGCGATTGGTTCTTCTTCAATAAAAAAAAAACTCGAGTTGTCCAATTCGTTTTGATACAATGTTGGTTTATAATGACACCAAGTTATTATTTTTCCTTTTTAAATAATGACCACTAAAAATACTACTTACTAAATAAAAATACTTAAATTAAATTATTTTACCTAAACTTGTTAACAGTAATTTTTATAGTTTAGTTAGCCTATATTGTAGAACATTTTTTCACCACAACCTAAAAAAAACATTAATCAGAAATAAAATATGTTTCACATTTGCATCGAGTTTAGACCACTGTGCAGTGCAAATTCATTATTGACTTTTTAACATTGACAGTGATGATATCTGACAAACACAGACTCTATGCAACTTCGGGGTTACATTGCGTCATTTATGTGCCAATTTTTTTAAATGAGGTTTTATGTATTAAATTATTTAAATATTTTAAAATACTTTAAGAAATAAAAGATATAGATAAATACTAAGCAACTATGTGTATACATTTTTTAGGATAGTAAAATTATTTGACATTTTACTGGGCTGTCACACACCAGGATAACTGTATCAGCTTCATCATACTCACTTCTCAAGCTTACATCCAACAGGGTGACCCGTATCCTCTGTTCTGGGTGCGCGACCAGCCTCCAATTGCAACGGTCCCCCTCCCCCACGTAGAAGTTGGGGTACCCCGGGGTGCGGATGTACCCCTCGCTGTCCTCGCCGGACACCGACACGCGGACTTCTCTGTTGCAGTAGTGCACGGAGAGGGAATCTGGAATGTGGAGTTTTTTTGTTTTATTGAAAGATTTATTGAATTTGGAGGGGTTTAAACGACACCAGGTTTTTCTTTACATTGGGCATTGCGAAAGTATATAGCGGTGGTAGCTCAATGGTAAGGACACCTCCTCGCCTCTTAACCGAGGAGTGCGGGTTCAAACCCGGGCACGTACCTCTGGATTTTTCAAATCTATGTACGTATTTATACCACTAACTCAGCGGTGAGGGAAAACATCGTGATGAAACCTGCAAATTCAAACAACTTTGGATTTGTAACCATGATCCAAAAATTATCTAGTTACCCAATTTTAAGGTTACGAAGGTCAGATCGGCAGTCGCTTCAATGTAATTACCAGACTCGCTAAATCCTGGATCACGGTCTAAGCGGACCCCGTCTGAGCACGGAACATAACGCTAGGAAGATGATGATGGGCATTGGGAAAGTACCCAGGGCCCAAAATTTATTTATCCCAGAGCACCCGATGATGGTTCTTTTACAGAACACAGATCAAACTACACGCTGGCGGAGCCGTAGGCAAGCTAATAAATGTATTGCTCAGACTATCACAATGTGCAACAGTTCCCTAGAGCCAAAATAAGGATAACTGTACGTACAGTTAACAGCAGGCCAAGTAACCCATTTGCAGTTCAATATTAGCGCTTATGCCCCCGATATAAGGACGGTACAAAGTCCGAAGTGGATATTCTGATGTGCTGTTGTCTGTACCTATATAGGTACGACATAGACATACTTAAATAATCTATATACTAATATTACCTATAAAGAGGAAAGATTTGTATTTTTGTGTGTGTGTGTGTGTGTGTATGTTTGTAATAAATAAACTCTAAAACTACTGTGCCGATTTGAAAAATTCTTTCACCATTGGAAAGCTACATTATCCGGAAGTAACATAGGCTATATTTTATCCCCATATTCCTACAGGAACAGGAACTATGCGGGTGAAATAGCGCTGCTAGTATCTTAATAAACCAGATATTCATATATAACAAGTTTTCTTAAGTACAAATCTGAGACCCGCTTCATCACATAGATATTTGATCATAAAGGAATTCGAATCTGCAACATTAGCAGCCTTTGGTTCTGTAGTTCTCTCACCACTAATCCTAGCTTACTGCTTAATAATGAGTTTTAAAATCTTACCGCCCAAATTTTTCGCCATAAAATCTTTATGAGGCCCTCATCCGAATTAAACATATCCTGTCAAACCAGTGAGTGGCGTCTACGCACCCGGGTGTGACGCAAAGAACCCGTAAAAAAGCCGTAAAATGTCGCGCAACAATTACGTATAATAGAAATGTTGTCGTTTCTGTCCGTGCTGTTATTGAATATGCTCGTAAAAGGAACGGGGCGGGGTGAAGAAAGATGTGTTATAGTTGCTATATTGTTGTTTTGTTGTGTTTCTTTCGTGATGTTTAGTCTTACAAAAGCTTAGAGTTAGTTTTTCTGTATTTTTCAATGACTGATAATACCTATTATGTTGAAGACTTATTTTGAAACACTTTAGGAGGAGTAAATTTTTTATATTTTTTATTATTTTGATTCACTACTCTCTTCGTTAATGTGACAGATAATTTATTTAAGTAGGTATACGAGTAGTCCAATCATCAATAGTACAAAGTGACTAAAATTTAATTATATTCGTTTCATTTATTTTCATATAGCATTTCATGACATTAATTTACCAGACAGTAAAAGATATCTTCAGTCGCTATCGTAACAGATAAGACTCCTTAGATCCTATAACTTTTTCTTTACCATACTAAACATGATATCGAGAAGAAAAAGTTATAGGTTTAGATATATATGTTCTGCCTTGATATAATAATAAAAATAAATTCTTCAGACTGGCACACCAATTCCCTAGTCCCAAACTAAGCTCATAAGCTTGTACTATGGATACTAGGTAAACGGATAGACATACTTAAATACATTTATAAACATCCATGACTCGAGTACAAATATCCATGTTCATCACACGAAATATTTGCCCCTAGCGGGATACGAACCCGCGACCCTTGGTTTCGTGGCCAGGGTCTCTGACCACTCGACTAACGGGCCAGTCAAAAATATCTATCCATATCAACGCATTCCAAGCAATAGTTCCCCTACTCTTTCGTGTGAAGTTCAAACTTCAACGCTATCACGTTCAGCAATTTCACGGCCGTTTCCACCAAATTAACCTTGTTCAGGAGTAGTTAAACGGACAGAGCGCTCACGATAAACCGACTCGCAGCCAGACGTTCACAAGTCGTAAACTCCACTTCGGAGAGTCAAGTCCTCTTAGCTACCCGTTTGATGTAGCAATGTACAATATATCGGTAGTCCACTATCGATACACTTTCGATACTTTATCGATACGATATTTGACTGGCCCGTTGGTTGAGTGGTCAGAGACCCTGGCCACGAATCCAAGGGTCGCGGGTTCGAATCCCGCTAGGGGCGAATGTTTCGTGTGATGAACATGGACGTTTGTACTCGAGTCATGGATGTTTATAAACTTTAAGTATGTCTATCCGTTCACCTAGTATCCATAGCACAAGCATATGCTTAGTTTGGGACTAGGGAATTGGTGTGTCAGTCTGAAGAATTAAAAAAAAAAAAATTATACAATACGTCAGACTAGACCTATATTTCACATAGGGGCTGGCAGGCGTCACATTTGCTTCGATTCTGGCTCTCGTTCGTATAGTCACATGTCAGTACAGTCAATCCATACTTTGGTGCGCTTACGTCATAAACTATCAGCATTTTGGTAGACTGTTTATTTATTTTATTTATTCAAAAAGGTACACCAACAGCATATATATATATATATCACTTGTAACATAAAATAATATGGTCATAAAATTCCTATACATATGCCTATTACAGGCGCACACAACATTGTTGTCGATATACTAACGATCCTCTATCGATAATTATAGCAACAACGTCAATATTGTCACGAGCCAAATGCAGTCAATACACAGCGCATTGTGAGTAGAGAGCTATTGATATAGCGTTGCATATCGGAAGTCTGATGTCGATATGATCCTCTCAAACTCAAACTCAAAATATCATTATTTACGTAGGCCTCAAAAAAGCACTTGTAAATCGTCAAATAATAGATACAAAATAGAACAATTCGAATCTACCACCGGTTCGGGATGTCGCATCTACCGAAGAGAAACCGGCAAGAAACTCGGTAGTTACTCTTTTCAATGCCAGGTTAAGTAACAAATTAAAATTTACAGATTAAATTAATATTTATACCAAGTCATACAGTTAATGTTCGTTGAAGATTCAGCCGAGTATTATTATAAGTAAAAGGTAAACCAGAGCAGACCAGCCTCCGAAGATGGCAGTTGTCGATAGACTAATGATTTATCTATCAATAGTTATAGCGAAACCGTATGTGTTGTCACGTGTCAATACAATCAATAGCGGTGTTATCGATATGATCCTCCATCGATAGACTAATGATTCTCTAACCATTGTTATAGCGTAACTTTGTATTGATACGTGTCAATATAGACAACCCATAGCGTTTTGAGAGTAATGTGCTTCTGATACAGCGTTGCACATCTCGAGTCTGGTATCTATGGTAATAGCAAACCCGTTTAGTATTGCCACGTTTCAATACTATCAATCCTTATAGTGATTTGTCAGTATGTTTTTGTGATGTAGCATTGGATATCGGTAGTTTTCTATCGATCAAGTAATAATTCCCTATCTATAGTTCCCGCAACCTTTACTGTAGTCTGGGAAGAATTGATCGATATATCGATAATAATAAATATCCCGCTTTATGTAGTCTTAACTTATATTATAGCAATGCAGTCGGTAGTTTACTATCAATAAATATTATATCCTCTATCGATAGTCACAATATAACCGTTAGTATCGATTTAAACAATAGTAAATACGAGTCAATGCTATCGTTAATATCGATAATGCTTTATTTATTACGCAAATATATATTCTCCTATCAAAATACAAAAATGAGTTTATCCCAGATTCAGAATAGGTGCATTCCAACATTGTACAGCCGATATTATTGAATCTATGAAATATTGACAAATTTTATTGTAAGGACAATATGGATATCCTCAGTATATAGTTTTCAAGGTCAACAAAGGGTTCAGAACTATCGACAATTTGACTATGTCTATAGTTCTGCAACACTAGTTTGACGCCACTGTTACTATGTGACAGATGTTACTAAGTCACGAATACGACTGTACTTTGGTTTTCTACCCACTAGTCTCCGCTCGCAATTTCATCTACGTGGACTTAGTTAAAACGAAAGTCAAATATTTACATACATACATACATACATACATACATAACATCACGCTCATAATCCCCGATGGGATAGGCAGAGTCAAAGGGGCAGCATGCCCCTTCTACCACATTCAGCCAAAAATAAAGCCAGGCTGGGTTAGATGGAAAATTGTGGAAAAGCAGTAACAAACGGCTAACCTATCGGCTACACAATCACACACCCAAAACCCGACATACCATTAGTCGCCTTTAATGAAATGCAGGCAAGAACCACAGTTGGCACATTCTTTTTTTTTGTCCCAGATCAACATGGGCCAAGTCCCAGACCAACATGGGAAATATTTATTTGCTTTAATCTAAATATGTGCTTCCTTAGCAAGTAAATTTAATTATAAAAATAGATTAACAATATTGGATTTTTTCTTACCAGCTTTTAATGCTTTATATTATTTCTTATTTTGTTGTTGATAAGATGATTTTATAAAATTTTGTAAGTACTAGTCTTACCATTACGTCCGCAATTGATGAAGAGCAATCTTCTTAAAACAGATTTAGCTAAAGATAAAGTTGGGTTAAATGGAAATTGTGCTAGTTTTAATATCTATAAGCAAAGTCTTTGCCAGCATAATTTCACGATTTCACCAGCTAGGTAAACATTAAAGATTAAAACATTTCAAAATCAAACAAACATACTACAAGCGAACATTAGAATTTATCAGAACTGAACTGACCGACCGACAACATCTAGTAACGAAAGACATGATATTCTGTTAGATCATGAGAAAATTCCAAATATATCCTAACTGTCGATTTGCTTTGATCTGTCCACTCCAGCAGAATGATGTAAGAGATATTTATTTAGCGAAATTCTGAAAACTTACAGACAGACAGAACCAATCTACATTAGGGGGTTTACTAATAATATTTTGCAGAAGTTCTTTAACGTATTACGTAATATAATGTAGCAAAACACTTTGTTCGGACTCGTCAATGGCAGGAACTATCAAGTGAATTTGTAAAAAATATTTTGTAAAAATCATCTTCAAGGTTAATAAAACTAAATTATAAATAAATAAATATCAGCTATATCACATGGTTAAGGTACATTGTTCTGAGTCCGAGCTAAGTAGCTTAAGCACTACAGTTACGAATGTAGATTCAACAGTGGTATTACAAATATATACTTAAATATTAACACAACACAAACATTCATCAATTCACAACTCTTGGCGCATAGGGGTATCAGATTACTGAATGCGTCATCCAGCCAGTCAAAAAACACATTTAGGCAAAAATAATATTCACTAAACTATATCTATATACGATCTAGGAACTCGGAATAATCTCACACATCTATCACTCAGAGTGTGTGCCGAGTGGAGCGGCTGATCTTAAAAATCATACAAAAAAATCAGTGTTTGATTATTCAAGGGTTCCGTCAAGCTTCCGCTCAGCTTCCTAAAAGGGTTCCGTAGCCAAAAAAGTTTGAGAACCGCTGATCTGACTAACTAAACTTCACACCACTTCCCTAGCGGGGTAGGCAGAGAGAACCGAACGCCATATGGCACGATCCGGCAAAATCTAATTTAATCTTTATTCCGTCGTCTACCCAATAGATCATTCAATAAGAACTCCTTTATTGAATCATCATTGATATTAAAGAATCCCGATATCTCCGCATGAATTGCAAATTCTAAAAGTGGTTCTGGCAGTTCAAAGAAAAACATTTTACGGGCTGGTCATAAATTTATTATTCATTTTCCTGTTTGGAAAACATGGTGTGTATTATTTTCGTAAGCTCGGTGCTAGCGACTGGCAAAAACTGTATTGGATTATGATGGATTTCGTTCATAGAATGAGTCAATGATATTTTTAACTTGATGTACATACATGGCAATTCGTAGATACTCGTAGTTTCTAGGTATTGATTGCTTATATGTATTAAGCAAACATAACATCACGCCCATAATCCCCGAAGTGGTAGGTAGAGTATTTAAATCTACAAAATAATAAACTAGATAGTAGGACAAGTAAATAGGTATTTAAATAATGTCTTATTACACTTTCCATTCATCGCTATTTCCTTGAATGTTATAAGTGTAACTATACTATAAAAAAGAAAGAAAAACCGTCATGTAGTTTGCTATAACCTGCTTACAAGTGGAATACGTTTAGAAACTTTGAATTTTAAAGGTTATATAATACGCAAACGGTTAATTTTTATCTTAAACACACATGACCCCGGGCATGCTTTGGCATTAGTAATGACGTTGAGGCTGCAATGACGCTGCACAGTTCCAGGAAATGACGTCAAACATCTAGTAAACAGTCAGGTCTATATTTATAGATTCACAATTTTCTCTGTAAGCTAACGTTGTCTGAACAAATACACCTTGCAATTTTCATACTGATTTCTGAATTTTCTTTCTGCAATAGTTCTTAGCATAAAAAAATTCATTAAGTAAGCAAGATAGTTTAGTAGGTACTATAAGTACAGACATACATTAATTTTGGATAGTCGCTTCGGGCAGAAAATATATGCCAAAATATTGATAATATAATTATCTCTTACCGCTTTCTTAGATTATAATCATTAGTTGTGTTGTCAAATCAGACAATGTGTCAAAATACTTTCTTTTCAAAATGGAACTTAGATTCAATTAACAAAGTACGATTTTAACCAAATGTAGATAATATAAAAACATTGTTTGCGTGCGAATATTCCTTTTTTATTCAAAAAAGGATGGTTTCGGAAACCCAATAGGCTAGATGACTAAAAAATTCTGATTAGTCCGTCAGTTAGATTATAAAAAAATATTGAACACGTATTTTTTTATTTATTTGTCACACAAACATTGACGAATATACAATGCATTCAAGTTGCGCGTGACGTCACATTTTCGTACAATTTTTACCAAATAGTGACGTCGCAAGCCCCCACTCCAAAACTTTGATGCTCTTTAACCTTGTGATTTTTTGTTAATTTGATAAAGCGAAAAATATGTGTCTAGTATTTTTGTATAATCTAACTAACGGACTAAATAGAATTATCGTTTTTTAATGCAGTCATCATCCCTATTCTGTAATGGTATGTAGGTAACATACCTAATCAGATTATAGAATGTTATCATTAGATTAAAGAATCTACATATATTTGACATACCTACATAAATTCGAAGACAGCTCTTGTAACTCAGCCGCTACGAAGTTCCAATTTCATATATATTTCCAATATCAGCAAACATCGCCCTCAGGCTTACAGCCAGTGTCGAGCTCGATATTGGATCTGTCTGACCTTAGTCTGTAGGTCAAGTTCACTGCGACCCTTAGGGGGAGAAATAAATTTGCGACGGTTAAATAAAAACTTAACAGGTGCGAGATTCATGGCGTGAAAGATTATTTAAGTTTATTAAATAAACGTATTTATTATACTGAGTTATATTATTCTATTTGATTGACCCGTTGATCGAGTGGTCAGAGACCCTGGTCAAGGGTCGCGGGTTCGAATCCCGCTAAGGTTTCTGCAAATGTTTCGTGTGATGAACGTAGACATTTGTACTCGAGTCATGGATGTTTATAAACGTATTTAAGTATGTCTATCCGTCCACCTAGTATCCATAATACAAGCATAAGCTTAGTTTGGGACTAGGGAATTGGTGTGTCAGTCTGAAAAAAATATTTATAGTAAATTTATCTAAGTTATGAAAGTCAGATTGGCAGTCGCTTCAATGCAATACCAGACTCAGTAATCCTGATTTATGAATTAAACCATTGTCTAAGCGGACTCTGACTAAGTACGGGTATTGAATAGGTATGCATCACAAATATTTGTTACCGTTCGTAATCTTAAAAAATATTTGTGATGCAAGACTATAAAGGAACCATTTTCCAGTTATAATTTGGCTATGAAACTTTATAAATTCTAAAATTCAGATAAAAATGACGCTCCATGAACTATCCTAGTAGAAGAACAACAAGCATCACACCCGTAATCCCCGAAGGGGTAGACAGTCAAAAATAAAACTGGGCTGGGTTAGATGGAAAATTGTGAAAAAGTAGTGACAAGTGGCTAGCTTGTCGCCTACACAATCAGATACCCAAAACCCGATATACCATTAGTCGCCTTTTACGACATGCTAGGCAAGAAACACAGTTGGCACATTCTTATTAAGTCCCAGACCAACACGGGACAATGGGCTGGGTTAGATGGAAAATTTAAGAAAAGTAGTGACAAGTGGCTAGCTTGTCGCCTACACAATTACATACCCAAAACCCCATACCATTAGTCGCCTTTTACGACATGCTAGGTAAGAAACACAGTTGGCACATTCTTTTATAGTCCCAGACCAACACGGGACATAAATATATACTAGGTTTTACTCGCTAACTCTCTATTTGAACTTAGCTTAACACACCCGCTTATCTAGATTATCATAATGCCGATATCTGTACAAGTTTCAAGTTCGCGGGTTCGCGGGTTCAGCTAAAGCCATTAATCGTCTGAACCTTATATTTCAATATCTGGGTCTCGACCCCAAGGGGGCTGTGAAGCCTTACTCGGTGGTCACCGGCAGAAAAAAGTTAGGTTTTACACGCTTTAAGCGAAGCTTTTTTCTGTCTATGATCCATGGGAGTCGCGAAATTAAAACCTCTTAAGAGATCGCGCGTTTAAGAAAACAAAACGATTTTCGAATAAAGATCGAAAAACACTGGTATGAACGATAGCCTCCACCCCCCGGCGGCCCGCCCTGGACGGCCCCTGACCGCCCTTGAACCGTCTGTCTTCCTCGGGTATCTAATAGACCATTTATCTTCATGATAAGTATCTGCTATCGAAGATTATCTTTTCATGAATCTTCGTGGTATTGTATGCATAATTTAAGGCGCTAATACTGTCTCCCAGTGAGCACATTTTGAGAGCAAAAATATGTCAATTTATTTATTAATAAAACGACAAGTAGGATCAAAAATATAGCCAAGAGTTTCATGTGATACCTACGATTTAATCGACGTTTACCAAAGTAATTACATAATACTTACATTAACCCAATAATGAGTAGGTACTTTTAGTAAAATATTCTTACAAGGAAAACAGCTGTCTGTGTCACGTTACAGCTGTGATTTTTTTCGTATGCAAAATCTCCGTTTGCTAAGTATCGCAATATGAAAGCAGTAAAAACTAAAAAACACACACACACATATAGCATCACGCTTATAATCCCCGAAGGGGTAGGTAGAGTCAAAGTTCGTCAAAAACAAAACTGGGCTGTGTTAGATGGAAAATTGTGAAAAAGTAGTGACAAGTGGCTAGCTCGTCGCCTACACAATCACATACCCACAACCCCATATACCATTAGTCGCCTCTTAGGACATGCTAGGCAAGAAACACAGTTGGCACATTCTTTTTTTAAGTCCCAGACCAACATCAGCACTAAAGTTTCGTAAAAAGGTACGACTTTATAGGTAAAGATTTGGACCATCATATTTTCTCGATTTACTGTACGCTTCATTATCTAAGACGTACGACCGCAAACGAAACTTGAACACAGAACCTGCGAAGTCGTTATAAATAACCGTGGCTCAGTTTACATGCGGCGGGTCAGGGCGGTTCAAGGGCGGGCTGTCGCTGGGCGGCAGTCTCGGACGATCGTTACATCGTAGTACAAATCGAAGACTGTGTCTTCAACATCGTAGGATATCAAAGACTGACTAGGGATTGCAATGACGCATCCAACAATCTAGCTGGCCCCAGCACAGTTGCTTTAATGTCGCGGAAATTCGACCCTCACTAGAGATTGGTATTGGATCAAGCAATCCAGTTGGATCGAGCACAATTTTATCTCTGCTGGTTAAAATAATTCCGCTGGATTGCAATCCCTAACTATGACGTATCTGTCTCCAGTCGTATTTATTAAAAACCTGTATAACACATTTATGAAATTCGTTTGTTTTGTGACTTACTCGTAAAACTGTAAAGATTGGAAGAGGAGTTACATTGACAGGTTAGGAGGCGAGTGAGGTGTGTAAGGATCGTGCCATATGGCGTTCGGTTCTCTCTGTCAACCCCGCTAGGGAAGTGACGCGAAGTTTAGTTAGTTAGTTTAGGAAGGAAGCTTTTGTACAGTAGGATATTGAAAGCTCACAATAATAGCAGTAATTTGCAGATTTTCTTCTAAATGATTGCAGAATTTTAATCAATTTGAAAGTTTGTAAGCTATTAAAAAATATAAGACATATTTGTTGGTTGTGGTTTTTATACAATAATTCAAGGCCTTTTTGATCATAGCTTTTCCTGAACAAAAATATCGCACAAAAGTTTTTTTTCATAACCCTTCCGACTATCCCACAATAAATAGGGGTGGGGGGGATGTACATCGCTTTCTAAAGTTTCCCCATTGAGCATGGAATCGTGCAGCAAATATTCACAATGAACGTCCCTCCCTTCGCTTGTCCAATATGAATATTAGCCCTTGATGCGACGATTCGTCAAAAATTGGGATTGAAGTTGGTGTCTGCCGCAGCCATTAAGTGATTTGAGCTATGTACAGCGCCTAAAGCATGTATAAATAATGACTGAAAAAGTAGTAATATGTCCTTAAATTTGTTAATGGCAAATGTCATATGGGTTTAATTTATGAGTTTTACAATGTTGATGGAAATTTTGCATAAGTGGCCATACCTTTTATTGCGTTATAAGTTAACGTAGATATCAATTCAAATTTGATATCTTTACGCGTTCCCGCAATAAAATATCTTGACAGACAGACGGTCAACGTAGCGATACTATAAGGGTTCCTTTTTGCGTCTTAAACAACGTGGATCTTTTTGAAAACTTAATTAAGTTTGTTCATTACAAAACAAGCAATGACTTTTTAAAGTAATTCTTGTTGTAATTCATCGACCTTTATTGGACAAACACGAAAATCAACCTAAAACTTTAAAAAGCCCTTTTACATAGTTCGCTTAATATTCTAGAAACGAATTTTAGTTCTCTCTGAAAAGCCGGCTCCAATATTATTTAGGACAGGCACGAATGGCAATATCAGACAGGTCGCAGGTGGCAGGTGGCTCAGAATCGATCTGATCCGAGCAGCCTGAGCGTCACGAGTGAGTGACGTCACTGACCATCTTGCGGGAACGCAAATATTTGCTCTATGCGGCTGTGGCGGGTATAAGTAGCTATAAGTTATAGGGGATGATATTTTGTCCGATGTTAGTCTGGGACTAAAAAACAATGTGCCAACTGTGTTTCTTGCCTAGCATTTCGTAAAAGGCGACTTATGTTATAAGGGGTCGGGTATGTGATTGTGTAGGTGACGAGCTAGCCACTGGTCACTACTTTTTTACTTTTTTTTTATACCACAGTTGGCTCATTCTTTTTAAGTCTCAGACCAACATGAGACAAATAATTTTCTTATCATCAACCAAATTACCTCATTTGACAAAAGGCGCTCCTTATAAATATTTAAAAAATCGATCTGTTAAGCCTACGGCTACAAAGACCCTCTCCATCAATACCTTATTTGCTTTCCCATCTATAAGCCACTGCAATACGCGCATTGATGGCTTTTGTATGAACTAATCTTTTTCATCAACAGACCAACCCCAGTTCGACTAAAGACCCTCCGATTTCTCCGATTTAGGACATCACCGTGACCGCATAGGGTTCGACTGTAACAAGGATTTTTACTTCATATTTTTAACTTAGTACATACATATTTTACCACACATTGGCGAAAATTTACCAAAAAATTATAATAATTAGGAGGTTTCTTGCGTATTCTGATATTATCATAACAAATGATGATATAATTTATACATAAACAACTGTGACGAAGTTTGAAATAAATTTAAGACAAATTTATTTTATTTTACATAAGGAGCTCATGACTTCAGCAAATCTCTTTACACCAAAATAGTAATGCAATATACACAGCAAGATCATTTCACCTGATACCGTTATTCTACATGTATAGTGTGTGCCAACACATTTTGAACTAGTGAGTTAAGATCCGAATGTATTAACTCAATATTCACTCAAAAATTAACTAGTTTGGCAGAATCGCTAGACATGTTTAATTTATTTGAAACAAATATAACCCATCTGAAATAACAATTCGTTTTTTAGATTGACAGTTTACCATTATCAATTATACACTCTACGATTTATGTATAATAAAATACAGTCACAGAAATGCGAACGACATGCTGTCAATTTCGTAATAGTAATCGGATTAATATAATCGATCAGATAGCCTATATAACGGGCGATTGGTCCCGGGAACACTAGTAGATCCCCTGCATCGATAAGTAAATCGATTTCGGTAACGCCACTAAATGGGTACGGCTGGCGTCCACGAGATTTTGGTACGGATAAGAGAAAATTCACCAAATTGGAGTGGTTCGCGCGTAGATACGATATTTCGATTACGATATCTAGAATTTTCTTTTTCCAAATATCATCATCAATCTGAGACAAATAAAAAAGTTTATTTATACAATATACAAGTATACTTAAGTACTTCAATATACTGAGATATAACTATTAGCAAATATAACTGTGTTCTTAGCTTAGCATGTTGTCATATCTAAAACCCGATAAACCATTAGACGCCTTTTAAGACACGCTAAGCAAGAAACGCAGTTGGCACATTATTTTTTTGTCCTAGACCAACATGGGACGTATGTTACGTTCTCATAATATTTATTACTAGCAGCGCCCCGCGGTTTCACTCGCATAGTTCCCGTTTCTGTAAGAATATGGGGATAAAATATAGCCTATGTTACTTCCGGATAATGTAGCTTTCCAATGGTGAAAGAATTTTTGAAATCGGCACAGTAGTTTTTGAGTTTATTCATTACAAACATACACACACACAAAAATACAAAAATACAAATCTTTCCTCTTTATAATATTAGCATAGATTAGTACAGATAATATAGATTTACCTAATGCCGCAAAATGTTATTGTTTAACTATTCATAAGTTTAAGTTACATAAGCAATCATTTTATGAGGAAAAGACAACAAATTAAGAAAACACATAAATAATCCTATTTTCACAGCTTTCCATCCAACCCAGTCCACTGTCCCATGTTGGTCTGGGACTTAAAAAGAATATGCCAACTGTGGTTCTTACCTAGCATGTCGTAAAAGGCGACTAATGGTTTACGGGCTTTTGGGTATGTGACTGAGTAGGCGACGAGCTAGCCACTTGTCACTCCCTTTTCACAGCTTTTTATCCAACCCAGCCCACTGTCCCATGTTGGTCTGGGACTTAAAAAGAATATGCCAACTGTGGTTCTTGCCTAGCATGTCGTAAAAGGCGACTAATGGTACATCGGGTTTTAAATGTCTGCTAAGTTTGATTAACGATCTGTTTACTTGTATTCAGTTATTAACATTTATTGTACACCTGCAACACTTGAAGAGGTAGGCAGAGTAATTCCTTGAACCACATTCAGCCAAAAAATATATATTTAACACAATCATTGCTAAATTGGTTTATTTCTTTGGCTTATTATTTTAACTCAATTTCTTTTAGACCCTATATGACTTTATGTCAGTGGAAAATCACTGGTGTATTCCAGAATTGTATCGTTTTAATACCACTCCACAGATTATGTGCACGAGGTTGAATACATAATATCTATCTGCCAAAGGTATACAGTACAAACATATTCGCGTATATTAAACGACGACTTTCATTACGTAATTTCATAGGCAACTGTACACTGCTCATAATTAATTTAATTTGGATTCCGGAACAAGCTTTATTTTCGCTACGCACTGAATTAAGTCATGTAACAAGTTATTTGGTCCATTTACTATGAAACATTCAGATCATTTCATTTGAATTATCTCGCCGTATTTATGGCTTTTGTAATAGGATGTTGAGACCATTTATATTTAATTTTGAAATATCGTAGTATGTTGTCAAACCATATTGATTTTGAGTTATATTGGGTCTAGTATTTAAAATTTAACAACTGCTTAATATTAAGTCAGTTGACTATAGGAACAAGTGACGTCATAAACTCACAAGCCCATACAAAATCTATAAAGTGATTGCGTTTTGACAGAGCTTTTAAAAAGTATCTCAATCTTATCTCGTATCTTGTCAGTCAACATCCCAATTAAAGTTTTCTCCTACTAATAACATAAATCTTGACAAGCTCGATGGCGCATGCGGTAGTAACCCTGCCCCATGCGCCAAGAGTTGTAGGTTCGATCCCCACCCAGGACATACATTCGTGTGATGAATACTTGTGTTTGTTCTGTGTCTGGGTGTAAATATCCAATATTTAAGTATATATTTGTAATACCACTGTTGTTTCTGATATCCGTAACACAAGTGCTCAAGCTATTTACCTCGGAGTTAGATCAATGTATGTGATGTAGTCGGATATTTATTTATTTATTATTATTTAAATGTGGATGATATTTGCGTTGTAGGTTTATTTACAGCTAGACGTTTCGGCCGTGTTTGTGACCACATTATTTGCAACACGGCCGAAACATCAAGCTGTAAGTACTCATGTACCTACTACCTATCGAATATCGCGTATAGTCAAGTCAGTATTATGAAATCCTACTATTTGGCTCTGCCAATGGTACAAGTATTTAATACAATAAATCTTCCAGTCAATAAAAAATATCAAACAATGAATAGTCCTCTTAGCCGATGACCCAAAAAAACTTTATTTTATTATACATATAGGATCAAAAAACGGATTCAACAAAAAACTATCGCGATTCGTTACAAAACGAAACGCGAACGATAATTCTCGAAAATTGCAAAAGTTAATTCCCTTTATGTTCCATAAAATTTTTCGCAAAAAATGAACGAGGGTGCATTGTGCCCAATCACTAACGCTTGATGCACGTGCCCCAGTTTTTTACTGCACTCATATTGATCCTTGATTTCACAAACAGATCGCAAACGATGCTGATAAAAGTTGCAACTATAAAACTATGACATTTCTGAACACATTTACTTCTAACATTGTGCGTCTTAATGAGAGGTATAAAAAGTTACAAACATACATTGTAACTTTTTTACACCCAAACCACATTGCTGATTTTGATGAAATTTGATAACCTATAAGTTTTAACTCTGAGAAAGAATATAGGATACTTTTTATCCCGAAGAAATATCCATCCCACAGGATGTACAGTAATGTTTCTGTAATAGACCAAATTACAGAAAGGCGAGCCGTGGGCAATACTAGTAACTACTAAACTAAGATAAGCTTAGTACCTACTAAATAGTATATATGTATTTATTTTTACTCATCTACACCAAATAAATGCTTGCCCTACCCAGCAAAAATTTAGGGCGATTATATTGTAATATTTTTTCTACATATGTATATTCGGCAGTAGCGACCCAAAAATAATAGTCAAACCAGCAATATCCGCAATAGTAATGGGCACCATCAATTTTCTACTATAAGTCCCGTGATAAATGGCTTTATTATACGCTGGTCATACCATTTATAATGGATGCCGATTCGCACCCAAGAAAAAACCTATCACTAATGTGTTATCGAAATTGAAAGCAAGTAGGTCATATCGGCAATATCACACAATGCCAGACTTGTATCACTGGATAAATTGATTTGCTATTTATTCATTCGAAGCTCAACAAAACACGCAACCTATTTTCCATTTAATGTCTGATCTAGTTAGATATATACATATATTTCGAATCTACTCAACTTATCTTTAAAGTGCGACCATTTAAAAAACGAATTAAGTCATAAATATTTTAATCTTAGTCATTGTATAACATTACATAGATATACCATCACAATTTCAATTGCCAACGTAAAAATGGAATTGAGTTGGAATTAACGGAAACTTGAAAATAAAATATTGACAAGTGAATCCCAAATCAACATGCGATTTAATCGTCGTGAAAAATAAATTTCATCATCACATCATAAATGCAAAAGTATTGCATGAATTTTAATTAAACATTATAATAGTATAGCTTATACATTACCTAGAATAAAAAAGCTAAAGCTAAAGAAAGCTATGTTTCATCGATGAACCACGCGAGCAAGGCCGCAGGCAGAAGCTAGTATTTTATAGTGCTACTGGATCGTTGAAGCTTCTCTAAATAAATACTCAAACAATGCTTCATTAGTTATTTCAATAGTAACATGAAAATTTACATTTTAAAACAAAACGAGTTTTGAGTTGGACCTCAAACAGAAACTTCTCGGTTTTAAGGCGCATAAAACTAGCATTGCATCTAATGTGTGAGGGTAAATGTAACAACACCTCGGGGAGACATGGATCTCAGCTTAGCTTAACAGGGGGATCTGTGGGAAAATATATAAGTCTTCACGTGTCGAGCATTTTGCGAAACGGGGACGTACTACAAAATCGGATTACGACGTTCGGATAATGGCTCAAAAAAATTTCATGTGTACGAAACTGTTTCGGACTCATCATAATTTAATACACAGGTCTTCTAATATAATAAAAAATTGCATTGTATTTTGACATGACCGAAAATTCATAGTTCGACTTTCAAAGTTACTTTTCCAGCTATTTGACAACTCAAATATGCTATACTTAAATGCAACAAACAAGATAAAGTACCTTTTAATTTACTAAAACTTGATCATGTTAATCTCTGACAGAATTGCTAACATAATTTAAACTAGTCACTTAAACATGTCATGAAGCAGCTAAGTAAACCTTCGGAAACATGACAAATGATCATCAATCTTAGACCAACATTTCCTTCACTCCAGCACGTGTCACTCGTAACTCGTCAACCAGTTCAATAGAGGCAGTTGCGTATTCTTATTTCACACAAATAAACTTTCAAGTCATCCGATACTTTACAGCGGATCGTAAATTGCACACGTCTTTCAAATCACATGCACGTGACGCCTAAACTGTTTGTTACCATACTCCATTAGCTGGCACCCTGATTTGGGGACATTTTGGCGTTTTGGGGTGAATCCTGTCAATGACAACCATCCAGTATAAGTTGAACTGTCTTTCCTTTGACAGCGCTTAAAATAGCAGTCGTAAGATGAGGAGCGGCGTCAATATTGAAGGGTCTTATTAAACTGGGTGGTATAACAATAGATATTGGACACGTGGGAATCTAATAGGGGAGCTACATACCGCTGTAACAATGCGTTTATAGCCACAAAATGGTAGTTCGCTCAGTCATTGAGATACCCAAACTTACATAAACAGCTGTTCTAAAATGACTCTTACTCCGTTGTGTTAAGAACCATCAGAATCCCCACTGAAGTTTGCAGAACTATTCTCAAACATTTAACGAAATGGATGTTGTCCGAATTATTTACTTGCAATAGGGTGACAATTCTAGTGATTATGTTTATGTAAACAACGAAGGTCTGTTGCCATTTACTAGATTTTCAATTGTCATTTTATTACTTGAGAGAACTGACAGTTGTGACTCCTGAGAAACGCTTAGTGTTTAGGGGACTCTTACTATTTCCCTCGGGATTAATAGATATCTAATTGCAGTAGTACCTTAATTATCTTTATTATCATTGTGTATTAAATACTGGCTAATATTGATATAAAAGTAAACTAAAGAATATTTTAATGATAGGTCGAAAAGTAAAGGCATTTGGTACAAAACCATTCAATGCGAGCCTCCTCGTATCCCCTGGTTCTGTAATACCAATGTAAGTAGGAATTCTGTTGTTGCACTACATCGACTACGCTCTGGACACTAAGCATTAAATAATTTTGCTTTTCTTATAAAAAAAGTTAACTCTCCCAACTGTGATGTATGTGGAACAATCGAAGACGTGTTGATGGAGTGTAAAAAGAACGAAAGTCAGCGACAGGCACTGATGATTGAATTACGTCTAAACCGCTTAGATTTAGGTATCTTCCAAAGTATTTTGGGTGAACCTACTTCCAAGTCGGCAAAATTACTGTGCGATATGGTGAGTTGCTGGTGATTATTTCAGTGCATATTTTTATATTTTAAAGTAATATTTTTGTTTAGTTGTAATGTGTATTGTAACTTTGTTTAGGTTACGATAGGACTGACATGTCTCCCCTCCCGCCGGGGTCCTCCGATTTGTCGTACCGGGGGGGGGGGCTTAGTAGGCCCTGACATGGCAGGGCTGAAGCGAAGAAGGACCCCGAGGTGAGCCGCAACTGCACGACTTGCTACCGGGCAGTTGCGGCGGTCCGGCTGTAGACCCACTGCGGCCGGACCAGGGTTTCCGAGGAAGAGGAGGAGCTGAGTGTTGTCGTTGCTCGCCTCCCTATCCTCGGCAACCCGACAGGGGCGCGCTGGGTCGCGTCGTGGTGGGTCGCAAAGGGATTGAGCGTCTCGATGCTTTCCCTCTGCGACGACAGGGCTAGAGCCTCAATCTGGGTCGCCAGGCGGAAGGCAGCCCCTTCGACGAGGCGCTCTCCGCGTGCCCCTCTGGCTTAGCAGAGGGCACAGCGCGAGAGTGCCGGCCCACGACGCCGGTCACGGGGATGATCGGCATCTGAATCCTGGGCGGGGTGGTTGAGACATGCTGGGTGGCCTGGCATGTCTCGACGCGCGCGCGTGCTCGGTGCTGTGCATCCGACGATTATTGTCGTGGGCTGCACAGCATCGACCACCGCCGCGCGAGGTGGGCCGCGTAGCGCGGCACGCGCATCACCGGAGGAGCTGTCGTATAGTCCCGACAGTGGAGATACAGGCTCCTCCGGGACTGCGCCACTCGAGGCCACGTTGGGGTTTTAAAAATGGACTGACATGTCTATGTAAAGACAAAAGTCCTTCCAATAAACATAGAAATAAAATAAAAAATACTGGCTATTAATGATATTATGTAAACCCATAAAACTTAATTATTTAATTGTAGTTTCTTGGTTTGTTTGTCAGCAAAATGTTGGTCATATGTATATAATTTACGTCAACTAATCAATTATTACATCCTGTATTTTCTATATTTCTCTGTCATTGTTTTATTTTAATATAAACTTAATAATTACTTGAATGGAAGCGTATCAACAATTTACGCTTTCAACAAATTATATATTTTAAATATAATTTTTAAATATTTTAAACATAGGGTCCATTCCTTTTGAGAATGGACTTCATGTTTAAATATTTAATTGGAATTTATTTATTTATTATGATTAAAATATTCAAGTGGAAATGTTTCATTACGTAGAAAGTTATAAGTAAGTAAATATACTTTTTGAAAATTATAATTTTATGAAAAACTTCCACCAATACTATGCATTAATAAAAGCAATTTTACGGCAAAATATAAGCAACTATGGGGTATTTTATGGCATATGGGCGTGTGCAGGAGGACCGTGGCGTCACAAATAACTCGCATCTGCCCCTTTATGCGACCAATCAATTTCACGCATCACGTGGCCTATTTAGGGGTAGCATTAATAAACATATCGAATATTTTGGTTACTGTATCATTTAGCTTGCGAGCCTCCGTGACTATCTGGTTTGCACAGCTTGCGCATCTACTACAAAGGAAGAAATGGCGCTGAGCAGCAAAGCACAATATTTTGTTGGCTTTACGCTTTTAGCTTCTAAATTCAGTTTATCCAGAACGCAAAAAACTCACAACTTAGTTTAATTTTTGTTTAGAAATAATTCGACCTTAAACAGAGACTATCGTAGGCCCAGAATTGTCTGTACTGGACAGATCTAATCTGCGTCCAACTACGAACGTCTCAAATTGAATTGAATAAAGTATCTATAAAAGGGATACTCATAATCCTCGTATAATATCGAGGATTATGAATATTATTGTTACTACTTGTTTACAATTTTCCATCCAGCCCAGCCCAGTTATATTGGGCCTGCTGCCCCTTTGACTCTGCTTACCCCTTCTGGGATTTTGGGCGTGATGTTATGTATGTATAATATAGAATTCGTATACGTTAGGATCTTATACTGTGCTATTGTGTCCATTCAAACTGGCGCACATTATCCACGTATCCTTTAATACTATTGTACAAGCCCAACACCTCCCATGGCTACTTCGACGATCTTGTCTTTCTGGCAAACTGGAAACTGAGAGATGCGCGCGGATGTTGCGTGTCCTGAAGACTTTTGCACTCCACCGCGCGCAATTCTTGGCTATCTACGTTTATCTCTTGCATTCCCTTGACCCTATCCGTCACTCTCCCCCTTCAGGGCCATGACGCCACAGCAATGCCTTGGCTGTCGGGGCATAATTACCCCCATTTCCACACCATCCAGCTCCTCGTTTAATATTATCGTACATCGAAGTTCAGTAGAATCGTTTAAAGTACTCACCATCAAAGCAAGCGTACTTGATGTAGACCACACCGGGAGACCAGCTCGCCGCCGGCGGGTAGTCTTCGGACAGCACGAAGCTGCAGTGGTTCACGCCACTACACCTGCAACAAGACATACAACGGTCAAAAATAATGAAATTAGCAAAGAAAGTGGGGAAATTAACAAATATTACAAAAATAAACCGCTTGGTCTGGCTTGGCCTAGATAGAAAAACAATGGTTTTGACGAGAAGGAACTGTTCTAAATCTCGCGAGCACACACGTTCAAGTTCGAGAGATCAAAATTATTACAAAATAATGACGCTTGCGCTTACGATTTAGACAGGCCCGTTGGTCGAGAAGTCAGAGACCCTGGCCACGAAACCCAGGGTCGAGGGTTCGAATCCCGCTAGGGGCAAATGTTTCGTGTGATGAATATGGACATTTGTACTCGAGACATGGATTTTTATAAACGTATTTAAGTATGTCTATTCGTTCACCTAGTATCCATAGGACAAGCTTAGAACTAGGAAATTGCAGTCCGGAGAATTTATTATTTATTTATTTACGATATCCGATGAGGTAGGCAGAGACTAAAGAACGGTAAAATCCTAAGACCACATTCAGTCAAAAACAAAATTGAGTTGGGTTAGAAGAAGTAGAGGTAGAAAGTTGCGAAATAGCAGAAACAATAGCCAACTCATCGCGTACATAATCACAAAGCCAAACCACCTATTACGACATGCTAGTCACGAAACGCTGTTGGTTCGTAATTTTTGAGCTACAGGACATTATTATCATTCAATACTTATAGATATATCAATAGGTACTTATACTAGCAAGCAAATACCCATTCAACTACTTCATTTCCGTGGCTAAAGCATGATATCAATTTTGAAATATACATGCCTTTTTCTTTTCCATTACTTTAGGCAACCATATTCACTCAGTAACGTAAATTGAAGATAAAAAAAACACCGTTGTAGCAAAACATAACTTCCCGCGCGACTGCGACCATAGATAGTATGATGTATTGCAGGAAACTTTTTTTATGGCTTATCGCAATACCAGCCAGTTGCAACTTTTTTTCCGATTTTTCAGCATGTGTTGTGCTGCGTATAATCTTTTTTATTTTGACACTATTTTAGATAGGTTGTCGTCAATAACAAATGTAATTTAATAATATTTTGGTTTGATGTTTTAGTGACCACCGACGTAGTGTAGTAAATCCGTAATAAGATATTATTAAACACCCAGAGGTCCTTAAACAGGACCCGCCGAGCTATGCAAGGTGGCTGCAAATCTAATAATTTTCATTAAAATATATATATAAGTATTTTTTTACTCAAGAATAGTTTAATATGTAACACCAATAAAATGGAATTATATATTTTTTAACTAGCATTTTGCTTTACAATCATTTTCAGTTTGAAAATTTAAAAAAAACTTTAACCTCAATATTTCATTATAACATTTTACGTCACAATATTTTACTTTACAGCACATTAGACTTCATATTTTAGCTATAAAGTCAAGTAAGATCGGGCAATTTCGTTCAAGACTCCCTCTGTCCCATTTTGATGAGCGAATAGAAAAATTGTTATAAGTTAACTCAGAAACATTTCAGAATTTACGATGATGCAGCGTCTAGACTAAAGTGTTTTAAGAGTCAATTTTATATTTAACTCGAGAAAAAGCAAACGTTTTTCTGATCATAATTTGATCTAACGAATATACGATTTTATTCGCTCATCATCATAGTAATAGCTAGATAAAAATACAGGCTAATAAACAGGAGAGAATTGTAACAGTCTCTCT
Source organism: Glyphodes perspectalis (assembly GCA_951394215.1). Lineage (NCBI taxonomy): Eukaryota > Metazoa > Arthropoda > Insecta > Lepidoptera > Crambidae > Glyphodes > Glyphodes perspectalis. The sequence goes on from OX596202.1 coordinate 4,167,617, forward strand.
TACCATTCCGTTTGACATCCAAAATAGTAATTTATTAACCATGTCATAAAATTTACTTGCTCACACAAGCAAACATTACCATACTTCATTTCCTACATCAGGGGTGGCGAACCTTTTTTAAATAAACGTGCCAAAGTTTTTAAAATATCAAATTAATTTTAGTGCTCGGAGAGCGGTTGACGTGCATGTCATGCTCACTACAACGTCGCTGGGGTGGTGGCGTTATGTGGCGGGTCGTTACATACCCTAAAATATGGTTGAGTAAAGCGATGGCTGACATACATACGTCATGCTTGGGAACAGGTGCCACCTTGGGGGACTGGTCTGCTCTGGTCTGGTTAATTATTGCTTAAATTATGTAAACATCGTTATTTTATATTTTGGTGTCTTACAAGCTGACTTTGTGACATGGTTAAGAGGCAAATATGATTTATATACCCTTGTAAAAGATGTTATTGACAAAAGTAACTACCGAGTTTCTTAGCGGTTTCTTCTCGGTAGAAGCAATATTCCGAACCGGTGGTAGATTCATATTATTACTTGATTTTCTTATTGAATTGACGATTTATAAGTGTTTGTTTCAAACCTATATAAATAAAGAGTATTTTGACTTTGACTTTGACTTTGTTGTTGTCAATCATTGTTGATAAATTTGTGATCTCAAAGAAAACGTGTGCCCACCATATTGTATAACGTGCCACCTATGACACGCGTGCCAATGGTTCGCCAGCCCTGCTCAACATGCTTGTATAGCTACAACCATTCAGCTATTATAAGGAAAGCGTAATAATTAAATTCCTCATTCGCGATACTAATCTCATGTTTGCCGGAGCTAAAATGCTAATCCATTCAGTATAACCACAAGATAACGGTGTTTCGACGAAAATTCCCTTGATTAATTTTGTTAATTGAGGGTAATTACGGCGATAAACGCTGTAAAGCACGAGGAAGGAATGGGAATATTAAATAATAAGCATTTTTTATTAATTGAATTGGGAAGTTGTTGTGTTAAGTGTTTACTCGGTCAGATTGCATCTAATAACAATCAATGTTTGTCACCCGATTAAGATAATTATAATACACCTACTATAGCGTTAGAATTCTCCGAAGAGATAAGCTGAGTCCAAGGATTGATTATTACAAACCCAATGCGCCATTAATTAACTTACGTGATGTTAGAAACATGATTGGCACATTAATTTTGACCAACATCGAACTATCGAACTGATGTCGTATTAGCATTCATCATAATTATATGCCTCTAGTCCTTATTTGACCCGCTTTGCATGACAATCTACACAAATAAAATCCCTTCGACAATTTCCTATGACACAGCACACTTTTCACCCGCTCCTAAAAGTGGGAACAAATGACGTAATCGCGTTGAGTGCGCCGCGGAAGTGACGGAGCGTCCGCGCGTTGATTAATGTTCATGCGCACTCGCAACGTAATCTCGCGCCTGATCTAGTACTAATAGCGGCTGTTCTGATTAGCATCGATTGGAATAGTTCGAATGCTTCGCACTTCGATCATGTTGATCTGGAGCTGGATTGAGATAACATTTCAAAGTCTGTTGAACATGGGTGTACGCAGTTTTTGGTACAGGGTACGCCCATGATATGATGAAATAGAAAATAATACTGTGAAGTAATATAAAAGCTATAAAATACAAAGCTGCAAGGTTGTATTACTTTTATGGGAGTAACAAGTGACTTTTAGGATTAAGGATTAGGGTATTTGCCCGAGGTTTGAAAGAATGCACTATCCAGCCTAAAACATAAGATGTACTCCACATTTTTTGTTTTATAATTTTTATTGTTTAATTTCACGAAGACCCGCATTTTAATACATGGGTATCGATGATATCTTGATACAATATATAAATATATAGCTTCACTGTTTTATGAATTTCAAATTTTTATGTTTACTGCTACAGTTCCAATAAATTAAATAAATAAGTTCTCCAGACTGCCACACCAATTCCCTAGCTCCAAACTAAGCTTATGCTTTTACTATGGATACTAGGTGAACGAATAGATATCCTTAAATACCTTTATAAACCATGACAAATCCATGACTCGAGTACAAATGTCCATGTTCATCACACGAAACCATTGCCCCTAGCGGGATTCGAACCCGCGATCTTAGTTTCGTAGCCAGGGTATCTGACCACTCGACCAACGGGCCTGTAAACAATGAAAATTAACTTCTCGTATTGTTCGAGTCCTAACCTAATGTCGAAAGTTTTTATGAATAGTTGAAATTATAACAATAGACTAATAACAAGTTTTCTAGCATTACGGAGCCCCGTTAGACCTCACACCTAAGTGACAGAAACGTTATTGCTTTATTTTAGTCAGATCTATGAGAAGCATAGCTACTCGCTACAATATTTTATAAAACGCGATATCCAGTTAAATATTCATGATCGAAGGTACGGCCATACATCAAATATGATACGAGCACTTGAGCTACCAGTGACGGGATTGATGAATGGTGACCACAAGTAGCCCAGTAAAACTCTTTGCATCGACACTGTAACTCAGGTGTACTACATTTAACTCGTAATAATGGCGCAAAAATATGGAACGTTCCGAGTGAGCCTTTAAGTGGTAGATTCATATTATTAGTTGATTTTCCTGTTAAATTGACGATTTATAAGTGTTTGTTTCAAACCTATATAAATAAAGAGTATTTTGACTTTGACTTTGACTTTGACTTTAAGTTTGCAAATATTCACGTGCATTACGCTGTGCGCTAACACTTGAGAAGTGAGTTAACACGTCTAGCGCAATCAACTGAGTTATGAGAGTTATGTAATAGATATACTGCCAAAAATAAAACTGGGCTGGGTTAGATGCAGAATTGTGAAAAAAAAGTAGTGACAAGTGACTAGGCCTACACAATCACATACCCAAAATCCGAAATACCATTAGCCGCCTTTTTCGAGGTACACAGTTGGCGCATTCTTTTCAAATGTCAGACCAAAATGGGACAATGAATGAATGTTACTTATTCTATAATGTTAAGTCAATATTTGATAATGTTGAATCAGTAAATGCATCTGTCTATTATTTAAATGGTGATTTGAGACTCGGATAGGCTGCTTGGTTTAGTGGTTAGTCTCTGGCCATGAAACTAATCTCCGCGAGTTCAAATCTCTAACTAGGGCCAAATTTCATCAACAGTGTCGTATGTACTCAAGTCTCTTTAGTTTTTATAAACTTGAAATCTTTAATTTTACAAACAGTGCCTATCCTTCCCGTCCCTAGCATTTCTGTTTATTCCGTCAGTTAGATTATAAAAAAATATTGAATACTTATTTTTTTATTTATTTGTCAAACTAACATTGACGAAGATACAAGGCATTCAAGTTGCGCATGACGTCACGCTTTCGTAAAATTTTTACAAAATAGTGACGTGACAAGCTCCCACTCCAAAACTTTTATCTTTGTGATTTTTTGTTAATTTGATAAAGCGAAAAATATGTGTCTAGTATTTTTGTATAATCTAACTGACGGACTGAATAGAATTATAGTTTTTTAATGCAGTCATCATCCCTATTTTGATACTCTTAGGATAAGGTTTGACTAAAGCACGGAGGCATATTTGGATGGATTCCAAGTCATTGCAGGAAATTAAGGCTTAAATTAGGCTTGGCTTAATACCAATAATACTTATGTCTGGTCTTCACTATCTGATACACTTATTTCTATTTACTTCTGATAATGGCAAGATTTATATCGCAGTTATCAAGTGGTGTGAGGGTGAAACCCTCAGGGCTCAGCGTACCATTTAATATTTACCCTCGCTTCCAAAAACAATGTTTATCGTACCTTAATTTAGTTAAGTACAAGTCCCTACCTGTAAGGTTAGTTGATTTTAGTTCTCTCTGAAAGTTTTACAAACTGGTTGGTTGACTTTTGTCTAGAACTTTTCTAGTCCCGGGCTTAGTAAAATTATTAATTGGTTGAGACTAGGCCTTCCGCGGCTTCTACATCCTTCCACTTTCGCGCCGTATACCTGTTTAGTCAGTCTTTCGTCTTTTATTCTTTCCATATGTCCTAAATATAAACATTTTGTAAAATACAAAAAGCCACAAATACAAGATGAATTTGTTAAGCCAGTTCTTCACGATAATAATACAATAAAAACAAGTCTGTTTAACAATAAAAAAAAGAAAACAACACTAGAAAAAGAACAGATTATTTTTGGCCTGTAAAATGAGTAGGAAAATTGTGTGTAATTTAATATAGCTTGAAGGAAATTAAGCACAAAATATACGGCGCGCACAAAAACGACTTATAATTAGGTCGTAAATTTTCAAAATTATGAGGCACATTCTGACAACCGCCGTAGAACACAGTCAATCTTTAATATTAGACGTAAAGGCTTTGAGGATAATAATAGTACTAATGGAATAAAACATTATATATTAATTTTCATAGTTTATTGTTATTAAATGGTAGGTATAAACGTTTTTATTCAAATCTAGTTAACTAACTAACTAACTTCACACCATTTCCCTAGCGAGAAATATAAAAAAAAGAATTCTTGAATACCATAAAGCCTTTTTGGACTCGAGATTTAACCTACGAATCCAAAATTCTAAGTCGACCTGACAAATTTCTACATAAAGATAAAAGTGATATCCAATTCATGATGTTAGTTATGAACATATTTTCGAAAAATATTAACCCTCCGAGCAAACAACAACACATTGAAAAGCTATTGTACGGATACAATTTGCAACTATTGCATTGAAGTTTAAATACTTTTTGCTGTTAAATCTTCCAAGAAAAGAGTATCAGAACTTATAGGCAAGGTTCCATTGTATAGGATTTTCTAAAATGTAGCTTTTGTGATATTTTTTGCCGTTGAACGTTGCCAATATCCATAGACTACAGCCATATGACTTTCTTTCCAGCAATCACACTCGTTGGCCAACTGTAGAGAAGTAAAAAACTACAAAAAATTTAATTACATAACTCCTTTATTCAAATATTCGCATGCATCAAACGCGTTTCAAAACAATACAATATTCAAACTGCACTTATCTGATGCATTTATTTGCCCGTAGTACCTCCCCCCTAGTGTTTCCAGGTGTCCCGATTCACGCGGGACATTTTTTTGGGGCTATTGACACGTTCCATTTGTTCTCGATCGGGACGCCCGCTGTTCTGATTTCTCACTAACTTCTCCGACTTTAATTTGTGTTTGTACGATAATTTTGACAGGTATAATAAATTTCCTGCCCATAAAAAGCCATTGCTGCTGTCCCGATTAAAAAGCCAAAGTCCCGATTCTCTTTCCATCCGTCCCGAAAATTCATACTCATGGTTGACCTGGCAACTCTACTCCCCGCCCTTCTACCATAAGCTACTTAGCAAACAAATGACTAATCAATAAAGTTGATAACATCGCAGTTCTGCACCTGGCTGCATATGCAATTGGTTTTCAATGCTCCCTGTTAGTTTTAGAGATCTGTTCGTCAGAAAGCTCAATTGAATATTTGATAGGCATTCAATGTTCAATCATTTCACGGCTTTTGTTAATAGATTGTTTGAATAACTGGGGTTATTTTCTGTCGGATCAACTTACGTGGCAGACTTTTCTTTTAGATATACAAGCTAGCACATAATCTATTTATAGTTCATGACTAGTTTTTGTCCCATGTTGGTCTGGGACTTAAAAAGAATGTTCCAACTGAGTTTCTTGCCTAGCATGTCATAAAAGGCGATTAATGATATATTGGGTTTTGACTATGTGATTGTGTAGGCAACGAGCTAGCTACTTGTCACTACTTTTTTACAGTTCTCCATCTAACCCAGACCAGTTTTATTTTTGGCTGGATGTGGTTAAAGGGGCCTGATGCCTCTTTTACTCTGCCTAATTATGTCTATGTGTAGCAATCTCGTAATACATAGGTATTTTGTGGTTTCTTCTAAAATAATATATTTTAGCTTGATGGTTGTGGTGATGCTGAAGTAGTCAAGGTAGACCTAGGTCTACCTTGACTACTTCAGCATCACCTAAAAATACTTAACCTTAGCGGTTAAGTCTTAAAGTACATTGCTCCCCCGATCAAAAAATTGTAGGAAACACTTAAAAACTTACCTTAATCTTCTGACACTCTTAAGTACGTACCTATAAAGAACAAAACTAAAAACTCAGGTCTTTTTAACCGACTTCAAAAAAAAGGAGGAGGTTCTCAATTCGACTGAATTTTTTTTTTTTTTTTTTTATATCTAGCATTCTCATCACTGCTATCGAAATCGACCACTCCGGAATAATTTGCATTCTCTCAGCAAAACATATGCATCTGCTAAGCCTAAAGCTAGTTTCGGAATTTCTTTAATAAACAACTAGAATTTGTATTGACAAATATTTAATTAAACCGAGATTTACAAACAAAGGTCTGTACTTATAACATTTATTTAACAACATCAATTCTCACACCTAATTAAACACCGACGCGCAGAAACAATGCCGGCTCTACACAATCGCACGTGCGGCGCACACGCATGTTCCGCGCCCCAAACAGAAGTTGATGAGCAACGAAACGCTATGTTCGCTCTACACCTTACATGCATATGATATTATAAATTGCAAGCTTTTGCCTGTCATACTACCACTCCCGCTATCCAAATTTTTTTGCCACGAAATAAAATTAAGTTAGGTTAGATGGAAAATGGTTACAAAACCTAGGCATAAACCCTTCGCTTTCGTATTCGCAGTCGTATTTTACGCCATGCTAGGCAAAAAACAGTTCACAGCTATTATTTAAGTCCAAGAAAAACATGGGACGCACTGTTCACACAGGTGCACAGGTGTAGACTCCCCAACCCGGTAACAGTCAAATGCGCACGCGCCGACCAACGGAACACGACGTTTAACAAACATGGCGCCGCTTCCTCCGCCACGTCACTTCCGGGCAGTCCCTAGCTTAGTGGGTCATTAGGAAAGCAATGGCTTCGCGTGTGTAATTAGAATTTAAATTTGTCTTATTAGAAGGGTTGTGTCCGGTTCACGTCCTTTATGGGGCTTGAATACTTGCACGTAGGTTGAAGGGCTATGAAGATGGTGATAATTACTTTATGAAACTATACTATAAGACCCTAATTTCTAAGCGGAAAGGTGTGACCGATAATATAGTGTTATTAAGTCTTCATTTGAAGAACACAAATGTGATACAAGCTATACTTGACATATATATCACAAGTATATATGTCGTAATCCTCCATACTAATATTATAAAACTAGCTGACCCGGCGCACTTCGTAACGCCCCGTTCTCGGATTTACAATACCTACCCATTTTGTTTTCCGTGAAACTTTTTAATTTTTTTTTTATAAGAACCTTCACCTGATAATAAACAACTAAAAAAGAATTAGCGAAATCGGTTCAGCTGTCGAGATTTGCGCTTAGCAACACATTCAGTGATTCATTTTTACATTATAGACGATCTATAGAAAGTAGGTAACCCTGTCCGTCCCTTACATTAATAAACCATCAAGCCAAATTTAAAGAAAATTATTACGAAGAAAGCCTAAATTCTTCAATTTCAAATTTAAGTAAAAAAATATATCTTTATTTATATAGGCACTTGCAGTTACAAAGCACTTACAAATAGTCAATATACACATACAAAAAATAACCAATAACCGGTTCAGAAGGTAGGTTCCATCGAGAAGAAACCGGCGAAAAACTCAATAGTTACCAGTAGGTAACTATTGAGTTTTTTGCCGGTTTCTTTATTCATTTCATTTCGATTCATTATGATGGATATGGGGCTATAACTGAGATTTTCAATGCGTTATCACATCTACATCGTTTCACCATTACTCAAAAATATCTTGACAAATTGCGAACCGACTTAGACCGACTTATACTATGAATTTTAATTTTAATTATACTCCATACATACATATATATAAATCTTACATCGTACTTTCTAATTTAAAATCTTCATAACTCACTCCCCGCAATGAAATATTGAGAAAGTCTTCCAGTGGAGGAATTTTATTTTCACATTACCATTTATAATTGCGAATCCTTGTAAGAATCCCATTAGGCGAGCTATGAATAAATCAGAGTCGCAACGTTTCTAGAGTAATTTGCTTGGTTTCCTAGTTTTAAGTGAACGGTTATTACTGGAACAACTTCTGCTGGAATAAAACTTCGCTGTGGTCCGTCGTTTTTCAAACTTTAAAAAGTTTGGGTGCTTTGAAAATAGTTTTAAAATGTCGCACGAAACAAGCTGCGGAGTTGTATTTCTACCGTAAAACATAGTTTTTAAAATTTTAAACGTTGCTTCCTTTTTACACTCATCCAAATCGTTATTCTTGTCCCACCCTGTCTGTCGTTGAGTTACAATTTGATGACTGATGACTTTGGTTATTTATTATTTGTATGTCCGTGTCATAAGCCTGGGGCCATATAAAACAACAAATACATTACAAGCCGAATTTCAGATGCCTTCTCAAATCTTTTGTAAAGAATCCATACTGACATTTCTGGGGTAAATCTCGGCTGGAAACTATATGACCTTACAAATCATGGGGCAAAAATATTCAGTTTCCGAACCACTGTTCTCGTATTTTTCTTTAAGATAAAAATAAAAACTAAATGAGAATGTCTCTCTTTGAGTTGCAAATGTAAAAAATATTCTAGATGTTTACTGTGTGTGATCCCGCCAACCACAAACGGTATTTCTTTTGATGCGGTGAAATAAAATATTTTTCTCACATATTTTTATGTGACCTACTTAAGTGTGGCCAAAGAGATGCCGAAAAAAAATTGTCTTGTTATGATCATATGTATTTGAATATTGCTTTTGAGATTTTAGCTTTTAGATCATTAATGATAAATCCCTAAAAGCACTATAATACTTGGCTACTAGTATTTATTTATCGATATAAAGTAATTATTTTTTTCAGATATGCTACTGAATACAGCCCAAGAGGCTGTAGTACTTTTTGATTGTGGATTTTAGTTTGTTAGTTTTTTTTATACGTGTGCTATTTTCACTACTTTGATGATTTTAATAATATATCTATAAACCATAATGGTGTTTTAATATAATTTTAAACGGCTCTATAGCCGTCATAGTTGACAGAAAATTATATTAAAACACCATTTTTATAGTGAGTGAAAACGCTTACTCACTTAAAGTTAGAGTTAATATTAATAACGCCGGAGAGGCGAAGGGCTCTAAACAAAAATTGCCTATCACAAAAACATTTCTATAAAAGTTATATTGGCTGGATTTAATACTTACCTACTTGTTATATAAAAAACAGATTCCAATCCTTAGTTGGTAAGGTACACATAAACCCAGACCTGACAAAAATACATTTTCACAAAACTACGAGTATTTGTCTCAGAGTGGGGATCGAATCCCATGCGTTTGAAAAGAAGTCTAAAACATTATTCCTATGAAACTGTCATAACTTAATGATATTACAGTATAAGTGCCAGATTCAATACCGAAAATAAACGAATCTTCGCCCACATGTTCTGATCGAAAACATTACCGATCACGAAGCGTTAAAAACTAATTAGTTTTTAAGATAATCTTCATCAACACACGCCACTAATTTGTGTCCGTGAATGATTTATGTAACCTTAGCCCAGATTCCTATAGATCCATAAAATTTCACGAGCATCAATCAGTAGTGATACAGTGTTGCAGATATTCAAAACATATCGATTTCGTGCTTTTACAATGATTTTTATTTACTCTAGTTACTATTTTGACTGGCTCGATGGCGCATTCGGTAGTGACCCTGCCCCATGCGCCAAGAGTTGTGGGTTCGATCCCCACACAGGACAAATATTCGTATGATGAATACTTGTGTTTGTTCTGTGTCTGGGTGTTAATATCCAATATTTAAGTATATATTTGTAATACCACTGTTGTTTCTGATATCCGTAACACAAGTGCTTAAGCTACTTAGCTCGGAGTTAGATCAATGTATGTGATGTTGTGGAATATTTATTAATAAATAAATAAATTTTATTTTATTTCTTTGTTACACTTTCGATTACAATTATTGTCGTATACGTCTCAACTAATCATCCTATAATTATGGACTCTTACAGACAGGTTATCAGAGGTACAAAAAATCATTTATCCGGAAAACAGGACTGTTTCTAAGGCTTAGTAATATAACTTTCGGATCATCGGGTGGGTAAACCGGATTAACAAAATCTTTAACAAACAAAACAAAACGTCGTACTTTTAGCATCACTGCAACTTAAACAACTTAACGTTACTTTCACCGCTATCTCTCTACCTATCGCTATCTATCTACCTTTTATATAAGTACCTACTTAAATATTTCCGCAATACCTGCCCTTTATATTCATATTTCAATACATATTCACATATTATTAAGATTCATACTAGCTTCTGCCCGCGGCTTCGCTCGCGTGGTATATCGATAAAACATAGCTTGTATGTTATTCGTAAGCATAAGATGTATTATTGTATAATTTCAATAAAATCTATTCATTAGTTTTTGTGTAAAAGAAACATAAACATCCATACATTCAAACAAACTTTCGCATTTATAATATTAGCAGGGTTATATTTAAATAATGAACCAAGAGTGTATGTAGTAATATCGATACATCGAACGCAAACATCGATACGTTTATCGATTACTCTATTAAAAGTTCAAAGATTAAACCCCGTAACATGAAAGATCCGTGCCCTATTTGTATAGTTTCAGATCCGTAATATTCAGCCGTTCCAGGATTAAGAGATCCTGGTAGCACATTTATCACACTGATTTATACACCACACTTAATCCCGAATACGAGACACGACTTTCTGTAAGGCTCAATAAATTTGTTGAACATGACCGAGGACAATAGCTGTTACCATTTTGGCTCATGTGAAGAGTTAGTCGCGTTTGATCTTAACAGTTTGAGCAGTAAATTTTTAATTTCGTTTGCCTAGTAAAACCTCGGAAACATGTTAGATGTTAGCATAAATCAGTGCTTTTGTCTCAATGCGGAATTTGTCTATCTTAATAAATGGGTGACTTAATGGATCTAAAACTGATTTACTACATTTCCGTGTAAAAGAAATTGGATTTTAATTAGATTGGGAATGATACTGATGGACTTCTTGCTGCATAAACAGACTGATGTGTTTTTTTTTTTTTTTTTTAAATGGTATATATGTAGCATATAGCTCAGACAATTGATTTTCTTTTCATGAATTGTTGTTTTAATACCATATTTTTTGGCAAATAATCTTACAGCTGGCATTATAATATACTAGCTGTCCCCGCGGTACCTGCGTTTATGGTTAATGTTATCATAGTCAAAGTCAAAGTCAAAATACTCTTTATATATATATAGGTTTGAAACAAACACTAATAAATCGTCAATTCAATAGGAAAACCAACTAATAATATGAATCTACCACCGGTTCGGAATGTTGCTTCTACTGAAAAGAAACCGACAAGAAACTCAGTAGTTACTCTTTTCAACAACATATTTTACAGGGGTGTATAGATCATATTTGCATTTGAACCATGTCGTGAAGTCGGCTTGTCAGACACATAGCCTATAGCCTTCCTCGAAGAAAAGGCTATCTAACTAACTAACTAACTAACTAAACTTCACGCCACTTCCCTAGCGGGGTAGGCAGAGAGAACCGAACGCCATATGGCACGATCCTTACACACCTCACTCGCCTCTTCAACATTCATAATCCTTTTCATACAAGCTCTACGGTTTTTATGACTCCTAGCATCACCTTCTTTTAATACACGACCAATCTGGTCGTGGTAGGTGAGCCTGGGCCTTCCGCGGCTCCTACATCCTTCCACATTCGCATTGTATATCTGTTTAGTCAATCTTTCGTCATCCATTCTTTCTACATGTCCGAACCACCGGAGCATGCCTCTTCTTACCTTGACTCCGACGCTGTCCTTCAGACCAACTCTCTTTCTTACATCATCAATACGGATAAAAGGATTTTTTAAATCGGACCAGTAGTTCAGCTTTATAATATTAGTATATAACCGCTTTCTAGCGGTTACCATACGCGACCATAGCGGTTATCGTATCTTGCAACAAAAGGGATGTCACTTGCACGATGCCGGCCCTTTGAAGGTATCAAGAACGCGACAAATACCCTATGTCCCCTATCATCGGCGCTGTGATTACTCAGCGATAAGGCCATCAGTAGTTTCACCGAACGAACCACAGCATCTTCATAAATGTATTGACCAATAACATTATAAAATCGAATTTAAATATTGATTAAAAAAACTCATTTACTTAAAAAAGAAATCTATAAATTTCAATTGTTCTATTCAAAGTCCTCCGTGCTTCGAACACGTAAACTATCGGTCTCGGATGCTTTCACTAGATTGCAGTCGTTAAGATAAAGGGTAGCAAAGGTTTATATTAGTTAGTAAGTCCATGAACCCAGTAAATAATTGACCTCACAAAATAGAAAACGAACAAATTAAGATTAAGTACTCCAACGTTCGGAAATTGAAATAACGAATTCATTAACATCATTAACAAACATAATCAAAACGAAGAAACTTAGCACTAAACAAGTATAGTCATAAGAACAGCAATAATTATACAGTCAAATATATATCAGATATATGTAATATACAGACGCACATATATATGTATATACAAATACTTGAAAAACGTTACTCTTCTTCTGGAGCAGCCAAGTGAAAAAGAAAACAAAGCAACGACATGAAAATTTAGCCATTCCGTTATTTTTAAAGTTGCTTTATACTGTCTCCATCGCTTCATCAGGGTTAATTGCGATGCTTGTGCCAAATAGCAGGACTTGGACGGCAAACACCAACGTTGCATCAAAAATAAACTCCTTTTTGAACACATACTTATTTGGATTTATTTGCGACAGAAACTTAAACATTTTGTATTCAAGAATAGCGATGTTGTTAAAGAAAATGGTGGAACTCAAGCCATTAAAACAATAATGTGATGTGCTGCAGACATAAATCCTCAATGTTCCAATAATAACAATGACTGTGAGACGTTTCTTAGACAAATTCGAGATCAACACAATTCTATTAACGTTGTTTGTGAAGCTCGAATTCCAATCGACTTGGTATTTTCAAATTGACATTCTGTGAATTCCATAGACAACTTGCGTCTGAGCTAGTGCCACCCCTGTGAGAATGGCAGTCGTATTAAAGTTTATAAGACATTTGATAAGATAAGCCCCTACTATTTCTGCAGACGATTCGACTTCGAAATTTGAACTTGTAATTCGAATTCACCTGTCAAATAAAAGTCGTTGCAAGGCAGTTGCTTCGTCTCGCAATTTAAAGCCGAACAATTTTAATTCAATGTCTTACGTAGTTTCACAAGAATTTTCATAACTCTTGAAGCACATACCTAAGCATATAACGTTAACTTACAACAATTTTATCACTTTATATTGACATAGAGCAGAAACTCTTTTTCAAAACATTTCTACTTCATCTTACTTTTAAATTAATCTTATATAACATATGTTCAAAGCTTTTATTAATCCAGAAAATATTCCGGATTTCGACTTCAATTCATTAAAGACAGTACTGTTAATTTTTATTCCTCCAATCCCCATTTCAGTTCCGGCGATATTGAATCGGAAATTATAACGGATATCGGATGTCCAATAGGCCGGACGGAGACATAGCTACTTAACTTTCGTTTTAAGTACAATTTGGTTCTTGTAATATAATGTTTCAAAATAATTTAACATTTTAAAGTAAGCGGTGACACTGAATTACAATGAATATCGAATGGCTAATTGACTGGATGAAGACAAAGCTTTTATTTTTAAGTAGGATAAGTTCAATTACTGGGCACAATTTGCTGCTATTTGAGCACGAAGCATTTGTACTTGGTCCGTGTATTAGAGTCTCTCAAATTACTTTCAATCTTTACATACCTAGTATAAAATGAAGTCGCTTCTGCTGCCTCTTCGCTTAGACCTTTTAAAGTAGTTAATGGATTTGAATGCGATTTTCTGCAAAAGATGGAGTGATTCAAGAGGAAGGTTTATATGTATAGTTTTATATTGTTTTGTGCTTAATTAACGTGTAAAAACCGGAGCGGGTCGCTAGTAAATAATAATATTCTCCAAACTGACATACGTATTCCTTAGTGCCAACCTAAGCATTTACACTTGTTGTTCTGTTCGACTCTGACTTTGTCTTGAACCCTGACTCTGTCTGCCTCTGACTGCAATTTTGTTTTCGAACCAAACTTCGCAACCAACAATTAACTCACTTCATTAACATGCTTAGTTCAAATATAGACCTAAATCAAACAGCATAAATAAATAAATATTATACTACATTACATACATTGATCTGAGTCCGAGATAAGTAACTTAAGAACTTGTGTTATGAATATCAAAATCAACAGTGGTATAACAAATATATACTTAAATAAATATATCTGGGTGTCCACCAGACACAGAATAAACACAAGTATTCATCGCACTATTATTTGACCTGGGTAGGGCGATCCCTACCCAGGTCAAATAATAGTGCACACAAGCGCCAAGAGCAGTGGGTTCGATAACCAGTGGGTTATCGAACCAGCAGTGGCTCTTGGCGCTTGTGGCAGGGTCTACCGAATGCGCCATCGAGCCACTCAGTCAAAAGAACAGCAGGTCAACATAAGTCACTTCTTTACCATGCCTAGTTCAAATCTAGACCAAAATGCAACAGCAGGTCAACAAGCTAGTCTAGGAATTCGTTAGCATTAGGCTTTGTGTCGCATGTGTGTCGAGTGGCGCGATTCTATTTCCGCGAACTTCCAGCGGTTCGGGCCAAGCGGCCTACTTCACATCGGATTAAGTTCTTTGAAAGCCTGCAGTGGAGTAATCAAAGTACCTCCGCGAATGTTAATAAGCAGGCATTTCTTACTTTACAATTATAGTAACCTGTTATTATTTATTTCTAAGTATATTATGCAATAATAAAATTTAGTCTTACTGCTAGCCACGGTCCAAACATTTGACACCCTAGGACCTAGGCGATAACTATTGGGAGAACCCCTTTTAAATCTTTTTAGACAGTCGTTCTTACAATTAGAGTGTCTTGTCACCCCTTCTGGGGTCGCAGGCCGTCGTCGCCTATTTACCCATATGAACGAATTTTCGAATATTTTCCTATATGGATAAACCGGCCTAGCTTTAGACAAGCTAGTTTTAATTAGAATTAGAAGAATTAGAATTATTTATTTATTATTTGTTTGTTTGTATTGCATAGGCTCCGCAACTACTAGACCGATTTGAATAATTCTTTCACCAATGGAAAGCTACTTTATCAGTGAGTAACATAGGCTATATTTTATCCCCGTATTCTTTCGGGTACGGGAACTACGCGGGTGAAACCGCGGGGCGCTGTTATTAGCTATAAATGGTAAAAATCGCTTACTTTTGCATGGATTTTTTTAACCCTATGGAAGATTGCGTGCATGACAGTGTGCAATAGGGATGAATACTGGGTCAAAAAACTAAAATTTTGCTTAGTCCGTCAGTGAGATTATACAAAAATACAAGACACATATTTATGCTTTATCAAGTTAACAAAAATTTGCAAAGATAAAGAGCATCTAAATTTTGGAGTGGGGGCTTGTGACGTCACTTGTAAGTAAAAACTGTAAAGATACGTGTTCAGTATTTTTTTTATAATTTAACTGCGGGATTAAACAGTATTTTTTAGTCGCGTCGCCTATGGAAGTTTAAACAAGTAGTAATAAAATTAAGCACATTTGAAAACTAGACAATTGAAGTAGGATTTGTATCCGCTCCCCTCGAATACAAGACGCCATCCTTAGCCCCATCGTTCACTACTAACAACTCAACTATTTGCATAGGCATTTGAAAAACGCCGGATAAGCCCGTACTTCAGTGCATCGACCTACCAACATATTTGCATGCAGAGGCGTGCAACTTGCGTGTAGTTCAACCGACTTTACGAGTCCTGATACAACCCTTGTGGCGGTTTGTTTAGTATCTACAGTAACTGGTGTGTAAACAATGCTGCATTGTTGGAGTTGGGAATTGACATCCAGGGTGTATGGAATATTCAATAGTATTGTCGTGCAGTAGAGGGAAGTATTATACTTATTCTTATTATTTATACTTATTAGTATTATACTTATATATTTTATTTTTTATTTATTTATTATATTTTAATTTTTAATGTTCCACATATTAAAGATATGTAAAACATGTTTTTAAATAAGGCTATCTGTTGAGTTTATTGCGGCACCTCTTCTCATCAGGCCATTCACGTCGAGGTGCTGGTATGGTAAAAAAGTGATTCATTATACTTGATTAATAGAGTAGTTGACTTTATATTTAGTCAGTTTAGTTCACCAAAAAATATTCGATCTGTAAGGTACAACGCCTTAAAATATATATACCTACCTATAGCTACTGATTTGACCTAGATGAAGCGTCATGTTAAATCGCCCTACTGAAGAAATTTCCTGTGCTTTATCTTCGTAAGTTTCTGTGTAATTGATACAGCAAAATATGTGTGTTCAATATTTTTTGGAAATCTAACCGATGGACCAAAAATTTTTTTCTACTCAGGAAAAATCTCAATTAAAGGATCTTTTCATTTTATTTTTCTCATGGTTTGTTTGCAATGTTTGATAATTTACAAGGGCTTACCTGAAAGTTACATAAATAAAGCCATTTTAAATAGATATTCACGAGTCAAAAATATTTGCAATTTATGTGTAAGATTATTATTAATACTCCGGTTTTTATACTTTGCTTGCATAATCAACCTTAAATGTATGTGACATTACTCTCAAAATAAAATAAAACAGTAGGACTCATTGAGTAAGAGCAGGTAACTCGTTCAGAACACATTCCGGGCTCGACTCGCGCACGTTAATTGCGTTCCGTTGGAACAACCCGCTTTTTGTTCCAAAGCTCTGGAAAGGTTTCCAATAATAACTTCTTATTCGTATCTGCTATTCCAACTATCTGGATATACATGGATCTACGTGAAGAATGTCAATAAAAAAGCACTTTAAAGAAAGTTAAACAATTCAATCTCTGCGAAAGTTTTAGGATGCGACCCTTTGCTCCAGAATATTAAACAAATATTTGAAAAAAGAGAACATTCTGGGTTTTTACTATAAACTTTTTTGTAACATAGCTAATCCGTTTTGTCGAAGGAATTGTTTACTATCACAAGACAAACAGCGAACTTTATTCTCTGGCCCGGAAGAAGAAATGATTGATTGCGTTTAATTATTTGAGAAGTGGACAGTCTCTAACTCTATTCGTGGAATTATTTCATTATCATAAAATGAACGAACCATTATCGTAAAGGATTCTACCGTTACAACCAACGGTTAGCGTACGAACGTTGTCGCGGTGTAGACACGGATTTATCCAGAGTTTATTAAAAAAGCTCACTCAATGCGATTCCATTTGTTACAAAAATAAGATTTACTTCTACTAAAATCTACCCTTTCGCGAAAATCTACCCTATTTTAGCAATAAACCTATGGCACGCTTATGCAGCGGGATAAAGGATGCTCGTTAGGAGGAGGGCACGAGGTAATTTGGCTTATTTAGAGCGAGGGCCGGCCCTCCGTCACTTCCATGCAGTTGGAGATAATGCCACAAGCACAGCCCTATTTTTTAAGAAAATAATGTTAGCATCAGCTGGTGAGAATTCAGGACCTGACCCTTTTCTCGGAAAAAAAGGAACATTTATAAAGGCTCTTTTCGAAAACTCGGAGAATCATCATCTACTTAGTTTTATGTATATCTCATTCCTGGTTAAAGTCCACTCGGATCACGATTATAAAGAAGTCTAAAGCTTACCTGGATTCAAACCAACAAACTTCAAATATAATGTACGTGTTCTTACCATTGGGCTACTGACTCATTCTTTACCCCCTTTTTTGGTGTTATGTTACGTGTTAATAAATTGATTTTTTTAGCTTTAAGGTTACTAAGGTTACCTTCAGATAAAAACTTTAAGCTAGTTCTAATATTATATATAGATTACTAACTTAATGCTAGTCCATGTATATTAGATTGGAGTACTAGGTCTTATATACTATATTACAACTAACATGTGTTAACACTATGAGTTAGTCGTAAACTAGCAACTTGGATAATTTCCTTTTCAATTTCCTCACTGAGTTCACCCAACTACGCTGAATATTCAGCTCGAAGGTACCCTTTATCTTTCCGACGACACAGTCGATGAATTGGCAGTGAGAAGTGTTTGATCTAAGTTTTAAAGTACATTATAAATATCGTAAAGACAACGAGCTCAATTATATGTAAGAATTATTAAAAATCATCATAAGAATGAACTACTTTATTACCATAGAAATTACTTATACAAAAATGTGTCTAAGACCTAATGAATTAGTATTTTTAAGTAATATCCAATAGAAGGCAGCTCTAACAACTTCATCTTAATGGTTGGAATCCCCAGGCATGAAACCATATGATAAGATTAAATATACAATGTAGACCGTTTTGTATGACTAATATATTTGAATCCCTACGAAGCGGTGGAGCTCAATGGTAAGGACACGCGCCTCTTAACCGAGGAGCACGGGTTCAAACCCAGGACGTACCTCTAGATTTTTCAAATCTATGCACGTATTTATACCACTAACTCGACGGTGAGGGAAAACGTCGTAATGAAACCTGAAAATTCAAATAACTTTGGGTTTGTAACCATGATTCAAAAATTGTTTGGTTCCCATATCTTAGGGTTACGAAGGTCAGATCGGCAGTCGCTTCGATGTAATTACCAGACTTGCTAAATCCTATATCATGGTCTAAGCGGACCCCGTCTAAGCACGGGACATACCGATGATGATATTTGAATCCCTACGCGGACAAATGTTTGCAATAAACATAGTATTTTTTGCAGTCTTTGACGTTAATAAATATAGAAGTTAACCTTGTAAATTTATAATTACTTAGTATACGTAATATATATGTAGTTTGGAGCTAGATAAACGTTTAATTACGATATGGTATAATATTGTATTAATTATTTCAAAACGGGCTCAACGTTGCATCATACGTACTCTAACAAATTATACACAATGTTTTACTGATGTTCCCCTATATTGTGTCCCCGGTCTCCCCCAGCCGGGGGGCGAGGCCGAACTGCATATATTATGAGAACCACCCTGGTGCTGATAACCCAGGAAACATACAAATTATTACGATAGAGATTACGATAAAATAAAACTAAATATTTATCGAGTCACGGTAACTCGATCGTTTATAGATTGCCTGTTTTTATATGATTAAATAAATATATGTTAAGGTTTTGAGAACCTTTTTGGTATGTTGGCCATAGTGGTCATAAACATTCAAAATAAAAGAAAAAGAAGAACGCAAATGTCAAGAAGTAAAACCAGTTTTTGTAAATCATATTGTGTTATATTTGCTACAATATATTTTTGTTTTGATAAAGTTTTTTTCGTATTCAAATCGTTTTCATGGTCCTTCGAGCCGGATAGACAACACCACATGCAGTGATCGGATTCCTAAGTAAATGCTCTAAACAATAACAAAGGAGCCACTAACTCCCAGACTCGAGACAAATATCAACAAATATTTATCCTGGTGCGAAAATCGAACCCGCTCTCCTCAAGTTTGGACGGAAAGTCGAAATTATTTCGATGTGGCTGTCAAATTCGCCACTCTACTTAAAATTCTACCAACTAATTATAATACATATTGACATGCTACAAATAAATTCCTGCTATTGTACAAAACAGACCTCAAAAAATATTTAGAGTGGTTTAGAAAGATTGCGTGACTTTGTGTAACAGTTAATTTCCTAACTTAGCGGGAAATATACAGTTTAGGTCTCAATTATGAAACGAAACCTAGGTAATTGTAGCTAAATTACAATGCCTAAGCAAGTAATAAGTTCTAACTAATCGTCATGAGCAGCCTTGGATATTATCGATATCAGCAGTACCTAATAACAAACCTAATTATAAAACGATTTCGGCCACAAATTAGTCCCATGTTGGTATGGGGCTTAAAAAAGAATGTGCCATCAGTGTTTATTGCCTAGCATGTCATAAAAGGCGACTACTGGTATATGGGGTTTTGGGTATGTGATTGTGTAGGCGACGAGCTAGCCACTTGTCACTACTTTTTCACAATTTTCCGTCTAATCCAGCCCAGTTTTGTTTATGGCTAAATATGGTTAGGGGCCTGCTGCCCAAACTACATATATACTGACTTGACTTGACTCTGCCTGCCCCTTCGAGGATTATGGACGTGATGTTATGTTTTGTGTTTGTGTGTTTGTTTCGGCCACAAAAATACTTTTTTAACTCTTGCTAAACCATTACCCGCATTAAAAGATAGTTTTACTTTTTACTGGCTATAAAGTACTAAGTACTAACTATTATAATAGCTAGCTAGAATAAAATAAGTAGATTATGTACGAGTAAACAACAACACTAGCTTAACTAAAATTGTATATATATGACGGATATGGGGTTAGAAGAAAACTCTGATCTCTTCTTGGTGAATATTCGTGTATATTAAATACCCGTTCGTCTTACGTCTTACTTGGTTCGTCGTTTCTAGCAGACTCTTTCTATCGCTCCTTCACTTATATGTCGTATCTCATTCTTTCGTTCATTCGTCTCATTCATTCGCCTTACGTTCCATTTCTCTCAACACCCACATTTATGTCCCGGGTTTGAACGGATACCGGCGGCATACGAAATGCATATCTTAATCAGCAATTGTCCACTGCCTTTCGCAAAAAAATATGTTTCTAAGTGACCATACTACAATCTCACTATACTGTAACATAGATATGGATATATTTAACAAAGTAAACCTAGGACAAACTCCAAGTTACATCCAATATTGGTTGATATCACCCGCTGGAGTGTTGCCAAGCGGCACAGGACGCGTTGGGTTCCTGCCTCATGTGTAGTCTGACCCACATACGGACGCTTTTTAAAAGCTTTCTAATTGATACGTCTAGTGTTTCAGTAACAACCACTTACGTAGATATGGTTCACCCATCTCTGGCCGTAGTAATATGAGAAATTGGATAGCATATGGCGCCGATAGAAATTTTAATTATCGGCTTGATATTGATCACGAGACACGAAGTATATTTTTTTTTTGTGCATACAGACTTCCGATTACGGAAAAGCTCTTCGGAAAAACTGGCATCGCAACCATCTTGCTAAACTACTGTTACAAAACAAAACATACAACTTTAACTTTAAAACATTTTGAATTATTTCTCTAAGATTATATTTAAAAGGGTCCGTTATATTTGAAAACATGTTAAACCACTCCTTAACTACAGGGAGGTTAAGAAATCCTTTCCCAAATTGTCCATAAATAAGGACAGGTTATTATTATCACCAGTCAACACACAATTTGTAAGCTGCAAAAGCATTTTCGTGTCCAAATTAATCGTGTGACTCATTACCGAAATTTGGCAAACGTTTCTGTCACTCTTTTTAGGGTTCCGTCCACAAATGGTGTTAACGGAACCCTATGAGCCTCGATCCTCCATTTTCTGTGTGCTTTAAGCACAAAATTGATTAAAAATTATTATTAGACCATCACAGTCTGATAATAGTTTTCAATCAATTTTCAACAAAGGCAAAGCTGTATTTTTATCTCTTGATAAATGAGTATACAACCTCATCCAATGATAACCTATGGGTTATCACAACAATAATTGGCTATGTATAGAAGACTCAAATGTATACTTTTTTTTTTTTTACTTATTTGATGACGGTACGGAACCCTTTAAGTGAGAATACAAATCGCACTTGGCCAGTATTTCCGTTCCCGTGCCAATTGCAGATTCTTTATGTCCCCTTTGTCCTATAAATAGACAGTTTTGGAGACGATTTATTTATTTATATTTATGTTAGAGACTTTTTCTGGTCTAGAAAAAGATGATTACAGAAATATTTTCTTTTTCTTTTATTACAGGTACGATAAAGATCTTGGATATAACTGTCTTAAGCATTAAAGCAACTTCTATGGTCTTTCTACAACCTATCAATATACAGGTGTTTCATTGTTGATTCTTATATTCAACAGAAGGACAACGAAGGGATCCTTAATTCTTTTTTACGTACAAAACCTCAAAACGCACAAATCAATTTCGTATCGTGACTCCGCAATGTGTTAATCTCTAATGAAATCAAACACAATTGGATCAAAAACCTGGTCCCTTTAAGTAAGTGACGAGTACAAAAATTAAAAACGCATCCGTATGATGAATGGATGCACTCCGTACCCAATTGGGGGGCGACACCACCCGTAATTACATTTCTAATTAATGTGTGAGCTTCTTGCATTAGATTACGTTTCAAATCTCCGGACACGGTCTACTCCTTTTATTGTAATACGTTGGAGAGGAAGACATGTGTTACTTGATTTGGGGGCCCGCAGGAGAATAAGTGAAACTGGAGATCTAAAAAACCTTCTAATGATTACAATGGTTTTTTTTTTCATTTTATTATGGCATTTCAGTTTTAATGCAGGAAGACAATAAGTGCCCAAAATAATAAGGTTAAGCTACAAATAGCGCGCGAGTTGAATGCAGAGCTCAGGTATGTCTCGTCTCAGGGCCCCGACTGCATTCACTCGCGCGCTATCTGTAGTTACAAGTGAGGCTAGTCCTTGACATTGTCATACCACACACGTGACTGTACCACACACGTGACTGTATAAGAATAAATTCAATGGGACGAATCGCAGAACAAAATATAATATATTTTTTTAATTCAGAGTTTCGGCCCATTGGGTCGAAAGTGTTGTGGGACAGTGGGACGAAACACTGAACGACCCGGATCACGGACATACAAAATGGAACAAAAAATACGTAGGTAATTTTACAAAATGTGACTATCGTATTTTTTCTCGAAAATTATACGGAACGTTAGCTAATTGTTTTAGAACACTGTTATACAAAACAAGTGGTAATCTGGGTGGCGTCTAATGATTTATGCTCTCACCAATCTAATTATTGAATCTGTACAAGTAAAAGAATTTAAAGGCAAGTTAATTTTAATCTTAATTTATGGTTTACATTGTTAATTTTGGTCGCGTTTCTGTTTCTGTCCAACAGCGTTGCTTGGCTGTTTAAATATTGAGATAACTTGAAACACAAAAGTATTTTTAGATAGAAGAAATCATGATTCCCTAGTACCTAGATTGACTGAAACCGTTCATTATTTTAATCATATACTTACGAGGTTATTTTAAGTATATGCAAAAACAATATACTACGCACATGTTGAACTCATTATTCTAAGGAACTAATTAAAAAAAATGAGCAAACTTTTTTTTTACCTTCATACAGAAGTTGGTCAGCTGATTGTCTATTTTATATGAAAAGTATATTTTGCTCATCTTCCATAATTGTTTAAATTGGTCTCTTAGAATAATGAGTTAATAAGTACCTAGGTAATAGGTTTCGCATATATTTAAAAATAACATTGTATAACAAAAGGTATAAAAAGTGTTAATAAAACACAATTACAATAATAATACTTTTTATTTGACTATGCCATTTTACAAATGTGCTTAAAAGCTTTTAACGTTACGAGTGCACTCTCGTTCTACCGCATTTGTAATCGCGCTCTTAAAATTATCTCACTCCAAAATGTAGGTTATGGCGAGATATGGCCAAGGCATTATAAAACATTTTCGTCTTAAAAGTCCAGCGGTATTCGATACATTTGCCGAATACCAACTGCAACCATAAATAAAATAACTAAAGCTGCGATTGTCAAACTTTGGTGTACTCTCACCACAGGTGGTGCTGTTTACTAAGTAAATAAGTTTAAATTTTAACATAATGGTAACTTCATGAATAAGACGTACATTAACAAATAAATTTACTTATTTGCATGCGAAGAACTTAATACTTGAGGCAAAATTATCAAATATATACAAGGATGCTCCATGTATGAGCGACATTTAAATCGATACCCCTCATTGGTTCTCTATCAAATAAATTACTTTATGGTGATTTTGATCCACTTTTTGAATACTACTAATCTGCATTTGATTTTTATAATAGAGACAAATGTATAATATTAACTATCGCTCTTAGTATCTATCCTCTTTTTATACATTCCGAAAAATACCTTAAATGTTTAGTTTTAAACCTTATACAGAATATGCAACAGACTTGTGGACCAGACCCTAATTTCGAATACATCGGCGCGTAAAAATATTGAGAACCAATGAACTACAGCGACATGCCATTAAAAGGTGCATCTACCGAAACACGCCGAACCCGAGCGGATAGAGAAATATAATAAAACAAACGCAAACAAACAATCCAATGGAATCAACCATTTTATTGGAAACGTGACATTGAGCGGATTCTGCAGATTTTCCCACAGTGCCGTGAATCTATGTACGGCGTAACGTTTATTTGGGCCATGTTCAAATTGTTTGAATAGCTGTTTAATTTAATGTCGGTATGTTGTACCGCCGTATGGTTGATTAACTGGAATTTGAAACAACGATTATTTGCCTGTAATTACATGACATGTCATCCTTTGAAGTTTATTTAATATTTTCAAATAGTTTTTTTGTTTTTGCCTCTATGATCGCTCGCATGCATATCGAGTATTTTAAGCACTGGGTACTGAAGATTTTATCTGATCTGATTCGTAACAACGAATGCGAATGAACATAGAACATTATGAAATTAGTTATGAATAGATATTACTAAATGAGACGAAAAAAAATGTTAACCTATTAAGCATGATTATGAGAACAGACCAAATTACACGCATGCGGAACCACAGACAAAAGCTAGTGGACCAATAAATCTGTATCAAACGACGCAAATCCGAAATACCCCGTTGCGCAAACAGTCACGCCCGAATGAGACGGTTTTCAAAACATCTCACTCAAGTTGAGTCGCGATCGCTGCGCGCGCGCCGGTCCGTATAAATAGAGCGCAAATAGAACAAAAGCTGACGTTTCACGTATTACGTCATTATTATTCACTACGTCACATGTCCGTAAGTGTCTAAGTTTGGGATATCTCGTTTATTTTGGTAATGGCCTTTGAAGCTCATTTTAGATAGGATGGGACTGACATGTGAACTTGAAATTAATAGTGTCGACATTTATCTCCAGTTGTAAGGGTAGTGTTAAACGATTTTACAGAAACGGAAAAAATACAGATTCCAATTACGCTCACAACTTTGTTTACGTATAGCTATGTATATCAGGTATACTCGTAATTCATGAATATTTTTGACATCGTACCCCTTTAGAAATTGGCATATTACTAGAACTTGTACGTAGTATATTATTACTCTGTGCTAGAACTGACTAAATTCCAAAAAAAATACATTCAAAATCAATAAAATTTATAGTCTCAATTCATCATAACTCTATTGACCTGAAGCATTACGAGTTAGCAAAATCAGTTGTTAAATAAAGAAATATCTGTCTACATGTGTTACGGATATCAGAAACAACAGTGGTATTACAGACACAGAACAAACACAAGTATACACAACACACATACTATATATATATATATATATAATAATTAAATATATGTAATACTGTTTAGCTAAATTGTAATATACCTGCATAACTATAATGTTGATGCTTTAAATTCAAAATAGAAATTTGTAACCATGTACCAGACGCCATCTTCAGAAAAGGTGTCCACAGAAAACCAGCGTCGTGGCACACTGTGTCTCGACAATAGCTAAGCGGAGGCCTATTTGGCTACATATAGTTTAGTCTAGTTATAGTTTTAGTTTGTAAGCAAATTTTGTAATGTGCCAAATAAACATTTATTCTATTCTATTCTATTCATCACCCATCCACTGGGTGGGGATGAAACCCGCAACTCTGGGCGCAGACGGTAGGGTCACTACCAAATGCGCCACTGAGCCAGTCAACGTCAATATTGTATTTATTAGAACTGAATTATTTTGAAATGTCTTAATGCTATCCCATTGCCTACCAATATTTTGAGTGGCATCTCTCTTTCAGCGTGAGACAAGTAATATAAATACAGCGAAAACATTTAGAACAAAAGCTGGCGTTTGTCATGCCCGCTCCGCCGTTTGAAAAATCGATGTCCCTGTCTTAACTAGGATTGCTAGTCATCGTTTAATCATCTGTGTTGAGACAAAATAACACATTTATAACCTTTCCCCTCTTCTGAGCTCTTATAATCAGGCTCCTTATTCACACAAAACGTCTTCGTAACACGAGTCAAATGACTCGATCCATTTGTGAAAACAAAAATATTGTCGAGCGCTTTGAGCTCGAACAAAGCAGGAAATTTTAGGGATGACTTGCAAATCCAGATTAATGATTTCTGTTTTTTTACAAAAATAAGATGTAGCTACTTGGCAAATATACAGAGTGTACTTATAATAATAAGTTGTCATGTTCTAACTGAAATGATTTGAACCTGAGTATCCTATTTTCAGAAACTTATTTTCCTCTACCTAAAGATTGTCTGGAAGAGATCATTATCAGCGATAAGACCGCCTACATAATTCTGTATTTGTCTAAATGTCTAGTTCTATACATATTTGTTATTATATATGTACAATACAAGAATATCTCAGAATATATCCTGTAGAAATTTACTTGATAAGTACTACTTGGTTCAAATGAAGAACGTGAATGATAGAACGAAAACCCATGCAGTCATAGCGTCCAACGACCACCAGTACTGCAATTAAAATTTACAACATAAGCACACACCGCCATTATAAAGTCAATGCGCTTATTTTTAATGTCAGAAGTGCGCCATAAGCCAAACTGCGCATCGGCACACGTGGCGCGCTGCCCCACATTCGGCCCGGATCCCACAAAGCATGGGACCGGCCCATTCACCGCGCAGGTTCGGAACCCCTGCTTTTGCGCAGCTCTCTAGCTCAAATACAATCAAACGTTAACAAATAAGGCAGCTTCTATTCACCAATAAATTACTGCATAAAAGCACTTCACTCAAGATTATGCAAAGACAACGCCATCATACGTCACATTAAATTTAATCTTTAAAATATACAACGTTGGAAAGTATTTACCCACATTATAAAAAACAGTGGTAAATTCCAGTATAATCTGCATATTTTAAGCAAATAAATATAAGAAAATATCATAAACATACTTACATTGATTTGATACCAAACTAAAGTAGGCTTATCAATTTATTACGATGGAAGTAGTCATGTTAGCATGAAGCATCGCTTTACTGACAATTAAAAAAACAGTCTATTTAAACGGGTCAGCAGTATCCTGGACAAGTTCCAATGCTGCCAAACAGCTGTCACTCGCGGCCTCCACTTCCCGCCAATGGATGACAGATCGCCGTTCCGTCACAGATTTAAATATCGAATAGCAACAAAACGTTTTACAAACACGTCGCTGTTTATTTACACGGCCATCATCTCCAATATTTTCTATTTTTTAATATATTTTCTAACTAAAACACGTAATTGCCAATGATTTTTTACCATATATATGTCATACATTTCAACCAAAAAAAGTGCCGGATATAGCCCGAACCATAACACTTTTTTTATTCATCAATAGGTACAATTCACTACATTGACATATTATTTAAAAAAAGGCATAGCATAATCTATGTAGATCATAAAAAAACAGCTAAATCACATGCGTATGAAAATAATACACGTAGGTACGTGTATCATAAAGCTGCTGGAGACACACTTTACATGATTTTTAAGAAATTCGTATTTTTATTCGAAAGTTTGTATGTATGGATGGATGTTTGTTACTCTTTCAGCTAAAACTACTTAATGGATTTTAATGAAACTTTAGAATAATATAGCTCATACACCCGAATAACATATAGGTTATGTTTCATCGATGAACTACGCGAGCGAAGCCGCGGGCAGAAGCTAGTACATAATAATCAGCTCAATGACGAAAAATACCTACTCTGCAAATCTAATTTAGAATAAAGTCAAACTAACTTTAACCTCATCACGAAAAAGAGTATCAATTGGTCTTACAGATGTCAAAGTTTTTGAGACAAATGACTGTGATGCGAAGTCTGTTACTTCCATCTGCAGCTTGTTTCCAAATCCGTGAAATACTGAGAAAGTTTCCATTCAGTAATGCAACACAGTGCTTTGTGAACATAAAGAAAGCAAGTAGGGATGGGCGAAACTTGTATATTGTGAAAAACATCGATATCATAAAAAATATGCTAACTGGACTAGCGTGCTAAACATCAAGTACCGTAGTACATAGTAAGTTTAGTTTGTATTAGATATATAATTAATCAAAATTATAATGCAACATGAAAGTGTGCATTTGTGTTTTATGATGGTTTCCAGTGGCTTGCATGCATCCATGTCATTCCAAATAGTTTTATTAAACTAAGACTTTATAATATTTTCAAGAGCAACATTACGAAAAGTGCCTTAATTTCTATATATTTAATTCCGTGACGGTTATTTAGATAAAATTGCAAATATTTACTGGCCCGGTGGCGCATTCGGTAGTGACCCTGCCTCATGCGCGAAGAGTTGTGGGTTCGATCCCCACCCAGGATAAACATTCGTGAGATGAATACTTGTGTTTGTTCTGTGTCTAGGTGTTAGTTATTTTGGCTCATACCACTCTTGATTTTGAGATCTGTAACACAAGTGCTTAAGCTACTTACCTCGGAATCGGTATGTAATGTAGTCTGATATTTATATTCTTTTTCTTCGGTATATTCACCACATCGTGGATAAATAGGCAAGGTGACTAAAAAAATATGTTAAATCCGTCAGTTATATTATAAAAAAATATTGAACACGTATTTTTTAATTTATTTGTCAAACAAACATTGACGAACATACAATGCATTCTAGTTGCGCGTGAAATCACGCTTTTGTACAATTTTTACTAAATAGTGTCGTTGCAAGTCCCCACTCCAAAACTTTGATGCCTTGTGATATTTTGTTAAGTTGATAAATCAAAATATACGTGTCTAGTATTTTTATATAATCTAACTGACGGACTAAATAGAATTATAGTTTTTTATGTAGTTATCATCTTTCCCTATGTCGATATTGAAACATCAATGTTTCACTACATCTTGGAATATCGACCGATCCTCCTAAAGTCAAGAAAGGGGAATAATAGGAAAGTCTCCGGTGGCGATATATTGCCTCTGATCAAACATCGGGTCTAGACGGCTGTAGTGCCAGACCCCTGCTATGAAAATTGATGTTTTGTGACCAAACATTTACTTATAGTTATGAAACTGCTTTAGATCGACCAAAATTTCTCAACACTAGTTTAATTTACCATGTTGTTCTGGGTCTTAGGATTAATATGCCGACTTTGTCTTTGTTTTATTGATAAAACTCAATTTTATTTTTGGACAGATGTTGTTAAAGTTAATTGCTACACCTTGAACTCTACGGTATTTTTGAGAATAGGCAAGGTGACTAAAAAATTCTGTTTAGTCTGTCAGTTAGATCATAAAAAAATATTGAACACGTATTTTTTTTTATTTATTTGTCAAAAAATTGTTGACGAAGATACAACGCATTTAAGTTGCGCGTGACATCACATTTTCGTAAAATTTTTACTTAATAGTGTTATTTATTTTTGTAGTTTTTTGTTAATTTGATATAGCGAAAGATATGTGTCGAATGTTTTAGTATAATCTAATTGACGGACTAAATAGAATTATAGTTTTTTAATGCAGTCATCATCCCTATTGCGAGCGTGATGGTACTTGCATGTATTTGTGTGTGTATGTATGTATCTATTCTTGTTTTAGACGGTATTTCAAATTAGAATACATACATGTCTAAATTATTATTCAATTACCATATTGGTATTATTAGAAAAACTGATAAGTATTAGTTGTACATAATATATTATTACTCTGTGGTATTAGGTACTAAATGTCAATTAACAAATTATTCAAAGTAACTATTAAAATCTGGTTAAATGGGGTCAAAGAGGCAACTTTGACTCGGCTTACCCCTTCGAAGATCACGGGTGTGATGTAATAAAAAAACCTATTCAAACGCTATGACCGAAATATTCGTCTGAATCTCAGAAAACCACTGCTTTATCACATATTTTAAATTGAATTAAGGATTTTTAAGATAACTTCCCCAAACATTCTAAAGAAAAACAGTTTTTATAGTTTTAACAAGCTCGCCACGAGCCAAACATAGTCGTATAGATGCATAGATAACGTCACTTGAGTGACTGCAACAAGTGAATCACATCCACATGTGTTCTGTAACATAATTTAAATGACAAGCTTCCCAACGTCGACACACGAATTTCGCTCTTCAAAGTGAAGATATGACTTCATTACGAAGAGCGACTTTAACTAGTTTCAGCCAGCGGTAATACCCGGGTGTAGAATTCGATCTAATTAAATTATGAGAATTGTACTTACTACCGATTATCCTATTCTACTCGTCCTGGGCATCTATAAATTTTTTCGATTAAAAAAGTGCTTCCAAACAAACTTTTCCTGAACAAATTGTCATCCTAATGAGTTATGTGATATGGCCGTGATGAGTTATGTGATAACAGATATACAAAACTACTTTTACATTAACTATATTAGTAAAGATATAGCATAATTTTACATCAAAGTTATGCCTAAAGCAGACCGCACTTCATAGTTACGAGCCCAATTTACCATTCCCTATCTGCGTGGTCATTAAAGATATTTTAATACTTGTAGGTGCAATAAAACCATAGTATAAAACAGAAAAGTAGTGTATCTTGATTCACAAACTCACGTGCTCTTCAATAAATGAAGTGATTCAAACAAAGAATCAGAAATACCCTTAGCGCATAGATTAGCGTCATGATTGGACAATGAATAAAAGATACATTCTCGGATTTTCAATACCCATTTTTTTAATTTACCGCGCAACTTTTTTTATTTTTTTCTTTCATAAGAACTTTCACTTGACAATAACAAACACAACTAAAAAGAATTAGCGAAATCGGTAAAGCCGTTCTCAAGTTATGGTTTTGGGGTGGACCACCTTTATCACTAAGGGGTATGCAAAATAGATAACAACCTATTCTCAGACCTACCAAGTGTACCTAGATAATAAAATTTCATCAAAATCGGTTAAGCCGTTTCGGAGGAGTATGGCAAGTAATACTGTGACACGATTTTTTTATATATATAAAGATTAATATTTGGTAGAGCTGCTGGAGCATTGATTAACTAATAGAAATTCAAGAGTAAATTAATACACAACGTTAAAAATAAACAAAGTTATTCGGCGACTACGGGCGGGATAATATGTATGTATGTATATAAAATATAAAAAAAGTTGCCTAACAAGCAAAATTAATTGAAACAGTATTTTTATATCAAATTATTATATTCCCCAACTTTTTTCACGTTACAAAGCGTATATCAAAGTAACTGAACATTTTTAATCTTCAGCGAGATTTTTATTAAAGGTATTCCCGCGCATTCTTACACTGAAAAAGTTAATTAAACCTTTTACCCCTTCGTGTTACTCATAAAATAGTATCGTTTCGGGCTTATACCAGTTATTGGCCGTTCGCCGCAGCCATTGAGGCGAGTGATGTATGTACTCGATATCGATAGTCTGACGACACTATCGTAAACTTGAAAAAATATGGAAGATGGCAAAATTATGTATTTTTTCTTAAAAAAAACGGAAATACATCTTAAGACCTATCTTTAAGATCGACATAAATTATGCTCTGCTTCTTCTATTAGAAGATTTTCTTTTTAGAATCGTTTATTTTTTTGTACAATCAGTTATTATATAGATACATATGATATTATATAGACACATATGATGATATCTTATAAATTTAAAACAAAATTTTGTCGATTGTACGTGTTAAAATTTTAATTCTGTAGGAACTATCTTTAGGGACTATCATTATTTGACAGGTTTCTAAAGTCGCGCTCGACTAGTGTAGTATAATTTCGATAACTTGTTTTATCGATAGGCACGCGTCACTAATCGATTGAGCAGCATCGACTATCAGCCATAATCGGCACAAACGACCAGCCGTTTGCGGCTAGCCCGGGGCAACGGCCAAATGTCATTAAGGCAAGAGAAACAGCTAAATAGCGCCATCAATTGACTTTTTCCAACCCTATCGTGTAGGGTGCGTTACTTTGTCGAAAAGAGAGTGGCTCAGTGAGTAAAATTATTGCCTTGCATCTGTGGGATTCCGGTTCTGGCTTAAGTATGATCCTGCGAATTTTGAAAATATATTTTCAAAATTCACTCTACTACTGTCTACTATGGCAATGGGATAGCAATTGTATAAAGCCATAAGTTTAAACATTATTATTTTTATACAATGTCATATATTAACAACATTATTAAGATGTTAATCGCTTACATGTAATAAAACATTTACTAACTAAACGTCACGCAACTTCCCTAGCGGGGTAGGCGGAGAGAACCGAACGCCATATGGCACGATCCTTACACACCTCACTCGCCTCTTCAACATTAATAAATCTAGGATAAGATGAAAACACATATATACGCTAGAAATAAGATAGATAGAGTGCTTATTTAATTTTGAGACTCTTAGTTTCGAGGCTGAGCTCTCAATAACGATTGGCCTAACAGCCCGTCAAACCAATTAGCATTCAATTCAGTTTGTATAGTAACTTTGTAAAACATCTTCATCTTCAAAGATGATAAAAATATATGTTTTGTGGCGCTACTTTAATGTTAGCTCTCCCTTAAGTACTTAAAACTTATGACTGCTCTATTATTACACTGTATTAGGGCTATTTGAGGTTAAGTTGCGTTCTCAAAATAAACACAAATGACTCTATTTGTATAACGGTAATGATGATGTTTCATAAAAACCATCTTTGAGATGGGTCTTATCTTTAAGATCACAACTGTATCTTCAGTTAAAATCGGGACAGACAGGTTAAGTATCTGTTAAGTAATATGTAAAGTTACTCTGTACTATTAGATTAGACGACTTTATATTAACTATGCAGTTTTTAATCGCATAATTATTGTATTGCATTATATGCATTTTATTAGAGCAGTGGTAGCTCAATCGTAAGGACACGCGCCTCTTAACCGAGGAGTGCGGATTTAAACCCGGACACGCACCTCTGGATTTTTCAAATCTATGTACATATTTATACCACTAGCTTGACGGTGATAAAAAACATCGTGATGAAACCAAAAAAAAACTGGTTTCCCTATCTTAAGGTTACGAAGGTCAGATCGGCAGTCGCTTCAATGTAATTACCAGACTCGCTAAATCCTGGATCATGGTCTAAGCGGACCCCGTCTAAACACGAGACATAACGCTAGGAAGATGATAATTATATGCATTTTATTTGCAGTAGTCTTAGGCGTTCGCATGAATTTATTTGTTACTAGACGCGCCCCGCGGATTCACTCGAGTAGTTCCCATTCCCTTGAAAATACGGAAAAAAAATATAGACTATATTACCTGCTGATAAAGTAGTTTTCAATTGGTGAAAGAATTGTTCAAATCGGTCCAGTAGTTTTGGAGCCTATTCAATACAAACAAACGATTAGATCTTTCCTCCTTTATAATATTAGTATAGATAGAAACTATATCATGTATCTCACCGCTTTACACTAAGCCTGTAACTATTAATCCAGTCTTGATCAATTAAAACATCAATAGTTATAATGCCATCCATAATTTATTAGTAGAGCGATTTCAGAGTGATACACAAGACTTTAAACTAGTAATATATAACAAAACACTAATACAAATGAGGAAAATAGACAGTTGTTCAGTCCATTCATAAAACCTTCACTTATTCTTGACACAGACATAATTACTGACAATAGAAACACACAATGCATTCTAAAACAGAATGGCTCTCGAAATAGATGTTTATAGCAATAAAGCTATTGTTAAAACGAATTTGTGTCGTCACTCGGTATGGCATCAATGAATCGCCTTCATTCGTAAACAGTGATCCTAAATAGAAAAACTGCATCCTAACAATGTTTTTTTTTCGATTCACACTAGAAGTATATGGTAAGTGAAAAAAGGTTGGCACCTTTTCTTATTTAACAATTCCCTTACTTTTTGCCACGGGTTAACAAAGAGCAATGTCACACTCGAACCAATTAAACCCCAGTAGCATCAGCGGAGTATCGATGATGACTATGCAGTGGCTCCTCCGAAGCACAACAATGAACTAGCGTGTCACGTCAAGACCTATTGGGCCACGAAGCACCCCTCAACTATCTCCGATCCAGGAATCTGACGTTGGACGTCCCCGAGCATCGTAGGCTCCACACTCCCGTACCCTCTTGTAATCCAAATAGACATGCAGGGAGTGCATTACCTGGTGAAGTTTTACGTTATTTATACATACCATCACATTACCAAATCCCCTAAGGCGTAGGCCGAGTCCCAGTAGCAAAAAGCTCCTTAAACCATATTTAGCCAATAGTAAATTAGAGTTAGCCTAGATGGAAAATTGCGAAAATGCAGTGCCAAGTAGCTAGCTCGTCGTATACACTAGGGGTTCGTAAACTTTTCAGGTAACGGGACACCAATCATATACCTTTTACTTTATGGAACCCCATACCAATAATGATTACAAATTAACAGTGAAATTTATATAAGAACAGTTTTTTTTTAAGATTTTGACGGAACCCTGTTGACTATTCTGCGGAACCCACTTTGGAAATTCCTGGTCTACACCACAAAGACCATTAGTTGCTTTTTAGGACATACTAGACAAAGGACACATTAAAAAATATTTTCGGGTCCCAGTCCAACATAGGAGATGATTACTACATAGTTGTATGTTATACATATATAAGCTGTGAGAAACTGATGTATTTTTCAACTGATGCCGAACACTTAACAACATGTCAGTTACCCAAAATTATTGACATTGATTTCATCTAATACTAAGAATGGTGTAACGAGCTGATTGAATTTAGGTGATATTTGGCGAGCAAAGTAGATGCCCTGGGAAATTAGCAGTTCCCAGGAGAAACGCTAACTTTTTTCGGCAAATAGAACTCTATACGGACGGAAACTGTGGACAGAAATATTATCCGGACAAAAAAAATATAAGTATACCTTTGCCCAGGAAAAATATAACGATTCCAGTGATAACAACAGGCCTCCATTACATTACATACATTTAGGCTTTTCTGTATCTAAGTATACTAATAATATAAATAAAGCTATAGAGTTTGTTTAGTTGCTTGAACGCGCTAATCTCACGAACTACTGGTCCGATTTGAAAAATTATTACAGTGTTAGATACTGAGGTGTGTAAGGATCGTGCCATGTGGCGTTAAGTTCTCTCTGCTTACCCCGTTGGGGAGGTGGCGTGAAGTTTAGTTAGTTAGATACTTTGACTGGCCCGTTGATTGAGTGGTCAGAGACCCTGGCTACGAAACCAAGGTCGCGAGTTTGAATCCCGCTAGGGGTAAACGTTTCGTGTGATGAACATGGACATTTGTACTCGAGTTATGGATGTTTATAAAACGTAAGTATTTAAGTATGTCTATCCGTTCACCTAACACAAGCATAAGCTTAGTTTGTAACTAGAGAATTGGTGTGTCAGTCTGGAAAATGTATTTATTTATTTAGATATATATATTTATATAGCATTAGCCATAAACGCGGGTGAAACCGCAGGCACAGCTAGTATATATATATATCTACGAATCGCAGGTTACATACTCGGTTATATGTTACATAATACGTATTCATGCCTGTATTTGTATTCACTGATTTACGTTTTGTTCTTTGTTTTGTAATCCAAAGTGTACATACAATACTGATTAATCAACCAAAAAAACAGTTTTCTAATCAATCAGCATAATCAGTCCGACTAACCTGTTGTTCACCTACCAAAATATCATTTAAGTTCGGATATTTCATTTTAATCCGACTCCGAAAATAGCTCAACAAAAGCAATAACATCCATTGTTATGTCGCATCCACGTCGACACATGTTATGGTATCGATAAATCGTCTCACAATGCGCCAGAAATAGAAAAACTGCATTCTTGCACACCAGCCGGCGTCGTGACTGACGAAAATGAGGCACTTTCTATTGCCGCTCGTAAAAGGAAATTGATATCCGTAGATGGGATATAGAGAGCGATGTAATCGTAAATATGCTTTTTAAGTTCAATGCCTGTTTTTTTAATGGGAAACATGAAAATGTTGGTCAGTAGTGAAATTGTATTTATTCATCGCCGTTACTAATATTATGGAATGTACTTTTCACATTTTAGATTAGATTTTGACGTCTATCAAGCCTCTCTTTGATATAAAGAGAAAACATGGCCTCAGATGCTTGAACAGAAAAAAATTAATTGAATCGGTTTAGAAAAACACACAAATCAGGTTTCAGATTTATTTAAAAGTAATTGTTTAATTTGAACATTTTTTACAAAAGTTATAAAGTGTAATAAATCATTTATAAACATATAGTCAAACACTTGAAAATAGGTATTTGTTATGGATAAATAAAAACAACAGACATATATCACGCCCATAATCCCCGAACGGGTAGACAGAGTCAAAGGGACAGCAGGCCCCTTTCATACAGTCAAAAATAAAACGGGGCTGGGCTAGATGGAAAATTGTGAAAAAGTAGTGACAAGTGGCTAGCTCGTAGCCTACACAATCACATACCCATAACTCGATATACCATTAGTCGCCCTTTACGACATGCTAGGCAAGAAACACAGTTGGCACATTCATTTTAAGTCCCAGACCAACCCGGGATAAAAACAAGACCAAAATATTAGCACCTGTAATTTTTAACACCTAAGTGTCAGCCATACAAAAACTAAGTATATTGTTGATTGTATAAACCTGAACACACGGCGACCTTAGGTATTGTTCCAGGACAAGCTAACACATATAATCATAATAAAACTTGCAGGCACAGTTCAACGGTGAAAAACATCTCACTTTCCTTTGGGACTGAGATCATTCCATTGGCTATAAAGCTTATCTATCTTTCCGGCGAAACTGCTAAACTTCTACCGTTTACAGGATATTTGCATAAGTGTATTTTAGGACTCAGATTTTTTTATATTACCTAGGGGCAAAAAAGTATATGGCCTGTCTGATGGTGGACGATCACCGGAGCTTACGAATGTATCGCAGTCAAGTGTAAAAAGTAAGTAACGTCATCATCTTCCTAGCGTTATGTCCCGTGTTTAGACGGGGTCCGCTTAGACCAAGGATTTAGCGAGTCTGGTAATTACATTGAAGCGACTGCCGATCTGCCTTTTGTAACCCTAAAATAGGGTAACCAGTAAATTTTTGGATCATGGTTACAAGTTCAAAATTGTTTGAATTTGCAGGTTTCATCACGATGTTTTCCCTTACCGCCAAGCTAGTGGTATAAATACGTACATAGATTTAACAAATGCAGAGGTACGTGCTGGGTTTGAACCCTCCTCTCTCACTCCTCGGTTAAGAGGCGCGTATCCTTACCATTGAGGTACCACCGCTCCTGTAAAAAGTAAGTAACGTAATCTTATTTTAATCCTTTATTTGTTGTAATACACTTTGCGTTCATATTTTTTTTTTTTTCAGTGCTGACGGATCGCCATGTTGCCCAAAATAAATTTTATATTGTGAATAATACTCATAGAGCCTGTCCTCAGAATGATACTCATTTCGAACTAAAAACGATAGATATATTTAATGTATTACTAGCAATACAAGAACAATTTTATATGTTTATTATCTATACTTATAATAAATCTGTAGAGAGGTCAATTCTGTACATGAAATAGATTTTCAAAATAACTATCAGGGGGTGATTAGTGATCGATACTGATGCCAAAAATGCAAACAGTAAAATTTTTGTCTGTCTGTCTGTATGTTCCTTATAGAAACAAAAACTACTCGACGGATTTTAACGAAACTTAGTACAATCATTCTTCATACTCCTAGGCAGGTTATAGTATACTTTTCATCACGCTACAATCAATAGGAGCAGAGTAGTGAAGGGAAATGTTGGGAAAACGGGAGTAGTTACTCCATTTTTTAAGCTTCCGTCGCGTGTGCAGCCTTAATGGTTAAAGTTACGTAGAAATCATGTATAATGGAAATAGTCTTTATAATATTAACCATAAACGCGGGTGACACCGCTGGCACAGCTAGTTATTTAATAAAACTCTTAAAGTAGCTTTATTATGTTGTTTTACAGTAAAAGTAAAACTAACATGATATAACCAAAATAAATCACACTTTTTGAATAAATTAGACTAACCTAATTTAATTTCAAGGGTCAACAATTATTTCACAACCCTTTGTCCACACAAATCAAGGTATTATAGTAATTTTGTGATATAAATTAATACCTACATAGTTTTTTACGCACCCTAGATGGCGTTGAATTGCACAGAGCTATACATTAGAACCCTAACTGACATTATAAAACGTAATTTCCTGTTTTTGATCAAGTTTTTTAAACTAAACATGATATACACAGAATTTTCAATGAGAATAAAATTAAACGGAGAGATGTTTTCCAGCTCGGAGCTAAAGTTAATCCCAGGCTAAACCCAGCTAGCGCAGACAACGCGCTCGCCGAAACCGCAGCGCCGCGCAAGGTCGCCTGTAGTAGATTATTTGAACAAAACGGTTTACGTGTAAAGAGGATTTATAAAGACTTTATTTGTGGGTTATAAAGACTTTATTAACACATGATCTTTTTTCGGTGATGCGAGAGACACTCTCGCAATCATTTATAGTTTTTATTCCCTCGTGGACACCACTTTTTTTTTGATAAATGATTTTCTGTAGCTTTAACCTACAACATTTTATATTAATCGCTTGCGTAATATTTAAAATATTAGGATAATTTATCATACTGGACATACAAATTTAATTAAACTAAACATTTATGAAATAACATTAGCTTCATAGAATTTGCAACGAAAATAAAATTAAATACAAAGATATTTTCCAATTCAGAGTTAAACTTCATCCCAGACTTAACCCCAGTCAGTCTGAGGCAGACAACGCGCTAGCCGCGACCGCTGCGCCGCGTAAGGTCGCCTGACTCGGGGAAAATTTGAACAAGTCGGGATTACGAACGGGGAATGATTAGGACTTTAATCTGGTTGGACTGACGATGGGAACATATTATAATTTAACTATGTTTTTCCTGCGGTGTCTCTCACATTTATCTATCTCTCTGGATTAGTACGTTCCTGTCTGAAATATTTTTTAATATCCCTAATAACTTTTGTACGTAATCTCATAAATGCTTGCTAGAGTAAAAACAGAGACTATCGCCCGTCTACAGGGTAAAATAGCCTATGTCATATAGTTAATATTATGCGTGCCAAATTTTATAACAATCAATCAAATTGTTTAAGCGTGCAAACGTAACAGACAGACAAGACATGATTAATTTCCAGTTACCGTAAACAAGTTTTCCTTTCATCATTTTATGGCATGTCATATATTTAACAAGAAGTATAGACGTATCATCATCCTCTTGCCCTTCTCCCAGTTCATCTGGAGTCAGCGCAGCACGTCTTCTTCTTCCATACGTCCCGGTCAGCCGTCATCAAGCTATCCACTCCCATTTCACTCATATCATCTTTCACACAATCCATCCATCTCTTATTTGGCCTTCCTCTTCCTCTCCATCCACTAACATTCATACTCCTCACTCTCTTTGTCACATATCCTTCCTCTCTTCTCATCACATGCCCATACCAAGATAAACGGTTTCCTCTCATCTTATCTACCACTGGTGCCACTTTCATACTTCCTCTAATATATTTATTTTTTATCTTGTCACTCCACACATCCACCTTAACATTCTCATTTCAGCTGCATGCACTCGTCTTTCATCCGTCTTCTTCACGGCCCAACATTCCGATCCATAGAGAAGAAGTATAGACGTATGACACAAGGCCTAATAACAGGGCAATAGCACCGAGGGTGTAGGTGAAACGAGTGACATTTGGGATCCAATACTTAGCTAAAAAGCCCTTCGTCAAGCGAAGGTCAAACTCAAAGCCAGAGTTAGGTCTAAGCTTCGGAATGTTGCTTATTTGATCTGAAAGGCTCCCTTACGAGCTTTCTCGCTGTTTATCTAGATTGTGTTAGTGCTTAGTATCCTTTTGCTTTTTCTGGGAAAATGTTAAAGAATAATTGGATATTGGATCGGATTCCGAGACTCCCGTGGAATTTGCATGCAAAACGCAGTCATCTCTTTAGCTATCTACGTATAACAAATAGTGTAGATATCCCAGGAGTTGTATCTAACACTTTTGATTTATAAGTTGATTGCATTACCTTAGGACTTAGCTTAGAATTCTTTTATTTATTTAATGTACGTTATAGGTACATTTTGATCAAATAATTGCAGTTAACGACCTTATACTGTGACAAGAGATATGTCTCATAACGTGCATATTAGAAATATAACAACGTTTCAAAGAGCCAAAAGTAGATGGAAAACCGAAATAAAAATATATAGCATCCACTATGAATTAAAAGGAATTTATTTAAATATTGGTCTTACGATTGACGTAAAATCTTCATTATTGACCCAAACCTAAGGCCTAATAGGAACTTTTGACTCCAAGCTAACTCTTTTAAAGCACATAAAAAAAATTATACTAAAACTCTCTAATCTCATTTCTCCTGCCTAAATAGTCTGATACAACTCTGACCTCAAAATTCACTAACCCGGAAGCCAACTTAACAAAGAAACAACGAAGACATTCAAAAATATTGTCCACTGTCGACCAGGCTTGATTTCCCAAGGGACACCCCGTTTTATGGTAATCTGATGACGTACGAACGACCACGGCGCATTCGCTCTTTTACGGGACGCGCCAGCGGACTGTCCCGTAATTTATCACGTGTTTTATGACGGTCCGACCATTTCCATGCATCAGCTACATCACAGGAATCAACAAGTTATGAAGAGTATCTACTTACGTCGCGGATTTTTTCGATATAAACGTATATGATGCTTAGAATTTCTGCGAAATCAGCCCTTTTTCCGTTGAGATATTATGCATGCTACTTTACTTTTACCTGACTTAGGGATAGGATTTATAATAAACCTCCTTATTAAGCTTAAGAATGACGATGATAACCACCCCTTTTCTCAAATAGACTATCACACTGTTTGCCTAATTTCACATCTCCTATAACCTAATGAGAGTTCTGAGTACAATCTCACATATACTACATGAAAGTACACTTGTGCAAAATTGGTGGTGCCGTCGAGTGTAATATTGGCGAGAGTGTCTAACGGCTTGGCCACAAGACGGCATGGCAACACTGTGAAACGTCACGCGACAAATGCAGGAATTAAGTGGATGCTAAATATACAAACTTTACGAACGTACGCATAAATAATGATGCATTCGTTACACAACAATGCAGAAACTCAGCCTGAGTTAATAAATGTAACTCAAAGAGCACCCCAAGAGCCGGCCTTTGTGTTAATAAAAAATTTCGCCATAGAACGTGCCAAACCAAATTCTCGAGTAAGTAAAACATTTTTAAGTACATGCCTCCAATTCTGAGCAATGCACGTTTTGACATAGCGAGTTGACATACAGCGAACAAAGTTGACGCAATTGCATGGCGCAGTGTTACACATGTCTACGTGGCGCTGTGCTGTGCATTTATTCGACGTGGGCCACGGACGGGAAAAAAAAGAAGGACCCCACCCCTCTAACTAGACTTTGTGCCTTTCCGATACTCCACATGACATTTCACTTACAGCACACATAGACAACGACGACGATATTAGTGTCGTGTCGTGTCGTCCGTGACGTGGGCTCTCTAATATATATATCTCTCATAATAACGTGCCCTTTCCCGACAACTGTAGCGCATCGGATGCGATGTAGCCGCGCCCTTATATCGTCCGACGTCTCGTAGGCCTTTATTAAAATTACACCCGTTCCCAAAACGGGGCTCTTTTGTTTTTTCTTAAATGAACAACAAACCCGTTCGCCTGTTCTGATTATACCCTCCGTCCGCTTAATCACAAATACTGAAAAAACCTTTTATAATTGATAAAGAAAAAATTCAAACCAGTATTATCGATGCCTTTACACAAAAATGTCTGGTGCTATTTCTGTAGAAACGTCTGTTCAATATAAATTAGCTAAGTTATTGCTTACAATTCATGCGATGGTTAACCAAAATTTGTATAGTATTGTTGCCGACGCTGGCCTCATTAGTTTTATATTAATACTTTTTACACCTTTTATTATTTTTGAATTCAAGTTTAGAATTCCAATTTTATTTTTATATAAAGTACCTATTGTTTTTCTAGTAGTCTCTTTGTAAATATACCTACGTCTGTTCACACCTTGGCAGTTTCTATCATTTATAAGTATATTTGTAAATAGTACTTCTGATTAAAGCTTTTATTGCCTGAATAAACTTGCTCGAGACTAGAATTAATGTGTCTGGCGTTGAGGCCAGTATTATTTCCACTACTTTATTTTCTTATCTAACTAAGCTCATATTGTTTAGATCGTAGTATATTTCTATCAATGACTGCCTCGTGGACCAAGGGGCCCGAGTTCAAATCCCGGTTCGGGCCATAAATTTGTGGCTGAGTATTTCAATTTTGAAATTAATCAGTAACAGCCTGGAGTCAGGTAGTTGGGGGTTTAATCACACTGTGCCTCGAAAACCACGTTAAGCCGTAGGTCTTGCGCCTGAACCCTCCGGTCATGACGGGTTGCCGTCTAACTGGACTATGATAATGAAGAGAGAGTGCACCTGTGTTTGCGCACACACTTGTGCACTTTAATATCTCCTGCGAAGCGGGCTAATCCTCGTTGAGATTGGCCGCCGTGACCGAAGTCAGAGCAGCAAGAGCAGGATGTATTATTATATTTCTATACCTACCATCGATCACACACTAAATATTTCGACACGAAACTTCGAAACTCCGCGAAACTGGAAGCGTGTTTACTCTTAAATATACAATAAAAGTTCCCCGTTCCACATTTTTCGCGAAACACAAAACTCTTTATATTTCCTCGAAGACCTATTACACGCTTTTGTCGTTAGATATCAGAATATCCGAACTGCTTAGTATTGGGAAAAGTTTGTACACTTCACATTTTTCGCGAAATGTTACTCGGCGTTATGTGTAGTATAATAAAAGAAAACGATCAGTTTGTTAGTTTTTAAGTGTCGGAACGTATCAGTGGAGTCTGAAAAAATATGTTTGTATTATGAAACTCGTTTATAGGAAACTTTACCCAGATGCAACTAACCGATATGATCCGGAAAATTCAAAATTTTTCCACAGATATAAATATTTTTTAGTACATAAGTATATTGGTTTTCCTATTATAATAGAGTAAAAGTAGCATATTATTATGCAGATTGTTTTAAGAATGGCTTTGTTTTTATGTATGCGATTTTCGTACATACGTTCATCATTTCTAGCGTTATGTCCCGTGCTTAGACGGGGTCCGCTTAGACTATGATCCAGTATTTAGCCTGTCTGACCTTCGTAACCCTTCAATAGGGGAACCAATTTTTGAATAATGGTTACAAATCCAAAGTTGTTTAATTTGTAGGTTTCATCACGTTTTCCCTCACCGCCGAGCTAGTGGTATAAATACGTACATAGATTTAAAATATCTAGAGGTACGTGCTCAGGTTTAAACCCGCGCCCCTCGGTGAAGAGGCGAATGTTCTTACCAATGAGCTACCACAGCTCAGATTTACATACATACGTTGCACTCTACTTAGTACATAGTAAACGAAACGAGGAATTTATATCCCTACTGACAGTAGGAAATAACAAATTCCGGCTTAGCAACTAATTTTGGGAAGATTTTTTAGAAAAATAAAACGAAAATGGCAGACGAATTAAAAATCTATGCCCGAAAAGTTCAATCTACTCTACCTACGAGATTAACATACAATCTTCTACTTTGTCCACAATCTTAATCGTCCTCATATAAAAAAATCCCTAGTAATAAAAACCACACAAATCCCTACTATTCACGTATCTTTACGAGGGAAGAAAGACAGACATTCTCGGCCAATAAAAATTATAGGCGCATAAATAAGTTGTTTCCTCAAAACAAGTCGCGGGGAATGCACAAATGGATTTTGGAAAAACCATCAAAGCGTGGTAACTGTGGCAGCTTGCCAACTTCGGTTCAAGGACAACCACGAAGCAGCTATGGATTACAGAATAACTTTCACAAGGTTAGTGTAACGGCTCATGAAGCATTCGCCAGCAAATAGTCGTAATGATTCATGGGCAGTTGTTGAATAGACAAATTGGCTCATGAAATGTGGATGTGTAGTATATTGGGCGGTTTATTTCGTGATTACAGCTTGCTGGCCACCAAATCCACA
This sequence comes from Glyphodes perspectalis, assembly GCA_951394215.1. NCBI lineage: Eukaryota > Metazoa > Arthropoda > Insecta > Lepidoptera > Crambidae > Glyphodes > Glyphodes perspectalis. The sequence continues at coordinate 4,212,051 of OX596202.1, forward strand.
TAATAACCAGTCCTGTATGTACTGTATATAGTTTGGTGGTCGGTGGAGTATATTATATATGTAATTCGCTTCGACCATGATCCAGGATATAGCGAGTCTGGTAATTACATTGAAGCGACTGCTGATCTGACCTTCGAAACCCTTAGATAGGGGAACCAGACAATTTTTGGGATCATGGTTACACATCCATAGCTGTTGGAATGTGCAGATTTCATCGCGATGTTTTCCCTCACCGCCGAGCTAATGGTATAAATACGTACATACGTTATTACTATTCGGTTAAGAGACGCGTGTCGTTACCAATGAGCTACCACCGCCCATTGGGCTATAAATATAGCATGAACATAATAAAATATTTTTTGGCTTTAACATTCTCATATAAATAAATATCAGACTACATCACATACATTGATCTGACTCCGAGGTAAGTAGCTAAGGCACTTGTGTTACGGATATCAGAAACAACAGTGGTATTACAAATATATACTTAAATATTGGATATTAACGCCCAGACACAGAACAAACACAAGTATTCATCATACGAATATTTGTCCTGGGTGGGGATCGAACCCACAAGTCTTGGCGCATGGGGCAGGGTCACTACCGAATGCGCCATCGAGCTTGTCCGACCAAGGTGAGGTATTCTGGTCATTTCAAAGCAATAAAACGTAGAGCAAATAAACAGTATTGATGAATCTAGTGTTCTTTTTTAGTTCATTTTGTCTAGGATATACTCGTGGAATCATCACTGATTGCAAACAATTTCCTTGTCTTAAACAATGTAGGTACATTATATATTATGATGTTATACCGAAACTTACCTATGTATTACATATATAGCTTAGCAAATGAGACCTATATGCGTGTGTAATTGCGTCCTGTAGGAATCTCCGAACAATGCGGCAGCTGTTAAAGTTTATTATAACAAACTAACACTACGTTATATTCCTCGAATTCCGGAGAGCGAAGAACTTCCAGCGTTTCAAACTCTGAAGATGCGCCTTAATTACGGCGTGAGGAATTGTATTAAAAGTCGTCCAACTCGGCTACTCGGAGAAGTGATTTCATTAAAGCTTTAGACTAGTTCACTGGTGTTACATTGTAGGATTTTGTTGTTGAGTTTAGAATATAACGTAGTGTTAGTTTGTTATAATAAACTTTAACAGCTGCCGCATTGTTCGGAGATTCCTACAGGACGCAATTACACACGCATATAGGTCTCATTTGCTAAGCTATATATGTAATACATAGGTAAGTTTCGGTATAACATCATAATATATAATGTACCTACATTGTTTAAGACAAGGAAATTGTTTGCAATCAGTGATGATTCCACGAGTATATCCTAGACAAAATGAACTAAAAAAAAACACTAGATTCATCAATACTGTTTATTTGCTCTACGTTTTATTGCTTTGAAATGACCAGAATACCTCACCTTGGTCGTCTGATATGAGAATGTTAAAGCTAAAAAATAAGTTTATTATGTTCCTGCTATATTTATAGCCCAATGGGCGGTGGTAGCTCATTGGTAACGACACGCGTCTCTTAACCGAATAGTAATAACGTATGTACGTATTTATACCATTAGCTCGGCGGTGAGGGAAAACATCGCAATGAAATCTGCACATTCCAACAGCTATGGATGTGTAACCATGATCCCAAAAATTGTCTGGTTCCCCTATCTAAGGGTTTCGAAGGTCAGATCAGCAGTCGCTTCAATGTAATTACCAGACTCGCTATATCCTGGATCATGGTCGAAGCGAATTACATACATAACATACTCCACCGACCACCAAACTATATACAGTACATACAGGACTGGTTATTATGTGGATTCGGTGGCCAGCAAGCTGTAATCACGAAACAAACCGCCCAATATACTACACATCCACATTTCATGAGCCAATTTGTCTATTCAACAACTGCCCATGAATCATTACGACTATTTGCTGGCGAATGCTTCATGAGCCGTTACACTAACCTTGTGAAAGTTATTCTGTAATCCATAGCTGCTTCGTGGTTGTCCTTGAACCGAAGTTGGCAAGCTGCCACAGTTACCACGCTTTGATGGTTTTTCCAAAATCCATTTGTGCATTCCCCGCGACTTGTTTTGAGGAAACAACTTATTTATGCGCCTATAATTTTTATTGGCCGAGAATGTCTGTCTTTCTTCCCTCGTAAAGATACGTGAATTTGCCATATGTTCTTAATCTCAATTTTATTTTTAGCAAACTTCAGTAACCACGTTTTGCTAAAAATAACTAACTAACTTAGTTAGTTAGTTAGTTAGTTATTTTTAGCAAAACGTGGTTACTGCTCCTTCGAGCCTACCTACTGCCTACTACCTATTATCTAACTATTTCATTACCTATAATAAAGATACATTATTCATAGTAATATAGGCTAATCCAATTCCTATTGTAAAAATAAAAAATTAACATGCTGAAAAATGCCTGTTGGTCTGGGACTTGGCCCATGTTGATCTGGGACAAAAAAAAAAGAATGTGCCAACTGTGGTTCTTGCCTAGCATGTCGTAAAAGGTGACTAATGATTTACGGGCTTTTGGGTATGTATCTGACTGAGTAGGCGACAAGCTAGCCACTTGTCACTCCTTTTTCACAGCTTTCCATCCAACCCAGCCCACTGTCCCGTGTTGGTCTGGGACTTGAAAAGAATGTGCCAACTGTGCTTCTTACCTAGCATGTCGTAAAAGGTGACTAATGGTATATCGGGTTTTGTGTGTGTGATTGTGTGTGGGCGTGTGTGTAAATAGGTTGGCCGCTTGTCACTGCTTTTTCACAATTGTCCATCTAACGCAGCCCGGCTTTATTTTTGGCTGAATGTGGTTGAAGGGGCATGCTGCCACTTTGACTCTGCCTTTCGGGGATTATGGGCGTGATGTTATATATGTAAGAATGCAAAAAAAAATATTATTATTTTAAGTAGGTACCTATGATGGACGGGGAAATAAAAACGAACACACACTATCATAATTCAAAAGTTCCCTACGAGTTTGTTAGTTTACTGTGGTGCTAAAAACATGTCCCCCAGCTTGTTTCAGACGCGGCTGTTATCAAGATTGGTTTAAGCCACAACTCCGATATCAGTCCAGCAGTGGCTAAACTCGGTCGTAAATCTAATAAGAAACGTACAGATGTCAAACGGTCGGTCCTATCGATTGTCGGTCGTAAGGCTTCCCCACTCGTAACTATACCATTGTGAAGTAATGACATTTGTCCGGTTCATTCACACTTGCGTCTGCTCAGCCTGCCGCTTTTAGTTTGCTTTGTAGATGCTAAATGCGATTCTAAAATGAAATCGTTTCGATGAAAGTGCAAGTTCGAACGCGTACCAAAATTACGACGCCGAAATTCGGTAACTTGATTTACGCGTCAGCATTTTCGACTGATTCGCCTATTCGTTAATCTCTCTGCAAAGTAATCGATGTTTCCGATTAAATATAATAAATGAATAAATAAATTGTTTTATAGCATTTGAAAATGAATTGTTCAATGATCTGACTAAACAAAACAATTCCATTAAAACAACGAAACACATTTTGTAGGAGTACCTATACCACAAACCATTTCGCGATCGAAATCAACATGACAATCAGACAGCGCAGGCATCGAACCCGAGACCGCAGAGTTGCGGTCGCGTCGGCCGAGTCGCACGCCCGACACCTTATCGTATTTATTTAGCTTAGGTACCTATTCATACGCATGATATGTACCTACTCCACTTAACCAGCAATCCATACACACCTATTATGTGCAACTCTTGCTTAACTAATTTCCCTCTATTACTTGATGCACATAAGATTTTTATCGTTGTTTTTGTAGTATTGGGAAAAGAAAAGCTGAAGATGTGTAATACGGGTCTATGTTTCCTTTCCCTAGTGACTCGTCCCATATCTTTCCGAAAACGCTTTGATCCCTATTCTGGCTCTGGGTTCACCGAATCAAGTTATAGCAAAGTATATCCAATAAACTATCTGACCTTCATTAAATGTAGTCACAATTATTATTCTTACTATGGTTAAACATCAAACATTATCGAAATGTGCAGGTTATGTACATACTTACATAACATCACGCCCGTAATCCCCGAAGGGGTAGATGATGTTTTATTTGCTTTATCAAGGATCACAGTAAAAGTGTGCACATTATTGTTTCGTTTTTATCGAGACCGAATTCTTCGAAAACCCATCCAAAAATTTGGACGAAATTAACCTTCACTACCGGGAAAGACAGGAGATAAATCTCGTCGACATTTCATCCACTAAAACCTGCTCATGATTACCACCCATTCTTAGAAACTTGAAGTATACGTATGACCGACGCCAAAGACAAAATAGACATAGATAAAGATTCATAAAAGAAAAACGCGGCTCTTCATTTAGTGCGTAAATAAAACCAAACGTTGCTTCCCCACTATCTGTTCCACACAGTTGCCCAAATAATATTGGAATTCGCATCACGTTTTTACGTAGATAATATTTTTTACGAGCCCACAACCCTTCTCATATTAAGACAGACACCGTCAACGTTCCACCAAGCAATCCACTTTCGACAGCGAAATTATTTTCGCTGTTTCGTTTATCGCTATTCTGTTACGAAGACGAAAATAACTATAACCACCATCTTTACTAACAAAGCGAAGTTTTTTTACACGATTATATCAGAATCTATGGTAGTTCTATATTACTAGAATTTCGTAAATAGTACTAATCTTTTTTTATAGGCGATAATTCATTTATAGAAGGCTTTAGGCTTTATATATATGTGGATTCATTCATCTTGATTTCAGTAATCGATGCTATAAACATAAACAGTCTACCAATTATATTTATGATACAGAATAGGTACAGTCAGAAGCAAAAATATTAGCTAATATCCAGCTGACAATGTCTCATGACATTGTCAGCTGGATATAAAGGTAACTAGTTCGTTTCTACATATGTAGGGTCCATTGCAATAATAATGAATACAAGTTTGAAATAAATATATAAAGTAATCGAATTACGCAGTTTTTCAGAATCAAAGAAATTCTGAGCATTCATCATTACTGCAGTGATCCCTTCTATTAACTAGTATGTCCTTTTTTTTTTTTTTTTTTTTTTTTTTTTTTACTTGGGGTACTCCCACGAGCCGTCACCCTCCGGACGGGGATCCAGAGGGCGGTGTGTCGGACTCGAACCGACTAAACCCCAAGGTGGCCTCCATCGGCGCAGTTCCGGAGGAGCCGGTATCCCCACTGTCGGGACTATACGACAGCTCCTCCGGTAGTGCGTGTGCCGCGCTGCGCGGCTCACCTCGCGCGGCGGTGGTCGATGCTGTGCAGCCCACGCCATCAGTCGTCGGATGCACAGCACCGAGCACGCGCGCGCGTCGAGACATGCCAGGCCACCCAGCATGTCTCAACTACTCCGCCCAGGATTCAGACGCCGATCGTCCCCGTGACCGGCGTCGTGGGCCCACTCTCGCGCTGTGCCCTCTGCTAAGCCAGAGGGCACGCGGAGAGCGTCTCGTCAGGGGGGGCCGCCTTCCGCCCGGCGACCCAAATTGTCGTCACGGAGGGAGAGCATCGAGACGCTCAATCCCTCCGCGACCCACACGACGCGACCCAGCGCGCCCCTGTCGGGTTGCCGAGGATAGGGAGGCGAGCAACGACAACACTCAGCTCCTCCTCTTCCTCGGCAACCCTGGTCCGGTCGCAATGGGCCTGTATACGACCGGACCGCCGCAACTGCCCGGATGCAAGTCGTGCAGTCGCGGCTCACCTCGGGGTCCCTCTTCGCTTCAGCCCTGCCATGGCAGGGCCTACTAAGCCCCCCCGGTACGACAAACCGAGGACCCCGGCGGGGGGGAACTAGTATGTCTTAGTGCAACCAAAGTGGAAATTAAGCAACTAACATATCGTAATGTTTTCAGATAAATTATTATCTATACATGTGCTAAGTTAATGACGGTTTTCAAAAATACAAAAACCGCCAGATGGCACGAGGGAGTCTCGTTGTCTTATCACTTTCCCTATTGGCTCTTTTTTGACAGCATGTCAGTTTGTTCTGAAAACTTACCAATGAGGAGGGTGACAAGACCGTCGGTCATAGTTACGCCATCTATCTGATGTTTTAATTCAAAACACCCTCATTCTATTCAGCACCATTAAGGAAACCAACTTCACAACATAAAAACTTTCACATTTATAATATTAATAGGATACCACGAACTTCAAAGTAATACCATCATCATTATTTTTAAAATAAACGATAAATACCACAATTTGTTTTTCGGCCCTAATTTCTACTGTAATACCAATCTCCCCTAATTTCCTGGTCCTTATTAGCATTCATAATCATTACCTTCATACAACTACCACGTTGATGGGCTGCCCACTGATTGTTAATGAGCCATATTGAATATTTCCTTACACGCGACTGGAATTGAGGATGAAGATATTTCTTCTGAGACCTGTAATAAGTAGCAGGTGTAGGTTGAATCCTGTATGATTATCATACTCGTAATTGCAATATTTATCACTAATAACAATGCAGGTATAATAATTCAGACTTTGCGCAGTATACAGGGTGTTTGGCGCATGGACCGACAATTTTTTTTGAGATACTGGTGGGGTCATTTATTACCTTTCCATCATTGAACCCTGGTAAAATGAGTCACGGTTATGTAAATATGATTTTCTAACCCTTTTATTTTTTTTGCCCTTTAACTTAAAAACTGCCAACTGTGGTCCCTAGCAAACCGCTAAAGGCGACTAATTGTATATCGGGTTTTTGGTATGTGATTGTGTAGGTGAGGAGCTAGCCACTTTCACTACTTTGTCACAATTTTCATTTAACCCAGTCTACTTTTATTTTTAGCTGAATGTGATTAAAGGGACTTGCTGTCTCTCTGACTGTGCCTACCCCTTTTGGGGATTACGGGCGTGATGTTATGTATGTATGTACGAAAATCATATTTCTATAACCGTGACTCTTTTTATTGGGTCCATGGATGGAAAGGTAACAAATGACCCCACTAGTATGCCAACAATTTTTGTCGGTCCATGCGCCAAATACCCTTTATAATATGTTAGTATACCTACTGTAAGATGTCATTAAAATGCTTCGGTTTCTTTTTTGCTTTCTTTTTCTTTTAGCATGAAATAACTGTTTCTCAATATATATTAGTAATCACAAGCCGAATTCAAACACCAATATTCGCCTTTTGATAGACCAACCAGACCAACATTGGACTGAAGAAATAGTTTTTTTTCATTTCATCACGCCTGTCATCTCCGAAAGCCCGTAATCTGCAGAGTGAAGTAAATATAGTTTTGACCGCATTGTACACATTTAATGCCATTGCGTTTTTTATTACATGATCTTTTATGTCTATTCATAGTATTGCCTCGTTAGATGAGCGTCGTATAAAAGTGTGTCGACATTCATAGTTTAGGCATAACATTTTTGATCGATATTTTTTACTACTAAAGCCATTATTCAGAAAGCTTTCAACCAATAAAATGGTCGTTGGAGTAAAAGAGTTGGTTTTTATGCACAGACTTATGTATTACAAGATAAGTAGAATGTTGCGGATACATTGTGTATTTTATACAGTATTACAAGATAAGTAGAATCCTGCGCATACATTTACACACATAATAACAGAAACAAATTTTAAAACAAAAGACTATTTGAGCTTGCCAACTAACTCAACTTATTTTAATTTTTGGCTAAATATAAAAAAATAAATAATAAATATCAGACTACATCACATACATTGATCTGATTCCTAGGTAAGTAGCTTAAGCACTTGTGTTACGGATATTAGAAACAACAGTGGTATTACAAATATATACTTAAATATTGTATATTAACACCCAGCCACAGAACAAACACAAGTATTCGTCACACGAATGGGTGGGGATCGAACCCACAACTCTTGGCGCATGGGGCAGGGTCAACCAAATGCGCCATCGAGCTATTCATATGCTATAAGGAGCTTCGTACGCCCTAATACTATACCCCTTCGGGGATTGCGACTGTTATGACATGTGTGTATGTAGGTATGTAGGTATGTACATAATTATTAAAAGGACACAGTCAAGATTTGACGGAGAGGATTCATTTAAAATCACATCCTTTTACATCAAATCAAAACTTTTTCCAACGTGGGAGCTCTAACGACAACACCTGATCCAAAATCTGTCTCAGCAGCGGTCTTTATGAGAACTGACAATGAGAATCTAGGATGCATTAAGTGAAGCATATCAAAATACATGCCATTTCACAATCGACCTTATCACTCTTACATTAAGCTCTAACGTAAGCTGCTACTAGCAAAATATTGCAAACGGACCAAAATATGATCTTCATTTTATTCGGTAAACGATATTAGACTTTATTGCAAAGAAGTAGGTGCCACATGGTTGGTAATTGAAGCGATTGATACTAGATCCGATGCTTCAATAGAAGTACGTATTGAATGGCAGCAACTATTGAATGGCGATTAGTCTGTCTAGCTCGGCGGATCAATTACAACTTTAATGGTATAATTGTCCCTTTGTCCATTTCATCTATATAAAGTTTGATATACCTACAACATGGGTATATCAACCTAGATGTGTGCATTTGTATATTGGTCTCTGTATAGAGACCAATATACAAATACTCGTATGAGTATATGAATTTTTGAAGTAAATTCTGATGTAATATTTTCAAAGTATAAAACCAGTTAAAATACATTGGGCATTAGTTCTGGACTTTTCAGATAATAGTTTCTATTTTAAAGTGCTACGAAGTGATGTACTAAGACAATGCAATCGAATTCAGGGGTCATTCAATCAAGATGGCTAAGGCTCTCTCACTATTAAACCAAGTCTTACTGCATTCGTATACCAACCTTGTTCGTATACAGATTTTGTAGCCAATATCTTTTAACCAATATAGCAATAACAGCCTTTTGAAACCATATAATCATAATAAGGCTTTATTTGTTATTAGACGGAAACGATACGTCAAGCTAATCGAACCAAATGTGAATTACGCCTAATGCCAATAACATCAAAAATATAAACAGACCCATCACAAGCCAATGATTCTTTAAGTTTATTTAAATAATTTTATGGAGTACCATATCTAATCAAATTACTGAGAGGTCCAAAAGAGGCGGTCTCTAATATTCTGTCGCCTGTTCCCGTGTGAATAGCCCTAAATGAGTGTACAAGTTTGTTAGCTCAGCTAATTATAGGTGTGTGTGTCTGTGGGTCTATCATTAACTGTATCAACATAACGTTTCGCTTTGTTATTTCTACCCCGCGAAGAGGTTCAATTATTGGTAGCTCAATGGTAAGGACACGCGCCTCTTAACCGAGGAGTGCGGGTTCAAACCCGGGCACGTACCTACTCTGGATTTTTCAAGTCTATGTTCGTATTTATACCACTAGCTCGACGGTGAAGGAAAACATCGTGATGAAACCTGCAAATTCAAACAACTTTGGATTTGTAACCATGATCCAAAAAAATTGTTTGGTTCCCCTATCTTAGGGTTACGAACGTCAGATCGGCAGTCGCTTCAATGTAATTACCAGACTCGCTAAATCCTGGATCATGGTCTAAGCGGACCCCGTCTAAGCACGGGACATAACGCTAGAAAGATGATGATGAAGAGGTTCAATTATTATCAAAACTAGTTATTGTCCGCGGCTCTGCCCGCGTGCTTTCAGATATGTTATTTCCAGACTCCTTAGTGTATCTCGAGGGATCTATAAATTGAAATATTGACAATCTTTGAACTATATAATCCTATGTAATAAGTAATTATTACGCAAATCCTCAAATGTGTCTAAAGTAGTATTCAACAAAAAATCTCGCTATCGCATAAGAAAGACTTTTTTTTTTTTACAACTACGCTCGCCATAATTGGCTTCTATTTAACAACTATTCAAATCAACTGTAAATCGTTCAACTAAACATCATTGTGCACTTCGTCACACTAATCTCGTGATCATAAACTCCGTGCCACAGACAAACTTTAATATTTCCAAAAATATATCTACAATAGACTAACAATCGGATCCCTTTGTCCACAGATAGCCGTGACGGCTACCATTCCCTGGGCTGACAAAGGGCATTGTGTCCCCTACTATCAGAGCATCGCTATTAGTGCCATTGGCCCTATAGTTAACCTAAGGGTTCTCAAAGTGGGGCATGCCCCACTTTGGGGGGCACATACATACACCATCTAAGTCTAAGGAATACATGGCAAAATATGCGTTATGGCGCATGACATCGTACGTGGTAAATTCATATTATTAGTTGATTTTCCTGTTGAATTGACGATTTATAAGTGTTTGTTTCAAACCTATATAAATAAAGAGTATTTTGACTTGACTTGATCGTTAATTGAGAAACTGTTGTCTTACCAAGAGATAAGAGAATTGCAGAAAAGGAATCGAATAACCTAAAGTAATACTAAGATTGAATTTTAACTCCTGGATTTTAATCCAGCAAATTTTTGAGTTTATTCAATACATAGGTACATCAAATGATGCAAAAACTAATCCAAACATCACTCCAAATAACGTTTATAACTATTATCAGTGTATTGAAACCACTGCTCCCCATATTTTCAAAAATCTTTATTAATAGAAACACCTTAGTTAGTCTTACCTAAGAGTAGTAGTAACTTGTTGTAAATAATGCACTGATATACTTTATAGTTAGATTTAATTGAATTACTTTTTATATTGTACATAAACATTGACGTTTCACAGAATAGAAAGACCATAGAGAAACAATAATTTGTAAGAATGACAGGAAGGCGCGAAATTTATGACACTTTCCTTTAGCATAACTCTAAAATTTAGTGACTAAATAGCGGTACTAAGACTGGTATTAACTTCAAAATGTTTAGGCTTTAATCATGGTAAAGTTTGAGAGACTCCGGATTAACCCATCGTAGGGCTCGTGAGTGACAAGTTACCTTACGGGCTTCTCGTGATTGACATCTACCGGAATCAATGAAACCAACTCCGATGTGATTGGTCAAGCTAAAGAAATCTGTTTATTTTGTGGTCGGCTAAATAAGGAAAGGAAACCGTTCAATAAGAAAAAATAAATAGCATTCAACATTATCAAAAAAGAATATACATATCAAATGACGTCTGAAGAATTTGGAACTAGCCAGCTTTAGTTCCGTAGCCAGAGTTTCTAACCACTAGATGTGGAAAACAAAGAAACGTGTTGCGAAAAAACTGAACAACGTGTTACATAATCTATTTCTTCCATATTTGACTACAAAAGCGTAGTCTAAGATTAAATTTATCATATCCCAGCAATTTCATCCACCCCGTACTGCAGCGAAATAAATTCAGGGCAAGACATTGAAAATTAAGCAACCTCTACCAAAGCAATAAAAACCTTCACCTACATACAGCTATATCGCTGTATTTTCATCCACTGATGTTCACTAACCAGACTACATGATCCATCATAACTAAGTAACAGCAATGTACATCCAAAAAGTAATTTCCATCGCGCCAGAACCACGTCGTGACGTAACTGGATTTGTTTGAAATCTGACTCGCTTTGTCCGTGAATTACTAGGAAGCCACAGCAAACTAAATTCAACTTTGAAACTAAACCAACAGAGTTGCTTATTGAAAGGAGCGTAATTAAATTAATTACGTAATAGAGATGTCAAATGAGACTTTGATGATGGGAACAAGAAAGGGATTCTAGGCGGAAGAAAGTATTAGATGAATATCTGGTCTTTGTAATTTGTTCTTTGGGAAATATTAAATCCCAACAAATATTATAAATGCGTAAGTATGTTGTTGTATGTTTGTTTGCTTATTTGTCACTCTTTCATGTCTTAATAACCCAACCAATAGCCATGAAAGCAGTCAAAGCATGTTACAGGGCGACAAAAACTTTTGGCTGGCTCGATGGCGTATTCGGTAGTGACCCTGCCCCAGGCGCCAAGAGTTGTGTGTTCCGCACCCAGGATAAACATTCGTGTGATAAATACTTGTGTTTGTACTGTGTCTGGGTGTTAATATCCAATATTTAAGTATATATTTGTAATACCACTGTTGATTCTGACATCCGTAACACAAGTGCTTAAGCTACTTATCTCGGAATCAGATCCAATGTATGTCTACATCACATCTGATATTTATTTATTTATTTAAAAACAAACACTAGCGTCTAATTTACTTTGACACACATTTTTTACATAATTTTTTTTTTTATTAAATCGATTTTTAAGCCACCCACAGTGCCCCTAAGCGTATACTCCAACTTGCCCCTAAGCCTACCCTCTGACCCAATCAACTAGGAAGATGATACATTTTACATCTGTTTTTCTATTTCGTACCATTACGCAAATACCATTCGATCAATTTGTTATGATTGATTGATAGCAAACAGTGACCATTATCTAACACACTATCATACATCATACCTATCGAAGTTGAACTAAGACCCCACTCCCGAAGCCCCAATCCATGACTGACCCACTTCCACTAATGGACTAACGCTCGCGCCACATAAAAGTCTCAAAATGTAAATAAAAACTTTACAAAAATACACCTCGGATGGTGAGCACTGACAAGTTTTACGAGCGAACTATACTCGAGTGGGACTAAAGCGGATATGTTCTGGAATCCAATTTCACAGGGACATGTGAAAGAAATGGCAATGGAAGAGGTGAGGGAACAGTTTTAATTTTATTATGTCATCATCTTCAGATCAGAAAGATCTCTTATCTCGCAGGACGAAGAATAGATATTGTCTAGACATAGGTAATTCAACAAATACATTGTGTTGGCACTAGTATTTTGATGATGAGTGTAGTGCCTGAGTGACTATTTCAATATTAGTCAAAAGTCAAAGTCAAAATGCACTTTATTTATATAGGTTTGAAACAAACACTTATAAATCGTCAAGTCAACAGGAAAATAAACTAATAATATGAATCTACCACCGGTTCGGCATGTTGCTTCTACTAAGAAGAATCCGGCAAGAAACTCGGTAGTTACTCTTTTCAACAACATCTTTTACAAGGGTATATATTTTAGTATGCCGACCTAATTAAGTCCCTAAATTAAATAAAGACAACTTGTTGGTGCATTTATGTATACGATTATTAGGATGCCATCTATAAAAATGAAAACATCTGATTCAGTAAATAGATTTTATTTTTATAATTTTTTTTTTTTAATAAATATTTAATTTATTTATCATAGGTACTAAGCAGCAAAAAATATTATAATTAAACGACAACATTAAAAACAATAACTCTCAAGTTAAAATCATATTAAGACCCACATAAAGCCAACTTAAAACGAGTCTAATGCCGATTTTAATGAGATCTTACTAATTAAACCAATTATAAATGGAACATTAAAGCGGTTTGCCCGAACTTGTAACGTCTTAATCTCCAAATGATTATTATGAAGGGGCTACTTGTCTTTTAATTGGTGTTCGGAACGAATCGAAGAAAGCTCCTCGGATGAAAGACGCCGCTGATATGAGCCTCTTTTATGTTTTTAAGTCTTATTTATAGAGTGCAGGGTGCTATGGATACGAAACTATTATTAAGTATAATTTGACCTTTGAATAAATTATAGTAAATGAACCATTTGAATACCGCTTAACTTAATAGCGATAGCTACTGGTGGCTTTTATTAGACGAGATTTAATTTAAAATTACTTACGGATTTAAATTAAAATAAGTACTTCGATAAGTTTGAGAGTCATTTCTGAATTCTGTTATATTTCACTTGAATATGTGTCAACTTTGTTCTGTAGTACAGGGCTATTATTTTTAATATACTTACTGCGTTCATAAAATACCTTTGTTTTGTGACCTGGTAAGCTTATTCGATTAGATTTGTAAATTTCTTTAAAGCATTGCTTTTCATTACAAGCAAATTTTAAAACAATATTTAGCAAAGCGAAGGTTTGTCTTTTCTTATTTACGCTTAAACCACTTAAGCACTAAACCTATTGTGATAAAATTTGGCACGTCTAAAGGTTGAACTTCTGAAAAAGCCATTGGCTACTTTTATGCCTAAAATTTTATATTAATAGAATTTAAAATTGATAGATGGTATGTAATAAATATATAGATAGAATAGACCGAGGAAGAAGCTACTGTATAGTATAGTAATACAATTGGTGTATGCTACGATCGTGGTAGCGTTTAGTAAACTGACCCGTACTGCTGCTAATTAACATGCTAAAAGCAAGCGTCGTAAACAATGCGTTGATAACAGCAGACGTCACATCTTGGTCACTCGGCGCAAATTGCGTGACGCAGTCTAATTCGGTTAATTCCTCATAGGGATGGCGATTTTCACCACAATATCGATCTTAGTGCAATATTCGAATCGAAGTTTGGAGAATCGAGTCAAAAAGTAAATGTGTCTCTAAATACCGGACATGTTTACGTTTCTAGTTACGCATATCCTTGGGGAGAGGGCAACACTGCATAACTAACACTTGATTATAAGGCCTGGTTGTTATGTCGTTTCGTTTTATTTCAGTCAAAGTCGGTCTAACTATCGAAAAAATCTGCGTGGTCTTGCAATATCCCTGACGATATTTCGGACCGACTTGCCTCCGAAGAACGATTTCTTTCGATCGATCCTTCGCTAAATCGATTTTGTACTCCCATCTCTAATTCCCGGTCATCACGCAGTAATTGCCCCCGGAATGACGGGCGCGGCAAGGACGCCGTAGTTTCACCGCGGGGTTCTGAATTTGCGTGAACAACACTTTTACATTCCACTGACAACTGTCATTGGTGTCACTTGCGTGATGCGTCACGTTCGGACGAATGGCGTGATGCGCTCTAATTCGGCTACTTCCTGTTCCCCATCAAGTCATCAGGTACTTACCACCATCGAGCCCAAGAGTAACAGTATTGTGATGGAAATGCAAAATACACCAGTAATTTAACACTGACAAAATGTCAGCCGACAGCAATCCTAACATCTAGCCCAATCAGAGGGCACACAATATTTGAAAATTCTGATATATATGTACGTTAACACACTAATTGGTGTACATGATGATTATCCTTGTAGTGATGGAAGCTTAAGGTAGGTCGGTGAATCTGCATTCCCACTATAAATATATTCTTAACAACCCATATGATCGATCACCCTATTTATATCCAATTCCGTTAAATAATATTCTGTAAAATGTTAGACCTTACTCATTTATAAATGCTACATTACGAAGGGAAAATCAAAAAAATAAGGCTAAATAAAGAATTAAGAACTTAACTAGAAGTTTAGTCAGTAAACACTACGAAAATATAAAAATTAAGTCTCTCTTTATCATCAATAATAGAGTAAAAACTATTCAGTAAACAAAAATTAACCACACGCCACTGAACTCTGGCCCCAAAGATTAATTAATTAAACGTGTCCTTGCCAGCTTTCATTATTGAAAGCTTCGTAACAAAAGCTCGGTGAAAAATTTGGCCTGAAACTTGGTGGAAAATTTGAGATCAAGGCTTTGTGTAAACTTTATCGTTCAAGTAACTTTCTAAAACTGACCCTAGTCATCTCTAATTTTGAAAGGATTTCAAAGCTAGGATTTTCTTAGAATTATTTTTGATGAATTGTCACCGCAATGGCTAATGTTGTAGTCATTAGTGTATTATTGTAGCTGCAACAATGCTATTGCAATCATTACAATAGCTGTTAGGTAACAGATATTGTAATGATTACATTTACATTATGTTATATTAGTGGTAATATAACATCATAAGATGCAGGCATAGCAGTGGTGCTATGCCTGCATCTTATGATATCGATCATAACTCACAAAATTTACTTTACTGACTTTTGCAATCCTGTTTAATATTATAAAAGGGAATTGTGTATGTGAGTATGTATAAATATTATTAATACATACACACATCACGCCCCTAATAGTAGGCAGAGTCAAAGGGGCAGCAAGCACTTTTAACCACATAGCCAAAACTTAGTTAGACGAAAAATTATAGAAAACTAATGACAAGTAGCTAGCTCAGTCACATATCCAAAACTCTATAACTATTAGTCGCCTATACTATTACTATTGTATTTGAAAAGCCACTATCGAATAATCTCATCACTACGCTGTTCATTACATAGATATAGCCTAATAGAATATACGGGAGCAGGAATTCAAATTAGCTAATTCAATAATCCCTCTGAACCCTTTAACCAGTGGCCCTTATCCTCCTAATTGTAATCGTGAGTCCTGATCAGTGGTCTCGCTTCCAATCAATGAGTACGCACGCAATGTCTATCTGATTCTCAAAGGCCTTATAGTATAAGTGCCAATGCTGACATAATTTACGACTATGTATGTATTTTGTTTTCTTTATTTATACAGATAGATAAACAAAACTGAAACGTCTGTTGGTATTGTCAAAATATGATGAAAGTGTATGTACGGTACTTATAACAAAAAAATCTTTGTTCTAAGTAATCTCCGAAACGGCTGAAAGGAACAGAATTAGGTTACCACCAAAAACGCAGCCAAAGTAGCGGACAACAACTAGCCAACAATAACATTTTATGTCAACGTTACGCTATGTTAACGAATCAGATTCCTACTAATAGATAAACGATTTATATTAACCAATGTCTTCATAAAGCGCCTCATTAGAACAAAGACCACATCGATATTCCCGGCACGGTGATCTTTGTCAGACATTTCTTAATTTGTCGGAACATCTGAGAAAAGTGCCGACAAATATCGGAATCAAAAAGAACACAAATAATGTTTTGCTGCAATTTGACGCTCGCTTTAATAAACTTCTGTGTGTGAACACACGTGCGGTTATTTGAACGACTTTTTTTTGATCCGGGACACTTGATTAGGGTTAAGAGAGCGGTGGTAGCACAATGGTAAAGAGCCTCATATATGATGGGTGCGGGTTCAATCCCAAACACGATTTTTTTGTATTTTTCAAGTCTGTGTATGTATTTACATCGACGGTGAGGGAAGACATCGTGATGAAACTATTTCTTATTTTGCCCTAATTATTTAATCTCATCATGAAGATGGGAAGTTTAGCTTGGAGAACACTACCAAAAGTTGTTTTTAACGGGAGAAAACTAGTGTTAACTGAAAGCGTGTTCTCGCTGTTACAAAGGCAAGCCGTTTCAGTCAGAGCGTTTGCTTCTGATCAATATTATATCAGGTGACTAGGGCTGCCACAGTTTAAGCTGCTTCAAATTATATTTATAAAACTTTTAACTCAAAGAAATACTATATTCAGGTATTAACAGAACTTCTGAACTATGCGCAATAACAATCTTATTCATCACGTACTTATAAGTTAACTAGAAACATATTTGTATGTGTGTGGCTGCATTTAACATTAACAAGTGCTCTTGTTATCCAAAATAAAATGACAACCCTATACAGCGAGTCATGCAATAGCCGAAAAACACGTGGATTTTTAATGTAAACTCCGTCGACCTACTCCCGCGCATGCGAACACTCGCCCACATTTATTTAGCGCTCTCATTCCCCATTCGCTCCTCCAAACAAATCTCCTCCGTCAGTCTGACAGGCTCCACGCATTGCTTGTATTGAGAGCAAAGTATGAACCAACCCTCTGGGGTCAATAAAAGGGGGAAATAGAACTAAGGGTCTACCAAGACGTGAGTAGTACCTGAGAATCTGTTTGAAAGCTGTCAATAAAATTAAAGAAATACGAAATACAAGATAGTTTGGGAACTATTTGTTTGGAGTGATCCCGGGCTTAAAACAGATTGGGTCAATTTAGAATCTCTTATCCTTTAACAGCTATTAGATAGAGACATAGATAAATAGATATATTCTTTATTGCACAAAAAACAGATACAGAATTAAGGATACAAACAATTACAATACAATTTAATAATATAATTTTCGCTATTCGGACTTAGAAATATTTTTTAAACCTAGATATTGAATAAGCAATATTTTAACTTTGATTTGGTTTAGACTCACGCTTACGAGGCAATGTAGAACCGCAAACACGCTACCCTAAAAAAAAGTTCAAATTTTATCACCTTTTAATGTGATAAATATTTTTTGAGATTTCGAATTTCAAAAGGTAGAAAGGGAACAAACATGCCATTAATTATGCACCTATAAATTAATACTGTAATTATAAGATATTAGATAAACAGAACAATTGAAACAAAAGCAAGCACAATTATAAATCAACCGTGCAGGTAAATACCAACCCAGTGGCGGACTAACCTGGGGGCGGAAGGGGTGGTCCGCCCCGGGCCTCATATTATCGCCAAGTGCTCATTATATTAAATCAAAGAGCCCCCCCCCCCCCCCCCCTCATTTCGGTGAACAACACAGCTCATATCCCTACTAGGGGCCTCGTACAGCTCTTTGCCGCCCCGGACCTACAACAGGCCTAGTCCGCCACTGTACCAAACAAAACATTTTGCTTAATACGACCATGACGTACCAAATATATTTGTTTGTTCTTCCAAATAAAAACAAAGCCATTAACTTCCATGGCTTTGTTCCCTAAGGTCGTTTGCTGGCGGTGAGGGAAAATATGATTAGGAAGCTGCACATCCATATATGAAAACTGTGGTTCAAAATTGGACAAAAATGTAGGATAAATTGAACCATGATGGTTCCATTTATTTCTAGAGTCTACTTGGACTATAATACCCAATGGAATTATGTTCCATGTTATTGAATTATGTTCCATAACAAAAAAAAAAAAAACGCTCCCCGGAAACAAAAAATGAAAACTTAAACTTTCTACTCCCGTAGAAATTGAATTCCAATAAAGCTTAGACACTTCTACTATAATCTTGTACAATCTTGTAAAGAACCTTTCATAAATAATGATTAACACGAAGAAAGCCGAAAATACTCAACATGTTTTTAAATCCGATACATTCTCCTTAACAGCCGCATCTCGCGTTAATCAATTCTGTTTGTGAACAACTTAATCTTACGGCCAAATTATAATCTATCATTAAAATGGATGATACCCAATGCTGAATGGATACACAAATATAAAGTACGAATCATGTTAACATCGTTAGTAGATAAGCCATGTGTAACCAATGAGGTATTACACAGGATATATACTAAAAACAAATATCCTATTTGATCTGTCTTGAGAAAATTATACCAACTAGGGTATTAGTAATATTTTGGGTAATGGAATTATTTAAAATCCCAGCCACTACTATCTCACAATCTCCATTCTGCCTGTTGCCTCTTTGACTCTGCCTGCCCCTTCTGGGATTATGGACGTGATGTTATGTTATGTAATTTCAATCTGGCCCAACTCAGATTTATTTTTGGTTAAAAGTGATCAAAGGATTTGAGTACTCCTTGGTTGTATTCTACCTATCGTTCCGGAACTTGCAAGCGTGATAGTATAAATGTATTTAAGATATCTTATTTTGTACACTAATATTTCAAATAAGACTCATCGCTGTTATATAAAGTACGGCTACCTTATACACTAAGTGGCTAAAAACTATTTACAAATAAAAGCCAAATTAGGTGACACTGAATAAATTTATTGTACTATATGACCTTGGGACCTATATATACTATATATTTAGAAAAACTACAATGTTCCTCGGCCGTGCAACGCCATCTATTACCAAGTACATCATATAGACACCGCTATACCAACAATGACTTATACAGCAGTCGTTTCTTTCACCAATTTACAATGCACTACTCCGTATTTCACAAGTAAATCGATACGATACAATCAAAAATAAAAGTTACATAACTAATTGGTCTAAATATACCCGTTGTGGCGCAGAGTGGCGCCGCGTTCTGTTTGCGAGATCGATCTCTGATTGGACCAATGTTTGGCCAGGACGTGCGATGAACAGACAAACAAACATAGTCGTAAAGCTGTCGCCGAAGAAAGGGGAAAATAACAAATAAATTTGCAAGTCGACGGTAAAACATAAAGTTAATAATATGTAATAATATGTGTACCTACATTCATGGATACTATCACGCTCCGCAGTAATAGGGATGATGACTGCATTAAAAAACTATAATTCTATTTAGTCCGTCAGTTAGATTATACAAAAAAACCGGACACATATTTTTCGCTGTATCAAATTAACAAAAAATCACAAAGATAAAGAGCATCGAAGTTTTGGAGTGGGGGCTTGCGACGTCACTATTAAGTATTTTTTTTACTAAAGTGTGACGTCACGCACAACTTGACTGCATTTTATCTTCGTCAATGTTTGTTTGAAAAATAAGTAAAAAATACGTTTTCAATTGTTGTTTTATAATCTAACTGACGGACTAAACAGATTTTTTTAGTCACCTTGCCTATTCCCGAAAGGATTCCAGTTAGACTTTCATTTAAAGGGATAGGCTAAGTCCAAGGAGCAGTGGGTAAGTTTCTTACATACATACTTAACTTCACGCCCGTAATCCGTGAAGGGGTAGGCAGAATCAAAAGGACAGCAGGTCCCTTAAACCACATTCGTCCAAAAATAAAACTGGGTTAGATGGGAAAATGTGAAAAAGTAGTGACAAGTGACTAGCTTATCGCTTACACAATCACATACCCAAAACCCGATATACCATTACTCGCCTTTGACACGTTAGACAAGGAACAAAGTTGGCACATTATTTTTAAGTCCCAGACCAACATCGGACAATGTTAAAGTTATTAGTTTCTTAACTACTTATAAAATAATGTAATTGTGAAAAAGTGGCGAAAAGTGGCTTGCTTGTTAACTACACAGTCACAAACCTAGTTATTATTCAATACACTAATAGAAAATTTGTACTCGTAAACTATTTAAAGGCCCACACCAACATGAGGACTATACATTATCAAAATCTGCTATAATTATAATATATTAACTGACCCGGCCAAATTCGTACCCGTTCTTGGATATCCGACTCTTAAAAATGTTCCCTATTATTTTTATTTTTAAACTACCACTGTATAGAAGCGACCAAAATATTTCAATTAGTCAATTCGTTTTGAGATTTAGCGAGACTTATGAACAGAAATCCATTTTTAACCGAATTAAAAAAAGGAGGTTCTCAACTTGACTGTTTTTTTTTTATATAATAAGAAGATTCGTTACAGCCACTATAAATTCAACAGTAGCGACCCAGTAAATCCCTTCGGCGATCAAATTCAAGTCACGAGTGTAGTACTAGACCTAGATGCGAAGGTCGCCTGTCCCAAGCGGACTGTGTTTTAATTTCATTGCGCGGTGATATGAAGGTACTTACGTAGTATGTCTACCTTGGGCCGGTATTGTGGAGAACTCGACATGGTGCGAAAGGTGTTGGACGCTGTTTTGTTAGATTTATATTATATCTGTTGGTCGCGACTTCGTCTGCGCGAAATTTAGATACTAAACCTTTTATTGCGCGGATTCTGAATTCGGAATAATTTTCCTAAAAAATGCCTAAGTTACTCTTCGTGACATCAGCATTTTTCCAGTGAAAGTCTCGCAAAAATCGCGGTTCAGCCGTTTCCGAGATTACTCGGTACAGACAGACAGACAAAAGCTTTCAAAATTGTTGCTAACGAATGCTCCTTCATAATTTCATATCAATTCAGAACTAAGCTATTATTTTGACTTTATTTTAGAATACTTTTAATAGTACCTAGTTTATGAAGTAATAAATACATAATATCACATATTATATACGTAAGTCCAATGGTTACAAACACGCGCCACAAATTCAAGGGGAATTAGTGACCTTCATATCCCATGGGCAGAAATCCAGACAGATTACGTTGCTCATCCATGGGTATTTGAATATTCAGTGCAGGTTTGTGCAGGGGGCTTTCCCTCACCTGAACCTAGAGGTGTAAATCCGTATTAGGTTTCAAATACAGAAGTGTTCAGGTTTAAAACCAACATATACCTACACTAAGTAATATTATAAAGAGGAAAATGATTGTCCCATGTTGGTCGGGGTCTTAAAAATAATGTGCCAACTGTGTTTCTTACCTAGCATGTCGTAAAAGGCGACTAGTATGTGATTGTTAGGCGACGAGCTAGCCACTTATCCTTACTTTTTAAAAAAAATCCATCTAACAAAGCCCAGTTTTGTTTTTAGCTGAATGTGGTTAAGGGGCGTGCTGCCCCTTTGGCTCTTCCTACTCCTTCGGGGATTATGGGCGTGATGTTATGTTTGTAAATTGATTGTATTTTTGAATGTTTGTAACGAATAAATTCAAAAACTACCGATGGCTTCCATATGAAATTAGTCACAGACATAGATTACAGACTGATCGATGGACCACGCGAGCTTAGCTGCGGGCAGAAGCTAGCCAAATATAAATAAATAAATAAATTCTCTAGACTGACACACCAATTCCCTAGTTCCAAACTAAGCTTATGTTTGTGCTATGGATACAAAGTGAATGGATAGACATTCTTAAATACGTTATAAACATCCATGACTCAAGTACAAATGTCCATATTCATCAGACTAAACATTTTCCCCATAGCGGGATTCGAACCCGCGACCCTTAGTTTCGTAGCCAGGGTGTCTAACCACTCGACCAAAGGGCCAGTCCATAAGGATACCAATTAACATACAGTACATAATATTAGGTTCTATATTACGCAAATGATGACTTTCAATCCGTATTGCTAAGTTACCAAACCCACATTTAATACCAAATTTAGTAACCGATCCACATAGAATAACATAGATAATATTCCTATAAAAGTAATAATTTAATGACAAGAGATGCATTCATTGTTTTGGTAAAGATGCAATTAATGGATGCTGCGATTACAAGTCAAAGGCTATCTATTGGGGACGAGCGATAACCGCTAAGGTGGAAGTTATTGTTCTAACAATTGCCACCATTGAAATGTCGTTTGTGAGAACCGTTTTGGTAGATCCCAGTATACAATATCTTTATATACCTAACCTAAACTTGATTTAACATTTCCAAATTACTTAAACGTGACTAACTGCGACATTAATAAGAAAATGAAACCAAAAAAAAAGATCAAAGCGAAACAAGAATAACCAACAAACCGCAGACAGTGATAGCTAATGATGACAACACGCAGTAATTAGAAGATATAGATCATTTCTGCTTTATAACTGATGAAATAATTTCCGCGAAAGTGAAATATACAAAGTAAAATTGTGTCAACAAGATGAGTTATGACGAGAACTCCGTCATTAAATTGTCAACCGCCTCGGTGGTGTAGATAAAGCGTGTATTAATAGCTTGTATATTTCAAGTGCGGACATTGCTATAAATCATAAGTTTAACTGGAATCCCTTAGGGGTTTTCGGTAGCGAGACTTTATAAAGAACTTTATTTTTAAAGCAATCGTGAGGATTTGATTAATAAGAAGGACTACATATATACGTCAAACACGTGGATGAAGCGACTTAGGGGTGGTTGTGATAACTATTAATAGAGTATTTGATTTAAAAGCGTAAGATAGAGCATTCTTCTGTAGCTGAAATGAAGGACTTTCGTTCTAGCGGGAGCAATAATCTCATCATGAAAATCTATATCTATACTACGAGTAATAACTAACATATAAAGCTGAAGAGCATGCTTGTTTGTATGCTTAAACGCGCTAATCTCAGAAACTACTGGTCCGAATTGGATTTTTTTTTGTTTTGTATAGTTAATTTATCGAGGAAGGCTATAGGCTAACATTAACCATGAACGCGGGCACAAATACCTACATATTTCCAACAAAACAAGTTAAATCCTACTAATATTATAAATGCGAAAGTTTATTTGGATGTGTGAATGTTTGTTACTCTTTCACGCAAAAACTACTAAATGGATTTGATTTAAAGCAGCAAAATTGCAGCTTATGCATCCGAATAATATATAGGCTATGTTTTATCGACGTACCAAGCGAGCAAAGCCGCAAGCAGTAGCTGGTGTTATATATTTTGGATACAGAAAACAAAATGGAAATGCCTTCGACATGAATTAACTGAACACTTGATCGAGAGAGCGGTGGTAGCTCAATGGTCCTTAGCCTTTCGCTTCAATGAGAAGGGTGTTGTTTCAAGCCCAAGCACGTTCCCCTGAGTTTTAAAAACAACGGCTTGATAACAATAGCTCGACGTTGATGGAAAACATCGCAGAGGATCCTGTGTATTCAAATCAAATTTGTTTGGTTCCCCTGTCTAAGAGTTAGTTGACAGTTATTTCAATGTAGTAATAGATTCGCTAATATATATAGGAAATAGATGATAAAATGAAAACACAATACTTTATAAGAATCGTAAAAAGTATCAAATATCAGAGACTTACAAACAAACATGCCTTATGTATGTAACATAAGATCACGCCCATAATCTCCGAGGGGGTAGGCAGAGTCAAACGGGCAGCAGCAGGCCCTATATGATTTCTTGAATATAATTACACTTTGTACCAGGCTGACATGTATAGAACAACGAGGTTAGCCAAATTTTTAAACAAACTCCATTTTTCGACTGGCTCGATGGCGCATTCAGTAGTGACCCTGCCCCATGCGTCAAGAGTTGTGGGTTCAATTCTTACCCAGGATAAATATTCATGTGATGAATACTTGTGTTTGTTCTGTGTCTGGGTGTTAATATCCAATATTAAAGTATATATTTGTATTACCGGTGTTGTTTCTGATTTCTGTAACACAAGTGCTAAAGCTCGGAGTCGGATCAATGTATGTGACGTAGTCTGATATTTATACATAATGAATGCACTCAAAAAATCTGTTCAACATCATCTACTCAATAACTTCCAATTGGCTATATAAATTGTAGATGCAGGTATGCAACAGCCAAGAAAAACTCCGCATTAAAGTTGTTTGTAGCGAGTTGCAGTGCAAAGCGATGTGTAACAGATGCAGCACAACGAGCCAGAACAAACGTGGCCCAATCAATAGCCGATTGGAGGACGCAGAACAAATTCTAGCTACAAATGTTTTCGACCGAGAGAATCCGACGTATGTATATATGCAGATACATACATTTTTCGCTTGTATCTTTATTTTGTCCTATTTTGATCCGGGACCTATGCTAGCTACAAATATTTTCGAGGAAACAATTCCATTGTACATGAACACCTTTTTCGCTTACATTTTTTGTTCCATGTTGGCTGGGATTTAAAAAGAATATGCCAACTGTGTTCCTTACCTAGTTTGTTTTTCACAATTTTCGCTCTGAGCCGATCCAGTTTTTATTTGGTCAAAATTTAAAGGGGTACTGCCCCATTGACTCTGCTTACCCCTTCGGGGACAGCGGGCGTGGTACGTATAGCTTTTTTAGTTTCGGGAGATAACATTACCCTCCTTCAGTAGTCTGGTATGGTGGAGTTATATATAATATATCTATCTTTGACTGCCTCGTTGGTCTAGTGGTAGCATGCGCCGCCTCCAAAAGGTCCCGGGTTTAAATCCCGGGTCGGGCCAGAAATTTGTGGCTAGATATTTCGATATTGAAATTACTTAGTAATAGTCCGGAGTTAGGAAGTTGGCGGTTTAATCATCCCCGTGCCTCGGAAAGCACGTTAAGCCGTTGGTCCTGCACCTAACCTCTCTCCGGTCATGTCAGGTTGCCGTCTCACCGGACTATGAGAGTGATCCTTCACTCTCATAGTGTGTGCGCAAACACATGTGCATTCTTTATCCCTATAAAGAATGCACATGTGTTTGCGCACACACTTGTGCACGATAATATCTCCTGCGCAGTTGGCTAATCCTCGTTGAGATTGGCCGCCGTGACCGATATCGGTTAAGACCCTCTTTTATTAAAGTAAGCCTATTGGGACTCAATTCTACTAGCAAAATTTTCATAATATCTTCTATATTTTTTGGTACGTAAAATTTTGTGTAATGTAGTAAAACTTAATGAGGAATAATAAACTGTAACCTCAAGAAACTTAGCTAGCAATTTTAAGTACTTTCGTTGACATTTTTAGGGTTTTTATAATTTTAACTACATTTTTAGTGCTTTTGAAGTAAACCTAGAATAAAGAAACATTGAACTTTACCGCGAAAATACGAAACATGTTGCCAGGAGGAAAATATAAAAAATTATATAATAGATACAAAAATAGAGCACAAAATAGTTTACACAGAAACTATTGTTAATTATATAATTGAAATGGATTGAATAAAAACCTTATATCCAGTAATTGGATAATTATATGGCGTCCAGGCGCCACACGCAACTTCCGTCGAAACGACCATTTTATCAACACAACTATTTAAATGACTGGAATTAGTATATATCCCACTACTTAAAGCCCAATTCGATGGTTTCTGATTCACTTTTTATGGGGAGTTGATTATGGTAATTTTACTAAACACTGCTCTGTTTTGGTTTGGCTTATCAAACTATTACAAGTCGGTTTTATGGTGACTACTTACGTAATTATTTGAAGCTTTAAAAAGCTAAGTGCTGGTTTTTAATTTGATAAAAATTGAAGACTGGTTTCTTTGATTGGATTTTGGAATTTGACTAGGAAATTTAATTCCACTTGCACTCATGTTCTTGGATTGTTTTCTTGTTTTAGTGTTGTATCAAACAAGATTTGTATTTTTCTGTGTGTGTATGTTTGTAATAAATAAACTCAAAAACTATTATGCCGGTTTTAAAAATTCTTTCGCCATTGGAAAGCTACATTATCCAGAAGTAACATAGGCTATATTTTATCCTCATATTCCTACAGGAACGGGAACTATATGGGTGAAACCGCGGGGCGCTGCTAGTAATTTATATTAGGTTAGGTCTGTCAATAAATATACTATAAAGATAAGCTAATTATGAAAGTAACTAACTAAACTTCACTCCACTACCCCAGCGGGATAGGCAGAGGCTTATTATGATGTAATGGTTTTAGATATACCCCTGGGAGTCGCAATAAAATTTATCTCAAAATTTTGTAACCCAACCCGTACCTGGATATTACAAATTCATAATATCAAATTAAGTCCCTCTTTCTATAAAATAGCTTTACATTTTATTTTCTCCAGCCTTATTATAATTAATCCTTTCAATCCCTTAAATGATTACAAGAATAATCTCCATCATTACAATAAAAAAAAGTGGATAAACATTAACACTCCTAATACACACATTAAAGACAAATACATTCACTTCCATTCTATAAAACTTACCGGTAACTGAGCGGTGCCCTCAGATTGATTGAGGCATTCCTCTCCACAGACCTCCTCCTCTTGTCTCCCTCTCTCCAACTCCCGTAACTCCTGGAGAACGTTGTCACACCACATGCACTCGTGTTCACCTCCACAGACATATCAACAGTCTCATTCACACCAACACCCAGGGTATCATTTAGGAACACATCAAAAGTACTATTTACATTACTGTCTGGGTTAACCGTCACATTGTCTGATGATGTCAGGTTCGTAGGTTCGTAGACTCCATTGTGCTTGGGGCTTGAGAACACATAGACTTTGTTCAGCTCTGAATCGTTTTCTGTCTTCAGCCGCAAGGCTTGAGGCTGGGAGCTGTTGGTGAACTGGTAGTCCTCGGTGGAGGTGTACCAAGCGTCCAGGATGGCGATGTGCGAGTCCAGATCCCGACATGTAAGTCGGAACTTGAAGTCGTGGCATTGTTGCTCTTCCACTATTTCTGGGAACAAAAGGATAAAACACCTTTAATTTAATAATTATTGGTTGAATCATCAAACCATTGGTGATTCTTTTAATATAGTAATCATGGAGGTCGATAAACAAACATATTGCGACTCGATGGCAAGTGATCACAGAAAACCTTGAATGTAAACAACACAGAATGTACAAACACAGGCACAACTTCAATTAAAAGTTTATTATTTTAATTTAAACACGCGATTTTTTATCAGGATATAAGCGACGTACATCCTCCTATGAATATGAAAAAGTGCCAATCGGCTACATTAGTGTCTAGGATTTCCGCAGTCAAATCTAACTATTTCCACTGAATAAACTTAATCCGGAATACATCTTTGTAAATCCACTTTAAGAGTGATATTACAAAATCTTCACGCAATTTTCACAACTTTTCCTATTACCATTTTGCCGCGGATCCCTTCGACGCAAATCGGTATTTATACAACACAGAAGTAATATTCCCGAACTCGCAATTCACCTATCAATTGGTGATTTACTGATGAGTACCAAGAACGCCTTACATCTTTCGCCTCAGCCCATTTCGCGGAGATTCCATTTATGAAGGGATCAATATGATGCCCACGGTCGGGTGAATGCGAAGTTGTCGGTCGTTTGGCACATCGTTTTTACGTTTTACAATCGAATTTGTTGAAAAATCATGGAAATATAAAAATATCATTAAATTAGAATTCACATCACATAACAACACATCTGAGAAATCAATTAATTGACAGTGAATGAATGTTTACGAATTGATATATTTTCTAAAACTTTGTTTAAATTTGACGTAACTCTTTGATTCGTAATTTATATCAGGATAGATGTGAAATTTGATTATATAGTCTTTATGCAAAATATAAAGCTTTTGCATAAAATTTCTAATCAGTATTAGTAAATATGTGAATAAACGGCGATAGATTTAAGAGATCGATTCAATTTTGAAAAATGAATTCTTTCAAGTTTCAAAATTGAATTATTTATTCTAGTTGTTTTTGTTGTATGTCATTTTTTCGAGTGTGCTTCATGTTTCTTTCTAGAAAGAAAAGCATTTCCTGACAGGGATTATTTACTCCTCAAAGTCAAAGTCGAAATATTCTTTATTTATACAGATTTCAAAGGAACACTTATAAATCGTCAAATACAGATACAAATATGTTTCTACTACCTTGGTGTGCTGATAAGGTAAATACATATGTACCTACATCACTATACAAGCAAGTATGTATACTTAATTGCGTACTTAACACTCATTAAAATATGATATTAGCCTATTTAATCAAACAAATTAAAAAATATATTGCTAATTACATGGAGTTTCTAGTTCTCACACATTTTTGATACACTCTTAGTAAAATTACTACTCCGTTTCAAAAAACGTATTGCCAGTAGGTTAAGTATTTTCTGTGCATTCCAAGCCGTATGAATTTATAATGTACACATTTTGGAATTACGACTAGATCGACTAGGTCATTCTGAAACAGCTTGCATAATAACTCAATCACTGTCCATTCCCAACCAATTATTTAGTCCACAGTTCAACGCTTGTCCAATAATTTGTTTAAAAACCAAATGTATCTGTTGTAAGTCCAAACAGTTTATTTCGGAACCCGTTTCAAAGGCAAAGATGTATCGATCGCGGTGCATAATATCACGTTACTGCGAGTTTAAAGTGCACTCATCGGTATTAATATTCATGTGTCGTGGCTAACGGTCCCTGACAGATGGCTACTTCGGTTATAAACGTTTTATTTTCACAAATTGTTACCTGTTTGTTTGTGACAGGTTAAATGGTCGTATATTTATTAATGGTTGTATTGATTAGAAATGCACGTCCCTTTGTAATCGGAGCGTAAGCGACGTACGGGTTAATTGTCATTCATATTCATACCTATGTACATTTATTAACAAATTTATACGTAGTTACGGATCTACTTATATAAGACTGGCTGACCCGGCGCACTTCGTAACGCCCCGTTCTCGGATTTTCCATGCAACTTAATTTTTTTCTTTCATAAGAACCTTCGCCTGATAATAACAAACACAACTAAAAACTTGGGGGGAAAGCTAACTAGCTCCGCCTTTTTTCTATAATAATAGTTCCGCAATACAGTGATGTTATAGGATTTTGTATAAGAACTTACATTTGACAAAATGATATGAAAATACTAAAGCTTATTGGACATATACCTACATATACTGATATCAAATCCTTATTTTTTAAAACGGTTATCAATTTTAATCATCATAGTGCATAGTGGCATAAATAAAAATAAATAAATAAAAATGTATTTAGATACACAACATCACGCCCTTAATCCCCGAAGGGGTAGGCAGAGTGAAAGGGGCATCATGCCCCTTCAACCACATTTAGCCAAAAAATAAAGCCGGGCTGGGTCTGATGGAAAATTGTGAAACAGCAGTAACAAGCGGCTAACCTGTCGCCTGCACAATCACATACCCAAAACCCGATATATGTACCTTTACTCTTTCTTTATTTACCAAGAATACAGCCAAAATATGAAATTATAATGTGACACCCACACTAAGCTAGGCCTGTCTCGTGGGAATCAAACAAAGGAAATTGCAGTGGAACATAGTGGCTATTTCAAAAATACAAATACAGCATGCCCTCAGCAGCTGCACTATAATATTATCTTGCAACAAAACCAAACAAAAACTTTTACATATATATTCTCCTTAAACATCTAGTTTACAGGGAGCATGTTTAATCCGCCAAACAGAATGTACCAAAATGTGTTGATTCAGGTCGGTCGAGGCAAAGGGCTTGAGTGAACAATGTTGTTTTGAATTAACAATATAAGCCTCCGTGAGGGTATGCAGGTTCGATGAATTATGCAAGCCACAATATGCGATGGCCGGGATTTTAAACCTTTCCAGGGACAAAAATAAACGGTGGCTCAATTAAAAAAAATACTCTATAAATTGCATGACGATATCAGATGTTTGCTCATACAAATAATCTACTTTTTACCACGCTGATATTAAACATCTAGCCATACGGATTATTATGGTTCTTAAACAATCTGCTTTTCAAATGACGGTTAGACATAAATACCTTAATAAACATTCGTGAATCGAATACAAATGTCCATATTTATCACACGAAACTTTTTCTCCTAGCTGGAATCGAACCGGTGAAACCTTTGTTTTCGTGGCTAGAATATCTAACCACTCTACCAACCGGCCTGTTCATTATTTATTAGGAAAGAAGGGAAATGCAGCTAAACCATAAAAGAGTAAAACAAAGGTAGTATAAAACTGGAATGAAACTGGAATTAAAAAACAAAAACATAAATTTAGCATAAGACAATTTCATTCCAAAAATTAACAGATTTTTGGAATGAAACGGAATGGCACCTCAAAATGTTATTTCGTGGAATCACGTATTATTTATTGATTAATAATTAACACGTAATTTACTACTTAGTAACTTAACACGATGACACGGTTCGCAGTTATAAAAGTTTTTTATCGTATTTCATGGTTGTGCCCAGTTTTATAACGCTATCTTGTATGACATGCAATTAAAACTGCGTTCTGTAGTTTATAAAGCAGCTCATTTTAAATGCTATTAATTTATATTAGTTGAGACTTCGTTAGTTTCATTTACGATTTGTCGTCGCTGTGTTTTCATCATCATATCGTATAATTCTGTATTTTTTTTTTAAAGAAAACGTATGTGTTATCATGAACCAATTTGCCACGCCAGTTAGCTATCTGAGCTTAAGTCGGAGTAAACGTTGCTGAAGTTCTGCCATTCAATATCACCGAAAGTCAGAAAAGAAAAAAAAAACTGATTTCACTTAAGGTTTATTTGATCCGCGTCGTTCTTTGATCATTCGTTCACGAATTCAACAGATTGGGCACATTCGTTCAAAAGGCAGACTAATGCAATTTAGCCATGCACACAGCAAGTGCGCAATGCATCATTCAACCCCCATCACGCCTCTCTATCGCACCCCATACATCCACGCTTCCGTCCCACTCTCACACAAGCACCCTAGCGCGACTCCAATTTGGATCAAGGGTCGCCATGGTAACCGTCCAAAACAACTTTGTTTGGAGATCCCACCAATTTAAATAGGTCTGTCCATTCTAATAAAAAACCACTGCGCTCAGAGTCTTTTTACATTGGTTATCTATTAGACGACTGTACAGAGGTCTATCTACACTGGTTTTCTATGAGATTAACCAACCTTGTCTATTAGTCGAAATTAAACGTTAAACAGTTGGATTAGAGTGTAATTTAGGTTAATTAATGAGCGGCGGTGCGGCCTTTCCGGGGTTTAGGGAGTCCTGGATTATCCCGGGAGCAGATTTATTGACACATTGTAGAATGGGGTTGCGACTAATGCTTGTACCTCCGGTTCAGGATTAATTGGTCCAGATGAAGGTGGATTCAATTGATTTTCTTTTTCAACAGCGATTAACCCACTGAGAGAAATGTATCGTCTGAGAAATTCTACTAGTTTAAACATGCGTTATTGGACAGCTATACCTTCTCTAATAATAATAATAAATATCTGACGACATCACATACATTGATCTGACTCCGAGGTAAGTAGCTTAAGCACTTGTGTTACGGATATCAGAATCAACAGTGGTATTACAAATATATACTTAAATATTGGCTATTAACACCCAGACACAGAACAAACACAAGTATTCATCACACGATTGTTTGTCCTGGTTGGGGATCGAACCCACAACTCTTGGCGCATGGGGCAGGGTCACTACTGAATGCGCCATCGAGCCAGTCAAACCTTCTCTTATTGATTGGCTAAAAAGAAAGAGCTGTGATAACTATTAAATCGTCGTCAATTAAGATGACTCTGGGTCAGAAGATCTTACGTAGTATAAAACAAAGTCGCCGCTTCTGTCTGTTCGCTTAGTTAAACTTCGCAAGGGATGTTGATACGGCTTTCACCAATAGGTAGAGTGATTTAAGAGGAAGGTTTGTAAGTACAGTTTCATACTATTTTGTGATCACCGTGCCAAGCCAGAGCGGGTCGCTAGTTGATATTAAATATTGATTACATGGTGTTATCGAACATATCTATTTCATGGTTGTCTTTGGATCAATCTAACTAGTTACGAATTTTAATAATCAATTTTTTTTCATCAAATATATTCTAACAATAAAAAAACAGATAAGCCATTACAGAATATTAATTATTCAAATATTTATGGCAGTGTTTAATACACATGAAACATTATATTTACCTATGAAAAAGCTTTCATGCAGCTTTTGGTCCAGGCTGAGGGTAGGGAAATCAGAGATTTACCCTCCCAGGGTAGAGGGGAAAATCAGGCCCCCGGGAATAAAATTTACAATAAGTTGACCTAGTTCCTTGATTTACAAATTCCAGAGGGTTGTATTTTATGGAAGATATCTCATCTAGTTGTACTTAACAATGACGTGACGACAGACAAAGTAAAACAAGGAATAAACCTAACTCGTTTATGACTAGGTACTAGCTCGATAATGCATTCGGTACTGGTCAGTACTGGTCAGTACCGAATGCATGTCCTATGCGCCCAGAGTTGTGGGTTCGATCCCGACTCAGGACAAACATTAGTGGGATAAATACTTGTGTTTGTTCTGCGTATTAATATTTTTATATTTAAGTATAGATTTGTAATACCACTATTGAATCTGCTATCCATAACACAAGTGCTTATTAAGCTACTTACTTTGGAGTCAGATCAATGTATGTGATGTTATATTCATTATTATTAAACTCGTAATGCATATAAAAAAAATCCATCACCTCTTAATAACTAACTAACTAACTAAACTTCACGCCTCTTCCATAGCGGGGTAGGCAGAGAGAACCAAACACCATATGGCACGATCCTTACACACCAATAACTAGTCTCGATATATTTAAATATAACGCACCAGCTTTGATGTACAGCCCCCGAGAGCACTTTATCAAAAATAAAGACAATAGACGTCAAGTCGAGAAGATGTTTGCATTTCACTGCGTTGTCGGCGCGGAGGGATGCTGTGGAAATCAATTCTGAGTACAACAAATGCCTACAAAACGGAGGGTGCACGCGACTTGCGACAAGGGTACATCTCGAGGTCTGTTTCCATTGTCAGACGATAAAATTAAGTCTACACTGATATTAGGTACTTACAACGAGAAAAGTTTAAAGTTTTTTTTATAGATAAACATCCTACTGGGCAACCAAACGTGACACCGGTGTTTCCTGCCTAGCATGTAGTTAAAGGCGACTAATAGTATAGTACATAACATAACATACAATCACACCCATAATACCCAAGGCGGTAGGCAGAGATCAAAGAGGCAGCAGGCTCCTTAAGTCACAATTAGCCAAAAATAAAAGGTATAAGTATTCCCCCAATTCTAATCATGTAACTCAATCTAACTCAATTTTATTTTTGCTTATTGTTTTAGGAGCTTGGTCTGCACCTTGGCTACTGTGGATTGACGGATGTTGTTGGTAGACACCATCCGTTTCTCAAAATCCCATTTTTTTATAATGTCCTATTGTATCAATAATGTTGTCATTTTGTTCCCTAAATACTATAATTGAAATTAAATAAACTTTTAATTCCGACATATTATGCAAATTTAAAAATTACCACCAAAATTAAAAAATAACAAAAATTTACGTCCTCAAATGCCGTGCCGGATCAATAATGGACACATACGAGAAATGACCCACTTCCCTCGGATCTGGCGATAAGCACGAACGCCACTCACTACTTGTGTTCGGGACAAGTTAATTAATAACTCGCCAATCATTAGCGCTGTAAATAAAAGGCTAAGTTCAATGGCACCGGCTGCCAATTCAATGGAGGGAGTGAGATTCTTTTCAAAAAAATTTTAACTTATACATTAATACAGACACAGATAATTTAGTAAAAAGCAATTATTATTATTATTCCATTAATTAAGCGATAAGCTTGCCAACTTTTAAACAAGCATGTCCATATTAAGATTTCGTAGTGAATTATTATCATGTCATGTGTTACTTAAAGACTTTACCTATTCAAATCGCTGGTATTTTTTTAATTACAGTTATTAAGCAAATTTTTTGGCAAATACGACAAAAAAAATTCAAATATTCTTTTCATAAGAAAACTCCGAATCTACGGGCCGACATTTTTAACTTCAAATTCAATCTTTACAAACATGCCAATTCATAAAACGAAAATTTCGTTGATAAAGACCCAATACGTTCAACAACGGCTCCTCTCACCCCATTTGCGACACCCTCTACTGACTGATATAAAATAACACGGTGCTTTCTATAACCCCGCCAAGCATATTCGATATGCCCTACTTGTCGGAAGAAGTCCCGAGGGATCTTGAGACCCGACCTTATCAATTATTCACATTAATGACTTTCCTAAATCTAAATTGTCCTGTACGTGAATTTATTAATAAATAAACAGTATTTAAGAAGGAAAAACTTTAATAATAATAAGTATAGAAATTAAGTTATAAAAATGACTGCTCCTTAAAAAGTCCTTGAAAAACCAAGGAATCCGTATCACCGGATAATAGTTAACACTAACACCGAAAAGACTACCTATAGTAATTTAAACAATTTTTTTTTTTATTTTAGAAATATTTTTTTTCCTATAAAATATACCTAATAACTATCTTGCAATAGATAAAGAATAAAAATTCAGCAAAAATCATAAATGTCTCATCTACAAAACGCTCAGGATCGCAAGAATGCATTTCAGAACAGAAAAATTGCTATTCCAAGCTGAAAATGGGTTTGTCGTGTCACATAAATTTGCGATGAGCCAGGAGACCAACAATTCTGCTCTTGTCGCTCCGGGCATCCAGAGAATACAAATGCTGTTTAAAAAGTGGTTCGCTTTTAAAGCATACTGCATAGCTGCTAGTAGAAATATTTAAATAATGAAGCGAAGTGGCTAGATCTTTATCTAGTCTAAACATATGTAACTTTTTAAGCCTTGTATTTAATGGGTAATTTACAAATTAGAAGTTTCTTGACCTCGTCTCTTAACTCTGACTGCGTCACTATAGACTAATGTGTAAGTTAGCATGTATGCAAATGTACCTATTTAATGTCTATCTGTGTCTAAATATCTACAATATAAGCTATTATGCTTATTATGGAAGAACGAAATTGATGTGATAGACTAAACACCGACTATCTCGCATATCATACTCCTCAAGATGTACATGGTGAGAATTATCCTCAAAGCACCTTACATAAGGGGTAGGCAGAGTCAAAGGGACAGCAGGCCCCTTTAACCACATACAGCCAAAAACAAAACTGGCCTGGTTAGATGGAAAATTGTGAAAAATTTGTGACAAGTGGCTAGCTTGTCACCTACACAATCACATACCCAAAACCCGATATACCATTAGCTTGGGTTACCTTAAATCTACTAATTCATGTGTGTTAACATTCTGTGGGGAAAGAAATGCCCCACAAAATTTTAAAAAATAAAAAAAAACAACAATAAAAGCTGATACTTCCCATGACCACTTGCCGTCTTTATCGGCGATCATTTCACACCCACGATAAAAGCCATAACGCTCAACAAACACACTAATCGAGGCGATCACAATTAATCACCTTCCCCCAACCGGAGTCTAACCTATTACCGTCAAGGTGCAACCCGGCCGTCTAATAGCCCATTGCGACGAGCATGATGGATGATGCGATCTTGGGGCGTATGGCAGATGTCACGGGGCATCATAAAGATTGCTCTGGAAACGTGTATCATTTGCATTAGGTATGACATGATAATACTTTGGTTTAGGGCATTACCGTATACCGCATACACAAAATCCTTGGGCTTTATAAGTCGTAAAAGGCGACTAATTGTGTATTGGGTTTGTAATTTTAAAGGCGACGAGGGCAATCACTACTTTTTATAATTTTACCTACATTTAAACCAACTCGAATTTAGTTATATGTGATTTAAAGAGCTCAATACTCCTTGGGATCTGCCTACAGGAATGCATTGCAGGAATGATGATATGGCTACTTAGGTAAACAAAAGTCGCAAGACATTATTTTTAGATTTAAATATTATATCTGCGGTGGGGGGGTCTATTTACTGTCAATAATATTATATTGCTCCCCCCCCCCCCCCCCCTTGGATCAAAAAGAATATTGTATTGCCCCCCTAGACCGAAAGCTGCGTACGCCCATGTATATCTGTGCCCGATACTATCTACGCCGCAGTTTAAATTCCGTTTGCTTGCTTCTATTTGATAAAAAATATATATAATCTACCCAGAAGGTATATCGTTAGTCGTACTAAAGATATAAATACATCAACACCAAGCTTCACCTTTTATTGCATTAGTAGGTAAAGTTATGTAAGTAGACGAAATATACATACACAGCACAGAGTAATAATATACTACGTACAAATACACAGTAAAATATCGACATAAGCTCCACTTTATTTTTAGAAAAAAATCAAAATAAATTCAACCCTTTTTCGCATGTAAAATAAAGCCTGTACTACACATTGAACTATTATTACTAAATGGTACTACACAACATTATATCAATAGCCCGTCCCGAAATATCAATATGACGAATATTTCGCAACACAAATTTTCAACTTTCGCAAGCTTTCATAACACAACATTTTGTGCATCTAAAACGGCGGGGAAATTTCAAAACTGTTTTCGTAATTTGTTTTACAGAGTCTAAATCGGGTGAATGTCTAGAACATCTAATTTCAAACCTAACGAGACTGGAACACGCAAGGACGGTATGGCTAGATAAATCTACCACCGTGTACGGGTAGGTACGTTCAAGGACGTCCTTAATTAAACACCGAGTTACTTGGATTTGAATAATAATTAAGCTATCCATTATGGAATCAACGATCAAAGCCTTTGAGCGTGATATCGTTACCTGTATATGACAAGCAGTGTTACCAACCCTACTGTTTTAACAGTAGATTTGCTGTTTTCACATTAACGCCCCTGTTTTCTGTTTCATTCCTAATTTTTACTGTTTTCCAATTAGCGTCCTGCGCCACCTATTACACTATGCGAATATTTATGGATAACAACCTAAATGTATAGTTATAAAATATACCACAATGAAACTAAATTATCTGCTCTTGTCAGAATTCGAGGGAATTTCCCAACTAAAAGGAAAATGAGTCTGAAAATATTGAAGATGAGGCAATTGAGAATGAAAGTGGAGAATAATTTAACTTTGATTTTTGTTTTTGTTATGTTGTGTTCTGACCAATATTATGATATAACGATGTATGTTAGTCCTGGTAACTAGTAAAAGTAGGTAATTGTTTTAATTATATAAGGAAAGTATGATACATACATAACTTTACGCCTATAATCCCTGAAGGGGTAAGCAGAGCCAAAGAGGCAGCATGCCCCTTCAACCACATTCAGCCAAAAATAAAGCCGGGCTGGGTTAGAAGGAAAATTGTGAAATAGTAGTGACAAGCGGCTAACTTGTCGCCTACACAATCACACAACCAAAACCCGATATACTATTAGTCGCCTTTTACGACATGCTAGGCAAGAACCACAGTTGGCATATTCTTTTTAAGTCCCATACCAACATGGGACAGTGGTCTGGGTTGGATGGAAAGCTGTGAAAAAGGAAAAGCTTTTTTCACTTTACCTACTGTTTTCTCCTGTTTTTTTACTGGTGAGCTGCTGTTTTTAAGTTTTTTGGGGTTGGCAACACTGATGACAAGCGAGTCTATATTATGAGACTATTATGCGTCTATCCATATGTGTATCTCCATGTTAAGTGTATAGGAGTAGGAATAACAATTTTTTTCCACAATAATAAAAAATTGCCTTTGTTCTTTCTTAAGTTTAACCCTTTGGCGTATCAAATTTTAAAGTTATGGTTAAGGTGAAAATATAACTCATAAATACATCTGTCTGGTTGGACAAAACTGAAGAAAATAATGTATTACTTTGTCATTTATCTGCATTTAGACGATAAAAAGCGTCGTTCCTTTTGTTGTAAATTAGATACGCATAGATTTTCTTTCGATCACAAAACATACTAAAGGGTCCATAGCCCCACAATATATTTAAATCAACATTACTGTTCAGCAATCAATCTTATAATCTGCTTGACTGAAATGGATCGTAAAATCATAAATTAAAAACGTTAAGGAAGTGTACAATAAAACGTTCATGAACGCATAACTCTATACTTTTAACAATTTTAAATCGACCTAGATTAAAAGCCACATAAGGAAGGGATTTAGAGCCCCGGAATTTGCATACAAAGAAAAAAAAGCTATAGCTTTCTGCTTATGGATAGCTTACCCCTTGTATTCAATGTTCGATCTCTCTCTTTCTGTGAAATGGACTGTAAAATCGAGATGACTCTCATCAATCAATTTCCATATAATAGCTTCCATAATACATAAGCTATAGAATAAAACAGAATGTACTTACTCGCCATAACATACTAAACGACTTCCGAAAACCATCATACAATGACAGCCATCTCTTATATGATTGGAAACACAAAAAAACTCCACGTAATGTCCATAATTAAATTCCATTCACGTTCCACAGTGGATTTATTTTTGCATTTTTATGTTTATAGATCAATAGTATTGAGAGTACAATGGGCTCCCCTTGCGTTGTTCGATCGTTCAGACTAATACCAAATCGTTAACTCTGCATTCATAACAGTGCGTTTATAAAAAATATCACCCTTCGCGGCAGTATGTCATAGAGCTGTGGACGAAATAATTATCTGCACGAAATTTTAAATTACTTTAGTAGTGTTGTGCTAGCTTGATAAACAGAATATCGACAGTGTTTTTTATTAGTATTTATAGTTATTATTTATAGTTATTAGTCTATTTTAATATTTTCTATCTGTCTATTTGGTTTTGATTTTGTAGCTCATAACTTTTTTAAAAATGCGTCCATGTTGATAAAATAAAAATATCTGAAATCCTATTATTTAGATGTATTTTTAAATTTATAATAAAATGATTTAGTTGTTCAAGATATGTTCAAGATCTATAATATATTGGTACTTTTTAGCCAAAAACACTATTCAATAATTTTTTATTTAAAAATTATTGAATTAATCCAAACATTACATTTGAAAACTAAAAATTAATATTTTTTTATTGCTACGAATGATTTATAAGTGCGAAAAAAAGAGTTTGTCGATTTAATTAAAAAAAATAGGTCGATCCACAATAAAAATCGATTATCGACATTGTTCCCCGTCCCTACGTGTCTAGGCTAAATAGTAGGGTTGGCGCCATTTGTCAGCGCGCGTCGTCACGTGATCGCGGCCCGCGCGGATCGAGATTCAATTACGGCCGAGATACATCTGCCACGCTTTATGAACAATTCGCCATCCCAAGAAACAACAACACATGACACCTTGCACTGATGTTTAACAAGCTTTTTTAAAAAAAAAACAGTCATTGGTAACAATATCTACTAAATTTGTTACCAATGACTGTTTTTTTTTTTAAAAAGCTTGTTAAAACAACAATGCAAGGTGTCGTGTGTTGTTGTTTCTTGGGATGGCGAAGTACATTAGTATAAATACTTACATAGATTTGAAAAAATCCAGAGGTACGTACCGGGTTCGAATCCACCCCTCGGTTCCGTACAATGTAGTATATTGGTTCAGTTTCAAGAAATTGTTTTATTTCATGGCTGTGAATAATTTATTCACTTCATTTCATTGTGAAAAACAATCTAAAATTACACACGCAAAGGCATGTATGTAAACACAGGTATTTATACCACAAGCTCGGACGTGTGAGGAAACCTGCGCATTCAGACAACTGTGGATATGAACCATGATCCAATTGGAGAATGGAGATTAAATAACAGTCGCTTAGATGTATTGACCAGATTCGCTAAAACATTATCATTATTCAAACTAACCCCTACTAGGAACGAACAAGATCTAACACTAAGTTATTAATGAATAATAATACTTAGCGAGTGTATAAAACTAAATCGTCTGAAGTTTACACACTCTTAACAAACCATATTTTTATATAGACCAATTTCAAACTAAATCTCATTTTGACTGGCCTGTTGGTCGAGTGGTCAGAGACCCCGGCCACGAAACCAAGGGTCGAGAGTTCGAATCCCGCTGGGGGCAAATGTTTCGTGATGAACATGGACATTATTACTCGAGTCATGTATGTTTATAAACGTATTTAAGTATGTCTATCCGTTCACCTAGTATTCATAGTGCAAGCATAAGCTTAGTTTGGAACTAGGGAATTGGTGTGTCAGTCTGAAGATTTTTTTTTTTAAATACTGCTGGCGACAAACAGCTCACACGAACAAGAGGAACAAAGCGTTGCTTGACATTTCACCACTAATCCGGGATTACATATGGCTGCAGTAGTCCTATCGAACTTTACGACGGAGAAATCCGGACAAGGCCAATGAAGTTTACGAGTCTCGCATTAATGGTTATGTATATGAGAATAGTTAGAATGTTGCATATTAAAAGTCTCAGTGGAGGACATTTTTGACGCATGCATTATGTCCATTTTCGCCCAAAGCATAGAATATATCGGTTATATTAGTTATCCCCAATTCGATTCTTGATTCTTCTCGTTCTCTTTTGCTTTATTTCTTAATTATATAGATAGAGAATTTTTTCTAACCCTATCTATTTATCGACATCTACCCTCACCCTCCATTCGCTAGAGCACTATAGGATCTCTATCACTAAAGAATCGCTGCAGGAAAAGATAATTGTCGCTAAACAA
Organism: Glyphodes perspectalis; assembly: GCA_951394215.1. Lineage (NCBI taxonomy): Eukaryota > Metazoa > Arthropoda > Insecta > Lepidoptera > Crambidae > Glyphodes > Glyphodes perspectalis. The sequence goes on from OX596202.1 coordinate 4,253,480, forward strand.
TATAATTTGTTTTGGAAACATTTAAATCATGGTATGATGCAAACGTACGGAAAATACTAGTTCGATTTTTTCTATGAATATAAACCAATAATGTTGTTGTTAAATGTAATCATGCTATGTATATGTTAATTTTTGCTCACAGTCTAGTAAAAAAAGAAGGACTCCACGCTGTCATATTGTAGCGTGAAAGCCACGTTTATGCATGTGTAAGTGATACTTAAGGATACCAGATATCGGATATCTGTCATTTGTAGCACTTATTATGTCAATGTGTGACGTAAGTTGCGTGTCAAGTTGGAGCATCTGAGGAGCTTAAACGTCTAGTTAGTAGTGCGGAGTCCTTCTTTTTGTATTAGTCCGTGTTTTTGCTTCATATATGGTAAACAGACTATATAGTATATAGTGACACTTGTTACGACGGATAAGATTTTAACTGTAGAAACCAATCTGAATAGCAATTAAAAAAAAGAAAGCTTGTGAAGATTCTATTATAAGAACTAAATAGGATAATATAAAATTGATTCTAGCACGTGTCATGAAGAAATGAATATATTTATAAAATTCCTAAATCTTGTAAGTTTTACAGCATGAAACAAAAAGTAGGTTTCTGTGTATATGATATCATATCTGTAGTAACATCTATAATAATTTTTAACAAATTTCACCACAAACTCAGTAATGACGGATACCATGAATATTGTAATTATTATTATGTAATGCCTATGAAATAACTCAAAATATTGATCCAACCAGAACTACCCAACCCACTGTAATAGTAATGTAACGATTAACAAAATCGATTTGAAAGTTATTTTTCTACATGTACGACTAAAACTTAAAATAGTAATTATTCTGGGACTCTTGAACATTGTATGACTAAACCTGAATATAGTAATTATTCTCAGAGTTATCGTACAATATTCTTACAGATTGTTCAAAACGTTAGACGACCTCGCAACCATATTATTTTTAATATTCTCTATAAGTAAATAAGTGCATGATTAAAACATGAATGAAGGAATTTCACAAAATTAAATTCCAGTGAACAAATTTCACTACCGTAATACAACGTCTTACTATGAAGAGTTAGAAAAACCCTAATTGCACGTTTTCTCTTTCAGACGTGAAAGCTCAGTTACTTTCCATGCGCTTTTTATATAAAGCTCAAATATGAAACAACGCAGATATAATTTTTATTTTATTATATAATATTTATTTATATAAATTATATATTACCTATGTACCCGTCGACGATGTAAGCGTACAGTATCCACAACAATCCTAGGTGCGTGCATCGCGCGCGGGACGCCCTCAACATTTTTCCAAACTCACATTTTCCAGCATTTTCCACACGTAACTTTAAACTAGGAAGCTTCCAACCACATATTAATTACTAATCACCAGATTATCCCATTATCGATTGGGTCACTGACACATTGCATTTGTTTTTTAATTGGATTAAAGGTTGAACGGCTGCGATCGTAAACACGCGCGCGTGATCCCGCCGCTCGCTGCGTCACGCACGTCTATCATGCGTCGCGTTTGGCGAGCTACTGAATTCAGACTTCGAATTTGGAACGTTTGTAGAACCGCGCGGTCGTAGCTCGTAGCGTTTGTAGCGTTTCGGAAAAACCGCGTAACAAATTGATCGGTTTTCGGAACCCTTTGCTTATGTTTGTATGTCGGTTTAATTGATGTGGCGCGTTCGATCTTGAAATTGGGGCGACAGATCTTCAGCCCAACAATTGATCGTTTCGGAGAATAACGCTATATTTTCAAATATTTTATGCTTAGATTCAAGGATCCTTATTAAGTAGACCATCCTATGCAATTATACGGTTTTTTTTAACCGATTAAAAAAAAGGAGGAGGTTCTCAATTCGACTGTTCTTTTTTTATTTTTTTTTATTTCAGGCTACTAACCATGGGCGTATGCAGCTTTTGGACCAGGGTCCAGGTCCAGCAATACAATATAAAACCTCACAGAAACTTAAAATACATGAATGCATAATTATGCATTTAGTCCCATGTTGGTCTGGGACTTGGCCCATGTTGATCTGGGACAAAAAAAAGATTATGTCAACTGTGGTTCTTGCCTAGCATGTCGTAAAAGGCCACTAATGGTTTACGGGCTTTTGGGTATGTGACTGAGTAGGCGACGAGCTAACCACTTGTCACTCCTTTTTCACAACTTTCCATCCTACCCAGCCCACTGTTCCATGTTGGTCTGGGACTTAAAAAGAATATGCCAACTGTGGTTCTTACACCTAGCATGTCGTAAAAGACGACTAATGGTATATTGGGTTTTGGGTGTGTGATTGTGTAGGCGACAGATTAGCCGCTTGTCACTGCTTTTTCACAATTTTCCATCTAACCCAGCCTGGCATTATTTTTGGCTGAATGGGGTTAAAGGGGCATGCTGCTCTTTTGACTCTGCCTACCCCTTCGGAGATTATGGGCGTGATGTTATGTATGTTATGTATGTAAACATATGTTATGACATAATTGTTGGAAGTGGATGACATCATTTCATATCTCCTATTAGGTACTTACTACAAACGCAATACTCGTCGGCTCGCCTAGTACCCGTCATTAACTAATGTCTACAATCAATTCTTTGTTTCACGCCTATGCGTATAATAACGGTTTAATCTTCAATGCTATGTGCTACGCATAAAGAACGTTTATAGCCCAAACTATTAACTTTTAAATGAGCCGTGGCGAACAACTTACAAATAACTTAAGACTACGGCAATAGTGTTGTCTTATCTCACCATTACAATAAGTATGTTTGTTTCTACCGATTTGATGACATACATAAAGAAAGACTTATAGTGAGGATGATGGATGATACACTAGCATCTTTCCGCTTTTAATAATTTATTGATGGATAGTAGTTATGCGTTTAGAGTAAAAAATTATTAAATATTTCAAATTTTACATATATATGTACATACATAATTTCACGCCTTTTTCCCATGGGGGAGGCAGAGATCACATACTTTAATTTGCTACGATCCTGACACACACCTTTCGCTTATTTTATGTAACATTTTAATCAAAATTAAATCATAATTTGTTCGTGCATTCAGTTCAGCATGCGTTTTTGATCATATTCCTTTATCAATTCTTCCACCGTAACTATTTTCAATATTCCTTCTATTAAAGGTAGACGACAAAAACGCTCAAATGCTTCCAAACTCTAGAAAAATTATGGGAGCTGGATCTATAGACAAACTACCAATGTAGCAATAAATGACTTTTTGTATCTAGAAGAAAACTATTTAAATTGACCAGTCCCAGAATGCTCACTGGACGCCTATTGTGATCCGACACTTAGGAAATAGAATAAGACCTGCGTTTATAAAAAGTGGATTACTTAGTGATGGACGTCCCACGTAACCAGGTAACCCAGCACGCCACTCACACCAGCTTTATGTCAAGTCCGTCAGTTGAGACTTGAAGCTCTTGAGCTTTTGTGGCTTCATGGATCCACTGACTACTTACGTTCAATTTAATATCTACTAGCTGACCCGGCGCACTTCGTAACGCCCCGTTCTCGGATTTTCAATACCCTTTTTTTTCCGTGCAACTTTATTATTTTTTTCTTTCATAAGAACCTTCACCTGATAATAACAAACACAACTAAAAAAGAATTAGCGAAATCGGTTAGCTGTTCTCAAGATTTGCGGTTAGCAACACATTCAGCGATTCATTTTTATATTATAGATAGGTCAGCGAATTGTTATGTTGTTATTTACAGGGGAAATGTATAGAGGTGAACTTTCATTCCCATTTTCCCAGAGAAATCATTTTAAAATCCCCACCAGTGGAATGTAGAATATCTGTTACATCGGACTTTGACCGGCGAAATGTCCTGGTTCTTAGTCTCTTCTGGTGAATTGACAAAGACGACAAAGGATGGTACTGAATGAACACTACATGGAGACTTTGGAGACTTTGAAATGGTTTTTATAATATGGTATGACAATAGGCTAAATGTATTTATTTAAGCGGTCTGGAATCCCCCTTTCTGTTCGATATGTAGGTATATTGTACTGCTTTTCAAAGTCACAGATCAGAAAAAGCTAGTAAAATTGGCATGCCTCGAAATCAGTATAGCACCGTCAATACAGATTCATTCTAGTGTTGGTGCCACAGGAGTACCACTGGCATAGTCCTCTTAACACAGTAGGATGATTCAATACTTTGATGTGTAACTTACTGTAAAACCATTGTAACCCTGCTTGTTGCCATTGCCATTGTAACCCCCACTAATCACAAACTAAGTACACTACAGATAAGCAATGAGCTAGATTAGCCGTTATTATTTTAGTCAATAACAGCTTATCCTACTAGTCCTACACACTTTCAGCCTTTTGAATAAAAAGCCTTTCGTAAATCGAGTTCATACCGAACACTAATGTTGTACATTTTCAATCATAAATGGCGTTTATAACCCTTATAACCCTTAAGGTGTCCGATGTTGGTCAGGGACTTAAAAAAGAAGGTGCCAACTATGTTTCTTGCCTAGCATGTCATAAAAGGCGACTAATGGTATATGGGGTTGTGGGTATGTGATTGTGTAGGCGCCAGGCTAACTGCTTGTCACAACTTTTTCACAATTTTCCATCTAGCCCAGCCCAGTTTTGTTTTTAGCTGAATGTGATTAAAGGGGCCTGCTGCCTCTTTGACTCTGCCTACCCCTTCGGGGATTATGGGCGTGATGTTATGTTATGTGGTATGTTATGTAAGGTAGCAGAAATAAGGCACCTGCCACTGACAAACAATTTTAGCAATTAAAGCGTTACCACGCACAATTATTGAGCGTTAATGCCACGCCCGCTTGTTTCGTGCAAAAAACCTTATCTTCAATTGAAAACGTCATTCCACCCAAGCTCCACCGTCCCACGATCAAGAGGTAATCTGACGACCCGCCCTAGTTCCAGATTACCAATAAATCATATTTATTATCTACCAATAACACATTTATTTCCTCAATAGGTTAAAGACGACTATGATTCTACCGATTGACAGACAGACAATACCGATTTCGTTTTTGGACATTACCAAATCAGAGGTAAAAGAATACCGCATAGAGAAATCCGTGTCAGGGCGCATTAGTATGGGCAAAAGGGCCACTATTGTATAAGGGCAGGCCCTTAACAATTCAATCACGTGCCGCGATGTCCTGTGAATCTAGGTGGTGGTCGGGTCACTGTCGGGTGTTTAGAAAGCGGTCACATGAAGGGCTTGACAAGAAAGTCATGTGCATACAGGGTTATATACATACAATAAATCATCACGCTCAATCTCTGAAGGGATAGGCAGTCTATGAAGCAAGAAAGCTGTAGAAAACACAAGTAGCCAAAATAAGTTTTAGTTGGGTTAGATGGAAGTAGTGACACGTGGCTAACTCGTCGCTATACTACCACAAACCCAATACCCAATACACTATTAGTCGCCTTCAACGACATGCTACGCAAGGAACACCGTTGGCACATATTTTTGGGAAGAATATCACGATCACATGTTGGATTGTGTAACATGTGTTTTAATAGGGTATTTTACTCTAGCACTTTTTATCTGAAAAATTCTGTTAAATAGGTTCAACTTAATATTAAAATACCGAATATCATGTTTCAAAAATGAATTTGATAATATTAACTGTTATAAATACAATTTAATAGTTATAAATAGCGCGTAATCATCATGTGACTAAAACGGCGTTTACGTCATACCGTCTGTAAGGCCTCATCCAAGGAGACGCGGGGCGTTAGGCGGCGCGGCGCGCGGCGCTCTTCGCAGGGCGTCGAGCGTTTCTCCGTTCATGGACAGGTGGCGCGTGACGCGGCCCGCCACTATTCACGCGCCAAAACAAATTTATGGTAGGTAACTTTAAAGCTACATATTATGTGGGCTGTACTACTAGTGTATTCATTCATGAACGAACGCGGCGCGGTGTCTGCCGCGACCGACACGGCGGCGCTCGCGGCGTCCCTCGCGTCGTCGCTTGCGTCGTTGCACGCCGCTCCCCCGAGTGACGGTGGGCAAGGCATTCCCCACGTAAAAAAAGTGGCCCTAATGTATAATGCGCTTAAAATAACATTATATACCTTCAAACACAAGGTTCCAATAAAACAGTCAAATACGCTTAAATACAAATTTATTTTGTGGCGTTACTCGTATCCTAAGTAAACCTAAGTAAAATACAATACACATCCACAGTAATAATACACCTTAATACAGATACAGTCTGTCGCATAAAGCACAAGTGGGTATCCCCAAGTCATTATCCTGTGATTGGTCACTTAAGTGTAAAAAAAATCTAAATTAATTCAAAAATGGATTTTTGGCTATTGAAGTAAGTATTCATTGTATTTATATTAAATACTAGGGGGGTCTCCTTAAACTGCGCGGACTCCTTAGTATCATTATATGGTATAACAATTATTGCGGATCCAACCAAACAATTACAATTGAAACTTTAATTATTCGTGTTCATTAATTCCCTTAGAGGTACTCACGGACTGCTAAGAGTCCACGGACAAAATGTCAGGAAATCCTATTTTAGATCATACATATGTACCCATTGGATATTTATATGTATGTAGACTATTAGAAATACGTTTGGGACAACTGCAACCACGATTACTATTTATCATTGTCAACATCTTTTGAATTTTTGCACTAAGGTACACTTAACATAACACACCAGTTATAAATATGTTTCTTAGCATTGATACGTAGCAAACGTGGTTTTTAAAATCTGTTTTTAATATAAATAAATAAATCTTAGGTATACATTATACACGCTGGTCTTCAGTACTATGACAGGAAAAAATAGATTATAAATAATAAAAAAAGTGTGCCTTCACGGGAAATTGGCGCCAATGGAAATATTCAGCATACCTGACAAGTTCTGTTAAATATATTTTTTTAATTTGATACTAATTTAAATTTTACTAATAATTGATGCATTTTCTCGTTATTTAGCTAATACTTTCTATCTAATGTTTTGATACTTTGAAAGCAATTTTAATTTATTGAGTTTAGTCCGCAGTACGTTTATTTTTAATAAGTTAGTTCTTTTTAATACAAATATATAGTTTGTGTGATAGAAGATTATCACATTAACTGAAAATATTATATTCTAAACGTTAAAGACATAGACACGAAGCCAAAAATAACAGAAATCTAGTAAAATAAACGTCAAAATCTTAAATCAATAAATCCATTGAATGTATGGTACAAGGAAAGTATTAAGTATATATAGATTGGTCTATCAACATTTTCATTTTCATTATTTATTTACAATAGTATAGTCCGTTAGTTAAGGCAAATAATTACAGTCGGTTCGCTCGTAGGATGACGCCGATATTGGTACAATGGCCAAGTGCTGGCAACACTAAACTAGGAAACTATGATAAGTTATTTTTTTAGGTTTTCACGATATATTTAATGGCGGATCCAGGATTATGGTTAGGGGAGAGGGAGAAGTCTTCAACAAAGTAGTAGGTAGATTAGGTAGTAGTACTATGAAAATAGGATATAGATTTACTGTCGAGAATGTGGGCTCAACCACATAGCATCCCCTGCCCCTGGACCTGCTACTGTTATGTTCAATACAAGGTGTTAGGACAATGCTTTATATATATTTTACCCCCTTTACGCCGCACCCGCTCGCTGGGAGACTCGCTGGGCCTCCCGGAAGGGTCTCACCCGGTGGGTCCGACCGCGCAGAGGGTGCACCAGATAGCGCAAGGGGTCCTCCCCTTGTGCTATCTCTCTTTAGCCGAGAGGCACAAACACCCCGTGCCTGAAAGCACGGGAGAAGACGCCCGGGCAATGAGCACCCGCTCAGGGCCCGTAGCCACCCCTGAGGGGCGAAGATCCAACGACAACGACATATTTTACGCCATTCTTATTTTCATCATTGAGTATGAAGCCATTAGCAAATAAAAAAGACTCTAAAAAGATCAAACATAATATTAACCCCTAGCGAGTTTTGAAATGGCAAGGTTCTGGTCTAGTCGCCTGTCTATTAAATAAAAAAACATCCAGAACTAATATTTTACATCTACTGCATCACCAAAAGCATCACCATTACACCTTGCACGTACATAAACCACCAACTTATTTCATCTTACATACAAGATAATATTTATAAATCACATAATATATCCAACATGAAGTTGGACTTACACAAATCCTTAAATACTATAAACACTACCTCCATATTAGATCTAATACAAACATTTGACAATTAAGAAACACTTATTATATAGTCATAGGATATTTTAATAATATTTACGGAAAACATAAATATGTTAACTTTTAGATAGATAGCCAGTTTGTGTGATAATTAACATCGATAATTGTCAACACCGATGATAACAAATACAAAACAATAACTATGCGAACATCTTATTGAAAAATGTGCATAAATGAATAAATTTCTCGGAAATAATAAATACGAACAAAATTAAAATCAAAACCAATTTTAAATGCTTAAGCAGTTCCAGTAACAATTATAAGCCACATAAATAATTATCAATTTAAGCTTACAGTACAGGTACGCAATTTGACAGTCAATAAAATTAGTTTTTTTTTTAAATCATGTTCCAAAGTCATTATTAAATCATGCAATGATAAAATTTTGTGGAAATCAAATTACAGATTTTACTATATTACAGGTTAGGTTTATAATTATCAAATTACAAACCTATTTAACTAGTGTCCAAAATTATGTTAATAAACTAAGGTTTACTAATCAGTGGTACTATTGGGGAAATTATAAAATATGGCTTTGTGATTTTAATATTTGTTTCCCACATTTTTTGTATTTCAAGAGATCGGAGAACATTTGATACCAAATAATTCTTTACCCTTACCATACAGATTGTTTTTTTTAGTCATTTTATTAGTTATCTTTAAATATATATATATGGGGATATTGACTCAAACACGAATCACTGATGAATTTTAAATAAGGTGGCATTTCAATGTGTCATCATCTTCCTAGCGTTATGTCCCGTGCTTAGACGGGGTCCGCTTAGACCATGATCCAGGATGTAGCGAATCCCTAAGATAGGGGAACCAGACAATTTTTGGATCATGGTTACAAATCCAAAGTTGTTTGAATTTGCAGGTTTCATCACGATGTTTTCCTTCAACGGCGAGCTAGTGGTATAAATACGTACATAGATTTGAAAATTCCAGAGGTACGTGCCCGGGTTTGAACCCGCACTCCTCGGTTAAGAGGCGCGTGTCCTAACCATTGAGCTACCACCGCTCTTACCCCGATATTCTAGTCTTACAACCAAAATATCTGAACATATAACTGAACAGTCAACATCCCCATTGAGCTTTTAACTGAAATATATATGGAAGAAATTACATTTTCATTAGCTTGTATCAATACTATGATAACATACCAACAAGATGAGATAACGCAACAAATAAATGCGTTCGTTGGTAAGGGGTGCCTTAAAACTACAACTCGACCTGCTGTTTAGATCCTTATCGTACTGACGGTTAACAAGCGTTTTCAAAGCGGAGCGGATGCGTAGCGAACACGTTGCGGTCGCGCAACGTGTTCGTTACCTGTGCGAGGCGTACGATATACTCAGTGACATAATAGATTTCGACGAGGAAACACTGCTGTTAGCATTATTACTCCGTAGACGCAAGAAAGGCCTGCGTGTGAGACTGTACAAAATGTATTCGCGGCGCAAACGTTGCGCGGCCGCGGCGTCTTCGCCGCGCATGCTCGGCGTATTCGCCACGCATCCGTTTCGCCTAAAAAACGCTCGCAATCCGTCAGTATGATAACTCCGTTAATCCGAAAGAACCATAAGAAAAAAAATTTAAGGTCGTAATGTAAAAGCGATTGGCTATACAATAACTAAGGCTACAACACTTCTGTGTCGTCGCACTGTCGTGACCAGTCAGAAACATATCAGCCCTATACATTTAGTATGCTTGCAAACACATTATCAGGATGTGTCATAGCGACAACACTAATTTGTTTCCAACGATACTAAATGTCCGATGTTGGTCTGGGACTTAAAAAATAATATGCCAACTGTGTTTCTTGCCTAGCATGTCGTTAAAGGCAACTTATGGTATATGGGCTAGCTCGTCATACTTGGGTATGTGATTGTGTAAGCCACGAGCAAGCCACTTGTCACTATTTTTTCACAATTTTGCATTTAACCGAGCCCAGTTTTGTTATGATACTAAATATAGCAAACCGACACGATTCCGACGGACCACGACACATAGGAGAGCTGCCGATTCATCCGTCTTACCGGATTCCCTCAAAATTAAAACTTATTTTACATTTTCAAAGACTCTCTTTCTCTCGATCTTTTTATTTACCGTAACTAAATCATTAGTACAAAATAAAGACGCCGCTATTGTCTGTCCGATTAGAATTTAGTGAAGTTTAGTTAGAATTTCATCAATATATAAAGTGGTTCATGAGTTATATATGTATAAACCCATGTTGTATAGTATATATTTTGTATAAGTATACATTACAGTTTTATCTTGTTATGTACTCGCCGTACGTGTCCCGTGTTGGTCTAGGACTTAAAAATAATTTGCTAACTGTGTTTCTTGCCTAGCATGTCGTAAAATGCGACTAATGGTATATCGGGTTTTGGGTATGTGATTGTGTAGGCGACAAGCTAGCCGCTTGTCACTACTTTTTCACAATTTCCATCTAACCCAGCCCAGATTTATTTATTTTTGGCTGAATGTGATTAAAGGGGCCTGCTGTCCCTTTGACTCTGCCTACCCCTTCGGGGATTATGGGCGTGATGTTATGTTGTACGAAGCTAGGACAGGTCGCGGTTGATCAGATACATTGACAGCTCTCAGCTAACAAGCATGACACAGTACTGTTGCGTAAGAGACGGACACAACAGTTTGTAGCAGACGTAAGAGAGGCACGCAACTGTTTACATCTGCGGCAGCGACTCGATGGGCGTCGCGAACTTGAAGTCGTCCGGGAACAGCTTGGCCGCGTACGGGTACATGAGCTTGTACGACTGGCGGATGGTGACGTCGGCCACGCCGGCGATGTCGCCGATCTCCTTCTGGCTGCGCTTGTCTTCTGATGCCTGGAAGAATTGATGGTCACTGTTAGTTTTTTTGTCATTGAAGTCAAAATAAATTTGGCATGTAAACCAGGGACAGTCAGAGAGGTCATAGTGTCTTGACTACTCAAATTTTTCACAAACAATATACCTTTGAATTATTTATATTTATTTCCTTCATATATAATGTATAAGCTGAAATTTAACATACATACCCAGAGACATTAATCTAAATGAACACAAAATTTTATTCCATTCTTATATATTCATATGAGATAATATTAATTTATCTTTGGCAGAAACGGATCAAGGCTAAGAATACATTATATTAATGTTTCGTATGATTCATTTATTAAGGAAAAACTCTAATACCTGTGAAGCCATATAAATAGCCGCTGCCGCAACCGAGATGGGGCTGCGTCCAGAAACGATATCCAGCTCCCCAGCTTTCCTCGCGATGTGGGTCGCGGCTCTTTGTACTGAATTGGGCAGGCTCAAGTTGGAGCAGAAGCGGGACATGAAGTCCGCTGTGGTGATCAGGTCGACTGACGTCTCCAGAGCCTTGAGGATCAGTTTGAAGCACCGTCCGATCTCTTTCTTGCTTATTTTGCTGACGGCACAGATCTCCTTGAAGGTGCGGGGCACTCCTTCCTGCCGGCACGCGATGTACAAACAAGCAGACGCGATGGCGTCGTTCGCTCTACCCTTTAAGTTTTTACCGTCGTGCACCTGAAAAGGGAAATTAACATTTTGTTTTAAAATTAAATTGTAACTACATAGAAACAACTCTAAGTGTACAAAATTTAATTTATTTATACATAACTAGCGACTATACATAAAGAGCGGTGGTAGCTCAATGGTAAGAACACGCGCCTCTTAACCGAGGAGTGCGGTTCAAACCCGGACACATACCTCTGGATTTTCCAAATCTATGTACGTATTCATACCACTAGCTCGACGGTGAAGAAAAACATTGTGATAAAACCTGCAAATTCAAACAAGTTTGAATTTGTAACCATGACCAAAAATTGTCTGGTTCCCCTATCTTACAAAGTTACGGGTTACGAAGGTCAGATCGGCAGTCGTAATTACCAGACTCGCTAAATCCTGGATCATGGTCTAAGCGGACCCCGTCTAAGCATGTGACATAACGCTAGGAAGATGATATACATAACTAGCGACCCGCCCCGGCTTCGCACAAATCAATATGACAAATACATATAATGTTTGTGTCATATTGATGTATATTTTATATGTAACCTTCCTCTTGAATCACTCATATCTAATAGTGAAAACCGCATTAACATATCTTGCATTTGCGACTTGGTTTATACTATGTAAAGATTAAATTGACCCTATCATATCATTTAACATGTACATGCAGAAATATTTTAGTTAGGAATATTTAATGTAAATTTGAGGTCATACACATATATAGCTTTAAAAATGATTATATTGCTAATTTGGTTTTATATCAATAAGCATTTCCATCTGTTATTTTTATCTTAAGAGAATTAGTACCGTTTTTAATTCAAGCTCCCTATTCAACTACATATAGGCATATACTTTAAATTTCCAATATCTATATATAGTGAGAGGCGTGAAGTTTATTTAGTTATTTATATAAGGTATATTTATTTTATTTATATAAGGTACAACTAGGTATAAATATACCTAATTGTATGAAAAAAACAATAGAAGATAATGTGAATTTAATTTGACCTTCATAATAATTAAAATGAAAATGAGACAAAGTTATAAGAATACAATGTATCACATTGCTACTATGTTGTTGATACTAAATTGCACCACAATATAAAACCAATACATAGTAGAGTTTACATAGAAAAGTGTTAGTAATAGTTTGGTCATAGTTATATTTACTTACATGCTATGCATATCTTTAAATATCGAATGACATGGTAAGTAAATTGCTTTTTAATGTTATTTAAACTTTGTTGTTAGATTAAGTAGAACAATATTCTTAAGTTACATAAGAGAACTCTGAGTACAATTCTACTTTTCTGCTCATTTCTATGATTCGGTTCATTATTAAGAAATATAAACTACCAAGATGTTAAATTTAATACCATCATTACCAATATGATTAGCATACCTGCTTGAATAAATTGTTTGCTCTGTCCACAATAGTTTTAGGCAAGTTTATCCTGTCAGCCATTGTATTGATCTCCCTGAATGCATTTATCAGCGCTCTGTCAGTACTGCTGATGTTTCTCCTGTTCTGATATTTTGAAACACCGAAGCTGTCAAAGGAAGCATCCCCTCGGCCAGGACCAATGATTGTGGATAGATCTCCTCCAGACAACAGTGGATTTTCCGGCCCACCAACACGAGATGGGTCTACGCCAGACTTTTCATTGCTGAATGTACGCCATTCTGAACCGACATCTATGACTCTGTAATACAAAATTTATTAATTATGTAGCTTTAACATGTTTTTGGATTTAGGACAAAGTTTACTGTATAATATGACCTGTAAAAAGGGCAAGGAAGAAGCACGGACAAGTAAAAAAAGAAGGACTGCTCTGTCCTACTACAGCATAAAGCCAAGTTTATGCATGTATGAGTGAGATTCTTAACGTTAATAGATATCTGGTCAATGTGTGCTGTAAATTGCGTGTTAAATTGGAGCACCTACGGAGCTTTAACATCTAGTTAGTGGCGTCCTTCTTTTTCTAGTCCGTGGGAAGAAGAAGAATAATAGATTAATATGGTATTAATACTATGCCTTGGTATGTGCATATTTGACTTAAATCTTTTTATTCAAAATCTTTCCTTTTAGTCTATTTTTGAGTGAAACTAAGTTCGTTAGGAGAAGAAATGTGTTTTTTTCAATGAGTCTGATTTAAAATTTACAAGAATGCTCAAACAAGTCATACTCTGAATGATCCCAAATCTGTTGTGTCTGAAATGTCCATCAGAATGAAATGTCAATCTGAAATGTCCCAAATCATTGAAGAGTACAAACCAAAAAGGAATGGTACCGGGTGCTATACCAGGTATGCTTATTAAACCTAGAAAAAAAGGATTCAAGACAAAGCACTCTTAAAACACAAAGTGCATCATGTGTCAAGCACATTTTGTATATTTTTTTTACTATATATATCACCACTTTTTTTTCTTTAACTTAATTTATTTCCTTACTTAACCTTAAATTATAATAGTATACTTAATACAAAGACTGATATTTTCAATTGTACAACTGTTATATAAAATACAGTTTAAACAGAGGTAGACTCTGGTATATTCATTCAAATAAACTCGGCTTCTTAATTTTTTTTAATGATAATAAACTGTTGACCAAATATAATAACTAAATTACACAATCAACAATTTATAAGGCAGAGCAATATACAATGTATACCTATACAATAAATAACAATATTGCATCCTTCACCTACTATTATTGCCTGACATAGATAATGCAATGAGCTACGATTTTCCAGGAATTATTATTAACTTCAGAACAGATGGACATAAATCGTCAAAAGATACTTAGATGATAAAAAAATATGACATACTATTATACAGCTACCCTCATTGCTGCGAATATAATCTTGCTGACCTTATCTTACCAAACGTGTACTGTTATTTACCAATATCATAATTATAAATTTTGCATCTACATTTGGTAAATTGCGAAGAACTTGAGAGGTACATTGGAAAAACATAAAAACTGTATATGTTTTTATTCATATTCACTTTAATTATAGAGAGCCCAGCTAGAAAGACAAAACTTTCAAGCTGAATTTCTTGAGTTCTTTTTGGATGGCCTTGAATTTGATACATAAATTGGGAGGTACATTGGTAGTACATTAGATCAGTATATTTTTTATGTATTTCGAACGTTAAACAGCCGAGGGCCCAGTTGGGAAGATCAGGCACTTTATCGTAATTTCTGCCATAGCAGTTGAGGTACAATGAATCCTGTTTATAAACTCGAAAGGTACATTGAGCAACTGAAGGATTGCCATTAGTTTTATGTATATTTTAAGTCTATCTCGGGGAGGCCCTCTAAGAAGGAACACATTGTAAATCCCCATCACAAATTCAAAGGTTTAACACACTTTATCACCTCTGCCAGTTAATAATAATGTGAATATTAAAAATATTCTTTATGGATTATGAGCGTGATGTTATGTACGTATGTATATTAAGATAATTCACAAACCTATTTCTGCGCATATAGGTACCACCACTTAGCTAGGTATAATTGGCCAGTAGAGGATGTATCATTAATACATAAAGAAGCTTCAAGACAGATTTTACTCATAATTTGGTAGTTAATACCACCTTGATACAATTAAGGGAAATCAAGAATGCCTTAAGCTGGCATAGTAATTGCCACAATCGGATACCGTCGGTTAATATTTTTGTTATTGCAAAATTTAAGACCAACTTCAAACTTACCTGTCGCCTACTACGAGGCCACATTCCGAACATATCATGTCCCCAGCCCTGTAGTCCTCAATGAGAGGGGCATCGGGATGAGCATAGCACACCACTTTATTCGCCTCAATTCTAAAACCACAAAGAAAGTAGGTTCAAGTAATCATCCAACAAGTAGAAATCACACCATCAGGTAACGTTGTTGCGCTTCTATAGACTTATTCGTCACCACCGACAACTTACGTAAAGCCATAGCGTATTTTAACGATATTCTGCTGTACAATAATAAAATTACTTCATTACGAACGAAACAAGAATAAAAATAAATTAGAAAAACAGACCTCGACGTGCTCGCCATGATTGTCAAGTTGTCATAGACTAAATCAGTTTTTTTTGCATCAAACAACATTTTAGACGGTATCAACTTCTTTTAAGAAGCCATAGACAAACAAAAGCTATAGCTAATATGTATATATTTCGTTTTAGTGCACATTAGCTTACATATTTTTCTTACGATATATTTTATTTGTATTTATATTAATACATACAAGACGTGTTTTGAATTAAATACATAATTTCTAGCCATGAGTTTATTGAACTGCTCTGATAGATGGCGTTAGCAACAACTTAGCCAATGAGCGCAAATATGGCGCGAATTATTTAACTCAAAATGTATTTTATGTTGGTAACTCAATACTCAATTCAATGTTGGCAGTTAAGTTATAACTAAGTATGTTATTTTAAATCTGTGCCTAATTTCACTTAGTAAAATATTTTTATGATCCTGCATGTATTGTATTTATTAGTATGGAAGTGGAACCTAAAAGTGTAATTTTGATCTTTAAAGGGTTTCTTTTGACGTGAAGGTAGCCGTGTTTAAAGTTTCTACTAGGTCCTCATATTCGTGAGGGAAGACATCGTGAAAAAACCTGCACATCCACCAACTACCTACCTATGTATGTGTACCTAACCATGATCCAAATTGTCTGGTTCCCATATCTAAGAGTTTCGAAGATCCGATCGGCAGCCACTTCATTAGATATAATAACCAGACTCGCTGAATCATGATTGGGTTTTATTTTACGTGGGGAATGCATTTACCCACCTTCCAAGTAAACCTGGGTTCGGCCTACAAGGGTATTCCGGGCTGTAGAGCTTAGGGAAATCACTCCTCTACCAACTAAACCTCATGGTGATCATTCCTTGGGCCCCACTACGGGACTCTTCGCGGAATCTACGCCACACGCCGCAGACGATCCATGCGGCCCCTCTCGAGGGTGAGGCAACCTCTCCCCCAGAACACCTCGTAGGTGCTTACGACGGCACCAACCACAGTGTCACCCCATCCATTTAGCAGACGGGGATCCACGTGTCGTCGTCTTCACTGGGGCTGCTTAACAATAAACTGCTTAAAATTGACAAGCTCGATGGCGCATTCGGTAGTGACCCTGCCCCATGCGCCAAGAGTTGTGGGTTCGATCCCCACTCAGGACAAATATTCGTGTGATGAATACTTGTGTTTGTTCTGTGTCTGGGTGTTAATTACCAATATTTAAGTATATATTTGTAATACCACTGTTGTTTCTGATATCCGTAACACAAGTGCTTAAGCTACTTACTTCGGAGTCAGATCAATGTATGTGATGTCGTTGAATATTTATTTATTTATTTTATTTTATTTAACGAAGTGAGTGCAGGCCCCCCACAAACAACCCGCAGCCCGCAGCCTCCTGTAGGGCGCTCTCCCTCTGCGCACCGTTATGTCGCACCGCCTACCAGGAGCTCTCGCTCGCCACCATGGCAGAGACCACAGATGGCAGCGAGAGGTGCGTAGATCATGGTCCAAGTGGACCCCGAAGAAGCTGGAGCCGGATGCTGACAGATCTGATGCATTACGTACCTACTACAAAATATAATAAACTACAAAATAATTGCAATTTATGTAGGTACATCATTAGACAGGCCCGTTGGTCGAGTGGTCAGAAACCCTGGTCACTAAACCAAGAGTCGTGGGCTCGAATCCTGGTAGGGGCAAATGTTTCGTGTGATGAACATGGACTTGTACTCGAGTCATGGATGTTTATAAACTTATTTAAGTATGTCTATCCGTTCACCTAGTACCTATCCATAGCACAAGCTTATAAGCTTAGTTTGGAACTAGGGAATTGGTGTGTCAGTCTGGAGAATTTATTATTTTTATTATTATTTTATAATTATTGTTTATTTAAAAGTTGGTTAAAACTTGTATTTGAATTCCTTGATACATACCTAAAGAAAACTTCTGAACATTAAAAATATCATCAACTTTTATTAATTTGCGCAATATGTGAGTAATGAATGACTTAATCGAATAATAATGGCCTAATCGACGCCCGATTAAAAATTGCAATGACTTGGTTCACTCTGTAAGCGGGCCAGTAGGTCAACCAGCTCACTGCAACGATTCGAGCCTAGACTGGGCATACGTTTTTTCTTCATACGTCTTATAAATTGTGATGGCATATGCAAGATTTAAATTTATTTTGATGAAATTTATATGTTGTATGTAATAACTATGTACTTCATTTTAATTATGAATGCAAAAGTGAGTTTGTTTGTTCTTCTTTAAAATCTCAGGCCTATTAGAAAACGTTCTATGTTGTCTAATATTTTATGATTCCTCCTTGGCCGCTACGCCGAGGTATTGGTAAAATAGGTACTGCCCCAGTTTGACTAATATCCCTCGCGTGTCCTTACTATAATGGAGCTTCAATTAAATGCAATAGAAGTTTATTTGTATCACTACATGTATGATTTGTTTCCAGAAAGCAACATAATTCCCACTTCACTCAACCCTATGGAGCGGAAAATCCCTGACAATCGCACACGCTATGACACTGTCAAGTTTTTTTGCCATATTTAACACATTTTTATTAATGTTGGTACATAACTTAATGAAACATTTATATTTTTTGTACTTTCGTCACCACGAGGCGTAACACAAACTCATCTGCAATGCGAACTCGAAACACGATGTGTACATAACACCCGCCTCCGCAACCTGAAGATGACGTTGAAAAGATGTGAAACGTCTCGATCCGTGACGAGGGTAAAGTGGAGTAACGGCGAGATGAAACTTCACGCCCAACACTCTTGTAACAACACGAACAACTCCAGCTGGCGTTGCGTGACACAAGGACACGTGAGAAAGGTTTCAGCCATCACGTGCTTTGTTTTCAGTCGGGAAGGCGAAACCGCTGGAACGGGAGTGGTGTAATATATTATGACGTCGACGGGACGAGCTGCGACAGCTTTAATTGCGTTTACTCCTAATTGAACCTTACACTCTCCTCGAGATTGCGTTAATCTTATTACGGCGTTACTGACGTCAGCGGCTGAACGCGTTCGAAACGTGAGCCGTGACGCGAATAACTCCGCACGTGTTTCATCCACAGGGTGGATTAGATAGGGTGGTGAAACGGAAAAGTTGCGTAACCACTCCATACAAATCGTTAGTGAATACACCGGCTTTGTACGTTTGAGGAAAACTTACACAATGGCCGAAAGGGCTTTGTTTACTAACGATGGACTTGTACCGGGAAAGTCTCGAAGGAAGTTCTACGTTTTTGCGGGCAATCAATATTAGTATGGAACATTGTTCTAAATAGCAGTGTATTTCCATTACATGGCTTCTTATACAAGGCCGCAGCCTTTTCTTGGGGAAACTCGTTATTATGCATACCTACTTCTCTGGAAATCGGAGTGGCTTTGTAGGACTCCCTTTACAAAAAGTTGCTGGGTACTGGATACCGTTTATGTCAAAATCACATGTATCCATTCGTATTAGTTAACTAATTAAGTTGCTTTCAAGTAAGTACTAAGTTTATACTCTGCCTTAAAGGTCATGGTGTCTATATAATTTATATACTCAGCTACTTAATACATATGTATATTATAGTTTTTATGTATACGAGTAATAGCTTAACCGCCGCCGTGACCGATATCGGTTAGTAGGAAATTATACTCAGCTACACCCAAACTAGATGATTCCATTATCTCCCGAATGCCCACTGTACTACATACATCTACTAAGTATACAGCACTAGTATGTACTCTTAGCTTTGTATATGGTGAATAAGAAACTGACAGATATTTGGGGAAGTACCTACTCTTTTTTAATTTTTCTCGTTGTTTCATGATGGCATTGTTGATGAATGAATGATAGGTAGGTATAATATAAAGTTTAATAAGTGCGGGTAAGTATTTAACATATGTAGGTAAATATAATATTTTCGGGATGTCCCCGTGTATTAACATTGTAATATATAACATCATAATAATCATTAAGAGCAGAGTTTAAGCTCGTTATTATGTACGATAAACAAAACAAAAACTAAAGCCATATCTTTTTACATTTATAATAAATACTTACCTAATCGCTATTTTAGGGAGGCGTTAATGTTTTTAACTTTTAAGTAATGTGGACTAATCGACTTAAGCAAATCAGGGTCATTAATGAAAACAACTCGTAAAACAATCATAGTTTACCAATACTTTAATGACCTTATTAGCAGATTTTGTAAGTGAGTCGGAATGCGACACGCTGCCATTCAAACTGCTATTGTTCAAACTGGCTCTGAACTAGGTGTCAATTGCAGAACAAATACTGTACGGCCCACAGACTGCCAATATGGACACACCTACAATACAATTTTGCTATAGATGTGGAGCGAGATGGATAGAATGAGGTTTAGCGAATGGTCGCACCCACAACCAAGTTACGCGCTATTAACTGAGAAGATTTGTGAGAAAAACTAAAATTGAGAACACTAAGTAATAGAGTATAGTTTTGTCCCATGTTGATCGGGGAGTTAAAAAGAATGTGCCAACTGTGTTTCTTGCCTAGCATGTCGTGAATGGCGACTAATAGTATATTGGGTTTTGGGTATGTGATTGTGTAGGCGACGAGCTAGCCACTGTCACTACTTTTTCACAATTTTCCATCTAACCCAGCTTAGTTTTGTTTTTGGCTGAATGTGGTTAAATGGGCCTGCTGTCCCTTTGCCTCTGCCTTCGAGTATTATGGGCGTGATGTTATATAAGTATGTACTAAGTAATAAAAAAGGGTAAGGCAAATTAAACAAACTGAGCTAGGCATAGGACAAGCTTACGAGGAGTAAGGTACCTATCATCCTCAAAATTTTTTTTTTGTCTGTAAGTTAGGTTATCAAAAAATATTAAATACGTTTTTTTTTTTTGCTTTATCTGATACTAGAAAAATGACAAAGATACAGCGCTTTAAAGATCTAAAATTTAGCGCTTTACGGCACTTGGACGGTAAAATTTTACACACCTAGTAACGCGATACTTAAACGCGCTGTATCTTCATCATTTTTAGTTTGTTGAACAAAAGAAAAAATACGTAAGCAATAACTTTTTGGTAATCTCAATAGTGGACTATAAGATTTTTTTGAGGAAAATAGCCTATTCAGTTCATTAGAGATTTGCATCGTTTAGTCGTACGTCCTGCGGGACTGATGACCGACCCGTTGGTCGAGTGGTTAGAAACCCTGGTTACGAAACCAAGGCGGGTTTGAATTGCGCCAGATGCAAATGTTTTGAACATGTCTATCCGTTACCTAGTGTCCATCACAAGACTAGTAGTTCATTTAGGGGGTTAAGTATAAAATTATTTAACAAACTACCAGGCAATATAATTGAACTGCCTATGCATAGATTTAAATTACACATTAAAAATCATCTTATGAGAAAGGCTTATTATAATATAGAAGATTTTTTAAGTGACAAATATTTGTAATTGCTATTATACATATTTACTTTTTTAGATTTGTATAGTATAGTAGCTTAAGGATATAATAATTGTTATCGATACTTATTGTAAATTTGGCGATGAAAAGAGTAACTATCGAGTTTCTTGCCGGTTCTTCTCGGTAGAAGCTACTTTCCGAATCCGGTGGTAAATTTTTATCTTTATTTTTATGTACTGACGATTTATAAGTGCTTATTTGAGCCTACGTAAATAAAGATCATTTCATTTCATTTCATTTCATTTCCATAGCACAAGCTTGTACTATAATTTTCTCAGAGTTTAAACTTTTGGCATACCAAATTATATCTCAATTGATTCAGAAATTGTGGCGTAAGAGTATTAGGTACTTGTTGTTGCATTACATATACCTACTGGTTAAAGTCTTACCACTACTTACATCGAAATACCCAACATAAAATCGCCAAACAAATTGAAATTAGACTCAAGACAACCGATAACCCACAATGAACTTATATAAAATTGTAATACTTATCTAAATCGAAAATGTACTTGTCGCTAACACTAAGTTCAGTTTAGTCACTAAAATATCAATGTATATGTAACCGCACCTTATGTTTAGGCCATACTTAATGGGTCATTTCATTTTGACTGACTGGGCCATTGGTCAAGTGGTTAGTGACCCTGGCCAAACCAAGGGTCGCGAGTTCGAATCCTGCTAGGCTAGGGTCAAATGTTTTTCGTATGATGAATATGGACATTTTGTAATCGAGTCATGGATGTTTATAAAATGTATTTAAGTATGTCTATCCGTTCACCTAGTATCCGTAGCACAAGCATTAACTTAGTTTGGAACTAGGGAATTGCTGTGTCAGTAAGAAACAAAAAATAAAAATTAATAAGGGTATCTGGAATGGCAAATTTTTATAGTCTGCCTCTTACAGTGTGCTTATATAACGGCCAAAATGGAACCTTGCCAAGGTAAGTTTAAGCCTTTCAGAGAACTACTTCAGTCTAGTATGCGCAGCACAAGCAAAATATGCTTATTATGCTTAAGATACTAAACCACAGATTGATAAACTGAAATATTTAGATACCGTCAATAACGCCATGACTTCATAACATCCATGACTGAAGCTTTCAAAGCATCTATCATTACACTTAAAATAAAGCGATTGCCAGTTTGTCGGTATTTTTAAAGAATCTTATAACTAAGGAAGGAAGTCCTTCCCTACAGAATTCCAAGCGTTATCATAAACAAACAAACATAACATCACTCCTATAACTCCCGAAGGGGCAGGCAGAGTCAAAGGGACAGCAGGCCCCTTAAACCAAATTAAGCCAAAAACAAAACTGGGCTGGGTTAGATGGAAAATTGTGAAAAATAGTGACAAGTGGCTAGCTCGTCGCCTACACAATCACATACCCACAACCCCATATACCATTAGCCGCCTTTTACGACATGCTAGGCAAGAAACACAGTTGGCACATTATTTTTTAAGTCCCAGACCAACATCGTAATCGCCACATTTTTACGCATAGATAAACTAATTCGTCTCGAAGGTAACATGATATTGGCGGAATCACCGCCCTCTACACGCGAGATAGGATGGACGCCATAACAAAAAAGGGACTTTACTTTTTACATACTTAAATAACGAAAGTCAAAAAAACACAGGTTTTAAAATGATAACCATTCGACCACTCCATTCGTCATTCATTGGGAAAACAAGTTTCACTGTTCGAGATTATCCGTAGATGATGTCATATATCAATTTCATGTTTTTAAATTCACTTTTCCCCCCTTGTCATGTGGTGTCACACTTTGCCCCTTCCCACACCCCTTTACCGTGTGACGTCATTCATCGATGGCCCCTTTTCGCATTTCCATCTTTAAATTATTTTAAGTACCCACATGTAAATAAAATAATAGCATCGTAGCGTAGCACAAATTGCTTATTTGTTTTCATATTATAGATATCTAATGTAAACGGCTATGAAATTCTGTGTGTGTGTGTTAGTACTTATCTACATAAATTTAGAAGATTTGTTTAATAAACGACAATTATTTTTGAACATTGGAGGTAGTTAATTTTAACATACATCAATACATAGGTACATAACATCACGCCCATAATCCCCGAAGGGGTAGGCAGAGTAAAAGAGGCAGCAGGCCCCTTTAACCACATTCAGCCAAAAACTGAAAGTTTATTTTAACTTAGGTATAAATAGGTTGACGTCAGCGGTTATCATTTATTCATGACACGAAAGTATTGATCACAAAATTACTAGCCTACTTGTATCACTAAGCTTCATTTATAGTAGCTATTAACTTCTATTGTTACTAACCCATTTGGATACAAAGTCCGAAATAAATATTTTTTACTATTTATTATATAATCTCCTTCACAATTGACTGGCTCGATAGAAATCTTTACCAATAGAACAATTAAGTGCCTGATATGCCCAGCGCCTCTAGTAGATTAAAGACAACCCTGAGGACTAGCATTGAAAACTTATATAGGTATGAATAGATCATATTACCTTCATATTTACTCGTTTCATCCAGTTACATTTTGGGAGATAAATACACATGATATTACAATGAGCTGAGATTTTAAACAACGGTACTCAACCACCGTGACTCCCCTGCTACTTATTTGACTGGGGTCACGTGAAAAAATGTGGGAACCATTTCGGCTTGGTCAGTGGTAATTATAAATTACTGTGATTTTT
The DNA here is from genome assembly GCA_951394215.1 of Glyphodes perspectalis. Taxonomy (NCBI): domain Eukaryota; kingdom Metazoa; phylum Arthropoda; class Insecta; order Lepidoptera; family Crambidae; genus Glyphodes; species Glyphodes perspectalis. Next base: position 4,277,497 of record OX596202.1, read on the forward strand.
TACGTTTATACAATGTTATTCGCATTTTTAATAATAGTATACTGACTAACTGTCTGCTGCGTGTGTCACGACTTTGGCAAGTGGATCCATTTGATCTATTGTGATAAAATATGTTACAAACAATGTTAGAATCCTATGAAAGGACACGAGACATATTTTTTACCAGAGAAAACTTATATGACCCGCGTGTCTTACCAAACACTACCTGTAAGTGTAACTGACCGAATTCTACGGTCGGATTTCTAATTCAACTTCTGAAAAAAAAAAGTCAGTTTCAAGTGAGGACTCATAGAAATAAGGTTAAGAAAAAAAGTTTCTAAATAGCATTTTCCGTATGAGGTTAATAAAATTCCGTAAACTTCCGTGAAAAGGTTTAGGGGCACACCTGTAAGCAAGTTAACAATATTACTGCACCTTTAACTAACTATAAATTATGTTTAAATTAATTTACGCCTCGGTAAGTTAGATTATTGCTAATAACGCCATAACTGTAAAGATTTCGACCAAGCCCTAAATAAGGGTTACTCAAATCCTTTTACTATTAAAGTTGTATAGTACTTGCAAGTAGCGTGGTTTGGATATCAATAGTCCGCTGACATTGAATGTTGGACTTTATCTCGGGGTATTAAGGTCGCTGTGTTAATTAGCAGTGCAGTTATTACGCCGGTCCACCGGTCGCCCTTGGTGAGACGTGTTTAAGTAACATTGTGACAAGTTTACTTTTGCTAAATTCGAGGGCAACGGCGATGATGCGAACGGCCATAGTTCGCATTATCATGTGCCTATTCACACATTGACTATTATTATAGTAGCCAGTTTAGTAGCTTGACCTATACAACTCGGACATCTATTTACCGGCCTATGATGAAAAAAAAACAAGAAATATACTTGCAAAGTGCCTAGTTATCGTAATAGTCATTTGTTTTGGAGCTCTAATTCTCTGTGCTACTTTTTTTTTCAAAGCATAACAGCCAGCTCCTAATATATTATCCTACCAAAAAAAAAACATGTTAAATATCGCCAAAACGAGATCATATGGCTCGCACTATGAAAAAGTGTCAGACCTCATATAGAGCCAAGCTTCTAAATCTACACGCACTAATTCTGCAAGGACTAACTTCATAAACTCCTACACCTAATGAAAATATATGGCGTGGCCATTTCGATAAATTTTTTTGCTTCTTTATGAATACTAGCTTACATAGGTAGTGCCCTTGCTCGCTTGGCTCGTCTTGGCTGGGACACTCCCGTGCCCCAAGATCTTAACTGCAATGTAGTTTAATTACTATGAATTATAAGAAAAAATATTGTATAATAAATATAAGTTCCAAATGAAACTTAAACTAATATAAGTACAATATTTTTATAATAAGCATATAAAATTCTTAATAATGTACACACATTATTTGTGTCAATGTATAAAAGGTCGCTCTTTATTTAAAGTAATTCAGGTATATAAATGTTATTTAAAGGTACCTACTGTCATTATATCCTTATAAATAATTGCACGGTCACTACCTTTGTGTCATAAAATTAAACTAACAGGTAAGCTAATGACGTCAATAATCCTCTTATCAGCTTCCAACATATATTGTACGACCTCATTGACTTTATGACTAAGTCGGTTAACCCGATCAATCAAAGGTGCTTCTCTGCATAATAATAATAAATAAATAAATGGACTATTGACTATGGACTATTAAACACAAAAATACTTATTTAATTCGGACCAATAGTTCCTGATATTAGCGCGTTCAACCAAACAATTCAGCTTTATATACTTACTAGCTTCTGCCCGCGGTGTTGCTCCGTGGTACATCGATGAAACATAGCTTATGTTTTATTCTAATGTATAAGCTATACTATTGTACAGTTTCATTAAAATCCATGCAGTACTTTTTGCATGAAAGAGTAACAAACATCCACACATCCATCGTTACAAACTTTCGGGTTTATAATATTAGTAAGATATACTGTTTGTTCGTGTCTGATGCGATCTTATCCTTTTACCCGATTTTAATATAAATGTGGTACGATAAAAGTTGGAACTCCATGAAAAGGCAAATAGATAGGCCCTGAGATACTGACAAAATGTCTTCCAACAGCCCGAAAACGGGAGCGAAGCCGCTGGAAAAACCTAATCGAACCTTTGACAGATAAATCATTATATAAATAAGCACACACGTCTCTAGGCCCGAAACCCAAACAATCCTGGACAAACATCCTGGTCCGACACAGGTGCCAGAATTAGGGTAGCGATGCCCTCCGATAATGCCGTGGCCAGTGTCGTGACATTTATGTTGACTCACCTTTTTATTAATAAATATCCGCTTCCTTCGTCATACACGGTAATGCATAAGAAGGTAAAATAAATAAGCCGATGTAATGTTTGTGATCTATAAATGAAGTTTTGAAAATAGAATCATTTTTTCACAAGTAAATCGTGACTTGTTTTGAACGGGACTGTCCCGTAACCCTAAAATACGCGGCGATAATTAAATTACCCAGTTACAATTATTTTTCTCAATCGAAGCTAATACATTTCTAGGTATATCTCACCAATCAAATACGCCAATAAAGTAAATGATCCTCGTTGAGATCGACCGTGACCGATATCAGTTAGGAGGTTTTACAAAACGTGTATTCTTAGTAATATATATTAAGGATACACGTTTTGTAAAATCCCGTAAAAGACGCAAAGGAAAAGAAAGGAAGAGCATTACACAATTTAGAAATCTACGAGAAAAACCCATATGAAGCACGAATATTCAAAGGACTAATCAAATAAAGCATTTTTATGGTTTCGTTATTTTTAAGGGGAGCTTTTTATAGAAAATAGATAGACACAAAACAATTATAAGTTAGGAACACGCACTTGTCTATATAAAAAAATAAAGATTTAAATATTTTATTGGCTACACGTAATGTATGCATGCAGATACAAAACAAACATTAAACTAAAAAAAAAACAAAGCGACGTCCAAAACCCAAAATGATTCAAAAACCAAGCTTTATTTTTAAATTGCAAGAACTCACACGGTTCGCTGACTGTGAAAGTTATTAGCGGCTTAATAAATGTTAAGTAAAATAAATAAAATACTACAACACCCCACGCAAAACGACTCATACAAAGACGAAGAATGCAAAAGCATTTATCATTTGCGTCCATCAGTCGACGCAACGCTTCAGTTTAATTAATGGTTTCTCTCATCAAATGCAGATTCTCTACAACTAGTAAAATGGTCAAGGCATCTTACTCAACTATCAAAACCAAGTACGACACAAATTCACCGAACAAAGTGACTATTGATATTGGAGTGGTAAAATCATATGGCTTGTATTTGAGGATTTAGAAGTGTTCCTTTGAAACCTATATAAATAAAGAAAATTTTGACTTCGACTTTGTCTTTAAGTGAAAATTCGTATCAATAAATCAAGTAGATACCTACGAGTGTAATAGATAGTCTAGCCCAGGGATGACAAATCTTTTTATACAGACGTTTCAATAAATCTGAAATTTTAATTTAATTAATTCTTTGAAGTGCCAGGGATAGTATTGTCAATCATTCTTGATAAATTTGTTTCTCAAATAAAATGTGTGCCCAACTATTTGTATATGCCACCTATGCCAATGGTTCGCCATACCTGGGCTAGCCACTTGCTGCAGTCACTAAATAATCTCTAACTAAATGTCTCTTAACGAGAGTCTACTTAATTTTTGCTGTTGATAGCTTATAAAATAAATGGCACTAAAACTTGACCATACTCGATAGCCAATAAACTCGATTACAAATGTGATGAAAAATCACAAATTTTTTATGACGCTCGTTAGCATTTTATAAGGTATTTTTGAAAATGATGTGTGAATGATTGTTCGTATTAAACTGCAAAGAATTATTATGTAATAAAAAAGATTTTTACAGCCGCATAAAATACGTTCTTAAAGATCGCGTTGATTACCCATATAAGTGCCAATTGATCGGGCGATTTTTCTTTAAGGGCGAATAAAATAAGAACTCTCACTAGGATAATTCACATCTCGATAACGTTAAAGACATTGTTAGCATGTAGAAACAAATGATAATGATTTTGACTTGATTCAATTCGATTCGAATTATAATCATTCGCTGTAATAGCTACCTAATAATGATTATAGCAAAAAAAAACTCGTTTCAATTAGGTCCAATTCCAGCATTCCTTCAAATTCTTTCGATCGACTCTAATAAGTTGTTGTTTAAAAATTAATACCCAATTTCCAGTTTGAACGATTATCACTGATGTAGTGAAGGTAAAACTTATGTATCTTCTCACCATATTTATCTATACATAACAGCGCCCCGCAGTTTTACCAGCGTAGCACTCGTACCCGTGGGAAAATGGGGATTAAATATAGCTTATGTTACTTGCTTATAATGTAGCTTTTCATTGGTGCAACAATTTTTCAAATCGGCCCAGTAGTTTCGGAACCTATTCGATACAAACAAACAACCAAAAAATCAAATCTGTCCTCATTGTGAAATTTGTATAGAAAATACTTATGTACCTGCTTGGCTACTTATGAGGTGATTTAAATGATTTTTTCAATCTAATCAACGAAATATTTCATCCGCAGATTACATATGAATCATTCTCATTTGTAGATCTCTACGTCGTTAAAATTATTTGAATGCGATATCATCATGTACGCACTATCTCGAAAGATTTGTAAATAAAACTCTATTTCAATGGTAATAGATACTGTGTGTATAAGTGAATCATCATGGTAGGAAAAATATGTCTATTAATATTCGACAAACAGTAAAGTATTATGAACTTCTTTTGGGGCGGCTAGAATATTCCAAAAGCTATGTTTTACCCACGGACTAGTAACAAAAGAAAGACTCTGCGCAGTCATACTACAGCGTATAACGTTTATGCATGTGTGAGTGAGATTCCTATGGATACCAGATATCGGAAATCTAAAAATTGGATGATATGTTTAGTAAAAACCATTCAAAATATGGAAACCAAAACATGATAGTTAAAAAATAAAATATGATAATCTTATGTTTGACCAAGCCCATTAATTTGAATATCTTCAATAGTAAATTAGTGAATCATTATCTAACGACATATGATGACTCATAGAATAACATTTATTGTACATACAACAAACAAATACTTTTCACAGCACATATTAAACCCAGCCTCACCAAGCTTCTCCCAGAGGGTGCCAGAGAGGACAATAACCCTCTAGGCTAGACATCAATTCCTATTGTTAGGTATTCATGAATATTGAACACTTGTCTTAAAACATTAAGCAAGGAGCTATAACTTGTTTAACAAAGTTAGTGAAAGAATTAAGCGCTTCGCTGACTTTTAGTAAAATTCTTAAGTACCTTCGTATTGACAACTGTAAAGTACTTTCAGCAGAGTCGTTTACTTAAGGACGTTAGGGCGAAAGGGCGATCACCCAGGGCGATAGACTTCAGGGCACCTTTCGGTTCATTCTCTGTAGGTACAGACGGGGACGGGTGATAATCGTAGGTATATTTTACTTGTCTGCCATAAAACCAAAAGGGAATGTTGTGATGTTAGCAGATTCAGAGACGGCCTATGTAATATACTAGTGTTTGTATTTACCTACATATCTACACAAAACCACTAAATGACCTTATTATTAAAAAAGTTCACACCAAATGACCTTATTATACATATACATACAGCTTAGCGCCCATAATCCCCGAAGGCGTAGGCAGAGTCAAAGGGGCAGCAGGCCCCTTTAACCACATTCAGCCAAAAACAAAACTGGGCTGGGTTAGATGGAAAATTGTGAAAAAGTAGTGACTAGTGGCTAGCTCTTCGCCTACACAATTACATACCAACAACCCCATATCTATTAGTTGCCTTTTACGACATGCTAGGCAAGAAACACAGTTGGCACAGTCTTTTTAAGTCCCATACCAACATGGGACAACCTTATTATAAAAAAGTTAAAACGCGGTGTAATCTTAGTCTATAAAATATCCGAATAATTTGGAATGTAGAATTGCCTCTGTCAACGGTTGTAGTTTATAAGGCCTACCGCCAAAGATAAACGACTTTTTATCCCAGAAAGAATGGACAGATCCCAAAATATTTTTTTTCTTAATAACATGTTTGAACATGTTTCAGCTATTTATGGAATAGATATTGATATAATCTGTAGATAGATTAAAATTTTTGCGCCAGTTAAAATGCCACTGTGGCATGCTCACCTTGAAGAAAAATTTGTAATGTGAAGTTAAAAATATTCTGCTAATTTGTATGCAAGTTTTTTTTTCAAGTTTTGATAACCTGCTCGTAATCACTACCGCTGCGCTTACGCAACAGAAAGAATATTATAGACATACCTACCTACCTAATCCTTGCAATAATAAATAAATTCTCTAGACTGACACACCAATTCCCTAGTCCCAAACTAGGCTTGTGCTTGTGCTATAGATATTAGGTGAACGAATAGACATACTTAAATATGTTAATAAACGTCCATGACTCGAGTACAAATATCCATGTTCATCACACAGAACATTTGCCCCTAGCGGGATTCAAACGCGTGGCCCTCGGTTTCGTAACCAGGGTATCTGACCACTCGTCCAACGCAACGGGCCCGTCAAGGTACTTTAGTAATCTATCAAGATTAACAAGTGCGAAAGGAACTCTGTCTATCAGTATGTCTATAATATTTCATTTATGTTTGAACGATTTACGATAAAATTTATTCCACTAAAAGTTAGAACACTAAAAAAGGCCTAGAATATTGAACCTGGAAAAAATTATACTGATTGCGAACTATTCATAATGGATACGATATACGAACCGAATTATACGGAGAGAGCCGTAGGCATTCCTTACTACATGGGAAAATATTATTGAACTAGCTTCAGCCCGCGGCGTTGCTCCCGTGGTACAACAATCTAATGTATAAGCTATACTATTGTAAAGTTTCATTAAAATCCATGCAGTAGTTTTTGCGTGAAAGAGTAACAAACATCTACACAACCATTCATCCATACAAACTTTCGCGTTTATAATATTAGATATACAGCAAAGTATATAATAATACCTTAGGAATATTATCTATTTCCTACAGATTCTGTAAGTGTTATCTTATCCATTATGGCCTTAACCAAACCTATATAAAAAAATATACATAGGTATGCTAATTTGATGGTTATACCTTTAATAATGGTTGTAATCTCTAGACGCCAGTATCAGTGCGATAAATGTATATTCAATTAACAATGAAAAACTGTTCAATAGCATATCAGCATCTATGTATATTACACTATGCTGGTATTGTATATATTCACGGTTTTGTTCTATACATAATGCAATTAGCAGTTTAAATACAAGTGACTAACATTTAAGTATATTGGTTATAAGGGTCATGGATGTAATAGAACAAGTATTAGGACGGGTCTTTTGTCTAGTCAGTCGAAACAGATAAAAAATGTAATGAGTCACCTGGGACTAATAAATTCTTCAAATAATAAAAATAAATTCTCCAGACTGACACACCAATTCCCTAGTTCCAAACTAAGCTTATGCTTGTACTATGGATACTAGGCGGACGGATAGACATACTTAAATACCTTTATAAACATCCATGACTCGAGTACAAATGTCCATGTTCATCACACGAAACATTTGCATCTAACGGGATTCGAACCCGCGACCCTTGGTTTCGTGGCCAGGTACTCGGACCACTCAACCAACGGGCCAGTCAAATGGTAATATTACTTAATAATAAATAGTACAGAACCATATCTTATTAGCTTAACTCCATACTGAGCATAATTATTATTTGTTTGTGCTAAACACCTATCAGAGGTACAAGTACTTACTTATTAATGATTTGACTGTCCCGTTGGTGGAGTGGTCGGAGACTCTGGCCACGAAACCAAGGGTCGCGGGTTCGAATCCCGCTAGGGGCAATTGTTACGTGTGATGAACATGGACATCTGTACTCGAGACATGGATGTTTATAAACGTATTTAAGTATGTCTATCCGTTCACCATAGTATAAGCATAAGCTTAGTTTGGAAGTAGGGAATTGGTGTGTCAGTCTGGCGAATTTGTTTATTTATTACTTTTAAATAAATTTTTGAACATACACGAATTTACTGTAAATGACTAAAGAGAGATCATCACACGAACATTTACACTCATTCTTAAACATGAGAACCAGAGGTGGGTTTGGCCTTTCTGAGACCTAGGGCGGCAAAGTTGTATGAGAGATAACAGTATTGCCTACCCGAATTTAAAAAAAATCCTAGCGTGGGGTGCGAGGGGAAAAGGTTAGAAGCCCGCCTTAACTGGCCGGGCTTCCCCTTCCACCCCCAGTAAATCCGCCCCTAAGGAGGACTAGACAATTGAGTCATACTTACACGTGTATAGTTAACTGAAACAAGTACTTAAAAATAATTTGAAGTTTGAGGATCATTAAATGAGTCACTTGGATGAGCGGAAGGCGCAGGCGCCGATACCGATGACTCAGCATCGTTATCGATACAGTTATCATTTACCGTTTTACGCTCATTGGTGAACAATTTATATATTTGACGTATTGTAAACATTTACACGTTTTTGTGTACCACAGATGAACGTTAATATAAACCGGAAATACGCGAAAAGTATTTATGCCCCTATCGGAACCATAGGTATGTTTTCCGTTATCTGTTTAACGAAAAACTTTTAAAGATTGAAAATGGCTAAGGCATATCGTGTATCTTTCTAATTCTTTAAACAGTTTCGATACCGGGTACGCTTGTACGTACTTTAAAATACTTTTAGAAATTATGATTAAAAAATTATATATTACCTATAATAAATCATGTCTGTAGTTTGTAATCGCATAAATGATAATAACTTTTTTGATAGATTTTTCACTTTACTATATTTTGTGTTATATTTAAGTATTCTAGTTTCGTAAGATCATTCAGCTGACTAATGCAGTGTGCCTTATATTATCCATCCTAACCTAAATCGAGTTTTTAGGGTTCTGTACCCAAAGGTTAAAACGGGATTCTATTACTAAGACTCCGCTGTCCGTCCGTCTGTTACCAGGCAGAGTATCTCATGAATCGTAATAGTTTGACAGTTGAAATGTTCATAGATCAGACAATGTATTTCTGTTGCCGCTAGAACAACAAATAAAACATACAACAAACGTGATTTTTTCCCCGTTTTTATAGATAATGGTACGGAACCCTTCGTGCGCGAGTCCAACTCGCACTTGGCCGGTTGTTTTAATAAGGGTATTTAGAAGTTTTTTTGCACCTCTAATTGGGTCACCTTTTTAAATATTAATCTCAGCTTCATATCTCTCCCGCCATCAATAAGACAAATAGTCTGATAAAGGGTCGGACAAGGAAATGATTCAATAATGGTTCCATTTAACCCGACAAAAACAACAACGGCGTAAAGTTTCACAGTAAAATTTATCTCTGGAGTCCTTCAATGTTTTTTGCTCACAATCTAAATAAAAACATTAGACAGTGCATTTCCATGACTGCTACAAAATTCAATGGTAATAGTGGCAAAGGAAACCGCAAGCGCTTTTTATGTAGCTGATGCTCATGTATAAGTGAAAATATCAGCTGGAAACTCTTGAACGAAGCCGCTTAATAAATATCTAATAATAGTAGTTTCTACCACAGGAGTTATCCCTAAACAATTAATCACCGGTTTAAATATACCTAAATATACTTACATAACCCGACAAAAAGCCGACATACTAAATAAGTACATGCCGAATAGTACGTACGTTTTTACAGCTTGAATCCGATTCTGATAATACATCTTGTAATATGCTTTAGCTGCTAAGTGTATACTTATACTGCATAATTATGTAATTGGGTCTTCCCGTGTAATTATTTGTTAATAAATAAATAAATAAATAAATAAATAACACCATAGAGTAATAATATACGATAACACGCAGCTTTACCTTCATTCTTACTTGGCCAAAAGCCCGAATAATAAAAATTACCCCTTACTTAGGGAGAATATATATCCGTATATAAACAAAATAATAATAAATTCTCCGGACTGACACATCAATTCCCTAGTTCCAAACTAAGCTATAAGCTTGCCCTATGGAAACTAGGTGAACGGATAGACATAGTTAAATACGTTCATAAACATCCATGACTCGAATACCAAAGTCCATGTTTATTACACGAAACATTTGCCCCTAGCGGGATTAGAACCCGCAACCCTCGGTTTTGTGGTCTGTGACCACTCGAACAACGGGTCTGTCGGCTTTCCAAGCACTTTGATAAATCAGATACGATCAGATTATAATATGGACGATAACACTACAAACAACATTATTAGGTACTAGCTTCTGCCCGCGGCTTCGCTCGCGTGATTCATCAATGAAACATAGCTTATAGTTATTCGGGTGTATAAGCTACATTATTCTAAAGTTTCATTAAAATCCATTGAGTAGTTTTTTTGTGAAAGAGTAACGAACATCCATACATACATACAAACTTTCGCGTTTGTAATATTAGTAGAACTAGCAGCGCTCCGTGGTTTCACCCACGTAATTCCCATTCCTATGGGAATACAGTGATATAATATAGCCTATGATACTCGCTGACAAACATTCTTTCCGTTTGTAAAAGATTTTTTCAAATCGGTCCAGTAGTCTCGGAGTCTATTTAATACAAACAAACAATCAAATCTTTCCTCTTTATAATATTAGTATGAAAATATAAAAACTCAGACATAGTTGAAGTCTTAAGAGTGGAAGCGGTGGTAGCTCAATGGTAAGGACACGCGCCTCTTAACCGAGGAGTGCGGGTTTAAACCCGGGCACGTACCTCTAGATTTTTCAAGTTTATGTACGTATTTATACCACTAGCTCGACGGTGAAGGAAAACATCGTGATGAAACCTGCAAATTCAAACAACTTTGGATTTGTAACCATGATTCAAAAATTGTCTGGTTCCTCTATCTTAGGGAAAGCACTCTACTACCGACTAAACCTCACGGTGGTCATTCTTCGGGCGTTGGCGCAGATTCCGGGCTCCCCACTCGGGACTCTACGCGAAATCTACGTCTACGCCGCTGCCGATCCATGCGGCCCATCTCGAGGGAGAGGCAACCTCGCCCCCAGAACACCTCGCGGTGCTTATGACGGCACAGACCACAGTGTCACCCCATCCTATTTAACGGACGAGGATCCACGTGTCGTCATCTTCTCTGGGGCTGCTTAACGAAGTGAATGCAGGCCCCCCCGCAAACACTCCACAGCCCCAAAGGCCCTTTTAGTCGCCTCCTACGACAGGCAGGGATACCACAGGAGTATTCGGAGCCCCCCCTGTAGGGCGCTCATATGTTACGCTAGTGTAACTAAGTTTAACTAAACGCAAGCAAAACAATGACTATAGTTATAATCAACCAGTTACTACTGAGAATAAGCAATGTTATTTGGGTATTTAGATGTATTATTCTTTTCATTATACTATGTACTAATATAAAAAGGAAAGATTTTATTCTTTGTTTGTTTGCATTGAATAGGCTCCAAAACTATTGGACCGATTTGAAAAATTATTTCACCAATAGAAAGCTACTTTATCAGCGAGTAACATAGCCTGAATAGGCAAGTTGACTCAAAAAAAATAATTAGTCCATTATAGAGATTACAAAAAAATATTGCTTACGTATTTTTTCTTTTGTTCAGCAAACCAAAAATTACGAAGATACAGCGCGTTAAAGGTGCGCGTGACGTCACTTGTTCTGTAGAATTTTAGAAACAAGTGATGTAAAAGCGTCCCACTCCACATCTTTGAAGCGCTGTATCTTTGTTATTTTCCGAGCATTTGATAAAGCAAAAAATACGAACTCAATATTTTTTGATAATCTGACTAGCGGACTAAAAAAAATACTTATTTCAGTCAACTAGCCTATTTACTCCCGTATCCCCACGGAGCTACGCGGATAAAACCGCGGGGCGCTGCTATTAGTTATAAATGCGCCTAAATTATAATATTAACTTATTTCCTGATATGTAGAATCCCAATTTTAAACTGTATTTCCCATGTTTGATTCTAATTAATATAATTTTACAGGGTTTTCCTGTCACAATTTATTTTAGTCAGCTTAATATCCTTTTGTAATTTCCTCTTGTAATAATAATAATAAATAAATATTCGACGACATCACATACATTGATCTGACTCCGAGGTAAGTAGCTTAAGCACTTGTGTTACGGATATCAGAATCAACAGTGGTATTACAAATATATACTTAAATATTGGATATTAACACCCAGACGCAGAACAAACACAAGTATTCATCATACGAATGTTTGTCCTGGGTGGGGATCGAACCCACAACTCTTGGCGCATGGGGCAGGGCTCAGACTAAGGAAAGAAGAAGTCTGAGGGGGGGGGGGGGGGGGGGAAATGCGCCATCGAGCCAATCAAACCTATAAATAAACATTTTTCATTCCATAACCTTTTACTACAAGGAATTTTATATAAATTACGCCAACTTATTTACGTAACTATTGCGCTTAATCTTCGCCAACACACTGCCTTTTAAATACTATGTGAAACAACAATGATTTCCACATACGGTAGGTATTTTAAAGGCTGGTTCATTTCGCTCAGGTTGATTTGGTTCATTGCTAGGCCCGCTTAGATTATGTTTAGGCCTTTCTTCTTATTTTTATGATGTATTATAAAGTATGAGCCGCGGAAGGCCCAGGCTCACCTACCACGACCTGATTGGTCGTGTATTAACAGAAAATGATGTTAAGAGTCATAAAAACCGTGGAGCTTGTAAGAAAAAGGCGAAAAGGTTAATGACTGTTGAAGAGGCGAGTGAGATGTGTCGTGCCATATGGCGTTGGGTTTTCTCTGCCTACCCCGCTAGGGAAGTAGCGTGAACTTTAGTTAGTTATTATAATACATTTATTTATTTGTAATCTGGAATGAACCATTTGGTTTAAGAAATAGCTTAATTTAGGGACACTTGTCACTATAAACGAATATTAATCTTATGTACCTAACACAATATTTTTTTTGAGTTTTTGTATCCTTTGTTAGGATTCAAACTTTGGCGCCAGTCTGTTTAGTGGTTTAGTGTGTAACAGATACACAGACAGAGTTATTCCTATTTATAATAGGACTAGGATATGTAAGAATTTAATGGCATTTGCACCATAGAAACAGCCAGCGGATACACAAAACATCCTCTTCCCGTTAATGCTCATCAGATTCACCTATAGTTGCATTTCCAATCGGTTTATCTTCGTTGCATACCTAATTATGCGCTGCAACTGCAGAGATTTCGCTTCGATCGCGAAACATCGCCTAGGCATTCGAGTTGTAATTTCGATTTCGACCGGACCCTATTAAGCAACACATCGTTTCAGAAACGCAGTATTTCATAACAGTGAAATTCATAATAGGCTGCTAAGTGGCAATGCCAACTCGCCGGCCGCTCTCAAGGACAAACGATACGCGCGTTTTGACTCCTGCGTCGATTTTAAAGACATTAAAATATATAATAATTTAAATAATAATTTTATTTTATTTTCCAAGTTTTCTAACTAAGCCAACTGAATTTTGTTTTTGGGCTATATTCAATTATATTGGACTGCTTGCATTTTTTGGGATTGCGTGCGTGACGATTTGTATTTAAGTATGTAATAATATAATTCAAAAATTGTCCAAAAATTGTCTGGTTCCCCTATCTTAGGGTTACGAAGGTCAGATCGGCAGTCGCTTCAATGTAATTTCCAGACTCGCTACATCCTGGATCATGGTCTAAGCGGATCCCGTGAAATCCCGTCTAAGCACGGGACATAACGCTAGGAAGATGATGATGTAATAATATAATTATAGCACCTAAATACCTAACAAATACTTACGTTATATGTATAAATTACTTATTAATACCTCTTAATCTACTCAGGATCTAATTGTATTAGTTTATGGTTCAGATTTATAAACATTCGAATAATAGAAGTTTTTATTTACCTCATGATATTGCATGTCTTTTTCAACCATGTGGCGAACACCACTAACAATATATTAACATGAGAATATTTGCAGTACATATGTGTTTTAATCCTACCAATGTCGTAAATGTGAAACAACACAACCATATTTACATTATCTGGAAGTAAACCTGCAGTTAAAATTTATAAAAATTCGTAAAATATTTTCTACAAACTCAACTCACGATAGATTTCCTGGAATAATAATGGCTCTCAAGATAACAATAACATTTTGTGCCGTAAGCAAGAAAGCTGTCTGAATTGTGTTGACGCAACCACATAAGGATGATACTCGTATTTGTATTTTCTTTACAATTCGTAAAAAAGTAAATAAACAAATAATGCGAGAATCACGTAGGTTTCACAACGCATTGAAATATATACATACAACTTATACCTAACTTATAGATAACTAGCGACCCGCCCCGGCTTCGCACGGCGAGCACAACACAATAGGAAACTATAGATATAAACGTTTCTCTTGAATCACTCTATCTATCTATTAGTGCAAACCGCATCAACATCCCTAGCGAAGTTTAAAAGATCTAAGCGAACAGACAGAAGCAACGACTTTGTTTTATTTATACTGTATAAAGGTTCACTGTGAGATTTAATTATTACAAGATTGGTTTACTTAGAAGATTCTGGCTTGAAATCAGCATTAGTGATTTCAAAGTCATTGTTTCTATAAATTTATAATTATTACAATGTATTTTATATATAATGAGCTACACAGTTTTGTCACGGTTATAGGTAAGTATACTACATTATTAATATAATTATGTAATATACTTAAGGTACTGTACTTAAGTTACTAACTACTAATTTAGTTACTAAAAATATTTTATGTAATAAATTCTGCTTTAAACAACGTAAGTATTTCGTTTTATTTGAACAGCTTATAAAATAAATAGGTATCTACGAGTATATTTCACAACTCTGTCGCTTCAACAATTTCAAATTTTGCATACAATTTTGAAATAAGTGACTAGGTACTGGCACTAACTGGCATGTTGCACGATATTTTGACGTCATAAAGTGAGTAAGTTATATATTTAGAAGTGGTAGTTTAATGGATAAGGTCGTATTATACTAAGGGTACACTGGTTTTAATCCAAACACGTAGATTTAAAGAATCTAAAGCTCATTTGCAACTACGGCATTGGGGATTATCATCGTGGCGAAATTATGATGAAATTTTTCTAGCTAACTTTTTTAAAAATAGCAAGAGCATTTACACTCTTACAAAAATATATATCTTCCAAAATAATATAGAAAAACATTTTCAAATTGTCCAATTAGTTTTAGCCTAGCTGCATTCAGCTAAGACAATGGTACATGAAATTAGCAACCGTAAAATCAAGGTATTATTTAAAACTCTTATTGCCATAACGTATGTCTAATATCTACTCTAAAAATGAGTAGAATTAAAAGTAATGTGACAAATTAGGGAATAGAAGGGATTGAACTATGCAGAGTGAAACTATATCTTACGTACTACACAGAACAACTGTTAATTAATGACGGCAATCTAATTCTCTACCTACGACAGCTTAACATTGCTCGAATTTACCCCGCGCAGACTTCCAAATAAACTTAAGAATTCCTCTCTAATTGTACGGGCTATTCCAAGACCTACAACATTTCACCACTCGAAAATCAACCATAAATCTTAGCGTATAAGACCTGAAACTGTATCTTCAGCGAGACCTGCGCATGGGCAGTTTTCCTTGGACATTTAGGTGCAGAATAGTTAATAGTACTGATTTAGGTTCACCAAGTTGGCTCGGTGACCTTAGTTGAAATGCATAGCTGATGCAAGTGTACAGAATTTTTGTGCCCAGTCAAATAGATTTTAGCACAAACTGTCGTGCCTAAGTAGGTTTTAAATAAATGTCGAATTCGTTAAAGTAACTGGTCTCTAGACGACATACTAAGGAGTTCACATGTAAATTTGTCAGTTCACATATACCTATATTCCTAACATGCCAGTCACGTTTTTAATAAGCAAATTCTTAAAAACCTATTCTAATTTTAATAAATGGTAAGCAGGTCTCATAGAAGTTGTTTATTGAAATCAGTTCTCATTATGTCACATAAATATGTAAAATAGGTTGTAATTTAGTTAACTGACAGTTAATTGCTTAAAGATTCTTTAACTACACAAATTATCAAATAACCTAGAGATAGAGTAGCAACATTATGTGTGCGTGTGCGCAAACGAGAGTGCTACTTATACTTAAATGACCAAACTTTTAGATGATGGGCGACGGCGTTGAGGGGTGGGCGACTGTGGCGGCGCCAAGGGCGCCAGATGATATGGAGGGCCTGATCTAAAGGAATAGCTGTCAAAGACAAGATTTTTTTAGGCAACAAGCTAGCCACTTGTCACTACTTTTTCACAATTTTCCATCTAACTCAGCCCAGTTTTGTTTTTGGCTGAATGTGGTTAAAGGGGCCTGCTGCCCCTTTGACTCTGCCTACCCCTTTAGAAACTATGGGCGTGATGTTAAGTGTGTAGGTGACAAAGACTCAAAAGATTACATGTTCGAGCAACTTAATATCATATAATCTGTACATTACAAATTGTTGTATAATTAATCTGGCATTGAAAAATGTTAATACCGATTTTCTTGCCGGTTTCTTCTCGGTAGAAGCGACATTTTGTACCGGTGGTAGATTCAAATTATTATGTTTTGTATTACTTGACAATTTATAAGTGCTTTTTGTGACCTACGTAAATAAATATATTCTGAGTTTGAGTTTGATTATATATATGTTCTATCTTTAGCAGGGTGAATGAACCCTAACCCTTATGCCAATGTTTATCAGCATGTTAGGCATAGGGAGCGCTGACTCTTGGAGTTTATTACAGTGGGGAGCTTTAAAAACATATTAATCTTGTCCAAGAACCCGTAACACTAAAGCGGAGACAAATAATTTTTGGAATCCCATAACCTATAAAAGGACTGTCCCGTTCAAAATGAGACGTACAGTCACTGAGGTAAATATACACCAACATGCCTACAAACTGTGTTGCAAATTATTTATGCGCGTATGACATTGACACGACAAAGGTAACCTTTAGTGAATAATAAAGGAAGTGACACGCACACAGACAACCTCACTACAGGAGATGCAAATGGCATTGTCTCGAGCTGGCTACACATGACTTCCTTGCTTAATAAACTAAGTTTAGATTAGACTGGATGTAAGGAACATGTCGTGTATGGCGTAGCGTATATTGACCACGTGAGCTGTACCGCGCCTTGGAGATTACAGACGACATGTTTCACGATTTGACGACATAGAGTAGGTAGATTACATAGAAGTGGCATCTTAACGGAATTAAAGCCACAAAGATACACATGCTAAGAGTTCCTGGTTCGAATCCACACATGTGCACCTGGAATTAAGACGTCTAATCTTACTAATATTATAAACTTACTTACTTTATTTAACAGGCCCGTTGGTCGAGTGGTTAGAGACCCTGGCCACGAAGTCAAGGGTGGCGGATTCGAATCCAGCTAGGAGCAAATATTTCGTATGATGAACATGGACATTTGTGCTCGAGTCATGGATGTTTATAAAACGTATTTAAATATGTCTATCCGTTCACCTAGTATCCATAGCACAAGCTTATAAGCTTAGTTTGGAACTAGGGACCTGGTGTGTCAGTCTGGAGTTTTATATGTATTGAATCATTCATTATGGCATTTAACATCACGGCTGACGTAAAATCCGTCGCAACATTGGTTTAATTTGTATTTTAATGTTTTTAATTAGTTTACGCATATGTATGACAAATATGTGATTTATATACGTTATACGCTTTTCGTCATATACGTCAATAAGTTTAAAAAAAATTATTAAGTTTTCACTCCTCTTACTTTATGTGTAGGTTGATGCATCCTTCCTATATACCATAGATTTAGGATGTACAAGATACACAAAGACGGCTCGGAGACATGACCAAAATAAATTTAAGCATGTGTTGGTTGACGTCTATGTGTGAGTTAAAAATAGTGTTGTCAAAGACGCACTTTCACATTATCGACTGATTCAGTTGTATACTAATAATATAGGTATTTAAAACACTTTTTTATACTTTTGATTAATTATTTATGGCATTGACTGAAATCAGTAGTTGTATATATTAGGTAAATTGGAATAAGTCGGTAAGAAATCTCATTCTAAGCAGTTCTATAAACAATGAGATGACAAGACAAAAAGATATGACTTTTGCTTTGATTGATGGAATGAAATGAAACAAATAATATATTAACAACTTTTAATTTGGTGTCATTTAGTTATTTAAAAATAATATGTAGTGCAACAAATTTTTTGCTGCCGTCATTTGCCGTCAAAATGTTTGCTGCAGATAGTGGAGTTCTTACTGGGAGTCCAATCTGGTCTGTCTATAGTCCGCATCCACTTTTTACACAATGCTGGGTTGCTTGGAAACCTAGAAAAAATATCAGTTACTTAACTAACAAATTTACGGAGATAAGAGTTCCCAATGTGAATATAATTGTATTTCAACATAACTTGGCTAAATAACTTTGTATTCATGTCATGATGTCGCTAAAAGACGATTAAGTTTTTATCGATACTCGTGACGTCACCGCTTTGTCAAGCACTAGCGTAACCAAACTATTTACTATTTTACACAATATTTTCCCCAATTCTGTTTATAATCACGATGTTTACTTAGAAAGATAAATTATAATCAATATACTATTGTAAACATATTTTTCTAAACTGATTACTAGCAACAATTTGACAAAATATGGTTTGAAAAAATCTAATGATAAAATCGTATTTACCTGTGAAAAGTGTATTTATTCGAATTATTCCGTCGTGTAACCTCACAATCACGTACAGAACAAGTCACCTCAATTGCACATTTAATATTCTCGATTATAATCCAAGGTTTAATACATAAATGCACAAATTTCACTGCGACGTAGAATAGACCGGGACGCTATGGCCTCTTACTCGCAAAAACATTGACATATAGGTACTTCATGCGCTGTCTCTTTTTCTCTCGGGCGGTTTGTATTTCAGCAGGATTTCTCGCTCCCACGCTTTATGTATCTTTTGCGTAGTCAAATAATTCTAAATCTATGCTATATACATGTATTAGCTTGTGCCCGTGGCTTTCGCAGTCGCGTGGTACATCGATAAAACATATTTTATGAAGAGTGAAGTCACGGGCAGAAGCCTATACTATATAACCTATAATATTGTAAAGTTTTATTAAAAACATATAGCAGTTTTTGCGTGAAAGAGTAAAAAAGTCCACATATCCATCCATGCAAACTTTTTCATTTATAATATTAGCAAGATATAACTATAAAATACTACAAATAAACAAGCTACATATACCGAGTAAAGTAACAAAGGCAAATTGATTGTACGCGTGTAATAAATCCAGACATTGTCGCGTTGCTAACCGAACGAAGTTATATTTTATCATCGTTGTACCTACTCATAATTGCAATTCTCACTTGCATTCTTTAGGTCATGTCCAGGATCCGACACTTATCATTAAAACAAAGTAATTCCCACTAACAAAAATTCCCAGTCACTCAACTATGAAAATCGATTTCAAGATAGATAAGATAATGTAAGTAGCAATTAAAATGACAACACGGTTAATTAACTAAGATCCTGTTGTTTTCCCACGTTGTAGTTAAATTGTGATCTTCTTCGTTTAATTAGATATTTAGTGAGCTGTAGGTAGAGGAAACACGTTTCTTGGAAATTCGTTTAAAATTAAACTTTGAATGCTGATCAAACTTTTTATTGCTGAAGGAAAACGTTTGGTCTGTTCACGGAATTATAGTTTACTCAAATTATTTCCTTACCGTAAATATTAGAAGCACTAGGACAAAGTCCCCTACTTATGAAAGCCTACAAATGCCGTATTCTTAAATCTCTCTTAGCTAACATTATTATGTTTATCCTGGTCATCTTCCTTGTGTAATGTACTGTCCCTAGCCGGAATCCGCTCGGACCATGGTCCAAGATTTAGGGAGTCTATTTAATCTGACCTTCGTTAGCCTTAGACAGAGGAAAAAAAAAAAAATAGAATAAATAATGTGTGTGATTGTGTA
Organism: Glyphodes perspectalis; assembly: GCA_951394215.1. Classification (NCBI taxonomy): domain Eukaryota; kingdom Metazoa; phylum Arthropoda; class Insecta; order Lepidoptera; family Crambidae; genus Glyphodes; species Glyphodes perspectalis. The sequence goes on from OX596202.1 coordinate 4,297,654, forward strand.
GGCGACAAGCTAGCCACTTGTTACTACTTTTTCACAATTTTTCATCTAACCCAGCCCAGTTATATTTTTGGCTGAATGTGGTTAAAGGGGGCTGCTGCCCCTTTGCCTCTGCCTACCCCTTCGGGGATTGTGGGCGTGATGTTATGTTTAAATAAATAAATAACGCCATGGTAATCTATATCTACATTATAAATAGTTTTACCTGTTAATTTGTTATTGACAATTAAAAAATACGCCAATTATGTTTTGAAACTTTTATATTAATCACGCTTATTAATAGAAGCCAAGGACATGCATTTTTTTTTTTTTCTATTTATTACATCAACATACTAGTTCAAAAATTACTGTAAAAAACTATAAGTAGTGTGTCAATACTGAGTCTAAAAAAATCTCAAAACGAAAAAGAAAATGTGATCCCACAGTATGTATCACAAACCGGGAATGCGTATCCTGAGTCCTGGCTCTGACTAATTCGAGGAACAAAGACGCCGATGCATCGCCCCGCGTTGAATCACTCACTCCGACTCACTCCGGCATTCCGCAATCTGATGCAATCGTGTTTTTAGTGTTTCCATTGCTGCTTCCACTCTATTAATAGTACCAAGGTATCCGATTAAAACCTCAATGAATCATTGCACAACGTTTAGCAACAACGTGCTCAGAGCTCGTTCGACTATAGGAACTTACATTACATTAACTTCAGTTGTGAAATAGATGTGGTCGGTGATGATGATGAATGGGCAAGAAAATGCTTAAAGCTATTTAATATTTTCCCGTTTATTCAGTTTTGAAACAATAGTGATTCCCAATTATACTATCGCAGACACAGTGGCCCCAATACTGACAATATCAAAATTGTATTAAACATCTTCCATCAAGCGCTTATAATATTAAAATAAACTCTATTGAATTTATTAAACTTTTCGTTGGAAGGAAAATCTTGTCTGATATATTCCACTGTGACGTAAATGAACTCTTAATCAATGACGTATTATGTGAGATAACATCCAGAACGAGCCATACACATTACCATGCTAAATGCATGCCAAGTTCTAATGAATTGCTAAGGAGATTCAGATATTGCGCAACTATTTTGTAGTTAGCAGAAAAGACAGACGATGATGGACACATGACAGGCGTGTTTGATTACCAAAACCTGTGATTAAAATTAATTTAAACAAATTATTTACAAATGAAAACATCAGAAGACTGCTATTTATGCAGAAATAATATTGCTTTATTATTTAAGACAGAGTAAGCAATACGTCAATGATAATAGCTAAAGCTACTGCTGTGTTTGTGATCTATAATGGCCTTCTGACAATATTACGCTTATCTTCTAAAACATCCGAGCGATACGTCACCAACTTGTATGATGTGATAAATGTACTATGCAAATGCGTTGTTCTGTAAGTCATCTATGACTATGAAGCTGTGCCTTCGCTATACCTTTTTTGTGTCGATTCGTAACTAGCTCATGACTCTTATTCGCGAGAACATTCAGGGAGTCACCCAGGGCGCTGTGCCTGCATGAACTTACACAATAAAAAAAAATTGTTGTGCAATCTCGTTTGATGTGCATTGCAATAAACTTTGAACGACCCGGCAATGTTCTGCCATTTCAAGTTATGCTGCAGAACGTGACAGTTTGCATCCCAGTGCTGCTCAAATATTTTTAGGAGATTCGAATGAGGTAAGTTGAGGAAAACTATCTGTACTCACTTATATTCAAAAGGAACAAAGGAATGATTTTCCTGTTGTAATAACTTCTGGGAAGCCTTAACTACCTAACTCCAGAACTTTAGGAATAACTCTGAACTTGCATTATTTGCCGGATGCGCTTTGTCTACGATTTTATAATTAACTTCGTACATTTCATTAGAGGTCAATGACAACTCACATTTTTTATTGAGTCTAGACAAAGCATCGTAGATACGCATACGGTTTTACCTGAATGTAAAGTTTCTCTCCCGTTGCTTTCTTCGTATACAATTCAAAATAAATAAATAAATCACGTTAAAAACTAGCCCAAAGCAATGTAGCTTACTTAAAACCATTTTGGGTATATATTAGGTATAAAATATATCCGATTTTAATAAAGCAGAAACTAGCTTTGAATCGTATTAAAATAACACTGATTCTTGTCTCTGGCCGACGTTTGTACCTACTAACGAGGCAGGCACTCAATTCCCTCCCTAATCACGGCCCGTCACGCACTCAACACAAGTGCCCTCGCCCGATCGGGGAAGTTTCTTCTATCGATTGTCATTGGACACTCTAACCGCCACAATCTAACTAGGTAGCTCGAAACACGGTAATATGTTTCTGGCAACACTCCAATTCCATCTTTACTCTAAGGGTGAAGGATCGTTCACGTCAAATTTCAGCCAATACTAATAAAGGGACTTTCTGCCTCTTTGACTCTGCCTACCCCTTCGGGGATTATGGGCATGGTGTTATGACTGGCTCGAAGGCGCATTCGGTAATGACCCCTGCCCCATGCGCCAACAGTCGTGGGTATTCCCCACCCAGGACAAACATTCGTGTGATGAATACTTGTGTCTGTTCTGTGTTCATACATAACATAACATCACGCCCATAATCCCCGAAGGGGTAGGCAGAGTCAAAAGGGCACCAGGCCCCTCTAACCACAGTCAGCCAAAAATAAAACTGGGCTTGGTTACATCGAAAACTGTAAAAAGAAGTGACACGTGGCTAGCTTGTCGCCTACGCAATTGCATACCCAAAACCCTATATTTGTAATACCACTGTTGATTCTGATATTTGTAACACTAGTGCTTAAACTATTTACCTCGGAGTCAGATCAATGTATGTGATGTAGTCTGATATTGATTTATTTATTATTAATATGTAAATATGTACTAATAAATAAATTTGTTACAATAATACGCGATAGCGTGACTTGTCATTTTATTTTGGAAATAAAGAATATTCAAACGTTAATAACATAGTCGTATTAAATTTATACATCCAACTTTTGTAACAGACCACCATTTTGGAAAGATTGTTGACCTGTTATAGCGTCGAAATGTCTCGAAGCTAGCGTCTAACTATAATTCGACAAACGAAATGTACGCTTTAAGTTGACGCCCAATTATAAAAGTTAATAAGAAAATACTTTTTTTTTATTTGCAAACAACTTACACACAATCAACATCGAAATTGATAATAAATCAATAGTTCATATATCTACATTATAAATAGTTTTACCTGTTAATTTGTTGTTGACAATTTAAAAATACTCCAATCTTGTTTTGAAACTTTTATATTATTCACTCTTATTAATAGAAGCATTATTGTTTTTTTTTTCAATTTATTACATCAACATACCCGTAAAAAACTTACTGTAAAAAAACTATAAGAAGTTTATCAATACTGAGTCTAAAAAAATCTCAAAACTACAAAGAAATTGTGCCCCCATCGTATGTATCACAAACCGGGAATGCCTATCCTGCCTATCCTGAGTCCTGGCTCTGACTAATTTCACAACAGACACACAATCAGCATAGAAATTGATAATAATCAATAGTTCACTGAGGAAGTCATTTCTTTCTTAATGTTGCCGGAACCTGTCTAAGCATCTCCGGATAATTAGTAAATGGGGTTGGAAGGGAAGCGAGTGGGGGGCATGAGGACCGTGACATACACACACGTGTAACACAATTGCAATAGCAAAAAAGAGGTCCTGACTTTTGACCCCGACCCTGACCCACCACGTCACCACGACCTAAACGCCACTGATAAATACAAAACTAAAGGCACCGATGATAAATTTATCATATTTTAACCAGACATAACTATACACGAACATACCCCAGAAATAAAAAACGCCCAAAACGCTAGGTTGGTAGGTATAAGTACCTTTTTATCACTTGTAATATGTAATAAATAATAATATCTAATGTCGATTGTATAATTAGTTAATAGAGATTTTTACAAAAAAAGTTTATCGTCAAGTAATATTACCTAAGTACGTACCCACCAGGTACATTTATCTTAGGGGTGCGGTTTTTTACTTAGGAAGCGTGACAAAATATAAACTAATTAAATACCTAAGCGCCAAAGTACAATCTACAAAAAATAATGTTTACTTACCTACAAAGGTACATAATACCTAGGTATTGATGTGGTCATTATTATACCTAACTATCAAAAATGTAGATATGATTTACGATATTAAAGAACAAAGGAGAATATAGTGTGCATAATAACTGTATATCTACTATGCAATGCCTGTATTTATTGCGAAATTATTTCTAGAAACATGAAACCCACATCATAGCATTAGATATTCTCTTAGGCACTACCTACTTGTAGATAAATCAAATAAAATCAATGATATTTATAAATAGTTTAATATTTTTTAACTATAAAATTACATGCCTATTAAAAATGAATCTTAGTACAGTCATTCTAATAAAATTAATGTTATGCAACAAGAAATAGGTAGGTACTTATCCTACATATTGACTTACTTTTATTTTTCTTAAATCTGTAGTGGTTATAAAAATCTCTATATTCTACGTAGGTACGTTACGTAAGTAAGAAGACTGCCTAACTAGGTACCTAGGTATGTACACAAATTCATTTGTAAAACTTAATGTAACTAGGTAGGTACTTACATCTTTTTTATAAATATGCTGCAAAGAACTGTTTACTGTCATCATTTTAATATTACGGTACTCTAAAAAATAGCATACTCTAATCGGTAAATACACCTCAATAGCTTTATTTGTTTTTATTCACTAGATTGCCCGCTAATTAAAAATTCGCAGGTAATTTACCAACGATACGAAAAAAATAAGTTATTGAAAACCTAATTTGTTGACATTAAGCATTGCCAAACGTAAATGAATGGTCACAGTCTTTCCTTGTCTGTGTAACAGCGCTCGAGTAGTAAAGAAAGAGATAGATAGCTCGCTGTCACTGTGTTTGCAAAACGCATGGCGTAGTCTCGCGTACTACGCAAGCTGACGCTGTGTCGACATTGGACGTTGGATCGCTTGCCGGCCCGAGGCTCCGCGAGCAGGCCGCTGTCAGTCTCGCCATGGAGTTAGTGAGAGTCGGTCGTGTGTTCGTTTAGTTTCGCAACAACCCGAGCGGACACCGGCCCAAAATATTGGCCTGTCTATCGTGTTCGAATTACTCGGAAACACTTCCTGTAATTTCTTACGCAATATAGCGACGCATTCGCCGCCACGGACAGTCAAATTTTGGTACGATATCCACTCAGGGCGAATCATTTCAAGGTTCGTACTTCATTCGTAATTTCCCCTTACTAAATAACGTTACTAAATCGTCGATTGTCTCGTAGTAGTTTCGTTAAATTTTGTAACATCGTTCGCAATAAATTTGCAAACGCAACACGGTCAAGTATAAATTTCTAATCGGTTGGTTTTGTTGCAGATCATGTTCATCTCATCGTAGTTCCTTTCGTATTAAGTGTTTTGTGTTGTGGACTTTAGTGTTAACGTGTCGTGACAGTGTGTGTGTTGTGATGGATCCGGGATCGCCGTCGTTGTTGTCGCCGCTGCGCCTGAGCAAGCCGGCGGTGACCGTGCCCGTGGCCGGAGAGCATAGCAAGGCAGAGGAGAGGGCGCAGTCGCCGGTCTTAGCGGACCGGTTGGCGGCGTCGTCGCCCGCAAGCCCTGCGCCCGCCAGCCCAGCGCCCCCTCAACACCAGTTCCAGGCAGCTCTAGTGGCGGAAAAATACCTTTTGTTGGAGCAAGTGGAAGGCTCCTCACTTTGCCGGTGTGTGGACGTGCGCACACAGGAGGAATACGTTTGCAAAGTGAGTGTACACGTTTTGAATCTATTCTATTACTCGTGTTGAATCTATTCTAAGGCGTTTTGCGTCAACCAAAGCGTGTGCATTGGGTATTTTCCCAGATGCACTATTCAGTACTATTATTAGAGATTCCGCACTGATAAGAGTATTGAACAGTGCTTATCGGAACATTTCCAGTATTTTCATTATTATTCTAATAATTTCTGCCCACGCATAATATTGGTTGATGCAGATATACCTATTTAAATACTTTTTTACATGAATCAATGTCCTAGTTAATCAATCAAATCAATGAATATAAATATATGCACAAGTATTAAAAGTTAGCATGTAAAAGCTATTCACGCACCAATAACTTAAGGATAAAATAGGTAGTTGGATGTAAATCGTCCTGTGATATTAGCAAGGGTGCATCTTCAAAACCAGTTTCGCCTGTACTCTTTATGTAAGTACTCTGCATGAGACAACAAAGATTACAACTAAGAGAGAGATATACCTAGTTAGCAAAACAATGTAAGTAGGTACACTATCAAGCGGTTGATACGTAGGTAGTTAGTTATCAGTGAGCCGTGCAATACCGCACGGAGTTTGCATATAGTTGGCCACGTCAGTTACCAGTTCTCAATGTCGGCCCAAGATGCCACTTCGTCACCATTTTCCTGTTAACTTCATTTAATGTACCTACACGCACACCAACAAACAATTGAATGTTATCTACGTGATAAGGTCGTAGGTTGAAAAGGGTGACCATGGTAATGAGTAACTTTGACAATCCTTATGTATTAACTTTCCTGTCACATGAATCATATTTGATTCACAATTATTACATTTCTAAACAACATATTGGGTCATATTATTGAAACATCTTTATTAAACACCAATCAATAAGGAAACATTACGACTTTAGCAATTTGTTGACATTTAAGTATCACATTTTTTTTTCTATTTGCTTCCTTTATTGCAATCCTTGCAATGTGCCAATGTCAGTCACTAAGGAATTAAATAAGATAAGTTATTGCTCACTTTTATTTGTTTGTTGCGAAATTCTTCTTCCTGGTTAAAGTAATTTACCTTATCAGTAAGTAAAGTGAGAATACCATGAAATAATTTATTATCTTTCCTATAGTGCGACTAATATCTTCTATAGATGTCTTTTTTTTTTCAAATATGATCCATCATTTAACTTATGCCTGCCTACTTTGAGTAATTTATTATTCTTATCAATATCGCACACAACGCCCTCTAAATGGGCATACGCCCATCTCAACTACCCACCTACATTAAAGATAAACAATGAGCGACATATTACCTAATTAAGAACAACATTGTGCACATGTTATCTATAAAACAAATGCACTTTACATAGCAAATGACCACAGTAGTACAACACCGAATAGCATTTTAATAGGTAAAGCCATTGTCATAGCGGGCGATCTGTCAAAGTCATAGGCGACACGAGTAGGATAATAACATGTCACGTGACGAAACCACGGCCGTTTCAACACCGTCGCAGCTTTGTTTGATTGATACAGTGCGTAATCTGTCCGCGCCCGACCTCTGCTCCATTTGTTAATTGCTGGTTCAAATGTGTCGCTTATTTGTCGTGCTTGCATCATGGTTACCCTGATCGAACGACGGACTTGTCAAAAAATATCTAAAGATTGATGTAGGCAGGTAAACGCTGAACGTAATTTCGAATTATTAGTCGAGCCTAGTTTCTTTAAAAAGTCTACTAGCAATAGTCTAAAAGTTACTTATTTTTAAATAAAAAAAATACTTAGACTTATTCTAAGTCCTATATTTGAAGAAATATTACGAAATTAAAAGTTGCGAATGTTGCTTACGATATATTGCGTGCCTATTACAATAAATAGAAGAATAATCACCACAATCTTATGAATTTAATTAGTTGTGACGTCAAATGTTGCTAGTAATGTCACATAATATGTCATGCCTAATGTTGTTAAAAAAGCCAGGAAGTGTCGGATTAAATAGTTGCTTTTTAACAATTACCTACGTAGCAACGTTTGATAACAGAATAGTTTCGTGCCAAATGAGATTATCTTCTGATAATGATAATAATACATAACGAGTACAATATACATTAGAACTATAAAAAGAGATGATTATTTACTCATTAACATAAGCAGACGGAATTATTAACCTGATATTGTAACCTTTGACGTGGCGTTTAGCTTAAATTTATCTGAAACAACTTTATCACGAACATCGAATGATATTTTATCTAAGCGCTTTTCCTCTGATAAAACTTAATGACATCAAAGATAATAACTTCAGCACGTGCAAAAATTCTAATTCGATTATTTACCATAGACGCAACGCGACATCCCAAAGGGTTCCGTTTATCCCACGGGATTGGACCCCATGCGGCGATAAGCCGGGTCCAAATAATGTGCCCACATGGTGTCCCTTTCATTGCAATTTATCAATTGTTACTTATAGTTAAGTTTGACTTTGAAATATTCTAGGATCCCATTACGATTAATGGTCCTGAGAAATGGGAGTCGGTCAGTAAATTATTAACAAGTACATTTACTTGCTCTTATCTTATACTCTCGTACTTTAGCTATAAATATGGTATTTAAAATTTACAAGGATAATTTATTATTTTCTCTATACAAGTAAGTAAAAGTATATTTATCTCTTAGTCTTTTTCAATGTTTTTTTTTATTATCATATGCCTAGCAGTACGATGTAGTACTTAAAACTTATAATTACTTACATATTATATTATTTCGTCCTTTTCCTTTTTAAAATGTTCCTCTACCCGTTTTAAGGGGCTTACAAATGTTTATTTTACAAATTACTCATTAGAGTCTCGTTAGTCACATCGACGAAGATTAGTAATCATCAGTCAGTCATTGTTGGCTTCTCTTTAAACAATTAAAGAATAATTGTCGTTTTTCACGAGCGTATTGTTCACCAGCTTCACAGCATCGGTGGAGCCCCGATGTCATGCTTTATATGTCAGGGTCCCGCGCTGCTCGATCGCTCTTGTAGGCCACAGCCATCGCCGTTTTTACAATGTCATGTGTACGCTTTCGCAACCGATCGCTAACAATAACCGCTATTAACGGTAATAGCTCTTTAATCAGCCCGGCCGTCCCCGCGTCACCTCGTGTGCCACAAACTAACAAACGCTGGTCAGACAGTTTCTAAATTACTCACACACCGACCCCACCTTTCCTTATTAGCGTACACGTGAATCACGAAGACAACATCGGAAACACGTTATTTCAAACATCCTCCGCTAAAGTTTGGTGGCCATTAAATTTAGGCAACACGCGTAGCTCTAGTGCTAACAAAGGCCTATACGGGTATTGTCAAGGCACAGAATAGGCACTTCCCTCGTGAGAACCTAGCAAGGTTAAGTGAAGCAACGTTATCATTGCTAAACGCCGAGCGTATTTACAACACCGACTCTTGCAGACACGACCGACACATTTGTTACCTTACGTTATATACATGCACACTTTGTAACTGCTACGCAATTTGTTTACGAGAGCTCATCACTCAGTGAAAATTTAAAATGTAAACTAACATTCTGTAACCATAATGATCAGACGTCAGCTCGTCACACGTGGACGATTCTGTTCGCCCGAAAATAGGAATGACCTTCTCATTGACATTGTGAAATAGACGAGTTGATAACGTGCCGATCGCCGAATGTCACTGCGAGGCTAGCGGGCCCCCCTCCCGTGGCGCCCCCCACTAGACAACCGAGCGCACGCCTCGGAGCGTACGCGCGCCATTCATCGCTGCTTTAATGCGACCGGTCTTATCAATAAACTTAACTAAAGCGGAGACACGCTTTGAAGTTGACAAAACTGTAGCGCGATCGAAACAATTGAGGTGCGTTACTGCAATCAATCTGCAAACAATCGAGTCAAGTTCTACAGTAAATGCGATTGTGGCATTGCCTGAGCTGTGTCGAACGGAGACTTTCAAAGTGGACCGGCGAAGACAATAAGCGTCATATAACATGTGCATAATTATGTCTTTGATATCAATTGTTTAGCCATTTGAATTCAATCGGAACTTGACTAGGCTCGTTAGATACAGCCTTCATCATGCATCTACTACTGAATATTGACCTAAATACAAGTTAGCACGTTAGAAGTTATCGACTCCGAAACAGCCAATAACACCAGCGAGTAAATATTTTGCAACACCTAGTGATTGAGTAAATATCGATAACAGTAAAATGTAGGTTAACTCCCGTAAAACGCATACGAAGCCAAATATTATCAAGTGCTCGGCCAACACCGCGAATTCTTATCGATAAGTCGTTTTTTTTCGCAACCACCTCTGCAAATGGGTCATGTTTTATTTTTGTTCGAGGCCCAAATAATAATAAATCTGAAATGGAGAACGCGTCTGCGTGTCTGGAGCAACTATACTAAAATAACGTCTATTTATACAACAATGAGTGAAAAAAAGAAATGTACGACGCACGCGATGTGATTCATCATTTGTGAGTTGGTATAACTGATTTGGAATTTGCGTCCGCGGAGTCGTTGACATATCGTGACTGGAAATAAACGGGGGTTAAACCGAACTGCTCCATTATGTGCCACCTCCTTTGTCTAGCTTTAAGGTTAAACCGTAGTTATTTGACGCACACATAAGAGATTCAATTTGTTCCACTCGTTACAAAGGTATTCTAAAGCTGTTCTATATTTGCAGAGGGTCTTCTCTATTCAAAAGTATTTGAAATATTGTTATTCACGATAGAGTTGTCCTTTTTTAAGGACGAGTTTTAAATACGCACTACATAACAGATCTTATTCTTAAAACGTACAGAGAATTATGGCACAGTAATAAGAGGTTATTTTCAGTCTATTTGGACAGTAACGAATGTAGATGTATAGGTAAGTACTTAGTTATAAATACAAAGATAGTATCGATGCCTTTGTATGTAAATGTGAACTATGAATCAATCTGTGTTTGTCAAGAGCTTCCTAATGGTTGACCAATGCGCTGTCCTCAAACGAAATGGCACCATATGAGGAAAAATAGATGTGAAATAGAAACGGCTAGAAAACTGACTTATTTTTCTTTCCTTAGGTGGTGTCACGAGATTGCAGTAGCTTACTCCAAGCTCACTACCGTCTCGATGGCCATCCGCACGTCAACCCCATCCATGAAGTTCTAGTCGGCGATAAGAGGGTGTACTTAATATTCCCTCGGTCGCACTCTGACCTCCACTCGTATGTGAGGGCGCGGAAAAGGCTACGGGAGCACGAAGCCCGCAGGCTCTTCAGACAAATGGCAGAAACAGTTGCCGCTTGCCACGAACAAGGAATCGTGCTAAGAGATCTCAAATTGAGAAAGTTCGTGTTTGCGGATCCACAGAGGTGAGTTATTGCAATTTCTTCATTTCACAATTTATTGTTTCTAATCTAATGTCGGCTATCGAAAACGGCCAGTATTATTGCAACGAAATGTTTGTACTGCTTTCAATACTTACAATAGCGGCGACATTACCTCCTATTATGAGCGCAACAGTTAGTCAGCTGCGGTTCCGATTGCCGTGTGCTAAATTTTGCCAATGAAATATCTGACGCAATTCCTCCTTGGCAACTGATATCTCCAGCAATCAAACACGCCCCCGAATCGAATGCTTCCTCAGACTTTTTACGACCGTCCACTGGAGATCGATCGTGAGAAAACGTTCGGTATAAAAAGTGCAGGAAGGTAGCGGAAGTGTACTTTTTAGTAGCGCCTTGTTTCCTTTAGTGAGTCAAGCGCCCGGCGCAGCGATAAAATGGTTATCGACTCATTCATTATGATAATTTAAAGACGGTACGTGTCGCTTCAATAATGGTAGTTATCGCTCGCTTTAAACCACGCATTGTCCTCGGCTTCGCGGCGTCAACATTCCAATTGTCTACTAAGAAATTAACTGAGTAGTGTCAATCGATGGTATTCCGGAGTCCATAAGTTACTCAATAATTTCAATAATTACCGCGGTCGGCCGGCAGGAGCCAGCGGATTTTCGAACTTTTGAAATGTTATCTGGCCTCCATTGTTGCGAATATCTCCGGCAGTGCTTGCGGCTCAAGGCGAACGGTGTCATTGCTGCGTACAATACTGCGCGCCGCAATCGGGTCAAGGGGCCGCCGCAATGCGCGAGCGCACCGGCCGCGAATACTGCGTGCGCGCCTCTCGCACCCCTATACGTAACATGCGGGTACCTGTACCCTTATGCGATCACCTGATCCTGAACATCCCTCGAGATAACGTATAAAGATTAAAATGCACCCCTAAACGATGATTCACCCGCCGCATTCCACGATCGTTAAATTAAATTCCATTCACCTGCGCCCCTATAACAATTGTGGCATTAAAAATCTATTCCACCTTTTGATTAGATTAGGATCTTATAAAAACACGCAATGTTTAGATAAAACAAATTCTTTTTTAGTCAAGCTACTTACTGTCCCGAGAATTGATATGTTTTTTATACGAATTTAAATATGCGGCTACCCTCCCACGTCTCGGCGGGGCCAACAGCCAACCTTTTGTGTATTGGGTGATCCTTGACGTTCCCGTCGAGACAATTTCGGTACGCCTCCACGCACTTCGGGACTTGACTTACTGTAATCGTTTCTTTGACCTTTGTCGCGACGCACGTCTCTGGTGACATTCGGATTGCGAATCCATGTCTTTGACACGGTCGGTAAGCCGCAGACGTGCGTATGAATCGAACTTCCAATATAACTACCAATACATATAAACTGACAGACAGTCCGCAAATGAAATCCGTCTACGTTTACGCAGTGCTTTAATTTAGTTCGCTCGGGGTTGGAGTGGACAGGCGGGCAAAAAGGTAGAATTTAATACTCATTCCCTTTCGCCGTCGCATCATCAAAGCGAATGTTGTCAAAAGCGGTACGCGATGTGAACGGGAAGCACCGCGACCGTGCCTCAAATGTAAAAACTTTTGCTTTACCCTTTACGTAATAGCAGAGCAAGCAGCCGCGACTTGAGGAGCCTTTGCCAAAGTTGCCGCTCAAAGGTGGAATGTTTTACATTTGGTTATTACACAGAAACTCCCGGCTCCAAGTAAAAGACAAACTTTTACCACATGGCTCTCCATCTGTTACGTTCACGGGATGCGAATTTAGTGGCGTGTCTGTGCGAGACTGAAAAATGTAAATGGGCATACGCAGACCGGATTGATCCATCGATCTGACCATTAAATTAGCGGGATGTTGCGGATATGCAGCTGCGTTCCCAATTCGGCCATATGTTAACGCAGAGGCGGAAATGTCGCTTTTTGTTTCAAAGACATTAACGGACCTTCGTCTCTAGGTCAAGCAGCTGCTCTTGAGCCCGTCGGATCTCTTATTAATGACCCATCTCAAGCATCTGTTCTATCGACTTTCCCAGAGGACACTTTTATTAAACATCTGTGATTATTCAAATGGTCAAACAATTGCTGATTTGCATAAATGGACAGCTGACCTTGTCCAGCCCTAATAAATTCTAATGACTATGCACATGCCGCGGTGGTCACCTCTCCACAGCTGTTCTTCGCAATCGTGAGAATGGTTTGTCGATTGTTAGCTGGTGCAATATGAGCAAGTGTCCCGCCCTTCGACCTCCGTTCACACGTCCCGGGTCGCGTATAAAAGCACCCCCTGATTATAAATTCGAGTCATCCGGCGAGACGCTGCTATCAACAGCGTCTCGCGATGCCGACATCCCGACTCAAAGGTAAACAAGAACATTAATATTGATTCCGTGTTCTCTTTGACGCTTTGAAGTGGATATCTCGACGCTTGCTTGCAAATTTCCTTGTCTTTTGAAATGAAAATATGTCCAGAAACCTCCTTTCAAGTTTCGCTTTTACCGTGTTTCAAAAAAGGAAATGAAACTGAATATCGGAAGCTAGATGTATATGTATACGCGATATCCTGAATGAAAGCGAAGGAAAGTAGTCGCTGACCGACTACAAAAGTGCCAGTCAGTGACATTTCGAGTGTCTAATGGCTCTTCAATGAAACTGGGTTAAATTTCCGTCGACTGGCACTCCGCAGTCGCAGTTCGAACGTTAATCGTTGTATTGAATCGGAGTCTTACTTTCACTGCTGAGATGCGTTCTTGAAGCAACACACAAATGAGCTTCGTGTGAAACTAGAAACTATCAAGAGAAATCTCGGGCGAAGTATCCGGGCGCGGGCCTTGGGGAGGAAATCGAGGTCGGACGATAACGCAGGTAGCTCGCTCCTTGCCCTCAGAGACCATCACAACTGTATCACAACTGCCAGATACTTTTTAACATAACAACTTCCGATACATAAACGCAATTCTCTTCCAGTTCAGGTAAAGCTACGAATGCACGTGTTTGCATCGTTAAATAATGTCAATGTGATTTACATTTTTTAATGCTGTACCCGACGAAAGCCGGATGTTTGAGCACAAACTGACATTGTTCGAATAGAGCATCCTTAATTTGGTCGCGACCGACAGGATACTACGAGGCGGAAGTACATTCACACGCCAAAACTGGCCATTGTCCAACTAGGATTTTTCAAAAAAATTAATTGGCTACGCTCTTACACAATGGATTAAGCCAAATTTCAGAACAGCACACCAGACAGAGCGGTGCCCGCGAACGTAGTCACTTGTAGATACTACGAATCCTTTGTAAACATGCTCAGGTATACGAATTGTCGTTGCATTGTTCAGACCCATCCCGCCCACTCGAAGCCAAAATAATAATACCCGGAGCCGCGGCACTCCGTTCCAGGTAACAAAACAAAACCCGAGTTTTTGCGTAACACGGTGTTAGCAGCCGGATCGGATGATCGAATGCACTGCAAACAATGATGATGATACAACGGCATTTGATTGCGCAATCTGATATTTACAGAATACGGTAGTTCCAACGACCAGAACTCGATCACATTAAGCCGTGATCTTGAGAATGTTCTCTGTCAACGCGCTTATTTGTTTTAAAAACCAGTCGGACGAATAGGAAAACTCAAGCCGGATCTGGTTTCAGTGTGAATATTTATGATGATACATTCGAGTTGCGCTGCGGGGTTAACGGGACGGGATATTTACGGTCCTGCGCTGGCGCTTGCCAGCGGATGTGCCAAATTGGTCCGCGATAGACGGCCGGCTCGCCACCCGGCAGACGCCGCCGCGGCGCATTCCGGCCCGGCCACCGGCTGCCACCACACTTCCCTCTAAATACGAACCTCATTTAGACCAAATTAGACCGGGATACCGCTTGCACCCAACCCGCCAAGTTTCACAAACACACGCAACGAGATATCGTGCACTCAAACATCCCCGGAGGCTGTCGCACGGCAGCACTACCTGAGCGCCTACGCCGAGTATTTTGAAAACGTTTTGAAACCGAATTGCCAAAGCCGTGGTGCAAGACAGGCTACATTACAGATGTATTTGCATAATACTGGGCGCATGGTAATCCGGCATACGTCTCAGTTTCGGTTGTATAACTCGGTGCAGCTGAATCGTCAGAGGAGTTATTGTCGCGATTTCGTAAGAGACCTTTGGAAATCGGGTGTATATTCGGTACTGCGCCGTTGGCACACGTGAGGTTGGCATTTTTCGCGCGGGTGTGGCCGCTTGAATTAGACGAACGGTGGCGCATCGAGCCGTACGATAATAAAACGGTGTGATTCAGGCGTACCGGAATCCACGCGAGATGTATCTCGTTTTGGGGCGTTTGTTCGCGACCTCGATCGCGCGCGCGGAGGCCGCGCAACTGTGCCAATGTCGCGGGCCGACACCGACGCTGCACCGCACCGCCACGCCGACTCGCCGCCGCCGCGCCGCTCGTGCGGAACAGATGCGACCGAACAATCGAACCCGATAAAAAACATATCAATCGACACTCTTTACCCGAATTAACCTAAAACAAAACAATAACCATTTTGACGCGACAAAACGAAGCGCGTTTAACCGTAAAACACGGAATGCTTTCATATTCACGACACCTACTCCCCGTTCTGAAAATAAATGAATCGCCTGGACGACGCAAACATTCGTCACGGCTATAAATAACGTATGTTCGCACCTTTTTTGGTGGTACGAAAAGACCGGACGCGGCTACCGGACGTAAGTGTAGTGCAATGCTCTCCGACCATTTGTCGTCTACACACACACACAGGAGGACAAAGCTAAAGCGTCATTCTGCATAGCAAATCGCCGGACATAGGTGTCACCAACAAAAGTAAATCCGACTGTCAGAGACGTAAAGCGATAATGGGCTTATGTTTACGTCCACCTTCCTAAAACGGGGGCGAATCACAACAGGTTTATTGTTACGCATCCAATAGAATGTCCGTCCGCCCGCTTCCTTCCCGACTTTTGTTGAGCTTGATAAATGTTGGGGTTTATTGCCTTACGTATTTCGGGTTACATTAGTTTCCCAATTTATTTGTTAATTCAGTCGGGTACACAGCTGAGAAAACGCACGACTAGCTATTAAATCGATCGGTTGCGTAAAACAAAGGTCTGCGAAACCTTGTGCAAGCGGCGCGCCCGCGCCCGCGCTCGCCGACATATCTGCGGATTTGCGTAACACCGCACTTATCCGCCGATACGACGCCGTGTGCTGCGTTGTGACACGCTCCGCTTGCCTGCATCAGGACCGCATTCGACCCTTTACCACAAATTATGTTTGACAACGCACCCACATTTGAAGAGGATATCCCAAAATACGTATGAATACTAAATTGCGGATGGTGAAATGGGTATTGCATATTTTTAACAGACTCCAAAAAAGAACGCTATAGTTTACTATAAGATGAATGGACTCGACACGAGAAGATGTCTATTATAAAAGCAAACGTCGTCCGCATCTCCTCAAATTGTAATTTAATACAATCCACCCAGCGATAATCAAAACAAGCCGAGTAAGACGATCACCCTTTCCGCATGTACGCGATGTCCTTTCAATTATTCAGAGTGCACTTAATTCCTGCAAGCCTCGCCGCTCTCATGGAAAACAACGGTCCGCCAGTGTCAAGTCATGATATCAGCGTGTGAGTCACTGCATTCGTGACTCCGAAGACGCCGTGAACGTCGAATAAAGGCGAGTTGAACCGGCTTAACCTTCGCAGCGAGGTCTAGAGCATAAGGCACGCTCATTAAACACTCGCAAAAAGTTTTTACACCCGTCGGGCACGCGACCTTATCCCGAGATGGGTGCATTCACTTCGCCCGGCGAAGAAAAAATATGCACGTGCCAGCAATTAGCTAGGGACGAGACACGTAATTGCGCCCTCGAAGGAGAGCGTCTCGCATGGCCGCTCATAGGGAACGGAGTGGAATCACTGACCGCCGACACACGCCGGCCATTTCTAAAACAATACAATTTTACACCAGTGCGAGTACCTTACCGTTCCGCGCGGTTTGTGATCACAGTTTTCGCTGCCTAGCAACAGCTAGCTTACTTCGCAAGCTCCTGTGGCGGGGGATTTTATTCTCTCGTGCACTTATTTTTATTGCGTTGCATTTTAAAACCTGCCTCGGGCGGGTCGGTCGCGGGCGGCCGCGACTCGCGACTCGCTGCATCCGCGTCGCCCGAAGGTCACTGACCGCCGAAAACTCCCCGTAAACAACACAACTAGCGCTAACACTAAACTAACACATCGATTTTCATATCCAATATGGAAAAACACATTTTATATATAACTCGACATCTATATATTGACTTCGATTCGAATGAAAGCACATTAAATATCGATAAAAACTACCGATTCGGGTTATTAACTTGCGCATCGTTTCGCTAGTACAAAATGATTAACCTTTGGACAATAAACTTATCGATTTTATCGCAAGTGCGTTGAACTTGACTTTGGGAATTAGGGAATACATAGGTATGACACATGTACATTCTTTAGTACAATGAGAAAAAGGATTTTAAAAATATTTAGTTATGCCGTCAGCTTTACTCTTACCATAAAAATAATACCTGAGCTTTCAATAAAACAATGAATCAGAAGTTATGACCGTCTTGTAAAGAATTCCATTTCATGCAAGTGTGCGTCATTGCTTTCGTGACGTCATCGAGGAGGGTTAAAAATCTGAAGGGACACAAAGGAGGGTGTAGGATGAATCATAGGAAATTTCTAGCGGGTCGATACCCCAAGCCCCATGGTAACTATTTATACTGCACCCCAAAATAAACCTAAATTTATCAAAGGCGCCTTTGAAACGTGAACAACTTTTTTAGGGATCATTGTTATTTTAGTAGATCCTTAAATAATCTACATAAGCTATCATTCTGTATAATTCATTCGAGGTAAAAAAGCAGAGTTCTGTTTTTGCTCCTCTTTTTTCAAATCATTTCGAAGGTTTACTGTAAAAGCGTACAGAACCTGTATCCATTAATTGCCAAGCTCTGTTTACACTTC
The DNA here is from genome assembly GCA_951394215.1 of Glyphodes perspectalis. Lineage (NCBI taxonomy): Eukaryota > Metazoa > Arthropoda > Insecta > Lepidoptera > Crambidae > Glyphodes > Glyphodes perspectalis. Next base: position 4,315,885 of record OX596202.1, read on the forward strand.
GTGGCCCGCAGAGCAAAAACAAAACAAACTAAAAGCAAGTCTCGCCAGCGGTTTGTATTTATGCATGCAAAAAAAAAACGAGACCTCAATAAAAATATTGAGCGTTATTCAAGTCGATCGTCGACGTTTCATGGAATTGGGATAATGCAAAACATAGACGTTTCATACTCGTTTAGTTCTAAGAGTTTGCGCGGGGGGAGTGACCCACGCCACCGATCCAATGTCGTAAATCTTTCTAGATGTTCTTGCTCCTTGCTATCAGCTTTTTCCTGTTTCATCTGTGAGTTCAACAACATCCAATATTCTGCAGACGCAAGACCTTTGCGCTCCTGACTTTCATCTGGGCTTTCGAGGGATTTATTTTTAACACAACACTCACGCTTTTGCGTTATTCAGAGAGCGAGTGGGCGTATTACGTAAAACATCCCTTTTGTGCTACCTACGTAAGTTGTTTGCCCTAATTCGATAATGGGTACTTTTTAACCGTGAAAAAATTAAGTAGCCAATGCCAAACGGCTGTTGCTTACGGATCGGTAAATAGTTCAATAAATTGCCCTCCTACGTCGACTTACAGACGCAAGTATTCGGCCGTGGGGGCGGCACTCAAATATACTCGTTTACCGGGAAATATGCCCTTAAAAACTCGACCTTCACGAAAACTGGAGGCGAGCGCCTACTCGCGCCCGAAATAGACCTGGCGGTTATTAAAATACCGCCGAGTTATCGAGGATATCTCGTATCAATGGCGCGGTCGATATCTCCGCATGATATACTGCTCCGCCAATTTCACCTCGAGCGTTTACCTCGTCGCGTCCGCGTTCACAAAAAGTAAAAGAGAACCGGTCGGACAGTGGCCAGAATTGCGATTAACCCTCAATCTGCGTCCGACACGACACTAAAAATACCCGTCAGCCGGGTTCGCGCATCCCCGCAGACAATCGCATCGAGAACTCCACACCCACAGAACATTTGTTAAGTTAGGCACGTCGACGAGCCTACTCCATATAGACAATAGTTATTAATTATTATGCTTAGCCACGGCTGTTTGTCGCTCGGCTACTTCCTGTTGTAAACGGAATCGAGTTTTAGATGTTTCGTAATTGAATCTTAATTGATCGCTACCAATTTAAAAACGACATACCTACATGAACATTGAACAGGTACTTCGGTGAACAGAAGTTGCGACGGAAACTTGTCAGATTACAAAAACTATCAAATTCCTTTAGGTATTTTAAGTTTCCTTATAGTTAACTAGATATCTGTTAGTTCTTATCTATGCTCATTATTTACTTATTAGTTCTGGAATTTACCCATACAGATTAAACGAGGTTAACTTGGTAATTAGTTACACAGAGCTGATGTCACGGCTTAAAATCCCCTAATAATTAACATCGTCTTTTGTTTATCTCGTAACTACCGACGCGGTAATTACTATGTATACTAGCTAAGTTGCTACATAGCATTTGACGCGTTTCCGTATAAGTCATTTATCAATTACACAAAGTAAACATATCGCAAAGGGGAAACGTGACAGACCATACGTGATACGTGTCATACACCGCGCCGACCGATGTGGCACCGCGTACGAGTTGCATTAATATTTTTAGATTTGTGTCAAGGGGACCAATGCAAAACCACTTCGCTTGCATGTTTTTACGATCGCCAACTGCATACTACATTAACCGAGATGCAGGCGCAAGTTCAGATAAGCCTAGCAACATAACATTTCTAGTATGTCTAAGCCCCCCGCCTAGTTCTAGACGCGGGCGGTCGCCGGTAAACATCTCAAGTGCCATTTAGATGCAAAGAGGAAGCAGCCAGAGTGTGGGACCAGAGGCGATTGTCCTCTAGATACGATCCGAGGTGTAGGCGCGTCCTAATCTCGTTCCGAAACAACACTGACGTAACACAGTTCATGGTCAGCAAGAGGAAATGACGCAAGCGCAGCGCCCCGCGTTGCACACAGCCAGTTACAACACTCGCCGACACGATCACAAACTTGCCAAAAACGTTCACGTGATCTATGTGTATGAACGGGAACTACGTCAGGAGCCCACTTCGCGTTTGCGAGGCTTCACATTAATTCCGCCGTGTCGCAACTCTTTTGACTCCATTCGCTGCGAAACTTCGTTGATTCTGAATGGCAACGTTTCCAAAAGTCTGTTCCTTTACATCTCAATGAATAGCGGGTCACAAACAAAGTACATAGCTTTCGTCAGCCTACGTAAAATATTCCTATCGACTGAAAACGCGGAAAGGTCAAGCCCAAGGATTTGTGTCATATAACGTCAAGTCGATTCTGTTAGAGGCTCATTGAGATTTATTTTTCGTGTGTTACACACTGATCTCGGTAAGCGAGCACCGTGAACGGGGGCTTGCAGTGACATTGGGCCGTTGCGAAACGCTACTCTTTTCGTGTTTCTGGCCTCGCGCCGAGTTAGATATTGAAGAATACGTATAATAAATATGAGAACGTACCCGACCTCAGTTGGCGGTCACGTGTTGCGTAACCAGCAGGACAAACAATACCCGCTGTTTTGACGTAATATGCTTTGCATTTTGATTGTTGCACGCCAAATTGTTATTAATTGTAGTGTAAATAATAACGGCCGCCTCCGAACTCTACACCGACCATGAAGTTTGTTTGTCATAATAACGTTTATTATTTATTTAGTTCAAGATTCTGTTAAACAAAACAGTAATACGAAACCTTACTGTATATAAAACAATGTTGTACGCAAGGTTGATCAACCCTGAGATAGACAATGTCACAAAAAGTACCCAACATTTGGACAAAAGGGTCGAATAAGGTTACAGACGGACAGATAAAGTTAATGTAACTGAATAAACCGTCCGATAGGGTCATCGCCTCATTAACAATTAGACGAACGTACGGAAAGTAGCAATCGATACCCGTGCTCGGGTCGCGTCTTCGTTGCCATTCATCGATCATAACAAAAACATACATTCCACATGAAGTCATCGACGTATATAACTGGCGGCAAATAACTAGATACTAACGTCATTAACAAAGAAGCCTCGCATTCCGCTCTTGTTTTCTCCATGAAATCGATAATATTTAAACAGATTTCGGTACGTACAATTTGCGCAGTTACTGGCGTACGTACGTAATGATGTAATCAGCGCGCACTATGTGCTAGCGAGTGCGCTCGGTTCGCTCGCACCGGGTTAAGCACGCCGCTATTAATATTTTGTTACCCAAGTAATTGGTTACGCCGAGTGAAGGTCAAAGAGGATTGTTCTGGAGGCTGTAAAGTTCACCCGTTACGTCGACTATACACTTTCAGAATTCGCGAAACGTGCGCACCCACTCCTGTTTTCGGCGGTTTACGCGTTTGACGCACTTCGCCGCCCACGCGGAGACTAGGGCCTTAGAGACCGGATCACGTGATTTGTTGCTACGTAGTCGCTGACGTCACGAAGGAAAATTCATTGCCTTCGGGCACAGTACTCAAACAGTAGCAGTAATTTAACGCCCGATTGCTGCATGAAATGAGATTCAACAAGATGAAATACTGCGATAGCTTTTCCACGTCATCACCACACGGCTCTTGCAGCGGCAACAATTTACTGTTTTATTCCATGGCCCGACTACAAATCTGAGAAATTACCGTGACGTGTATCTTCCCAGTGTTATCATTGTGAATTCCCTAGCTGGTAACTGGTGACTGATGACGTAAGCGGCACGCGGAAGCGGTTACGCACCGGCGGCGCGGCCAGCTGGGCTATCGATAGGTAGCCGTGGCCAAGGACGGCGGACACGGCCACCGCGCTTGCAACACCGCTGATGCGCCTGCGCCGGCGCTCACGCCCATCCAGACGGCTTGTTTGGAAGAACTGTCTATAGTGGTTGGAATAATCATAGACGCATTACTCCTAAAATTGTTGAGAGATTACTTAGATCTTAAAACAATACGAATGATTAGAGAGAGATGACTGAGAATTCTGGATACATTGATTACTATGCAGCTACTATTGGAGACTGGAGTATGGAAGCAGACAAATCAGATCTCACTTATATATAATATGTTATCCTTATCCGTCAAGGTAAAGTCCTATATGAGTTCAGATTACTTTAATCAATAGTACCTACTGTTTTATTTGGACACTGTTTTTTGTAAAAAAATATATAATTTTCCTGATAAAGTACCAAACAAGTTGGCCGTTAGTATATACGTATATGGTTTAATACCACAAGGACATTGGAATTTTACATATCAATGATATAATGACTAACGCTTCTACGACTCAAATTAATGTGACGCGGAAAATCACTAATAGATTCCGTGAATTGTGTATCGTAGAGGCTTTATCTCGTGTACATCCTACTTGCATGAAGATACATTGAAGATAGAAAATTTTAGAATGATCGCATGTTTAAAGTTCAGTGTGATTGACTCGCTCACCTCTGTGGCAAATGACAACAGAGGTGACATTGCTGTACACAATCAAGCTGATGAAATTAGCACCCACACTTGCACACACATACATGCGAATGACGTAAGCCCATTTGTTATTTCTCCTTTCGTTAAAAATATGCCGCAAGTAAAAATATACCACGCTCAAGTCTCAAGATACTCAGCTATATTTGACTTTATCTCAAACGAGAGCAAATCAAGTAATTACTCACATCTCGGAGGAAAGTGCGCTTCAAAACAACGGAATGTTTTGCTCTCGCAAATGATACACGTTCGCACACTTCCGCATACAACCACTTTATTATTCAACAAAACATCCTGTTACCGAGAAATCTCTCCCGTTTAATGGAAACATTGACGACTACGATTTTCCTCTTACATCTTTCGTTTATACGAAAATGTACAAGGAAAATTTGATCTACTTGATTATAGACGCGTTAAATTATACTTAAACAACATAAGAATCCGGCGTCTGGTGGCCTCCACGCGAGGAGCGCCACAGTTCAATGTCAGTTGCGCAAACGCAACTCTTCCGCCTTCGAACCGCCCGCGCCGCCCAACCAGGAACAAGCACGGCCCGTTCCAAATTTAAATAGTAACGCAACGCAATACGTTATCTTTCATACCCGGACTTATGTTTTTCAGTCACCAACGGTTATCTACCAGGATCTAGATATTACAATGCGGAAGGCGTCTTCGATTTTTTGTAATGACTGAACAATAAATTATATAGTTGCTAAGGTCTTTAAGACATACGTGCCTGCCGTGTTGTTTATTCAACCTTAGTTGTTATAAATACAACTGCCTTGCTCCCAACGTGATACAATGTGGAAAATTAAAATTGTCTATAAGAATGAGACCACGCGAGAAACAAGAAAATATCACGTATTTATGTAACGCCGATTCTGAGATTATGGATGAGCAGCGTGTACGATAATCACTTACATCATATTTATAAGCCATCTCAAATCAGTACGAAATGGGATTTTACCGCAAATAACTCGACCATGAAATGACATAAAGTGATTTAGTTACTCATCTACATAGTCTCATGCTAGCGTACATTATGTGTATACATTCCCACTGATAATTCTTAATATTTCACATGAAATGATTTAGAGTCCGCTAATTTAATACAGCAACAAAGTCATTACATTTTTTAGCGTCGAAAAATTGCATCTACATAATTACAGACCATCCATTCCCAGTCTAACTAGACACCATCCAATTTAAACCCTGGAGGCGCAGCCCGAGCCGGATAATTAAGTTAATGCTTGCCATGTGGCGGCGAGCAATTTATTCTCTATTTTTTTATTATTTTTTTATTATAAAACTTCTCCTTTTGTCTCTCTTCGATACAATGTCGACCATCTGCCGCATAAATTCACCAGTTCTATTTTGTTTAAAGTCCGTTTCCGGTCCCGTTACATCCGGTGGACGAGAGTGCTTGAGAATCGAACTCACGCGCAGTCGTTTCTCCCCAAACGAGTATACCCCATCGAGTGCCATGGGAAATAACTCCGACTTGTAATACGCCGAGCTCTTGTTAATTTTAATTAAACGCCACATCCCGCCACGGTCATTGGACTTAGTCTTATCTCAGACACCTAGTCAACGTTTAAAGGTCATAGCAATCTGCGTTATCAACGGGAGATAACGCACTAAGGTCGGACGGAGTGCCGCAATACGCTCCAAGTTACCAATTACCGTGACTATGGTATCCCATACTCCCGCGCCATTCACACCGACGATTCCCGAAAAAACGCAAAGGTGTTCTGATTTCATTGTGCATCTCGTATCGGGTTAATCTTTCAACAATTACCTGAGACGCGACAATGCTCGCGTTTTTTGTGTAAACTTGCCAATTTCAATAGCGACCCTCATCCCGATTCGAACAGATGTTCCAGTAAACAAATATCGCGTGCATTGTCAACGTCTCCTACGCATGATTTATTGTTCGGTCGACTCTCGCCGATTCGATGATGGCACCGATAGAAGACTACCGACCATTGTGCAAAGATTCGTCTATTCAAGTCTTAAGAAAAACACCTTTTTTGCCAAGACAATGATTGCACATGCGAGGTCTACCTGCGAAACGCACGTGTTCGAAATTCGCATTCCGGACAGACAATAATGAGGCACTATTGGCAATGCCGGCCATTCCAAATCAAACCCAGAAAACTAACCAAACAAGGCATCTTTTCCCTTATTTTGGGACAAAATAAGTACAGAGCAGACAGTAAATCTGGTATCTCGTAAAGGACTTTATGGCCAACAATTTCTCGTCTTTATAGCGATGAGTCTATGTTTGGATCCAATATTTTATTTTGTGTAAAGAAGCCTTGTCCCAATGGCGCCGCGGTTACTTGCATATTTCATTTGTTATTTATAGTTCGCTACTCCACTAACAATGTTGCTAGAATAAAAAATAACAGTGGATTCGAAATGACAACAGCAAAACTGGACAATGTTTCGGACTCGGAGACAGCGTTGTTTGTACACCTGATGACAACTCTATCTGGGGGCACACAAACTGATATTCGATACATCGTAGAACTAAGCATACATTCTACATGCAATGTTTACTCAAGTGCATCTATAACTGGTCTCAAAGTTTAACTTTCGACATCTGCGCGAGGTCAATATTTGCCGTTCTATCGAATCTATTCTTTGGAAGTACTGTCTCCCCTCAAGCGCTTTTTTTGTATGGCTCTTTTGTTTCTAGTGGATGGATACTGACACTTTAATTCATTCGTATGTGCGAGCCGCACGTAAAGCAATTCTGCTGAAAACTCTGCCGAGCTCAATAAATGCGCGGCAGGATATTACGCGATCAGAGTAAATTGGTTTTGCCGTTATTAATTTTGATAACTGGGATTCGATTCGTTTCTCTCTTTTGTAACAAAGGGAAACCATTGCAATTAATTTACCGTAGTTATGCTGTGAAAACAAACCATTTTCATTGGCATGGAAATGTAATTTTGAATAGATGGAACTGCGTTCGGGTATTTTCGGGTTGCCAGTGTTTTTTGTTGAGATTTTTTTCTTAACGACATGTGCTCGGCCATCTGCCCGGTCAGATTATAATATTTTTTTGGGTTTTCACGTAAAACATGTATTGGTATATGAAAAAGTGACACGTAGCACATGGCGAGGTACGTCCTCTACCTGCTTTTGTTCCCGGGACAATGCGCGCACATCTGCCGCCGCCTGCGCAGCCGCGATCGCATCAATCCTGAATGCGTGAATAGCAACTTATGTATAATCCATCATGCACCTCATTCACATGTGCTGACTACGCAAATTTCTCATAAGCACGTACGCTTTAGATTATTTGTATAGTAAATACCATAGATTGTACTATCATTCGCGTCAAACGCGAATCGCGTACGAGCTTTCACAATAGGCTTCATTCAAAAAATGAAATATAGTCACCGTTTAGACGGTGATTGGAAACACGAAACTAATTACTTTTTGCACGTTTGCCAATTGAACAGTTCGAGGTCCGATGTTTGCCCAATTAGTGTTAGTATGTACCCACAATAATGAGATAAAATATAAATCCAAGTTAGGCCATTAAATTCGAGGTCAGTTATTACATAACTCGTGCGAGGACGGAATTGCAAAAACCGAAGCAGCTAGAATAATAATTCTGTACGGTAAATTTTCAAATTCCAAAGCCCTTCAGAGTTTAACAGACATTTGAACAATATTTAAATAATAAAGGGTGTACAAGTATCCTCGTGTTCATGACAATGGGTTGTTGGTGCTGTAAAACAAAAGAATCGAATACTCGATCTGTGCTGTGGAAACAATTAATCGACGGCCCGGACGCTGACTGTGATGCGAGTTGCGAAAGAGCCCACCGTGCAGTTGCTAAACAGTCGTGTGCTACCGTTTTTGTAACGCATCTGGATCGTTTTGAAACATATTAACCTGTTTATTGTGCGCTTAATTGTACCTACTCACTCGCAGTTACAAAAGCCTCTCAAAGGACATTTTCATTATTCCTACAGTTACGCTCTTAGTGTCGGGGACAAAGGGACTGCTCTAACGATCAAGTTACTTTTGTTTGTTGGACATTAATTAAACAAAAGATGTCCGAGCTCGCTTTGTTTGTGCCTCTTGTAACTGTCGGCGGCAGGTGAATGAAATAGGATTCTTTTCATCGGAATTCTCAGTGCAATATTCGGAAGAATTGCCCTTATTCATCATCCCGGTATTGACAGACAGACCGTCGCCGCCAATTGATAGTTCAATATAAAAAAACGCACGAAACTCATTGGTGTAATAGACAAATGCAGCGGAACCAGCGTGCAGTTAGCTCATAGTAACGAACGGCCGGCGTTTTGGAGCGGAGACTTGCCGCAATAAATCCTTGATGGAACCTTAACCCACTTGGATGATTACGAGTGCGCCACCGGACGCTGCCTCCAGCGCTGCAGCCGCTTTTAAACAACGCCATCGCTTGCAAATACATATTGTGTGTTCCATTTCGTCCCTTTAACAATTTTGTGCGTTAAATATTCACACCAATTAACCTTTGACTCGCGATGCGCAGACAAACAAGGTTCGGCGGGCAGGTGTCGACACCCCGAATTCCTCTAGTTACCCTTCTATAGTTCTGGAGTTAATTAATAATTCATGAACGTATGAAGTATGTCGTGGGAGCTCCAACGGTCGCTGCAGTGACCGGCGCTCGCAGGTGCGCTGGCGACCTTGCGCAATGGCACATATACTCGTACATATCTACCCGCTAACAAATGTATATCGGAAACCGCTTGCGAGATACTTTGTGTGCGCGTTTCGACATCTATTTTGTGTTCGGCCGCAGTTCCGCGGCTCAGACGTGCTCAGATACAGTATGCCACGCTCATTATACAGCATACACCTCCCGTTATAATGAATTATGATTCAGCGGCTGAAACTGCTGCGCGCTCATTTCAAAACACTGACATCATTACATTGACGCGAGTTAAGATTCCGTCAACGTGACACTCGATTGTTGAAATATTTTATGATTGACGTAAAGCAGCATCGGTGCCAAGTAGGTTACTGCGCCAATGTCGGAGCCGTTATAAAAACGGGCTATGTTTGCGCTGGGCGATCTTTTAATTATGGTTTTATTGATGGAGCCCAATGAGATGTTTGTCAGGCTGTTGCAAGCGTGGCGTCGGCTCTTCTCACGCATATCATCAATCGAACGTCATCGTTGCACCGGCCGGGCGTGACGGCGGCATAGTGGGTCAAGTACAACGGTGCTTTGCCATTCATTGTCACCGCGCCCTCCCCGCGCTGCCCCTCTCCGCGGCTGCGCTAGCGCCGACCTCGCACTCGCTGAACTTGACATGTCACTTTTTAAACATATTCCTTTTTTTGGTTACCAAACAAAAATCCGTAGGTCAAATCGGCATTAGCATAGCAATTTTCGTTTGCATAAATCAGATCGCAGTGCTGTTTGACTTCTTCGGTTTGCACGCGTTACATCAGCGGTGTAATTGCAACAAACGAGTGTGACAACACTCGTTACCTAACCAATTGCAGGCAAAAGCTTGATGTAACGCTAGATGTTGTTCCCTTCAGTGCGGTAGCGTGAACTGGCATCATAATTCTCTATCCCGAACGTATTATATCACTACGACTACACGCTGGTATCGCCAAATGCGAAATACGGCTCCCTCTGACATCACCGAGGTCGTCGCCCGCTGAGCCTCAAGAGGCTTCGCGTCCGCGAATGATACAATGCTAATGGCCGGAGTACATTCACCGCGTTAGAAAACCTACTTCAGTTCCGCACTTTCTTTATTGCATCACCGCAATGTGCCGTTTCGCCCGCACTCTCTTCCGTCGCGGGCTGCCAGATAGCATTGTGCAAGCCTCGAGAATCATCGATTCGAATTTAGAATGAGTCGCGTGGCTAGCTCCAATTTCAAAATGGCAGTCTTTTGTTTCTCCATCTTTAATTATCATCTCGCCATGACGGTGCGTACTCTCGGCTCGTTTCCTACTTTCTTCGCGTTGCATCACGCCTTTGTTGCGCTCCCCTCGGCTATGACAGGTGAAGTTTCGCAAGTTCACTGACCCCTCCCCACCGTGCATCCGCGATGCGGATCAAACTCGCGATATTGTGATATAATAAGACGCGGCGCAATTCTACTTAGAAATTACCATTTCCGCACTTTCCAAATTGCGTCATTGCGTTTAAAAAAGTGTTGGAGAGGTTAACGTCCGCCGGCCGCCTCCTTAAATTGGTGTTGTTGATCATTGCTTCGGCATCCGGCCCGAGCATTGATCCTTTCGTGATCTCATCGCACTAACTAGAGTGAGGATGACTATAAAAACAGGGAGTGTAAGTACTTACATTTTTTGTATTCTTTCGCCAGAGAACGTAACGAAAAAAGAACCAGTTCTCACTACGTAATTGGCAATTGTGTTTTGGTTTAGGTTTTCCTTGTTACGAATAGATGTTTGGAATTGAAATGCGCACATTCGTACCAATTAATCGTCGCCTCTGGCTGCTATCGCTGCTTTCATCGACCTGGTACCATTTCGCCTTACCAAACGGTACTCTATAACCGTCGAGAAAGTACCGCTGTTCGCCGTCAAAGTCATGTCTATGCTGTAAAATGAGATAAAATATGATTGCAGAATTGCATACACTCAGTACCACATAATAAAACTCCGGCCTCGGAGTCCCGGGGAGAAATTACAAAGGGCATTGGCCGTAAATCCTAGGCCGGCTTATTTATCAACTCGATCATTCGGCCCGTATTCGATCCACGTTCTCGATTCACACAATCGGTCTGCGTTTAAATTCTCGGTGGGTAAGGACTATGAACTTTAATGTTTTTATTTCGAGCCCATCATTGTTTAAGCTGTTCGATGTACTTAATCGATTTTGGCGTGAAATTGAATTAAAAATTTTCGGCGCAGGACAGAGGAGAGTTTCTTAAGTGAAATCAATAATATCACGGCTCGCCCCAAACAGGTTCCATCACGGACACTGTTTACGCGATGTTTCAGCAACGACTTAACGGTAGAAACTCGTTTTGGTCGCGTATTTTTTATTCTCACGCCGGAGATAAAAATTATTTACAAACTTAGCGAATATTGACAAGCGAATTGCTATGTGAACGATTAAATTTCCTCGTATTGTTTACGGGAGCACACGTTTACCGCTCTTTTGTCGTACTATCAAAGCGTTTGTACGCTGGCATGCCGGTAGTGTCGTCTTTTGTTCTATTCGAACGTTTCGCTTTTCCGTGCTCCATCGCTTATTGTGCCGCGAGTTAATGTAGCCGCGATAATACACAGCCGGTAATGTACAAGGCGTATCGCGGTCGGAATGGGCTGATTCATAAAAATGGTGAAGGATTTTGCGTGTCTTATCGCCGCGAACGTACCTGCGACGTCATCGGGGTCGGGCGGCGGGTTTAATAAAACTATTGTTCCTGATTCGATGGGAGTTGTGATAACGAGCGGCGGTATTTAAAAGCGACTAACGGTACACGAGGGTTCGCTGTTTGCAAACAGGAGCACTTGAGCATAACAAATAAATAATACTTGCTTTTGACGCGAGCAAACATTTCTCATGAAATCTCATTTGGGCTCTCAGCCCAATTGCCTTTTTAATATGGACTTTTCCCTGCAATTAATCAAAGACGCTTTTTAATTTCATGTTTAACAAAAATCGCGTCCATATTAGACTAATAATAATGATTGTCTACCTTCCATTAAATTGAACTTACACATCGAATGACGTGTTACTATGCAATATTACATTAGAATAATGTATGCACCACACGACAAGGGTACGCTTGCTCTGCACCGCTCTAATTTCCATGTCAATAGAATCTGAATAACCTGAGCGTGTTTTCGCAACCACCAATAAATAAACAGAAGGCACCATTGTGTAACTGGTCAAATACATCCCATCATTACAAAATATTTGCTTTTCCTATCGGGGCTCGGCAAATAAACACCTGGTGAAATTTTAAGTATATTTTTTTCAATAGATAAGATACGGGTGAAATGCTGATAAAAATTGCGGTAAATATGCCTAGCGATAATTCCTTAATCTAAACCCGTATGCCGTTTTTATACGCATATAAATATTGTATGTCTCGTGTATCACGTAGGCTACTTCAAGTCGGAATTATTTCCATTCGTTAATAGCATGCATATGTATTGGCTGTATACAGGTTTATTAACTCTTTCCTACTGATTCTAACTAATATATTTTACTTTGGTCGTTAATTACAGCCTACAAGGCTTAAAAATAGATACGACTACGAAATATAGCTGGAACTATAATGGACATAGGAAGGAACCATACGAATGTTTATTGACCAAGGCGTTACCTGCACACAAACTCCCGCCCTCGTTAATAAAACAATCAAACTATTTTTATCTTGTAATAGTTACAAATCGACAGAGATTAATCCTATTTGTCGACCCACGCGTTCTGCAATCGAGAGGTAAAATGTATTTCGAAAGACCGAATCGCAACATCGCTTATTTCGCGTTTTCGAAACCATCCTGCGTCATTCATTCCTTTGCAGTACTTGCACACGGCGCCGAGTTGAGAACGTATGGTTTATACATTAAACGTTGCCAATATGCGCTCGAATATACAGAAATAAATGTCCTTAAATGTGTAAAAATAACAACCCAATTTGTTATCAAAACAAAATTGTAAATTAATAAGGAATTAATTGAGCTGCCTAAAAACACTCATTCGACCACCGACCATTATCTTAATTTACATTGATTATTGCAATCGGTGTCCGAGAAACATCTTGGCTAATGGGAAAATCAGTTTCGGCTCATCTTGCGTTTGGACAAGCGCGCCCGTCCCTAGTCTTATGCAAAGCGAATTATGAAATAGAGCAGGAGCAAGTATCCTCGCAACGGCGAGTACCGTTTGTAAATCTGACCGGTTGCAAAACGCATTAGGTTTCGACGGCGCCTTGGCCCGTCCTCCCGCGCATATAAATCAGCCGTAAAATCAGCAACAAGCCATTGTCTCTCTCATTTTTCCATACATTTGCGTCACTCGCGCGCAAGATCCAATACTGTTAACCAACTGTTAGCAATGCCACTCCGCATTGCTCCGGCGCAATACTACGCCACCGCTCGCTACATATCGCAAGCTCTTGCGTCGACCGACCAGGCTTTCATGATTAATCGTTGCCCTAATTCCGTTTGCAATAGCTTAACCCTGTATACGGCGATACATAACAGCCCGCGCCGCTGGGGTATGCTTGTTCCTTTCGCACTTCCGACACACAATAATGAGGAGGAAGCGATTGCAGCCCGAAACAATCGTCGATTCCGGCTGCGTACGCGCGGCGGAAACTGCGCGGGCGCTCACGGATGTGGATTTACTCTTTTTATTTGTTTATCGACCGATCTAGACCGCATCTGTCGGCGACAAACGTGTACAGCTGCCCTTTATGGTTATCGTCATTATGCCAGCCTCAACAAACTGGCAAGACTGGAGCGAGCGATCACCTGTCGCCAGGTGTTACGTGCATACAACTCCTGCCTTTTTTTCTGGGAAATGGGACATGTTTTTGTTTTGTCATAATTGCGTGTCATCCTTATCGCGAAAATCTGTCTGTAACAAATCTGAGACACACAATTATAACACTTTTTCCTCGAGTTACACACTATTGTAATAGCGGTGATTACTCGTCTGCCATGTGGGAGCTTCAGCTTTTTACTCGAGCGTTTCTCAACACTTGGAAAAGTCGGTTTAAACGTAACAACGAGTTATGAAAGTGAATACGCAAACGTGTCAGTGAGCCGGTTACCCGATGATTCTTCGTGTAATATCCTGCACGACAGAATTCCTAACTTCGAATTAGATACGAGTTACGCGCGCCATTACGACATTTGAGTTTGTGCCGCGGGATTTGTGAGTGCGATCTGGCGCCCGTATATCGAGCGTGTCTGCTTAATGGGCCCTAAAGATCAAGGGTATCGATGCGAAGATTTCTCGGAGGGCCGGCGTCCTCGCACGTGTGCGATGTCCCTCGAAATGATTTCGAAACGCGCGTTATATCGGGAAGGAGTCAATGAACGGAAGTGTTTCACGAGTGCCTGTGACATGCGCCCGCGTTTATCGCGGCTTGCGTAACGCGGGCCACTTGCCCAATCCCGGCACACGCGCAGCGGGCGCGGCACGAGCCGCAGGAGGCTCCAGGCATCTCGTTAGCGCTGTCGCAAGCCCTGCGGTTTCGCGACCCGCTCCCGGCCCGCAGGTCGACGCACGCTTTCTACACCGCTCTTTCTCCGCTGCGCCGGAGCGGCCGCGCGATTGCAAAACGCTGCTGAGGTCGCGCTTTCTTCGTTCGCGACGCTTGGAGAAATTGTTGCGACACGCCGCCGCGTACACCGACCCCGCGTTAGAAAGTCGACCGCTCACCGGATTTAACTCGCGGCCACGTAACGGTGTAATTGCAACAATTCGAGACGGAGATCGATGAGATTTCGGATACTTTTTGCGGACGCACAACGGACACTTTCTTCGTTACACAATGCTCACGTAATAGGATAGAGCCGGGGTCATCGAACGGTATCGGCCGTGTCGTAAAGTCACCGAGTGGAGATGGCCGCGCAATTGGCCAATTGCGCGCGGTGTCGTTTGCGCAACGGGCCCTGGAGTGGCGCCCGTTCCGCAGTCCGCGCGTTGCAACACAGGATTATTTCGGCGGCGGCGCTTGGACCGCCGCCCGGGCTTGCAACATGCCATATCGCAACGCACCTCATAATCCGCGCCATTGTGACACTACGCACACGCCGCCCGCCTGCCAAATACGGCCCGCAACTCGGTTGCGCTACTCGATCTCCTTACAGCATCCATCTTCATGCACCGAAATGTCACCCGCCCCCCTCCACCGCCTCATTGACGCTGCATTCGATTTTAAAACTAAAACAATTTTGCAATCGATGTTCACATTTGTGTTTTCGCAAGCGGCCCAGCGCTCGGTTTCAAAACTGAGTTCGACTTGCGTTATCGCTACTCCGATAAAGCGAGTGCCGCTGCTGGTGCGGTTTTGAGACCTAAATTCAGAAGGATACACACACACAATTTGTCACAGCGCGCATTGTCTGAGGTGGCGCTCTAATAAGAGCGGCCGTTTTCGCAACATTATTTACATTGGACTGATTCACGCTCGGCGATACAGTTAAAAAGCCTCGCGCCCTGATACTGTTATCAATCAAATTTCATAAAACATCCGCTGTGGGAACGCTATTGCGCAATGGATGCGGCCGTATAATTGGGCATGGTCGGGATGGTTTCCCAACCTATCCCGGCGGCACATCTCCGCGGTGAGGCAAGCGCTTGCGACACCACATGTCCCTACAATGCGGGTTACGAAAACCTATGACTAACCGCCACGCTGCACCATAGGGCTCGGAAACGGTCATGTTAAACGTAAACAGCGAATTATGCTTTGTTGACTGCTATTAAACGCGACCTTTCGCAATCTCGCCGCCTGACACATCGAGACCGTTTTGTGAATGGTCGCATATAATGCGCTTCCTAGCGTTTGCGCAAGCCGTTCGTCATGTAGCGATATTAAGTCGAGCAGGAAGTGCATGCATGTGTGCTGCATCTGACTGCCATTGTTTGTTACGAAACTGTCAGGGTTGAGTTGAGCAATGCGGCGTTGCGAAACATTGCGCATCCCGCTAATTGTGGGCGATCTCCCACACGGCGCCCATCGCCACATACCAGCCGAACAATGAGAGTCCGCGACCGGCCACGCTTATTAGAAAACAAATTATCACTTGATAATGACAAATCAAATTAATTCCGAATGTGTTAACGACGGGATTTCTACAAACTTGACCAATAAACTTACAGCTAGCCACCCATTTACAAACGTGTAATTTAACGAAATATTAGTTAACAGCGTTGCGAAGTTGCAAACGTGAGTCAATTTAGTAATGCATACAGTTTTGGACACGAGTTCACGAGGCAGATTAGATCGTCGGCGGGCCGAAATGCGGCCCTGTGTGCGTAATGCCGAATTGCGTAAATTGACAGTTGTCCTTTCGCCCGCCATCGCCCGTCCCGCGTCCGAGACACGGCGAGAATCCTTGGAGGCCACCGCTCGGAAATCCGGCCAACCTTCCGACCGCATTACGACACCGTATAACTTATTTACACGTTGCGAAATTCGAATCGATTGCAACTGCAGACATCGCACTTTAGCCTTGCCGCTGTAGGGATTTAATTAGGATCAGTTGCGCAGTCGGCGAGACCTAAACGGATACGAGGACGCCCTCGGATCCAGCTCCGCTCACTGATGGATTACAAAAAAGGGCCGGAGTGCAGCGTCGGTGACGTCACGCGTTTCGTCAGCGGGTTCCCACAGAGGATCTCTTGCTCCACGCGCACGTGCACGCTCGGCGCCTGCGCAACGATGCACGCTGCATCACCGACCCACTACTCCACAAGCGACCTCAACTGGATCACTAATAACGCGCCAGTTAATTCGCGAACGGTGGCACTTGCTCGTAATATACTCTATATTTCACTAGATAACAGACGGCAGCCGGTTGCGACAGTCTTAACGAGAGTAACCTTTAGAGGGAGCCAACCGCTCCATATTGTCACGACCCGATCACTTTAAATTTAATAATAAATGGTTGTATCATTTATCTTGCATCTCGGATTATCGCTGCACGCACAATTTTATTAGTACACGGTACGGTCTAATATGGCCCGTTCCCATTACCTTCGGCGAGCGAGATCGTCAATTTCATTTAGTAGTCTTGCGCCCGTCCACACACTATTTGTCAAACAGCCGAGACCGCAACCTGGGTTTTGTAACGCTCTGAGCAAACCTCGCATTTATTGCCCTCATCTTTCGGATTACACACGAGCAATCAAAACACGCGTTTCTTCACGTTTCTCGTTACTATTTTAGACGATGATTAATTTAACTGCAAGCCTTAATAGGTTTCGAATATAAAAATAGACCGGGAGCCCTTCTTTAAATTCACTTAGCTCACCGTTCCCCTCAGTAGTATTATTAAACAGGCTAAAAATATCGTATGTATGCATTAATGCACGTCGATTTTACTGCATCGAAACGCCCACAGCGCACCTGCCTCGCCTTAACCTCCATATTACTTATTATTTTTATTTCTTTAAAAATTACCCGTCGATTTCGCGAGTACATTTTATTTTATTTTGACGCGGAGCGCGGCGTTCTCGCTACAAAGTCAATGCGTCGCGTACGGTAGGCAAAACATGTAAATCGTAGAGCGAAAAGTCCCGTTTGTCGTTCGGTCCGAGTTGTTTTATTTACATTCAATCGCATATACAGCGGTGTACAGTTTCGATTCGAACTGTGCATTTAATGCATTTCGAAACGAAGCGGCGGCTGTGAAATACGAGGCCGCGCACGGTGCGCCCAAAGCCCGCGTGATGAAACAGAACCCATTGCGTCACGCAGCTTCAGGGTTCGCTCTGTGATTATTTATTACATGATATCGCGGCAACATCATTAATTGCGCGGACGACCCGCCGTATTCCCACTACAAATTATCCCGGGCCGGTTTAGTTCGGTACGTGATGCTTTACGCTAATTAGCCGTACGCGCGAATCGTTAATAGCGCCCGGACAAAGCTTTGTGCACAAAGGGATCCATTACGGCGCGTATCATATTATAGCCGGCCCGCGATTTATGTGGGTCACTGGTCGATGCACGTCAAACGCAATTGAACCGACAGCGGGTTAAACGGCCGATGAATAATGAATCAGCTCGGAGAAAGCACCGGATATTACAAATTATTGAACGCCATCTCCTTTTGTTGCAGGACGACTTTAAAACTCGAGTCGTTGGAGGACGCAGTGGTTCTGGATGACCCCGAGGAAGACCTGCTGCAAGACAAGCGGGGGTGCCCTGCGTACGTCTCGCCTGAAATACTGAGGGCCCATCGGACGTACTCAGGCCGCGCCGCCGATATGTGGTCGCTGGGCGTCATACTGTACACCATGCTCGTTGGAAGGTGCGTACCTTTAAATTAACTACAAAAAAGTCACAATGACAGATCACGCTATTATTCAGGCAAGAGCGGAGGGGTGGGCGTCTTCACCTGCGTCCCCGAGCGTGGGACTTACCGTTTTCGAGATCGCAAGGGTCGCGGCGACCGTTGGCGACGGAGACGTGGGGGATGATCACCTGTCGGCCGTTACGCGCCAACGGCTAACAATTATATCACCCACATATAAATGATGCTAGTGAAATCTTCGCCGCACCTGCCGCGGTCATGTGGCGAAGACGTTGCTACCCGGCCGCCTCCGCGCCACCTGCCGTTCGCGAGCCTTTGTTTTCTGCTTTTTTCGGTCCCTCGCACCCGTAATTTATATTCGAAATTCGGGATTTCGCCGCAATCGCCGGCTTCACCTGTCGCCGGAAGGGTTTCATCGTACCTGAGTTTTTGTTTCGGCTCGCATCTGCTCCTTCCAAATGACAATCGGTTCGCCGTCATTAATTGGTGCCGTGCTTTGTAAAAAGTTAACAATTTGTGGAGCCCCATCCCGCAGTCGATGTTAATGATGCGCCTTATCGTTTAAAACGCGATAAGGGAGTTTTTGCCCGATTTTTTGTTCGAGATTTCGCTCGTTTAAATTTGTCTCAATCTTCGTTTCCTTGCTAGATAATGATTTTTTACAATACGACCCTAGCCTTCTTTTGGCGACATTTTGCTTAATAGCGCTTTGCCCTATTACTATTATTTAACGAGTTACATTATTTACCTTCTTAATACACCAGACAAATTATACCACAGTTATCTGTTTGTCTAAGATATTTCCCTAATAGCGCAGATAATGGTATAAATTTATATTTTGATCTCGAATTCATATATCATCATTCGCTTATAAGATTTCGTCGTTACCTACAAAGCTGCTATCCTAATCATTATAAATCAATTGGCATTTGCTATAATTGTTGTTTATCTGTTGTCGCAGGTATCCATTCAACGACTCGGAACACGCGTCGCTGTTCGCGAAAATCTCTCGCGGCTACTTCGTGGTGCCGGAGTGCCTATCGTCGCGAGGCAAGTGCCTGATCCGATCGCTGCTTCGGCGCGAGGCGTGCGAGCGGCTGAGCGCGCGCGACGTGCTGCGCCACCCGTGGCTGGCGCGCGACCCGCGCAACGAACTGCCTCCGCGCGCCGCTGCCTCGCACGACCGCCTCGTGCCCGACGTCGATATGGACGCCGACTGCATCTAGCTGCGCCCGCGCCGCCCGCCTCAGAGCAGCTCCCGCCCGATGCTGGCATCGGTACTACGCATTGTCTTATTGCAATAGCTCCGGTATAGGGATTGCAATGGTGGACCTGGCAATCCAGCTGAGTCCAGCACAATTTTAACCAGCAAAAAATGCCGCTGGATTGTAATCCCTAATCCGGACGCTCGTCCGACGCGTAATGTGTAATGTCAAAGTTATTTATGAATTTATTGTAAGTTATTCCGGCCTAAGCCTGAGCTTGCGGTTGCGCTGAAATAGTCCGACGCCGTGTACAGCAAGTATTTCAGTAGTCGACCGAGCCAATGGTCTGCCGAGATTTCGATAGTGATTAGGATCCGATCGGGTCTGGCGGCGAGGCGGCTGGTCCGCGTTCGTCCGCAGTACTAATTTATAAAGTTGAAGCTCGAACCGAACAACAATAAGAATCGCATAGGACCACGAGCGAAGTGTACGCTTTATGCGGCTTTTATTGACGGTATTACGTTCTTGCTTTTACAAGCTGTGGTGTAGTAACGCTGTAATGACAGAATAAGTGAGACTGATGCCGCGTTGTTGTGATCTACAGAGCGGTAACCGATCATCTTGTTGTGAATGTGGCCGAGGGCGCCGGAACAGAGTAAGCCGCCCGAAGGCCAGGGTACTCTCTTCCACACCCCGAAGTCATTGGGATACAGTTATTTATGAAACATTCTGTTAACTATTACGTTGATTCCTCGTAAGCCTATTGTAACCGTATCAATTTCACATCAATATAGATGGTTATATTGCATTGAAGTTGTTGCTGTAGTCTTAGGTAAATTACCTATGTATATTTTGTATTTATATAAAATTAAAGTTATATCGTGTAATTGTGATCTCCACCGATGTTATTTAGCGATTACTTGATTGCCATTATGTTGTTACACAGAAGCGTTAGATCTTTTGGTGCACAACGATCAGTTGCTTCCATCATAGAGTTATTTGATTATATTATTTGGTTATATTAAATCGTGATTATTTGGCAAATCGACAAACGAAATTATTATTATATTGTTATATCAACCAAAATTGTGTTTAAAGAAATATATTCACATCACCTTGTACCGAAGATGGTAGAATTTGGTCTGTGCCATTTATTTAATTAAACCTAATTTATTTGTTGTTGTAATTGACGGTGTGATGTCGGCACTATTCTTCCTAAAATTAAATTATTTTTCCATTTGGTACTTGGTGTTGAGTTTTTTATTTTGATTTATAAATTTGAGATCATTTTGTTTAGTTTTATGCTAATTTGAAATCTTCCAAAACAAAATCAGTAATGTTACCATGTCTAAATTTTGTTACTGTATCTATTGATAAAATTCATGTTTTTTTTTTCATTAATTTCTTTTTTTTTCATTTTGGGATTATGAGGGTTGCCGGAACCTGTTAATTATGACTATTTTAGTTCAAAGAAGAATTTATTATTTCTAAGTATTGTTTCTTTGGAAAAAATAGTTATAGTTAATATTGTCGGTAGATCCTAGATCATGTAAACGTAGTCAAGTCTTTCGATGAAAGCATTGTACAATAGTAGCCTACTATGTAAAATACTACCGCTACTTTAATTTATACAAACTGTAAATAGAGCTAAGAATATCATAAGGATTATCAAAAAAAGAAAGAATGATAGAGGGAATAAAATAATTTAGAAAAATTATACCATATTTTTATTGCAATAATCCCACTCTAAAACCCGATCTAAGGAAAACGAACACTTTTAATTCACAGCACATCTAGATACCTTACTTATATGGTCAACTAGACCAGTTTCAAAAGTAAATACCGCATAATATTACACGACATGTGCTAATGCCCGATATATCCATAAGTAAATAGAAAACCTATAAATATTACAACAGGGTTGGGCCTAGTCATGGTCAAAGGAATATAAAAAACTATGCTAATCGAGCTACTGATTATTAAATTTACACTACAATCGTCGTGCGGTCAGCAAGAGAAGCTTAACATATTTGGCCATAAATCAATAGCGATAAAGGTTAAAACCGTTTAAATATTTTGTGTTGCTTACTGGAAAAAATAGCTATTTGTATGTATGAGTATTAGAGAAAATCACCTAAACACTGAACTGATGGTAATAAAAGGAGCATCGGTAATTCGGTACTTGTATTATTAATATCATATTCAGCAAAAGTCTACTCAGACTAGAAACAAATGACAATTTCTCCTAGTGCAGGGAGCTAAATTGCGCTGCTTGCGTTCGACAAAGCGTTTGAAACAATTAGTATATACAGAAAAAAACCCCAATAGTGGCGGCTCTGGATTTATGCCACAAGGGCTTCTGTCACTGTGAATAAGCAGGATCTGAAGCTAGGGAAGACGCCTCTACGCAGGGCGTTTTCCAAAAATATTCGCTCTAACCTCTATATTTGTCACTCAATAAATAAATAAATTCTCCAGACTGACACACAAATTCCCTAGTTCCAAACTAAGCTTTTAAGCTTGTGCTATGGATACTACTATGTGAACGAATAGACATACTTAAATACTTTTATAAACATCCAACAAATGTCCATGTTCATCACACGAAACATTTGCCCCTAGCGAGATTCGAACCCGCGTCCGCGACTCTTGGTTTTATGGCCAGAGTCTCTGCCCACTTGACCGACGAGCCTGTGACCAATCAAAAAGAAAACAATGTTTCGTGCATGGTTACTATAATTTACTTTTCCTACTGTCTTGTACACTTAGTTTTGCAACAAATCTAATTACTACCAACAACCCAAACAAACTCTTGGAAATATTAGCTACGCTAATACTAAATTCGTACCAAAATGGACAAATCAGACCTCAGATAGCTAATGTAGCAGATATCTAAGAGATTATGTGTATTTCCGCACAACTTTGTTTTCAATAGGTAGTAGGTAAGTGACGTAGATCTTAATTTATTGGCTTATCGAGTTTTCCGGATGGTAGATAGGAGGCTTTATCATGAAGGTTAGCATCATATATTTTTTGTAGGTAGGTATGTTAATAAGTACTTAATTATGTAGACCTACTATCTGCCATTATTTATTTACCCAGACTAGATAGGACTAGGAAAACCTAGATATTTTATTCATTAATGTAAAAAAATATTACGAGTTCGTAATGTTTGGTTGACATGAGAATAATTTTTCTCGTGGGACCCACAGATGGCGCTATGCCACTCTATACCGGATTATAATTCCTACGCATCAGTATACCTATATCGCAAATATATCAGACCATAGAGTAACTTATATATGTAGCAGTCTATTATCTAATTTAATTATCTCAATGTACTTCTTAGTTCATAGTGTTTTTTTCTTTAAGATTCGAGTCCGTTTAAATTTGATTCACTTTTTTTTTCATATCTAAGGGTTATGAAGGTCAAATGACAGTCGCTCCGCTGTGATAATAACCAAACTGGCCATAGTAGCCAAGATAAAAGCCTCCATCGATAAGAAGACGACAAATTGCTCGGTAGTAGAAAATACCTGATGCGAATCATTGGAAAAATAATGCAGTGACAAAGTGGTTTATGCCACGACCGTCGTAGTAACGGTATAACAAAACAAATGGTTTTATTAAACGTAATTTTGTTTTTCTTACCTGCTATAGTTCATGAAGACTAATCCTTAGTTACCCCGCTTTTGTTGTCACAGTTGTAGCCTGCAAATCCATAGATATATATTGGTAATAATTATTTAACTGTTAATCGAGCGATCGTAAAAATAAATTCGTAAAGAAATTCATCAGATTACACTGACCATGTGGTTTTTAATGTAGGATATATCTTCTTTTGTTACTCTTTATCACGCATACAAGCAGCATATTAATTAGGGGACTCGCAAACTATCGAACGCTCTACAAAGAATATTATGCGAATGATCAAATGGTAATTATAATTTAAGTGATATTTACAATAAAACGCATAAATGAAACATCTGATATTTATTTCTAGTTATAATATACAAAATTAACTACAATGGTGAAGTTAAATCACCCATATTTTATTCTTCCGTCATATAATGAAGTCTGCACGATATTATACTTCTAATACAGGATGCTCCAATGAATTTGTATAAATCAAAATAGTTCACAAGTAAAAATTATTATAACAAATTTTATCTCTACGCCTACAACTCAAAAAAATCTTTTTACAAATAATCTATTAGTTAGTAAACGGATTAGTTGAATTACGGTACTGTAACTAAATATTTACCATATCCTCAGCTTGAATGGCTTATTTTCATCGTTATATACAATACGATAAGACAATAGCAAAATTACATTGTACTTTACTGCATTTGTAAGTGCATTTACTGTGTCAATATGACGATAATTTATTGCGAAATATTGTGTAATTAGAATGCATTCACTGTACAATAATAATTAGGTATTTCAACAACGTATTTGTCATTATCATGTGTTACCGTTCAAACGTTCCGTGAATTTTCATAAACGCTCGGTCATTCACTGAGGAAAACATCGTTAAATCTACATATCTACACTAGTTCTCGAATTGTGTGAGAAGTAGAAGAGGGAACATATCACGAATTTAATTTTAATCTCAATTGACAATATTCATATATATATAAAATGACAAAGAACTCATATACACAAGCTATTTTATTTTTACTTTATTCTAAGGTTTTTAACGAAGGGGATGAAATAAAATAATATTTGTAATAAATACACATCGAGTCTATTCAACAGTATTATTTAAGCGTGTACATCACAGTGACTTCTTTTAACGTCAGTAAGATGGTATGATAATTAAATTACTATAGGTGTTGTATGTGAACCGCAACTTACGCCACTGAGGTTGGGTATTTTATTGTATATTCATTTATTTATCAAGATTTATTACCTAGTTCATGTTAACGTTTCATAATTCATAGTTCTTAGAATAGCAGAAGTTCGCGTTAACTTGCGCAGATAGTTGGCGCCAATTAAACCAACTGACAGACATATATAAGAAGAGACTAACCTTAGTATTTATAAGATAACATTGTAACGTATTTTATTTGGACGCGGTCGGCTTCGGGTGATCGGTTGACAAAAGTATTCCAGCGCAGGCGCAACGTCACATACGCCACGCGAGAAGCCACGGAACGTTTAAGGGATTTTGCTATTTAAAATGATCAGGCTCATTTGGAGCGCACTCGTAATTTTCATTATTGTCAACCGCCAGTGGCTAAGTGTTCGGTTCACGTGGCCTGTTGCAGGCTAGTAGAGGCGCTCGGCCTTGCTGGGCCCGCAGTTGCAGGCGTACAGCTGCATGCGCCGCTCCAGCTCGGGCCGGAAGTGCCGGATGAGGCCCTGCACCGGCCACGCCGCGCCGTCGCCCAGCGCGCAGATCGTGTGCCCTGCGCATTACACATACACATACACACATGCTTACATACATAACATCACGCCTATAGTCCCCGAAGGGGTGGGCAGAGTCAAAGGGGCAGCAGGCCCCTTAACCACATTCAGCCAAAAATAAAACTGGGCTGGGTTAGATGAAAAATTGTGAAAAAGTAACGATAAGTAGCTAGCTTGTCGCCTACACAATCACATACCCAAAACCTGATATATCATTAGTCGCCTTTTACGACATGCTAGGCAAGAACCACAGTTGGCACATTCTTTTTAAGTCCCAGACCAACATAGGACAAACACAACACCGGTTAACAGCGAATCATCACATTATGAATACAACGAACATAAATTACTGCCGAATTATGAGATTGGCCCTTTGGTCGAGTGGTCAGAGTCAAGAAACTAAGGGTCGCGGGTTCTAATCTCGCTAAGTAACGACACGAGAGGGGGGGGGGGGGGGGGGATAGAAACGAATACACGATTGTTTCGATTTTCTCCAACTCCAATTCATATTGCTAATTTACTTATTTTCAAATTTGAATATTACTTCATAAGTAAAAAAAAAAAATAACAACAAAACCATTTTCAAATTTCGCCTAACACCCACAAATAGCTAATATAAACAAAATAATAATTGCAACACCTTTTACATTATTACCTTCAATTTGTTTAGAGATTTCCCATAGCATGTCGATTTCTTTTGGTGACGCGTTGCCTTCAACGAATCTGAAAACAAAGGACAATTGATGAGAAATTAACACGGCGTTATACAAATACACACATATAATGACCGTGACTCGGTAACACAATTCTCACATCTCAATGTTTATGTTTACGATACAACTTATATTTAATTTTTAATACTTTTTATTATAATACTTCAAAGACACAAAATCCAGTCCTGTATTTTTCACTGAGTGTGATCCCTGATTAATAATAATTTTCCATCATAATAGATATTAAATGCCTTAAATATACAGAGCTGTATTTTTTTCGGTATTTAATTTATCATTAGCACTTATTTTGTTCGGATTTTCGAGTATACGGCATAGTTTTGACAAATTCAGTTACCGAGTTTACAGATTGAGGATTAGGAGTTTTATAATCCTTCGTGAGAAAGAATACGATTGCTAATGCGTTATTTTTAAAAAAAACAGGATTTGTGCTTTTTGACAAATACACTGGTGTATTTAAAACAAATTTAGCTAGTATCTAAATTGCAGTAGGGTGGGTTTCTGCAGCCCAAACTGGGGTTGTTCAATTAATCCGCCCTTGAGGGGGTGAGGTGTAAATAGGCTTTTGCCACCTTTACTCGTCTCGCCGCCCTAAAAAAGTGCCGCCCAGGTTGATATCCTACCCCACCCCCCAACCCGCTATCATGTCTGGTCAGTCCCATACATTTTAGATTTCGTATAGACTTGACACAGACAGATGTCGCTACAAGCATCATTTAGACTGATTAAGAGATAAAACCAAAAAAACGTTATTATTTCACTTTTAAAAAATGCTTTTTTTTATAAAATAATTTATTTACGTAATTTCTTAGATAATTTTATTACTCATCACTGTCGCTGTTCTTGCGCGAGTTATAGCAGTAACTTATCAAGTATGGGCAGTGACCCTCTGTTGTACGTAGTATATTATTACTGTGCCGCTACGATACTTTAAGAGTTAGAGTAGAGTTTAGAGTAAGGGAACACACCTGTACATAATCTTGTTCATCCACGACACGCCCTCCCTGCAGGGCGTGCACTGGCCGCACGACTCGTGCTTGTAGAACATGATGAGGCGCGCGATCGCCTTCACGATGTCCGTCGACTTGTCCATCACGATGATGGCGGCGGTGCCGAGCGACGTCTGCGCCGCGACCAGCCCGTCGAAGTCCATCAGGACTGTCTCGCACACGCTGGAGATGGAAGCAATGTTAGTCGTGTACTACTTTCAAGTTACTTATGTGTATGATTGATATAATGGAAAACTTTTACAGTTGTCTATGATAACTTGACACAACATAGAAAAAAAAAAATTAAAACTTGAGATATAACAATATGTATGTTTGGTAACTAAAGCACTCTGTGTAGCAGTTCTTTGTGGTAACTCAAAATTGAGCCAAGTCAGCCGTGAGGTGCGTTAGCATGGCAATTTTCTAATTCTTCTGGTCCTGTGTAGTATGCTGTACGGAAATTTTATACGTACCAATAAGTTACCACTTAGTGGTACGTATAAAATTTCGTACGTAATTTTGTAAGTTACCACTTCAAAAGCAATAAAAGAGCAAGCTTGTAATGTAACACATGTCTAGGCAATATCGATCATAGTATCTTGAGGAACTTCTTTAAACAATACGGCGAATTTTATGATCGCCTTCCACCGTGTCTTACTAGTGTATTAGCATAGCATAACTTAAAATTTCAACCTAAGTTTTCGGATCGAGTACCCTGTACGGTGAGTTGGCGACCAGACCACCATACAGATAGGTACTTAAAAGATAATAAAAAAAACCAGACTCACTCCTTAGGGATCAACGGTGTCGACGACCCTCCCGGAATAATAGCGAGCAGGTTGTCCCACCCGCCGATGACGTCACCAGCGTGCCTCTGGATCAGCTCCTTGAGCGGGATGCTCATCTCCTCCTCGACGGTGCACGGCGTGTTCACGTGCCCCGAGATGTTGAACAGCTTCGTGCCCGAGTTACGCGCCCGGCCGAACGAGGCGAACCACTTGCCGCCGCGGCGGCAGATAGTCTGCAAGAGACGGCATACTAATCAGAATGGTTCTTTATCGTAATATAAATTAATTATCCAGACTGACACACCTATTTCCTAGTTCCAAACTAAGCTTGATTGTGCTATGGATACTAGATGAACGGATAGACAAAACATCTATGACTCGAGTACAACTGTCCATGTTCATTACACAAAACATTTTCCAATAGCGGGATTCGAACCCATGGTTCCGTAGCCAGGGCCGTGACCACTCTACCAACGGGCGAGGCAAATAACAAGCATACAAAATATTGGTGCTATCCTAGAAGTAGTAGACAGAGTTCAAGGAGCAGTAGGTTGAATGGGTCATTTCCGCTCACTCACACAACTCGTCCGTCAAGACTGTTAAAGAAACAAACGAAACTTTTTTTTTTTTTTTCTTCAACAGTGTTGACGATAGGGCGATCAAATTGAGTTTGATGGAAAATTATGATAAGTAGGAATAAGTGGCTACACAATACACCATTAGCTTGACATATAGCAGTCTATCAGGAGCAGTCTAATTCATCCATAAATCAAAAAGGAAAATACATTTGATATATTATTTCCGTTATAATTATCCAGGCAAGTTGAATTAAAAATTACGAAATAATTATTCTAGGTAGGATCAGTCTAAACAAAATAAAACACAAGGGGTCACCTATTAATTTACGTGAGATGCGATTTTTTGGTCCTGCCCATTCCCTATTTATACTATGTGATAGTAGAGAGAAGAAAAAAGTTTTACGCAGCAAACAAAGACATTCAACTCACTGGCGCAACAGCGATAGTCTCCACATTGTTCACCGTGGTAGGACAGCCGAACAGACCCACATCAGCGGGGAAGGGCGGCTTGAGGCGCGGCTTGCCCTGCTTCCCCTCGATGGACTCGATGAGCGCCGTCTCCTCGCCGCAGATGTACGCGCCGGCGCCGCGGTGCACGAACACGTCGAAGTCGTACCCGGAACCGCACGCGTTCTTGCCGATCAGACCGGCTTGGTACGCCTGGACAACAAGCGATATTGTTAATAATACATAAACAACCTGGACTGGCAAGGCATCTCCTATGGTAAAAAAAAGTCCCAGTGACCCAACTAATCTGAACGAAACTTAGCCAATAGGGAACAATATGGGGTCAAAAAACTATCATTATATTTAATCTGTCAGTTAGATTATACAAAAATACAATACACATACATTTTGCTTTATCAAGATAAAAAATTACAAAAGATAAAGAGCATCAAAGTTTTGGAGTAGGGGCTTGCGACGTCACTTGTAAGCAATTTTTTTACCTACGTGTGACGTCACGCGCAACTTGAATCCGCTGTATCATCGCCTGTGTTGTGCCAAATAAATAAAACAATATGTAAATAAATATTTTTTTATAATTTAACTGACGGACTAAATGTAATTATTTATTCCACTCCCTTATTATGCAGGAGATCTTTGCACAAGTATATACGCAAACACAGGTATACTCTCTGTAATATGTAAACTCAGGTTATTTGACAGTTCTGTCAATAAAGGGTTCTCAAAATTTACAAGTCTCTCAAATGGCAATTTAGATTAAAGGTCAAAATAATTGAAGAAAATACTACTGAGCATTTAGTGCAATAATTAACAAATTGTGACAATATACAAAACCCATAATATAAATTTACATATCAATTTATATTTTTATTAATGTTAATCTTATAGTTTATTAATGTTAATATTTAAAAAAAATTGTTAATTATGTTAAGGCAATCTTGTGGAATTTTTTAATCAGGAATAATGTTATGCAATAATCAAGCAATTATTAATAATAATATAATTATTATTATTAAATAAACAATAAATCTTACCTCAGCAATGGCTACTTGAAGGTTACTGGCCTCATTGTAAAACTCTCCTCTGATGTAAATATATGCGGCCTGAGCACCCATAGCCTTGCCAGCGATAAGACAGCCCTCAATGAGCTTGTGTGGGTCATGACGCATAATCTCACGATCTTTACAGGTACCAGGCTCTCCCTCATCAGCATTTACCACCAAGTACTTTGGCCTCCCATCGGAAGGCTTGTTCATGAATGACCACTTCATTCCAGTAGGGAAACCAGCACCTCCACGTCCACGGAGACCAGATGTTTTGAGTTCATCTAAAAAAATATATCATAAAGTTACCAAATAACAAGCATAAATTCTTTTTAAACTGTTTTTTTTATATATTTTATATAAAATATATTAACCTAATACATACATACGTAAAATAAATCAATTACTCTATTTTCAGTTGATTATTACAAAAGTAGTAACTAGAACTAAGTAAATAAAGTCATGCTGAATATTGATAATACATAGTTTTAGTTTTGGTTGTATTTCAGATTTATATTAAAAAAAACTACTTACTGACGATCCAGTCCGTCCCCTTCAATAGGATCTCCTTGGTCAGGTACCAATCTCCGCGGCAGAGAGCACCCTTGAGTCTCCAGTCATGTCTGCCGTATAAGTTGGTGAAAACCCTGTCGCTGTCGGCCAGCGGGCCATATTTGGACTTTGTCGGCGGCGCCTGTGTCTGTTGGTACCGCACCGGCACATTGCTGACACTCACAATGGGCCCGACGAGGCCTAAAACATCACAACCTCTTGATGAACGATCATAACACCACTAGACGTCAAAATTATGTAAGCTCCCCCGATGCGCACAATACAACAACTCGGAATTATTATATACTGATGGAAACAATGATAAATAAAGAAGCGATTAAAGTATTTAAAAATAGAAATGCCTAGGAAAAAAATGTTTTATTTACCCAAATGTGCTTTTGTCCCTTGAATTACTCTAGCCAGCGCACCAGCCATTTTTCTCGAAATGTCAAACTGGATTCTAATGTTGCCTTGCTAGTAAGCAGTATAAAAGGGAAAATACCATAGGAAAAAATATTCTAAGTATTAGATATTTATTTACAAAAAGAAATACATATTATGTATATATCTATTTCTATCTTTATATTTATTTGGAACTAGCTATGCCAGCGGTGTCACCCGCGTTTATGGTTAATATTATAAAGACTATTTCCGTCATACATGATTTCTATGTAACTTTAACCATTAAGGCTGCACACGCGACGGAAGCTTAGAAAATTGAGTAACTTCTCCCGTTTTCCCAACATTTCCCTTCACTACTCTGCTCCTTTTGATTGTAGCGTGATGAAAAGTATACTATAACCTGCCTAGGAGTATGAAGAATAATTGTACCAAGTTTCGTTAAAATCCGTCGAGTAGTTTTTGTTTCTATAAGGAACATACAGACAGACAGACAGACAGACAAAAATTTTACTGATTGCATTTTGACATCAGTATCGATCACTAATCACCCCTGATAGTTATTTTGAAAATATATTTCATATACAGAATTGACCTATCTACAGATTTATTATAATTATTTGGAATTTAGATAGAATATATTATTATTGGCTTTTAATTCATTATTCATATAATTAAACTAGTTTCCTTTTGACCTTTTTTAAGAAAATAAATCATTTTTTTATCATGATGATTAATCAAATTAAAGCAAGAAAACTAATTTGTGCGTTTATGAACTATATTTAATGGGCATTTTGGAACCAAACGCATTTTCATACTGTCATCACAAAAATCTGACAATTAAATGATAGATAATTGACAATTTGACAACACTCGTCCTGTGTTTGACAACTACAAAAATGAAGTTGGAAAGAAGTCAAATTTGTTCGAGTTATGCGACTTTAAAATATTTACAATATCTAAACGCCAAACTAAAATCCATATTGTTTTTAAGATAAGGGTGTAGGTAATAAAGATAAGAAGATTGTAAATGAAACTATCTTTAAAGTCTATCTTCAACTTTGGACTCGTCAGGAATCACGGTATTTTGAGACCGAAAGAAATGGCAGCGGTGATTCCTGCAATAAGTAAATTATCTAGTAGGGTCATACGGATTCTTGGGTGCAACCCGGGACCTATGACTTTACAAGGAACCAACACATATTTAATTGGAACTGGGAAAAAGTAGGTATTGTTTTTATGTTTACTTTTGGACAATGTGTGTAATAATAGTTATAAAAAAAAATATTAATGATGATTAGCGAGTTTTGGGAGTTTCCAAACGTTCAAAAATATGTAGGAATAATCAAGAGAACCAGTAGACAAATCAGTTTTCGATTATAGCAGCCAATTTTAAATATGAAGAAAAAATCATATATGCTTTGTCACAGATGTATCGCTCATTGTACATTATTATTTTGATTATTTATAGTCTTTAGACTAAAGCCGCAACTTGTTTTATTTCAGCCGAATACTAATAGATGCTGGAGACAAAGATGTGCCCGAGTATCAGAAGAACTTGACTCAGGTGGTACAGTCAGAGCAGGTGGACATAGAGCACATAGTGGTGACTCACTGGCACCATGACCACATAGGAGGTGTAGAAAATATCTTCGGCAGTATTGCAAGTAAGATCAAGGAGAAATATGTATACTTTTCCTGCCTTTGTCAACATTAATTAAAGATATAGAAAGATTGCAATGCTAGATAATAGGAAAGACTGCTTGTCCAATTTTCACTTACAAATATTTCAGATTTCACTCTTTTTTCAAGCAACTGTTATAACCGGATGGTTATAACTATTATTAGAACTATATTAAAAGTATTTGTTTAATTTTGCCAACTATTCTGTCTTCCATGCTAACTTATAATAATAAATATTTGATTGAAAAGAATCAATAAATAAATAAGAAATAATTTTAATAACATGTTTCAGAACAGCCAAAGGTATGGAAACACAAGAGAAGTGCAGAAGATGAACCAGACAACCAGTTACCACCAGAAATACCAGTGCACTGGTTAACAGATGGCCAAGAGTTCAAAGTGGAGGGAGCCACAGTAAAGATTCATCACACCCCAGGACATTCAACAGACCATGTAGTACTGACTTTGCTAGAAGAGAATCTTCTATTCAGCGGAGATTGTATTTTGGGTGAGGGTACTGCAGTCTTTGAAGATCTGTACACTTATATGAAAAGTTTGCAGAAGATCCTTGATCTTAATCCTGGAGTAATCTATCCAGCTCACGGGAATATAGTAGAGGTAAGCTTACACCAATAATTTTAATAAGTTTCCAAATAAAAAATACAAAAAATTGCAGTCATATTAATGGTGAAAATTTTGTAATGATCATCAACCAATTGCTGGCTGGATTGCTGGTTTTTATAAAAACTGATTTACTTTATGAAAAATGAATTAGTTGCAGGCAAACCATAGCTATCCGGCTAGTCAGTGACATTAATTTATAATATCGCCCATTTTATTTCAGGACCCTAGTAAAAAAATACAGTACTACATAAACCATAGGAACCAAAGAGAATTCCAAATACTGGAAGTTTTAAAAAACAATCCCGAGAAACAATTAACAGAAATGGATTTAGTCAAGATCATATATGTAGAGACCCCTGAGCATCTTTGGTCAGCAGCAGCTTACAATGTTAACCACCATCTCACAAAACTTACAAAGGAAAATAAAATTAAATGTGTCAACATTGATGGGGAAAACAGATGGCAGTATAGCACAATCACTTGCAATTGTAATCTATGAAAAAATTATTAGTTATTACACAATTGATTATTGTTATATATTTTTTAATGCTATTTGTTAATGTTAATAAAAATGAAAGTTAAATTGTTTGTAAAGATATTTATTGTAAAACCATTACTGCACAGTACAGTTGCCAACATATTTGCAGAATTTGATTACAAAAAAAATTATAATATTGTGTGGTGTTTCTTTAATACTTAGACATTTGATATCTGCACAGGTCAGAGGAAAAATTATTATGATTATTAATAAATATTGTATTTATAAATAGGAACAGGATTTACCCTAGTTTGTGATATTTAATCTAAAAGAATAGGGGCCATCCATAAAGCACGTCACACGAATTTCATGATTTTTTGGTCCCCCCCCCCCGTCCTTGTCACAGCTGATCACATTTGTGGGACTCCCCCCTCCCTAGTGTGACATCCAATGTTTTGCAATTTGACATCCAAAAATTGCAAATTATTATGATATACGTACTTTATGGATAGCCCCATACCTACTTTTTTAAATAATTGTGTATCATTTTCCTTACCATACCCATACTTACAAAACTGGTGATATAATTAGTTCATTTGGGTATTAAAACATAGATTTTTAGGTAAGCCAATGTACAGAAATCAATTCCTACACACTATGCTACGTCATGGTAGGTACACTTTTAATTCATTAGTTTAAAAAGTTCATCATTTCATAACAAAAATAAAAGGTTATGTGAGCATTTTTAATTACAAATAAATTAATCAACATCATTGAAACTAAAACAAAGAATTATTTGTGTATGTTATTATGAGGTCTCACTCTTATTTTCAGTCGAGTTAGAATTTGTCTATCAACAGATCAAAATCTTGTGTATACTTATTTATCATTTAATCACTGCACTTTCGCGAATTTCTTAGATGAATAAATTATACTATACGTTGCTTTATATAAAAGTAAAAACGTCTTAGGTGCTTCATGCTAAAACCTTAATTGCGGTTTACAACAGTAGGTAGCAACGGTAATAACTCTTACCAGTTAGCCTATGCATTGCTATTAAAACTTGCCCAATTAGACTTTTGCCGTTTTCATATCCATATATTGCATTCAAATATCCTCTCTAGGTGTGTGCAATCATATATATAATTCATTTTCTTTATTTATTACAATTTTTTGCAGCCCGTTTGATGCAATGGTTCAGCCTTTGATTTGGGTGTAATGAGTTTGACCGCAACAAATATTACTTGAAGAAACAGTTAAGTGACGCAGGTCTGTGTTCGTGGTACCATTTTTTATTGTGATTGCCATAATATGTATCTACAAGTGCATAATTTCAGTGGTGGATCAAGTCAATGCGAATCCCCATAGCAAAGGTTTACCGAAAAAAATGCATAAAAAATTGCAATTGTTTAGTTCTTATTCCATGGGAAGGGTCCCTATTTACAAAAGTAACGCGGGGCCTCCAAAAAAGTGAGGCCCCTAGCATATGCTACTCTGGCTATATGGCTAAGCTGGCTTTGGAATCGGATCATTTTATGTAGTGTTGTCTAATATATAATATGTAGGTATGTTTTTTTTTATTTCCATTAGATGTTGTTATTGACTACAAGGAACCCTTGGAACAAAAATGGACATGAAATCGGTATAATACGGATAAATAGATGATAGATCACTTCCTAAACAAACTCCAACGTTTACATGGTATACATAGATATATAACATCACGCCATCACATGGTATACATGTCTTTACGATATACCTACATGTGCTAAAAGCTCTGATCACGACTGTATTATGGAAAAAATATTACGCTAATTACTCACTAAAATGTTATTGGTAAAAACTCACAAAATCATTATGACGTGCTAAAACACTTGTTGATTTTTCAAATAAATTATATAATAAATAGGTAAAATAGTTCTGTTTTCGAAAATTAAAATGCGGCTTTGCTCGAAGAATCCATACATACAACGACTTTGAGATTCTATGATGTTAGAATGCAATGGCGACGTTAGGCGTCTGAAGTGTCAGGAATGTCGGACACCTTTGATGGCCTCATACATGAGGCCCCCACAGACAGAAAAACTATGTCTGTTAGCGGGGGTCTCAAAACAATGTCGAATTTATATTTAGTAATCTCTGTTTATTGAGTCTAGTAGCGGTTGAATAGATTGTTTTGACATTAACACATTACATTTCGTATAGAGCCGCCACTGTTAGAGTGTAAACAAGTTGTGAAACATGCCGCAACGTACATATGATACAGTAATGTTGACGTTTAACAACATAAAACCTTTAGGTAACAGCGAATATACAAACAGAAAAATAGCCCGCAATTTTACAACAACCGAAAAACGTTCTTATGAGTATTGCTTACTATTAAAATAACTACAACATTCGACACAATTAGCTAGGTGTATGTATTTAATCTATTAGATATATTATACAAATCACTGTTCATTTTTATTATGGCCGGGGAATTCCCTCGGTCGTAAGTACAACGCAAGGGAAAGTCCCAAAAAGAGACCGCATATTTTATTTATGTTAAGTAATGAAACTCATTGTTTACGCTTTAAACAGCTTTTTATTTTAATTAATCAATAAAAGATATTTAATTTTATTTACATTACATTCGTGTCCATACTTAATAAATGTGCGTAAAATTGGTTCATATTTCTGTTTGCATAAATCGCTCCTGTACACACTGGCGCAAACGTTCAGCCTTTGCTTTCAATCAAGCTTGCCACTTTAGGCCTCATCAAAAGTTGATATTAAACCGGCTTTTTATTGATACTTTACCATAGTAGTGGCGTAACTACGCTATATGACACCCACGGCAAGTTTTTGTTATGAAAAAGGGGCCTCATTCGCTAGAGACCCTATTCTAACATAAATAAAGACTCCATAGGTAGTCGAGACCCATGAATCTCTAAGCGAGGCCCCTTCTAACAAGGGCCTTTACTGACAAAAGGGGCCCTTTAGAATAATGAGAGGCCTCATTTCACATAACGAAATTTTCCTCTACTATTATTACGCCACCTACCAGTATAAAAGTCAAATTGTTATATTTTAACAATGCTAAACGAATACCCCACTGCATACAAACATTTTCTTAAATTACGTATTACGTTACTGACGCTATCGGCACGTTCGCTTCGGCGGCGGCATGATGTCTGAGTCGTCGTGGAACCTGTGGTTGTCGATGTAGTTCAGAAGGATCTCTGTGGTCACCGGGTCTCTGATACTGTCGCATACCGCTGGAAGAGGTAGATGACGAGGTTTGTTTAAAATTATTTATTAGGTAGATAGTGACGTCATAATTTGTTATTATTAATAGGATATAGTGACCATTTGGCAAAATCTATAAGATTAGACCGTTTTTACGTTAAGGCAAATAGAAAAATTATAAAAAATAAATGCTCTATATTATACATACATGCTTGTGCTAGGTAACGAATAAACATATCTACTTAAATACGTTTTTAAATCAACATCAATGACTCGAGTACAAATATACATGTTAATCACTAAAATTTTGTTCCCTGCAGGATTTGAACCCTCGACCTTCGGTTAAGTGGCCAAGTTCTCTGACGACTCAAGCCATTCAGAGTCAGGTTTTGAACCCGCACCCCTTGCATGAGACGCGTATGATAAATAAGCCATAAGTCCATATTATGGAAATGGTAAAAAATACACTCACCCATAGCAGTAGTATAACTGTTGGGATACGACTTATCCGTCCTCTCCCTCATGAACACCCACTTGTTGTTCTCGAATGTGCACTCTATTATCTTGTTGTTAAGGTGCTTTATGTCCTTCGTCACCTTCATCGAGGCGAAGGGCGTCTCCAGCTGGCCCACGTATAAGTGACCTACCTTTGTGGGCACCATGCTGTAAGCATACATTGTTTGTATTATCTGCACAGAACTGATAATAAGGGAATAGGATTGCCACGTGATTACGAGACGAGTGGTTCTGTATGGCTAAAAAGCCATAGAGATGTTTAATTTAACCGGCTCGGGTGAAACATGTTCATTCAACTTGATTTCTTAGGCACAAGTATAATTCTAAGAATCGTCTCTAAATGAAGGCATAAGTTCTTTTTTTTCATCTATCAATGAACTAGCTGACGCGGCAAACTTCGTAACGCCCCGTTTTCGGATTTTCTTTTATTATTTTTTTCGCAATTTTTCCATATTTTCTTACCGTACAAACCTTCTTTAGAAGATTACAAATATTTTAAAACTAAAATCAGCAAAATCGACCTAGCCATTTGCTAGTTTTAGTGAGATAAACGAACAGCAATTCATTTTTAAATATACAGATAGATAGACAGGTGGTAAATTATAAAAACTAACTAACTAACTAAACTTCACGCCACTTCCATAGTGGGGTAGGAGAGAGAACCGAACGCCATATGGTAAATTATGATTTATATTATTTTCATTTGTTCACATTTCTTGGAGAGCAGAGGAATCCTTGGTCTCTTCTCCTCCGCCCAGCGAAAATCTTCGTCGATAGACTGGATACCGAAGCGACACTAGGGCGTTTAGCCACATTATGTTAAGGATTAAAATTCTTACCCTTGACCCCCTTGGGTGACGATTTTCAGCTTAAAATCTACACTGTTCATGTTACTCGGCTTCCATTTTAATACTTCGTCGCATCGGCCCGCGACATATGGCTGAAACAGGAGACAGCAAGAAGTGAAACAAGTCCCGCTTGATTTGTTTACTTTTGGTTACATAAGGGACGGGGAAGTCTGAATGGATTGATCAGCAATGTACATGGGTTAAAAAAATAAACGACTTGACAAGTTGATATAAAAAAAAAATAAGTAAATAAAAAGTTAAAGTTTTACCTAGGATTGGTCAATTACAGGCTTTAAATGGAATTTCATAAAAATTCATCAAAGGATGAATTAAAATTGTATTATCGTTTATCAAACCTGAATCAACACGGGCTGGATAAAACCGCTTGTCCAATTGAAGCTCAAAGCACTTGACCATCATACTTTCATTTGGCTGTCTATGCACGTGAATGGGCCCTTACTAGACAACACCGGAGACATTTTTAAAACCAATATAAGATATAGAATCAATATTGTAAGCTAGGTCGTTGTTTAACAATGCCGAACCCAGTCTTAGTTCCCTTACCTCTTTAGAAGGTTGAAAGATGAGTCCGTCAGGCTCATGGGAGAGGGTCTTGGCGAACTTCTCGCCCAGCAGCTGGTGTGCCATCGGCAGCTCCCAGAACTGCTTCAGCCTTATGCTGAACGGCTCGCGGTCCTTCTTGATGATGCCTTCCTTCATTGCCTGATGTCTGGAAGGAACATCCTCGTTATAAATAAATAAAATATTAGACAACATCACATCCATGGATCTGTCTCCGAATTCAGTAGCTTAAGCATTTGATATTAGATATAACTTACTTAAGCATCTACTTAAATATTAAATATCTATTGTGGGAATCGAACCCACATCACTTAGCGCATAGGACAGGGTCACTGCCAATAAGATAAGAGATATTACGATGCTTAAGCTCTTTAACCCAAATCCATCCAAAAACAAAATTGGGCTGGGTTACATAGAAAACTGTGAAAAATAAGTGATAAGTGGCTAGCTCGTCGTATCAAAACGAATACATAGATGTTACATATATATAGTCACGCCCGTAATCCCCAAAGGGGTAGGCTGAGACAAAAGGGCAGCAAGCTCCTCCAACCACGTTCAGATAAATTAAACTGGGCTAGTTTAGATGGAAAATTTATATTAAAATAATATTATAAACTTACAATATATCAGAACACCGTAGGATAATAATTTTATTATTAAGTTAATATACCGCTTTGGCTTAATATGCAGTATACGCGGAAGAACTCACGGAAAAAAGTGAGTCTAATCTTAATAACGTCTTGATCCTAAACCTTCAACTGCTAAAAGTAAAACTTGGTCTAGGACACCATACACAAGTATTTCAATTTAAGGAACATATTATTTGAGACCCTAAAAACATCGTGATGAAACCTGCAAATTCAAACACCTTTTCATTTGTAACCATGATCCAAAAATTGACTGGTTCCCCTATCTTAGGGTTACGAAGATCAGATCGGCAGTCGCTTCAACGTTATTACCAGACTCGCTAAATCCTGGATCATGGTCTGAGCGGACCCCGTCAAAGCACGGGACATAACGCTAGGAAGATACATTATTTAAGACCCTAAATCATTCATCAATTATATTTATTTGTCCACATATTGGTCTTATAATTGAAAACATTTAATAGTCAGTCAGTTGACTATGTGTGTAGCAGTATTTCAACAAAAAACTCGATGAAGTGTTGCGTTTTGACAGCTCATAAAAGGTATGTCAAATGATCGGTAGGGTGGTGTCATCTACCCTATTGTGGACAGTACTTGACACACATATCGCGGAGTGGTCTAGAATAGTGTGCCCTATTTCGCGGACACTCGCATCGCCTCTTTAGCTCAGTGGTAGAGCACTGGTCTCGTAAACCAGGGGTCGTGAGTTCAATCCTCACAGGAGGCAATAGCTGAATCATCTCTTTTGATTTTGGTTATTTTATTATATTGTCTAAAAACAATATATAATTAACTATTCATACATTTTATATTGAAGTAAAAAAAAACAAGAAACCAAGAAATCGGGACAGACGGTGCAAATCGCTTTTTTACAAGTAATGTCGTTAGATGTCATTAAATAAAATTACATAAATACATACTTCTAATATGTACTTAAACTATTCTATTTGTAACATATACAATACCTCTCTTAAAGCTCATTGGTGTCGATAAAGTTCCTATAGTTTTGTATTGAGTAGTAATAATATCACTACTAACGAAAACATTTGTTATTTGAATTCGGAAATACAGGAAGTAGTTCTGGTACATATTGGGCTTATCTATGTTATTACTTATTTTTTCTATGAGCAGTTTTGATACAAGTACTAAAAATTAATCTACCTACTCCGATCACTGGTAATTATATAGGCGATGCTACTACTATTTCAATTTTTTTGGCTGAATGTGGTTAAGGGGGCTTGCTGCCCCTTTGACTCTGCCTGCCCCTTCAGGATTACGGGCGTGATGTATGCATAATTTATACTATACATTTTATAGTAACACTAGATTACCTGGGGTTGACAATTTCGTTCTCTATGCAGTTCAGTCGTACAGGGAAGAACGCCATCTTGCCGACGTCCTGCCCCTCAAATTTGATGATGTCGTAACACAAATATCTAGGTATCTCTACGCCGTCCACTTTGTCTATTACCATTTCCTGAAACAATATTGAGATGAGATTTTTACTCGATTTTTTTTATGCGCCAAAACCATAAAAGAGTTTTATAATAGGTCATAACATTTATCTTGGTATGGGCATGTGATGAGAAGCGAGGAAGGACATGTGACAAAGAGAGTGATGAGTATGAATGTTAGTGGATGGAGAGGAAGAGGAAGGCCAAATAAGAGATGGGTGGATTGTGTGAAAGATGATATGAGTGAAATGGGAGTGGATAGCTTGATGACGGCTGACCGGGACGTATGGAAGAGGAAGACATGCTGCGCCGACCCCAGATGACCTGAAAGAAGGGCAAGAGGATGATGAATGATATCTGGAGTCCTATTTATTTCATAGGACTCCAAATTGTATAGGTAAATATTGTTTAATCTTATCAATAACATCTGATCCGATTAAAAGCCCCTTCGCTGATCTATACTATACTAAAATTATAAATCTGAATAGTTTGTTTGTTTGCTTGAATGCGCTAATCTCAGGAGCTATTGGTCCGATTTAAAAAATATTTCAGTGTTAGAAGCCTATGTATCGTGGAAATATAACATTAACCAAAAACGTGGGTGAAACCACTGTCACAGCTTTTTGAAGATAAAATAGAAAAAAACTTATCAATAACAATAAGTTAGTGAACTACGTCTTCCCACAAATGTTCAGGTTCTATTTAAGAATGCCTATGTCACTAAATCAATAGGAAATTGTTATTTAATGCCGTTCCAAATATGAAAATATATTAGAAAAAGCTTAATCTGCCACTAAAACAGGTCAAAACATTCTTAAGAATATGTGTTGTATAATAATTTAATACTATGTCAGTACTAACGCCATCTAGTAGAGTATTCTTCAGATGCCTCCTGAGATCCTTCCTGTGTAGAAACCTTAAACCATATACTTTGAACACGCAGTTGTCTCTGTCTAACATGTACACCTCGCCTTCTCCGTCTATCAGCATCATGTATCTGAAATTAAATAATTTTTTCGTATAATAATCGTGTCCATAAAGGGTTTCATCATAAATTCATGGCTTCTATTTAAATAGTATGTGATCTGTGCCTACCCCCATGAGAAAAAGGCGTGACATTATGTATGTATGTATTTAAATAGTTCTTACATTGAACTACTTTTGCTGTATAATTTAACTTGACTTGATAGAAATATAACCAATGGCTTTGTAGAAAACGTAACATGTCTTTAGTACAGGAGCGAAAAATGGTGTAGCCCAAAATAAAGACTTTTCACAAGAGAGTTTACTTTTATTTTTTGACTAGCTGTGCCAGCGGTGTCACCCGCGTTTATGGTTAATATTATAAAGACTATTTCCGTCATACATGATTTCGATGTAACTTTAACCATTAAGGCTGCACACGCGACGGAAGCTTAAATGGAGTAACTTCTCCCGTTTTCCCAACATTTCCCTTCACTACTCTGCTCCTATTGATTGTAGCGCGATGAAAAGTATACTATAACCTGCACAGGAGTATGAAGAATAATTGTACCCAGTTTCGTTAAAATCCGTCGAGTAGTTTTTGTTTCTATAAGGAACATACAGACAGACAGACAAAAATTTAACTGATTGCATTTTTGGCATCATTATCGATCACTAATCACCCCCTGATAGTTATTTTGAAAATATATTTCATGTACAGAATTGACCTCTCTACAGATTTATTATAAGTATTGATGTATATATTTAATTAGTTCTAACATTGAACTACTTTTGCTGTAATAATTTAACTGGGACTTGGTAGAAATATATATAACCAATGGCTTTGTAGAAAGAGTAAGATGTTTTTAGTACAGGAGCGAAAAATGGTGTAGCCCAAAATAAAGACTTCACAAAAGAGTTCACTTTTATTTTTTGATAACGTGAAAGAGCCAAAAGTTAAAAACGAAAATTCGAAAATACCATTTACGATTTTACTCAGAGGAGTAAAAGGATCTCTAAAGGTGGAATTGAAGGAGGTTTTAAAAAAGTCCAATAGTTACACAATACCTGACACCATCAGCCTTCCACGACACCCTATAGGGCTTCTGGTGGAGCTTCTTCAAGTTCATCATGTCCATGGACACGGGCTGTGAGCCGGGGAAGCCGGTGCTCTTCCACTCGCAGAACTCCTGCGACTTCTTCTGCACCTCGCTGAGCCGCGGCTGCGTGTTGAAGGGCTCCACGCCGCGCACGCCCGGCATGAAGGTCGACTTCTTGTGGGTGGTCTCCCGTCGGCCCTTGCCTTTTGCTCTTTGACTGAAATACAACGGAATGTGTTAACGAATTTGTAAAACATACTTAGCAGCCTATTTGTTTAGGCAGAAATGTATAAGCCGAATGTGTATTCGAATTGTTCGAATGAGCTTAATAGTGTGTCTGTATAAAGGGGAGAGTTTGAGTTTGTATATTTTTATAAATCTGTTTAAGAGTTTTTAATAGGTTAACCCAGATAGGTACTATTTATTCTTAAATACATGTATTCCTTTCTTATGGGTTTCCTCATGTGTAAAAGCATAAGGTGGATACAGTTACATTTCTAAGAATAGGCAAGATAACTAAAAAATCTATTTAGACCGCCAGTTAAATATAATAAAAAAATATTGAACATGTATTTTTTCATTTATTTGTCAAACAAACATTGACGAAGATACAATGCATTCAAGTTGCGCGTGACGTCACGCTTTCGTACAGTTTTTACAAAATAATGACGTCGCAACCCCCCACTCCAAAACTTAGATGGGCTTTATATTTGTGATTTTTGTTAATTTGATAAAGAGATAAATATGTGTCTAATATTTTTGTATAATCTAACTGACGGACTATTATAGTTTTTTTAATGCAGTCATCATCTCTATTCATTTGAAAAAGCAGGTTGATCGCTCAATATAAGTAATTTGGTGGTACTATTATCCCTACCAATGAATGTTATTCTGATAAAATCTGATAAAACCTAAGCATATAAACTTACCTAGAAGTGCCTTGTGAAGGATTGCTGCTTTGTGAGTGTGACGGTTTATCATCATCGTCATCATAATCAATTTCTTCCCCTTCTGTAAATTTATTATCATTGTGCATTGTGACGCTCATTTATAATGCCTTCATTAGGCATTCTTGTAGTTTTTAATAAGATTTGATCGAATACTAACCTTCATGGTTTTGGCTAAGTAAATATATGCACATAAGTATAAATATAATAAAAATGC
The DNA here is from genome assembly GCA_951394215.1 of Glyphodes perspectalis. Taxonomy (NCBI): domain Eukaryota; kingdom Metazoa; phylum Arthropoda; class Insecta; order Lepidoptera; family Crambidae; genus Glyphodes; species Glyphodes perspectalis. Next base: position 4,359,807 of record OX596202.1, read on the forward strand.
TTGTATAAAAAATTGGCGTGAAGTTGGTTTGTTCAAATCAAATATTGGAGATTTGTTAAGTAACAGTCAACATTGGTACATCAAGTCATTTTAGTAACAATGTTTTTACTTATAACAACAATGAAGTGAAACATTCCTCTATTGAATTTGTCATATTTACTTACAGAATGGATACCGACATTTAGAATCATCTATTTGCTTATATTGGTTATATTGGAATATCAGACCAAAGCCACACAAACTTAGTTCACACACTGTGTTCAACAAATGTAAAAGAAACTGCAGAGGCGTCTCTAGCCCACGTTGCGCCCGTGTGCAAACATTACCATAGCACTCCCTGGTAAGCGCGCGGTCAAAGTGGAATGGGTACACACCACGAAGTACAAGTAACAGCCACGGATTAGTAAAAAAGGAAGGACTCCACGAACCCATACTATAGCGTGAAGCCAGGTTTATGGATGAGTGAGATACATATGGATACCAGATATCGGATATTTGTCATTTGGAGCGCTTATTATATCCATGTGTGACGTAAGTTGCGAGTCAGTGTTAGTGGCGCAGAGTCCTTCTTTTTTTACTAGTCCATGGTAACAGCACACCAAGTTACCTGTTACTGACAAATTTCTCCAATGGAAATAAACTCTATTGCTTGGAGATTAAATTTGTCGGTTTTGGATACCACGACGCGCGCGCCGAGTGGGGCTCCGTACCGAGCGGCGCTCGCCGCCCTCTGGGACCGCCGCGGCCGCGTGCGCACACCCTGCGCCATGGGTAGAGACGCCTCTGAGAAACTGTGTTCCTTACCATTGCACCAGTCAGGTCTCGCGGGAGCGGCCGGAGTGAACTCTGCGTCGTCATAACGTTTGTATAGCTCTTCTAGGTAGTCTTGTTTGTATATCCCAGGAGGCCTGAGTGAGTGACGATACAAGAATAACTTGAAGAAATTTTGAACATAATTTTTTTTTTTTTTTTGAGTGGACAACGGTAGTTGGCCGAATGCGGCCTTTACTGGGCTGGCGGGGTAGCCGGAAACTTTCACCTCTATGAAATATTTGTTACAAACATGAAAAAGTACATATAGCCCCCATCTTTCCCATTCTGGGCGAGTGTCCAGGGCGCCACGTTCAAGAGGGCCCCCTAGTGTAACGTTGCACCTGGGCACATGAAGAAGTTAATTGTTCTATTGGTAAATAGCACCATTAATTTCCTTATAAGCCCAGGGCCTCTAATAGATGAAATACGGCACTGAGTACATAAGCTACTTTTTACACAGGGAAGTGGCGTGAAGTTTGGTTAGTTAAATTAAACCATACCGCAGTCGAGCGAACTCGTTCAGCGCAGCCTCCACACTGCAGTCCAACTGCTCCACCATGTACGAGACGAGGAGGAACCCGGTCCGGTTGAAGCCATGGGTGCAGTGTATGGCTATTACCTCCAGTGGGTTTTTGGTCAGGAACTGAGTGACCAGTTGAATAAATAATCTGAAAGATACCAATTACTAAATTAGGAATGTATCATAGCTATTTAACCAAACGTAAGAGAGGCAGACCACACAAAAGATTCAACTTGGTATAGAGTAGCAAAAGATAGATGGGAATGGAAAAGGCTAGTGGAGGCCTTTGCCGAAGGGGAACTGAACTTGCAACAGAGGAGCAAAAACGAAATAATAGAATACTATAATAAGCTAACAGTTCGAATATAAGGCTAATAATTAAAATAAAAAAACTAACGCATTCTCTGATAATGTTCAAACAGTGCAAAAAAATCACCAAAAAGGTTACACGAAAAATTTTAACATATTTATGAAAATATAAAAGGTGAGTTTCTTTGTTTCTATTTATTTACTCCATTAAAATCACCAGGAAAAATTGATATACAAACACAATACACTTACTTAGTCTGGTCAAGTGACGGAGTCTCTCCGTGTCCGCGGCACTGCATTTTGACATACTTGCAGTCCATATTCTCCACCTCTGTCTTGTTATAGAACCGGCTTGTGTTTGTCAAGTCAAACCATTGTCCCAATTTTACCTAGAATAGGGATGTGAAATTTTGTAATATCAATTCCGTAAAAAAAAGTATCGTAGTATGTCGTAAAATATTACTGATTTTGAATTATATTAAATTCAACTGCATAATATTTAGTTTATTGACTATACGAACTAGTGACGTCATAAACTGAAAAGCCCATAAAAAATATATGAAGTAATTCTGTTTTGACAGCTTACAAAAAAGTATCTCAATTGACTTATGTAAAACATATAAACAGCTAACATAAACACTAATACAACATATAAATTTAATTAACCTCACAAGAAGTATTCTCTCATGTTGGCCTGGGCCTTAAATAGATTGTGCCAACTCTTTTTCTTGCCTAGCATGTCGTAAAAGGATCATATAATAGTATTGTAAGTAATCGCCCTTGTAAGGTCAAATGGGTAATAAGATGCCGCAAAGGTCAAATGTCAAATTGACTAATGGTATATTGGGTTTTAGGTATCTGATTGTGTAGGCAACAAGCTAGCCACTTGTCACCGCTTTTTCACAATTTTCCATCTAACCCAGCCCAGTTTTATTTTTGGCTGAATGTGGTTAAAGGGGTCTGCTGTCTCTTTGACTCTGCCTACCTCTTCGGGGATTATGGACGTGAAGTTATGTATGTATGTTGTACAAAAAGTATATAGTGATAACAGTAGAAAGTTTGATACTAGACAGTTAAGGTATATAAGTTTTATATGTAAGATAAGATATTAAGATATATATGAAAAGTTATAGTATGCCGTAAGGCTTCCTGTCCACCCGAGCAGAGAGATAAGCAAGTTAGAAAATGTCCATTAAAGAGGAGTGGAGATTTTTGGCACATTCACCGCTCCACTGCCTCGCTCCACTTTAGTGGACAGGCAGCCTTAACAATGAAAACCATTTGACAAAATTCTATGAAGCACTGAAGTAATAATTTTATTAATAAATTATTTTTAATTATATAGATAACTTGCGATCTATCTCGGCCCGGCTCGGCACAGTAATAACAAAATAATGAAACGGTACATATAAATGTTCCAATTATACTTAAATCACTTTAATTATTGGGTTTGAAAACCACACCAACATCCTTTGCGCATTTTAAAAGAACTAGGTAAGCGAAGAGATAGAAGCAGCGACTTTGTATTATACTATGTAAAGATAATAAAGATAATGATGGTTTTAGTAACTTACATTACATTTGGTAATATCTTTGACTAACATAGGGTCTATCTTACTAACATGACAGATATTTGATACTCTTTCATACAAAAAAGGTCTCTTTACTAACAAACTAACTAACTAATTACTATATAGTACAACATATTTATAAGAATCACATGAGAGACTTTAATTTTATAAAAATATTGTGAAAATTATGTTTATTTTATTTTTTTATTTTTTCCATTCCAACCCAGCCCACTGTCCCATATTGGTCTGGGACTTAAAAAGAATGTGCCAACTGTGGTTCTTGCCTAGCATGTCGTAAAAGGCGACTAATGGTATATCGGGTTTTGGGTGTGTGATTGTGTAGGCGACAGGTTAGCCGCTTGTCACTGCTTTTTCACAATTTTCCATCTAACCCAGCCCGGCTCTATTTTTGGCTGAATGTGGTTGAAGGGGCTCGCTGCCCCTTTGACTCTGCCTACCCCTTCGGGGATTATGGGCGTGATGTTATGTATGTATGTATGTTTATTTTATTTCACATGAATGAATTCAGTTTCTTTCCGTTATAGTTAATAGTTACTTGCAGGATTTTATACATTGAAATCCATAATTATTAAGACTTGGCAATACCCAACTTTGATATCACTGGTTTATAAGAAAAAAAAAACAAATACACCTTTGAATAGGATTACTTAAGCAGAGGATTTTTTTTGAAGATGATTAGTTAATTTGAAACTCTAAACAAAAAAATAAACTACTTCCTATCACTTATCAAAATATCCGGCAATAAATAATGTCAAGTTCAAGATCAAGAGATTACTACATAATGTAGGTAACGAAGAAAAACATGGTAAATACTTAGCAACTGCTACTATTTTATTGATAATCTCTAAGTTGCTGATCAACAAGACAAGTCAGCGTTAAAACTAGGCCGCTCAAGCCTACATACGTTTCCACAACCATAAAAACAGCTGACGAATGCAATAGTTAAAAACAAAAACCAACCTTCAATGTTTTCATGTAATCAAAAAGCATCGACGGCGTGAACCGGTTCTCCTCTGGCACCTTGTCATTAAAATGGGACCCCAAAGGTGTTTTGAACGCTAAGAATTTTCCAGCGACCAAGCCAGTAGCTTTTCGTGGACACTTCAACCATCTATTCGGGATAGGCCCAGGGTCTCTGTGAGACATTGTGAATGGAGTACAAGCTTTGAATGAAAGATTTGATCCAACGTAAATCAAGCACTCATTTATCACCAAATCATTTGATTTTAATATTTTTTTTATAAATTACAATCCACAATACATTTCTAACATCTTTCACTTCAGATGACAGATGAATGACTTAAGTGATGTACGATACACAAAAATGTGAACTCGATAATTGATTGATCTACGCAGGTAATCGAGAAGTATTTGAAAACAACAATGATTTAAAATAAATAATTGTAGTAAATTTAAAGTAGAGAGGAAGCTTGTTTGATAAAAAAAATATTCAGATGGATTTCTAGCCAAAAATGTAACTGGTGAATCCAGGTCTTTTGTTAGTTGAACAAAATATTATGTTGCTTGTCGTGTCGCTTCCGCAATCACTTAACCAATATCTGATGATACACCATTTGTCACTTTTTGCGACAAACTGGCATGAATGCAGTTGTCATATTATTATTAAGTCTCCGAACAACAAGGGCCAATAGGAAAAAGGTATATAATAATATACTATTCTACTATTTTTGTATTTTCTTTCAGTATTTTGGCATAAACCTATTATATATTTACGACATAATTTATACAAAGTAAAAGAAAGAAAATAAGAAAATAAAATGTATTTGGTGCAATACTTAACCTACTATAACAAAATCAAACAGTACGTAATTCTACTTAATATAAATTATAAGGTAAGATGTGCATCAAAAATGGTTGCCACTCGGCATTTGCCATGTGCTCAGGTATGCTGGAAAAAATATTATAATTGGATAACTTAAGTATTGTGAAACAATTTTCTGGCAGTAGGACTTTCTATGAGGTACTAATTCATTTGAACTTTCAAATTCAATTCGAACAATATATGAAAAGTCTTTTGAATATTAAATAACCAGTACGAACTTTTAAAAAATTACTGCGTTCAATTACTTATCCATATTTTCAATTGATAGTGATGTTGATACGATTATCGTTTAGAAATTAGTTAAATAAAAAAATATAATTGGGCGTAGAAAAACCATATTGCTTGTAATAAGGCATAAAATTGGAATAAAAGTTTTGGTGTTGCTCCCAAGGAATTATCTAATTAGTTTGTAACTATTTTGATTATGACCACTTATTGTTAAATCAAAAATTATTTTAGAACGTATACAGCTATTTTTGACTGTTGACAGTAGTAACAACTATTGAATACAAATACATGTTGGTTTTTCTTTCCAACTCAGTCGTGTAGAAAGAGATGAAAGCTAATTAATCTCTTTAGATTGGTAGCGCTGCAGTTCGTATTTGCCAAGAGCCTGCCATTTTGTAAGATAGAAGGGAGATAAAAAATAGTTTTATGGTGTTAAAATTTTACCAAAACGTCGTTGCCATTTGTGTTAGGGCCCAAAACAAATGTTTAAATGGACGCATCGTCCATTATAACTCAGGTGTCACGGGATGACGAGCAATTAAACAATTATGGATCCGACAGAGGTAAATCTAAACCGAATTACACCTGTTACCTACTAGCAGCAAATTAGAGCGTATAGTGTTACCTCTTCATGATTCGTAAATATTTGTTGATCGTGATCTATGTTATATCAGTGGTCTATTGCAAGTTATGTGTCCTATTCAATTGCGTCCTAAGTGTGTGAAGCTTGAGGTAAACAGTTGGAACGTGTGAGCGCGATAACATTCTTAGGAGCAACCTTGAGAGCTTGTCTTTCCTTACACCAGTCCCACATAGAGCGTCAATTTGGGCTTCCGCGTGTGTTTCGGCGGCAGTGTTAATGCGGTATGGTTGTTTTAGGGCCATCCCCTGGCGGCCAGCATAATGAGGGGGACGGAACGCCAGTATCAGGGTCTACTCCCTTGGGGAGTAAGAAGTCGAGCGGTAGCGGCGGGTTCCTGCGCTCCCTGTTATGTTGCTGGCGGGGCGGGCGCGGCAAGGGCCCGCCCGGCGGGAACGGCACGAATAGCATCGATGGCAGGGCTTCGCCCCCGCTCCTGCCTATGCACGACCAGGCACCCAGACCATTGTTACCACCAGTGAGACATCAAGATATGCATAAAAAGTGTATGGTGATAGACCTCGACGAAACTTTAGTACACAGCTCCTTCAAGGTATGTATATTTACCATTACTAATGTTAATAGGTCAAAAAATTAACAAGTTTGAATGTTGTTAACCAAAATCTACAATGCTAATAAAAAATTTCAATCACAAATATGATGCACTAATTTATGCATAAATGTAAATTGTCAGAAGATTTGTGTGGGCTAATCTTTGAGAATTCATATGAGATACCAGAATTTAACATAACATTTGTAGATTTTTGTTAGCTAACATCACAGTATAGACAATTTATTTTTTTCTGTTTGTGAAGTTGTGGGGAACCAATTATTTTAATTATTTATGTGTTGAGTAAAAGGGAAAATTAAGGCATTTTAAATTTGCATGAGTTTGCATAGGACAATATTAGCTGATCTTAATTTAAATTAATTCTATAGCAGTGGACACTACTTTTTGGTTATAACCATAGATACAGACTGAATGTTTATTTATGTTAATGTGTAAACATGTTTATCGGAACTACCTACCCACTAGGCTAATGACTTTTTCTGGCAGGTGATTAACCTAAAAAGTTCAGCCCACATTCTCTGAATCTCTCAATAGAGATTTGTTTCTAGACAGATTGTGTAAACCAATACTACTTTTACTTTTTTGCAAAATGTCACTGCATAATTTATTATTAGAATTGAAAGCAGGCTTTTCTATTATCCTACTAATGTTATAAATGTGAAAGATTGTGTGTTTGCTCAATAATATTTTAATGAGTAAAATAAGCTGGCATATTTCACAGGTATTAGACTAACACTATAATATGGGATACAAATCATAAACAAAGTATGGCAAAAAGTAATGGATCTAGTATGTGAACAGATTTAATTTTAGACTTGTTAAACTACTAGTATTTGATGCATTAGAAAGGCCTTCATGATCACCATCAACTTTTTTGATTCCATATGGAATGTGCTAAGGGTTCTTTTTTACACCAGACACTGACTGAAGCTTAATTTATTTATGATTATTTTCTTAATATATTTGTATTACTTCTTAATTACGCTATGACTATTCTATGGGGAATCTTGCTTATCTGGTTAGAAAGTCTTGGTATAATGAACCTTTTCCTTAGTTAGCCAGTTACAATGGTCATGTTTGCTGGCCTAATGTTGGCTAAAACTTACACTTTACTTGGCATCCACCTACACAGAAGGCGCATGACCCAATTTCTTCTGCCCTTTCTGGGCTCCTATTGGATTAATTGCTTTTTCTATTACCTCACTTAAGCAGCAAGCATGGTTTCAATTAAGGATGACCTATATTTTTTTCTGTCTTACATTTTTTTGCTTATATAAGCACTGATTTGTGCTTTTATTTTAGGATTTTGGTATTGTATCAGATATTGAGGATCTACCATATTTTCTATTCCATTTTTTGGGAAAAGAACCATATGAGAATCATCTTGTTTACCAAATAGTAAAGAAATTATATGCAAATACACCATGTAAATGAAATCCAAGGAATTGAATTAATTATTTATTGTATGGCATTTTTTTTAATTAAATAATATTAATACAGATTAGTTTGGCCAGTTATGGGTTCTACAATCTGCCATGCTGTTAATTACAATCTGTGTAGTGTCTGTAAGTGTATCCTCTTATGACTCATGCACTTAGTTAAACTCAAGACAATTCAGCAATTATGTTGGTCACTCCTTTTTTATGCTGGTAGTTGAGACTACAGCATCCTATACCATTATGGACAAGCAAAAACAAGAATTTCTAACTCTTATTAGCTAAAATTTATCATAATAGCATGTCTTGGCTCAAGAAAATGTTCCACTATTGGGAAATAATCATAATTAAACAGGTTTTTGCAACTTGAGCATTCATTTAGCAGAAATTAATATGCAACCACAAGTAATCTTATTTGATTTGAAAAATAGAGACAGTTATTGCTATATGTTAAGAGAGGGCTACCTAATGAAGTTCGTTTTTAATCCATTAAAGGAATATGCAAATGCTATGGATATCTTTACTATCTCTTATTAATATCTGTAAAGAAATAATAAAAAATGTTATTTTCTGAAATTCTTTAGTTGAACTAAAAACCACTTAATATCTGTGTCTGAATTATAGTTTATGAATTTAGTTCAATGAATGTTATTCTCCAGGACAGATTTTTATTATTATCTTATACTTACCATTTTTTTAGTTAGTGATTGTGCTACACAGACAGCCTATATTAGAAATAATGATTTATTTACAAAGCCTATTTGTAAAGATCAAATATACTTCATGCACTAAGATATGATTGTATACTTAAAGTTTATCATATGCCGCTGTGAAGTATAATTTTAACACAGCCAAAGCATAAAACTAGTACATTTCGTACAGTCAATTGAAGTAATTTTTTTTATCTGTAAATATGTATTATCATTATTATCTCGATAACCTTGAAATGCACTGCAATATCGCCTGACTATATGTCTGTTTTGATTTTTACCATCTTTAATATGTAATTATGTTGCGAATCATATGCATAATGCAAACACTTTTTTCTGTATTCTCACATGTTTCTTTGATCTCAACTATCTTTGTGTTTATATGTCTATGATGTGGTTATTTCAAGGGGGATTAGTTTTAAAATCCGAAGATCGTATGGATTTATTTTACCTCAGCGTGAGGCGACAAGCCTCAAGAATTGAAGTAGGTGGCACTATGTTAAGTTTAGTGCCAATGCCGCATTGACTAAAACGACGTACCGTGGGCGTCTTACACAAGCTTGTGGAAGTTACTCCCCATGAGTTCAGACGGTATACGCTAGCGTATAAAATGTCAATAGAACAGACTGGAAAGAGTTTTTTTTACATACTTATTATCACGCCTGCTTTTCACACAGGTAGACAGAGCCCAAGTAGTTGCTGCGTGAAATTGAATATTTAATTAATTTGATTTAGGGGAAAAATTAATAATTTTATAAATAATAAAAATAGTTTTAGTATTAATAAGGGGGTTTTAGTATTAATAAAAACATATCTTTGGATCATAAGAACAGGCCAGAGTTTAACTACTTCCACTGACTTGATAAAGAGATAATAAACGCTGACACGTTAATTCTTGCGGATGGTATCACGGCGCTATTAATCGCCGTAAAATAACCAATAAATTTCATGTCGATATCTTCGATGGTGCAACGAGTCAAGAGTTGACACGCGATAACGCGTCCTATCATCCGTCGATAAGCGATCTTACGACAGCGACACAAAGTTTTTTTTCACAATCTCCCAAAGTCTGCGAAAAAATCATTGAGCGCGACCTTCGCAAAATTATCGATGCTACTGAACTGTTGGTCGGCCGTAATCAGTCGCGCGTGTGAGGTAACACTTGATGTAGGCGTTACCTATTATCTGACCTTACGCCGTTTAGTGTTAATGATAAATTAATTATATTATAATTTGTTTCTGGGGTCTTCTCGTTGAGAATAATGTAGGTCGATCTAGTTTATTTTTGTTGCATCTGAAATTATACTTTTTTGTACTTCCTTCCTGTGGGTTTGACGGTCTTTCAGAGAGACGGTAGTGCGTCCCGCGGGACCCATCCCTATTTACTCCCTTAAAGTTTTGGAATACTGTCGCTGAGTACGATCCCGTGTTCTTCGACTAGCCCTGTCGTGGGCTACCAAGGGGGTTAACCGTGGAAATCAATCACATCCTACTCTGATTCCTTTGAGGATAGACAGAAATTCGGGAAAAATCTTCGAAAAGGGAATGTCGTTATGAACTTAATTGGCATTGCTTTTAGATCAATAATCTGGTATATACACTGTTATTCCTTCCCATGGGTTGGGCAGAGATCACATTCTTGCATTTTCTACGATACTGGCACCAATTCCCGTAATTATTGAATTTAACTTTAATTGCGGAAACTGGTGACAGTTGTTTATTGGTAGGTAAGGGAAAACTTAATCTTAGATCTTAACTTAGATTAAATGTTAAATGAGTCTCAATACATCCCGAAAACGAACCAAATAAAACGGTAACAAAGACACATACCACCACGCTCGTTATCCATGAAGGGGTAGACCAGTGGGTTGGATTAGATAAAAAATTTAAAAAGTTGTGACAAGTGGCTAGCCTGTCGCCTACTTAGGTACCTCATTTCACTTCATTTCATTTCATATTATTTCAATTCATTTCATTTTACTTATACACCATTAGTCGCCTTTTAGAAGCTACACAATCAATTTGACAAGCTCGATGGCGCATTCGGTAGTGACCCTGCCCCATGCGCCAAGAGTTGTGGGTTCGATCCCCACCCAGGACAAATATTCGTGTGATGAATACTTGTGTTTGTTCTGTGTCTGGGTGTTAATATCCAATATTTAAGTATATATTTGTAATACCGCTGTTGTTTCTAATATCCGTAACACAAGTGCTTAAGCTACTTACCTCGGAGTCAGATCAATGTATGTGATGTAGTCTGATATTTATTATTATTATTATTTATAATACATTATCGTGTCCCAGATTAACATGGAGTAGGCCTACCGGTCCCATCCGCACCGAATCCGATTGTCCATTGGGCCATAATTAGTTTGATAAATTCAAGTAGCCAATCTATATCTATACTAATATTATAAAGAGGAAAGATTTGTATTTTTGTGTGTGTGTATGTTGGTAATGAATAAACTCAAAAACTACTGGACCGATTTGAAAAATTCTTTCACACATATAAAGCTACTTTATCAAGGAGTAACATAGGCTATATTTTATCCTCATATTCCGACGGGAACGCGAACTACGCGGGTGAAACCGCGGGGCGCTGCTAGTAGGAACATAAAGTTAGATGGACTGCAAATATAAGGAAATATACAAATCTTAGGTTCAAATAGAATATTTTGGTCCTCTTAATTTTCTCCCGAGTGTCGTATTTCAGGTGAATATTAGCGCCTAAACAGGATGAGAGAATATTTTTACCGGTTTGTGGCACTTGTTCGTTTTAACTTTTCAGTTTGCGAACTGGAGCGTGCGATGCAAAGGGCCGGTCGGTTTACAGCCGAGAAAAACTCGATACGATAATACGAAACTGTACGAGAATAAAACGGGGCGCTCGCGTGAAAGTCAGAACCTTCGATATTAGTACGCGGTGGCAAAAGTATGACAGATTGGCGATAGTAAATGTGGCCGTAGAATCACTGTCGCTACGTCACGTTTATGGCGTAGTAGAGAGTGCAATCAACTGCCAAATTTTTTTATTGCGTATTGTGTGGCTTATTGTTTATTTTATTGAGGTATCGTCGATGTGTCTTGCTGCTTGCGATGTATCTAGTTTATTGCATTTCGTAATGTGTTTGTTTCACCAGAAAAGCTAGGGAGGGTAATATAAAATTATACATACATTACATCACGCCCATATTTCCCGAAAGGGTTGGCAGAGTCAAAGGAGCAGCAGGCCCTTTTAACTATATTCAGCCAAAAATTATGATTGTTAATATTGCCGTATGTACGTTAAAAAGTCTTGCTTTTTCCTAGCAATTCCCTTTGTTGGTCGGGTGATTTGGAGTTAGAGGTTGGGTTAAGTTTTTCCCATGATTCAAATTATTGAAAGTCTGTGATTATTATGTAAAAATTGCTAATCACACCTTAAAACTTCCACACATTGACACATCTCTCGTTTAAATAATTATGTTATCTTGGCTCCAAATCTATCTATCAATATTAAATTTATCTAGGTTTCAAACAGAACCTTACCCGGAATGTCCAATTCGCAAAACGGCCCAGCTATATCGGAATGTGCCTACTCAAACGTGGTTGAAACAAAGACATAAACGAAGGAAAAGCCAGACAATATTCATATCGGAGATACGACGCCCCTCGGTTATCGAAGCCTTACATTGCTAGTGTGCGTTGTGGGACTAAAAATACCGACCCTGCCGATACTAGTTATGATAGCGGTTAGCCGAATGGGTTTTGAAACAGTCGCACTTGCGGTCGGCGGTAAACGGCAATCGCGAAAATAAACATTCTGACAGACGGTTTGCGGGTGCCGAGCGATTAGCGTCGGTACATGAATGTGTTTGATAGTGTGGATATCAACGTTCGGCTAGCCACTTTTGGATGGTATAGGTACTTATGTATCCGTTGTGATTGGACTTTTGGTGCCTGTTGTGTTACTTGAAATGGTATCAGATCATAGAAGACAAGAACTGCATTATTATATATGGTAGTAGACATATTTAAGTTTAAAATCATATATGAAAACTGCATATTATTATTATATTGCTTTTTTGTCGAGGATTATTCTAATCTGATCCTGTTTGGCTGGAGGATTCTTACTATCTTTCATAGCAATACCCGTCATCTCTGTACCCAGCAGGACACGTTAGTTTAGTGGTAAACTAAGCGTTGTGTTTTTTTTTTATCAAATCTCATTCTATTAATTTTTTGTAGATACTGAATATGGATGATGACTGCTTTAATTAAGAAAACTATAATTCTACATATTTAGTCCGTCAGTTAGATTATCCAAATATACTAGACACATGTTTTTCGCTTTATCAAATTAACAAAAATTCACAAAGATAAAGAGCATCAAAATTTTGGCTTGCGACGTCACTATTTAGTAAAAATTTTACAAAATTGTGACGTCACGTGCAACTTGAATGCATTGTATCTTTGTCAATAAATAAAAAATAGGTGTTCAATATTTTTTTATAATCTAACCTATTTATAAAATACTTTGTCACCTTGTATATTCGAATTAGATATTTATTGTAAAAACATTTGGCAACGCTCAATACCTCAGGATAATTATTGTCCTGTACGTTTCCAACAACACTCCTGCTTGTTAGCTTATCCTATGTTTTTTAGGTTTAATGCAAACATCATGGGGCTATAGATAACATGTGGGATAACTGATAGTAATTAACGATTGATGACCTCACTGTAAACGTTTGCGGACCTTGTTAGAGCCTTCAACAACAGACCTTAACCTTGTCATCCTAAAACCCTCATGCCTATCGATATTTGTTAGGTTGAGTTGTATAAAATTGTCGCATAAACAGCAATACTGCGTAAGTAGCTTTTGCTATAAGGTCTAACTGTGACTTAATAACATTGAGAAATAGGCCTTATAATAAAATATAGTTATGCGGTATTGCATGCTAAGCGACGAAATGTCTCTTTCTTATTTACTTACGTAATGCTTACTTGTCATTTATCATGCGTAAAATCCTCAGTGTAATTAATTACCTCTAAGCAAACTGGGCTTTAGCGGGGTATTTTCCCAAAATTCTGAATCAGTCTTAAAATCTGACACTTTTAACAATTCGTCACATTCTCCATTTGTTTAGAGGTAGCTAAATATATTAGAAACTTAATTTTGTTTTATGGGATTATTTTTGTCGAAGCCAATGTTGCTATATGTGCAGGACTGCTCTATCCAGGTTATGGCTTGAAAATGTTGAAAATTCCTTCGAAAGTTTCAAACTAAGCGTTTAAAGTATGTTCTTTGTAAGGAGAATAAAATCTTTTTATTTCTAGTTACACTTTGAAAGATGGGCACTAGGAAATGTTGCATTCTTGTCTACTTGTCTAGAACACTCGGCAGTACTATACCACTGATTAGTGGTGAAGTAATTTTCTTCGCTAAACGGTGATAACGATCCGAGACGTTTTTTCCGAGTGAGTCACTACGGTGGCTCCCGATAAGTCGGAGTGTAGGCGTGAGGTCTGGACGGCATCAGTCGCGTAACCAAGCGTCTCGATTTAATTGGGATTATTCCGTTCTGCGATCTTATTTGGGTCTCTAAACAGTATAATGAGATCCAAAATTAAACTGATTGAGTAAATAACAATTAATAGAAATCAATGAAAATGTGAGATTGAAAGTGAATTTCTAACGCAAAAATACTGAAATTACCTATTACCTATTATATTAGTCGTATAATCAGACCTGATTATCTTAGAATGTTCATATACACACACATATAATTAAGAAAGGGTTGGCAGGTCCAAGCTCCTATTCTATTTTAGCAAAAGATAAAATGGAGCTAGCAATGGCTAGATGGAAAAATATACGCGGTTGAATTGCAGAATACCTTCCAAGTCGAGGGATTTTCGTCTTATGTGGTATGATGAAAATAACATACCTACACGGACGCATCATCTTCTATCATCTTTACATAGTATAAACCTAAGTCGCCGCTTCTGTCTGTTCGCTTAGATCTTTTAAACTACCCAAGGATGTTGGTTGATGACCAATAGATTGATTCAAGAGAACGGTTTACATGTACAGTTTCATATTGTTTTATGCTCACCGTGCGAAGCCGGGGCGGGTTGCTAGTACACCATAGGTTCCCAAAGAGGGCGATACCGCCCCCCTAGTGGGCGCTGGAGATTTTCGAGGGGGCGGTAACGGGGCTAAGGCAAATGGCGGGCGTTATGACAGTCGTTCAACATCGTAACTGGCCGTTTAAGGCGTTTATCCCTCAGCTACGACCAGGATTTTTATTGTACGATTACAGGGAGATAACTAATTTAATTTGTAATTATTAATAGATAAAAATATATGTAGACATATGAAATTGGTATATTATTAAAAGGGGGGCGTTGGATATTTTTTTTCTTATAAGGATTTTGGATTACCGCCTCCGTAATTCAAAAAGTTTGGGAACTTATGTACTATATATACACAATACCTAGAGGGGATGTTATTAAAGTGTCCCTTATTGATCAGACGTACAAATGGGCACGTTAGTCATGAGTCACCTGCACTCCCAACGATATAGCCGCGCTGCGTTCGTAGAACGCTCACGCTCCACTTTACAAAGGTGAAATGATTTGCTATTTTTAGCGCCGGCTGTGAGCTGAACTCTGACACGCACGCAAATAGATATTATATTAACTACTATTTATAAGCGCTGTGTTCTTTCACATGTGTTATCTTTATCCGAGTGGCGTGATTGAACTAAATGTGTCAAGTTCAGATATTCTTGCAAGATTGTGGAATCACGATTGCGATGATAACAGAATATAGACTTTTATGATAAATGCGATATAATGTGTTTTATTTTTTTACGGTTAACGATGCGAATTGGTGATTGATCGAAGGCAATATTGGGTTGCTCGTGTTGTGTGGTTGCTTAGTTTGATTATTTCTGTTGCAAAGTAATAGTTTTCGCGTGATTTCAGTGCGGGACATTTTATTACTTTTTGATCATAGTAAGCTATTTCTTTGGCATTCTAGACAAGACTAATCCCTAGGGAAGTACCGTTTTATTACTATAAAAATGTGAGAGCATAATATTTCGTATATCTATATGTGTTAATATACATATATCTAATGTAAATGTTACGTATATGTACCTATACTAATACATACGTAATTACATGCTTTCACGCCTACACTCCCGGAAGGGACAGGCGTAGAGCATAGCCAGATTTTACAGAATTCAGTTCAGTTATTGAGAAAAGTAGACAAGCCCGCTGGTCTAGTGGTCAGACACCCTGACCATAAAATAAAAGGTCGCGGGTTCGAATCCCGCTAGGGGCAAATGTTTCGTGTAGTGGAATTTGTACTAGAGTCATGGATGTTTATAAACGTATTTAAGTATGTCTGTCCGTTCACCTAGTATCCATAGCACAAGCTTATAGCTTAGTTTGGAACTAGGGAATTGGTGTGTCAAGTCTGGAGAGTGTAGAGCTAACAAATGGCTCGTTGCTTAGAAAATCATGAATGCAATACACCGCTGGTTGCTTTTTACGATATTCCTAGGTAAGGAACTTAGTTAGTGTATTCATTTATATACTTAAATATTGGGTGTTAATATCCAATATTTAAGTATATATTTGTAATACCACTGTTGATTCTGATATCTGTAACACAAGTGCTTAAGCTACTTACCTCGGAGTCAGATCAATGTATGTGATGTAGTCGGAAAGAAAAAAAAATTAAGTCTCAGACTAACATGGGAACAATGTATCGACATAATAAACCTTCAGGTCACCCATCTTAAGCACGATTGCTGATTTGACATCTGACCATGCGTCTGTTAGTAACGCGACATCCTTGTAGATATGATGTCACAAGTCGTCACAATGTATTCTTCAACATATTTTATCTACCAGCTGTGCCCGCAGTTTTACCCGCGTTTATGGTTAATATTATAAAGCCTAGAGCTTTCTTCGATAAATCTTTACATAGTATAAAACAAAGTCGCCGTTTCTGTCTGTTCCCTTAGATCTTTTGAACTACGCAAGTTTTCAGTGAAAACCATATCAACTTTTCACCAAAAACTTTTCAAAAAACTTAACCAATAGTAAGTGTGACTCAAGAGAAGAGTTTTGTGCTCACCATGTGAAGCCGGGGCAGGTCGCTAGTGAACTATACAACAATAAAATAATTTTTCAAATCGGACTAGTAGTTCCTGAGATAAGCGCGTTCTACCAAACAAACAAACTTTTCTGCTTTATATGGTAGTATAGATTCCATACACTGCAACAAGAATTTTAATAAACTTGGTGCATAAGAAGACCTTGAAAATTAAATTCTGTGCAAGAAAGAATTATTCATAAAATATTCCTTGCAAAACAGCTTGCAATGTTTTCCCCATTATATCTACACTCGTTATTTCTACATAAAACTATATATTTACTGCATATAGTTCTTTTTAATTATTTTTCCACGACATTAACCTAATCTTTACGGTATGCAAGAGAATGTGATTTTCTAACTTTCAACTTGCCGTGTTGTTAACAATTTGATTCAGAATGCATGATTTAAATACGGCTTAAGGACTCAATTGACGTATTGCATATTTGCATTAGCAAGGTGACTAATAAATATGAAACAATAGCGTCCCTGGACGCTGAATACCGCGAACGGTTAACGCAAGGGCTGACACAAAAGTGATAAGAATTGGAATAATAACGAATTACAACGACTTCATTGGCTCTACCGAGTATTTGATAGATTAGTCAAAAAATTTTATAGTCCATTATTGATATTACAAAAAAGTATTGCTAATGTATATTTTCTATTGTTTAAAAAAAACAAAAATGATGAAGACGCAGCGCGTTAAAGTACCGAATGACGTCACTAGGTCCGTAAAAGCGTCCAAGTGACGTAAAGCGCCCTAATGCAGAACTTTGAAGCGTGTATCTTTGCCATTTTTTGAGTGTTAGATAAAGCAAAATGCGTATTCAATGTTTTTTGATAATCTAACTTACGCACTAAAAAAATATTTGACTCAACTAGCGCATTGTAATTTGTAGAGTTTAAAACGTTATGCTAAATAGACCTGCCGTGTTTCACTGTGTTGTCAGGGTTGATCTCACTCTTCGGACTACTTGATAATTCCGAAATAATTACAAATAGAATTTCGAAATAAAAAACATATATAAATTTATGTTACTCTAAAGAATGTAGGGATCGTGCCATGAGGCGTTCGTTTCTTTCTGCCTGCCCCGCTGGGGAAGTGGCGTGAAGTTTAGTTAGTTTAACTAGTAAGTTTTTATTCTAAAGAATATACATCCTGAGTCATTCCTGTACATGGTTAACTGACAACGCATTTAGCTCTTTTTACATACACATACTTTGGTGCGTGTAGAGCTTAAGTTAATAATAATTCTGAATAAATAAACGCTAGACACATTGCACGCCATAGCCCAAAATCCGGTTCCAAACTAGGTTATTTCCTGCACTTATGTAGGACGCCCTCAGGCCAGGTGGAGTGACGATTTGCGCAAGACGGCTGGCAGGAGCTGGATGAGAGTAGCCGAAAATAGATCAGAGTGGCGAACATTTGGAGAGGCCTATGTCCAGCAGTGGACTGCAACAGGCTGATGATGATGATGATGATGATGATGTATAAATTAATATCAGACTACATCACATACATTGATCTGACTCCGAGGTAAGTAGCTTAAGCACTTGAGTTACGGATATCAGAATCAGCAGTATTATAAATATAACACCCAGACACAAAACAAATACAAGTATTTATCATACGAATGTTTGTCCTGGGTGGGGATTGAACCCACAACTCTTGGCATGAGACAGGGTCACTACCGAATGAGCCATCGAGCCAGTCGTTATAAATATTAGGAAACTATAAGTATGTCGGCGTCTCCTAAAACATATTCAAGTCTGTTTCGGAAAGTAGGCACGCTTCTTGAATATTCTACGTCGATATTGCATTTATTCGAGTTACCTGAACGGGGTAGCTTGTTTTGGTATTCCGTTTGCCTCTAAGACGTTAATATTAGATAGACATCGATCCTTGGATAGACACTTCTTAACATTTCAAAAGATGCAACGTGCAAATTCAAACAACTTTGAATTTGTAACCATGATCCAAAAATTGTGTGGTTCCCCTATCTTCGGGTTAGACCAGACTCGCTAAATTCTGGATCATGGTCTAAGCGGACCCCGTCTAAGCACGGGACATAACGCTAGGAAGATGATGACAATGTAGTGCTTACCATGTACTGATGCTATGAGAAAAAATATTTTAATGAGAAACAAATACGTTTAATAAGGATTTGTCCAGTACGTTAAGATAACTCAAATATGAACCAGAAATACATTCTAAATTGACACCACCCGGAATCAAATAGGACTTTCTATTATTCGCCTTTAATGAAATGTGCGCTTTCAAAAAAAAAAAAAATATTATGCCACTTATAGACGCCAATTAAATATTTAATTGAAGTACCGCTGGCCCCGTAGGACGGGGACATCGCGTACGGGGACAACGGTAATAAAGGACCAAATAAGCATAAGCATACGCTATATGCCTGACAAAAAGTGGTGGTAAATCAATGACCATTTGCAGCTCCAGAAGTATTACGTTAGTGCGTTGCCGACCGTGCAGGTGCCTTATTGTAATATTGTAATAATGACAACCTTAGCTATTGTTGTGTGGTGACCAGCAAGTTATTATAATAAATAACGTTTAATTACCGTCAGTGCATACAATGTAGCGGTCGGAGTGCACCATATGTTCCATTGCCGTTGGCATTGTGTGCGTTTTCGGTCCGCTCCTAGCGTGTGTCAAGGCGCCGGCCTTGGTCCGCGGACGCCATTGGGAATCGATTGTGTGGCCAAACTCAATCACGGCCGCAGTGTAGAGTGTGTGCAGTGAGGCAATGTGTCCAGTACGTGAGATAGATGCGTACGTGAATATTTGTATCTGTATACAAAAGTGGATGTCATTGTGATGGCGATTACTCTTCGTATATAGTTGCAGTATAAGATATGTTATTGATTACATGAAATTCAAATATGATGGCTAATGGTTTGATGTGTATAAATGAGGCCAAGTTTCGGTGGTCAAGTTTCCAATATTTGTGGTTGAAATGAAATATGTACCGACCCAATTTTCGTGGCATCTGATATGTATCACTTATAACGGGAGACCTTCGTGTCTGCGTCCCGAAGGAAATATGACGCGTAAATATTATTCTATTTGACAATCACTAAATTTGATGGATAATTTTGTTTTGGCGTAACTTGTCAGAGCGAAATGAAGATCCATAGTTTGGGTTTAAAATATACCGGGATTATGATTAAAAAAAATTTGCTAGTCAATATCTGCTGATCATACATGTTACAATACCTGACATCATATCAGAAGAATATCTGTATTTACGACCTTTCACGTTTAGTATGCAGATAGATCACTGTTAGTTATTCTATTGTCATTGCTCAGCTCGTTTAAAGTTTGCTTATGTATACTTACATAGAGGATGCGTAGTACTCGATACTATTATGTCCTATCGTCAATTAATTTGTTTGAGTCTATTGTGTTTGTGTAGAATAGTCACGTGATCATTTTTAGCGACAATGAAACAAAGTATGATTAAATAAATTAAATATAAATATCTGACTACATCACATACATTGATCTGACTCCGTGGTAAGTAGCTTAAGCACTTGTGTTATGGATATTAGAATTAACAGTGGTATTACAAATATATACTTAAATATTGGATATTAACACCCAGACACAGAACAAACACAAGTATTCCTCATACGAATGTTTGTCCTGGGTGGGAATCGACAACTCTTGGGGCATGGAGCAGGGTCACTACCGAATGCGCCATCGAGCCAGTCGAATTGATCAAATGATATTGCTCAAATATGGCTCTTTACATTTAAAATACTTGTTTGTGCCAGATCTTGCTCCAATGACTATCGCGGGTTGTCCCAAAACTTGATTTCATAGAAAATCTATCGATCGTCAGACTTGTAGATGGGTCTAGCCGTTCTCAAATTTTTATTTGTTTATCTAGCTAAACCCGGACCTTTTGTATGGCTCAGTCTCTTAAATTTTAATCACTAGGAATTTCCCGTTCCTTTGGGAATGTTAATAAAAGGTATGTATATAAAATACCTAAGTATAATAAACAAATCTAGTAGTCACTTGTAGTTTAAGTCGAGATACAACAACAACGCTCTGATATTAATAAAACTTAATCGATTTCTATTCATATTTATGGGGAAAAACATGCAGACGTTGTATTTTTTTTTTTAATATAATAAGATCAAAGTGATTTGTCACGTATTTAGTGAATCAGCAGAGGCAGGGAACCAAACGTGAACAGAGGATGTTTACATCTTTGATGGATCCGTTTGATCGAACTCATAACTAATATTGTTAAAGCGAATGTGTTTGTTTTGCTCTCAAGCGTAACTAATTTAATGAATTTCATACTTAGACTTATCCGAAGTGGGGTACATTTCACCAAAAACTAAAGTTAGTTATCCGGTCCGGTGTCGAATCAGAAGCTAGTTAATAATACTATTCATATAGCTATGTGAGCATACACATATAAATAAAGAGATAAATTAATCGATCCACAAACACGATTCTCGATTTATGTTATCGGGCATAAATTGAGCATTAATTGATTTAATATAAGCGATACAATTTTCCCATTACCTACTTCTTAGACGTCAATAATGGTAATTAACTTGGTGTGGGTGTCGTATAACATAAAGTTAGCGTAAACATAAACATTCGCTTTGATAATTTCGTGATGACTTATACTAGGACTTGGTATTTTATAATTTGCGCACAAATTATTAGAATGTATTAATCATGGTATATTGGGTTTTGGGTGTGTGATTGTGTAGGCGACAGGTTAGCCGCTTGGCACAGCTTTTTCACAGTTTTCCATCTAACCCAGTTCGGCTTTATTTTCGGCTGAATGTGGTTGAAGGGACATGCTACCCCTTTGACTCTGCCTACCCCTTCGGGGAGTATGTTATGTATGTATGTATGTATTCATGTTTTCCGTAGATATCTTACATTCATATTTTGACGCGTATAGGGTCGTTCAGTGTTATATTTCCTTATTCTTTTATTTTTTGCTGAGTCAAAGTCACATAAAAACATCTATTCTATACTATTTTGGCTACCGAGTACACTACCTTTTATTATTTTATGTTAGTTTTAATATATTTATTCCATTATTTGTTTGTAATTTAAACATTTCGGTACAAGTTTTTTCCTTATTTATCCCAGCTATTTAATTTTCAACAGTCGGGTTTTATCAACTTTTTACCGTAGATAGTTGAAGTATCCGTTTTTATTGATTTTCAAGTCGTAAATCGTCTGTTTTTTCATTGGTCCTCGATATTATTGGCGTGTTGTCAGTCCCGTACCTGCAGTGTGCGCCAGCTCGCTCCACGTGTACTCGTGACTTTATACTGTGTTTACATCTCTGACATACATGTTTCGGCGCCTTAAGTCGTGGTCGCAAGTCGTGTACTTACAAACAGATATTTGTATAAAGCAGTGTTTTTCAAACTTTTTCATGACCTGACCCCCTTATGGTTGAAAAATATTTCGCGACTCCCCTGTGGAAAACTAGCGCTTTTTTATTTTTGGTAATGAAAATACAGCCGTAATGGTTTTATCTATTCTTGAAATGCGATTTATCTAAGAAGGCTTTGCAACCCCTAGAGGGTCATGACCTACACTTTGAATACACTGGTATAGAGTACTCATACTTTGTGGCTTTTTGGGAAGAAATAAGGAAAAAACACGATTAAAATCATATTTGCAGAAGCATTTCTTGAAACATTTTTACATGTACGAGAATTTTTCTTGAAGGACAGTTCGCTTATTATATTCGTCGTTTAAAACTAATAACGTTGACATTCAATGTTTGTTTAAATTAGTTGACGACTTTTTGATTACGGCTGTTCCTAACGTGACATTAATATCGTCTAGACACGAAGGTCCATTAGGTTTTTCCTGATCCTTTACTTAGAATTCTTGTAAATTCAAGACAAACGGTTTTTTTTCTCCTTAATAAAACAATGTAGGTATATGACATGATTGTTCTGAATTTTAAAATTATCTCTGGTTGATTGATTTCGTTGATGGATCTATGTGAGACACGACACCGGATGTGACGGATGGAGTCTTTCCTCATCGTACCTATATCCACTGGATTCAACCAGCCGAATATCCACTAGTATTACAGATTAGGTATATCAGACTATATCACATACATTGATCTTGCTCCGAGCTTAAGCACTTGTATTATAGATATCAGAATCAACAGTGGTATTGCAAATATATAATTAAATAAATATTAGATATAAACACCCAGTCACAGAACAAACACAAGTATTCATTACACGAATGTCTGTCCTGGGTAAGGTTAGAAACTTCGAACCCACAACTCTTGACGCATGGGGCAAGGTCACTACCGAATGCGCCATCGGGCCAGTCACACACAATATGTAAACACAACACTTTATGTCTTGCATTACTGACTCATTTACTCAGCCAAAGCCCTTGGACCTAGAAAGCTTTAATTCTGCACAGGGATTACCATAATACATAATGTGCATAGGGAATAAGGAAGGATTAAAGGATTAAGTACTTTTGCGCGAGTGGGGAAGTCACGTGAAACTCAAAAATAGAACTGAGGTAATATTACCTACTGAATGTGCGTGAGCCAAACAGCTGTTTATGTAAAAAAAAAGTTTGGCGTAAACGTGGTTCAGTTGTAAACAGTGGATACAGTTAAAATTGTAATAAAATGTATAAATAGTTTCAATTGGATACAAACATCTTGTATTATGAACATAAATAGGGATTCGAGTATTTTGTAAATAAATAAATAAAATAAATATCAGACTACTTCACATACATTGATTTGACATATACTACTTGCTATATACTTAAATATTGGATACTAGCTTCTGCCCGCGGCTTCGCGTGGTACATCGATGAAACATAGCCTATATGTTATTTGGGTGTATGAGCTATATTATTCTAAAGTTTCATTAAAATCCATACAGTAGTTTTTTTGTGAAAGATTAACAAACAACCATCCATACATAGAAACTTTCGCATTTATAATATTAGTAGGATTAACACCCAGACACAGAATTTATTATAAGTACTCATCACACGAATGTTTGTCCTGAGTGGGGATCGAACCCACAACTCTTGGCGCATAGGGTAGGGTCACTACCAAATGTGATCGAGTCGAATATAATTGTATTAATCCAGTTCCACATTTGTCAGCAAAAGTAAGCAAAGGTACACATCCACCTATAGTTTATTTTGAAATATCAATCGTAAAATATCGTACCGTCCTGAACCAAGCTGAAGGTGTGAACCTTCGGAATCATAATCCATACGATTGACCCTACTATAGTTAACACGATCGTCTCCATTCCAGCCAATCAACAACGCGGACTTCGTGGTGCCCGTGGAGATAGACGGCGCGGTACACCAGGTGTACGTTCTGAAGCGGCCGCACGTGGACGAGTTCCTGCGGCGCTGCGGCGAGTTGTACGAGTGCGTGCTGTTCACCGCCTCGCTCGCCAAGTACGCGGACCCCGTCGCCGACTTGCTGGACAGGTCAGTGCCGAGTGGAACAAGGTCTACTGGGTTAGATATCGGGACGGATGGTTAGAAAAACTACGGGTCATTATTTTTTCTGTCGAAATTAAACAAACTAAAGAAGTAAGTGAGAAGTCGGGAGAGGTGCCCAATGAGGGTTTTTTGAATTAAAACATCAGATAAATGGCGTAACTGTGACGTACGGTCTTGTCACCCTCTTCATCGGTAGGTTTTCAGAACAAACTGACATCCTGTCAACAATGAGCTTAATAGTGACAGTGATAAGACCACGAGACTCCCTCGTGCCACCTGGCGGTTTTTGTATTTGTGAAAACCTTCATTAATCAGGATCTGTCGATAAATCCCTGAAAATCGGTCGTTTTTCTGCACACATCGACACACTTGGCAACGTTAGTGTCGAAATACAGCCATAAAATTGAACGGGGCGGGTGCCCCGTTTTGGTCGTCAAATTCACTGACCCCGACTACTATCACTAATCGACAGGCATCAATGGGGCTTTTTATATGTGTCTGCTAAACGCAGCACATTATGGTAAACCATCTCCGTCACCACTAACTTCAACCATGCTTCAGTAGGTATGTAGTTCTGGTCATCTAAGGGTCAAGAGAGATTAAAACAGAAACAGCTGATATTAGCAGAACGTGTCGTGTCATCTTTAAGAGCGATTGAAACAAAAAAAGAACAGTCACTTTAGCGGGACATGTCTTCATTGTTCCATTAAGCAACGCGTAATATGTTTCGCTGCCCGTTCCAGATGGGGCGTGTTCCGCGCGCGGCTGTTCCGCGACAGCTGCGTGTTCCACCGCGGCAACTACGTGAAGGACCTGAACAGCCTCGGCCGGGACCTGCGCCGCGTCGTCATCGTCGACAACTCGCCCGCCTCTTACATATTCCATCCGGACAATGCTGTGAGTGCAATGACCTTTTGTTACTTGTTGCTTGATTGGGTTAATATTGGTGGGTCGATTGTACGCCGCTCTCATGAAAATTCATTAGCTAAGATCAGAGCTTTTTTGAAACAAATATTCAAACCTAACACAAATAGTCTGTTCTGTCAGTGTCGGTGCCGGGATCAAACCTGCGATCCATACTCAGCTTTTTTAACCACTATGCTAACAATAATAAATAAGTGTGTAATAATAGATATACAAAGTTAGCTCCTATAACCATATTTAACCAAAAATAATATAAACTTGGTGGCTAGTCAGTCGCATACACAATCACAAACCCAATGCTTAGAGGCACCTTTTAACGGCAAGCTAGACAAGGAACAGTCGGCACGTTCTTTTTAAGTCCCGACCAACATGGGACGTGTAATTACAGCCAATTACTACCCGTCACATTGTCAGGAGCGGTGGTAGCTCAATGGTAAGGACACGCGCCTCTTAACCGAGGAGTGCGGGTTCAAACCCCGGCATGTACCTCTAGATTTTAAAAAATCTATGTACATATTTATACCACTAGCTCGACGGTGAGGGAAAACATCGTGATGAAACCTACAAATTCAAACAACTTTGAATTTGTAACCATGATCCAAAAATTGTCTGGTTCCCCTATCTTAGGGTTACGAAGGTCAGATCGGCAGTCGCTTCAATGTAATTACCAGACTCGCTAAATCCTGGATCATGGTCTAAGCGGACCCTGTCTAAGCACGGGACATAACGCTAGGAAGATGATGATGACTACCCGTCACATTGTCATAGATTCGTATTGTCTGAGCCACGTCATGAGACAAGCTACTTTAATTCTGGTGTTCTTGTGGTTGCATTCATCATACCAGTGCCAGTGCGCTGATAAGAATAATAACACGGTTAAGCGCTGATAATGGCACAATGAGTCTTTATAATGTTAATGTCATTGTTCATCGTATCTTAGATGATAACTGGCACTACCGTTTGAGAGGCGTCGTCTATGTTCGATTGTTTCTTGTATTTACTAACGTTAATGCGAAATGCGAATGTACGTGTGTCTGTCTGTTACGTTTTCACGCCTGAACCGATTGTGGTGAAATTTGTGAATTTTGCAGGATACTAACATATGTTATCCTTATCTTATTTGAAGGGTCCACTGCAGTAATAATGAATGTCCATAATTTCTTTGATTCTGATAAACTGCGTAAATCGAATACTATATGTTATTTGTTTAAAATAATGTTTCATTTGAAATGAAACATTATTTTCATTTGAAATAGCGGTGGTAGCTCAATGGTAAGGACACGCGCTTCTTAACCGAGGAGTGCGGGTTCAAACCCGGGCACGTACCTCTGGATTTTTCAAGTCTATGTACGTATTTATACCACTAGCTCGACGGTGAGGAAAAACATCGTGATGAAACCTGCAAATTCAAACAACTTTGGATTTGTAACCATGATCCAAAAGTTGTCTGGTTCCCCTATCTTAGGGTTACGAAGGTCAGATCGGCAGTCGCTTCAATGTAATTACCAGACTCGCTAAATTCTGGATCATGGTCTAAGCGGACCCCGTCTAAGCACGGGACATAACGCTAGGATGATGATGAATGTTTCATTTGAAATACAAAAAAATTTGGGCATTTATCATTGTTGCAGTGGACCCTTCATTTGGTATCCATGTTAAAGCCAACGTGGATGAATTCACGGGCAGAAGCTAGTTGACACTACACATAGTGTTTGTTTTTGGACTTGAGAAAATAGTACTACTTTTTGTGTTATATGAAGTTTTTTTTATTAGATTAATATTAGTTGGTTTGGACTTCATTTGCTTAATTTTATATTTGAGTTACTTTTAATTCACTTTCCAGTCAGTATTGGATTTGTTATCTGATATTTATAGACGGTAATTGTAAACGCGAATAAATATGATTACATCGATTTCAGGTTCGTAAAAATATTAATTCGAAAATATCGTTCGCAGGTACCTGTCGCGTCATGGTTCGACGACATGACAGATTCAGAACTGTTGGACTTGATACCGTTTTTCGAGAAGCTGAGCAAGGTGGACAGTGTGTACACAGTGCTGCGCAACTCCAACCACCCGTACAACGCGCCGCCCGCCAGCGCGCCGCCCTAGCGGCCGCCCGCGCGCCCGTCGCGCCGCCGGTGTCCGCGACCGAGCCGAGTCCTAAGTGCCAATTTTGCCTTCTCGATAGTGAGGACGTTATTCGTACCTATATTACGGTTTAGGTATCCCCTAGTGCGTAAGTGGTCTGTGCGATGAATTTGTGATGCACTGTTTTTTATTAGTGACCCCATCCCCTCCCCGCTCGGCTCGCGGCGGGCCGGCCGCGCGGTGCGACTTGACGTTTCTCTCGTTCGGATGTTTCGATGCGATTTCACTTTCTATATCATGCTTGGGATCAAATATGAGTAAGTTAGGGTACGTGCGGCGCCTGCGCCGCCGCGCGACCCCCCGGGACGGTGGACCTAACAATTCGCGAGTTCCGAATTTCGACGTTGGGGTGCCCGGCGGAATATTATGTAAATATTTTTTATAACTACGACGGGACGACGCTTTTAAATCGATGTTTAGGTATCGACCATTGTGAATAATTACGGTGTATATAAATATTGTGTAATTATATGATAGACGGAGCACGATCGCGGTGGCGCTCGAGGAGAGATCGCGCGCTGTCGTATAAATTCCGTGTTACACTATTTTGCATTGACGTAATGCTGAAGTATCGATTGGAAAATGACCCTATATCTTATGATAAATTATGACAGTAATTATTATTTACCACTCATAATGAGATTAATATTGAAATATTAAATTAACCTGTATGTACTCTTTAATAAAGGTAATTTTGGTATCTGCATTGTGACGTTAAAATAGTGTAACCAATCCATACATAAGATTTGAATTATATGTAATGATATACCTGTCTGCGAACATTTGTGCAAACACCTTGTTGTTAATAAGCGACTACTATGGTTTCTTTAAATCCATTACTTCATTGGTGACAATAAGAAGTCAATCGCGTAAGTGTCATATGAGTTTTTATTTGTAATTAATTAAAATACGTTTAATTATTGAAACACGGGTGAATGTAGTATCAGAACAACTTGGCATCTAAATGTATTAGTGACTATCGCGCAGAAGAAAACGGATTTGAGCGTTTTTTGATCTGATGTTCATATGTTGATTAGTGCAAGAATATTTTCGCTACAACGCGCTATAATCTGCATTGCAGTTCACGGCTCGGTTATCAGTGGTTTGAGATACGCTTGGCGGTTGACAAGGAGATAATAAACAAAATTAATACTTTTATCTGAAATTAAAAAAGCTTGAGCGAGATAAACTTCCGATGTGTTGTATTCGTTAGTTTTCTTCTTTGCGATAGAAATCGCAATGCTGCA
Organism: Glyphodes perspectalis; assembly: GCA_951394215.1. Lineage (NCBI taxonomy): Eukaryota > Metazoa > Arthropoda > Insecta > Lepidoptera > Crambidae > Glyphodes > Glyphodes perspectalis. The sequence continues at coordinate 4,388,474 of OX596202.1, forward strand.
TATAACTTATGATTATCGTCTCAGTATTAAACTAGTTTTGTAGTATTTGATGCCATTATACACAGGATTATTATTCTAGATGATGTAACTAAAATATTTTATTATACAAGTTTTGGATGTCAAGGTCCCCGAGGGGCAACTACATTGAAAAGCGATGTTGATAATTATTATTTTTTATAATGAATTCTAATTAATGAATTATTATTTTAGCCTGTAAGACAAACGTGACAACTCATCGCATGAATTAAAACACTAAATTTCGCCTGCGTTTTGTAGTTGACCCATTTCATAATGATGATAGTGAAAGAACAAAATTCAAAATTATACCTAACGGATTTATATAAGAATTGATTAATTAGGTAATATATATAAAATGGTGCTTTCAGTATTAGTTGATTAAGCAACTCGAAATTTGGACTGTTAAGAAACATGTAGCACTCTTAACGCGCATTCGGCACCTTCAATTGGTTAAAAGGGTAACATTTATATTATACACTGGATACTGAGAGTCGGTATGTGGCAGGAGACCCCAACTGAAATATGATTCACCTTGGCTTTGATGATGCCATTTATTTATTGTTTTAATTGCTTAGCAAAATGGTTTTATTGTTTTTCTTTTATAATTATTTTTAAACAATATCAATCTATTATTGTTTTGGTATTAGACGTGTAAATAAGATTTTTATTAACTTAAATGAGACGAAAGCTCGATTTTAATACATATTTGGCTTATAATGAATCATTATTTTCTTAGTGTCGGTAGTACATGTTAGTTTGTTATTTAGTGGCTACAACAGGTACGTACGTGCCCATATGCGTATACGTTAGGTATACGCGATCGCTAGATATATCTACGTGTATCCTCTTGATCGAATCGTTGTCCATTCTCTTCCGCCGTTATCGTAATCCACAACAAAGTCAAGCGTGTTTTATTATTAAATAATATGAAAATGTGTTAATAGTACATAACATGAAACCTAACTGGTTGTTGCTATTGTTTTTAAATATTATCTGGTAATACCTGTGACGTGATACATTGTTTTAAATTCAAATGATTATAGGTAAACAGGAAAACTGATCTAATCTGGTCTTATACTGTCAATAATAATATTTGGGAACAGTATCGACTATTCTATAAATAGCAATATCATGATGTTGTGAAACGTTCGCGGCCATCTTTTAATTTGTTAGTTCTATTAAAGGGAAGGTGTGGATTACCCGGTAACAGAATTTGGTTATTATTACTTATCCTTGTAAACCTCTGTAGACAGCATTTATTTGTAAGCATTAACACGTAGAGATAGGATGTTATAGTAATATATACGTTGATTTCTCTAGTTGTAAGCATTCTGTTGTTTAAATGACGCGTTTTTTAAACAATATTTAACTTAGGCTTACTAGAACATGTCCCCGTGTGACCTAGAATTTTACCTACTTTTTATTGTAAAGTTTGACTATAAAAATCGTCCAACAGTGTTATTTAGAATGTAATATTGTTAATTTTATTTAAAATTAAATGCATGCAATAAAATTTGGTTGATATTTGCTATTAATGTCGTATATTAATAAAAATAATATGTAATGAAAATTATTTTATGTGTAACATTTAAATTAACTACCAAGTTTTTGGGTATTAGTTGATCTATGATAATTTGCAAAATATTTTTATATTGTAATTTAACATTGGTGTATAGATTGTATCGTTTGGGAATCGGAAACAGATTTTTAAGCAATGGAAATAGACTTCTTTTTTATTGAGATTTTTTATGTGGAACGTTTTATGCCGCGGTGCTTTTTGACGAGATCATGTGGCAACTAATGGAATGGAACATTTGAATCAAATTTATATTGCGTTTTATATTCCACGGCCCACATGGTTACTATGAATGGGATATGACACTATATATTTGGATTAATTTATATAACACTGATAGCGACGCGATAACAATTATATATTATTTTATTAATTCTTATGAATTCTAAATATAAAAATACGTGCAAATGTTGTGTTCCATTATTTGATTAGTCAAATTAACTGCTAATCAATTTCTTATTGTTTTACAAATGGCGATTGTTTTTAGATTTGAGTCTCTTTCCTACCGCATTAGTGTCTTCTTATATTTGCTTGGAAACAAAGTACAAATCAACAAAACGGTTAATGTGCATCCGAACAAACGTTAAGTCAGTTATTAATTAACCTTTTAAAGTTAAGGTTGTGCCTATGCTGTACTACATATCTTTAATTTCGATGCTATTGATGTTTAACTATTGAGAAGCGAAATTCTTGCCTGTATATAAAAATAAGATTGAATACTCTCGAATGTTTGTGCGTAATTAACCATAGCGCATACCTACGTCACTGCCCACGTTTACATAATGTCTAAGGCCCCAAAGCTCAGGTTTACTCTATTGAATAATTATGAACAATTTATCGTATTGGAATTTCCAACACTTGACTAGGGCAAATGTTATTATTTACGGTTAAACGGTTACCTTTATAGTTATTTGGCTTGTCTATTGGTAATTTCGTAACGTTTTGTATTTGTAGAAATAGATCATTATATCTATTTCTACAAACACACTAGCATATTATGAACTTATTAGTTGTTTCTCCTTAATATCTTTTTTGTGATTTTAGTTAATAAACACAATGAAGATATTTATCTAACTATCTTTACGCTATAAAGATCAAAGACTGTATTTGACTAGCCCTCTTTGCATGTTTTATTATGGACGCTCATTTTAACTATTGCGCCTAAGTTGAAGCTGCTAAGTATCCGTTATCTACAACTTGATTGAAACATGTTCAGATTTGCTAGTCGACGATTTAAATTGAGCCAATGTAACCTTAGATGTAACCGTTGTTACAAACCGCTTATTTTGTAGTCTGCGTCAAATACAACGGTCCTGTATGCAATCTAACTATAACTCTCGGTTAGACGCGATCACAAGAGAAATCGGTAAAACCTTGTCGTATTTAATCTACGCTTAGAACATGGACTAATTATTGCGTGACTGGAGCGATTTTTAGTCTTAACTTACCGCATTTTACATAACCACATATTTTAGTTTGTGAATCGCATTGTTATTAAGGTAATCCCAACTTGTACAAATACAATGGCCCTTGTCTTTGACACACTACTTGCAGCAGTACTTTAGCTAAACGTTTCCAAAGCTATTCCCGCTTCGTGTATTCAGTCACCATGTGCAATGTAACGACGCTCCCACCCATTCAGGATTCCATATTTTTATAATTCTACGCCTATAAGGTTCGATTTCACTTAACAATGAATTATTACAATAATTAGGACTCGTAATAATGATATTGTAGATATCTGTACAGCATTATGTGACAGGACGGTATTATGAACATTTTGTACCTATCAGACACTAGGCAAGTGAGAGGACTATAATTATTATATTTATGTGTAATAGCCATGAAACATAGGGGAAAATCACGAGAGTAGCTAGGTAACATTTACCTGAGACGAAATTTATATTATGGTGTACATTTTTGATATGATGTTGTACAAAAGAGACCTTTGGTATGTTATTTTATAGGAATGAAATAAATAGCCTTAATAAACAAGTTGCCTTTTATTATTCTCTGAACCTGAATCTGAATTCCCAAATCCTGCGCTATCCGGGGAAAAAATAAAAGACATTTCTTTTCTGCGAACTTTATTAAAGTTTAAATATTTTTAAAATTTAAACGCACACCTCAAATACACAATAATATATGACAAGAAAGATATATAAATATTAGAATTATGTAACGTTTATATTATCTACCTATGATATGGTAGGGACTTAGATACAAGTAACATTAACACGATCCGTTTAACATTGCCAAGTCTTTTGTCTTATCTTACGATGTCGCATTGATATTTATATTTCGTTTATAGGTCGATCAACAAAGTCTACAGTATACGAACCTATCTGTATCTCAATACTACCATATAATTTTTTTAGATAAAATACTATGCTGTAAACATACGAGGTTACTTTGAATATATCGAAACTTCTTACCTGCTCATATAACTAGTTATTTTAAGGAACCAATTTAAGGCATACTATTAGAAAACGAGCATATTTTTTTTTTCATACAATATAGCCATCAACTTATATGATCAACTTTTGTATGAAAAGTAAAAATTTTTTTTTGCAAATTTTTCTAAAATCCTTTAAATTGGTTAGTTAGTCCTTAGAATAATTATGAGTTAACTAAGTAGGTAAGTAAGTGGTTTCGTATTAACTAAAATTAACATTGTATAGATATTAATTAACATAGAATTTTAGATTGTTAACAAAAACATTAATTGAGTCTATGGACAGGCTATTAAATGCTTGTCAATCGGCCTATAAACCTAACAAAGTTTGTATTGAAAATCGACATACTAATCGACAACAGTTTATTTCACAACAGCAATATTGACAATTTACATATTTTGTACTAATGACCTTTGGGTTTGTTTGAGAACTAACTATAACGCGTAACATTTCAACAAAAATAACTATCTACTTATGTTATAATAACAAGCTTTAGCTCCAAAAGAAAATGTAACAAATCTTAAACCAAAACGATCTATCCCAATTTGTCATGTTTAGCATTCGTTCACAATTTAAAATGAATTTATTGTACGCTCATATAAATTAATTCACTATACAAATTAACGACTACAGCTAATCCTACTTACGCATAGTTAAAGCGTTTTATAAAATGAGATACTGACTAACATGTTATGAATTAGTTCCCTTAAAAAACTATAATAAATTATGGCGAAACCGTTGGCAAACAATTAATAAGTGAGCACGGCCTCAGTATAAGGAAGTAAATAAATATGTAACTACTTTTCTATAGATCTGCCTAAGTCGGATATTAAACAATAAACAAAGTGGGTTTTTTTTTACAATTGTTCATAAAGGGTTTCAATTACATTTAAATAATAACAATGGCTCAGTCATTCTAAAACTAATTTTACGCGAGAAAATAGGAATCGAAACAACAAAACCAACCAATTTCAAAAAATTTGGCACAAACTGCATCGAACATAATCGGTTGAAGTAGCCAATCAATTTAATATCTACTTAACATACTGTGAAAAAATATATTAAATTTTCTATCCAGTCACAAAATAAATCACACAGCCTTATTCTTTAAAATTTTATATAAGACATCACACAATTATTGATCGAAATGTTAGATTGTGAACAAAAGCCTGACTTACGGTTACTTAAGCCTAACCAATGTCAACTAATAATTAAATGAAAACTCATACATTTTAACAATATGTACCTAAATTGTTAATATAAATAATGGGATAACTATAAAACTAAAGGTCTATGACACGAGTATTATTGGTTTATCAGATACAATTAAGTTATGAAAATAGTTGAACATTCATAAAAACACATCTTAATACAACATTAGGGATCAGGCAGTGGTATCTATAAGTTCTTCCAAAGACAGTTTTAAATAAAGGATGAATACAAGCTATATAGCTAGGGCCATAGACACCTAGAGCTATTTATCGTGCCCAGTGGTTACGTTCTAACTGTGGCCCTGAAAATTAGGTACACACACATTTGAAAATCAAATACTTCATAAAATACACTTCGTACAACATTTACGGATATAAATTATTATTAAATATGTATATCAGTTTCTAAAGCATTTATTGATTAATTCTCTCTGCCTACCCCGCTAGGGAAGTGGAAGGAAGTTTAGTTAGTAAGTTATTGATTAATTTTGAAAGAAAGATAATTAAAAGTCTAATCAATAAAATATAGGAATCTAGGTGTATGAAAAGGATTATGAATGTTGAAGAGGCGAGTGAGGTGTGTAAGGATCGTGCCATGTGGCGTTCGGTTCTCTCTGCCTACCCCGCTAGGGAAGTGGCGTGAAGTTTAGTTAGTTAGTTATGTGTAATTTTTTGTATTGGGTTTTTTGGAAAGAAAAGCAAAATATTAACTTTCCTCCTCTGTACATATGGTCATTAGGGTAAACAATATAGGTACTACATAATGTACTGTATTCTATGACATTTCTAAGATACCAATGACTGACAATTCTGCTACAAGAAAATATTTTGTTAATACATATGGAAAAAAAATATAAGAATAGAAGAATACAGAATATTTTGAATAATCTCTCTGCCTACCTCGCTAGGGAAGAGGCGTGAAGTTTAGTTAGTATATTTTTAAATGAATTTGCATATCAACGGTTGATACAGTGTAAACTAGCTAACTATATAGTTCCTATATTTCTGGTCAGGCTTTACTCAACGACACGGAAATGAAAATCATAATCGCTACTAATCATACTTCAACAATACTAATTCTCTAAATTACGAACACCTAGCGAAGGTCAGCAGGGAAATTATTGCGATCTACGAGCTAACTAAAGTACAACGCACCATTATGTATTGCGAGATCATCGTGTTTGTGTGTGTTCGTCGCGCCCTTGCGTAACTAGTTGATGGACATCTTCTCTTGGAGTATTTGGAAGTAGCACGCCTGAAAAATAAATGTGAAACGTTAGATGGAATTATTCAGAGCGACTGATTGTCGCAACAACTAATCTCATATTTCGTAGTTTTGATAACCTTGAATGAGTTAATTATGATTGGTTCCGATAGGTTACGATCAATATAAATAAAATAAAACGCACCAAAGCATTTTTGTTCCAGCAATAAATCAAGGAGTTGTCTCATAAGAGAAAACCACATTAATCAATCGGAGATCAACTATTAGAGACTGGATCAGCTGCAGGATGCGCGCGCGCACACACTCAGTACTGAGACACACAGCACACAGACCTTGAGCGTGGTGAACATGAGGCCGAGCTCGCCGTGCTGCAGCGCGGGCTCGAGGAAGTCCTCCACGAAGTGCAGCTCCGAGCCCAGCTGCAGGATGCGCGCGCGCACACACTCAGTACTGAGACACACAGCACACAGACCTTGAGCGTGGTGAACATGAGGCCGAGCTCGCCGTGCTGCAGCGCGGGCTCGAGGAAGTCCTCTACGAAGTGCAGCTCCGAGCCCAGCTGCAGGATGCGCGCGCGCACACACTCAGTACTGAGACACACAGCACACAGACCTTGAGCGTGGTGAACATGAGGCCGAGCTCGCCGTGCTGCAGCGCGGGCTCGAGGAAGTCCTCCACGAAGTGCAGCTCCGAGCCCAGCTACAGGATGCGCGCGCGCACACACTCAGTACTGAGACACACAGCACACAGACCTTGAGCGTGGTGAACATGAGGCCGAGCTCGCCGTGCTGCAGCGCGGGCTCGAGGAAGTCCTCCACGAAGTGCAGCTCCGAGCCCAGCTGCAGGATGCGCGCGCGCACACACTCAGTACTGAGACACACAGCACACAGACCTTGAGCGTGGTGAACATGAGGCCGAGCTCGCCGTGCTGCAGCGCGGGCTCGAGGAAGTCCTCCACGAAGTGCAGCTCCGAGCCCAGCTGCAGGATGCGCGCGCGCACACACTCAGTACTGAGACACACAGCACACAGACCTTGAGCGTGGTGAACATGAGGCCGAGCTCGCCGTGCTGCAGCGCGGGCTCGAGGAAGTCCTCCACGAAGTGCAGCTCCGAGCCCAGCTGCAGGATGCGCGCGCGCACCACCACGAAGTGGAACACCGGGAACAGCTCGTCCATGCTCCACTGATAGTGGGCACCTGACCAACAAAAATTATTAGGAAGGGCAACAAAATTCAGCCTGTAAAAGCATCCAACGAGTATCGAGTAAGCATCCAACACACTTAAAACATGATTGTGACGAAGTTAGATACGCTAAAGGTTGGCACCTATAGACCGGTTTTAGCCCAAAAAACTGACTAACTTTCTGTATTCTACATATTACTTTGACTATCTTTTTATTTAACTATCTCCGGCCAAAGGTGCGAGCAAAATCTAGTTCATTCTTAATTTATTAGCAGTATATCACAGCGATAAAAGTCGACAAAGTTTAGCCTTTATTTCTAAAAACATAAGAACTAATATTAAGCCACTTTTGTAGTTAATAGTAGGGATGTTGACTGGCAAGTCAATTGAGATATTTTTTAAGAGGTGTCAAAACGCAATCACTTCAAATATTATATTGTACGGGTCTGTCAACATGTGACGTCACTAGTTTGTATAGTCAACTGACTTAATATTAAGCAGTTTTTGTAAAATTAAAAATCTTAGACACAATATAATTCAAAATCAATAAGGTTTTACAATATACTACGATACTTTCTTTTTCAGAATTGATATTACAAAATTAAATATAAATGGTGTCAACATCCCAGTTCCTAAGCAGCTTGTATTATTAACATACCTAATTCATGTTGCACCGCTGTAGTCATCTTCTGGAACGTGGTCCGGATGACGAGCAGCTTCTCGATGGGCGAGAAGGTGGTCTTGAGTTGCTGCAGCGTCTCCACGGCCTCCTGGAACAGCTGGTCCTTCAGCGGGGAGTACGGCGGCGACGACTGAGACTGCGGACCTTTGTAGCCCACCCAGAACTTTCTGTGATACGAAAAAGAGATAAAAATTTAAACAGGGTCGTGTAAAGTACATAAATTAGATATAATTAAGCGTCCACTCCAATACGGAGACAGGACTGGACTTTTTGCTGCTATATGCATACATGTACAGACTAGTGCAGGCGGCGCCGATCACGCCAGTTCAGGTGTAGCTAATACAGGTCTTGTCAGTAAAAGTCTCCCCAGTACTGGTTTCGTCAGTACAGGTATTACAGCCAGTACAAGTCTCGCCAGTACAGGTCTGGCTAGTACAGACCGCGTTAATCGCTACAGACATGTCCTGGTCGAGGCTAAGGTAGGACTATAAGCGTGAGATCGGTATGGCGGTTTCACTTGAGCAGCGGGCGCCAGTAGCAGTCTCGCCAGTACAATTCACGCCAGTGCAGATCGCGCCACTCGCTTCAGGTACGTACTGGTCGATGCCGAGAAAGGCCATGAGCGTGAGGTCCGGCTGGCGGTTCCACTTGAGCAGCCGGCGCCAGTACAGGTCGTCCTCGCGCTTGTTGTGCAGCGCGTACAGCACAAAAAGCGCCGGGTGCACGCGCGGCAGCAGCGTCGGTTGTAGCAGAGATGCCGCTGACACCACCTCGCTGCAATAGGGATGTAGCTATGAATGGTGAATGGAGATAACAATATGTGTCTATGTGGTTGTGTGTCTGTGTGATTGTGTGCTTGTGTGTCTGTGTGTGTGTGTATGTATGCGGGCACACGTACATGTGAGCGTGTGAGCGTGCATGCACGCGTGTGTGTGAGTGTACGTGCTGGCAAATGCGGGTGTACCCCGAACAATTTTCAAACTTCCAAGAATCTAGTGAAGTAGTAGAGGTTTTGTAAGAAACAAAATTATTACCACGATTCTCGACAGATAAAGTCGGTAAATATGCGATACATGTGCGATCATATATTTGACATAAAGCCCAAGCATTACGGACGGTACGGAAACCTCGAGGGTCTATAGACTCGAGTAAGAAATCTGGTTCTTAACACTCACCCGTCAATAGGATTGCTGTCTTCACTCAACTCGTCATCTTCACCGTCTGTCTTATACGACAGCATCACGTCAGTGCCCTCTGGCGGCAGCGCCGGGAACAACAGCCTTACGACCTGGTACAGCCTGGTGGTGATGCTCTTCAGCTCTTTGACCGCGTGGCTCAGCAAGAGGGGGTGGACACGCACCCCCCCGTAAGTCGTGTTGAAAGCGTTAGTTAACCCCAGGACTAACTGGCCCAGGGGGTGGTGGGTCGACTCGCACGCCTGGAAGGGACGTCACTATGTACTGAGGCAAAAACTATAATATAAGGGTTGATTAAAATTTCTCTCTCGCGTTAAAGCATATATCAAGCACCCTGAAAATCTACGTTAACTAGGGAACCTATGTTCCTACACACTCATGTGTTTGATCTCGTATTGGTTGTCGATTGGTGGAACAAAACTTGGTCGCACTAAGAGCAGACCAATCGCATCAAGCTCAAAAACCAGACAAAAGTACATTAACAATTACCTATCCTAACGTTTTTCTACGATATTTAAAAGATGTATTCAATATCAACTTTTGCCTATCGGGTGCGTGCAATATTCGAAATACCAATATGCTAACTTCCATAAATAATTATCTTAATATATATATAAATTACGCGTCACGTTGTTTGTCCGCGATGGACTCCAAAACTACTTAACCGATTTAAATCAAATTTGCACACCGTGTAGGTACAGTTTGATCCAACTTGAAAGATACGATAGCTTACATCTCAATCTAGCTATAATATATATTTTTTAATGAATGCTATACTTTACTAAAATCTATATTTAGGTAATTAACAGCTTTATTAGTAACTAGCTGTGCCAGCGGTGTCACCCGCGTTTATGGTTAATATTATAAAGACTATTTCCGTCATACATGATTTCTATGTAACTTTAACCATTAAGGCTGCACACGCGACGGAACCTTAAAATAGGAGTAACTTCTCCCGTTTTCCCAACATTTCCCTTCACTACTCTGCTCTTATTGATTGTAGCGTGATGAAAAGTATACTATAACCTGCCCGGGAGTATGAAGAATAATTGTACTAAGTTTCGTTAAAATCCGTCGAGTAGTTTTTGTTTCTATAAGGAACATACAGACAGGCAGACAGACAGACAGTCAGACAGACAAAAATTTTACTAATTGCATTTTTGGCATCAGTATCGATCACTAATCACCCCCTGATAGTTATTTTGAAAATATATTTCATGTACAAAATTGACCTCTCTACAGATTTATTATAAGTATAGATTGGCGTGGTACAGATATAGCACACTTGTCATAAAGCAACAACAGAATTTTCATGAATGCATGTAAACAGGCGAAATAATTACAGCGCTAAGGTGTATCTTTTGATCTCGTGTTATAATTTATCCCAAGACCCTCAGACAAGAATTGTTAGTACAAGGCAATTCACTTCATGTTGTCTGCCTATTTCATCTGATGATTGGTGCAATCACGCCATCAAAATGTTTTTATAATTAAATGAAAAGGAACCAATTCTCGCATGTAACAATGCTATAACGCCGCAGAATACTCAACACAAATATAAATTACAATTACATTATCATCCCCACCACACACAAGATCCCACATATATACCCCATGAATACTTACGTCCAAAAAAAGCATCTAATAGTTCGAAACGAAACAAAATAAAACTCGAAACGTCACTCAGAAAAAAAATTCAATGCTTTTAACTCTTTGATGATATCCCGGATGAAACTCAAATTTAGAATGTAAGTTACGTCACCCGCGGCTCAGTCAACTTTGGTTATCCTTGCACCAAGACAAGACTGAGAGGTCCGCCTATATACTCACCAACAATCAGATGAAATCACACACACTACACACGGGGGACACACAATATTTACACTATTCATGAATAACTTGGTAAAAATCTTTGCGCCAACTCAGTAACTCAGGTGCAGCTTACTGCGCCAGCTCTTTTGGTTAACTCAAAATAGCGCCATGGCGCACCAAAATGGATCGCATTGAAGAAGCTGTGAGGTAGGGAGTGTGCCCAGGGCCGTCTTTAACCTATTAGACATTTAGAAATTAATACGTTTTTCCATAATAAATATCAGTGGTTTATTAGTAATGTAAGACTAGGGGGCGGCCTCTCGATCGCGGGGCCCTGGGCACGTGCCCAGTAGAAGGTTGTAAAAAAATGACGGCTTTCAGAGTAGCGTGTTGCGAAGAAAGCATTGCAAGCCAGAATACTTAGCTTCATTGTAGCTTTTATTTAACTCAATGGAAAAAATTTGCTCTTCTAGTTATTTTGCTTTGTTGAAGTCAAAATTGCGCGCGGTGGAGTGCAGTGCAGGAGTCATCAGGACACGCAATATTCGCGAGCATTTATGAGGTTTCAACCAGAAAGACAAGACCGTCGGGGTAGCCATGGGAGGAGGTGACCTTGAGGTGATGTAATTTAAGCTGCGTCTTCACCAAAGCTGTGCAAAGATACATAGCGATGGAAATGTTTGTTAAGACCCAATGAAATCTCTTCATTTACCTAGCGCTAAACATATCTGATGGAAACGCAGTCTAAGGGTGAAACTTTTGTTTTCTCCCGGGTTTGCGCAGCGCCCTAACCCATAACCAAAGAAGTGAGTTAACATATTGGGGGCCGTTCAAGTACTACGTAAGCAGATTTATTACAATTATTTACCCCCCCATCCCCCTTGTCAGCAAAAGTAAGCATAGCTCTTACCCCTCCCCCCATGCTTACGTAAAAAAATTTTAATTAATGTATTTTTTTTTAATATTATAATTATAATGTTATAATTATAATTTTATTCAAGCAAAGACAATGTGAGGGTTGCCAAAAGTAAATAACTACCGATGACGTAATCATCATCTAGACTCCCCTACCCCCCCATGTCATCCAAAATAAGCAAAGCAAAGACCCCCCCGTCCCCCCATAGCGCTTACGTAATACTTGAACGGCCCCTTGCACAGTGAACTGAGTTGGCGCAATTGCGTGGCGCAGTGTCACACATGACTAACACATGACAATATAAACATGCCAAAATCGTAGTTAGTGCGCAACGATACGTACCACGCATAGACTGCTATAATCGTAAGCCTCCAGTGGCTTTGCTGTAGTCTGGTAAAAAGAATTAAACCTCCATTGAACCATTGCTAAAAGACCGTTTGGCATGACAACACTTTTTTGTGTTACTATTGGTAGTTTAAAAAATAAAAACCTGTTGAATTTGAAAACCTTTTTTTTTTTCGGAAGTTATGAATATGTTCTGTATAAGTTCTGTATAAGGGTTAAATGTGTTTATTCAAACGCGCTAATTTATTTTTGTGTTCTTTTTAAACTAAAATAACTTTTGAAATAATAAGTTGCGTGTTCTAAAACTTACGTTTTGCAAATACAGCTTCAGCTCTGTATAATCGTTTAAAGTGAGCTTTTTCTGGCCAAACCTCGGTATGACCTCCAAGCAGTCAACTGACTTCTCAATATCACTACACTTGCTGCTCTTAGACGGAGTCCTGTTGTGTTTCTCCTTGTGTGAACAGGATATAGCGACGGCGACGTTCTGCCAGATCTTGGCGTTGTCTATGGTCTGTCCGGAGGGACCGTTGGCGAAATGATTACCGGTCGGCGTTAGGATTGTCTCTGATACGCCTAAACATTGAAAGCACTGGCGGAATAGCGCGTTCCACTTTTGGTGGGGCGCGACGCTCAGTTTGCCGAAGGAGCTGAAAAAAAAAAAAGAGTTTGGATATGGTACCCATGGCATTAACTGGCATTAAGACCAAGTTTGTGTATGTGGATCAAGTAAGTGTTTAACTAGATGAAAGGGTTGATTTTAGTGACCTTACTGATTGATAGGAGATATTTGACACCAACAATCCATTAAGATACTATTTGCTATTCATCATCATCATTAATAGTAGTAATTAGGATTGGGGCATTTGTCCAAAAATCTCTAATGAGTGGGTTTTTCATCTTAAGTCAGTACTCTTTAGACTTGTTTACAATAGCCTGATAAAAATGAACATACCGATAAAATATATGACTAATCCTAAATGCCGATTAGTCAAAAGGAAATATATGATGATGACATATTTTAGTCATTGAGTAGTTGTTTCCTATTTTGAGGGGACCCTAATCTGTTGCTCCGTAGAGAGTAGAAGAATGGAGAAAGCGGTATATAGACTACTATCTTCTGCCCGCGGCATCGCTTGCGTGGTACTTCGATGAAACATAGCCTATATGTTATTAGGGTGTATTTGCTACATTATTCTAAAGTTTCATTAAAATCCATTTACTAGTTTTAGCGTGAAAGAGTAACAAACATCCATCCATACATACAAACCTTCGCATTTATAATATGCTGAGGGAGCCCTGGGTAAAGGCTTACATGGATACGTGGGTCCAATATTATTTATTATTACATCTCGTTAATACTCACTTGGGCTTAGACTCCCCCGGCAGCACCGGGTTGGACACATTCAGGTGCATGGTCGCGTTAGATATCTTGACGCCCTCAGTCCAGGCGCCGCAAAGGGAGCCCTCAATCTTGTCTCCACTGGAGAACGTCAGCACGCCTTTGCCTGAGAACACCCCGGCTGAGCGGAATTCGCCTTCATAGTGAGTGCCATCTTCGAAGACCATCACACCGTGTCCCTGTAACAAATCAGTAAATTTTTTCTACTATATAAGTCTAGGTAGATGATGATGTACTATAAAATTAAGTTGGGCTTTAGATGGCAGATAAAGAATAGACATATTTAATTTAAATACGTTTATATCATATCCATGACTCGAATAGAATATGAATCCGCATACTTTTAATTTAATAAAAATAAATAAATAAATATCAGACTACATCACATACATTGATCTGACTCCGAGGTAAGTAGCTTAAGCACTTGTGTTATGGATATCAGAATCAACAGTGGTATTACACATATAAACTTAAATATTTAATATTAATACCCAGACACAGAACAAACACAAGTATTCATGATACGAATGTTTGTCCTGGGTGGGGATCTAACCCATAACTCTTGGCGCATGGGGCAGGGTCACTACCGACTGAGCCATCGAACCAGTTAAGCCAGTTTCTGTGGCCAGGGTCTCTTAACTACTCTGCATATCCTTTCGGGGACTGGCAAAGATCCAAGATCTACGGGCCCCGCGCTGGTTAGATCCAGCACTGTCTAAACTATGCTAAGATTATTTAAAAATAGACAGTTGCTATGCTAAATTAGAAACCAAGGAGATGATGCATATATTATGCTAACGAGAACCGCTTATCTTATCATTAACTAATTCGTATGTTTAAACGGGAAATGAACGTTTGTAGCACTCAGACACTTGGGTATTTATAACGTAGAGATTACACATGTATTACATCCAGCTGATCATTACATCAGCTTCCTACTACGATCAATTTAAAACTTCTCTGCACATACAGAAATCCTTTAAGTTTAAAATATTAAAATGCAAATATAGTCTCTCGTTTGCACACCTGTACCGTGTCTGATAAAATTTGGTACGAAAAAAGTTGACACCAGGCTACTTTTTAATTTGAATTCCCAAAAAGACAAAATGTTTGAATTTCATACGGAGCCATCTTTGTAACAGAGGCGAATTCGCGGGAAATATTTAAAGGGCCTAGTTAAAACGTGGACGAACTAATGACAGCTTGCCAAGCTTTTTAAGGGCGTTGACTTGTTGAGATGAAAATAATCACATTGTTAAATTATATTGTGCTGTTTGAATTTCATATCACCGCATTTGAGGTAATATTTGAGGTTTTTATTACAGGTTCATATAGTTTTAAGACTAGCCGTGACTCGCGACATTTTACGCGACGTATTTACCAAACAAGTTGTTGTTTTGCGCTGATATTTTCGGCAGTTACAGAAATGTATTATTTGAAAAAGTAACCTACATTTTGATTTATAAATATTTAACCATTTGCATAAAAGCCTCGTCTGAAAATGGGTCTGGCCGGTACATACAGACAGACCGAATTGTTTTTTGTTAATAGCACATTATAAAAAACTGTTATGTTAACAATACAAACAGCCACCTCAATTTCATATTAAAAAGCAAATATATATATATATATATATATATATATATTATCACTATCATTGAAATCAATTATCGCTCATCCACTAAACATGCCCATACATCCAATTCACAACACAACATACCGTGAGAACGTCTTGCATAAATAGACCTTCATAGTAAATCCCGTCTAACGTCACGATGAGCCCGCACCCGTGCTTCTTATTATCACTCCAGTTCCCCAAATACTTCTCTCCCTTCCCAATATCGTCCATCACTCCGTATCCTTGCTTCACGCCGTTCACCCATTCGCCAGTGTAGATTGTAGCCGTGGATGACGTGAAGTCCCCCTGCTTTTTAATCCCGTGGCCATGCGGCTGCCCGTCTTTGAAGTACCCTTCGTAGATGTCCCCAGTCGTGTACTTCATCACGCCGTAGCCGTTTTGAAGGTTGTCCTTCCATTGCCCTTCGTATATTCCTGCGAAGAAGGGTCACGTTTAGTGAAAATTTATTTTAAGCTCTACATCCAATTATTGTATTAAGCGTTAGACAAAGATTAGGGCATTGCGTCGTAGCTAATATTCTTTATTCGTTACTAACTGATCTGGGTCATGTTGGTCTAGGACTTAAACAAATATTATAAATAGGTAATAAATATATTTAATCTAATAAAATTCTTATAACAATTCTCATAGAACTAAAAGAAATAATTCTCACTCTGAAAAAGTACTATATTAATAACTAGCTGTGCCAGCGGTGTCACCCGCGTTTATGGTTAATATTATAAAGACTATTTCCGTCATACATGATTTCTATGTAACTTTAACCATTAAGGCTGCACACGCGACGGAAGCTTAAAAAATGGAGTAACTTCTCCCGTTTTCCCAACATTTCCCTTCACTACTCTGCTCCTATTGATTGTAGCGTGATGAAAAGTATACTATAACCTGCCCAGGAGTATGAAGAATAATTGTACCAAGTTTCGTTAAAATCCGTCGAGTAGTTTTTGTTTCTATAAGGAACATACAGACAGACAGACAGACAGACAAAATTTTTACTGATTGCATTTTTGGCATCAGTATCGATCACTAATCACCCCCTGATAGTTATTTTGAAAATATATTTCATGTACAGAATTGGCCTCTCTACAGATTTATTATTAGTATAGATAATAAAATATATTATTAGAAAAAAAATATACATTCTAAAATTATAAATATCGGTCACAGCGGCCAATCTCAACGAAGATTAGCCATCTGCGCAGGAGATCTTATAGTGCACAAGTGTGTGCGCTACACAGGTGCACTCTCTATTCCTTTACTCTCATAGTCCGGTGAGACGGCAATTCGACATGACCGGAGAGAGGTTAGGCGCAGGAACAACGGCTTAACGTGTATTTCCGAGGCACGGGGGTGATTAAACCGTCAACTTCCTGACTCCGGGCTGTTACTGAGTAATTTGGATATTGAAATACCCAGCCACAAATTTTTGGCCCGACCCGGGCAATCAATGGGACATAATAGTAAGAATTCAAATATTTCGTGGCTAAAAAAGTCTGATGTGACTTACAACATAACATTACATAACATCACGCCCGTAATCCCCGAAGGCGTAGGCAAAGTCAAAGGGGCAGCAGTCCCCTTTAACCACATTCAGCCAAAAAAAAAACGGAGCTGGGTTAGATGGAAAATTGTGAAAAATAAGTGACAAGTGGCCAGCTCGTCGCCTACAAAATCACATACCCAAAACCCCATATACCATTAGTCTTCTACGACATGCCAGGCAAGAAACACAGTTGGTAAAAAAGTTTTGTGACTCACAAAACAAATAAAAAAAATTAAGCAAACGAACGACGATAACTGAGTAAATACCTATACCTAAATATATTACCTATGCTTCCTTATGCTACGGAGTAGATATGCTTTTCGTGTAGGTCAAGTATTCTTCCTATCTCCTAAGAGCGCTTGTTGACTACTGATAATGTTACGTTTATAAATGGAAGAATGAAAGGATAATGTATACCTACAATAATTTGACATTTCACCTAATTATATTTCTTGGTAGTTATCTATATGTTTTTGATGAACGAATATATCTGGTTGTCCTGCCTAAGGGTTACGAAGGTAAAATAAAAAAAAAAAAAACCAGACTGACACCAGTTCCCTAGTTCCAAACTAGGCTTATGCTTGTGCTATAGATACTAGGTGAACGGATGGACATACTTAAATATGTTTATAAACATCCATGGCTCGAGTACAAATGTCCAGGTTCATAACACGAAACATTTGCCCCTAGCGGGATTCAAACCCGCGACTCTAGGTTTCGTGGCCAGGGTCTCTGACCACTCGACCAACGGGCCAGTCAAATGAGTCAGTCACTTCAATGTAATAAATAATAAGGCTATATGCGTAAGGGAAGATGATGACTTGTTTTCATCGTAGATTAATCTTCGGTTATAACAATAAAAAAAAAATCTACAGCTGACGAGCGAATCCTTCTTACAGCTGGTGGTTGAAGGTCGCATTATGATTTATACAAGATCGTGTGCAAAAGAGCAGTGAAATATGCGCATTTTTAATTATGACGCTGGGAGGTATTGAATACGTAATTATTGTTTACGTAATTATAACTAATAGGTTTCAGTAATAATCAGTTATAAAATGTCTGATAATTTTAGGTAGTCTGAAAATTTTGGAGAATAAATTAATAATTTACATAATTAGATATGAGCTATACTGTTTTTCGCTATTGAAAAACAGTATGTATTTAGAATGGGAAAATGAAGTGTACTCAAAATAATATTTTATCTGAGAAGCCTATCCATCCTGCAAGAATGGTAATTCCTACAAGTCATATCTGTACTACTTTAGGTAGGTACTTAACATATTATTAATAGTATAACTCTGTGGTACACACGCTTTATCAATAAGCAATATTTCAAAAGTGTACTCAGTAATTCATTCTTAGTCAAAGCACTTATATATAGACTTGAGTTGTTTTTTATTAAGTCAATGTATCATTGTTTACTCATAAATAATGCGTCCGTTATTGCAAGTGGCATGCGCAGCATCGAATCATGCGCAGCGACCGTGCAGGTTTGCGTGCCCGTCAATGCCCTCGGCTTATCTAGAATCTTGAGTTACGGAAGTTTTTGTTAAGAAAATATTTTGATAGTTTCTAGATATAACATTTATCTGTGTAACTATGCTAAGTTCTAGACTGGTTATTCCTTCTTGTCATCCCCAGTGACGAGTGGGAATTTTTGTTAACTGCAATTATTGAATAGGAATTTCCTTTCGTTAGTAGTAGTTTTTGACTGCCTCGTCGGTCTAGTGGTAGCATGCGCCGCTTAAGGACCAAGAGGTCCCGGGTTCAAATCCCGGGTCAGGCCAAAAAAATTGTGGCTGGGTATTTCAATATTGAAATTACTCAGTAACAGACCGGAGTCAGGGAGTTGGCGGTTTAATCACCGCCGTGCCTCGGAAAGCACGTTAAGCCGTTGGTCCTGCGCCTGACTTCTCTCCGGTCATGTCGAGTTGCCGTCTCACCGGACTATGAGAGTGAAGGAATAGAGAGTGCACTTATTTTTGCGCATACACTTGTGCACTATAATATCTCCTGCGCAGTTGGCTAATCCTGTTGAGGTTGGCCGCCGTGACCGATATCGGTTAGGAGGACATTATTATTTATTATTATTAGTAGTGTCAATATTTTTAAAGGTACTTATTAACTTTCATGATCGGGTCTATTTATGTGAGGTTTGAATTCAGATATTTGGCAGCATTCCCAACCAGGCGTGACGTATGGGATTTTGTTTTTTTTTTATTCGACACCGAAGGGGACAAAGCTGAGGGTGACGAGCAGAAATGACCGGTTATAGACAAGGGTAACTTGGTAACTCAAGCGCAGCTCACTGTATTCGTTAAGTTAATGCACCATAGTGCAGTCTATCATCATCGCAGTCTCAATAAAAGGTGTCAGGTAAGTTGTGAGTTGTTAAGCTCGTCACTTTTCGGATTTTGTTGCTTCTGCGCAGGGTATTGTGAGGCAATATACTTTGAAGTAGTTAGCACAAATGCATATTTTACATGTCTTAATAGTTCTGCAGTTCTATTCCTATATAAGTGTGTATGATCATATAAAATTAATAAAAATAAATTGGCAAAATTGATGTAAAAAAAAATCGTCGTTATTTTTAGGAAATCTTAAAATTAATGGAGGTAATGAGCGCCAAGGTTACTGCACAGGACCTTCTCATCTGCTTATTTCAGAAACACGATCTAATAAAGCAACTCATATCCGAAACCTTGATGTTTACATGCAATACAAATTCAGGATCGCCTTGTAAACTTAACAACTTCCGTATCTGCCTGTAGTATTTCAGAAGTTATACGCATAATTCACCCAAATACAGACAATTCTTTAAAAATTTATATTAAAAATATAGAAATGATCATTCATTTACCTACTGAAGGGATCTCCATCTTCCCATGCCCGCACAGCGCGTTGAGCTGGAACTGCCCCACATACATTTTACCATCAGGCCAATCGACTTTCCCATTACCATGGATTTTCCCATCCAACCACCGCCCGGTGTACTTAGCATCTTTGTAAAAGCTATTTTTACTCGAAAACGTGTAACTTGCAGTCCTAGCTGGTGGGGGTCTAAATATCGACTCCTTATTAAGAGCCGCTCTGATGGCCAAGTTTAATGAATGAATCCATTCAGTCTTCTCCTGTTCAGTGCTTGTTGAAACTGACAAAGCTTCTTCAGGCGTCGTGAGCTGTATGACGTTTTGCAAGGAGTCTGTATTTGGCATAGCCTCCACCCAAAGTGTGTCCAAAGGATGTGCATTGGAAGTGCTACCAACGACATGAATGAACAAGTCATTGAACAGCACAAACCAGTGGGTGGAGAACCGTCCAGGGTTCACCAAATTGAGCGGGCGCGTCCGTGATTCTCTGACTAACCGCCTCTCTGGCGTTCTGTATTGTTCAAGGCTTTTTCCTACTGTTTCCCAAAATAGCTTAGTCATATCTGCTTCTTTCCTTTTCTTTTCCTGCTCCTCTATTAGTGTATCTAATGAGGAAATAACCTTGTTCAATCTTTCATCAATTTTGGCATCAATCTTTTTCCTTTTAGACTTATATCGTAGTAAAGACTGGGCTATACACTTGTAGGAGCTCAATCTTGTTAGAGGCTGCACAAAGGCAAGCGCCACTATGGCTTCCAGAGTCTTTTTGTTGTTTTTCTGCTTTTTCGATGGGAGTTGATCACTAAATAAATTATAAATACTAGTTGGAACATCTACTATATTGTTGATGTGAAGAAAACCACCAATAACAATCAAATTACTTACAGCTACATAATACTTTCTGTACAAATAAATATATTCTTCTAAATTTTTTATTAAAGAAATATCACATTCGTTTATGTGCATCTCAGCATACTGCCACATTGAGAGAACA
Organism: Glyphodes perspectalis; assembly: GCA_951394215.1. Lineage (NCBI taxonomy): Eukaryota > Metazoa > Arthropoda > Insecta > Lepidoptera > Crambidae > Glyphodes > Glyphodes perspectalis. The sequence continues at coordinate 4,409,538 of OX596202.1, forward strand.
TTCAGAGCAGTAGTATTTAAAATGTCACTAAAAATATCACAAACTGTTTCATAAATATTGGAATGTGAAGTAATTGCTTTACTCTTCTTTAAAAAAGGTTTGATAAGGGAGTGATATATTAATAGCATCTCTTCTAAATATCTTTGAGCAATAGACAGGTCCTGGAATTCAGGACATTTCATTGACTCTTCAACTGAACAGTAACTGATGTTACCAGAAGACAATATTCTCCAATGATAACACATATTTTGGGGTTTATTTACAAAATTCTGGGGCTCTGTAATTTTCACAGCCAAATCTTTGCCATTCTCTTTGATTTCTTCATTTTCATCTTCAATTTTCTTATTTAAATTTTCTATAGTTTCTGTGTAGCCTTCTGTGTGTTTGCCCATATAGAAAATATTTTCGTTATGTGTGTAGGCGAGTGTATGGTGATCTGTAGCTATCATGTCCCTAACTCTATCACTGTCAGAGTTCTCAGTAAACTGTTTAGGTCCACTTTTGTCCTCTCTAGAATCAAAACTAACTTGGTGGAAATGGTTATAGCCCCACAGAAAGAGTCGCCCATCTAAAGTGAGAGCAGAGCAATGCCACTTTCCACATGATACTTTTTGGAGTCCAAAACCTGATAAACCCATAACAATCATTGGCTTTAACCTTTTCACTGTGTCACCTATACCTAGCTGTCCATATGATATGTCTCCCCACGTCCAAAGTTCAGTAGCTAAGATATTCTTACCAAGTTTCGACATGTTTTTGAGGTTCTCATTCTTTCTAGCTGCCTCAAACTCTTTTTCACTACTGATTGTACTTGTAGAGAACTGCAAATCTTCAATGTTACAATTTGAAGTACAACTGTACATTAGAGAATTAAAGTCTTCATTGTGGTTCCTCATTTGAAGTTCTGCTACTTCATTATTATCACTGCTTCCACTGACATGTCTTGACAAGGTTGCTACTTTATCCCCAACTGTTTTTACACCTTCATAAACAAAATTTGTTAGATTTGAGACATTTTCTTTTATTATCCTAGTAGGTTTTTCAGTATACTCCACAAGATAATCTTCACTAGCCGACACCCAGGATAACTGTCTGCTTAAAAACTGTCTAGCCGCATCTGTGTTTATGAAAATGTTATTAATCTTTTCTGTACTGCCCTGTGGACTTTCATTATCTTTTTCAGTACTGTCATCATCATCATCATGTGATTTAGCCTCTGGATTATCAGGCTCTAAGTCTGTATTCTTTTGTGCAGCATTGTTTCTCGCAATTTTCGACTCTTCAGACGATGGACTAGAATCTTCTGTAAAGCTGTGAGCATCGACATGAACATCAGTTTGTGGTGCCGTTGTACTACTGGAGTCTTCACTGGACTTACTGATCTGTACTCCTAAGGGACAGGTTTCTGATAGGGACGGCACAGACGCAGGGGACGCAAGGCCTATTATTGTCTGGCACTGTGAGCAATTTGAAGCAAATACCTCTTCATCGTCATTGTCACTTTCAGTGTCACAGTTCCCCGAGCGCTTAACGTTTTTCCTAGCTATCACTGCTGCGAAATTTTGTCCTACTGAAGCACTGTACACAGTCCGTCCTTCGAAAAATAGAATTTTCTTTATACTACTAGTATCTAAACCTATTTGGGGCATAATGCCACAACCCCAGAGTTGGCCATCACTGCTGATGAACAGCTGCCCGAAGTCACTAGACACCACATTTCTGAACTTCACTTTGTAGCTGGAACTTTTGAAGCCGTGAGGGCAACACTTCGCATCCTCCTTCACGACAATCTCTTCTTTGTTTTTAAATGTGGAATTCGTCTTGTATAGGCGTCCATGGACATCAATAATATAGAGGATTTCATTGTGATATGATATGTCGATGGCTGATACGCCACTAATTTTTCTAAAAACTAAACAATCGTCTTCAATGTCACAGTGATACAGACCATGGTCGTTTCCTAGGACAATGAAATCTGAATTTAAGTAGCAAAGTTTCACAATTTTCTCAGGTACTTGTTGCGACGAACAGATACTCAACGGTGTAATCCCTTTCCAGAATTTATGTTGACTCATTATTTGATAAGTATTGCTTCTTTTTGCATGGGAGTAGGAGTATCATCGAAATTGAAGTGTTCGCAGTTAATAAAAACTAAATTTTAAAATGTACACTGCACTGATATTATGTTTATATTTAGTAAACACGAATGAATTCTTTGTGTATTAATTTTACGATTTAAATGTAATAATCCAAGAAACAAATAGATAATTATCTTTCGACATTGTAATTTGGAGGATCTATTTATTTTGACATTTCCGCGCACAATCTGCTGTTCGACCTGACAGACAAGTTGACTGTGGTCGGTAGAGGTGAGGCATAAACATCGGATTAGGTATTTGGATTAGGTACTTTTCGATACCTAATCCGAGGCGTCGAATATTTCAAGTATTAGGTATCACTAAAACCGTTCACTTAAACCTTAAAATCCTTAAATACAAAAGGAAAAGTTGCAACAAACGCCAACCAGGGTACTATTTTACCATTAGTTGTCAGCGGCATTACAATGTTCACGTTCATCATCGTTGGGGATTGCAAAGAACAACAATAAATATAAACTATATTAAATAATGACATTTGTACATATTTCTAGAGAGAAAAAAATGCAAAATATTAAAACAATATAGTTATATTTTATTTACATAGTATATGAAGCATCGGGGAGTACATGTTATTTTTATAATAGATATCCAAATCCAATGCAATACATTCTTTATTTTTGGCTGAATGTGGTTGAAGGGGCATGCTGCCCCTTTGACTCTGCTTACCCCTTCGGAGATTATGGGCGTGTATGTACATACTTCATACCTAATCTACATCGCAATACCTAATACACAAAATATCGTATCATCGTACCTACGTATCCGGCGACTCTGCATAAATATTAGGATTAGGTGGATTAGGTATTGTTTTTACTTAATCCAACCCATCTCTAGTGGTCGAGCTGAGATTCGTTCCATTATACAGAAAATATATTTTTTAATATTGACGTCACGATAATGTTACTCTGTGATCACTGTAAGACTGTTTAATATTCGATTCCATTGCCATGTCATTGGAAGAAAAATTAAATGCATAAATAATGTCAATCTTAAAATTTGACATCTCTTTGTCAGCGTCCGCCTTCCTTTTCTTTTTTGTGATAAAAAATGGCGAATCGTGCTGGAACTGCTAGACGTGTGCCTGAAAATGAAGCCGCAATCACATATGTACAGTGTGATGGTTTGGTTAGTAAACGTTTACTCTAAATAATTATTAAGACACGTTTCATATGTGAAACTTAATTCTTTAACCTCTTTCGCCTTCGATCGACACGTCATTTATTTGCTTCTAAACTATTAAAATTTGTATTTTCTAAGGGAAATTAGGCCCAGAACTCAATAAATTTATATAAATACAAGCTGCAAGTCGTCAATTTAAATATTTATGTCAAATTAGATGATTGTCTTAATGAAATAGGTTATGTTTTGTATCATGAGTAACAGCCTACAATGGCCGACATAGGTATTATACTAAATAAATCTGATAACATACATGTTTTTGGTCGCAACTTGTTTGTAGTAATATTAAGGTCAATGCGGGGAAGTCCGGCATACTTTATTGGAAATTAATAAACCAACTATATTTATACCTTAATTTTAATTTTAATTTCTTTTTGATTAAAAGTAGTATATAGAAGATAGTGTATTAAATAATATGTTATGTTGTAATAAAATTTACTCCGCTTATTTTTTTAAATAAAAGCATTTTTTTAAAACGTTGCATATAGACGGTCTTCCCCAGGCTTTTGGGGTAAGTCCGTCGACTACCTTTATAATCTTTGATTTTATAGATTAATGTTTATGCGTATTTGAAATCGATTTGAATTTGAATGTCATTTAAATGTAAACCTTAACATCTAAGATACAAGATTGCAATCGTGTTTTAAAACGCTATAACTGTAAAGTGAGGCAAGTCCGTCATAGGTATAAGGTCAGGGGTTTTCAACCTATAATACATAAATAAATGTACCGAGTAAAACAACATTTATGATGCTTAAAATTATTTATTTAAAAAATACAATGCAAAAATCACAAACTGTTAGGCTTCGAAAGTTTAAAATTTAACTGCCACTTCTAAATGTTTCATCCGCTTAACTGGCCGTTTCTGACAGCACGCACGGCATCTTGTAGCTTTCCTTTTGAATAAGAAGCTTTTTCTGTCTTCCTTTTATAATGCCGCACCATTTTCCTTTTACATTTGTACCTAGAAAGAAAATTATAAGTTGAGTTTTGTTAAAAATATACATGTTATAATATAATTATTTTCTGTCGTCCACCACAGTTGCAATATAATTTAAGTTAATGTTCTGACGATTTTAAGGAGATGATTTTTTAGTACCTAATATTGCCTAAAAATATTTCATTTACGCAACTATCGTTCGGTACCCCAAAATGTTTACGACATCTGATCAGGGGCAAGACCGGCACTATGCCGGACTTTCCCTTACAGACTATACGGCCTTTCCCCAATATTGAATTTAGAGGTTAGAGTCTGATCACTAGGAATATTTCTATAAATTAACGTTATAAATCAAACTAAACTTCACAAATCTACAGTTAGTAATATTAACCATACACTTACCAGCTTTTCTTGTAAAAAATACTTGGTTTTGAATTATTTTTTTCACTTTAAACCCAGAACGCCTCACTCGTCTTCAACGTGACAGCCCAACTAAAAAGTCGTTACGATTTTTTTGCTTGGAAACGACACCTAGCGCCATCTGTCTCGTACAGTTTGAACAGAAATCTCGTGTTGTTTTATCAAAACAACAGTCACAAACGTATGAGTTCAAAAAGGAACCAAACGCAAGGGTATACGTAGTTACCCCACTGACGGACTTTCCCGCATTGACCTTATTTGAAATTAATAGATGGTTACAATGTGTTGATTATTAAAACCTAAAACTCATTGTTTTAATTTTTTTAATTACAGGCGGTAATGAAAATAGTGAAGCACTGCCATGAAGAGTCATGCAGCAATATGGAGGTGGCCCAGGGAGCCTTGCTCGGGCTGGTGGTGGAGAACCGCCTGGAGATCACCAATTGCTTCCCATTCCCAAAGCATGATGATACTATGGATGAGGAGGAGTACCAGCTGGATATGATGAGAAGACTCCGCAGGGTCAATGTTGATCATTTCCATGTTGGATGGTAAATATGATGGCTATTATATTCAAACTGAGGTGTTATACTATGGTATGTTAAACATTTATGATAAACTAGCTGTCCTGGCGAACTTCGTATCGCCCAGTAATTGACATTTAACATTGACAGATACGAATCCCACCGTTTTATATGAGAAAATACTTTTGCTTTTATTTTGTTTTATCGTAAATTTTTCAATGTTTTTAATAGTTATTCTGTTATTCTGGACAAAGACAAATCCAACAAATCAAAAACAATGTAAATCGGTTCAGCCGTTCTCAACTTATAAGTGGTGTAACAAACACGACTTTCTTTTATTTATATAGATTATCAAGCCTTTGCATTAGTGGATTGATTACTAAAAATGTGAATAAGTAGTTAGGACTGATGATTTCCACCAGTTTATTCTAATCAAAACAGGTCAAGGCATGAAAGCAATGTTCTGTCAAATGTGAGATGCATTCTAATAATTGTCTTGAGAGATCAAAAAATCACAGACTTTTTCTTACATTTTGATTCTAGAAGCAAACAAACATTTTAAATTGTATGTTTAATTTGAATAGTGTGAAGATTAAAATTTATTTTGTTATTTGGTCTTTGAACTGAGCTTTAAGTTTATTGTATGTGATTTTATTATCAAATTGTTTGAAACTCTTAATGATGGTTTTATAATTCTGTTTTCAGGTACCAGAGTGCAGATGTAGGCAATTTCCTGAGCCAGTCTCTCTTGGAATCACAGTATCATTACCAGACCTCTATCGAGGAGAGTGTGGTGGTCATTTATGACACCAAGAAGTCTGCCAGAGGTTTCCTCACACTAAAGGCTTATCGTCTTACCCCTCAAGTATGAATCTCAGATTTTGTTTTGTGTTCATGGAATTTTTTATTTATAAATTTGAAAAGCTCAGGAGTTCAATAAATTTTCGTGTAAAATTTTTAGGGCTCATGAGGGCAATAATATAGAAATAAATATACCAGCATTACCCAAACTATCGGTACCAATCCAATCCAATCTAAAAATACCATTTGAATCACCGATCTATTGGCAGAACAAACTTTTTGTAGTGGGTTGCAGGCTAATCAACTTTAGAAACTGCTGTACTATACTATAGGATCAATAATTTAGTAAAATATTTTTAATTTCAGGCCATTGCAATGTACAAGGAGGGTGACTACACACCAGAAGCTCTGCGCAATCTGAAGATTGGTTACGAGAGTTTGTTTATTGAAGTGCCAATTGTGATCCGCAACTCGCCATTGACCAATATTATGATGTCAGAACTGCAAGAGATGATTCCTGAAGAAGAAGGGTCCAAATTCCTGGACCTTGGCACTGCATCAGTGCTTGAAGGTTTGTAAAATCAACTTGATTTTAAGTACCATGTAATGGATCTCTTATTAAATCTGTTGAATACAATGTGTGAAAACAGATGTATATATGTATTTGTATAATATAACTGTAGAGCTTCTATCAAAAGGATCATGAATGTTGAGCAAGCAAGTGAGGTGTGTAAGGATTGTGCCATATGGCGTTAGGTTCTCTGGGAAGTGGCCTGAAGTTTAGTTAGTTTTTGTAGGAGTTTTGAATGTACAAATTTCTAATAAGAGATTTTAGATTTAAATATGTTTTTCGATGACTGTTATAGAGGAGAGATTATGTGTTTGTTAGTCTATGTAAGCAGACTCTCAAATTTATTAATGTACTAAGCCTACGATAGCGACATTTCGTCATCTTTGACTTTGTCTTACGTTATCAACACATAACAGTATTACAAAGACAATATTTTTTTGGTCTAAATTAAATTGTGGCCAATATTGATAAGTTCTCCTAAAACATATCTACAAGATCAGAAGCCTCTACATTTTAAAGGTAGGAAGAATGAAAGGACAAAATTTCACAATTTTTCATATCACCTAAATCAATTTTATTTTTGGCTAAAAGTTGCTTATCACGCTTAAAGAGTGTATCCCTGATTTTATGTATGCATGATTATAAAAATTTTCTTCTATGTCAGGGATGGCAAACCATGGGCACGCCTGCCATAAGTGGCATGTTATACAAAATGGTGGGCACATATTTTCTTTGAGGTCACAAATTTATCAACAATGATTGACAATAACATCCTCATTAACTATTCCCCGGGCACTTAAAGAACCAATTATATTGACATTTCCGAAACTTTGACATGTTTGTATAAAAAGGTTCGCCACCCCTGTTCTATGTGATAACGAGTTCTATGGTTATTAAGAATTTTTTATTCATTTCCCAGGCCAACTCCGCAGCCTTATGGAGCGCGTAGACGAACTGAACCAGGAGGCGATCAAGTTTAACCGCTACCAGCAGTTAGTAGTCCGCCAGCAACAAGACAAGCACCGCTGGATGGTGAAGCGGGCGCAGGAGAACGCCGCCCGCGCCGCTAAAGACGAAACTCCTCTCCCCGAGGAAGACGTCAACAAACTCTTCAAGCCCCTCCCCGTGCCCCCCAGGCTGAACCCCATGATTGTAGCTGGGCAGATCAACACATACAGCCAGCACATCAGCCAGTTCTGCTCGCAGAGTTTGGCCAAGTTGTATCTAACTCAGGCACTGCAGAATGCTAAGGAGGCCAAGCAGAACAACTGATTTTTTAATAAATTGTAATGTCACAGCCTGTTTTTTATTTTTTATTATTGTATGCTCCAATTGGTTTGTTAATAGTATGTCTTAAATAAGGTACAATTATGATTTTTTAAACAAAGAAAGTATTATGTAAGTACATAGATGTAATATGACGGTCATATAATTTTACGAAGCAAATGCGTTTTTCAGCGATTAATAATAATAATAATAAATTCTCCCGACTGACACACCAATTTCCTAGTTCCAAACTAAGCTTATAAGCTTGTGCTATGGATATTAGGTGAACGGATAGACATACTTAAATACGATTATAAACATCCATGACTTGAGTACAATGTCCATGTTCATCACACGAGAATCGGTTTCGTGGTCAGGGTCTCTGACCACTCGACCAACGGGTCTAATTAAATTAAACCAAATCAATCGTTTCCTAGGAAATAAACCGCCTTGTAAATTTGAAATACAAAATATGCTCGGTTTATAAAATTTTCCAAATTCGAAACTGCGCTCTGAGGATACCAATAATATTTATTTAAAGGATAGGATTAATTAGGACCGAGTTATCTATTTAGCAGTGTATCATTGAAGGGTCCACCTTCAACGTATATGGGACTCGCACTTTAAAAAAAAAACGTGAGGAAAATTAAAGGTATTTCTGCTAATAGAGGCGTGCGGAGCGGTGGTAGCTCAATGGTAAGGACACGCACCTCTTAACCGAGGAGTGCGGGTTAAGGCCCGGGCTTGTACCTCTGGATTTTTCAAATCTATATACGTATTCATATCACTAGCTCGACGGTGAGGGAAAACATCGTGATGAAACCTGCAAATTCAAACAATTTTGGATTTGTAACTATGATCCAAAAATTGTCTGGTTCCCCTATCTTAGGGTTACGAAGGTCAGATCGGCAGTCGCTTCAATGTAATTACCAGACTCGCTAAATCATGGCCTAAGCGGACCCCTTCTAAGCACGGGACATAACCCTAGGAAGATGATAGGCGTGCGTTACCCGGCTCTGGTACCTATTCATTTGAATAAAAAGCAAAATCTAACTATTCCGTTCAGTTAAACCATTACACATACGAGGTCGCTTCTCGTTAGTGGATGTTGGAAACTGCACTTTATTGCAAGCAAAACACCATTAGTTCAAATTAATAATTACTTGCAATAACTGGGAGCAACCAGTTTTGCACATTTCTCAGTGGTTAGGGTTGGCAACTGTCCGTGTTTTACAGAATTTCTGGAGCTATAAAGTCGTACGCAGGAACGCCTGGGTTGAGTTTCGTTTGTAGTCCGGGTGAGAAACATTTTCAATTTATGTTTCATTAACTGCTTCAACCGAGTCGCCTGTGTCGACCGAATTGTACCCGGACGTTAATAGTACGTAAGTTGTAGGTACATGTAGGTATGTATTCGACAGAGGAAATCATAATATAAGCTACCAAGTTTGTTACCCTGGATGCAGTGGCGGACTAACCGGGGGGCGGAAGGGGCGGTGTGCCCCGGACCTCTGGTCCTGGGGGGCCTCATACTATCTCCAACTTCTCATCATTATAAATCAGACAGCGGAACATCCCCCCATCCCACCCCCCCCAATTTCGGGCAAGCAACACTCGTATCTCTACTAGGGGCCTCGTACAGCTCTTTACCGCCCCAGGCCTAAAACAGACTTAGTCCGCCACTGCCTGGATGGCAGAGTTTGAGGCAGGCAAGCAACAGAATGATTTATTGAGGAGCAAGACGGCAAATGCTGGACTTGTATCCTGGAATACGTTACTTATAGGTTTACCTGGGTTTTACCTCCTAGTAAAGGGGGTTTACATGGGTTGCAAATACATATATGGCATTGCTTGTTTCTTATTGCAATGTGCTTCAGACTCAGGTTATCCGTTATCGATTTATTTAAAGCCTAAATATAGATGGCGCTTTTTTCTAGAAATTGATCCGCCGTTGGATGATAACCCTATTTATTATTCTGCCAGCCGAGAGAATGTGGGGAACAACCTGATTAGTGTTCCTAGAGAAGGATTAAAGTTAATTAGAACAAAATTATGGCTATGAATACAGATGTAAATGGCTTTGGAGTGAGAAGTTTAAGGTGAGTGTATCATACTGGGGCTACATTTAGCAGCACCTATGTAGATAGAGAGTACTAAGCGAACATTTGTCATTATCGAGGCAGAATGACATTAATGTGACTGTAAAGTAAGTTCAATAAGTAGCCACAGTGCTGTGGCAGTATGGATATATACTTTGTACTTATTTACATTAAATCATTTACTTACCTATTGAATGTAACATCACAATTTTAAGATGGCGCTTTGGTTTCGGCTCTCTGTATTTCGTTTTTATGCGTGGGTTATTCCTGTATGTACCTACTAGAAAAAACAATTGTTTGTTGAGATAAATAACTGATTCATTGGTTACATAATGAATCTGTTATTTATGTCTGGTTTGATGTTTCGCATAGACTTATTTATAAAATAAAAGTGTTGACATTGCTTACGCTTCCTGCATTTTTCCGACATGCGCAAAATCATACTACTGTTTTCATGTAATGCTGGTGACATATTTTTACCTCTATAAGTACGAGAAAAAAAGGGGTTGGGGTTTAACTACTTCAAATTAGCTTTTTTAATATTATGAAGCTAATTTTAGAGAAAAATTCGACCGGTTGTGTTACTGTCCACTGCCTAAAGTGTTATAATGGCTAACTGTTCCTGGACTCAAGTTGAGAGACGAGATCACATCTCACCTCCCCTCAGGCGATGAGGGGTACCGCGGAGTTTTAGTGGGTATACAACAGCCACTACCATCTTGGCTGGAGCAGAGACCCCATACTCAAGGGTCCCCGGGAGTCCCACCCTGCTCCCACGGGTACGATGCGTAAAGCATTTATTTCTCCTCGTCAAAAAAAAAGTTAAATGACGAGATCAAATCCACGGCTGAACACATCCACGTTCAATTGGGATGTTGACACCATTTATATTTAATTTTGAAATATAAATTCTTAAAAAGTAAGTATCTTAGTATGCTGTTAAGCCTTATTAATTTTGTATCATATTGAGTCTAACATTTTTAATTTTACTAAACTGCTTAATATTAAATCAGTTGACTATACAAACTAGTGACGTCATACGTTGACAAGCCCATACAAAATCTATAAAGTGATTTCGTTTTGACGGCTCTTAAAAAAGTATCTCAATTGACTAGCCAATCAACATCCCTATCACGAGCGATGTTTGCCGAGCGCCGACAGACGGCGATCGTCGTGTAATGATATAATTCGATTATTTTCGCCCAATTATCTCGGCTAGACCTCCCAGCCGCGCCGACAAAGGTAATAGCGATAACTGGCACGATTGTCCCCTGATTGCCGTAAATTGCTTTATCCTGGCCTTCTGTTGGTCATCGCTGTTATTAGGATAAACCAGTGATTAGGATTAGCAGGTAGCTGGGTAGTTACATGATCATAAGGTATGCAAGGGCGATGTGTGTATTTTTTTATGTTTTATGTCAAATTGTGCTTACCTGAAACGTAACCGAAGCATCGATAAATGTAGTTACTTAAATGTATTATTTTGGAATAATATCTGAGGACTTAGTAGATAGCACCATTAGGTTTGTGTAAAATTAGGTAGGAACAAAAACACTTAAAACTTCCAAGACAACTTTTAGACAGGTACGTTAGTCGAGTGGTCAGAGACCCTGGCCATTAAACTAAGGGTCGCGGATTTGAATCTCGCTAGAGGCGAATGTTTCGTGTGATGAACATGGACATTTTGTATTCGAGTCATGGATATAAATACACGTTTATTAAGTATGTCTATCCGTTCACCTAGTATCCATAGCACAAGCTTATAAGCTTAGTTTGGATCTAGGGAATTGGTGTGTCAGTCGGGAGAATTTATTATTTCTCGCCGCTCATCATACTATTTTATACAAACACGTTGTCAGAGTACGAAATGAATATAGGGCCTTATTTTTCATCCAGGAAAAGTAACAGTTTCTCATGTAAGTATAGAAAAAATGGCATTAATGTCAGTGAAGCCGCTGTAACAGCATTTTTTTTTATGGTAACCGAGATATAAAGTTGATTAGGTTTATAAATGTTATCTATAATAATTAATGTATTTTTTACCCAGTTTAATATATTAGGTATACATATTTATTTGTTCTGATTATTTTTTGACAAAAGCTGCAGCTTCCAATGTTCTGAACAAAATCATGTTGTGATGAGTATGGTATTTAATAATTTGTCGCACGCAAGCAAATTCTGACTCCAAGTGGGCAGGTAGCCAAGACCAATTTGACAATATTAAGTTAAGACTAACGGATATGTTTCTTTTAATAAAGCAATCAAAAAGGAAATGAGACATCGGCGACAATCGTCTGCGTAGTGACAGACAACATAATTTTGGGTGCCATAGCCTATTTGGAACCCGAATTACGATTAAAGGATCTGAACCGACATCTGTGGTCTGTAATTTTGTTTTTTTAAACAAAGCCATATTAGCGTTGTCATTGGACTCTTGGACTGATTAATACCTAATAGGAAATAATCTTTTCGTAGCAGGTGATCTACACATGGATATAGTGGATTAGTAAATTCGTGTGTAATAATTGCGGGTCATAATGATGAACGAGTAAGTTTTTTGGAAAAACATTTTATAACTCGATAGCATTGTTAAAATTTTGCGATGACTTGTTACCTGCTATGTATTTTTTGAAAGAAAGAAAATGTTTAATTGGTACTTAAAATACATGTGAACACGAAATAAATGAAGTAACAATACAATTTACAGAAAATAGGAACTTCTCAAACACATCAAGAGTGAATGAAGCTACAGGTATATGAGTAACAAATGGTATCACTACCTCGTTGTCGACCGCTTAGAGGATATGTTTGGGGGTCGATGGTGGTTTCGCTTAATCGAACCAATGTATCTATCTATTAACTAGAAGGCGATATCTTAATTACTTATACGGATCCTGGTGAGATGTGAATGAGGTGAATGAGATTACTGATATCAGTAGAGACGCCTAAATTACGCTAAAATGGCCCTTTCAAAGTCATTCCAGTTCTTACTTTGTGGTTTTTCACCAACTCGACACAAGAGACTGGACACACGTGTGTCTAGTTGGTGAAACTGAAAATGAGTATAACTTATTATTTCGTCATCTGGACACGCTAAGATTTTTACGTGTATCGCAGAAGAAACTCTTAACAGTCTTAGCTCATATTATTCATTCTGAATACTTCAGATAAAATGTCCAGTTGTTCTATTGTCGCATGTAACATGCGTTGTTTTACGAGCCGTGTCAACCCGCGAAGTGTTTAGTTCCATTGACACCAATAAGGCGTGACTGACACGTTATGTAACATAAACACTGCCTACTTCTGCCTACTGACCTTTTTCTTTGGCAATTCAACTTTATTAATCATTATTGACACAAAGTAAACGTGGCCAGCGCACTCACGGGCGGGCATCAATTTTATATTGTAAATTGTTATTGCGGCAGAAACGTCTGCTAATTGTGTGTAGCTCGTTAAAAATGAATTATACGCGATGTCAATGTGCGCAGGAGTCGTAATACGTAATGCCAAGGTATAACATACAGAGGGTCCGATCAATTGGTTCGTAATGTTGTGCCTAACATGTCGGTATCAAAAATGTAAGTGTTTTTAAAATATCGTTCCTACTGTACAAGTCGTTAAGTGCTTTTGAAGCAATTACCTAACTTTCAATTTGGCTTTTTAAGATGATTTCTCTACTAAGTATACCTACGTAAGTGTGTAAAAGTTAATACGCGGTCACGGACTAGTAAAAAAAAAGGACTCCACGCCACTAATTAGATGTTGAAGCTCCGCAGGTGCTCGAACTTGACACGCTAGGTCAATTGACATAAGAGCTCCAAATGACAGATTTCCGATATCTGGTATTGGATACCATAAGAATCTTACTCACACATGCATCAACGTTCCTTCACGCAGTAATTAAGTAGTATGACAGCGCGGAGTCTTTCTTTTTTTTAACCGACTTCAAAAAAAAGGAGGAGGTTCTCAATTCGACTGAATTTTTTTTTTTTTTAATTAAGTAGTATATGTACCTACGCGGATTCCCATTACTCAGGTAGGCATTAGGTCACTCACGATACCTAGTCATAACTTAGTCGTGCTTTATGGAACTTGTGCTTTTTTGGTATGAAAATCTTATTTTATGTGGGGGTGATGAAATTATTGCAGGTACAATATAGATAAAATATAGCTACTTTTAGTGACGCCACGCCGGACGCAGTACGGTAAGCAATAATAGCTTAACATTTCGCATTTATTCCTGTACAGTTTATATAGAATGCACTCTCATCTACATATACAAGCACAAGCACTGGCTAATCGTGGTATATGTAGCCACATAATAACCTCACACGACCGTCTGCGCCACATTAGTCTATGACAATACTATCGCAACATTGTTCTTTTCACTTGTCATCTTTGCGCGGTTTCTAAACGCAACTGCAGCATTTATTGGGCGTAATTAATACGTTCGGAATAATCGTCGGTTCTATTGTCTGCCGGATACTTTGTTAGCCATAGTTAGGTAGTTAACGAACGACAAATGGCCACGTTATTGATGTTAGCTCGGTAACTAACGACTTTAACTAACGCGTGTGTGTTAGATAATATCTAGTTTATTTGTTTTTCTAGGTCTTAGGTTTATGAGGTAGCTTCTTTCAATTGGTTGATTACTAATTGGTTGTACTTACCTATGTTCTAATACTAACTACTAGATTATTTAACAATTATCATGTGTACTTTTAAAGTAATTTTCGGAAAAACTTTTTAGTTCACTGTAAAGGATGTTAACAAACTAACGTTAACTTTTGTTTAATGTCCAGATATTTAACCCAGCAAAGTGTAAAGATGTAATTTTTTTAGTAACAGATTGGCGATTAACGAAGTTTATTATTTGATTAACGTGTCCCAAGGATTTATTTTTAATTCGCTACTAATATCTATTGTGCAACACTGGAGCCCATTACATGGTTATTATTTTTTAATATGTTTTGATAGACATAACGAATTTTAGTGCACAAATTCCTGTCATTTAGCTTTTAAAAGTGATGTGAAATAATGATTACCTACTTCGCTTTTGAGATGTAGGTACATCACGTGTTAGCAACTTGTCACTTAGACAATTTTCTGTCGCCCCGATGGCATCTTGAATCTGCTACTCCGGGAATAAATACTAACAGAATCGCGACGGCCTTAAGTTTATAAAGTAACTTATTTTTATAATTGGAACCTTAAAAATGTCCCAAAGTCTGGGACTCGAAAATTATTTATCAACTGTGTTTCTTGCCTAGCATTTTGCGATTAAAAGGGCATCTAAAGGCGTATGGGGTATTGGGTTTTGATTATGTTAGCGACGAGCTAGAGACTTGTCCCATGTTGGTCTTAGACTTAAAAATAATATGCCAACTGTTGTTCTTGCCTAGCATGTCGTGAAAGGCGACTAATGGTTTATCGGGTTTTGGGTATATGATTGTGTAGGCGACGAGCTAGCCACTTGTTACTACTTCTTCATGACTCTCCGTCTAAGCCCAGTTTTATTTTTTGGCTGAATATGGTAGAGGGGGCTAGCTGTTTATTTGGCTCTGCCTACCCCTTCGGGGATTACGGGAGTGATGATATGTATGTATGTAGATACTTGTTACTACTTTTCACAGTTTTCCATCTAACCCAACTCGATGTTTGGTCATTAGCTTATATCTCCTTGGGCTCTACCTGCTTCTTCGGGGATTACAGCTGTGATGTGTTGTGTATGTTTGTATACCTGAATAATTTACACGAGTGCAAATGAGCTTGAGGTGTCTTTAATATATTTTGGACTAAGTCTAGAAAGTTTTCGATCTAGCTAATACAGGCCCGTTGGTCGAGTGGTAGGAGACCCTGGCCACGAAACCAAGGGTCGCGGGTTCGAACCCGGTAGGGGCAAATAATTCGTGTAATGAACATGGATCTTTGTACTCGAGTCTTGGATGTTTATATACGTATTTAAGTATGTCTGTATTTAAGTATGTCTATCCGTTTACCTAGTATCCATAGCACAAGCTTAGTTTGGGACTAGGGAATTAGTGTGAGAAGAAGAAGAAAAAAAATAACTTTGTAATTTATTGGCAACTTGTAGCGTTATTTTGCTATTCGACATGGTTAATATATGTATCTGGAGGTTCATTGCCTGTTACACCATTCATTGATATTCTGGAGTATTCATGAAGTAAATGTTCGGAAATAGCATTGTGTCTTTTAATGAAATACATAAAAAGTGCTTATTGAATAATTGACTCGTTAATTATTTTACGGCTCGACAGCTGTACGTCGAAGACACTTTTTCGCTACGATTTCGTGCGAGACTCACCATCTACTGAATATGTATGATCAAAGTGGTGTGAATAAAGCCTCGTATATAAGTAAATTGCCGCAGAAAATTCGATTTATTATCGACCACAAATCGATTTCGCGTTTAATGCCGTAAACGTCAGTCGTCGACCCATTTTTTACAGGCTGCCGATGATGCCACACTGACGGTGTCTGGTAATTTTATTATGCAAATGCAGCATAAAGTGTTGCTGGACATAATCGCTCAAATTACTATTAGCCCGGTCAGGGCTGGTGGATGTGCCGAAAAGATTTAATTTCTCGTTTTTCGCCAGGCTTGTTTTAATACCGAGCACTAACTATCTGTAACCTCAGGTATTTTTCTTAATGAGCACTTTTTAGGATGATCATGGGAACATGTTTGTACAATTTTATAATGATTAGTTAAAAAGTTAAAACATAAGAGAGCTACAAACATGCGATTTAATTAAATCTTTGCATAATAGCATATAACACTATGATATCACTATTAACAATCCGTAATTGCGCTTCCTATAAAATGTAAAAAACATCTATCTGGCTTATTTTAGGTCATAACATATGTAACTAGAATCCTGGCAGCCCTGAATGCCATGACCAGAGACAAGTCAAGTGCGCGGGAAATGGCGCAGAAAAAATGCAAAATGTCTGCCCCCGTAATGGGCGGTAAGTGAGGCAATCAGTTGGTCGCCCCGGCTCGCGGGCTTTGTTTGCGCTCACACGCGTGCTGGCTAAAAGATCGTGTAATGATGCTGTAAAATTAACTGCCAGTATAATTGTCGAAGCGTTTGGTTTCGAATAAAAATGTACGAGTTTACTGACCAAGCAGCTGGCTGGACACTGGAAATAGTTTCTTATTTACTTATAAGTATGTTAATCTATAACGTCATTACTATGTTCATTTCCTTACTACTTAATATTAGAAACGCGAAAGTAACTCTGTTACGTTTTTATCATGTAATAAAGTTAGTTAAGCTAAAATTTTTTGACTTTTCAACACTATATATATATTTTTCAACACTGTATACCTACCTACATCAAATCACCATTGGAGTTCAATGTTTCAACACTATATCAAAGATTTGAAAATCTGGAAAAACTTTAGGCCACATAGCTTAAAGCTTTTTTGATTTAAATAGTTTCCTTTCACTTTTGTACTCTATAAACTTATAAAATTTCAATAGTAGGTAAACAAATTAAGGCTATTCCAGATTAGATTTACTAACAAAGTCAGCCTGGAGAATTAATAATATAATTAATTATTATTTAAGCAAGCCTCAAACCACATAAGTAGCTGCCGCAATAATTCACGATTTAATTTAAACATTATGGCACTCGCGTGCTAACACGCACATTTTAATTAAGCTGCTAAGTTCAAGGTAACATGAATCTCTTACAAGGAACAGTCATGGCGACGTTTGAAATTGAAAATTTTTCGCTGCCATCGAAGTGTTATGGTAAAATTTAGATAATTTGCATAAAAGAGATAGATTTAACGGAGTTCGTTAGGTGTACATAAAAGAGGAGGTGCTGCGGTCTCGTATAAAGGTAACAGCTGATAATGATCGTCTTATCACAGTGCAGAGGCGGAATCAGCAGAGAAACGGTTTGTAAATAGCTGTAAGGAAGGGACGTATGGAAGAAGAAGACATGCTGCGCCGACCCCAGATGGACTGGGAGAAGGGCAAGAGGATGAAATAGGTAATGTAAGGACTACGCTTTAGAGTGGTCGAAGTTCAATGGTAATAAAACGCACCACTTGCGAATGATGCTGGTTCACACCCAGAAACGTAAGTAGCCTGTGATTTTGTCAAATCTTGGAATGCATTACCTAACTAACTTGATGGGGTTTGAACCAACAGTCCAGGCAGGCCAGTTAAAGAGTGTGTTTATTAACATCAACGCAAAAAAGTAGGAATGTCCAACTTCGTTCAAAGAAATAGCAGATAGTTTTGTAACAGATGCATATTCATCTGTCAATTTTATGCAATGATATGTAAATGCGCTCTGTATATATAGATGTAGGGCTTGCAGATGTCATGAGGCAATGACATGATGTTGAATGTCTTGAGGTAAATGAGCACTAATTTTCATGTCCCTTTTCTGATGTGTAATGCGTTTTCGGGGGTAAATACAATACGTGTTTCTCCTAAATTCTACAGCAGCAATGGAGTGACGGGTTCAACAGCTGATGATCTGTTTCTTCATAAGTGATGTGTAGATCACTGAAGAGATCTTCGCTGTTCTTTACTCTATTGTGGCCACACCAACACCGCGGGGACGCGCAAATTGTCCACGCGCTCCTACATCCATCGATAACGCTTGATAACGTTTAAGTATTGGTTTTGAGGGAATTTAATCAAGACCGACCGTATTACAGTCATTACGCGGCCCTGGTTAATTTCAAAATATACGAGGAACGAGGCAAAAATAATATTTAAGGGAATTAGGCTGCCGGTGTGGAGCGCAATTTGGAAGATTGCGGTCGTTTTCTGTGAATTTTTTAATTAAATTACGGCCAGATGCTGTAAAGTTGATGGGCGAGTGTTGGCTGGCGGCCTTGCGCCGGCGCCGCTCTCATGCCCGGATTTATCGGCCTAGAGGACTCGTGAGAATGATTTGTGAGTGTCGTTGCTAATTGCGCTTTGCGGTCGAATTGGGATGTGTCTTGCGGTCTAATTAGGATGTCATTTTGGGTTTTAGAAGCTTAGGAAGTCGGGTGAGGTCAACGTAGTTGGAGTAATCTTCGCGTCGTGAGTGTTATGATTTTACTTGGGGTCAAACACGAATGATTTATGTTGTGTTGTCGTGGTAGTTTGAAATAGTTGTAATTGTTTGATAATTAAAAAATGATTTTGTAGGATGGATCGCTGACTCTCATTAACCTTCACAACAATAGAACTGCCTATAGATACTATTGGCATTTTACGAATTTGTGCCAATAACCATCTTTAAATCACCGCATCTTTTTCACTTCCCGCTGAATTCAGGGCAACAGCTTTATTCATGTAAACAGTAAAGTTACATCTGAGGCTTTACCCAACAATATGACTTTAAATGCAGCGCTATCTTCGGCGACACGCATAAATCCGTCTGCGCTATGACGCGCGATAACCGCGCATCATAAATTTCGTGCGCTACAGACCGCATATACCGTAGCGCATTCATAACTCACTTACGCCTCCACTTGCGCTGATAGCTGAAATCTGGCGTAATTGCTACAGTGAGCTTAGATTTCGGATAAGTATATTAGAAAGATTAGAACAGTAATTCGATAAAATTATCAAACTTATTCATTGTAAATTTAGTTTTAATTTATAATTTTACGTATGACACCGTTTGAGTATTAAATGACAACAACTAGTTGTACGAATCTGTGTATCAACAATCTCAATATATATAAATTACGCGTCACGTTGTTTGTCCGCGATGTACTCCGAAACTACTTAACAGATTTTAATAAAATGTTCGCACCGTGTGCAGATTGATCCAACTTGAAAGATAGGATAGGTTCTAACATCTCAATTTATTTAACCCGGTTATGTGTCATTGATTGTTGGGCGGAACGAAATTCGCCGGGTCAGCTAGTCATTTATAAATTGCTGATTCTATATCTTTCCCCGCTGCTTGCATGGCAGCGGCTTTATTAATGTAAACAGTAAGGTTAATTTGAGGAGCAAGTATGACTTTAAATGCAGCGCTATCTTGGCGACACGCATAAATCCGTCAGCGCTATGACGCGCGAGATAAAAACGCTTCATAAATCTCTTGCGCTACAGCGCTTTAAGCGTAGCGCATTCATAACTCACTAACGCATCCACTACTGCGCAGATAGCTGCAGTCTGGCGTAATTGCACAACGAGCTTACATTTCATTCTGTCATTTTCTCTGTTAATCAAGTTTTGTTTGACAAATTTATGTACGATACAGGTGGTTTTACAATTAAATGACAGCAAATGATTGCAGGTAAGTATGTCAATCGTCGCTGTCAACTCGTTCCTCGCTTGCTAAAAATCCACAGCTTTATTGATGTAAACAGTAAGGTCAGTAAGGTAAACTCTTAGGCATACTCCAGCAAGTATGACTTTAAATGCAGCGTTATCTTGGCGACACGCATAAATCCGTCTGCGCTAACACGCGCGCGATAACCGCGCGTCATAAATTCCGTGCGCCACTGCGCGCCCGCGTACAGCGTAGCGCATTCATAACTCACCATTACGCCTCCACTGTTGCGCTGATAGCTGTGGTCTGGCGTAATTATTGCTACAGTAAGCTTAGATTTCGGACAAGTCCCTACATTACATACGCAAGTTAGAGCAGTTATTCGGAAAAATTAGTGTTTTCTTAGTAAATAGTTTTTGTTTTATTTTTAGCTGAATGTGTATTGCCCCTATGACTCTACCTACCCCTTCGGGGATTGTGCGCGTGCGTATTATGTTATGTTATATAGCTTTTATACAATTTTATCTATGAAACTATTTGGAAATGACAGCTAATAATAATGGTTGTATGAAAGAAAGAGCACAGCGCTGCTTTATCTCTCCGAACATCCTCCACGTTTGAGCTGGGTTTTGTATGGCTTAATTGTCGCTAGAATTGCTATGTACGTAATATAAAAAAAACGCAACCTTTATTGTGTTAGTCTACAGTTACACCTTAAGGGCATGATGATTATCATTTAAAAGTCAATGTCTTTTTGTTGGAAATTATCATAGAAATTATAGTACTTTAAAAATTTGTTGGTATATTTTTGTCTCACTCTCCACCGCCACTGCTGGTACTCGTCTTCTCGCTGCGATAATGGCTGCGGCCTTATGGTAGAACTTTCATCGATTGATTGCATTGAAACAAGTGTCGAGGGAAAATATTGGGACAATTATTTAAAATAATCTCTAATATTTCTCAAAATTAATAAATATTTAATATAGTTTATCTAAATTGCTTAGGTATGCCCAATTAAATAGCCTGTGTAAGACTATCTGCAGATATTTAAGTATTTTCTTCTAGAAATTCATAGCTGCAGTTAACCCAAGATTTCGATCTTTGCCAATTCCATATTCTAAACAACCAATTGGAAGTGTTCATGCAAACGTACCATTAATAAGATAATAGAATTGAGTTCTGAACCTTATCTTATTGCGATAAGGTCGAAAACCATCAGTTTCAACGGGAAGTGTATCCGATTGAGGGTTAAACAATGGCTCTAAATGAATCCATAAGCCAAACATTACACGGTCTAAGCTCCGCGGTTTCCAATTACCGCGCATTGAGCCTCCTGTGTAGCCCTGCCTTTACCTTAAACGCGCTTTCTGCACTCTTAGCATAGAGTAAATAGGCGCAGAGGGGAGGTTCAGATGTAGGTATCATAATGGTGATTTATTTGTTAAGAATCTTAAATTAAGTAACGAATGTAAGATTGATAGAAGTGGTAATGTTTTTCTGACATACTAATGAAATGAAATGAAATGAAATTATCTTTATTTACGTAGGCTCAAATAAGCACTTATAAATCGTCAAATGAAATAAAAATTTACCACCGGATTCGGAAAGTAGCTTCTACCGAGAAGAACCGGCAAGAAACTCGATAGTTACTCTTTTCATCGCCAAATTTACAATAAGTATCATTAACAATTATCATATTCTTAAGCTACTTACTAAGTTATACAAATCTAAAAAAAGTTAATATGTATAATAGCAATTACAAATATTTGTGACTTAAAAAATCTTCTATAGTATAATAAGCCTTTCTCATAAGATGATCTTTAATGTGTAATTTAAATCTATGCATAGGCAGTTCAATTATATTGCCTGGTAGTTTGTTAAATAATTTTATACTTAACCCCCTAAATGAACTACTTGTATAGTATACTAGGTATATGTTTTCTGTTATTTATCTATTTAGTAAAAAGGGGACTTTAAATAACATACATTTCTTAAATCCAATTAAAAGACTCAAAAACGCTTAAGAGATCATAGTGTTCCAAGATATACCTACATCTAAAAGTTATTCGAAATCTTGTCTAAAACCTAGTAATTTGGCGTGCTTTGTCATATATTTGATCACGGATCGTGTTTTTCTTGTATTGAGCTTGATTAAAACGATGAAGTAGGTTGAGGTTACATTTCTTTATATTTAATATCTGATTGTTAAGTATGTAGGTACTATGATCCAAAGCACAAATGACCTTCACAGTTACGAAACAATGAATATATTTTAATCGTCGAAGAGCATTGTATACTAATTCATAGTATAGTTCTAAATCTTCGATACAGTTGGCACATTCTTTTTTAAGTCCAAGACCAAAATGGGACTATAATTAAGTTACATGGGAAATATAATTGAGTTTTACATATACAAAAAAATAATTAATAATTTATACAACAAATAATAATTTATTTGACAATTTATCATGGCGTCTTCCGGCAGCACACGAGCCTTCTGTACCTTGTATCATGGTGTTTATATACCCTTGCCTCTACTTTAAGTGGCCATAAACCATCCGTCCACGGGAGCTGATAACTTACGCCGCTCTCTATAAGGACTTCGCTTATGAAGCATAATGGAAGTGCCCGCTATAACGTTTTATGGGGCACGTAATGCCGCGTGTGTTAAGAGTAATTTCGTTACTATGTTGGTTAAGTTTTTAAAGTGATTCTTCCGAGGTAGCTATTTGAGGGTAATGAAAATTTTGCAGTTTATGCCGACGGGAAGAAAGGGTCGTTTGTCTGGCTGGATAATTGTTGAAGTTAAGTGAAGCTTGGCGGGCAGTGATAGGAAAGTTTGGTCTAAGACAGAGGACGGGTAATTTCAAGGGGAGTTTTGCTGCAACAATATTATAGGTAGTCTGATGAGCTTCATATAAATAAATAAATATCTAAAGACTAAGCACCTGCGTACTAAGCCGGATGTTCAGCAGGTGTCTATGGACCGAACCGAACATATTGTATATCTGTAGTAATAATAATAATCATCCTATCCATTATCGATCACGGCTGGAAATCTCAATGAAGATTACCCAACTAGGCATGTTTGCAGTGATGCATGTTTACGCAAATACAAGTGCACTCTCCGATCCTTTAGTCTCATTGTTCGGTGAGATGACAATCCAGCATGATCGGTGAGTCAGGCGCAGGATCAACGGCTTAACGTACTTTTCAAGGCATGGAAGTGAGACCTCCAATTTCTTGAATTAGGACTGGAATTGGAATTTCAATAGAAACTCCCACCCTACAAATTTGTTGTCCAAGGTCATGTTGGCCTTTAGTCGGCTTTTAGTATGTACCATTAGACCAACGAGGCAGTCATACTCTGCAATAATACTGTCCGTACCGCATGAGACGGACAAAGTGAAACCCCGCGCACTCCGACGTAGAAATGCAAGCGCAGTGCATTTTTCAATTCGTCCTGGCCTAATCGCCTTTCATGGATACCCGTGTAATAGCCCGTAATACGGTGTTCGCACGTCGTAATTCATCACGATTGTCGGGATGCGGTTCCATTGCTGGCGTGCAACGATTTAGGCTTAGTAAGGATACCCATAATTTTCTTCACAACAACTAAGTTTTTAGCACAGTTGTTGTGAAGTAACGAGTTCGAACATTTTTAAAATATATTGATCATTAACTCTATCGAACGATATACAAGTTCGATTTTTAGAATTTTATTGTAGTTTTTCCTATTGTGAGGGTTGGTAGCTCAATGGTAAGGACACGCGCCTCTTAACCAAGGAGTGCGAGATCAAACCCGGGCATGTACCTCTGGATTTTTCAAATTTATGTACTATTAATACCACTAGCTCGACGGCGAGGGAAAAGATCGTGATGAAACCTGCAAATTCAAATAACTTTGGATTTGTAACCATGGTCCAAAAATTGTCTGGTTTCCCTATCTTAGGGTTACGAAGGTCAGACCGGCAGTCGCTTCAATGTAATTACCAGACTCGCTTAATCCTGGATCATGGTCTAAGCGTATTATTGTTGTTTTTCCTATTCTTTGCTGTTTACTTTATCAGTATTAACATAGTTGTAAAAGATTTTTAATACATACATACATAAACATCACGCCCGTAATCCTCGAAGGGGTTGGCAGAGTCAAAAGGGGTAGCAGGTCTTAAACCACATTTAGCCAAAAACAAAACTGGGCTCGGTTAGATGGAAAATTCTGAGACAAGTGGGGTCGCCTACACAATCAAATATCCAAAACCCGATATACCATTAGTCGCCTTTTACGACATGCCAGGAAAGGAACGACGACCCCAGATGAACTGGGAGAAGGGCAAGAGGATGAGGATGAGGCAAGGAATACAGTTGGCACATTCTTTTTAAGTCTCAGATTAACATGGGACAACATGGTAACAGATTTTATTTAAATACATATATCTAATTGTGCACGTCACACAGTCGTCACAGACGTCGCTAAAATGTTGATACTCATCTCCATAATAGGTAATGTCACTAAAAAAAACCCTACTCCCATAATAAAATATTCATATTTGATTACTGTTCATTCCTTCACAGTCCATTCTATAGAACAAAATAATACCAGTTTAAAAAAAAAAGCTCATTGGAAGTAATGAACTGAGAGTACCCACTAAAAAAGGTTGACAAGCAATATTTTCTACTTTGTGGTATATTTCAGTATATTCTAGCAAAAAAAAAAAATACTTAACTAGCTTCTGCCTTCGATTGCGTGTTCTTTTTTCGTATCCTTCGGGTCTATTTACTTTTCTAGGATAAAAACCAGCCAGTTAACACATCAATACTAAGGCGTATGTCAATTGTTAAATAGGCTTCGGTATTTTCTGTCGACTATCTTAAAGACTGACTGGAACTTATTTGCAATATGTTTTTATCCTTATACCAGCATGCATTAAATCAATTATTTATTATATTCAATTAAATTAAGTATGATTGCCCTATGACTTCGTTTACGTTCATTGAATAAATTGGTCGTTCAGATATGATTAGTACAATCAGGTACAATTTGTGGCGATCATTTGCAAAACGAATCGACCTATTTCGGTGATTACTATAACTAGAATTACCCAAAAGGTGATGAAATTATATAACTAATATGAAAGTCAAATATTTATTATTTATATTGGTTTTAAAGAAAATTAAATACAAAAGTACTTTATAGACTTTGTAATAAGTAAATGTGTGTAACAATTACTTCTAGCACATTTATTAGACTAATAATAATTGCTAAGGAACATCAGATAGGTAACTGTAAAGTTAGATTTGGTTCCATGAAACTATGACATCATTAGCTTTATTAATAAAAAAATTGATCTCTTTATATAATCAAGCATAGATTTTAAAAATATGTCAAATAAAATACCTGAATATTTTGTACCTTGGTTATGCCTAGTTTGTTGTATGACTGGTTCATTATAATCGAGTCTTGTGTTGGTCTAGGACTTTATAGGAACATGCTGCTTTTTGGGAATTTTCTCTTTGGGCATTGCGGTTGTGATAGTATGAAGTAGATAGGTGATCATTAATACAGAAATCTTCGTGAAGCCTCGTTTTCTATTAATTACTGGGTCTTCCTCAAGCCTAATAAAGTAGAGCAGTTTCTGGAGTGTCCTGGTAATTGATAGTCGTTGAACACATTTTGGTAATAAATAAATAAATATCCCACAATATAACACCCAGCACAGAACAAACACAAGTATTCATCACACGAATGTTTGTCCTGGGTGGGGATCGAACTCGTGGCGCATAAGGCAGGGTTACTACCAAATGCGCCATTGAGCCAGTCAATACAATTAATTACCGAAACCTTTCTTAAGGCCGATTGATACATGTTGAATTAATTAAATTAATTATTAAATAAATTCTTCAGACAACACACCAATTCCCTAGTTCCAAACTAAGCTTATAAGCTTGTGCTATGGATACTAGGTGAACGGATAGACATACTTAAATACGTTTAATAAACATCCATGACTCGAGTACAAAAGTCCATGTTCATCACACGAAACATTTGCCCCTAGAGGGATTCGAACCCGCGACCCTAGGTTTCGTGGCCAGGGTCACTGACCACTCGACCAACGGGCCTGGCCTGAATACCGAAGCCTTCCACAAGCTTGATCAAGTAGAGCAGCCTCTAGTGTGTCCCGGTAATCGTCCGGGCGCGCCCGCGGCGGCGGCTGACTTACGACGTGCGAAGTCCGCAATTACCGAACTCATTTGATTGCAGCCCGCGCCCACTAGCCGCCGATCTGTTCACGGTGAGACATGATCGGTTCTATGAACTGGATTAAAGTAACTTATACCACTGTTGTTTCTGATATCCGTAACACAAGTGCTTAAGATACTTACTTCGGAGTCAGATCAATGTTTGTGATGTAGTCTAATACCGATACCTTTTTTTTCCCTGGGCAATGCTTTACGCTACCACTCCACCCGGGGGGGTGAAGTGGTTATGTAGGACTCTCCCCCAGTATTAGGGGGCCTACCCACTAAAATCCATGGGTGTTCCGCCGAATCGTTCGGGAAGAGGGCCTGGGAACGCTACGCTACGCCAACGAACCCCTTCCAGCGTTTGCCCCACTCAGGCGCGACACATTTTTCTCTATTCGAGCACTTCGATTGGGCGCCCCTGGTACACGGAAGGGCACCTACGTCTGGGCTGAGAGTGCTGGTGACGGAGTCCCGATCTGTCACCGGCTAGCCATGGCTATGGCGGCATAGGTGCCGTGAAGATGGCACGACGCTTGCCGGGCCTCCTGCGGCGTATAGGATGAGAGAGAGGGTCTTGCTCCCGCTCCTTCTGCGAGAGGATAGTGGAGCAGAAGGAGGAGACCGCCTGCCACGCAACATCAGACTCTATCATGCCTCGCGTGAGCGCTGGTATTGTGTGATACCGATACCTTGTTCGAGCCAGATTGAGTCGAGCAGCCCTCGCTAGTGTTCCGGTAATTCATAGACGTTGAATAGCTTTCGGTATTTCTTGAATTTTAATTTTAATTTTTTATTTATTTTTCCATGTTTATATAGTTAGTCTGCTTTTCAGGGTTCTAATGAATTCAACACGTCAAAGATCATTTAGAATCCGTTCCATCTGGACCAATTTTTGAGATTCTTGGGTTATAAATGGTTTAAACAATTATTACATATAGGATACAATCTTTTTTTTCTTGAAATTTACACGATTTTAAAGAAGACATTGTGTCTCCGCAGAGGTAGGTTCCATTTTATTCCTAAGTATGAATCTAGAAACTTAATAAGTAGTACAGAATACATAAGTTTTAACTTATTTTTTCTTTTATGCTATGCACTGGAAGTGCAAAGAGAGAGAGAAAGAGTATTATAACATTAAGGCAACTCCCATCTAATCTTCTGAACCTCTAAAGAGTAGGTAAACTAGAAATTTAATCATGAATTATAATACCGTAATATAACGTTTCTCTTTCACCTCAGGGTTTGTCGGTTAAACCCAGAGTACATGGCTGGGTTTGAACCGGCCCCCTCTCATAACAGGCGCGTGTCCTTACCACTGAACTTCCACTCAGTTAATAACACATCGCACACGTAATTGTGTTAAGCAAATAGATCAATTTCCCGCGACGCAAATGGTCGGCCCGTCCATAGCCGTCTCGAAATTGTTATTAAGCGTTCGTAATTACACCGCACTTAATTCGATCTTGTTAACAACAAATTCCGTGCAGTCCTATTATATGCCATTAGTAATGCAATAATTATTGATCAAAAGCTTGTTTACAAGATGCCGAGGGATTTTTTCTAGCTGTTCCACAATTATTTTAATAACTTGACGAGTAATTGGTCATTGTGTATGGCAACGCGGAGACCTTTAATGAAGCTGTTCTCTCGACCTCGGCAACAGACGAGTGATTCCAGGAACTAGACGCATGTAGATATGTAGCCACTTCCTGTGCTTATCGTAAAAACTAACTAAGTTGTTAAATGCGACAGTTATTTTGAGAAAAAGCGTGAAATGTGCGTATGAACTAATTTTAATGACAGAAGATGCCTGGTATATTTAATTGCGGGCTTAGCCGTGTTAGTGTACATTTTTATTAATCAAAAATAGTACGGTTTCTTGATAAAAGACATCTCATATCTTTCTACACCGATCGCAATATGTAAGTATGCATTTTTTACAAAAGTTGTTTAACTAGTTAAGTAACGTGATAAATTAAGCAAAACTTGGTATTAATCGGTATTAAACGTTAACGATGATACGATCGACCCAGCCCGGCTTTGTTTTTGGCTGAATGTGGTTGAAGGGGCTTGCTGCCCCTTCGACTCTGCCTACCCCTTCGGGGATCATGGGCGTGATGTTATGTATGTATGTATGATGATACGATCCTTTTACCACTTTTGGGCAAAAAATTAAATAGGCTAGGTACCTAACTAAAAAATTCTGTTTAGTCCGTCATTAGATTATAAAAAAATATTGTACACGTATTTTTTATTTATTTGTCAAACAATCATTGACGAAGATTCAATGTATTCAAGTTGCGCGTGACGTCTCACTTTCGAGAATTTTTTATTAAATAGTGACGTCGCAAGCCCCCACTCCAAAACTTTGATGCTCTTTATCTTTGTGATTTTTTATTAATTTGATAAAGCTAAAAATATGTGTCTAGTATTTTTATATAATCTAACTGACGTACTAAATAGAATTATAGTTTTTAATGCAGTCATCATCCCTATTGAGTTGGGTTACATGGAAATTTATGAAATTGATGATTTGATTATGGAATGGTTCTGAAAAAGGCCATAAAACATGAAGCGGCAGGATCAATGTCCGAGAAAGGGCAAATATTTTATAGATGTAGATATTTGTACCCGAGTCATGGATGTTTATAAAACGTGAACGTTGAAGATGTTTATATGTTCCTGATCCTAAGTACAAGCGTATGTACAGCAAAATATTGTTATCCTGCTCAGTAGTAGATCTAGCGGCAGTGCCGTCCTTAACTTATTGGAGTCCCTGGGCACATTTGCCCAGGTGCAATGTTGCACTAGGCGGGCCTCTCGATAGCGGGGCCCTGGGCTCGTGCCTAGTGTGGCCTAGCGGATCTATCACAATCAAATCAGATCATGTTACTATGTAACTTTCCGCTTGTACAGGTAACTGACGATGTTTTCCTCGACGCTGTGCTAATTGTATAAATGTGTTCTAAGATTTTGAAAATCCTAGCTGGAAGGATGTGCATCTGCAGCTTCGGCATGGGAGACATTTCTCTTACTCAGTGAGTTATATAATTTGGATCGATATAAAAACATTGTGCACGTCTATACTTATATATTATCACGCCTGTAATCCCCGAAGGGGTAAGCAAAGTCAAAGGGAAAGATGAAACTAGGCTGGGTTAGATGGATTGTGAAAAAGCAGTGACAAGTGGCTAGCTCGTCGCCTACACAATCACACATCTAACACCCGATATACCATTAGTCGCTTTTTACGACATGCTAGGAATAAACACAATTGGTACCTAGATTGTTTTTAAGTCCCAGGTAAAATACTATTTACCAATAAATAAAATAAAACACAGTTTTATATTTCATTATAAGTTGTTAATATTTCGTAACAAGTTAATCAAATATTAAACTGCCCGTTGAAAATGACAATCTTTTATAAGACTTACCACATAATCGATATTTTTGTCATATATTATTTTAGAAAATATCCAAATTAATGTTTCGAAGCGATGACGGAAATCAAACAAAGCGATCGGTTATGAGCTCGAAAGGTTAAATAATCAAAACTTTCTCAGTAATCAAGTTTATTTATTTATATTGGTATCATAATTCCAAATCTAATACGAGATCAAAAGTAAATAACTCGTAATAGGTGATACTACAAGCGATTAGCATAAATACGTAGGGTTGACAATATTATAAATTTTAATAATATCTTATAAATATAAAAATAACCATACGATTCTTCATATAGGTTGGATTTACCTAGAGTAGTAACTAGCTGCAAAAAAAAAAAAAAATTATATACTACCACGGACTAGTAAATAAAGAAGGACTCCGCGCCACTAACTAGACATTGAAGCTCCTCCGGTGCTCCACCTTGACACGCAACTTACGTCACACATTGACATAATAAGTGCTCAAGACAGATATCCGAAATCTGGTATCCATAAGTATCTCACTCACACATGCATAAACGTGGCTTCACGCTATAGTATGACAGCGTGGAGTCCTTCTTTTTTTTACTAGTCCGTGTATACTACCTAACTATATTCTAAAATGTGCACGTTATTTATATACACTAATAGATGGATACATGTAAACTTATTTTGATTTGGTGGCTTATATACTCTTTATAAAACTCCATTTATAAAGAGTTTGAGAGGGATTGATATGATAAAATGGTTTTTTTGTTTGCATTTTAATTCGATTCCATTTATCACACAAACACATCCAATTGTCACATAGCTAAATTGTAAGGAAACATACGCTTTTAGGTACATATATTAAATATATATATGGTTTCGCTTCTCTTCGGCTATCCCGCTAGAGAAATGTTGTGAAGCTAGTTTAGTTTTTTTAAATAATTTATTTTGATATCGCAATCGAAGTCGCAAATATTTTCGCTGAGTCATCCATATTGTTTTTGTTTCTATTCAAATAGCGCGTTTCAGCCCTAGCTTATTACTGACAAGAGTTCCATCATAAACGCGTCGCCAGTGCGGTCACATCATAAAACTCATCACCGAGCCGCCATCTTGGCCGCGGCGGCTTTTAATAATCTCATTGAAAATGTTGATTAAGCCGAGAAGACGCCCCGCCACAGGTTTATTAATAGGCTTATGATTGCGACCTCTATTAAAAGTTATCACAACACCGGCCGGGATGAAAGTAGTTTCAATTGTAGCGCAAAGATTCGACGGGTGGGCAGATGAATGGCACTGATGAATCTGAAACTGTTACTGCCTAATTCTGAGCTCTAATCGAGATAAGTGCCTGTATCTGCATAGGTACCTAATATTTACATAACATGAACACATTTTACCTACATATATACTACATAGGTACAATATATAACGTTGTCATACTTTTTATATTATGAGGATAAAAATAATTTTAGCGATTTGAAGAACAAAATCTGTATACTTACATTAGACAGAAACTTTTTCCACTCATAATATAGTCTATATTATGAGCGGAAAAAGTTAATCCATAAAGCACACTATTAGATACTAGTACTTTTTTTTTGTTTACTTTTGAATAGCTTTAATTGGTACGATAATTATTTTCTAGATTTTTTATGGCTGAAAAATAAATTGTTATGATTACTTTTCTTCCGCCGAGATTAGCTCATGATGTCGAACTAAGTTAAGTAAAGCAGACTTTATAGTCTGTCTACAAAAGGTACTTCTATATTCTCTTGAACTGAAAGTACGTGAGTTAGTAGGTATATTGATTATGCACAGTATTCACTATATTGCAGATATTCATCGCATTGTAAGTGCATATAAATTACCATCGACGACTCCTTGTAGTTTAACAACAAATAGAGTTTTTCAGATCTCATTATTTTTTTTGCCTTAATTACAGCTTTCTTGTACCAAAGCGTGAAGGATAACCACGATCTATTACTATCGTGTGTAAACATGGTACTTGTTAAAGAATAAAGGTCATGTTAAGGACACCCAGGTCCTGACATAATACCGCATTTATTATTTATACGATGTCAGAAAAGATAATTGTACATGTGTTTGTAGAATGATGGATCTTACACTCCTATAGGAAAACTAATAGGAATAAAATTTATAAGGAATTTAATTTGGATTTTTTCAAATTTGCTTATTTATTATTCAAAAGATGAAATTACGTAGTAATTAATACAAGGTTGGTAGTAAATACAGTTATTCTTTCCAATTTACTCGAACCCAGTCTAATTTTTAGTCAGGATTTCAAATAAATTGAACTTTTTTTTTCATACAATTAGAGCATTCCCCAGCGCCTGAAAGAATACTCTGGCAATTTCCTCTTACTGCTTTAAGAACGAACTTATTGACGATAAATAAACATAAATTCATTTTGGATACAACTCGGACTAGTAAAAAAAGAAGGACTCCGCGCCACTAACTAGTCATTGAAGCTCCTCAGGTGCACCACCTTGACTCGTAACTTACGTCACACATTGATACAATAAGTGCTCCAACTGACAGATATCCGATATCTGGTATCCATAAGTATCTCACTCACACATGTATAAACTTGGCTTCACGCTGTAGTATGACAGCGTGGAGTCCGTCGTTTTTACTAGTCCGTGGGATACAAGCATAAAGTATGACAATTTTATTTTACGTACTGGGCTCCTCTAACCCAAGTGTGAATTGAGAAGTATTGAAGTCTCCTAGGCAAACAACAACACTAATCATCAGGTGAAAACTAAGGCAACCTGTAACCCAAAACGCCTAGACTCAAGTAAATTTATAATAATTGTTAAATGAATGTCAGCGGGAATTACAAAAAATTACGCCTGGTCTTAGAAACATTTCAACAACGCGTTATTATTATTGCAGGCTTAATAGCTCGTTTGATTTGATTCTTGTTTATCAGAATTATTATTTTGAAGAAACTTATTAAATTAGTAACAACTAAAACTGCACTACGTTTTTTTTTACAATTGGTGTAAGTAGTATCAAACAATTAAACCAGTTGCTAACACGTAGGCAAATCTGATTTTGTAAATAATTGCAACAAAACAGATGTAGCTTAATCGTCAATAATACGACAACACTAGGCGAGGCGGCAATAACGGGATCGCGTGCGCTGATTGGTCAGCCGCGTTTGTTTACTTTAAAGGAGCGACGGTTTTTTCTTATTATTGACGTATTTCAGTTCGGTTTCATACGACTTCGGATGCGTATTGATTTCGGATAATTTTGTGATTTTGTATTGTTATGTAGTTTTCTTAAGTGTTTTCGTGTCGAGTTGAGTGATATTAGTTGTGTTGTGCTGTGATAAGTGTCCAAGATGCCTTTTTATGCAAAAAGCGCCCGCGAGTACGTCAACATGGTGTACTGTTACGGCGTGGCCCATGGAAATGCTTCCCTGGCACTGCGGCTGTATGGGATAGAATATCCTAATGCACATCAGCCTCGTGATCCTCGAGTGATCACTCGGGCAATGCAGTGGTTGTTAGAACCAGCCTATAGCGCCCGTTTTATAGGGCCGTGAGTTTTCGACCGCCCCTGTGAGTCAGCTGATGAAATGCGTCAAAAGATCATCCACGTTTTTGACGAACTCAAAAGAAAAGCAGTTCAAGAAGGACTCCTGGACCGGGCGCTTCGCAACACGCTGTACAGGGCGCGTGTTTGTTTACCCGTAGCGGGTCGCCAGTTCGAGCCACATCTTATCCGCTTGGAGAGACCTACACTGGATGACAACGATGAGCACTAGGTAAGTACTTACATTGACTTCGTACATGCAAAAAAGTGTTTTTACGTGTGAAATAATTAGTATAATATCAGTCATGTTTCCATCGCACACACGCGCTCGCGTCGCGTAGGTACCTAGCGAGAGAGCGGGGATGCCTATCCTCCCGCGCACGCGCCCGCGCTTGCGCGACGTACATTGCGTGGTCTAGAAAACTGCCGTTTTTTTATGCATAAAATTAAAAGTCGTTTCCCTGCAATAATATTTGAGTATAATACTCAGTTATAAGAGTGGAATACGTGGTTCAAGGCTTCGTTAAGGCTTTTTTTACACGCTGTATATAGCTGCTAATGCAAATATTAACATAATAACTAAAGAAGCCTAGTAATTATATGTTTACTTCGTTTTTGCATTGCGCATCCTTGCTTTCTATCTCATTAGAATTTTAACTGACATTTTGATAACCTCATTTACTCGTTGGTAAGTATATGTTTTTACATTGCTTGCGATAGTATCGACAACAGGAAACATGTCAAAAAGTATTAAAAACATGTCGGACATGGTGTTTTAATTGATATCGCATAGGTGATCATTATATAAAATAGCTTCAGCTCGCGGCTTCGCTTGCGTGGTACATCGATGAAACATAGCCTATATGTTATTCGGGTGTATGAGCTATATTGTTCTAAAGTTTCAATATAATCTATTCGGTAGTTTTTTTGTGAAGGAGTAACAAACATCCATCCATACATACAAACTTTCGCATTTATAATATTAGTAGGATTATAGGAAATCTATACAGCCCGGTTTCACATTTTTATATTGTTATAGATTATAAATATTAGTATTTTGATGGATAAGCTGTAATTTTGGGAGGTTATATCTATTGTTTTTATGTAGGAGAAGAGCAAACATTTCAGATATTCTAGACTTTCGCATCTATAATGCCTACATCCATAGGAGTAAAACATATATAGGACAGTTTTGTAAATATGTATCTATATCAATATGGTGATCTATTTTTCACATATACTTTGCTTGGTAACGAGGAAGAGAGGATAAGGTAGTTTTATCTCCTCCTGTTCTTAACTATAATTACGTTTGTTGTTTACATAAAAAGTCTGCTGAAAACTTTCAGTACCTAATCGATAAGAAAAATCCATTTGATATCTTTATATGTAAATATAAATTTCGGGTCAAGTTATTTGTCCACCATAAACTCCTAAACTGCTAAACCGATTTTAATCATTTTTGCACACTTGTTGCACTTTGATTCGACTTGAGAGATAGGATAGTTTATATCTCAATTTAGATTCAAAATATTTTTTTATTGCAGTGAACCCGGACGAAGTCCGGGCGGGTCGCTAGTATGCATATATTTTTAATGTTACTTATTACATGCGAACACTTCCCTCGACAGTTCGACTTTAACTTTGACTCAATGCATACTACATAGTCAAAGTGTCAAGAGTCATAATTGGCCCGTCAAAGCGTTGACCTTTCGGCAATAAATTTACTCTTTGACATGACACCGCGCAGTGCAGCTGAGTGATTGAATGCGAGAGCAAATTACAGGTTGCATGGACACCTTATTACTGGTCTTGGACTGTTAAAGCAATTTATCTGACATTTAAATAATTCCATGGCGAATGGGAGCGCCGGTAATGAGGGCCCAGCGCGCCCGTTAGACCATGGAGCTGGCGAAGGATAATGCTTGTCACGTGGGACCCTTGGAGGCTTGTCAAATGTTCAATAGTTTGAACAGTTTAGTGTCAGAATTGGCCCTGGGGGTGATTTTGTCGAATTCTGTTTATTGCATTTTGAAAAGAAGTCGAACAAATTGGAACGTTGTCATTGAAAATGCTAATACACTAATAGTGGCGGTAGTTTCGAAACAGAAAAATATTAAAATCTTGTTTCGACTTTTTTTTTGTAATACTGAAGGAGTTTCTTTAATGGCTTTTTTATTCTTTGACCAATTATATTTGTTAGCGCTGCCCAAAAGGCTTTTTTACAGTTGGGTCGCAACATTGAATGACTTTTAAAAAATATAACCAAATAAACATTGATTTAATGTGTGCATATTATTTGATATTTATGATCATAACAATATATCTAAAATAGATTTCTTACAATACTAATTTACGTTCCGTCAGATGTTATCTCGTAAGAATGTAAAAATCAATTTGAGTATAATCGCATCGTAATATAGTAATTATTTACAAGTATAATAAGAAATAGGAAGGAAGAATAACTGACTGAGTTTGTTTCAGGTTTTGATTTCAGTTACATATTAGGTTTACTAATAAAGATGTCAATATCAACTCGTCTCCGAGTCCTGGACTCTCATAAGAAATTGGTCCCAAAAGGAAATAATTAACATAATTGATTTAGACTCCTAACTTACATGAGCAATTACGCATCGCAAAAAAAAAAAGACACCATATTTTAAGAAAATACTCGTAGTAATATGGAACTCATTACAACCGTTAACGTCCATACAATTTTAAAACAATAACGTTTTACGATAATCACCACCATTTCCAGAAACAATAATTTGGTTCCTTACAGTAATCAATTTATCCCAGTAATTTGTTTTACTGCACCCCAGTTTCCCAAAAACAAACCTTAATGCCTCTAAATGTTAAAACCAAACAAATCCGGGGCAATTACAGGTTAGTGTTGTTGAGGAGATGCCAAATGTGGTGTTTTTGCTCAATATTGATAATTTTTTGTACTGGTAAAATGGTGTTACTTTGACTTATAGGGGTTGTCTTGGTTTTTAATCAAGGTTGTTGCCTTTTATCTTAATAGGGCGGATTATTTAAGAAATTAATAAGAGGATAAAGACACGATATATTATATATGAGTCTGTTTTGCACATAAGCAGAATATACGCCTATAAACTGAGTAGAGCATTGATCATCGTTTACCCGTTAGTCAGAGAAATTATACAATGGACTTATCCTATATACCTACTTGAATGTACTAATTTTTTTTAACTTTAGAGTTATCATGAAGGATGTTAAGATCACATAAATTTTAATATAAAATTATACTACGCTAATGTATTTGCTATTAATTAAATTTGTGTTACTAATTTAATGTCCGAGATAGAAGTTAAATAATAAAAGATTTATTGCAGGTCACATTTTGTCATAACAGTTAATAAAAAAATATTTCACATTATTCATATTAAGTGACTACAAAGATCTTTTAAGTACTGTGTAATGACAGTGATTTAGCGCTATTTTAACTATTGCGCACACACACACCCACGTATATTTTTGTACCGGTACATAACACATTGTACCGGTACATAACATATTGTACCGGTCCAAAATGGGTCACTTCACAAATCTACACTGAACGCATGTCCCACCCATCACTATTACAAGTCTTCAGAACATTAGCGGCGGAATGAAGTAGCCTTAATAATGGTAGTCGTGGCATGTTATGAAAGGTAATTACTATCGAGTAGTGCAACAAAATCCGGTAGTTAATTATCCCAAATTGTTTAATGGCGGTGCGGCAGTTCGCGACGCGTAATTGAGGCCCCGGGGCTCGGCCTTCGCCCTCGCGGCTGCGCGGGCGCAGGTATGAGGAGAGCTAAGCGGGAGCTAAGAGGACCTGAAAGAAGTGGCAGTAAAGTGGAAGTGGATAATTTATTATAAACGCGTTTAACTTTGTTGTAAATGTCGTCAATTTACCGGATATTAATTTAGCAATATAAGATTAAACATAACATAACGCCCATTATCCTATATAAGATTACCTAGGTAAAAATTGGTCCGAAAGGTTTTTAATGATGTTTTGTTCGAATTCTGTTTAAGTGAGTTCAATGATCCGCGAAGGTGACTCAAAATTAGCGTTGAATGAATAACCTATTATACCGCAATTGAATATTTCTTATAACATGCTTATTGTTAAAATTATCTACCTACGTAATTGTACAAATAGCTTAAACTCCAAATTCAGCAATTATTAGTGATCTATATCTAGTTAGACGTAGATAGTATTAGGTTAACTAGATAAAATTATCGTGTACTTAATACTTCGCACTTGCAAATGGTTTAATTCCATGACGTCGCAGTATAATCTAATATTACGGCGTAGTAACAGCAAAACTGTCATAAGGCCATTGGAGTGCAGTTAGATCGGGCTATAATCCGCGCCATTGGCTGCACCCGCGGGTAATGTGTTAATCTGCATGCGAAACGGCGCCTGCGCACGTTGACGCGGCATCGCGGTCGGCAGGGACGGACCGAGAATGGGGCCCTAGGTGAAGGCTATATATAACTT
Organism: Glyphodes perspectalis; assembly: GCA_951394215.1. Taxonomy (NCBI): domain Eukaryota; kingdom Metazoa; phylum Arthropoda; class Insecta; order Lepidoptera; family Crambidae; genus Glyphodes; species Glyphodes perspectalis. The sequence continues at coordinate 4,447,499 of OX596202.1, forward strand.
AATGGGAACCTACCATAGTATTTATAATGGTTTCATGAGCCATTCTGTGGCATTCTAAAAAAAGTGTAATAAATATTTATCACATATTTTGATTTCGAGATATGTAGCTAATTACAGATATCAAAATCAACATTGGTCTCAAAAGTATATAGCTAAGTAAATATTAGATATGAACACCCAGACACAGAATAAACACAATTAATGATGACACAAATATCTGTCCTGAGAGAAAAAGCGATTGTACTTCTCCTAATTTTTGGCGCATGGGCCAGGTAAACTACCGAATGCGCCATTCAACCAGTCGAATCGAAATATCGAATGTTTCGCTCTTTTCGATAGTTATGTATTGTCTTCAAAGGAGACCTTGTTATTTACAGCCCTGGCCTCCAGCCAAGGAGCCCCTACAAGAGTTCCGACCCTGGCTTTAAGGCTATCATACTGAAGTCAGTTAATCCAGTCTTAGTTTTATACAGAATTGGTTAGTCACTTTAATGGTGATAGATATTAAATAATTTGTATTAAGTATATTTAAGCTTTCGTTCCTAGTCTGCTAGCGGGGTTTTAAGATGACATGAGACTTTTAGTGAGTCACCTATATGTATTAAATAAATAAATTAATAATAAATTCTTCAGACTGGCACACCAATTCCCTAGTCCCAAACTAAGCTTATAAGCTTGTGCTATGGATACTAGTTGAACAGATAGACATATTAAAATACGTTTATAAACATCCATGACTCGAGTACAAATATCCATGTTCATTACACGAAATATTTGCCCCTAGCGGGATTCGAACCCGCGACCCTTGGTTTCGTGGCCAGGGTCTCTGACCACTCGACCAACGGGCCAGTAAATTTTTTAGTGTAAGTTATTTTTAAGCTTGAAATATGTTACTCTTTTGCTACTTAAATGTAATCCACAGTGAGCAGTAATGAAGACTGCTCGAAACGTACTTATTCTTCATTATGCCACAACACAAGATGTAAGTAAACGTTTCCGTTTGAAACATTGTTGCATAAATGTGTAAGAGCTAAGTAGTAATAAATTACGGCCAGCAGGCGATTCGCCATTTTGTCCTTCTTTTGCAAAATAACTGTAAAAAAAATGGTAATAGTATTTATAATGTGTATAATGAGTGTATAACGAGGAACTTGCGTTGTACCTACTGAATTTATTTTTGTCTGCATTTATGGGAATCGCGTATACTTCCGGGCCTTGTCTGGTGGCTTTCGATATGCCTGAGTCCAATTTTGGACCACAAATTTGGTACTACTATATCTAACTAACTAACTAACTAACTAAACTTCACGCCACTTCCCCAGCGGGGTAGGCAGAGAGAACCGAACGCCATATGGCACGATCCTTACACACCTCACTCGCCTCTTCAACATTCATAATCCTTTTCATACAAGCTCTACTATATCTAATTTTAAGGTTAAATTTTGTAACTGACTTTGACTAGGTCTACTATGATATTATGGGCTTGATGTTATGTATGCATGTTGTAACTCCAACTTATAACCTAATATCTGAAATAGGAAACGATGAAATACTAGTAGAAAGTATAGGGTTTTGTATAAATTAACTTAACTGCCACTATGTAAATCTAGTGTAGATTTTGTCTTTGAGCTTTCTTACAATATTTAATACGATCACGAACCATCTATTTACCTCATTAGAAGTTTATAATAACGCTAATATTATGCCACTGTACCATTTTGGACTGAGACTATAAAATTATGTTCCAACTGTGTTCCTCGCTTGGCATGTCGTAAAGTCAGATATCAGGTATTTGATTATGTAGGTGACGAGCTCGCCATTTTACACTGCTTTTTCATAGTTTTTCTTCTGATCTAACTTGATTTTGGCTGAATGTGGTTTAGGGAGACTATCGCTCCTTGGATTCTACCCACCCCTTCGGGGATTGCGAACGTTATAATTTGTATGACATATGTATGGTTTTTCATCGATCTTTTTACTGTTATTACTATAGTGACAAAAATCGCTGGTATCGGGCGTTGTAATGTAGATATAATTTACAGTACAGCTATATGATATATAAAAAAGTATAAAAAATAAATGTTACCGCCAATATGTGATGTTTTTACGGCGCAGGCGCGGGCGCGGCGAGCGCCGGTGTGTGGCGCTGCGTCATGCGCGCGCAATCTGCCCCCGCTGCGCCCGCGCCGCTCGTGACGGCTCACTCCTGTACCGTACAGAGTAATCGTACAGACGGGACGGTTTATTGAAGATCTAGGGCCGTGTTTAACTTAATGGAGGTCCTGGGCATATTAGTAAATTAATATGTTTGTGCGTTACAAATGTGGATGATACATTGGCAATCTAAAACTAGGGGGGCCCTTTAGATTGTAGGGGCCCTAGGCACGCACCCAAAATGTCAAGTAGGAATAAGGAGACTGAAGATATCTGATTTTTTAGATGGTGTACTATTTGAAATAAGGGAACATATCCATAACATAACCATGGGAATAGAACCCATTCAAAAGGGGCTCTTGGGCGATTCGCACCGCGGTTCGAATCTCTTGCGGTGCGAAACGCCTAAGGACCCCTTGTATAAGTAGAAGTGCAATTTGATTTTTTTCTACTGAAGTGAGTTGCCAAGCCTGGGCAAAGTTTATAATGTAGGTCAAAGGTCAAGGTAGGTACCTAAACCTTTTGAGAACAGAAATCTATAAAAAAAAATTATGAAGTTGATGGCATTAGATTGCAAAGTCCTATCATGTCAATATTATTCTTTTTGGCAGTCGGATTTCTAAATATAAACAAGGCATGCATGCTTCTATTTCGAATGTGTGTCTCATACGTCTGCGTGAAATTCAGTGTGTTACAGAGACTCGATGTCCTGTGTGATTTATAAATTTTTACCTGGAAAAACTTACCCAATAATTTTACTAAATATGGTTGAATGGGGTTCAGGAGGATTAGTAAAAATAATAACAGCGGAGACCACGGCGTACCATTTGTATTTTCGTAAAAATAACTTTTTACATAAAACTTAGGGCTAAGTTATCAAACCGTATACAGCCTTGCTCCGTAAATTTTTAACCGACTTAAAAAAAAGGAGGAGGTCAATTCGACTTTTTTTTATTAGGTATTATAAATAGTAGGCCATGAGTGGCCAATGACAAAAATAGGTTTACTTATTTTACAATTTAATTATTTATTATCTGAACAATCTTTCACGGTTCAAACTTCAGGCGTGTCCAATTTCATCTCGATCGGTTAATGTGTATACGTGTGAAGGCGTAATAGACAGATAGACGAGTTACTTGTGCGTTTGTGACATTAATAAGTATTTGTGTGGGTTTTAATGGTCGACGGTTCTGTTTCGCAATTACTTTGATAACTTAGTCGACCTTTAATCTTTGAAGACTCATTGCAAATTTTGATTGATATTGAGATAAGTGAGAATAATTCCTTACTTTAATTAAATGAGTATCTCGATTTTTGCCGCCTAACGCTACGGTAACAAAGAATTAATTTAGTTAATTTTTGATGGTCATGTTACGCATTTTATAATGTAAGATTAAATACCTGATAACACTTTTTATTACAAAATATAATATAAAGTTGGTACATACAGCCGGGGATATTAACAAAGAAATGCACTTAAAATGCGAAAGAACTTTTTAAAATTAAATTAAATTTGTCTCCAGTATTTGTTTTTATCATCCTATAAAACATATTTACCATTTTCTTAAAATTTTAAATGACATTCCTAAACGTTTTGTGTAGGTATTCTATGTTGCTTCTATTCACTATATTTATGGAACGACAACTTGTCCTATCTACTAATATAATATATCGAAATACGAATCTCTAGTAGATAGGTGTAATATCGTATCTGCAGCCCACGTTTAGTCTATGACACCAGTCGGCAAGTTACCCTTTGCTATTATCATCTATAAATGAAACGCCGCACAAAAAGTAGCAATGGCGGACTAGATATGACTTCATTACATCGGAAAAAGTGCCCCGATTGATGTTCCGCCCCGCGATCCTTTGTTGCGTAAATAAATCAAATAAAAAAGCGCAGTGACAGTGGAAAGTCATGATCTAATTTAAGTCGGCTATTTCATTTAGATGTTACGAAGCAATCGCCCTGCATTGTGGGCTCTGAATCGCCTTTTGAATTGGTCCGGCTAATAGACGCTTTTAATACGTATCCTACTGTAAATTCTATCACAGACGCTGGATTGGTTTAGTTATACAATGCTGTTTGGACAATAAGTCTCGGTTGCTCAATGGGAAAGACGATTGGTTCGCACGTGAGTTCTATTTTTGAATCCGACTATTTTGTTTGTGACACTTGTTTATTTTTAATTTTGTAAATCAATCACTCAATTTCCTGCCAGGATACAGGTAATTTAAATAATTATCTATTTGTAATACATACATCGTATGGTTAGACTTACCAGCGACTTTAAATATTAAATTAAAATCGAATAAGATAAATATTTAGATCGTAAATTCACATATGTAGTTTTCTATTAGAATGATACGTGACTGCATCTTTTGATACGATATACTATGTACGTTAAATAGAACATAGCAAAACATAATCAAATAGGCAAGGTGACTAAAAAATTCGGTTTAGTCCGTCAGTTAGATTATAAAAAAATATCGAACACGTATTTTTTATTTATTTGTCAAACAAACATTGACTAATATACAAAGCATTCAAGTTGCGCGTGACGTCACACATTCGTACAATTTTTACTAAATAGATACGTCATTGGCTTGGTATGTATCAGTATAAAGAGGGGGTGATGAATAGTCGTACTGTCGTACACTTATGCAAGCCAATTCCAAATGGTTTCCATTACGTCATCATAAAACAATTCCGTGGCGTTTTTTTAACCGTACCTGATTAGGTTCGGCAATACGAAGGATAACTATCTACAGACATTCGTTCTGGCAATAACATAACCAGACGCACGGACGGACGGACCCACCGCGGCGCTATTTACATATGTTATTACCCACTAATAGTTGCCGCAGCGGTAATGGATTCAAATACGTACAATGAGGTGTTGGACATATTTTTAATTTGACTGTCGATTGACGCCAATTTATTTTCCAATATGTCCGCTCGCGTGATGGGTGTGCGCTTTCGAAACGACGGCCGGTTATTAGATTTCGAGACATGTTTGTATTTGATGTGTGTAATCTTTTCCTCATTGAAAGGTGTTGGGATAATTAATTATGTACGGTTAGACGCTTGTTTAATATTCATACCAATTTAATTACTGTTAAGTCTGCTAGGTTTCGTGTTTTTTCTAATCACGAATAGGTCCAAAAAATTAAGACCCCTTTTCAACTTAATTGTAAAGAGAAGAGATTTTATTTGTCGAATGAACAATGCTCACAGTTTCTGGCAATAAAAAACATTCTATTCATTCTATTCTATTCTATTCTATTCTTTAAAAGTTATATTGCAAGCGATTGAAGTATAAAACCGTAGAAGTAACAGTATTAAAAAAAATATAAACATGATACCTATGTCTAATCTAAACGAAATCCTGGCTGTAATGGTAGATTTATTTCGTACCTACATTCAAAACGTGCGCGATCCGTGGAAAAACATTAGCTTTATAAAGCCGTATATTCCACACAAATGCCAATTTCCTCGTTAATGCTAAACCCACTAAGCTTTAATCTCAATTCAAATGCTACGCCTGTACCAAATGTCTGAACATAATTTAGATGTTTAAGTAAACATATAAACATTAACAATTTGCCGCAAGCTGTAATGCATTATTCAAGGGATAATATAAACATTAATTAATACTTGTCATCATCATTGGCATGTTATAAGACGATTTATGCTGTAATCTGAGGCGAGTCGCCTCCGGGCTCACTAATAAAGCTTCGGCTACGAATATTTCACTTGATGAAGCGTTTTGATTTCTATGGTTATCGTTGCAATCTTTATTGTTTAAAAACCATCAAAACAAAAAGAGAATAATCTCTTTGTATATTGTTTTGATGGAGTGAGTAAATGTAAAAAAAATTGTAGGTATTTTCGTTTAGGTATTAATCCTAATAATATTATAAATGCGAAAGTTTGTATGTATGAATTGATGTTTGTTACTCTTTCACTAAAAAACTACCTACTAAATGGATTTTAATGAAACTTTAGAATAATATAGCTCATATACCCGAATAACATATAGGCTATGTTTCATCAATGTACCGCGCGAGTAAAGCCGTGGGCAGAAGCTAGTACATAATAGATAAAGATAAGCGCCACGGGGCGCTGCGATAAAAGAATAAAATAAAAACGTAACATATTGCGTTTATTGGTGTAAATTATGGCTCCATTTTGGTGAAATGGCTTAGGCTTCGGATATGATCTTCGAGACAAATAATATATACATACATACATAAAATGACGCTCATAATCCCCGAAGGGGTAAGCACAGTCAAAGGGGCAGCGAAGCCTGCTGCCCCTTTGATTTTGCCCACATTCAGCCAGAAACAAAACTGATGATGAATACTTGTGTATGTGCTGTGTCTGGGTGTTAATATCCAATATTTAAGTATATATTCGTAATACCACTGTTGATTCAGATATCCGTAACACAAGTGCTTAATCTGTTTACTCGGAGTCAGATCAATGTATGTGATGTAGTCTGATATTTATTTATTTATATACCCAGCTATGTTTGCATGTATAAGTTAGCCCCATATTGGCGACTCAAAAATAATGTTCTTTTGGATTCCCAGACTAATATGGGACGACCAACAAAGGACACAATTGGTTCATCATAGTAATTGTGTTCTTTACCTAGGATGTCGAGAAGATTCTTGGCTGATTGTAGTTGAGGCGCCAGCTGCCCCTTTGGCTCTGCCTACCCCTTCGGGGATTATGGGCGTGATGTTACATTATGTGTTATGTTACGATGTCGTAAAAGGCGACTAATGGTGTTTTGACGACATCACATACATTGATCTGACTCCGAGGTAAGTATAGCTTATGCACTTGTGTTACGTATATTAGGATAAACAGTGGTATTACAAATATATACTAAAATATTTGAAATTAACATCCAGACACAGAACAAACACAAGTATTCATCACATTTATGTTTGTCCTAAGTGGGGACAACTCTCCCACAACTCTTGGCGCAGGGGCAGGATCACTACTGAATGCGCCATCGAGCCAGTCTTAACATGCATATTTGACGATGATTACTTTTCACAATTTTAATAATAATGTCCTCCTAACCGATATCGGTCGCGGCGGCCAATATCAATGAGGATAAGCCACAATTTACCATTTTACCATTTCACAATTTACCATCTAACCCAACTCAATCAATTCTATTCTCAGTTGGATGCGGTTTGAAGATCTTATTGATCCTTGGACTTTGAATAACCCTAACGGGAATGCAGGCGTGACGGCATGTATTTTGTTAGTATGTAAGTAAGTTACGAGAATTCTAGTGTCTCTAATGATATCAGCACACTTGCCCGGATCGGCCGCAACTTTCTACGCAACCTACTATTTCCCGGCGGCTCCGTCTGCTTCTCGGAAGGCGATATCGTGTCGCCACGTCCCCAGTTTCACGTCCACAGGCGATAAGTGGCGTAATTTCGACCGCGCTGGGCGCTTGTCGTAACTCAATAAATTACAGTGAGAAATCTCGTGTTTTGACCTTTCAAGATGGTGAGCGCGCTTTCATATTTTTTCGTTGGGTTTCAAATATTTGGAGTTGTTGTTGAAAGGAAGAACGGAATCTTGTGTTAACACTTGGTTGTGTAATGAGTCTTTGTCTTTTTTGTTTAATTGCAACCGGACTTGTTTGTTGTTTGCGAGTATTCAAGGTATTGTTTTTTTGAAAGTTTCATGGATTTCGTGGAAGCTGGTAGGGGTTCATAACGTTTTTCCAAAAACGATCTAACTAACTAACTAAACTTCACGCCACTTCCCTAGCGGGGTAGGCAGAGAGAACCGATCGCCATGTGGCACGATCCTTACACACCTCACTCGCCTCTTCAACATTCATAATCCTTTTCATACAAGCTCTACAGTTTTTATGACTCATAACATCACCTTCTGTTAATACACGACCAATCTGGTCGTGGTAGGTGAGCCTGGGCCTTCCGCGGCTCCTACATACTTCCACTTTCGCATTGTATATCTGTTTAATCAATCTTTCGTCATCCAGTCTTTCCACATGTCCGTACCACCGGAGCATGCCTCTTCTTACCTTGACTCCGACGCTGTCCTTCAGAAACGAAATATTTAAATATCAAGAACGTGATCGATTTAGCCTCGACCATTTTTTTTTGACTAAATGTGATGGGCTAGCTGTCCCATTGATTCTACCTACCCTGATCTGATATGTAAGTATATAAGCACGTGTTTTAACTGCCTAAACATATTATCTCGGCCATTCATATCCTGTAAATAAATCAAATTTTTTTAATCATTGAAAGAACTTAATGTTATATTTCCGTGTCGTGTGGTATGATTTAATTGAAAAAGTTTAAATCAATAATGTGTCATATTGATTGTCAAACTTTGCAGAAGTTGTCAGGGCTTAAACATCTTAAATAAGTTTTTTATTGAAGAACTTTTTTCCATTTCTGTTACGAAAAAGTTTACGGATAAAAATGTCACTTGCGCGAATGTCAACGCGTTGAAGTCTTTTTGTTTTGGTAACGGTTGCTCTACTAAGTTAACGTATCTTTACAGAATATGCGTTCTGGAAATGCTCTATTTGAACCCGTTCTATATTTTATTTAACGGATTTAAGCGTATTTTATTGATTTTACTGGTTATGAGTGCTTTGAAGTGATACACTGTGTTATAAATTTTCTCAACATACACAACATTGGGACAAAGAGATGTTTCATTTTAAAATACGCTTATGCATATAGAACAACAACAACAACAACATAACATCACGCCCATAATCCCCGAAGGGGCAACCGGCCCCTTTAGCCACATTCAGCCTAAAACAAAACTGGACTGGGTTAGATGGAAAATTGGGAAAAAGTAGAGACAAGTGGCTATCTTGTCGCCTACTCAATCACATACCCAAAAGCCCATATACCATTAGTCGCCTTTTACGACATGCTAGGCAAGAAACACAGATGGCACATTATTTTTAAGTCCCAGACCAACATGGGACAATGGGCTTGGTTAGATGTATATAGACTTTAAATTATATTGTTACAATCATACACGGCATCTGAATACTATTGCATACCCGTTATTCGTAGGATGAATATCTATATAGCACAATTTAAAGCTCGCTCTTTGTTTGTGACTAGTTTAAAGTTTATGAAAACATGGGAAGGTTTGCGAGACCTGCAGCACGCGACTCACAGCATTAACTACTGTTCGATTAGGCGGTACTGAAAATCGTTTTTGGGTTGGGATCTATGTTTTCAAGGCCGTCTTTACGAGGCTGAAACATCGGACGCTTCGCTCTAACATAACTATGTATATTCAAATCTCTATCTACACTGTGCGCTTGTTAACGAACTAGAAACGCCAATTTGTTATGGATTTCTACGCGTGCCCAGAGCGCCGTTTCAGTAATGAGTTTACCAGACAATTAGTACTGTCCGGTATTAACGGACATTAATACACCGGAGACCGATGACCGCCGCGGGCAACTGTCAGTCACCTGCACCACATTACCTGAACCCTCCCACAGTATAAGATCTAAAACAAACATGTATACCCCGCGAGGGATCTAACTATATTGGTCGAGAAATCTCTATGCCCTATTCATTTGCGTTGTTAAAATGATTGACACATTCAATTAGCTAGGTGACCGCCAGACCTCCCATCAGGTTCGAAGCTATTAAACACACCAATTTCATTTGACCTTCCTCGACTTTAGTATTCTTCCCTTCCAGTTCCACTTGCCTTTTAGAACTGAGGGGGGAAGAAGGTCAGGTTGTGTTGGTTGCTGAAATGCGGGGTTATAGCTTTGTCTCATGGTTTGACTGTATTCTGCAATTATTGCGGATAGCGTGTCTCCAGTTTAATAGGCCTTTCAACATTGCTTGCGACGAGGAGTTGATGTGAAAATTGGATTAAACAATGGCGCGGTCTGCCTGGCGCGTTTAACTTTGTGCATGCAGTTGTTAATCAAAAGTAGCGTATTGAAACATTAATAGGCTAAGTAAGTATCAAGATGTATTTTATGAACTACTTTTATAGAATTAAATAGTTCAAATGGTTATCGTCATTCTCTATACTTAGTTAAACATTCGTTTTCATAAATATCTTAAGAGTAAATTGTCAAGATTTAGTTTATATTATAGGCGGTATCGGATATTTACTATTTCTAACCGAAAAAAACTAAGTTTGATAATTGTATAAAGTTCTGACAAGTGGCTAGTTCGCGTTATTACAAATATTTTACTACATTTTACTAACTTTATATAAGAAGCTGACTGTGTATTTTGATTTACTTTGTGTATCTGTGTGAGAGCTCAGTCCGCTACAAAAAATGTATTTAGACGGTTGCTTTTAAATAAAATGGTTTTAATTCTAAAATTCTGTTTTAAAACCGGCTTAGCGCGTGTCTGTCTAGCGCATGAAGAGTTCCGTACAATTATCCTTACAACATTAGATACTAAACAACTAAATATTCTGTGAATATTTCAAGTGTCTACCTGTTGCCGTTATTAATATTGAGAAAAAAAAGCCACAAAAAATCACGTTTGTTGTATAAGAGCACTCGTTAATTTTTTTTCTGTTTTTAGTATTTGTTGTTATAGCGCCAACAGAAATACATCATTTGTATAAATTTTAAGTGTCTAGCTATCACGGTTCATGAGATACAGCCTGGTGACAGACAGACGGACAGCGAAGTCTTAGTAATAGGGTCCCGTTTTTACCCTTTGGGTACGGAACCCTAAATAGTGACCCTCCCTTTCGTTGTCTAACAGTCTACACAACACAAACCAAATACATACATACATATATACATACATACATACATACATACATAACATCACGTCCATAATCCCCGAAGGGGTAGGCCGTGTCAAAGGGGCAGCAGGCACCTTCAACCACATACAGCCGAAAATAAAGCCGGGTTGGGTTAGATGGAAAATTGTGAAAAAGCGGCTAACCTGTCGCCTACACAATCACACATTTACATACACACAATACACATTATTTTTCCGACATGCTAGACGAAAAACATTGTTGGAATATTATTTAGTCCCAGTTAAATAAAGAAACTAAATGGTTATTCCAAGCAGTTTTAAAGGCTGAAAAATATTTGGTCGCATCCACGGACTAGTAAAAAAAGGATGGACTCCGCATTGTCATATTACAGCGTGAAGCCACGTTTATACATGTGTGAGTGAGATTCATAAGGATACCAGATATCGGAAATCTGTCATTTGGAGCGCTTATGTGTGTGACGTAAATTGCGTGTCAAATTGGAGCACCTGCGGAGCTTCAGCGTCTAGTTCGTTGCGCGGAGTCCTTATTTTTTACTAGTCCGTGGTCGCATCATACAATTTGACTTTGCCTACCGCTTCAGGGATTATAGGCGTGATGTTATGTATGTATACAATATGTGTCTTAAAAATTCTTCCAACCACAAGGCCCCAGTTAAAAAAAAAATTTCTTCATTTATTTACCAACTTACCAGACACATTATTATGACTTATTCGCCCGATTACCGAAGTTTAAGCGGAGTTAACCTCTCCCATTACGTATTCAAACAAGAACGCAATCGATTTGGGCCCAACTCGTTATTAAATCAAATCTCGGACACTTTATTTACATTTACAGATACGAGGCGGCTGAGAAAAAAGATAATTTGTTACAATAAATCACTGGCCAGTCATATCTCATGTCGTCTGCATAATCCGGAGCCCTCGTCTCATTAGAATGTTAAATGAATAGAATAAATGTTGCTCCCGCCCGATAAGTGCGGTTGATGCGGAGATGTTGGTAGTGAAAAATAAAGACTCATAAGCGTAGCGGGTACGCAGCTTATAATATTATTGATAGGTCCTTATAGTAAATAGTCCTTGGCACACGAGTTACAGGGAGGGCAGCTTTGTTGTATATAGTGCATATTTATAGAATTTGGGTGATTATATCATTCACATATTTTTAGTGACGTGACTTAAGAAATGTTGATAAGATTATGGGTGATGATGAGTTAAAATATGCAGATGATCGTAACTTCCATGTCCACGTGTAAACCACAGGAAAATTTGAGTATTATGAATGAAAAAAAAAATGATTCGAATCAAATATCATAAGCTAGGACATAGGATACTTTAATTCTAGGAAAAAATATCGATCCTGCCGGACGCGCGGTAACGGCTAACGCAACAGACTAAATTCAATGGATAAGTAAGTAAGTGAAGCGCGGCGGAGGACTGTGTTTTTGATTCTACCTAGTATTTACGACTTCAATTAAACCTAACTGACATAATCAGAATACCTCATTCCACTTAGTGGCAGATAAAACATCATCGATCATAACCAACTTTAGTCATAGCTAATTAACATTCGCTGTTTACGATGCAAGCGAATTTTAGTCCTATGTGTCCAATAAAAAGCGCAATTTGTTAAGACATTTGTACTCGAGTCATGGATGTTTATAAAACGTATTTAAGTATGTCTATCCGTTTACCTAGTATCCATAGCACAAGCGTAAGCTTAGTTTGAAACTAGGGATTTAATGTCTCAGTCTGGAGAACTTATTTATTTTAGTCTAATTTCAGACCTTAGGAGAATCTTCAAATTGAACAAGAAAGTCTACCACAAAAACACTCCACAAAAAATGTTTGGCAGTTGCCCCATCTTCCATCGGAGGGGCCCACCAAATTGATTGAATTTAAATTCTACATTGTATTAGATGTATAATAAGCGCGATAGATCACGCGCCTGGGGGCGGCGGCTACCAGCGCCTGCGCAGATGATTGAATTAGACGCATTCATCATTTAAATGAAGCTGACCTTCTGTCTTTGCGCGTCCTTATTCTGAGAACAAGCTTGGGTGGAGGTGTTATTCGTTGTGTGAATAGACTTTATACTTGTTATTTGGGTTTGAAGTATTTTGTATAATACATTCAACTACAATTTTATACTGCTTGCGGATTAAAGCCGAAATATTATGTTAGATGAGATATATATAGATTTGACTGGCTCGATATGATCGTGATGCAGAACCAGATTTGCCAAATCTTCTGGCAAGTCTGTACATTACATGGAAGTGATTGTCATGACCTTCGTAATCCTGTTAATATGAACCAAGTAGATTTCATCATGATTGATTGTAGGTTTCTAACAGATTATTTCACTCTATTTCAAATTTATTACATTCCATCTTACTCATTTTTATATCGTTTCAGTTTATTTAACCTCAGGTTTCATTTACTTTTGTTTTGTATACAATATTGCTACGGGCATAATTGAGAGCAAATTAATATTTCATAATAGAAATACGGTTAACCTTTTCATTAGCCACCAGAATAGACTAGTCGAAACTTGTGGAGCACTGTAGGGCCGGGGCGCGCCGCGTGACGCCCGCTAGCCAAAGAATCGATTACGATTCGCAGGTGCAAATAATCATGTTTCCAACACAAAAAACCGGTCAAGACCGAGTTGGTCTTAAGTATCTAAGTCTTCGAGGGTACTGTGTTGATTACGTTAGGTATAATTAGTATTCTTTCTTAGTGAGTTAGTTTTCTGAAAAAACATTTTTTTTTTATTTGAACAGGAATTGCATTTTGTATTGTTGCAATAATAATATATAATATTTTGAATAGTTCACGCTCCTCATTCCTTGTTGCACAACGATTTGACTACATTGATAAAATCAGTTAGTATATTTTCACATTTTTACTTAATGATATCTTCTGTAGATATAGATAATATTTCAGTCCACAAATAATGGAGTAATATTCTTTTTTGATATTCATAGTTACTGAAAACCTTTCGCATCGAACTATGCTTAAACAAAAGACAAATTGTTTTATCAAAAACACAAGTGTATTGTTCTCTCCGCATTGCAATTTTGATGGTTTCCTTTAATCATTTCGATGCGGAATCCTAAAAAGAACTGGGACAGGTGCCTTTTTTCCTCCTGATGATGTTATTATATATTAATAAGACGGGATGATCACGAAACCTGCGATGATTAAGGATGCGTCGCGAACATGTAATGCAATTTCTCCGGTGCCTCCAAATGAGTGCTTGATTGCACCTTATAGTCACGCGAATGCGAGTACTAAGTGCAATTATGATTTGGTTTCGAGAAACCAACACGCTATCTGAGGGGGTGTAGAATTAGCATGCTTTATATCAAGGATAGTGGAAGATGGAAAGCGATAATAGGACTTATATTAGTTTTTAAGGTATTTTTGCATATGGAGTCTTGGTTGCGTTAAAAAGTTTTTTTTATTATCAAGGTTCTAACTTAGTGAATAACAAATGTATGTGGCCGATTGTGTGTTAGTGTGTATTTAAAGATGATGTTGGTAATTTTATTTTAGAAATAGTCTGCCAAATCCTTCTGTTGACCGCCAGTCGCGACCAGTAATATATTGGACATATTTATTAAGTACCGTAAATACCAATGTTTGCATTCAGTCAGTTATGTAGCCAAGGGCCAAGGAATTCTGCACAAATTGCTAAGCTTTCGTCATGCTTATAAATATACATATTTAAGGGTGAGAAGTCCCTCTTCTGCTTTTTTAATGATGATGAATATATTTCAAGCCATCATCGAAAGTTCTCTTGGAAAAATGTATACCTTATTATTCTAGTGCAAGTTCCGTTTTAGATTTATTGGTCAGGGTCCGAGTGCCCCTTAATCTCGAAGGCCTCAATGCACGGCTCCACCTACCTCCACGGTAGCTACGCCCCTACATTTAGTGATCATAATATAATTATAATGTGATTTAAACACGTCAATGTACCCAATCTACTCAGCCCAACGCTGTATTTGTCCCGTTTTTATATCCTTCCCGAGATATCATCTCACATTGAAACAACTAATCATTTGTGAAATGGGAAAATAAATTATATCTAAACTCGTGTCCGCGCGTGCCCTAATCGCCACTATCGCTTTTTACGACAAAAGCCGCGGTAAAAACATTACTGATTGCAATTGGAGCAAGGAAATAGCACCAATAATAGCTGATGTAAACACGCTGGTACTGATGCGACGTCGTGTCCATAATATGAGACGGGACAGGATACTTATTCATTCAAAAGGCATCGAATAAAAAGAATGAGGATTGTAAAATGTATTTTGTTTTATACCTCATTTACAATTGGTTTTCGGAGTGCATGTTTATGTAAGCGTCATTTGCACTTTTTGGCCGGTCGAAAGTAATATGAAAATTGCTATTTCAGTTCAGTGAATGGTTAAAAAGTAAATGAATTGATTCTGCAGGTTGTATGCTACAGTCTCTGTAACGGTCCGAATTCTATAAGGGCAAAGCTTGTATTGAATAATAATAGTGCACAATCTAATTAATAATATCATAAAAAATAACTTTTCAATCTTATCATATAACTGAAATTATTACAAATTATAGCAGCCAATAACTATGTTTAGATTTTATCTATTCCAACTGGGATATTGGAGGCGAAATCAAATCAAAGGGAGATATGTTATATCTTTGTATGTAACCAAAACTGATTAGTTATAAACTCAAACGTCACAAATACGCTAAGTATACCCTTTCGCATACACTTCGATGTCGGTATCCACCACAAAAAGGACCCGACCGTTTCATCACAATAAAATTGATAAACAAACATATTTATTAAGGGTACGACGTAGAACAATACGTCCTGCCGAAAAGCGAGTTGCGTTACAATAAATTTGTGCGGTAATTATTTGGTGAGCGGCGTCTCAAAGCGCAGGCGCGGACGCGTGTTGATTTTCAGTTTATTTCATTAGATCGCGCTGCGGGGTGCGCGTGCGCCGCGCCGCAGTAGGGTAGCCTCGAGGGTGCCGCGGTACTTATCTAAATGGGATCTACGCTGATACTTTAAACAGCGTACTTTGTAGGTGTATGTTTGCAAGTATGTTTGTAGGAAATAGTTATAGAATTTTTAACAGTTAAGTTAAGGCTTTCTTGTTTTATTCTGGACTAGCCGTTGTCTGCGATGTTGTCTAAATATATATTAAATTATTCAAAGCTGGTTTTCAGATCCATTGTTCGTTTTCTGATTGTAACACCACACAACCTGTACCAAAATAAGCTCTTCGTTTTTAATACATTTATAATTCCAAATATAAGTAAATCTATAGGATACTGCTAGTAATACACTCTAAGGTTACATGTGCAGTACGTCTACAATTCTATTAGAAAAGAAGGCTTTATAATTTGGGTTGGAATGTGCCCATTAAACTTAGTTTGTTTTCTTTTTTAAATAAGTAGTTATAATAGCGCGAAATAACCAATAAGTATAATTTTTCTGTTAGAGTTTTAATTGCAATAAAATAAATCGAAATCGAAAAAAAGGCAATCGTATTTCCGCAATTTAAAATCGATTTGAAATATCAAATTAGACTTTTGCCCGTCAAGGCCATTATATTTGCAGCCATGACTAAACATAACATTTATTTGCAATAATAGATACAGCCAATACAAAAGGTATCCTTGGTAGTCAATCATGTATTACGATATACGACTTTATATCAAGCGATCAAATTATATGTATTATTTTTTAATATCCTTCATATAATTAATGACTGACTTTGATAGTGATGTTAATGAGTGAATAGTGCAGTAAAAATAAAGGTAGTTTATTATCGCTATCTTCCGTCTTTATCGTCAGAGCAGCTCAAAGTTATTTCGCATTTACACAACTATATATACTATATATATAAGTATTCAAAGTAAGTAAGTATGTATATTATTAGTAACGATTAGATTTCGATAAGTCTTATGGCCACCCTACAAAACGCCATAGGGTTCACCTGTCCGTTTAAAAATCGTAAAATATGGCATTTTTAATGAAGCAACCTTTTCAATTTTCGGCTTTACGGCTTTTATCGGCGTCACATCGCCCTTAATCAGACTCATTTGCTTGTTTCCAAAAGTTTTTGTTGTTTCTTTCTTGATTCTCGTTTAACGGCCGGCTTGATTACCTTTCTTTTTTAATTTTGAAATGTGGACGTTTTCAAAATTATACGGTAATTGAAATTTTGTAAACGTTTCACGTGTGTTTTTGGTATGTTCTTAGTTGGTGGTTTAAGGCGTCTTTCCATTAGCTAGACGATAACGACACGGCCACGTTAAATATGAAATGCGACAGTTAGTTTTTGTTACTCTCTTACTTTATAACTTATTTACTGATTTTAAAAAATCTATTTCTATTTAACGGGATATTCAAAATATACGTACGCGGAAAAGGCCGGAAAGGAAACATATACCTTATAAATATTAAAACTCCTTAAACTCTTCTTACCGCTTTGGGGTTTACAGACGCGATTGCATGTTGGGAATAGGTAAGAAAGAAACACTTCTTTGATGTTTAAAGATCTTTATTGTAATTTGACAGCCTGAGGAGATATAGGCGGAGGAGATATAGGAGCATTCTTCATTCATCTAACCCAGCCCATTGTCCCGTGTTGGTCTGGGACTTAAAAAGAATGTGCCAACTGTGTTTCTTGCCTAGCATGTTGTAAAAGGCAACTAAGGGTATATCGGGTTTTGGGTGTGTGATTGTCGAGTCGACAAGCTAGCCACTTGTCACTACTTTTTCAATGTTCCATCTAACCAAGCCCATTTTTATTTTTGGCTGAATGTGGTTAAAGGGGCCTGCTGCCCCTTTGACTCTGCCTACCCCTTCAGGGATTATAGGCGTGATGTTATGTATGTATGTATGTATGTATGTAGATATAGGAGATATAGGCGGAAGGACGCTCAAACCTGGCATCAAACAATCAATTCATAATGACATGAACCATTTTCAGCTTATCGTGACGTTGCCGCGCGTCTAGTGGAGAGACGCCCGTTTTATATTATAACTAGTATAATAACTATGTAGTATAATTATTAGTATCTATAATCAGGCACGTCACTAGGGTCGTTACGAGCTGTTTATGATTTTCTATTAACGTTAAAAGCTGTTACGATCACGTATTTGCTTAGTAGTGTTAACTATGCAAGTTGTAGTGGTCGCTTACTTCATGTCGTGCATGTCCCGGAATGGGACCTCCTTATTTTACAATTGTATTTTAAATGGTTTTCCTTTTTATTTTGACTTAGTGTGTCACTTGTTCTTTAGCTGTTTTTTCCTAATATATTAAATAAATAAATTCTTCAGACTGACACACCAATTCCCTAGTCCCAAACTAAGCTTATAAGCTTGTGCTATGGATACTAGGTGAACGGATAGACATACTTAAATACGTTTATAAACATCCATGACTCGAGTACAAATATCCATGTTCATCACACGAAATATTTGCCCCTAGCGGGATTCGAACCCGCGACCCTTGGTTTCGTGGCCAGGGTCTCTGACCACTCGACCAACGGGCCAGTCGATATTACGTCTATGTTTCCACCGGCGTTTTATTAATTTTTATATAAATCTAAATTCTAAAAAGCATTGCTTGAGTCGTCTTTTATTTAATGATAGTTTGAATGAGTTGGTACGATTGTCAAATAATAATAAATACAAATATGGAGGTGGCGGTAGCTTAGATTAGCTTAGTTAGATGGTGCCTTAGATGCCCGGTATACTAGCCCAAATTTAATATTATATAATATATAATATTTGTAAGTGATTTTTATCGATCTTTCATTTAATAGCGTCTTGTCTAAAAAATTAGCAGCCAGCACTAGTTTTAGGTGCTGTTCGTGGACAAAAATGTAAAAATAAATTAAAATTCACGAACAGCACCTGCCAAAAATGTCGATAGATGCTGTTCGTGCAGATGCTATTTGGGCAGATGCTCTAAGTGGAGTACGTCTTACATTTCTACCAGCTTAATATTTCCAAAAAAATAGTGGGGCATATTTACATAACTCTTATTTAATTTTCTAACGTAACTTCTTTCTGTTGATTGCATGGACAGCTGTAGTCTGTCATCAAGAATCAGAATAACTAAATCTAGGCGATTGTCAAAGCGGGTCTAATCCTAGAAAGATGATGATGGAAGATCTAAAACTTTTTCGTTGCGTTACAATCAGAAATAAAATTGTAATAATAGCTTTGATCATGATCGAATCAAGTTGCAAGGACTCATGTTTTCTAGCACCGTTAGTGTTATTTTTAAAGAGGGTTTTTCATACTATTAAAGGCTAAATCTATGTTAATACCTACATCAAACGAGCTATTTTTTTTGTGGAGATTTGAGGTTAAGAAACGCTTGCTCCAGGAAAAAGGGATTCTGTCCGACAGCAGCCGAACCCGTGGCCGCTCTTGTCAATCGCGTACCGATGACGACTTCATACGCGCTAATGATGCAGCCACTAACGGCCTTTTTGCACTTTCAGCACTCTCCAGTAATAACTTTCCTATGGGTAATGTCGTAGCGTAATTTATTATGAGATGTGCGCAAATCTCACGTTTTTCTAACCGCGCGTAAGTATTCTAATGCCATTCACACATTTAAATACGAATATGGCAGGTATGCGGGGTACAAATCGATTTTATTCTCATCATTTGTATTTATTATTCTTAAGTCGAGATTATGTGGCACATACATCATAATTATTGAACACGGAAATGAAGAGATCTTGTGAAAAAGGTGGATAGTACGTATAGTGGGACAGAGATGAGTGGTGTTGATATACTTATTCCGTTACGTGAAATAATATACTACCCGCATAACAGCAATGCCTGTCACGTTGTATGCTCGTGAATATACTATGTCTTAATATATATATTAAAAACTAGCAGCGCCCCGCGGTTTCACCCGCATAGTTCCCGTTGCTGTAGCAATATGGGGATAAAATATAGCCTATGTTACTTCCGGATAATGTAGCTTTCCAATGGTGAAATAATTTTGAAAATCAGCACAGTCGTTTTTGAATTTATTCATTACAAACATACACACACAAAAAACAAAAATACAAAACTTTCCTTTTTATAATATTAGTATAGAAAGAAAATCCATTTATAGCACTAAAAAGCATACATCCTAAGCACTGTTGTAAGCTTTAGGATAAAGCTTATTTAGTTTTTTTTTATCCCTACATAAACCTTCTTCCAGCACTCAATAAGACTCACAAAATTCAAAAAGTACATTGCTTAAAAATCTACTTATTTTTCAAATCAAATAGTTCTATTGTTTAGGGACATATTATTTTCTTTAGAGCTAATAAGACAAAGTCTGTACTCAAAGAGTATATATAAATGGGAACAAAGGTTTTACCGACGGATGTTTGATATCGTTAGAAGCCTTGCTAATAAAGTAGAAGTTATCATTAAGTTACATTTTAACATACATAGGTACATAACACCACGCCTATAATCCCCGAAGGGGTAGGCAGAAGCAAAAAAGAGGCAGCAGGCCCCTTTAACCACATTCAGCCAAAAAAAAAAACTGGGCTGGATTAGATGGAAAATTGAGAAAAAAAAGTAACAAGTGGCTAGCTCGCCTACACAATTACATACCCAAAACCCGAAATACCATTAGTCGCCTTTTACGACATGCTAGGCAAGAAACACAATTGGCACATTATTTTTAAGTCCCCGACCAACACAAGACAAACACATTTTAAAGTCAAATTTAACAAAAAGCTAGCAACACACACAACTTTCGCATCTCCCAAGACCAGTTCGTTAAACCTTCGTCTAAAAACAATACGGTCTATTCAAATATTAATACACGACTCGTAAATTAGAATAATAAATTGGTTAACATATCTCATATAAAACAGCTACGGGGCTAACAAAACGATAAACTATGTGTATAACAAATGAGCCGGTAAGAAATTGAATGGTCCATTCTTGTTTTAATAACGTTGTATTTTTGTTGTAATATCCAATTATGGGAGCTCGAAATTATTTCGACTTTTTCTTTCGTTTAGGGGTAACTCTCTTGAACTAATTAATGATTTCCTCCCAGTGGGGTTCAGGGTTGGTGATTCTAAATCCTTTGAGTAAGTGTTAATTGCGAAGATATACTGGACTAAGTATATAAAATAGGTATGCAAATCTGTTAAGGTTTATGATTTGGTATGAGGATATTTTCTATTAATCATAATATATTGTGGTTTTTCTACTTTAAGCGTGCTAACTAATATAAACAAGTTATTGGTTCTGTACTTTATATATGTACATTATGACGCGCATTTGGTAGTGACCCTGCCCCATGCGTAAGAGTTGTGGGTTCGATCCCCACCCAGGGATACTTGTGTTTGTTCTGTGTTTGGGAGTTAATATTCAATATTTAAGTAAATATTTGTAATACCACTGTTAATTTTGATATCCGTAACACAAGTGCTTAAGCTACTTACCTCGGAGTCAGATCAATGTATGTGATGTTGTCGGATATTTATTATTATTATTAATTACGTGTATTTAAAAAAATCGATTAACCTTTTATTGCATTATTTACTTAATTTTTAGTTTTCCTGTCTAATCTAAGATTTAAAATAAATAAAATTAGGGTAATATCAAATTCCGATGTCAAAAACAGTAGTTACTTTAGACCTTTCAGCATCCAACGACTAAACATATTATTTCATTGACATAGAGCTCTTATAACACCATTGTCCACAGTTCATTGTTAGATTCTTTGATAGCGATCATCTAGAGGCAGCCCTGGTCGGTGTGCGCCGGCGCACCCAGCGGGAGCCAAAAGCATTTGTTGGCGGATCCGCGGCCCCGCCCACAGCTCGGCCGCGACCTTCCAAATCCGAGGACTAGTCGACTCGGCTGTTAATCTGATTTATTATTTGTAATTTATAAGCAAACAACGTTATGTAGACAAATTGTTCAGGTTTAAACTTACGAAGATATTTTCTATGTAATACTAGCTCTTGTTCGCGACTACCTTCATGTAATTTTTCAAAATTAACTCAATAAACAGTACTGTTCCGGATATAACCCCGTTTTAGTAACAAAATAGATAAAAGTTGGCGGTATTTGTAATACGTACGTATAACCACTGACTTTAATGTATTTGAATGTCCAGGTTGGAAATATGGATGCGTCAATAGTTGTCTATAATTCCGGTTTCAACATCTTAATGTTAGTAGGTACAACAAAAATAGTCATTTGCACGTCTAGTATGTCTAGATTTCTTCACTATATTTCCTTTACCTGAAAATTGTGTAAGCTTTAAGCTACCAGTGGTTTAAAACAATAATAATAGGTAGGTAATGTGAGATGAAAATATAGATCTGATCTGTTCTTTAATGTTTTGATGAGGTGTGACTGCCTCGTTGGTCTATTGGTAGCATGCGCCGCCTAAGGACCAAGAGGTCCCGAAGTCAAATCCCGGGTCGGACCAAGAATTTATGGCTGGTTATTTTAATATTACTCAGTTACAGTCCGTAGTCAGAAAGTTGTCGGTTTAATCACCCCCGTGCCTCGGAAAGCACGTTAAGCCGTTGGTCCTGCGCCTGACCTCTCTCTGGTCATGTCGAATTGCCGTCTCACCGGACTATGAGAGTGAAGGAATAGAGAGTGCACCTGTGTTTGCGCACACACTTGTGCACTATAAAATCTCCTGCGCAGTTGGCTAGTCCTCATTTAGATTGGCCGCCGTGACCGATATCGGTTAGGACGACATTATTTACATAACGTTTTCACGTTATCTCTCTATACATCGTCTCATGTTGGTCGGGAACCTAATTTACCCACTGTGTTCCTCACCTAGAATGTCGTAAAGGCGACTAATCGTGTATTGGGTTTATATTATAGAGGCGACGAGCCACTTGTTGCTACCTTTTTACAATTTTCCATCTAACCCAACTCAGTTTTAATTTTTAGCTGAATGTGGTTCAATAAGCTAATCACTATCGCTATATTTAAAGGCGTGATAAATAAATAAATATCAGACTACATAACATATATTGATCTGACTCCGAGGTAAGTAGCTTAAGCACTTGTGTTACGGATATCAAAATCAGTGGTATTACAATTAAATACTTAAATATTAAATATTAACACCCAGACACAGAACAAACACAAGTATTCATGATACGAATGTTTGTCCTAGGTGGGGATCGAACCCACAACTCTTGGTGCATGGGGCACGGTCACTACCGTATGAGCCATCGAGCCAGCCGATGGTGTTGATATGTATGGCTGTATATCATACATATATCAGAAACATCATTACGTCGTACCAAAAGAAAGAATCGACTCCCACATTCTCACAACGATTGTTTCCAATCTAATTAATTACAAACGTTTAAGTGGTTTTACAAAAAAATCGTTCCCATCAAGATCCCTGCTCGTGATCGTGATCTAGCCACCATTATGCGCGGGCGCATGTTGAGATAAATCATTGTGGCGCTTCTTGATCCTTATTGGATGCAGCGTGATTGATGGACGGGGATCGGCGCAGGCGCAGCCGCGGTGACTGACGCGTAACACGGTGATTGGCTTGTTTGTATTGATCGGGATTCGTAATTCGAATATTTGCTTTTTAAATGTTACAGCGAAATGGAATTGTGCTTGTCTGATTTTTTGTCTTTGAAAGATGATGTTTGTTGAAGTGTGGTGATAGCTTAGTGGTCAAGGAACAGCGCAGCGTATCAATGTGAGGCATGTTGGTTCCATCTAGAGGACTAATATCCTTCTGCATTAGTATAATCTAAGAGCTGGTACATACTACTTTTCTCGGCAGTAAGGTAAGCTTCATGAATCAACTTGTTTCTCTAGGGATGAAAAAGAGCAGATGAAATGAAATGAAATAATTGAAATGAAATAATTTATTCTGCAAGATAGTAGTCGCATCCCAGAATCACGGTTCACGGGCATCTTGAAGACCGTTGCAATTATCGCGCAATAAGAATGAGCTTCAAAGAAATCAATAGTGAAAACAGTTTTTTATTTCGATAGTGCTTATATTTAAATAAAACAAAATATTTCATAAATATTTTAGCATTATACGTACTTCTCCTAAACTATAGTCCTAGCTAGATTGAACGAGTTTAATTGAACAATCGACGTCAAAATTAACTGAATGAATGAAAGAAACGTTCCCGACGCATGAGTCAGTCGCAATAATCCAGCAAGTGTTTGTCAATAAATCTTAGACTAAACAAGGGCGTTCACCCATTCGGTGCGGTTAGTTCCTCTAACGATCTTTTAACCAAGCAAGTAAAAATCTTTAATTTCGCAAATTAAATTTATTGCTCAAAATCACCAATCATACTTACACATTCGACACGAGACGTCAAGTTATAGAGGCGTGTAGGTTAACCGTGAAAAATTCTCAAGCCAAGTTGTAATAATTCACATCACATGAATGAATGTAAATGGAAAATAATATTTTTTGTTTGTTGGAACAGGTGAGTACCTTTTCTCAGCTGTTGCTAAATCAATTTTCTCGTACGACAATTAAAAAAAAAAACTAGCTTCCTGTCAACACTCCATTTTCTCAATTTGTCGAAAAAGTTTAAATAGTTTTCGTGAAAATGATTTGGTTACTCTTTCAAGACTCAGTGATGCTTAAACGACAAAATTTTAACGTTTTTGTTTTATAAACTTTCTCCCTACCAAGACAAAGAACTATAATTGAACGAGACACCTGAATAACCGAACGAATGATTAATTCTACACAAACTAAGCCTTGGCTGCTAACTAGTGACTTTCTAAATCCGAAAAAAAAAACATCGTTATAATTTCCGCATGCCTAATACCCCTACGACATCGAATCATGAGGCAGGTGTTCCAACAGAACAATTACGAATATTGCCATTGTACGGACGATACGACCACACAGATGGAGGACTAATAAATGAATGTTGCACAAAAACAGTTATAGAGCCCTTATAACTTTGTAACCGGTAGCTATCAACCGGCATAAAGAAAATTAGTTAGTTAAATAGCCGATGCTATTTTATGACTTGCAGATCTTCATCTTTATTTTATTTATATAGTAATTTAGCATTATGCTGGAATTTCAATAAGTGCTGTAATTACTGAGATTAGCGTTCATATAATTTTATATATTTATGTTAGCTTAAAATTGCAAAGCCCTCCTTAGAATATAACGGGTAGCCTGAGAGTTTCTTATTTTCTATGTTAAAATACATATTATATAGAGTTATATTTCAATAGAGAAGCAAGTATAGGATCATTCTTATATGGTAACCAAGTAGAATAATGGTACCTATCATACATTTTAATATTGTTTTGTTGGCCGGTTATTTGACAGGATTTTAACCTCTCATTTTAGTACTGACAGTTATACAACACAAAATATATTTTCTTATAGCTTCAAGCTTCACTCAAACATCTATACTATATATTTAATCTATCAGTGTCGTTAATGACGTCACTGGTAGCTGTTATTGTGAATGTATCGATGCGAGCAGTTAGCGTATAGTCGCGATTGGGTGAATCGAATAATTGCCGCTTGGGCGTGTCCCTGCTAACGAGATATGCCGTCTTCGTGTTTGTTTAATTACCGGTGGCCGCCCCAGCAGCCGCGCCTACCATCGCAATGTTTAAGGCCTTCTCGAAATGTGAAAGATTGTTCTCAGATAGAAATTGCAATCCAGCGGAATTTGCTGGATCTAGCAGATCAAAAATTGTGCTGGACTCAGCTGATTGCTTGATCCAGCATTTCAATCTCTCGCCGAATGGGAATAGTACGGCACCCCCTTCTATTCTATGGCTGAAGCATTCCCCATGACACTTCCACTCGAGCGATGAGGGGTACCGCAGTGTTTTAGTGGGTATACTCCGGCCATCTTGGCCGGAGCAGGGGCCCACTACTCAAGGGCCCCCGGGGGTCCCACATACCACCCTGCCCCCCGGGTAGGGTGATGGTGCGTAATGCATTTCACCGCGTAAATAAAAGAATTTCAATCTCTATTAGGGATTGAAATCCAGCCGCGTTGAACCAAGCCTTGTCGGATCAGCCCAGCTTAAATTGTGCTGCACCCAGCTGAATTGCTTGATCCAGGGTTGCAGTCCCTACTATCAGCATCTTTACAGCTAGTTAATTCTATTGAAATGAAATGAAATGAAATGAAATGAAATGAAATGAAATGAATTTTATTTCCGTAGGCCTCCAAAAAGCATTTGTAAATAATCAAGTAATAGGTACAAAATAGAACAATTTGAATATACCACCGATTCGTAATGTCGCATCTGCCGAGAAGAAACCGGCAAGAAACTCGGAACTCGGTAAACTTTATATTCCGAATCGCAATTATCTCGAGTCGATATATACATGCTGGTCACCCAAAAGGTACAACATAGGTCATCAAGAGCTCATTCACATGCGTTGATGATCATGATCCTAAGTCACGTGGGACCCACTACTAAGGGAGGGAAGAAACACAGTTGGTAGGTTAGTAAATTTTTTTTAAATCGCAGACCAATATGGGAATGTTATTTTTTTGTAGTTAATAGTAACTAAATTTCTTTGCTAGGTCCATCACTGACAATGTCGTGTAATAGGCAAGATGACTAAAAAATTCTGTTTAATCCGTCAGTTAGAATTTAAAACATATTGAATACGTATTTTTTTATTTATTTGTCAAACAAACATTGACGAAGATACAATGCATTCAAGTTGCGCATGACGTCACCCTTTTGTACTATTTTTACTCCAAAACTTTGATGCTCTTAATCTTTGTGCTTTTTTGGTAATTTGATAAAGCCAAAAATATGTGTCTAGTATTTTTGTATAATCTAACTGACGGTCTAAATAGAATTATAGTTTTTTGACGCACTCATCATCCCTATTATATTGTTTGATGTAAAATTCAAAAAATTCAAAATTCAAAATTTCTTTATTCATGTAGGCCTTAAAAAGCACTTATAAATCGTCAATTTTACAAAATCTTAAGAGCAATGTGAATCTACCACCGGTTCGGAATGCTGATTCTACCGAGAAGAAACCAGCAAGAAACTCGGTAGTTACTCTTTTCAGCGTCAAAATATACAGTTTTCTTTTAAATGTTTTAAACCAAATCATACAATCAATGACTGCGGGAGATGACATAATATGATTACTTACAATAAAAGTGTAAGATTAACCAGAGCAGATGTAATTTTTCATGTCAATATTACAGACTTCGAAAAGTGTAATTTTTCATGTCAATATTACAGACTTCGAAAGGTAAACAGGAGCGACACTATTTCAGAGCCTTTCTAAAACGATACACGGTGTAACACGCAAATGCTACGTTCCTCTTATCGATATTAACCGGAATCAATTAATTACCGGAATTGATTAGCCCGGGGCGTGCCCGGCTAACGAGATGTGCCGTTTTCGTGTTTGTTTAATTACTGGATGCCGCGCCGCAGATGCGGTCCTCCCCCCTCTCCCCCTCTATTGGTATCGAAAATGGCCGCTATGGTGCCGGTTTTTGTCGATTGTTCTTCGTCCCATGTTGGTTTGGGACTCAAATGTACCAACAGTGGTCCTTACCTATCAAGTTGTGAAAGGCGACTAATGGTGTTTTGGGTTTTGTCACTACTTTTTCGCAATTTTCCATCTAACTCAACTGAACTTTATTCTTGACTTGAATTTGGTTTGTGGAGCCGTTCCTTGGCCTCACCATCAAAAATGCAATCCCCGAAGGTGCCTACCCTAAAAGCGTGGTTCCTCCATGTTCTCCGATTAAGTTTGGTTCCAACGATTTAGCCAATGTTGCTAATCCTTTTTTACGAAGGTAGTAGATAAATTACAAAAATTCCAAAGAATTGTCAAATTAAGAAAGGAAAATCGGTAGATCTACCTATCATATTTAATGGGTGCTTATAAATTGTACGAAAATTAATTTATAATTTTTTCCACGATTTAATTAGCGTAGACTTCAACCAAACTCGAATATGAATTTGTAACAGTACAAACAAACAAACATAGCATCACGGTCATAATCCCCTAAGGGGGATTGTCAAAGGGGCAGCAGGCCCCCTTAACCACATTCAGGCAAAAACTGGGCTTGGTTAGATGGAAAATTGTGAAAAAGTAGTGACAAGTGGCTAAAACAATATGAAAAAATTACTAGAAGACATCCTATATGATTAGTTGTGTAATTATGTGCTAAATGTGAGTTAAACATTTTGTCGGTACATACATACATCATGTCTAGCCTTTTTCCCATGGGGGTAGGCAAAGACCAGTCGATAAAGTCTAAAAACGATTTAAAGTTTACTACGGCTCTTTATAACGTAAATTCTGATAAATTATTCAACCTTTTAAGAAGATAGATGCATTACACAAAATGAATCGATAAAGGTTAACAAATACAAAGCATTTGTAAATTGTGGTAATAAGAAAATGTATTTTTAACAACACTGACATGCTTGTTAGACCACCACTATACAAGAATTTAAATTAGGGCTCATGTTGCAAAAACTGTTATAAGACATTTGTAAATGACCGCCTGGATCAAATATATGATAATCTATGACCAGCTATAAACTAGGCAATGTTCTACAAAACCTCATACTGTGAATAAATGAACCTTTTAAAATACTACAATTATTCATTATACATACGAGTATATGGTCTAACTGATATTCTACGAATATTATAAACGCGAAAACTTTCATGAAATTTAACAATACATACGTTATCTAATAGGGTAGATGAACATCACCTCCTTCCGTTTGTCATGACCCTGGATCTCTCTTTACGTATTTTCAACACTCATTAGCCTTTTTTAGGGTTCCGTACCCAAAGCGTAAAAACGGAATCCTATTACTAAGACTCCGCTCTCCGTCGGTCCGTCCGTCCGTCTGTCACCAGGCTGTATCCCATGAACCGTGATAGCTAGACAGTTGAATTTTTCTCAAATGATTTATTTCTGTTGCCCCTATATACTAAAAACAGAATATTTGAGGGCTCCCATACAACAAACGTATTTTTAATGCCATTTTTTGCTCGATATTGGTACGGAACCCTTCATGCGCGAGTCCGACTCGCACTTGGCCGGTTTTAAAACTTAACATTTAATAATTTCTAAAGAAGTAGGTAATAAAGTTGTATAGAAAAAAAAACCAGTAAGTGAAAAAATATCGACATAATCTTTAAAATCTTCCAAAAATATACTTTCAATGTGGAACTCGGTACGAAGAGCCGGGGAGACTGGTGGGTCTTTGCAGTCCAAATACCTGGAAGTTGGAGCCTCGGATGTTAGCTAATGCTTAATAATCACTTTAAGTACATAAGCCGCACGAAATTATCGTTAAAGTCAGTTTCATCAAATTATCTAACTGTACTCTACATACCTTGCCGACAGTTCGTTAAACCCCCAATAAATCGTCCATTTCATTAAAACACCAGTTTATTCCATAGAAATTGAAATAAACAACGTTCGTCATACTATTATGGTAGAATTCAATTTGCGTACCATAATTAACACTGCACATTAATGGCCATCCATATTCATAATTCATAAATATCTCTGACTAATTGCGTAATTGCCGAGTTACGTAACTTGTGAGGACAAATACGCGTAATTTTTCATAATCAGACGGCAAGGTGTATTATCCGACATAGTTGTATAGAGCTTGGCATTAGACAGAGAAATTGCTTCGCTCGTAAACTTGGCTAGCAAGACTGACTGAAGGTCCGAAGATTGATGGGTTGTTAATACTTTGGTTTACAATTAATTGTTTATTAATTGCTGGTTTCGTTTTTAATTTTCTATTATATGTTTGCTGTGCAATTTTGCATTGATGTAAAGTAGCAATTTTTATTTAATTTTTATTTTTTGTTGATGATGTCTTTAAAAGTTAATCAAGGAAAGTCAAGTTTCATGTACGTTTTAAAAGGTTATAATTTATTATATCGTTGTAATAAACGAGTTAAATATATTCATAGGGCGGACTTAGAACGTATTTCTTATGAATATTGTACTCGCTTTGGAAAGAGGGAAAAAGTTATCCACAAGGAGTTAGTATAATCTTAAGTAACTGAAAACTATCAACATATTGTCAATATTATTAATAATAAATAGAATACAGTAAAGTTATGATTATATAAGGTTTTTAAGCTAAATTGAACTTGTATCTGTTAAGAGTTCCATAATAAGATCAGATCTTGATGAATTAAAATACTATAAATTCCAATAAGAGTCAAATATTTTAGTATAGATATCATTCATTACGAGCACGAGTATCGTAAATATAGTTAACCAATTTATCAGAAACAAAGCCAGTAAATTAGACGACGAATTTATTTTTATCGCATTTAATTTTGTTTCAACTTTCATTCCGCTATTGAATTGAGCTGTCATCGGCCATATTTATCTATTTCTTTATCCCAGAATAATTAAAATGCAAAATGTCAAGTTTATTCTGTGTCCCAAATTTGGAATTCCATAAAAAAAGTCAGAAATCCATAAAAAAGTCCCGACAGGCAAAAATTATGGGTCGTTTTTAGGGCGCGATTATTTCACACGGCCTACTAGATGCTCCATAAAACATACAAAAATGTTATTTCGCCGCGTTTTTTGTTGCCACTCATAATTAGATTTGGCGTGGCAACATCCTTCGAGATAACCTAATGTGCGGTGTAAGTTAAAAAAGATCAGAGGGAAATCCTAAATCTATTTTGGGTTGGATTTTTGACGTAGTGTGGATCAATTAGCATTTACCTATATTCGCTGGCAGATAATATCCTCCTAACCTCACGGCGTCTAATCACAACGGGGATTAACCAACTACACAGATGAGCAATACAGGTGCACTCTCTGTTCTTTTACTCTCATAGTTTGGTGAGACGGTAATCCAACCTGACCGAAGAGAGGTCAGGCGCGGGGGCCAACGACTTAACGTGTTTTCTGAGGCACGGGGGTGATAAACTGCCAACGGCGATTGGCGGTTTTATTGGCAGATAAATAGAGGATTGAATGCAAGTTACTAAATATATAAAACATTATTCATTTAAACTGCATACCTGTTTCTATGCAGATATGTCAACTTCTGGGTAGAAACTGACAAATTAGAGATGAAATAAGATTATGTAATCATCAGCAGCTGCTTATTTAATAAGCAGGCATGTGACATAAGACCATGACAATGATCCAAGCGGGTTGCGACCTTAATCTTCTTTTTAATTAGCCAATCTTTAGGCGAACTGTCTTAGAAATCTTATAGATTATTATAACATTATCTGTAGGTTTGGGAGACCTTGAGAGCTTTCCGCTATCGCTTATGAATTATAGCGGACTATAATGAAAGCCTGTCTGGGGGCGTGTCCACAGATGAGCTGGGGAGGATAAAAATTCGATTACAATTAAATTAACCCAGTATGTATTTATATTTCATTAATAGCTATCTGATTAATTAGCAGCTGTTTTTGTTTTACGCGATGTAAATTGTTAAAGCTAAAAACTAGCAATATATTTTTGCTAGTTTTTATGGCCAGTATTTAGTACCAATAGAAATACTATCAAGTTTAATATTAAAGTATTTCAATTCATATTACTAGTTAAGTTATAGGTGCCTAGTTTTTACTGAGTGTAGACTTGTTAAGGTGAAGTGTATACTAGGCAAGGTAGGAATAGAAGGATATTATGTTGACTTATTAATGATTAGGACATGCGGCCCGGCCCGCCCACGAGGGTAGATTTATATATAGGAAGGAACTACCTACTTTCATGCGCGGAAAAACCAATTACAGAACTATTAAAAACAATACAATTTATACAGTTTTATCGCTGAAAGCGATCTCTTCAACACAAACCCCAATTACAGGTAAATAAAGTATTGAAATAAAGACATTATATTAATAAGTACCTGCTAGTAGTTCGGCGATTAGAGAGAACATTGTGAAGAAACTATATTCAAAAATTATAATTAATGTAAATCCATGGATCAATTTGGCTGGTTAAGCTGGTTCTGCCTAAAAGTTAGAAAGGTAATGTAGCAGTTGATTTGTAAATGGCTCTTTAAATAATGGATTCATGGTGCAAGATACAGACGTCCTTATAATAAACAGATGGGTTTAGTTAGGCACTCTACCTATTGGATTTTTTCAACATTACTCCGTGAGCAAAAGGCTTGGCTTGGTCAAGTTACGGTATAAAAAAATTAATATTATTTGGTCCCACACGAGGCCTCACAGTCTACAAATTCCAGTTAGTATTTAAATTATGTTTATTTTTTGATGAATGAAGGACAAACATCGAAACAGACGTTTTTTTTTTAAATCAGTCTAAGATTGACATTTCTACCCTAACACGTCGTTGAAAAGCAAAATTTTCCACACCTTCACCGACAAACACACACACACTAATACATCAACACACAAGCCGAACGGGAACGCTAAACGATGCATTTCATTAAAGAAACCAAAGAGAAATAATCCAATTTCGGCTTTCAACAATCGCGTTCTATCAATCACCGTCTTATTACACGTCATAAGTTGAAAAATATGGCAGCTCGCCGGCAGCCGACATCCATCAAGACCCACCGAAACAATGCTGAGCCACCATTAATTACATAATCGTACCTAATTAAAATGTAATTCAATAAGAGAAGCATTGACAGGGACGTGGGATGCGGTGCGTGGGCCATAGTGATTGGATTTGTGATTCCGTAATGACTATTAATCTAAAATTCAATTATGAACCGATGTATTTGATGCTACAAAAAGAAAGCCGTGACTCACGACCGGTAGTTTTAATTTGTAATACAAGCTTTAAGCGAATGAGCTGGGTAACAAGCCTTATGTAATGAAATTACCGATTAAGCCTAATAAATTTAGCGTAAATACCGGTGCGGGAAGTTAATAGGATTTACGTATAAGGTGATTTTTAATTAAGCTTGATGAAGTATTTCGTATATTGGGCAGGCAGGCATCAAATGGGATTGCTTTTAAAAAGTCAATTGATGATTATTTGTATATAAATCATTGTGTACCTGTTTCGTTTTTATATACTGGAACTTATTTTAATTTGTTGTTGTAATCTTTGGCATATACGCCATGGCAACTACGTTAGTTATTAAATAAATATACATGTATGATTGAGGCTTTGCTACGACCTTGTTTTGTACGTTTTGTACGACCGTTCCGTTTTAGTTTTGCGAATTTCCCATTAGAAATGCGAGACAAACATGTTTAAAATTGAATTTATTATTACTAGTATTCATAGTACAAAACGGTTGGATAGTTTGGAGCTAGGTAATTAGTGCGCTATTAATCATCTTTCTAGCGCCATGTTTCGTTCCTGCTCCTTCCGCTTCCGCGGGCCGTCATTTAGCGAGTTTGGCGTTTGCAACTCTTAGACAGGGTAACCAGATAGATTGGATCATGCTTAGGGATTGTTATCCAATGGCATTTTTGGGTTGCACATGACGCCCGATCTAGCAGAGTTAAAATTGTGATAGACACAACTGGATTGCTTGATCCAGCATTCCGATCTCTGGTGGGTATTGAAATCCAGCGATATTAAAACAGTAAATTGTGCTGGGTCCAGCTAGATCGATAGATCCTCTATTGCCCCATTACACCATTGCTCGACTAGCCCGTTGGTCGAGTCGTTAGAGACCCTAGCCACAAAACCAAGCGGATACGAATCCCGCTAGGGGCAAATGTTTCGTGTGATGAACATGGACATTTGTATTCGAGTCATGGATGTTTATAAACGTATTTCAGTATGTCTATCCGTTCGCCTAGTATCCATAGCACAAGCGTAAGCTTAGTTTGGAACTAGGGAATTGGTGTGTCAGTCTGGAGAATTTATAATTTATTAATATTTATTCCAATCCCTTCAGTTTTAATTATGATTAAACTGAAACATCCCTGATTAATTTTGATAGATGGGTCTATGCCGGGTTCATCATGGTGCTTCCTCTCATCTCTAAGTTAATGGGGTAAATACTACCCCATTTGTATAAACTAGAAAAAAAACTTGGATTTTTCACAAGTGAGATCTCTAAGTTAATGGGGTAGTATTTACTCCATTAACTTAGAGATCTCACTTGTGAAAAATCAAAGTTTTAACCCAAATCCTACACAATCATTGCGTGGCCTTATCATTGAGCTACCGTCATTATTATTATAGTTATGTTTTTTTTATATTATAGCAATTTCAAATGACGTGGTTTTGGGTATGTGATTGTGAAGGCGACAAGCTAGCCACTTGTCACTACTTTTCACAATTTTCCGTCTAACCCAGCGCAGATCTATTTCTTGCTGAATGCGGTTTAAGGGGCGTGCTGCCACTTTGACTCTGCTTACCCCTCCGGGGATAATGGGCTTGATGTTAATGTACGTATGTAGAATTCTTCTTCCACCAAGTGTTATGTGGTCGTTGTATTGGCCTAGAACTTTAAAAAATATACGGAGTACTTTCGGGACTTTTGGGGTAATAAGTATTGTTTCACCATGGGGTACGTTTGCAGATGTAGGTATATAATATAATTAAATTATATTAAGTCCATGTGAACTCTAATTAAAAACAGAGATTAACGCTAGGAGAGTGAGGAGTGTGTTTGCTCTGTTATCTACGAGTTTAAAGATGTTTCGTGACAATAGCAACTTTGAAAGTCCCAACCAGTAACTTCACTTTACCCGTAAAATCGAGCTGGTGATTTTATACTTTATGTAAAAGTCAAAGTCAAAATACTCTTTATTTATATTTATTGAAACAAACACTTATCGGTAGTTACTCTTTTTAAAAACAGCTTTTAACCGAGTTTTACCGAGTGTCTTGCCGGTTTCTTATCGGTAGAAGCAACATTCCGAATAGATTGGTGGTAGATTCATATTATTAGTTGTTTCTTGTTGAATTGACGATTTATCAGTCTTCCCAGCTGGCACTTGTTCCCAAGCATGACGTGTGTGTCAGCCATTTTTTACTTCACTCAACCATATTTTAGGGAATGTAACGACCCGCCAATGCAACGTCAATGAGATAACGTTACGGGGGCAGGAGGGGCTAACGTTTTATTTTTTGCCGAGTTAGTTATTGCGTTCTGATCATATGCATAGGGTTGCTCTTATAGATTTCTGTATGTGAATTCCCAACGCCCTGTAAGGGCGGCAATACCAGTTGTGTTGCGAATGTCCAAATGCTCCTGTGGACTGCTAACCATGATGCTAATCGTATACTTTTGCCACATTTAATGGTATAAAGAATGATGTAGGTATTTACTTCAGGAGCTGATATTTATATATATGTATAAATGACGATAGTGTTAACACTATAATGGAATAGGGATGATGACTGCATTAAAAAACTAATATTTCTATTTAGTCCGTTAGTTAGATTATACAAAAATACTAGACACATATGTTTCGCTTTATCACATTAACAAAAAATCACAAATATAAAGAGCATCAATGTTTTGGAGTGGGGGCTTGCGATGTCACTATTTAGTAAAAATTTTACGAATGTGTGACGTCACGCGCATTTTGGATGCATTATATCTTCGTCAATATTTGTTTGCCAAATAAATAAAAAAAAACGTGTTCAATATTTTTTATAATCTAACTGACGGACTAAACAGAATTTTGCAGTCATCATGCCTATTGCATATATAATTAGTATTAATTAAAGGAACCTGTATGAGCACATGATAACACCGTTATTTGATTACGTTATATGATCGTGAAAGTGTAAAAAATTCAAATCTCCATTCATCGTTGTAATCATTCGCATTCGCATTAATAATATCAAAAAGTCTATGAACTTTTAGATTGAACTGCAAAACACACGTTACGCAATTAAATTTAACGTGTGTTTAGGTGAATTTAGGTATGACGTTATTTACAACGGTCTATAACATGAAATGTTTTGTGACGTAATTGGGCGATTTTGGTTATAGGAATAAAAAGGCATATTTCGATAAATCTGTTTATTTGACATGAAAACTAATGGATCTTTTTTTGTTGAACGAAGAATTAAGTACATTGTTACAGTTAATGTCGATTTTTTTTAGTTTATACAAAGTGTGTGAGCTCACATGTATTTAATTTCTTTGGTGTGAAACAAAACATCAGTTCTTGTTTAATTATGAATGGCTTGGTAATCTTGGTATATCTTACATTTCATAAACAGATCAGGCAATGTTGTGTTTGATTTTAAATAACTCATTAGTTGATTTACAAAATTAGAAGCTCAAGGAAATAAATAACTTTATAACTAATAGAATGCGAGTCTGTTGGTCAAATTATATAACAGTAATTAAGTTAATTAAACATTATTATTGCACTCTATTTTTATTTTCAACATATGTTTATTGAAATTCAGGTAAACTTAATTCAATTAATGCAATTAAATTGTTGTTTCATTTTATATTACAGACGATTTATTTTTATTCATGTGTCTATATTGAAATTCAATACTTTCAATACCTTATTTGAAATTCGTATCAACTAGATTTAAAGAGTCAACAAAAAGTGTTTTTTTTTTTAAATAAATCTATGAATACATCACCCGAAATTAACTCCACACTCCACACTAAATCCCACAATTTCTATTGGAATCAAGACATTTATATATATGTATGTATGTTACAAATGTTATACTTATATTATAGGAAAGGCACGCCAGAGGCACGAAACAGTTTTTAAGTACATACTTTGTAATAATAATTAACACCTTAAAACGTCAAGCTTATCTTAAGTACATACCGCTTAAAGCTACAATAAATAACAATAAGTTCTTCACTGGACGGATCAGAAAAAACTAACCTTATCTTAAACGTGGTAAGATTTAGAATGCGGCAAAATTCTTTGTTAACACTACCTTATAAATATTCAATAGAATTTTTTACGTTAAATCCCTAGGGATACTTTTGTAAATAACTGGTCAAATTCACATTCAAAATCCTATCAAGTTGCTCATATAAAATCTACTATTCACTAATTAATTATCTTACACGGCAACACTGACGCGAATTATACGCGTCCGCTCGCTCCAGTGTTTTTCCTCCGACTGAATGATTTCCCAATGAGAGGCGAATGTTGCTCAACTAATCAGGTCGGTGTGATGTCTCTGTCTCAGGATCTCAAGCCTGAGTTCGTGTTCTCTCGCAGCCATTCTTAGAGCGGCGATGCTGGAACTTCTCCTCTCCACTTCTGGGGCGGAGGGTTGGGAGGGGGGCGATTCGCTGCCGGGGGATATGGGAGGCGAAACGGGCGGAGGGTCAGGGGACTGTCGGGGTGGGGCAGCTAGGCCGGCTAGCAGGGAGTGGAAGGGGGGCGAGGAGGTGTAGAGGGGGGCGCTGAAGAGCGGCGGCCGGGGTAGGGGCGCGCCGAGGTATTGTGCGCCGAGCACTGGTCCACCCGCGTATCTGAGGAGGAAGAAAAGGTCATATTCATTTAAATATCCGAAATATGTCAACAAAAAAATATGCTGTTGATGTTACAAATTTATCATATGGTTGTAAAATGGCTTCCCTTGTAAAGTACCTACACCATGAAATTTAATACGAAATATTTTGAAACTTTGGCAAAACAATTTTTAAATCCGATATTAATTACCTATTTGTGAAAGGTGGTCTTAATTAAGATGATTGGAAGACTTATATGGAACAAAAGCTTATACAAACTTAATGACGACATGGGAATCTTCAATAATTAATCATCTCTTCATCCATTGTGATTCAGAAGGCACTTTGAGTTATTGGTTCTAATAGTTCTAAGATAATATTAAGCTTATGTTTGTACGGATAGACATACTTAAATACTTTTAAAAACATCCATAACTCGAGTACAAATGTCCATGTTCATCATACGAAACATAGCGGGATTCGCACCTGCGACCCTTGGATTTAGTGGCCAGGGTCTCTGACCACTCGACCAACGGGCCAGTCAAAATATAAGAGATGAGAAAGAAGATGCCTACAATTTTTTTTTTCTCCTCAGAATGAAACATTGTGTACTCACCTAAACGACGCCAAGGCATTCGTATCAAATGGCTTCCTGAACCCAAAGCCGAGCTGCGAGAAGGGGTTGGGCATGGAGGCCACCACGGAGGGAGGGGGAGCGCCCCCGCCCGCCCCCAGGTACGGGTTGTAGGGGTGCGCTTGGGGGCCCACTTTCTCTTGCTTGCGCCACTTCGCTCGTCTGTTCTGGAACCATACCTGGAAAGAAAAAAAAAATTATTAATAACAAGTCAAGCCTTTTTTTAATGTATCGATCAGAATTAAACGAAATATTGCAGTACAAATTTGTTGATTATATCGATCCCGAAAGCTTTGCTAATTCAATTATTTGACTATATTTAATGGGTTGTATTTATTCGATTGAATTCAGTGATCTAGCGATTTAATTAATAATATGTATATGGAAAGGCATGTAGTAGGTCACCCGGACTTTTTATTCGGATGTGTTTGTTTTTAAGATTTATTACAGGATACATAGTGTGCAATTATATAAATGTATGTGTGACTAATTAATTTTATCGGTTGATTAAGGAATACAATATCCAGATCTATCTATCTATGTTCTCGCTCCCTAGGCGAGTTTGTTACCCTAAGATCGATTAACACACAATGACCTATTCGATTCCTAAGTGTGTCAAAAAAATCTTTATATTTTTCGACACGTGTTACGGGCGAGAAGGGTTTTAAACGTTACTCAATACTAATGAATATCCGAATTAGTTCTGTATTGTGTAAATTAATAATTAGAATACTTTTTATAGATGGTTTGTTTGTTATGCTTCGGATATACTATATTTGAGACGTTACTCAAATATAGTATATCCGATTTCGTGTTTCATCCGTAAGTATTTTTTTTTTCATACTAATATTATAAAGTGGAAATATTTTATTTTTGTTTGTTTGTTTGTATCTAATAGGCTTCAAAACTAATAAACCGATTTGAACAATTCTTCCACCAATAGAAAGCTACTTTATCAGCAAAAAACATAGGCTATATTTTATCCCTGTATATCCACGGGAACGGGAGCTACGCGTGTAAAACCGCGTGGCGCTGATAGTAAAAAAAATCTGAAATACTTTTTCTATGCCTTCATAAAGAACTGACATAAACAATTTAGGTATTACCTGTCCCACTTGGGCAAACTGATTAAATTCTGACAAGCTTGATTATTATCAAGCTTGTCAGAATTTAAACAAAAAAAATGTATGTACGCAGAACACGAACATTCCTCAGTTGTTTTCGCCAACGATCCATAGATTAGAACTGACAGTCAATTTATAAACTTAATGCCAACAAAAACCCCTAATACAGAATCAGAGTCAGTAGAACGTAATAAAAATTGATTTACAACCGAAGGAATATCACTGCATGCAATACGTATTGCATTAAACATTTATGAACTAAAAAACTATACGAAACTGTGCATCATTATGTAAACTGGTATTTTTATGGCAATTTAAATTAATTCACTTATGATAAACGCTGCAATGTAAAAAATTAAATGCGATTCTGCAAATGTGCACACAGCTTTAGCTGATGCTGCGAAACAAGAAATACCGCTGGGTTTACCGTTAACGTTACCGGTTAACTTTAAACTTTAATTTTATTGTGACAGGGTGCGTTTTCGGATGCGACTGTTTATTCTATTGAGTTTACAATGGCCATTATAAATATGACTTCATACGGCGGCGGAGCTGGCGAATTTATAAATGTTGTAATTGGTGGCAGACATGGCTATGGAATGCGGGTACGGTTGGCAAAAAGACCGGGGCCAGGTGCCGGGTTTAATAGCTTAACAGAGTCGCGCATTAAGGTAATCACCACGTACAGCCAGCCCGAAGCTATCGGCTGAGCGGCTAAAATGGCGCTCCTTCTGAGGAAACTGCGGATGCGCAGATGATCTCCCCCGTTCCTCGGAAGGGGACTGCTATTAAACGGACATATGAACTTAAACGTTTTTTCCATGGGTCGTATATGGTTGTGCTGTCTATGCGTAGGTAAGCATATAGGTGACGAACTAAGCAACTCGAATCTGTAGGGCGACAAGGTGTTCTCATCAGACAAAAGCTGTTCGTTTCCGGAATAAATCCCTATTATAAAAAAAATATATTAGAATAGTCCGTAATTAAAATTATTGTCAGAACATATCAAAACATAGTCTCATGTTGGTCTGGCAATTGGCCCATGTTGATCTGTGACTTAAAAAAAATATGCCAACTGTGGTTCTTGCCTAGCATGTCGTAAAAGGCGACTAATGGTATATCGGGTTTTGGGTGTGTGACTGTGTAGGCGACAGGTTAGCCGATTGTCACTGCTTTTTCACAATTTTCCATCTAACCCACCCCGGCTTTATTTTTGGCTGAATGTGGTTGAAGGGGCATGCTGCCCCTTTAACTCTGCCTACTCCTTCGGGGATTACGTGAAAAATTACCCCAATTTTGTACACCCAAGTATGGACTTGGGTGTACAAAATTGGGGTAATTTTTTCTAGGTAGGTACAAATGTATTTAAAGAATTTTGTCATGATCAATGAGAAACCTCTCTTTACGGTTTTTTAACAGGCGTTGTTAAGTTTAACAACTTAGTGCTGAGTGGTGTCAATCCCTCTTGATCAGGCAACGGCGTACCAACATACAGCCAAGATACTCTGTCAATTTATCAGTCTGTTAAAATGGCACTTTCTGAGAAAGCACATTTATATTCACTTGCTCTCTCTGATATTTAACCTGTTACAACTAGGCAGTTGTAACAGGTTAATATCACGTTTGCCCTTAAGAAAAATGTTTATGGAAAACGTGCAGTGCCCCTGGCGAACGGTAGGGATTGTTGCACCATACAATATTTTCGACAATTCGAATGTGATTGCTTGCGTTAAACCTCTTGACACATAAAAGTGTATTGGAAGGTCTTAGTACTGAGGAGAGTTAATTTGAGTTAAGTGATTGGAATTGGCTTGTTTTTTTCTTACTAGTTTAGGGAAGGTGAAGAATAGGCTATAATATTTACTGAGTGTTGGAAAAGGTGAATGCGTTTCCAGACATAGACTGTTAAGGGGTCCCGGTATGGATAATCCGGCCCTGGGGACTCAGTGCTATCTAAATCTGGTGGGGCCCTATTTCAAACTTGGTGATTGAAAAGTTACAGTGACATCACTATTTTATGTGGAAAATTTAGCGAGTAATCGTTTTTTATTTTATTTTTTACCAATGACTTGGCTTGTCTATCCAAGGATAGAATTTTTCAAAACGGTCCAGTAGTTGCGGAGCCTATTTAATGCAAACAAACAATCAAATCTTTCCTCTTTATATTATTAGTATAGAATAATAATTTATATTCTAATGAGTCATATTTTCATTTATTCCTTTTCTGTATTTAAAGTAGATAATAAAAGTGTCTATTCAAAATAAATTATCACAAATTACTCATGTCACGTATATTAGACGGTAATGTTACATCAATAAAACTGATGACTTTAAACTTCAACTTAATAAAAAGTACATAATCTTATAATAAATGAACGTAATCGCATTATATAATTAAACTATTTATTTTAAAACGAGCTTATATTATGCAGTAACATTAAGTAGGTAAATCCAAATTATACAGTTATTATTCTAGAGTCTAATCATTTATACGTACAGAGAATAACGAAGTTTGTTTATAGGAAGAATTATCTTATAAATGAACCGTTTAAAGTAATTACATGACTATTAATATCTCCAACACATAAGGCAAAGGAATTATATGTACAGTCAGCTACAAAATTGCTACTGCATTATCTGTTTTCGGCAACCAATTGATGGTTGGAAAGCAAAATAATTTTTATGTGGGTGCGATTTTTATTATATACCGTCTTGTATCTTAAATTGATATTGACGAAGGAATGAATATTAAATTTGTATATGAGGTTAGAAGCTACGCTGTAGTAGCTATAATGAGATCAAATGATAACACATACATGTTTCTCTTTTCATCCTAACGACATGTGAATATCTTTTTTTTTACTTTATTATAGAAAGTACCGTATGTAGTTATGTAGAATGACACATTCATGCTGGAGGATTGGTTCAAATTATACTACCGTCAGTACTTTCAGTCAAATAATCCGCAACAATTTTTTTTGATTACACTTCTGTTTCCGAATGTACCCGGTCGAGTTAAGTAAACCGTAATTTGAGCCGCACAAGAAAGCATGATTGAATCACCTCGTAATAATACGAGAAAATTGCTAATGACCCCATTTAATAAACAACGGCTTGAAATATACGAGCCTATTACCTTCGGCTTGGTGGCCAGTCTTTGTCTTTCACTGGAAAGTAGTGATGTTGATAATCGATTATTTTAGAAGGGGATGGAGGTCTTAGTTTATCGGAATCTTTTAAATTTTATTACATATGTTCTATCACATGTAGATAAAGAAAGGAAAAAAAATTGCCACATTCATAATGCATAATAGATATTCTCCAGAGTGCAACACCAATTCCCTAGTTCCATACTAAGCTTATGTTTGTGGTCCATACCATGGATACTAGGTGTCGTTCACCTAGTATCCATGGTATAGACATACTTAAATACGTTTATAAACATTAATGACTCGAGTACAAATGTCCATGTTCACCACACGAAACACATAAACATAACACATAAAAAAAAAAACAATCGAATTGAGAACTTCCTCCTTTTTTTTGAAGTCGGTTACAGAGATTTTCATGCCCCTGTGTTCCGAGTTAAAAGTAGACTGTGTCTTTTGTTGGGTTCGTATTTCTCGCGTATAATTCATCAATACTCAATACTCAATCATTTATTGCTTCCATAATGTTTACAAGGTGTTGATGGTTATCACTATCAGTTAACTGGTTGAGCCGTCAGAAAGCTATGTAAGAAACTGGCTGACAAACAGTCGCGTCAATAAAGCCATTTACCGACAGTTCTCAGAAGCAGATCCGATTTTGATGATTTTTTTTTTTGAAGATTATTTTAGGTTAAATTCTCATTTACAATAAAGTGGATGTAATCTCGTTCATATAAGTAAATTCTAAAATATCATTCGTATTTAGAATTTTGAAAAATTATATGATCCGACAAGGAAACAATTTAAACGTACGTATATAATATAATAGTGGCCAATCTCAGCTTCGATGTTGTGTTTTTTGTATCATTGCACTACAATTTATTTTTATTGAGCAATAAAGAAAATTTTTTTTTCTTTATTTCTTACTTCTTTTCTAATCGACGACATCGCATCACTATTATCAAGTTTTGCCGTCATAATGAGAATTTCGTTGTATTAAATTAGCCGCACTGTGCAAGGCAACGGTTAGTTAACGTTCCAGGGTGCAGGCATTGTGGCCTTATTAATGTTTTATGATACGGACCTCCCTTGAACATTGTACATCGAAAGCTATGATAATGAGTAGACACCTATTAGCATGGCTGGTGCAGATGCCATTCACGTCAATTTGCCAAGTATATTTTTATGTACATACTAGCTTTTGATTGCTAGCATTTGACTTGCGCGATGGCTTATTCGGTAGTGACCCTGCCCGATGCGCCAAGAGTAGTGGTTGAGTTCGATCCCCACCCAGGGCAAACATTCGTATGATGAATACTTGTGTTTGTTCTGTATCTGGGTGTTAATATTGAATATTTAAGTATATATTTGTAATACCACTATTGTTTCTGATATCCGTAACATACGTGCTTAAGCTACTTACCTCGGAGTCAGATCAATGTATGTGATGTAGTCTGATATTTATTTTATAATTATCAGCTTCAACTCGCGTCTTTGCGTGGTACATCCATAAAACATAACCCATAGGTTACATACATATGTTATTTGGATGTATGAGCCATCATATGCTATTATTATGTTTCATTAAAATCTATTAAGTAGTTTTTGCAAAGAAATAACAAACATCCACACATACATCCATCTATACAAACTTTTGCGTTTAAACTATTA
Source organism: Glyphodes perspectalis (assembly GCA_951394215.1). Taxonomy (NCBI): domain Eukaryota; kingdom Metazoa; phylum Arthropoda; class Insecta; order Lepidoptera; family Crambidae; genus Glyphodes; species Glyphodes perspectalis. Next base: position 4,491,449 of record OX596202.1, read on the forward strand.
CTAAGATAGATGAACTCTATTTGACATGACCGTTTGTCGAGTGTTTATAGACCCTGTCGAAATGGAGTAATTATTTACATATTTTATTGTTGCAGAGAACGTTGATTAAGATTTTTTTTTTTTTAACTGACTTCAAAAAAAAGGAGGAGGTTCTCAATTCGACTGATTTTTTTTTTTTCGAAGGCATATTTGTACAAAGTTCTGTACAAATATCAATGTTTACTAGCTTGGCTGTGACGGATCCACTTATGGCCGTAATATAGTAGGATGATTTTCTTGACATTCCTAGGGATGTTTGAGGTGTATACTGGTATACTGAACCCCAAGATGTACTATCTGCGCTTTGTATAAGACTTCATAGGACCGTTAACGGTTATTTACCACGGATTTTAGTCTAGTTTTACCGCCAGCTTTTGCTGGTACGTACATACATACATTCATAACATCACGCCCATAATCCCCGCAGGGGTAGGCAGTGTGAAAGGGGCAGCAGGACACTTTAACCACATTCAGCCAAAACAAAACTGGGCTGGGTTTGAAAAAGTTGTGACAAGTGGTTAGCTTGTCGCCTACACAATCACATACCCAAAACCCCATATTTATCATTAGTCACCTTTTACGATATGCTAGCCAAGAACCACAGTTGGTACATTATTTTCAAGTCCCAGACCAACATGGGACAATGAGCTGAGTTAGATGGAAAATCGTGAAAGCTTTTGCTGGTCCTATATAAATTCAACCTACTTTGATCCTGAATAAATCTCTAAATAAAGTTTGAAAATTCATGATTTTTTCTTTAAATATCTTTAATTAAAGTAGCTTCTAAGTAAATTTCAAACATTAATTTCTGAAACCACCACGCGGCCGGTGCAGGCTTAACTACTAATTTCACAAAGGTGTACGTGCCATTACACTTTTCTCTAGCTGCAACAACACCTGCGCAAACGCAATTTTAAATCTATTGCGAAAAGTATCGACCATTCCATTCGAGACCTAATTGGTGCTATTCAGCGTCCGAGGGGGAAGGGGAGGGGAGCGACAATCGGGCAAATAAGCAAGTGCCGGTCTGTATATTTGTCTGATCTATGTCATTAGCGGCTTGCGTTTGAAGGAGAAAGAAGAGTGGATGTGGCATTTAGATGAAATGGGCATCATAGATCTGATGATGTTGCTACAGCTTGCTAGTAAATTTTAAGACAAAGAAAACATGATTATGATTAAATTCAATTTGACACATATGAATCGATTTATAAACCGACTTCAAAAAAAGGAGAAGGTTCTCGATTCGACTGATTTTTTTCGTCATCCCTATAACGGCTATAAACTTTATCCCCTTAAGAGTGTAGGTAAAGTCGGGATGGCTTAATCTTACTTCTTACTAATATTTTAAACGCGAAAGTTTGTATGAATGGATGGATGTGTGGATGTTTGTTACTCTTTCACGCAAAATGTACTGCGTGGATTTTAATGAAGCTTTACAATAAAATAGCTTATACATTAGAGTAACATATAAGCTATGTTTCATCGATGTACCACGCGAGTAGCGCCGCGGGCAGAAGCTAGTACATTCATGATTATTCTCATTCATTTCCTACATTTATTATGGCCACTAGAATTACCATCTGTTCTTTTTTATTTTATATTTGCTTAGTAAATATTTCATCTTGAATTCTTGATTTTTTTCGAAACACGTTTTAATTATTTATATGATTGTAGGTAAGCTTAAAAATAAGTTGTTTGGCTAATTAATCTTATCGCGTCTAAAAAACACATTTTGAATCATAATCTCAGGATGATAGTACTTAATGAATTAATTACCTTGATTATAGTCACGTTACGTCTACGACCTATTGAATTTTCTCGATATTTGAGAGATTAAAATGATTAGTTGCATAAATCAATAATGATAAATACAATACAACATTAATTCATTGTAACAGTTGCAATAAGTAAAATAAACAAAAGGTAGGTATTATCAAAAACCATGTAAAGTCGATTATACATTAATGCGCTTCTTTAATGATATAAAACCTTGATTGGGAGTCACGTGAGTTGTTGTCGGCTTTATATCATACTAGCAGCGCCCCGGGGTTTCACCCGCATAGTTCCTGTAGGAATATGGGGATAAAATATAGCCTATGTTACTTCCGGATAATGTAGCTTACCAATGGTGAAAGAATTTTTGAAATCGTTACAGTAGTTTTTGAGTTAATTCATTACAAACATACACACACAAAAATACAAATCTTTTCTCTTTATAATATGAGTATAGACTAGCTATCACCCGGGGATCCGTCTGCGTGGAATTCGATCTATTTACCAGGGAATCTATTATGGTCTTTCCCGCTGATGTATATTTTTTGGAGCCTATGTATAATCTTTTGGCGCACCAAATTTGATCTGTTGTGGCATCATACTGAAACCATACCAAAAATTGTGATCTTAGATATTAAGGATTGGTAAAGATTGACAAGGATTAGCTTCTGCCCGCGACATCGACCGATTTGTTAAAAACCTAATGGTTTTTAACAAAAAAAAAAATATTTGAGAAATAAAAACAAAATTAAAACAAAAACAAAAACCTGCGAGCTGGCTATACTAAGCTCGCAGGTTTTTTAACCAAAAAAAAAAATATGTGATGTAAAGCAGCGCGGTAAATAAGTGACGCCATATCTGAGGCCGCAATTGAATTTGTTACTCAATGTCTCGCATTTTATTATAATGTTGAAACTCGTCCCATGTCACAGTCGGTCGGCGAGTCTTGATTAGAGGCTGTCCCGCAGGTCCTTCGAGAATTAAAGTGTCTTTGTCTGTCTGGCTGTGCGTGGGCTAAAATTACAATGTATGTGACTGAATGACCGGCTAGTCAATATTGAAGCTATTTGCAAATAACCGTGTAAGGTTGTGGATTTTACTTAGACTGGTTATTAGGACCGCTCTTAACAGCTTTTTCTGTAAGGTTACCTGTAATCAGTTCCCCGGTATTGAGATTTATACACTATGTACCTACATAAAATTCTAAGACCTAATTTATTTAAAATAACATCTTATTTTAAGATAATTCTTACGTCATAGTTTTCAATCATATGTAAAATTCTATTTCTAAACATTATGAAAGCATTTCTATGTCAAAAAACGTGATGTCCTAACATACGTCACGCATGCCACGCCACGAACTGTTGAAAGGCAATTACTAAAAATGTTCAGAGTTGATGGTCTAAGATACCGTAATAAATTAGGGCTAGCTTCTACCTGCCTGCAATTTCGTCTGTTTAACAAAACTTCACGTCACTTCCCTAGCGAGGTAGCCAGAGAGACCCGAACGCCATATGGCACGATCCTTACACACCTCACTTGCTGTTTCAACATTCATGTTCCTTTTCATACTTTTCGTTTGGTTAAGACTTCAGTAATAAGCTCATGAGAAATAAATCAGAGAGATGTTACATCATATTTAAGTAATGTCTTACTGCTTACCTGTATTCTAGCTTCTGTAAGTCCGATCTTCATGGCAAGTTCTTCTCTGAAACGAAAAGAAAAAAGATTTTAGTTAAAGCTCGATCATTACATTTGTTTATCATACAGGGTTGGTTAAGGATTTCTTTGGGATTCGGGATTCCTTCGGTTTCTAGGCACCGGTAAATCTTAGATTTTAGGTCTCCATTAGGTACTATTAGTCTCTGACCGAACGAGACAGAGCTGATTGAGAGCTATTAATTTACTCCTGTTTCTTTGGAGGATAACCCTACCCTACCCAGGTCATGTTTAAATGAATGCAGCTTCAGCATGACTATTCCGACTACATCACACATTGATCTGACTCCGAGCTAAGTAGTTTAATCACTTGTGTTACAGATATCAGAGTCAACAGTGGTATTATAAATATATACTGAAATAAATATTAATACACTCAGACACAGAACAAACACAAGTATTCATCACACGAATGTTTGTCCTGAGTGGGAATCGAACCCACAACTCTTGGCGCAGGGGGTAGGGTCAATACCGAATGCGCCATCGAGCCAGTCAAACGTTAGTTCAGCGTGACTCTACTACTTGCAAGCCAAGTGTACTCGCTTGCTAAGCTATAGTCTCACCGATTGTCGTCGCAGCGGGTACCCAAACATCGCCATTAAAGTGATCCTTATCAGCGGAAATATTGTTAATCAGTTAAAGACTTTAACCCTATTAAGAAATGGAATGATTGACGCAATCACAAATCGCACTCTAATGAGCTATAATCTCCGCCAACATTGTGATTAGATTGTTTGCATTGACAATGTTTTAAAAATAATTTCTATTTTTAACGTGAATAATCTCGATTGACGTAAATAGCGTATTTAATGAATGAACAAAAGATACATTTTAATTTTAGAGGCGGATGTATTGTTCGTTTAGTCTGCTTCAAAATAATATATATATAAATAATCCACCTAAATACCTAAACTTACAACTCTCACAAAATTTCTTTGTTTCCAGGTGACCGAATTTCGCAGAATACCAGTATACCTAAAATTACGACAGAAGGCGACGAGTTCATGGGTGTACGCAGCTGTGGATCCGGAAGGGGGGACCCAGCCACGTTGATTTATCTGAAATTAGTCAAAGGTGCTGGCTGCCCCTTTGACTCTCTGCCTACCCCTTCGGGGATTGCGGGCGTGATGATATGTATTTATACCTAAATTTAGGCTAGCATAACTTTGGTAACAATGCAATAATATATTATCAAATTTGTATTTATATTTATTTATATTTATATCTGTCATTTGGAGCACTTATTATGTCAATGTGTAACGTAAATTGCGTGTCAAGTTGGAGCACCTGAGGAGCTTCAACGTCTAGTTAGTGGCGCAGAGTTCTTATTTTATAACTACTCCATGGTAAGAGTAAGCTATGTTAAACAACGTTTTATTGCAACTGCGTTAAGATATGTTTAAACGTCACTCTTTTTTTTATTGGTTCGTAATCCAAGCCACAAAGATTTCTTCACAATTTATCAATTAGTATAGCAATTTATTGCTGATAGACAAATTAAATTCAGTACAAGTAGCGGCGTTAGATAAAGTGGAAAGATTAGCCAGCGATAGCAATAATTATCACTTTATTATGTTTGACTATTTTTAGATTTGATAGTGAAATTTAGGTTTGTAATTATGATAAATATATTTATGAGATAATATATCATTGAACTAAATCGAAAAATTATTTATCTAATCGTCCGTTCAGAATTGACGGTTTATATTCTAGAATCTGACTGCATCTAAGACAGTATACAGGGTCATTTGTAAAACATCAACAACCTCGCAGAAGTAGATTACTGACAAAGTAAACAACAAAATTTGTTCTACCTCCTCCTCCATAAAGCGTAATCGTCTGTATGTTGCTGTAATAGCTCGAACTATGGTAAATTTTAAAATTTTCCAGTAAAACCTAAGATTTACCAACTCTTAACGGTAAATGTCGGAACAGTTGTACAATTACAACTTTTACCACCATTTACTTAGTAAATCTTAGGATTATTTACTTGGAAAATGTTACCTAACCAAACCTAACTAAGATTAGATTATATTATAGGTTAGGATAGGTAAGGTATTTCTTTAATCAGGTTAATAAACCTAACCTAACTAACCCATAATATAACCTAACCTAGAAATGTTTACATTTACCAACTCATGTCGGTAAATCCTAAGATTTACTAGTAAAACCTAAGATTGACTAATATACGAGCTTTTACAGTAACATATATAATTTTTTATCTTTCTTACCTAGTAAAGACATCAGGATAATGAGTCCTAGAGAAGGCTTTCTCCAACTCCTCAAGCTGGAAGCTGGTGAAGGTGGTCCGGTACCGCCTCTGCTTTCTCTTGGGGGCGAACTCGTCGGCGTCGTCGCTGTCCGCGGACCCGGGAGGGGGGCGCTCGGACGCCGGACTCTGGTCCGTCCGGGGGAGTTCAGGGGTTGTCCGCGGAGAGTCGTCTTTGGGAGCTTCGGACACGCCCATGGTCGGGTTGTACTTGTAAGACTGCTCTTGGGGGTAGTATTCTGGAAGAGAATAGATATATTTAATAAGACGACAAGAATACACGTCATAATGTAGTTATATATATATATATATATAGTAATAAAAAAAAGTAAATGTGTGATGTCAGGTACAGGTTGCAAAATTTCAAAGAAAACTCATCAGAACAGAAAAATCAAAAGGAACAGGATTGAAAAAAAATATATTATTATTAATATCCTTTTAATCATCTAACATAGGCACTCTCGATGTGCTTGAATTACTGTAAAATGAAAAAATACCTATAAACACATAACTAAACACATAACAAGATATCCAAAGTCATCTTTGAACGTAAATAAATACCTATTACGATAAACTGTTGTGTAATAATAAAAAAAGCGATGAACACAATATCAATTGTGTTATTTATTAATTTTTTTTGCAGATCAGTGGTATAAAAAGTAAATCTAACGCTAGAGAAAATAAGTAAAAATAAGCAACAATTCCCAATCTTCAAAGAAATATTCGTTGTCTTATTGAAATAAGCACTGGAGATGTTTAATTTTAGCTGGAAGTGTTTCATTCTACAGTTGAAGACGGTTCCTTTTAAATGTTCATATTGACATTACCATCATCTTGGCTCATTATGAAAATGGCCAAGTGTCCCATTTATGGCTTAACATGCATATATATACTCGTACATCACACCCATAATCCCCGATGGGGTAGGCAAAGTCAAAGGGGCAGCAGACCCCTTTAACCACATTCAGCCATAAATAAAACTGGACTGAGTTAGATGGAAAATTGTGAAAAAGTAAGGGCTAGCTTGCCGCCTACACAATCACATACCCAAACTTCGATATACCATTAGAAGATATCTATGGCAAGAACCATAGTTGGCTGGCACATTATTTTTAAATCCAGACCAACATGGGAAAATGGGCTGGGTTAGATAGAAAATTGGGAAAAAGTAGTAACAAGTGGCTAGCTCATCACATACCCAAAATCCCATATACCATTAGTCGCCTTTTACGACATGCTAGACAAGAAACACGGTTGGCACATTCTGTTTAAGTCCCAGACCAACATGGGATTTATGGCTGAAGGAGCCTCTCAATGCCCCCCCAAGGATATAGACTTATAACTCGACACGTGTAGGACATACAAAGTATCAGTTGACACCCGCATTATGGCGTTTAATTGACAATAATTGGTTGAAACAATTTGTCTGATAATTATTAATTGGCTGCAGAAATAGAGCTGGCGTGACTGCGCCGGCGCACCGGTCACAACGAGGCGAATGATTGAATTAGCACATTCTAATAGTTGCTTTTAATAGCATCCTGGGCCTGTGTAGCAAAAACTGGATTGTTGTAGTACTGTTGGGTAGATAAAGTCAATGTTTTATCGAAGATATCGATGTATATTATGACGACCGCCTATTACGATTCAGATTTGCCAGATGAAATAATATTCTTTGTAGATATCATTTATACAATATAAATTAGGTTTACGTAGTAGTAGGTGTACTTATGCAATATAGATTGTTTGATTGACGTAACTTGACGAGTCGTGTTTTCTCGAAGTTGTTGACTGGATACCAAGTCAACGATAGTGTTTATCGTCACGATTTTATCATACGACCATGACAAATTCGATTTTTTTGGACTATTAACATCACAAGCGGCTACTATTTTGATAATATCATTGTTTTATTTAATCACGATAATTAAAATTGTTGATGTTGTTCTATTATTTTCCAACGTTGCGTAATTCTTGCGGTGATGAAACTATCGATATTTCGACAACACTAGTTCATTAGGGGGATTCTTGGGAGTATCATCTTTTATGTTACATTGGAGAAAAAATATATGAAGCTAGTAATGAGGTTTAATGTGGTACATACTTTGGAAAATAAATGGAGATATTATTAAGGCTGGAGTGTTCGCGACCTCCTCCTCTTTTTACACGGATAATTTGATGTGGATGGGTAGTAAACGTTTAAATATATTTTAATTATTTGCCATTGAAATATTTTTACCGAGAGCTGTGCGAAATTACGCGCCATTTTGCCCGTAAAGTTTTTGTTTTTGTTATTATCATACCTTTTATGTCAGGAATATACATTATCAAATAAACTACAGATTATAATAAATATTCACATTTGTAGTAGACGATATAAAAAAACTAATACGTTGTCATTTAGATAACAATCTCAAGAACTTTTGAAAAATAATTCATAAAAATGTAAATAGATTTTAAATATGTTTACACTTTTTGGGCAGTTTATGTAGTAGTATTGAAATTATTTAAATTGTACAGAAACTTGATGGATTAAAAATCTGTAACACACTTAATGTGTACGGCACGGCACATAAACGAATTGGCAGAATTTTGTTTTATTGCAATAATGATGATGAATGACCGACCAGACGCATAAAATAAATGCACACCATTTAAGTGGAATAAATTAGGTCCAATTATATCATTTATTTTAATGTCGTTTTAACGACGGCTTTCAGGCCACTTTATAGCTGGTAAGACGTCTAGATCCAGTATGTGTTTAAGGGTTTTTGCAGGTCTTGATTAAGGTAAAATTAGTACTTATTATTTATGGTTCCATTATGAGAAGTTCAAGTGTTGAATACTAAGTGCACCTAATGATGTTTCAAGGTGTATGATTATGTGATCATCGTGAATATTACTAAAGTATAATATTATAAATGGGTAAAAACCTTAATATAGTTATCGGGTTGCGATGTTTTGTAGTCTTGTAGACTAAACTGCCTTTAGCGTATAGCCATTATATTATGGTGAAAAAATAACAAGATCGATGGTGTAAGCTTATAACTACTCGCGAATATGTAAGTTGCCATTTTGGAGTTAAATAGATATTATACGTTTTGACTGGCTCGATGGCGCATTCGGTAGTGACCCTGCCCCATGCGCTAAGAGTTGTGGGTTCGATCCCCACCCAAGACAAACATTGTATGATGAATACTTGTGTTTATTCCGTGTCTGGGTGTTAATATCCAATATCTAAGTATATTTTTGTAATACAACTGTTGATTCTGACATCCGTAACACAAGTGCTTAAGCTACTTACCTCGGAGTCAGATCAATGTATGTGATGTAGTCGGATATTTATATTTAATTATATAAATACGTCTGAAGTAAAAATGCTGAAAGTTTAAAATTCCAGATTTTGCTTTATCTTGAGCTATTCGGCTTACAACTTTGAAGCGACATGATCTTCGAAATATTTACATGGGTGAATAAGACAATGGATATGTTTAGTAATGCAGTCATCTGAATGTACAGCTTTTCTCATTATATTATCCCATAGTATCCCATAGTAATGGGAAATATCATGTAAGGAGAAGGAAATCTGTAGATTTACCCAACCTGTTAAGTAAAATGGGTTGGCTTAAAACCGACTGAGATTTTCAGCTTAGAGGTCCGTACTCAATTTTAGACACCAATCAGTTATATGTACGCAATCACATTCAACAATAAACCTTATTACAACGCCTTAAGAACTCAAGTGTATAATAATACATAGCTCCTTTTGACTGTCAGCGCTCGAAATAATCGCACAAAGTACAAATCAATTATTTAATTAAGACGTACGAAAGGATTTCCCCTTTAAAGTACCTAGACTTGTACGACATAATAGCACCTAGAAGGTGTTTATCCTATCGAGTTCAATTATAAAGGATTACGCAATCAATCTGAACATTGACCAACAATTATATCTATATTAATTCAATTAACTGAGCGGCTTGTCCAAAGTTCACTTTAACCGCGATTTAACTATTACAATGGTAATCTCGACCCTAGTTCTTGTAACCAATTGTCATTTAATAGATAAATGTCATTATGTTAATTGCGCTTATTATGGCGTTATATGCCTAATTGGCGGTTATTAAGGTTAGTTCGCGGGAATAAGTCATTTGCTTGTGTTAGAATGGGCATTAATGTGGGTAGGTGAATGCAGGGTGGACGCTGTGGCGATGTTGATGAGCGGAGCGGGAGCGGTTTACGACAGTAACAAAACTTGCTTACTTTTGGAATTTGTTGACTTGTTCGTTAAGTTCAACAAATTTGCAAATGTAAGCCAGTGAGTGGGATGAGTCAAAGTTAAAGTCAAAGTCAAAATACTTTTTATTTATATAGGTTTAAAACAAACACTTATAAATCGTCAATTTAACAGGAAAATCAACTAATAATATGAATGTACCACCGGTTCGGAATGTTGCTTCTAATGAGAATGAGAATCTGAGGGATCTGTTAATAGGAAGGTTATGTTTTAGTTACTTACGCAATTGCTATTCTGTGATTGTTACGGCTATTATTATGCTAGATCAGACGGGTAGACTTAATATTAAAATAAGATATAATTTTTTTTTGTCAAGAGCTATTACTATGTAAAGTCGTGAAAAAGTATTGCGCATATTTTAAAAGGCACATTTCTAAAGTTGTTAATCGATCTTGTAGACCATTGTAATTTTAACATGGCATTATTAAATACTGTTGTTGTCAGGCATTAAAATTATCAAATATCCGTAGAGAACTGTACAACTTGACATAAGAAAATGTAGATGAATCGTGAAATCAGTCTTAGTTTGTATAAAAATGAGTATTGAAATCGATGGATTGTACAGACAGCACATCAGACTATCCACTTCGTACTTTGTACCGCGGTTATGTCGGGGGCATAAGCGCTAATATTTAACTGCAAGTGGGTAACTTGATCTGCTGTTGACCGTACAATGCGGTCATAATCGAAATAAAATGCTACCCGCTCCGCCTATCGCTACACTCCACACCATAATATTTAATACTTTTGCAGTTATGCGGGTTTCACATGGGATAGCGGTTGCACGGTTCAATGGTAAGTAAAGAAGTCGTAAGTTATAGCATCATAACAATAAAAATGTGGAAATATGCTGTAGAACAAAAACTACATAGAATCTAACGTATTTTGAACGGAGATAAATGTCTAATAGACTTTATATTTAAAAATAAAAACAATTACGGGTAGTATTATTTATATAATTATATTTATAACTTCACATATATATACCTTCATGGTTCTCAAGGGGATAGGTAGAGATCGAGGGGCAATAAGATCCTTAACCTACATTCAGCTAAAAATGAATTAATGAATAAACGTTTATTTGGCACTAAAATACAATAATTTTACTTTGAATTTCACAATAAATTAAGAGGTTAGATGGAAAAATAAGATTATTTGTGACAAGTGTCTAGCTCGCCGTAATAGCAAACTCAATACAGTATTAGTCGCCTTTTATGATATGCTAGACAAGGAACATATTTGGCACATTATTTTAGAAGTCCCTTATCTCTATGGATATAAATAAATAAATAAATATCAGACTACATCATATACATTGATCTGACTCCGAGATAAATAGCTTGAGCACTTGTGTTACGGATATCAGAATCAACACTGGTATTACAAATATATACGTAAATATTGGATATTAACACTCAGACACAGAACATACACAAGTATTCATCATACGAATATTTGTCCTGGGTGGGGATCGAACCCACAACTCTTGGCGCATGGGGCAGGGTCACTACCGAATGCGAATGACAAAGACATATGTCTTTCACCATTCATTCTCATGCGAGCATGTACGATTTTATTTATTTATATATGTACTAAATATATAAATAAATAAAATCGTATCGTATGTAATCGTATGGTATAATATTTATACACAAATTACCTGACTACAATATACTTTCCTGTTTTACTTTCAACACAAAGATAAGAAAAGATGTTATGGCATTAGTCACGCCATAATTTATTTTAATACTATCGGAAAAAAATTGGAGGTAAAATGATAATGTGACGTAAATATACGCCGAATCTAAATGCTTATCTTAATGACTAGGCGTAGGCCCCTCCCAACTTGAACCACGGCCAAAGAGAATTGAAAGATAGCACATATTGACCAAAATAAAGGTACTTCCTTCTTGTAATTAAGCTCAAATGATGCACTATCTTGTTAATTATCGATTGATTATATTTTATCGGCAATGTGTGAATTCTAGGAAATCACACACCTGCGTATTTAGGTACATAGCTCTACAAAATGTCGAATAAATTAAGCAAACGTTTGCATAATTTTACATGATCATACAAGACTCGGGTTTTGGGTATGTGATGAGCGACGAGCTACTCACTTGTCACTACTTATACTAGTCTAGGTATATTTTTGGATGTGGTTAAAGGGGCTTGCTCCTTTGACCCCTTCGGGGATTACGGGCGTTATGTATGTATATCTAAGACTTACGCACAGCCAAGACTTCTAAGTCTAGGGAGATGAAGAAAAAAGGTTGCTTATTATATAATGCAAGCATCTCTTAAAAACATTTTTTTGGAAATTCCAATTTAGGTATTCAGTATTAGTAAAACTAGCTGATTCATCAAAGACGGAGCAAGTATATAAACTAGATTCTATCTGAGACCCATATACATTTCAGTCTATCAGAGAAAGTTTTTTTTTTTCCAAAGTTCTATTTTATGTTTTTAAGAAAATTAAAATTTGGGTAAGTTTGTAAAAGTAGAACTTTTACGAGATGAAATAGTCGAGAACTTTGATTTCCTGCGATTGGATACAGGAATCAGAGAAAGTTTATATCGTGCATCTTTTGAACCCTGTGTTGAATCATGTATGTATATGTACTTTTGAGGTGCAAACCTATTAAGACTTATATATAGGATTGCTCAGAAAGATAAGAAATTATTAGATGCATGTTTACATACGGAAATAATGATCATTAGGATTTTGTATGAAGAAAATCTGACCACAAGTGAATCGTTATAACAATTCCCTTGACTTGCATAATTTGCTTGCACATTCAACGGTAGTCAGCTTTATGACTATGCAGGCAAATTATTCACCGACAGTTATATCGTATCCTATACATAATTTTTCAAATAATTGTTATTACGCAAAACCCAACATGAACCGTTTGTTTTTACCTTCCTCTCAGGCCATTTAGCAAATTGCACCCCTATATTATGTCATGATCATTCTCCTAATACAGCACACGTTTTTTCATCAAGCTGAATGTGGTTTCGTCGGCAGCTATTGTGGTTTCCGAGGAAATTATTATTCAATTCCGAACATGGGTAATTTTATTTATAGTCTGCTGATAATGTTAATGAAGCTAATGAAACGGGGGAACACCTTGCATTCTTGCGTACGTGCGCCGGCGCAGGTCTAAGCAATCTATAAGTAAGAAACCTAACCATTTATTTGTTTGTTCATAGTGCTAGGGAGCATTGTGGTTTACTTCTTAAGTGGCTAAAGATTCTTAGATGTTTCTTGGCATCGTTAGATGGGAAACACAGGCGTTTGCGCAGGTCTATTTAGCAGCCCCATTCCTTGAATGGTTCAGGTTTTACGTTGAACAATAGGTCATATAGACATCGAGATGTTGATGCAGCAGGTATTTGTTTTCGTTAAGGGTCTTTGTGGTACCTTCGTCATCAAAATCTAATTTTCATATTACAAGTGAGCTTCTTTGAATTTAGACGTAGACCACCGTATGTGATATTGTATATCTTCTACTCTGTATGTTCGCTTAGATCTTTTGAACTACGCAAGAGAGGTTGGTGCGGTTTTCACTAATGGATAGAGTGATTGTGATGAATGGATAGGGAGCTTTTGTATATATAGTTTCATATTGTTTTATGCTCACCGTAGGCGGTAGGCGCTAGTAACATATATATGCTTTCCAAAATTTAAAGTAAAGTGTCAGAGTTAACTTAGCTATACAGTAAAGATCAGAAATTAAGTACACACATACCGGATCTATAAAATGAGTAAGTATTGATTCAATATTCTAGTTATTGGTAAATGAGTAATAATATTACTTGTTATATTTGAGCAATCATATGAATCAACTCAAAAGACAATGATGTCATTAAGATAATATAAGAATACTGAGAAATTTTACATAAGTAGGTAGGATAAGTAAGTTTTAATGAAAACTGTTATGATACCAATTTGGTTAAAATAACAAGATAGAAGGCTATTTAAATGATAAGAATATATGGTTAGACCCAAAATAGGCTGTTCGCCTGTACTGCTAAATTTACATTCACGTATAAATTGTAACTAATAGTTATTAAGACTTGGCATTTTAAAAGAGTACCTATCGAGTTTCTTGCCGGTTTCTTCTCGGTAGAATCTACTTTTTGAACCGGTAGATATTGATCTTATTCTGACGATTTATAAGTGCTTTTTTTAAGCCTACGTAAATAAAGACATGGGACAGTGGGCTGGGTTGGATGGAAAGCTGTGAAAAAGGAGTGAAAAGTGGCTAGCTCGTCGCCTACTCAGTCACATACCCAAAAGCCCGTAAACCATTAGTCGCCTCTTACGACATGCTAGGCAAGAACCACAGTTGGCACATTCTTTTTTTTGTCCCAGACCAACATGGGATGATATAATTATTATTATCTAAATTAGTTACCCAAGATCAAAAGTCACAAATGTATAAGAATTCGTTAACAATTCGCAGAATGCAAGCAGATGTGTTAAGTCACGATTCTCTTAACCAATAAATACGATACTGAGTGTCTGTTGATTTATAAGAGGTAAATCATTTTCCTCTTCGGAATTAATGAAGCAATTCAAGAATGAATACCGTGTACAGATAACATCATGTACTTGTATTACTCTAGATATCGTAAGTATTAACAAATAGTTGTATAGTTTAAATGATTCCTGTTACTGGGAAATGTAAACTATTGCAATTTTCGAGACTTCGTTTCATTATACTTATATTGCTGTTTATGGTTTGATTATTTCATAATTAATGACGTCAATCTTACAACGATCGTAATCATAAAAAGCGTAGTATAGACCAAGATTTGGAATGATACAATAGTAGGTAATAAAATTAGTAATACAAATAGATACTTTATTTTATATCAACCGAGCAATCAGCCAACCCCTATTTTTAAGACTGTGCATAATCACTTCAAAGCGGTCTAGTACCTTCGCCAATTATCTTAGTAACGATAGACATATATTTGTTATTGTTGTCCTATTACCTAAACCATTACACATTCGGATTTTTGAAGTATTTTAAAGAGTACATGATAAGTATTAGCTTATAAACAAAAAATAAACATCTCTCACCTTTACTGTGATTACACCTATAAGACAGGTCCTGATTATTTGTTGTTATTTTTACCACATCCACTACACGTGAGACCTTATTAAGCTTCGGTTGTATCGATCTCCCTTGTTAAGTAACTTGCTTGTACATAACAAAGCTTAATTCAGCGCATATTTCATTTAAATTCAGTAATGAAAGTTGCTAATATTACAAAAGATTGTTTTTGCCACTATCACACTTGTATCTGATCCGGCTGTCCAGTTATGAATGAAATTGAAAGACGATTACGAACCGACAGTCGATTACGATAGCGTGGTGATACTGCATTCGATTTTATCGCAAATTGGATTAGCTCACAATAATGACTAAGATATTGTGTACCTTGCTATAAGGCATGTAGCACACACCGCTTCTTGTGAATTAGCGAACGATGTTTTCTTAAACGTCGAACGCTGAACATTATTTTCTTTTAGCAGATTCTATATCTTCTTTTTTTAAGTGATTGGCATTGTATTCTTCTTTATTATTGTCTCTTATGGGATCCACAATTATGTTACTTGGTTTATCGAATTTGACTATTTCTTTGAAGTTAATGTTATCATCTTCAACAAGTTCGTCTATATAATACCATACTTATGTTTATTTAAAAAAATGAAGGCCTAAGCACCTTCACATTTATTATAAATTGAGTAAAATTTAAAATCATGGAAAAAAATACAGTGTGCTCGTATGTATCAACTTATTTTTTGTTTCTCCTTAATGCTGACTGCCGTAATCATTTTATGGAGTGGAACACACAATCAATTTGAAGCAATTTGGAGTAATTAATTGCAATTACCTTCTCCGTTTCACACAATGAACTATAATTAACTGGTGCGAAGGTTTTCTCTCGCTATTTTCCTCCGTCTTAAAACAAGCGGTATCTTTGCAAAGTTCGTATTTACGTTTCCTATGACAATCAATGTCTTCTCACATTTACTCACAGACTTTATTTTTTGTGAGATTCTCTATCTTTATATTTTTATTATATTTCGTATATGCTGTCTGTATTATATGATATGATGATGAATGCATTTATGATAAAAAACAGATACAGAATATAAAAGAAACACACTGACATCTCAACACATAGTCGTATTATTGGAAATAACAACTTGGAATTTTATACAGAGTTGATTCTTTCCGCTAAACATACATATTTTGTTATAGTAATTATTTGTGCCCTAATCTCGTCTTGAAAATTACGCATTGATAACCACGTTCCATATAATTGTTTATGTAATTTCTTAGAAAGTTTATAGGTACTTTTGTATAATAAAATTGGCAGTAAATTAAACTCGTGATGAAGTATAAGAGGAATTGTGCAGTCATCATCATCATCTTCCTAGCGTTTTGCCTAGTCTCTTATCTTAGATTGGATTTAGCGCCAGCTTCGTGACGTCTGTTATCTAACCTTAAGAACCTTTAGATATGCTCTAATGATATGAATCTGTATTATAAACTTAAGTGTTAGGGTATCAACATAATCTTAATTGGGACGTGTGCCGTAATCCATTATAATACACGCGATTTGCATTATTTTATATCATTACACAAAATCGTGTTGGTTATATGGAAAATTCTGAATAAAATAGTGACATTTGGCCAGCTCGTTGCCTAACTCGTGAACCAAATACCCTTCAGTCGCCTTTTACGATACGTTAAGCAAGGAAAAAAGTGGGTACATTCTTGCTCAGTCTTAAATTATTTTAGTACGTAACAGAATGACAGAGTAATTAAGCCACAGTTTTTGTTGTTGCTAAAACAGTACTAATTACTTTCCATCTAGTTTCTTATGCAGGTATTAGTTTAATTGCATTTTATTCACTAACAGCCAATACAATGTGGTTATTTCTGTAACGTCAATTCCAATTATTACGGTCGGGTTGTCTGTATTATTAGATTGCAGTAATAACAGACGCAGGTCATAGCGATGCAGTGTAATTTATTTCTTAATTGAATGTAATTACACTTTGATATCATTCTCTATATCAGATTGTGTTACTTCGAGTCACTCGCTTGCAACTCGTTGTTGATTTTTTGCTGTTTTTCCTTCCTTGTGCTCTTGAAACTTGGAGTAGGTAATAGTTAACTGTCACATTTTTATCATCGATGATAAACCAATTAGCTCTCTTATGTGTGTGAAGTTTTGATTTTATTATCGATTGTCTTAGTAATCTAGCATTGTGTTCTGATATTTGGTCTTGACTCTTGGTGTAGCTTAACATAAAAAACATGCATCTTGTATGCAAGGGATGTTAACCATATTTTTGGGAATTTTTGGTTCCGTTCAAGTATGCCCGGACTCATACCTCTTTGAGCACGTGGTATAAATCAGCACATACTCAGCAAAAAGTATTATCTTGGAATTCTGCATCGGCTTATGCGAAATAAATGAGGTTTGCGGGGCCAAATATCTAGGCTGGTCAGGAGTTGAGCAGCCCCAGTCTTTTTGACTGAGGCTAGAGGGCTATAATATACTACTGTCAATAAAGAAAGTAAGGTAGGTATATGATGATGTCCCCCGAGGAATAAAAACTATTTTTGCAACGGTTAGGCGATAAGTGCATGAGTTCAGCAAACGTAGTAGCACAGCGGCGTAATCGCAGACGGATGCGCGTGGGCAATGATTGTCCGTAATTATTTAATTGCGCGGGTCGCGACATCGCTGCGCCCGACCCGAGGTTTTCCTACCACTTACTGGGCTTTACCACTGCCAACAATGTTCAGTATGACATAACGACTGACAAGTTCACTTCTAAGCTAGATTTACTACTTATGATGTTTGTAGCATATCTGGTTGGCTGGTTGTGCCAAGTATTGTGGAACGCGCACGGAAGCGGTTTGCTTTGTGCAAATGTATATAATAATCGTTTGAAGGAGTAGGCAGAGTCCAAACAGCCTCATGTTTCTTTAAATTTTTTTTATTTCTGGGTCACATGAAAATTTGCGACAAGATCACAAACTTAGCACTTGCAAAAGGAACAAGGTTGTTACCGTTAATTTACCTTTGGAAATTTATTTAAGTTGATTCATATTGTGCTTTTCTCGGCTACCATTGTAGTTATGGAAAGGGGTTGTGTAAAATACGATATGAGTATATGAGAGGATATCTTGATGACGCTTGACTCAGAGATATGGAGGAAAATATATCGTACCCCAGATGACCTGAGGGGGAAGAAAGATGATGAATTAACCCATTAGCAAACTTAACCCACGCCAAGTGACGGCGGGTCATTACTTACTAATAAATAAATATGCATTTAAAAGCCAATTTATTTTTTAAATAAAAAAAACGTTATGACGTCTCCAAAGAGCTCATCATTATTCTTTTTTTATTGCCAAAGTGATGCACAAACAGACATTTCCATTAATATTAATGAGCATGAGATAATGATTCAGAAGTACGTCATACGTGTGACCTCCATTATTCATCGCTAAATAATTAAAAAAGTATTCCAAGTACTGTTTATTAAAAATTGAAATTTAGTAGATTTATTACATACGTAATTTATAACGAAACTGGAGTGTTTTTATGACAATTATAATTTTACTAGAGTGGCTTTATTTTATACCAATTTTTTTCCTTTCTTCACATAACTGTAGATTTTCGTATATCTCACGAAATGGAGCTCGGGAATGTAAGGTATCTTATATACATTTATGTACACCTAACTATGGGTATTAAAAAAAAAAAAGATTTGTTGAGCAGTTAAGACGTGAATAAGTAACAGACAGACAAATAATTTCACATTTTAATTTACAATATAGGATTTTAATTTAAAATATTTTCATGATTTTTATTATTTATTTATACGAGCCTACGAGTATTAAATAAATTCTGAATATTATAATAATCTGAATCAGCATTTAATTCGTATCCTAAAATAAACGAAGCAAAAAAAACTAGCATGATTTTTATACAAAATATTTAAGAACTGCCTATAATGTTTATTAGATAAAAAATATATAATTACATATTTGAAATATACCATTAGTTAGTGTTGTCTAGTACAATGTTTAAGAACAATTTAAAATGATCCTGTGTATGCGTCAAACGTATTGAAATTGTCGTGATTCGTTTACATTATGCATTTTAAAATATGCAAAGTTGTGTTATGTATATAAGTTGATAAAACAAAAGATATGTACTGTTTAAAATATTATCTTCAACTCATAACATATAGATCCATGTTAATGACAAAAAACATAATTACATGAGTGTGTTTAATGAAATATTTGATATGAAAAACATTTTAACTAGTGAAAAATGTGCATTCCTTGAAACGTATATACATAATATAGTGAGTATATAATTACAAGTAATATGAAATAATCATGACATCAAATGAATATTTATATATTTTAAGGTATATTTTAGTTTTATTTTGCATGTAAGAATAATATTATTTTTCGGTCTTACACGATTCTAAATGGGATTTTTATTAGACGATGTGAATTTTAATGTCGAATTAGGTTAACGTAAAAAAGTAATTCGATGTAAATTAACATTTTAAAGTTAATTTGTAATGGTTCCTTTACGGTCGTGTGAGGTAGATACACTCTTTATTTTCTATTTATGATGCACGCTACCGCAAAATCTTGCCACACATCACTATTAATTTTATCATAATCTACGATTAATTTATCTTAAGTCAGTAGTCATACTGACTTAGGTGAATACTTAGCTAGTTATTCAACTGTCGAATAGCCTATTCGTTGGCTAGCTCAATTGTTGATCTTGCGCCGTTAATTTATTTATGATTTGATTCTTTTTATGAATTTTTCAACGTGTAATGAAAAGTGTGCATAATTTTTGTAAAAGTAAATTTGTTAAGTGATGGAAATTATAATTCTGTAACATCAGCAATGCTTTTGAAGTTGTCCTTATTAGTCTATCTACTCGGTAACTAATATCCGTCATTTCGACTTCATCTTCAACTTCTTCGCGATCATTTGTGAGAATAGTTTTTTTTTGTAAAACGGCTAGTATCCGATTTCGGAAAAGACCGGATCGGATACTCAGTTTAAAAAACTACACTAATCACTATATCATTCTTTATTACTATATCAATTTAGATCGCAGTATCGAAATACATAAACATAAATAATGTATGTTTGTGTTCAATTAAACTTAATTGAATTCCATATCAAATCTAAGTGCGGAAGTGAGAAATTACGCTGGTCAATGTTATTTTCACGCGTCGCTTGCGGAAAGAGCTAGATAAAAATAATACAAATGAACTCAATCTAAATGTTACGTCGTCAGACTATAGCACCGCTGAATGTAAAATTAACAAATCGCCATAATTTACATCGTAAATTATGCCTTAATAACATACCAGCTTATCTCGACCTAAGACATCAACCGGCCACCATAGTAAGTTTACCGTCCGACCAATCTCGCTTGACCTCTAAAGGTAAGCAAATAAAGACTGATTTCATCAATAACTCACTGTAAGAACAGCTACCGTAAAGTTTGCACTTGTTTGTAATAAAACAAAGGGAATGATACGTGCAAGTTAATTATAGTCAGAAATGTAATTAGGGCTAATCAAATAACGTAATCTTTTTATGCGTTTTTGTTTTAGCGCGAAACGTTTTCATTGTATTTTTTGCGGGCGTGTGTAATGATGTTTTTGTGGACAGCAATTTATTGGCACTAACGTACGTGTGTATGGACCATTATAAGATATCTCGGGTATCCTTAAAATATAGATGTCAAGACGCAGGAGACTTGAAAGTCTTTGTTCCAGGGAAACGGTGAATGCGAATCATGGCTATGTATTGTATTTGATTCATATATTTGAGGGTTTCCATTATTAAATAAATAAATATCTGACGACCTCACATACATTGAACTAACTCCGAGCTGAGTAGGTCAAGCACTTGTGTTACGGATATCAAAATCAACAGTGGTATTACAAATATATACTTAAATAATGAATATTAACTCCCAGACATAGAACAAACACAACTATTTATAACACGAATGTTTGTCCTGGGTGGGGATCGAACCCACAACTCTTGGCGCATGGGGCAGGGTCACTACCGAATGCGCCATCGAGCTAGTCAATTATATTTACAATATTCATTGTAATGTACAAATATAATTTTTCCTCTAAACGATTCATTCACTGTAGTGACAGGACATTTTTGACCCTGGATATGTAGATACCGTTATACCGCTTCCCGAATCGTATGCATGGGGCACATTCGCCCGATATCGTAATGTTAGCGGGAAGGCGCTCACTGCTGCAATTACTGGTCCCTTCCCGACTGGAACCATCTACTTTCCAACGGTCTTAACAAAATCGTCAGTCCTCAAATTGTTTTAATTATCATTCGTTAATGTTCATTGTGCAGGAAAAAAAAACAATTTAATATTTGCATTTGCAATAAAATATTTTAAACGTTGTGTCAAGTCTTTTGGATTGGAAATGATTGATAATTTTATTTATTAAACTTCAATTAATCCGTTAATGATACTTGTGCTTTCAATAAAATGCATTATTTCTTAAGCGGCACTGACGAAGTGTAATGGCATAAATAAAACATAATATCTAGAAATGAACTGTCGGTATTATCAATTTCCCAATTCCTCATTTTACAAATACATGTTTTAACATAAATAAATATTCTGAAGGTTATTTTCTTGTTAGCGTAGACGTCAAATTAGAATGCAAATAAAAAACTGGACGAGCGCGAGTAAGACTCGTCTGTTGAAGGTTCCGCACAAAGTTATGTAGGTAGCAAGAATAAACAATGTCGAAAAACAATTTTTATTAAGATTTTTAGTTGAATTATTTATTTCTTACACATTCACAGGATCCTTAACCTGAACAAATATTTGATATTCAAAATATTAATTTCAAGTTGACACTACTACTTTTTCAAAATCCTTGCTAGACTGTGCGACTGAAAACAAAACTATCATGTAAGGGTTTTCCTCTTGTACTACGGAACCCTAGAAATGTAATCGAAATAGCAACGCCGTGCTTAGCAGTGGTAACACGGAGCTATGCAATTGTATGTAAGTAACCTTTTTGCTATCGACCCCAAATAGAATATTCATGGTTGTTATTGTGAATATTTTACTAATAAACGTCATTCAGCTTCAATACTGTCTGTGAATGTCGCCGTGTTAGTGTTTTCTTTCTGTTAACATTTCTTGTTTTTAGGGGTCCGTAGTTACTGAGAAACTTTTTTTTCGCTAGCTCCGTCCATCTGTAAGCGCCATAGCTTAGAGATTCTTGGTAAAAAAGCTGTAATTTGGAAAAGCTAATATATAATATATAAAGAGTATTGTTTTTTAGTATATCTCTTTCCATAGAGTAGAATGATTTGTTATTCTTAACTGCCGTATGGTTAGAGTATCGTTAGATAGAGATTTAAAAAATTGTGAGTTAATTTTATTTAAGAACCCATCTGTGAATTTAGCTTCGACGTGCTTATTTTTGTTATAATCAAGTGTAAGTATCTGCCAGCAAAAATGTTGTAATTTATAAATGTGAAAAAAAGAGATAATCAAGTGGAAAGCTATCACAACTAAGTAGACCTTACAAGTTAACGAGTACCTGATCAACTTATAGAATGTATAAGTTGAATAAGTATAAGACAAATTTTAGACAATTTCCATGGAAAATTACATTGTTAGAAATAGTGAGTTGCATTTGACAGGCAGTTTTAATAGACCGTATACAACACGGAAAATATATTAGTTACTACGGAACCGTAGGGGCCGTGGCCCGATACGCACTTGAGCGGTTTTTTAGTTCATAAGTATGCATGCTAGGACCATGTTATGTGTGAAGCGAATGGACTTGAGAATGTAGTTAATTTATAATTGTTGTATCGGCCCTTATCAATAGAACACGGTGATTTAAGACTAACCGTAGGAAGTGCATAATAGGGGCTTGTAATTTTATTGTAATTTCATACCACATATTTAAATTATTAAGTGGAGACTGGCTCGATGGCGCATTCGGTAGTGACCCTGTCCCATGCGCCAAGAGTTGTGGGTTCGATTCCCACCCAGGACAAACATTCGTATGATGAATACTTGAGTTTGTTCTGTATCTGGGTGTTAATATCCAATATTTAAGTATATATCCGTAACACAAGGGTTTAAATTACTTACCTCGGAGTCAGATCAATGTATGTGATGTAGTCGGATATTTATATTTATTTATTGATATAAGCATAAGCTGCTACAACTTTCCTTGGTGTTGTCATGTAATGTTAGTGTGTAATAATTACATAAGTATTTTTAAAATGCAATCACTATATATTTTAAAGGCCAGTTGGTCGAGTGATCAGACCCTGGCCACTGATTTTAAGGGTAACATCTATAGTATAAAAATGAATTGCTGAATGTCTTGCTAAGCGCAAATCTCGAGAACAGCTGAACCGATTTCGCTAATTCTTCTTTAGTTGTATTTGTTATTATCACGTGAAGGTTCTTATAAGATAAAAGATAAAATAAAGTAGCACGGAAAAAAAAAATGGGTATTGAAAATTCGAGGACGAGGCGTTACGAAGTGCGCCGGGTCAGCTAGTTATATAATAATAATAAATGTATATTTCCGTAATAATTTTTACGCAAAAATTATAGAAAATCAATCTTCTAGAACTACTGGTTTATTCTGTGAGCTATCTGTAAGGTGTTTACAGAGAATATTTAATTATTTCTTATTTCTTATAATTTTCATATCTAAAATATAGATAGACCTATATTTATGATCTGTGATGTTTATGTATTTTTCTAGCATATTTTTGAGTTATTCCATTCTGATCCACAAAGGATCTCTTTTATTTTGTGCAGTTAATTCTGAGGCGATATGAAGTTAGTTGGGTAATAATATATAAAATATGGTTACAATAGACGCTGAGCCATTTATGGGAATAATTAAATTAAAAGTCAGTTGCAATCAAGTTGTCAGCTGTTTTTCAATACCTTAGCCGGACAAAGGAATGCTAATTCAATTAATGATTTACCCTTGCTGTAAGTATTAATAATATACAATGCAGGTCCGTTGTGCGAGTACACAGAAAAAATGCAACTTTCCCCGACAATTATAGATCGACGCGCAGATAGAGAGTGCGTAGGCGCATGACGGGGTAAGCGAAGAACCCTCCAGTGCTGCGGGGTCAGGTTGACCGACGCGAATACTCGTACCAGCAATTTTTACTTACTTTTTTAAGTCAAAAGACGTTTTAGGTTCATGTGAAAAATTACAAATTTGAAGACAGCTAAATTCATCTGTTTTCCATTAATGTAATTGTTTGTAATAATGATGAATGAATCGGAATATATCATTATATATTTCGATAGATTTACACACAAACAAACTCTGGCAAGATTTGAAATGAATTATATAGGGTATGTGACAAGTAATTCAATGAAAACTACTAATGCAAAAGTCACTAAAAATACGCTTACCGAAAAAATATTACAAAGTTTATCAACAATTTTTTTTTTAAAAGTTTGTCAGAAGTTTTTGAAAGACATGTTTTTAACCATAATCAAGACGTGCGTGTTGATTAAGAATACTAATAAATCAAATTACGATTTTTAACCATAATTAATAAATGATGGCTATCGGTTTATTAGAATATCGATCTAATTAGCAGATATTAATTGCAATTAAAAATTATAATCAAAGCTTTTAATTAGTTTCTTAATTGGTTTCAGTCTCGTTAAGGTTATACAAGTTCTTTAATATTTTTTCTTATCTTAAATGTTACAAACTAATGGAGGTATACCAAAATAAGACAGCTATATTGTATTTTCTCTCATTTCAATGTCATGTTTTATGTTGAACGAAATATGTATTAATAGGTTTTATTTATAATCTCGTTGTTTATTATTACTGTACTTAGATAAGTATATTTGTATGGACATCTGATGTAATTAGTTTTTAATTACAACAGTACAGCGCAGTATTTAAGTCAACTTAAATGAATTTAATACTTTCGGATTATATTGAAACAATAAATTGTACCATCCCGCCCGTAATCCCCGAAGGGGTAAGCAGAGTGGACAGCTAGCCCCTTTAACCACTTTTAGCCAAATCAAACTAGGCTGGGTTAGATGGACAATTGTCGAAAAGTAGTGACAAGTGGCTAGCTTGTCGTCTACACAATCAAATACGCAACCCGATATACCATTAGTCGCCTTTTATGACATGCTAGGCAAGGACTGCAATTGGCACATTCTTTTTAAGTCACAGACCAACATAGGACAACAAAATTCAGCGAAAGTGTTGAAATAATTACATTACGCTAACCGATATAGTTGGAAGTGGGGACGTATAAATATGCAATAAACAGGCCCCTTGATTAAGCGGTTGCAAACAAATTAATTATTTAATTAAAAGATAGTTTATCGCGGATCTCAAATTAATAGACGCAGTTTGTTATCCGTTCCATTAAACGATGTACGAATTGAAAAAAATATTATTAATAACCGGTAAATGTGTATTATTACTTCAAGGAAATTAAAACTCTCGCGTGTGCGGTTGTATTAAATTAAAAATAATTTAAATTGTAATGTCGGTCGACATGCGTAGGCACGTTGTCGGCGCGACAGGCCATAAAAAAAACTGTAAATCCAGCAACGAAATTCACAATTTGGACATTTGTGTTTATTACTGTTGTGACAAAGTTTAATCGATCGTAACTGATATTAAATAGTTGGTTTAATACTAACATAATAACTTTTTGCTGAATGACCTGTAATAATTCTGGACCTGGACCTGGATATAAATTCACAAGAAGGTTAAACCCATAGTTAGCAAATATACATTACCTACACTCAAATAAAATTCAAATTAATGTAGGTAAAATAATGTAAGCTTTCATGACTATAAGTAATAGTATAGTACCCCTTCGAGGATTGTGGGTGTGATGTTAAAAAAAAAAAGTAATAGTATGAGTGCAGTATTAAATATTTCCTATTTAATATTAAATGTAACAGTATTATCAATGTAAAGGATGTTTAAAGATTCTTTTAAACAAATAAGATTAATATAAATTCAAAGGTCTATTTGAATTTTACGCAGACTGAACTGCAGACAAAAGCCAATATATAAACTAAAATCCTACTAATATTATAAACGCGAAAGTTTGTGAGGACGTATGTATGTTTGTTACTCTTCCATGCAAAAAAACCGAATGGATTTTAATGAAACTTTATAATAATAATAGCTTATACACCCGAATAACATATGAGAGGGAAAAAAGCCGCAGGCAGAAGCTAGTATTTACATAAATGATAGCACCCTCTACGTAAATAATGGTAAGTTGCTTATAAATGCCTATCTGTTTTCTCTTTCTCTATTGCCACTCCCATGAAAGTTATGGGGTGAGCAACAGCACTTCGCCGGAATAAACGCAACATAAATAAGTAATATCAAGTGAGATTCATTTGACTTCTGTTTCCGACAATTCGTAAGGAAATTAAATTCACCGTGCGTGCGATGTCGCATTAAATTAAAAATTAATTGTACGGTCAGTAATAACAACGCGTCGCGCGCGGGTTGATCCTATCTGCGCGGGCACATAGATCGATGGTTCATTGTATTTGTGGTGGATTGGTTCGCTATAGCTCTCTTACACGTTGATTTGTGTTTTTTTTAATTTATAATTTAGATATAATTAAAGTTATAAATAATTAAATGAAGCGACATCGTCTTTTAGCGTTACATGCTGTTCCAGTTGAGGAACGGTTAGATCATGATGCTAAATTTAGATAATTTATTATTATATTTTTTATATAAGTTTTAACCCACAGACCGCCGAAAAATACCTTATTATAAGAAATTTAGGTAGTTGTTATTTTTTTTATAATTACAAATATTTAATAAAATAAATTCTAAAAGGATTTTTTTGAGTCACTATATTACTATATAGTGAAGTTTTAGTGATTTTTAAATTCCTACGTATATTGACGCAGTCTACGTGTTTGTATTAAAACCAAAATACATTTTACCTTGTATCACAGCGCCTCAAATATCCGAAAATGCCACGAGCTTTTTAAATATTCGTTGTCCTATCGTAAAAGTAAATATAAATAATTATATTTTTATATTAAAAAAAAACTATTTGGGGAACTATTCACCTCATTATGCCCCTGAATGAAAAAATAAAAAAATAATAGCACACTACACAACTCGATGTTATCTGTGCATAAACATACATCGTCAGTTCATTGAATTCGTATTAGAATCGCAATCGGACAATAATTGCCGCTCTGTGTTCACTATTGAATTTGTGTAATGTAGATTAAAGATCGCTGGCGTCGATAAACAGCATTCGTGGTATTTCGACCATTGAATTCAGGTGTAAGTAAAAACTAGTTTGTAATTGTAACTCGATCGAATTAATAGATCAAGTCGGGTTTGTTAAAGCGATTGGATTCAATGAGTTCTTTGTGTCTATTTGAAATTGGAAAGCGGTTGGTTTTTACAGGGTTGGTGATGATTTGGGGTCACTCCTAAATTGATACATTAAGACATCTAACTGGCTTTAACTTATTTATATATAAATAGACCTCAACGAGTTTGTAGTAACAACAATTTTAAAAAAAATGCTAGTCATTAAAAAAAAAAATATGTCTTTGAAATGGTAGTTAATATATATCGATCAGCCATTTGAGAGTACATATACATAAATGTATATGAGTATATAGGGTTTTTAAAAGGGATGCGTAATGACGAATATATTGAAGGTTTTTAAAAGGGCGCATCCTTTTTAAAGATTAATATATTAAACTGATTTGTCAATTGCACCGAGCCACAAAATAATAATTATCCAACCATTTGGCAAGTACTATGAAGCAATGTAAGTTAAGTGGGTATATATAAATTACCATAAAAGGAGAGCGGTGGTAGCTCAATGGTAAGGACACGCGCCTCTTAACCGAGGAGTGCGGGTTCAAACCCGGCCACGTACCTCTGGATTTTTCAAATCTATGTACGTATTTATACCACTAGCTCGACGGTGAGGGAAAACATAGTGATGAAACCTGCAAATTCAAACAACTTTGTAACCATGATCCAAAAAAATTGTCTGGTTCCACTATCTTAGGGTTACAAAGGTCAGATCGGCAGTCGCTTCAATGTAATTACCAGACTCGCTAAATCCTGGATCATGGTCTAAGCGGACACCGTCTAAACACGGGACATAACGGTAGGAAGATGATATAAATTACCATAAACTTAAATTATACTTTCAAACAAATCCAACCATAGAGATGTTTATTTGCTAAAGATTGAATAATCTAATAAATCGTCAAAGTTATTTCCATAGTACTACATATCATTCCAAGATCTTGATTGCGAATAATCTTAGATTA
The DNA here is from genome assembly GCA_951394215.1 of Glyphodes perspectalis. Taxonomy (NCBI): domain Eukaryota; kingdom Metazoa; phylum Arthropoda; class Insecta; order Lepidoptera; family Crambidae; genus Glyphodes; species Glyphodes perspectalis. The sequence continues at coordinate 4,520,017 of OX596202.1, forward strand.
GATTAATTATAATAATAGATAGACCACAATGTATATAAGTTAACATATTACTCAAGACAAGGTAAACCTTACAATGATGTAAGTATATGTATATTACCTGAAGAAAAAAAAATTAAATATATATATACGTTTTTAACAAAATGACAAATACGCTTTCTTAAATTATAGTAATCCTTAGTTACATTTATTTATTTGTTGCTAATTGATACTTAGTCCAAAATAATTAAAAAAAATTACAATATTCATCGTCGTATTTTATTCGAATACTTTACAAAACGTAACGATAACCATAAAAAATTACACATTTAAAATTGATTGAATTACTCCAAAAACGTATCTGCTTATTTAAATAGTGTAACCTAGCAGAGAACAGCTTTGACCTTAAAAGCCAGTTGTCGATTTTTATAAACATATTTTATATATTTTTATTTCTAAAATACCTTACTGCCCTTTCTTTAATTGCCTTTAGTGCGTTATTTCCGATAACGGTCACGCAGGCGTAGCCACGTATGCCATCGCCTATAAACTTAAAAGGCTACAATCCTGACTTTCAACTTTCTAGGTCAGCATAGATGTGTGTATTGTCATGTCTTTGTTTCTTCCTCAGCACCGATGATGAACGTTACACTATTTACATTTAAACGACTAGTGTACTTTCAAGGTAACTATTAATATGTCCTACTGTCCTTTCTTAAATTGTGCGTAATTTTCTCATTTCGCTTATCACTATGCAGCTTTCCAGTTTCAGAAAAAAACTGCCACCACTATCCATTCTCTAATATTATAAAGAGGAAAGATTTGTTTATTTGTTTGCATTGAATAGGCTCCGAAACTACTGGACCGATTCGAAAAATTCTTTCACCAATGGAAAGGCAATTTATCAGTAAGTAACATAGACATATTTTACCTCCGTATTTCCAGGAAAACAGGAGCTACGCGGATGAAACAGCGGGGCTCTGCTAGTCTATTTATAACTATCTCAATCATCACGATTTTTACACGCACCGTGCATATTCTGTGCGTGATCGTCACGCAGGGCCAGTAATGTCAAGGTCAGTACAGAGACGCCTCACTGTCATACGTTTAATTGTGCCCCAGTGCGGTTATTGACGATAACAGTCACGCATGGCTAATCGTCTACGCAATCTACACTCAGATACGGTGAAAAACAACAGAAAAACAGTTTCACACAAAATCGATCGCTCTCGTACGATTCGTGCTAATAGACAATTACTAGCCATTATTTTTATTGGCTCCACACGGCGCACAAAGGTCTGGACATTTGCAATTTCAAATAGGCCTTAAGGGCTACCTGGATTGTTAGCTTTTTGTGCAAATCTAGTTTATTTGCCGTTAACGTGTCGGACGGAATAGCCGTGTTGAAGATAATAATCGGTGCTATGCTATGTCGCAGTCATTAATGTTATTTACTATTATTGGCATATTTGCTTAAGGTTCGCATATGGTGCAGAAGTGAATGTTGAAATGAATAGCCATCGGATTTGATTTTGTTTTTAAAAAGTTTACTGACTTGTGTTTTTTTATTAGATTTGCAACAAATCTGTTGAAAATTAAGCAAAAAATGTTTTTGAATTAAAAAAAGAAATAAAATATAACAAATGTCATTTTACTGTATAACTGTATTTAATTGCGTTATGTTGATATTTGTGGATACATTGCTTTTTCATGCTTTCTTAGCATCAATATTAAGATCTTTTTATTTTTATTCTTCTCTAACGAACAATTCTCCAATGACAGCAGTTATATATGTACATAAAGTGGACATTAAAGACATTTATTTGTTTTTTTTTACACACAGATATATTCTTTATTGATTTTCCGATCAATACACAAATTCAATGAAAATATAATGTTTTTCAAAAATATAAGTAACAGCACAGCATAATATTAAGTAATAATCAAATGAGAAATATGTTATATATTATATTTGGTTATCTGGAAATCACAAAACACATCAACAAAAAAACTAGATTTATTTATAAAAACTAAATAAAGTGTATCCAGCGGACAACTTCAGTCACCTCTTAACCGGCTGCACTCCCACGGACTTCCACAACGCCACTAATTGTTTGCAATGACAAGAAAAATAGGTGTTACAGGTTAACGGTTGAGTTTACTTAGAACGCGCAAAAACGCGCAAATTGCCGGGTTCGCGGTCGGCGCCTGCGCAGCCGCTGGTTAAGGCGCGGCCGACATTTACTCTTAATTAGTAATTGATTGTTACTGTTAATGGAACTTATTTATTTATTTATAGCTGGCGGTCGGGGTTCTGCTTATGTTTAGTGATAATTATAGTTTGGAAAACTGAAACATGATGTGGGCCGGCGTGGTGTTTGTTTTGTCAGCTGATAAAGATCCTCTATCAATCATGTATTTTAACTTCAATATAAAGCATAAAACTAAGTTGCAAGATATGAGAGAGAAAAAATGTAGTCTATGTACAAACGACCTTAGTGCGTTCTCAACCTGCGGTCTTTAGTTTTGAACCTTACTTATTTACTTACTGGGCTGGCTCAGCGACCCGAAGTGGGTCTTGGCCTCCGACATCAGTTTTGAACCTACTACGAAAAAAACAACCAACCAAGACACCGGGCAATAAAATCAATCAGTAACAAATTATTCATATATTCATTCTGAACTATTTTTTTAACCACCACCTCAAACATAATTTCATGGAAAATCAACAATTTACAGGTAATTAAAATATAAACTTAATTAAAAAGTGCCCTAAATAATGTGTTTTTTGTTGTAATAAACAGTACACCTATATTGGATTGTTTTATGGTATCATTCTCCTTATGATGTGTGCATAATCTATGCGCTCGAATCTCATGCAAAAGGTATATGACCAACTTGAATACCTTTTAATGAGAATGTGGTAAGAAACTGCAGATCACTATATTAATCAGCCGGTCATACATATTGATGGGAGATTGTATTCATTGTGACTAACGAACGGCCGGGTTTGTATGTCATGTATGGCTAGCGGTGGTCATGTATATGTTCATCTTGTTAGGTTAAACCAGTAGCGTTGGTACCCAGAGGCAAGGCGGGACAGTGTTGAAGGGCCTCCAAACTCAGGGGGCCCCGAAAACCTGACTGTTTTATTTGAGTTTCATTGGACTCTTGTCAACCCTTCCCCTCGTAGGAAGAAAAATAATTGGCCCTCTAGACCAAAAACTGCCTACGTCCTGCCTACGTCCTGCCTACGTCATGCCTACGTCAGTTTGTTTGTCCCTCTGGCCCTTTGTCACCTAGTTACGCCACTGGGTAAAACGCTGACATTATGTATGGAAGCTTGCCCTTTGTCATTTTAATATCGTGGGATGCGTGTGAGAATTATCTAATTAATAAAGATTAAACTATGTGTTTTACAACATAAGCTTTGTCAAGTGAGGTGTTTAAGCAATTTTTGGGCAAATTGTGGCAAAAGGCATTGTTTATGTGAATTTTAACATGTGCTGTTGTGTTTTATTATAAAATGTCAGGATTTCTTTACAATCTTTCTTTCGAAATGCCTGATTAATTTTATGTAGTAAGCTGTGAAAAAACCGCCTCAGTTTTGAGGGGTGTCGGCCGTTAATGGTCTGTCACTTTGGTCGGTTGACGAGTTAAAGTCAGGCAATTTAACCCTGTAGTGCGCGCGGAAATGTCAGCCGGTAACAGCTGCTGCGGGCGCTCCTGCCCGGAGTAGGGCTGGCCGCGGAAGGGTTAATACGATGAAACAATACAGCTAGTTTTTTATGTATCAAGACTTTTAAGTTGAGATTTCTTTTATAAGATAAGTAGGTAGTCTAAAAACGATAAGCTCCTTAAACCAAAATCAGCCAAAAATAAAATATGCAGTTAGGTGAAAAATTCGAGATCTAGATCTTTCACCTTTTAACAGTCTTCTTAAAATGAAGAAGGTTCTCGGTTAGTTGTAATAATAGACATAAAGATACTCAATAACTTATAGAAAAAAATTGTATGGTACAACTTGGTATAGAAACAGTCTGAAGAGTGTTAAGCAGTAATAAAAAAATCGGACCAATTGATAACTGGTTCCTTTTTCGAGGCAGCCAATAAAAGAGAGAAGTATGACCCAATTCTCCCACGAACAGCCACCCCTATTCTTCACTTTCAACTGATACTTTCGCGTAACCATAAATTACTGCGACGTCCGGACATCGCCTTCCCGTGCGGGCACTAATTGCGAACAAATATCGCCCCTCGAGCCTGCGCCTGCGCCGACACCTGTTATTACGCGCTGCGATCCGCTTGTGATGCTTCGGGTAGGACGTTAGATGCTTACCCCGATATACATACGAACCACAGTCATATTTAGTAGTACTGTGGTTCTTGTCTAGCATGACGTAAAAGGCGACTAATGGTATATCGGGTTTTGGGTATGCGAATGCGTAGGCGACAAGCTAACCACTTATTACTACTTTTTCACAATTTTCCATGTAACCCAGATCAGATTTTTTGGGCTAAATGTGGTTAAAGGATCCTGATGCCCCTGGCTCTGCCTACCCCTTCGGGGATAGGCAAGATGACCAAAAAATTATGTTTAGTCCGTCAGTTAGAATTTAAAATAATATTAGACACGTATTTATTTATTTATTTGTCAAACAAACATTGGCAAAGATACAATGCATTCAAGTTGCGCTTGACGTCACGCTTTCGTACAATGTTTACTAAATAGTGACGTCGCAAACCTCCACTCCAAAACTTTGATGCTCTTTAATCCAGTCATCATCCCTATTATGGGCGTGATGTTATATTATGTACACATAACTGTAATATTCAGTATAGTAGAGAAGAGGGCAGAGTGTCCCATGCTGAACGAGACAGCATGGGACATAATGTTTATTGCAGTTCCAACTACTGTTCTTCGTTTTAACTGTGTCCGCGTACATTGAACCACAAAATAGCCACGGGCACCATCCGTTTAGTCAGTAACTATGTCAAATATAGCAAGTTTCTCGGCTTTCAATGTGAGCATGGAGACGAACTAGATCTTAGATTTGATCATTAGTAAATCGCCGTAGGGTAATTATAGAGTAGATAATTAATTGAAGCGGCAGACATGGTTCGTTAGTTATGCCAAAATAAGGCACGGTATTGGATGAGTGAATACTGCGGTCCAGTTAGGTCTTTTTGTCGCATGGTAAAAAAATTGGATTGTCTGTTGTCAGAAATTTTAAGCCGCCATTGATTCTTTTGAAATTAATAAAAAAAAATCAAATCATTACGTTTTTTTTTAAATAGCCCTTTACTGATCTTGTTTTATACTTGTGTTTTATCATGTTCAACTTAGAAGCATTTGCCCTAGTAAGAGATACGCGACCTTTGGTTTCAATACTACTAACCACTAATAAAGAGACGTTGATCGAGTGGTCAGAGACCCTGGCCACGAATGTTAAATGTGATGAACATGGACATTTGTACTCGAGTCATAAATATTATAAACGCATTTAAGTATGTCTATCCGTTCACCTAGTATCCATATGACAAGCTTGGTGGGACAAGGGAATTGATGTCCCAGTCTGGAGAATAAAAAAAAAGAGACCAATAGTTTACAAGTACCCAATGGTTGTGGTACCGCGTCAGTCCCCTACAATTACGGGATCTTGTAAATTCCCCATAAGGGATTGAAAACGGGTTAATAAAATGCAATAGACAATTTGACGGCTCATATTTTTGAAAAGCCAATAAAAAACTTGCATTAAGGTAAGACTTTTATATTTGGTCGTATATTTATACTAATATTATAATAAATATACGACCAAATAAAGCTGAAGTGTTCGTTTGTTTGCTTAAACGCTCAACTAGTGGTCCAAATTGAAAAAATATTTTTGTGTTGTATAGTTAATTTATCGAAGAAGGCTTATATTACTATAGGCTATATAACATTAACCATAAACGCAGGTGAAACTAGTCATATATAAAATGAGCTGCCATTTCTCCCACTTTCATTACAAATCTTCATTCTGACGTTAATTGGGCGCGAAGAAGGCTACAAAGTTAATGATTAGGATTAGACATACATATCATCACACCCATAATCCCCGAAGGAGTAAGCAGAGTCAAATGGGCAGCTAACCCCTTTAACCACATTCAACCAAAAAATATATAAAAATCATTTAATATTTTGTCTATATATATAACGTTTCCTGGTTACCTTGACTAGTAGTTTAGTAAATAAACTAATTGTTTACAAGTATGTCCCTCGGCGCTTGCGCACCCACCTGTAATTACGGCGGATCCCGTAAGTTCTCCGTAAGGAGTCGCCGTAATCATTGCCGCGGGGTCTAACCGTTCAGTTTTTTCCTGGTGACCTATAACAATGAATGCCTTTTAGGAAAATAAGGTTGAGTGTACTTCGATCACGATCTTACATATTACATAGTTTCTCTAATAGGGTTACCGCCAACCTCAACAACTTTTTCCTGTATGTCTGTTATGTTGTCACGCCTCAACCCCTCAATCGATCATGATGATATTTGGTATGCCAAAAGTTGAAACTCTGTAACTGTAAAAGGACATAGGCTACTTTTTATATCGGAATAAAACATGACAACAGGACAATCGTTAGTCTCTGTAACCGATTAAATTCCATGCGCGAGGAACCGCTAGAAACATTTAAATTATCTCCACTATTGTTATAAACAGGAAAGTTTTGTGAGTATATATGTAACGAATAAACTCTAAAACCACTGGACCGATTTCAGAAAATCTTTCACCATTGGAATGCTAAATTATATTTAATTAACATAGGCTATACGATATTTAAAAAAAAAGGTAAGGTTAGGTTAGAAAATAAATGGCCACCCGTGCGAAGCTAGGGCGGGCCGCTAGTTATAGAATAAATCGGCGTGTGTCACACTATCCCTTATATAGGTCCCTTACATGACCCTTGTATAATACATCTTTATTACAGTCGATTGTGGGTAAAGAAGTCCTCTTCGCATTCTTCTCTTGCGTTCACATATGAAATTAATTACTCTTTTATGGAAATATGCCGACCAACACCATCTTTCTATCGTAGACCTCCATTTCATCTTATATTAGCAAGTCAAGTAATTCCTAAGAGGTGATCGCCACCAGCGACTAGTAACCAGAAGATTTACCTTGATATTTATTTAATTGAAGCAAATTAATTCCTCGTCTATTTTCATATACTTAAAAAGCAATAAAAACTATCAGTTTCATCCACAAGGTATATTCAAGGGCAATAAAAAGAGGACAATATGATTAATCGTGAGCCCTTAAACGCGTTTTGATATGTTGAATGAATGCAATTATGACTGTGAGTGTAGAAATTTTGTAACAGATCCACCCGAAAGCGGCAGTGCTTCAGTGGATAGCGGTCCAGTTTGCAGCCTCATGAGCATTTGGTTTGTTGCGGTTAGTTTAATAACTAAAACTCGTTTTGTGTAATCGACGTTCAGTGGCGGTTTACAGTCTTGGCCGCCCTAGGCCCCAGGCCATAACTCTCAGTACTAAAGCGTCATCACTTAATTTTTATTACGATTGGCCGCCTCTAATATCTGGCCACCCTAGGCCCGGGCCTACTCGGCCTTAGGGTAAATCCGGATATGTCGACGTTTAATTTGAATCCAGTAGTCAGTACAGCAATGACAATCGATTCGCGCGGTATTGTAAGCGTCTGTCAAAATGTCGTGTTCGGATATGATTGCGAAATTTATGGCGTTCCGAAACTCCGTTCGGATATTTTCACCACAAGCATTATGTCTCTGAAAGGATTAAATCATTGATTAATGAGTCCCGATTAGAAACAGAAAAAGGGTGCCATGTAATAATAGATAATGAGAACTGTGTTAGTTATCTGCACAACGTATATTTAAGCGCAATAAATGCAAAACTATATGATTAATCGGCGCATCTAAAGTGCGTGTTGATAAGTATTCCGCGAATGCAATTATGTGTGCAGAACTGCATCAATAGATCCGCGATGCGTGAGGTATCGCCTTAGTCACGCTCCCGGTCGATGCGACCCCGCTGTAGGGTTGACAACACATCCAGGTGATTCAGAAAATTAGATTACATTGATCTGACTCCGAAGTAAGTAGCTTAAGCACTTGTGTTACGGATATCAGAAACAACAGTGGTATTACAAATATATACTTAAATATTCAATATTAACACCCAGACACAGAACAAACACAAGTATTCATCATACGAATGTTGGTCTTGGGTGGGGATTGAACCCACAACTCTTGGCGCATGGGGCAGGGTCACTACCGATTGAGCCATCGAGCCAATCAGTCAGTTATATAAAGTAACACATTTCAACATTGTAGATATATGTAGGTATACTCCTATTTGAATTTCAATGTTGCTAATCTCAAGGTCATGGTCAGATATCAGAAACTTTATGGGTAAGCAATAATTATGCAGTTCCCTGTAGGAAATGCATAATTATTGCTTTAGGTTCTGATAAATAAACCTATAATCAGGAAATATAGGTAGGTACTCGTATTTACAAATTGTTCACCTTGACCGTTTTTTTTGAACTTATGGAATATAAGTTACATTCTATAATCAATACGCTAATTCAGAAAATGTTAATGCATTTATCCAAATGTTATCAAAGTAAGGACAGCTGAACACTTAAAGAAAAAAAAGGAGAAATTAGATTTAAATGTTTTTTTAATTTATTCAAATCTTTGTCTTGATATCCGAATAATCACAATGACTTTGGCTCAACCCTACACGTGGATGGTATTATCGGCCGATGTACGTCGGGCTTATGACGTGCATAAATCTCGGCGGCGAGACGCATGGGGGCCGATAAGACCCGGCCGGAACCGCCGGGGGTGGCCGTGCGATCACGGGTTAACTCTGATGCCTTTACAATGTTTCTCTTTATTGACTCACTTGTTTTTGGATCAGGTACTTGTTTGGAACATTTGGGCCGTGAACTTTTTTGGGTTAACATGAAGTTCGCCATACAGATTGATATGGCGTATACACTGACGTCCTGTTTTCATATTAAATAGGTACTATGTACAAGGGAAGCTATTGTTGAAAGAAAACGTTAAATTTATTATGCAAAATATGAACGCAATATATTTGGAAAAATACATAAAATATGGATGTATAAGAGTAAAATGGAGAGTAAAGCCAAATATAAGAGATAGAGCTCTACCACACGTATTGTTCAAAAGAAAATATAAATCAAAGACTGAAACCTGCATTCTGCCAACTTAACTTACCCACTAAAATTTATAGCTCTAGATATCAGAGTCAAAAGTTCAACTTAGAAAACTAAAAAATCATTCTCCGCGCATGTAGAAACCTATACCCTGTCATCTCTAAACAATAAAACAAAAGACGTAATCTCGTGTAATCTTACTGTCAATACGGGATCAATGTAATCGTATTACCCAAAGACTCCTACGAAATTACATCAGGTGTCCGATTCTTTAATATTGAACCACCAGAAGTCGTAAACGACCATCAAACTCTCTTTGACTCTGAAGCAGATTACCTCGATTTGCGATTTTGTAAATTTTCCCGCTAGTCTTTAAATGTAATTTTTTGACTCCCCTCGGTGACTTTTCCTTAGTGTGTGCCAAGACTCCCTTAAGTTGTAACATAGTAATGACAAATATGATTTTTAATAATTACGTAGGCAGCAAGTGAGACTTGTGAAACAAATAAATAAATAATAATAAATATCCGACGACATCACATACATTGATCTCATTCCGAGGTAAGTAGCTTAAGCACTTGTGTTACGGATAACAGAATCAACAGTGGTGTTACAAATATATACTTAAATATTGGTTATTAACACTTAATATAATAAAAATTAAAATAATTTCGTCTCCACATCTGATATAGTTCGAAAAAACGCGAGATTTGTCGCGGAGAAATCGTCTAAAAATCTAATTGACTTAGCGTAGTATTTTAAAGACCTCCCCTCAAGGGGGCACGTAGTATGGGTACGTTCCCTTATCTACATGAAATAAGTATCGATATTAAATACACTTAACAACAATTGATATTACCTAATCGCTTAACTCGCTTGCTTGTTTACGGGATTTCCCAATCACAGTACTGTCATTATTTATCTACTGTTAGCGGTTCTCGTAACTTTTCAATGCATATTATCTACGTCGGATTTATTGTTATCAAAACACGTGCATTCCAGAGTAAAAAAAAAAAAATATTGCAGGTATTTTGTCTAACACAGCCCAGTTTTATTTTTGGCTGTATGTGTTTAAAGGGTTTTTCTGCCCCTTTAACTCTGCCTATTCCTTCAGGGATGACGGGCGTGATGTCATAAAAAAATTCTGACTCGTACTACGTGTGCTATCGCCATATTCATTACACGTAATATTTGCCCCGTACGGGATTCAAACCCACTGGTTACGTAGCCTGTGTCTTGACCACTAAACCAAACTGCTTCTCACAACAAAAGATTGTTTAAAAAATATAAATATAAAATATCAGACTACATCACCTACATTACACTTAGGTACACTTGTGTTACGGATATCGAGTCAACAGTGGTATTACAAATTTATATTTAAATATTCAATATTAACACCCAGACACTGAACAAACACAAGTATTCATCATACGAATGTTTGTCCTGTGTGGGGATCGAACTCACAACTCTTTGGCGCATGGGGCAGGGTCACTACCGAATGAGCCATCCAGCCAGTCATATTATTTAAGTATTTTGTTACCAAGCCCTGCTCCGTTCCCTTTTCTTTCCTTAACACCTTTAAAGGTAGCTTGTTGACGAAACGCGAAATGCCATTAATTGCTATTACATATTAATAATTGCATTCAAAGCCACAAACCCACACTCCTCCCGCGTACTGTTTACTTCTAAAGACTCAGCATTGAGCTGCAGCGGAGACTGCGATAATTAATCACGCGATTAACATGCATAATGCGGCCAATTAATACGCACTCTTGCCTGTATGATTAAGTCGCTAGCTGGGTTCGATAAAATATTCCACTTTAATTACGAGGCTGGATGCTAGTGTTGCCAGGTGTAGTGCTGTCGGCCGACGTTTAAGAGACGTTTATGTTGCCAGAAGTGTCGTTTTGAGTGTGATATCTCGTATTTTTATCGCCAGTGTGGTCACGTGTTCCCTTTTAAATAAATTTTGTCATATAAGTAACTAACACAGTTGATCGGAAAATCTAACATCAGCAGTCGTGAGATAAGAATATTAAGAGGTGACATAATAGTTAGGCTAATATTGTTATTTTATAAACGAAGATAGCAGTAGTTGTACAGACAATGAGGGTTTTCAAAAACTCAAAAACCGCCAGATAGCACGAGGAAGTCTCGTGGTCTTATCACTGTCACTATTTGCTCATTGTTGACAGCATGATAGTTTGGTCTGACAACTAACCAATGAGGAGGGTGACAAGACCGCAAGTCACAGTTACGCCATCTTTTGGATGTTTTAATTCAAAAAGCCCTCATTATCTAACGCCCCTTGACACAACCACCAAACTCTTCTATGGTGTAAAAATTTTTTTTTGTGAATTCGCAAAATTAATAAAATCACGTCATTCTCCGCATTTTATTATAGAATGAAACTGTTTAATTACAAAGTTTTTGAATTAACCTGTCATTTATAATGGATTTTTTTCCACCTTAATAATTAAATCTAGCATTATAAAAGTAATAACTGGAGATGTTATAGTACAACAGTAGTTAAAATAAGGTTGTTACAGTGGTTTATGATTTGTGCTAACAATTAATGGTTAATGTGTTTATTGTCAAGTCTTAATTCATGGACTATGACGTTTGGCGTCATTATGAAACTCGCTTCATGAACACAATCGGGTAATCGGATTGTGTCGTTCAAATGTAGTATTACAAATAATATGAGTATAGGTATATATGTCTGGTTATACTGTCAAACGTTGAGTATCCTTAATACCTCATTGGTCTTGGAGTTTGGTTGCATGCGCCGCCTAAAGACCGAGATGGCCAGTGTTCACATACTTGACCTGAGCAATGTATAAATTGACGACGAGTTATAAATATCAGCCAAATGTTTATTAATTATTAAAATTAATTAAAATTTATTAATTTTATTAATTGTTTATTAAGGTAGGTATGGACCTACCTAAATAAACAATCAACATAATGCTAATCTGTGAGTATGGAACACGCAGACACATACATTTGATTGGCCCGTTGGTAGAGTGGTCAGAGACCCTGGCCTCGAAACTGAGTGTCGCGGGTTTGAATCCCGTTAGGAGCAAATGTTTCGTGTGATGAACATGGACATTTGTACCAATTCCCTAGTTCCAAACTAAGCTTATGCTTGTACTAGTATTAAAAGTACAAGCATAAGCTTAGTTTGGAACTTGGGAATTGGTGTGTCAGTTTGGAGAATTTATTATTTCGGAATTTATTATGTTACCTTCTTCATAATAAATATGTTAGTTGTAAGTAATTTATTATGAATAACGAAAAACTGCTTGCTTGCACGCATAATTATATCCATCCTTATAAAGGTAAAGAGCGAAATATAATCAGCATTGTTTCAATAAATAAAGAAACGCAATTAGCATAGGCTAAGTAACTACCTGCACTTATAACGAGCAGGAACCACAAGAGATCTGCGCTAATTAATCACGCGATTAGCGTGCGTAATTGTTATTGCGCCAATTAATACGCACTTATACTGCTTATGAGATTAATTGAATGCTTTAAGCGACCAAGATCGTTTATTAATATTATATCTTGATTTATGTGTGGAATAGTAAATATGGCTTATGTTTTATTGTCTCATGTTGGTCTGGGACCTAAAAAAGAATGTGCCAAATGTGTTCCTTGCCTAGCATGTCGTAAAAGGTATATCGGTTTTTAGGTATGTGATTGTGTAGGCGACAGGTTAGCCACTTGTCACTCCTTTTATTTTCAATTTTCCATCTACTCAGCCTTTTTGGCTGAATTCGGTTGAGGAGGCTGGCCGACCCTTTTGACTCTGCCTACCCCTTTGAGCACTACCCCTAAAAGCCTTTGCATAATTTTCTCAGGCGGAAGATCTTTGAATAAACAATAATAATGATATTAACTAACTAACTAATCTTCACGCCACTTCCCTAGCGTGGTAGGCAGAGAGAACCGAACGATATTATGATGATATTGATAATGATATTTATTTCAAAATTGGGTATATAGTTATTAATTATTGTTATACTTTGCAAGGAGATAAAAAGCATTTGGTTAATTGGATTCCCATGCCACAAGCATATGCTTAGGCGGTCACTGTAGCCTATGAACATTCGTCTACTTAGAGGTATCACAAATATGTTGCCAACCTATCAAGTATTTTCGGACACAATTTTTGAAGAACGCCGTATGTTCAAAGGAAACCGAAACAAGAAACTCATTCCATAATCTGAACGAGTGTTGATAAAATCCTGTATTTATTGTTTTTAGTAATATAGCTGAATAAGTCATAAGAGAGGGAACAATTAACTGTTCTATAGAAAACCAAATTATCCACTTCAGTTAAATGTTTTTCCGCGATTCGGAAATTGGTCCGGTATTAAAAGTTCGCGTTTTTTCCACCCGCTTTTGAGACTATTTAAGAAACACGCAACGATTTAAACACTTCTTTAGGTATAATTAAATTGTCTGCATGGAACCGTGGGGTAATGTTGATTTAATGTAATTAAACCTCAGTATTTAGATATTACAATTACGCGTGCTATGCATAAGTATTTACATTTTATTGTCAATTGTATATTGGCGACGACAGGGTCAGACTTGGGTAACCCACATACCTATTTTATTAGAGAGCTAAGATCGTGGCAATTGTACCCACACCTTAATTAAATACATGTTTTGAAAGGTCAATTCCAATGTTGTCGGCGATTAATTCATAAACAACGACTACTTGTTAAGGCTTAAGCATACAATTTATGGCTTTATTTTAACTTAGAGCGGGTCCACACCAGCGCATAGTAAATGCACGAATCGCGCATACTATACCTCTGGTTCAAATGAATTACGCCTCAACGTAATAACTTATTACTATACATTTTTATATGTTTTAACTTATATACATTCGTCGCATATGAATTTACTTATTTTGGTTTCAGTAAGACCTGTCTAATGACCTATAAAAATACTATTAAGAAGAGGTACCACCTCCTCTTAATACCTAACACCTATACTCATCATCTTCCTAGCGTTATGTCCCGTGTTTAGACGGGGTCCGCTTAGACCATGATCCAGAATTTAGCTAGTCTGGTAATTAAATTGAAGCGACTGCCGTTCTGACCTTCGTAACCGTAAAATAGGGGAACCAGACAATTTTTGGATCATGGTTACAAATCCAAAGTTGTTTGAATTTGCAGGTTTCATCACGATGTTTTCCTTCACCGTCGAGCTAGTGGTATAAATACGTACATAGATTTGAAAAATCCAGAGGTTCGTGCCCGGGTTTGAACTCGCACTCCTTGGTTAAGAGGCGCGTGTTCTTACCATTGAACCACCGTGTTGAACACCTGTACTATGACACTTATTATAGATTCAAACAGGACAGAATCACTCGTCACCAAGAAGACGAACATTCCATTCCATATTGCTTATTTTACTAACCATTCAACTTTCAAATTTCTAATTCTAATCTATACTTATAATAAATCTGTAGAGAGGTCAATTCTGTACATGAAATATATTTTCAAAATAACTATCAGGGGGTGATTAGTGATCGATACTGATGCTAAAAATGCAATCAGTTAAATTTTTGTCTGTCTGTCTGTCTGTCTGTATGTTCCTTATAGAAACAAAAACTTCTCGACGGATTTTAACGTTATAGTATACTTTTCATCACGCTACAATCAATAGGAGCAGAGTAGTGAAGGGAAATGTTGGGAAAACGGAAGAAGTTACCTACTCCATTTTTTAAGCTTCCGTCGCGTGTGCAGCCTTAATGGTTAAAGTTACATAGAAATCTTCTATGACGGAAATAGTCTTTATAATATTAACCATAAACGCGGGTGACACCGCTGGCACAGCTAGTTCATACTAAAGGGACCGTTACGTCACTAGTCATGCGCACGTAAAAGAGCGAGTAAACGCGGCGTTGCGTTGCAAAGTAAACTATGCAATTTAATGTGTGAATACTGGCAGAGGAAATGATAAATGGTGATTAACCTTTGTTCGGCGAATGCAGCTTTGCATTGCACATCACTTATTTATGTTATATTACATCTGTTCGTTCGTCTATCCTCCGGTAATGTACTACTTTTAAGTTCATTACTGAGAAAAAAAAGTCTATTGTTCGAAGTTGTGGTCTAACATAAGCTACTAATTGTACCATTGACAATATTCTAATGGAGTGTGTAGATTTTCTTCTTTATGCTTGGGTGGCTTGAGGCTTTTCAAGTACGTTTTAACCGTTGGACGCGGTGTCTACTTGTTTTGCATAAACGTGTATTCGTCGCTAGTCTCTTTGATGTACTAAAGCAGTAAAGCTGGGAACATATTTTTATTGCATTTAACTTGCATTGACTGCAGGCCACCCAACTTTTGAAGTCTACGTTTTTTTCCTATTGTTCATTCAATATCAGACGACGTTTCCTTCTTGTTAGCGGTATAAATCTAAAACTAACTAACTAAACTTCACGCCACTTCCCTAGCGGGGTAGGCAGAGAAAACCCAACACCATATGGCACGATCCTTGACATCTCACTTGCCTCTTTAACATTCATTCATTCAGTTAAGTTTAGTTTACATACTACACTAGCCTAAATGTTGTTTTATGTTAATTATTAATTAACACTAATAAAATGCGAAGGATAGTTTGCATTTGAATACCAAACAAGTCTTGACAAAAATGTAGAAGCATAGACTTTTGAAATGAAAAGTCGATTGCAAGAATTAATACAACGCACTTTTACCCCTAGAATGTAGTAACTATTTATAGAAGAAGCTATTTCTAATAATGTTTACTACTACTTTTAAGAAGTAAAAGTTGTTTTCAAACTTTTTGTAGATTTTAATAGCTTTCACTCAACAATAACAATCGATATGTTTTTTCTCCAAAATTTATTAAGTGTATAAAAAAAAATTGTTTTTATTAACTTTCGTCAAGAATCAAACCTAAAACTTTCTTCGCTTCGGTCATATCCCAGTCTTTGAGGTCGTCGAGTGAGTAACAAGTAAAGCAAAAGAAAAAACCTCGTCGGCTCGCTTGAAAGAAAGCAATCTTTTGACAGGCGTATTTTTGCGTAAAACTGGATCAACCTTGGGAGGGCAAAGTTGCAGTTTAATAAAACCAACTGCGCAAATTGAACCTTAACACAGTAATTATAAAGTCGATGCATTCTTGCATCTCTATCAGTTCTGCTGATGGGATTTGTCAGTGGCCGATTTATGTATTACCTCCGATCTCGGCTTGTGTTTAAATTAAAAATATTAATCTGAAATAAACGCCTTTTTGCGTGTGTTTTGACGTGATTCAAAGTAATGCGATTAGGTGCGAAAGGGGACTTTGATGGAGTTATTATTTTAATACCAGTGGTTGGATCATGCGGTAGGTATGGAAACAAAAAAATATCAGTTGAATTTGAATATCAGTTGATTTTAATAATACACATTTTCATGATATCTGGTTTGAAACTTTAATTAAAGTGTATGTACGGCGATGTTGGACGTAATGCCATTGATATTTTAAATAAGGATGATTAATATACAGGATTTAAGAAATGAAGGATAAAAATAGGGTTATTAACTTTTTAAGACATATTTTGTCGGTTCTTGCCTAGCATGTCGTAAAAGGCGACTAATGGTATATCGTTTGGGTGTGTGATTGTGTAGGCGACAGGTTAGCCACTTGTCACTGCTTTTTCACAATTTTCCATCTAACCCAGCCCGGCTTTATTTTTGGCTGAATGTGGTTGAAGGGGCATGCTCCCCCTTGGACTCTGCCTACCCATTCGGGGATTATGAGCGTGATGTTATGTTATGTTATGTTTGTGTCTACCCCGCTAAGAATATGACGTCAAGCTAGTTAACTAGTTAGTTTGCCAAAAAAAAATTGTTGAAGTTGATACGATGGGTACGGACCCATCGTATCAACTTCAACAATTTTTTTTTTCGTCAAGACGGCTTGACCAGGGTTTAGTGACTATCAGAGGTTTAAGGTCTGAGGATTCGCGGCTCCAACAATAGGACATAAGGTGTTTGTTGCACTCTTAACCCATGCTATCGCGGTAAATCCTCAGTAAAGTTAATAAAGGGTTGGCATAGTTATATATCTGGTATTGCAGGAGCCTATAGGCTATTGCGACCACTTACATCAGACAGGCCGCATGCTTGGTCGCCTTTGCCAGCTTGGTGAAATGAAAAAAAAAAGGTTTTTTGGTTCTCACAAAACTCGGAACAAATTAAATTACGTCAGTGCATACGTGACGTGGATGATGAATCAAGAAACGTACTTCGAACTCGGAATCAGTGGCATTTCGTAGTGGGTACTCACTGGCGAAATTGGTTTACTTGTACCAAGCTCCCGTTTTTCTGCTCAAGCATTTTCGCCTCTGTTTCCTACGAATTAAGGTTCCTCGGTCCGACCGAACACTCATTTAAGGAATTCTTAGACTTAATTAACTACATGTGACGTAATTAAAAAATGGTGCCCACGTAAGGTAAAGAAACTAAGTATCGGATTCTGATCGTTCCCAGGATATCTATGCAGATTATGAGCGCGTTTTTCATGGAATTAAGACCACCGGGGTGGATGTTGTTACAATGGGAAAAAATCCGAACTTTTCTCGGCCGTAAAAGAATTCTTGGACTTTAAAAGGGAAAATTATGTTGCTGTAATTGTGTAATTCTATTTTATTGTTTAGTGAATATTCATGTATTGTGGCTTGTGGACCGTGGTAATCTTCGCTTCTATCGGGTATTTACATTCTTGTAAGTATAAGAGTGGACTTTGAAGGCATTTTTGTAACTTTTAAGGTAAGTTGACTTCAAGTTGCGTAAATGCCTTACTGGTAAGTGTTGTTTCTGACTTGTTTATTTAAGTACAACGTTTTATAAGTAAGTGTTTGGGTTTTTACGTAATGTAGCTGTAACTCATTTATTTATTCCTTCGGTTATATTAGGTACTTTTTGTAGGAACAATCTTAGATCTTATATTTTTATAACAGAATTAATTGGAACATGTTTCATGTAATTGTAAATCTGAATGTACACCTTTACAGTACAGGTGACGGGAAATCATCACGAAGGTACCTTTATGATGATTTCCCATTTATAAAACGTACTTTGATTTTGTTAAAAAAAAAACCACCAATGTGCTAGAAACTATTTAACCTAAATTAAATTAAATTTATATGAAAATAATTTAATTTACTCTGTTAATATTTTATGCGTTTAAAAGTGAAGGAATATCCATTTTTGACGTTGCATCCGAGATCCATGAGAAGCGAGAAGGTATACCGTTACCTAGTTCACAAGTGTTAACGGACCAGGTCTTATTATATGAAAAAAGCCCCACAAAAATGCAACACTACATTTGCAAGAGTTAAAATAGAAGGCTTAATAACAGCAATAAATCTCTTCATTACAGACATGACGGGTCTCGTTCGCCGGCCCTGTGACATGCGCCTGCGCGCACTGTACAAGTAAAAGAAGAATAATTTACCAATTACGTTTATTTAATTCCGTTGGGTACAATCGCCTCGACAAGTTTGAACCGTTTTACACTCGTGTAACGGTAAATTGTAAAGATAGTATTTTATTTTGTGTCTCCACAGCTCCTACTAGGTAATGGCCTGTGTACACGTGTGTTAATCTGATAATTTGTACAGATATTGTTTATATTTACAATGCAGATGTAACACTATTCGTCTGTTTGTTGTCACGGCTTAATAGTTTGACTGATTTCCGAAAGTTGGTGATTCAAAAAATACCGTGTGATAAGTGATAATATAGATGACTAGCTAAGACCACGGTTTCACCCTTGTTTATGGTTAAGGTTATATAGCCTTCCTCGATAAATTAACTATACAACACAAAAATAATTTTTCAATTCAGGCCAGTAGTTTTTGAGATTAGCGCGTGTGAGCAAATAATCAAACAAAATCTTCAGCTTTATATACTCGTATTAGTAGAATAGATTTAAAAATATCACCATTTGTTACTTAAGTTAAATACCGACATAGGTTCTCAAAAAGGCTTTTCAATTTTATTACTCCGTTCTTTAGGCTGCCTGTCCACCGGAGAGGCGAGCGAATAAAAAATCGACCAATAGAATTTATCCACTAAAGAGGAGCGGAGAGAGGTCCCCAGGTGGATAGGCAGCTTTACTGTTTGGTTCTCTCTGCCTACCCCGCTTGGAAAATGGCGTGAAGCTAGTTAGTTAGGTTCTGTTATTTTTATCCGACTATTAATTAATCGGCTATTATAGCAAGAAACACTACTATCAGCTTCATCCAAACAGTTGATACAAACTTAATAGACAATAACATTCCATGCCTCTGTTACTCACAGGATATTTTAATTTTTATGTGTTATTTATGCGGGATAGTGAAAACATTAAGTTATTATAGCTAGTTAATAAGTAGCAAATTGTGGTGAATGCTTACATTTAGATGGGCGAAGATAGCAAGAGATAGGACAGTGATTCCCAAAAGGTTACACTCGAGTACCCCACAACACAGTGGAAGTTTTTGCTGCCCGGATATAAAAAATGCTTTGTTGATTTAATGTTAATCTACAGAAATTTGGAACTAGTAATAAATATTTTGAGTTTTTTTTAGTTAGTAGTGTAGTATCTTTAAATTGCAGTTTGGCTGGATAAACTAGGAACCCTATAAGAAGGTATGTTGTCTCATATTTCTGCTGTAATTGGTTGCATACCCTTTCATGCATCCTCAAATACCCTTGAGGGTACGCGAACCTCTTATTGAGAAACACTGGAAAAAATATGCAATTAACGCCCGGATGACATAATAAAAAGCCCTTTTAAAGACCGTCAGTCCGAACTATTTCCGATTTCAATTGCGTATTAAATTTATGGTACGCGTCGAACACTGCATACCAATGAACCGTTTACATAATTTATTACCGTCTGTAATAGCAGTGTGCTATGCACACGGTGTGAAAAAGAATGGAATTTTACGCTGTTTAGGCTCTAAATTAGCGCTGTGCGTATGCAAACCCAATCGATTATGCGTCCCCCTATCACGGTGTGCAAAAAACGGCAAATGGCTAAAACGCTTTTCTTGTCAACTGTACTTGAGCCTATAACTTAATTGAGTACACTCGGCAATTTGCTAGCCTTCGCATTTAAGTTTGCTTGCAACAATTTAGTTGAAAGCGAAAAAAATATTTACGTTCTTGGAACATTCGAACGCAATTAATTATTGGAATTGCCGACGTGAGGTAAGGTTGGTAATTAGCAAGGAAATTGTACTTTCAAGATATGAGTGCTGTAGGTAGTGTTGCCCAAATGCAAGAACAAGACGAGACTTAGCCAGTCTTGGTCTTGGTCTTGCGCCAATACACCTGGTCTTGGTCTTGGTCTTGGTCTTGCGCTCCCAGTCTTGGTCTTGGTCTTGGTCTTGCAGCAAGAGTCTTGCAAGTCTTGCAATTACCTATTAGTCTATTGCTATTTATTAAAGTTTACTTTAAATCTTAGAAAAATGTATTAGAATTGGAACATTGTGAGCTTGAATTAACATAGCCATAGTAAAGATCATTCAGATTAATAAATAACTGAAGATTTGATAAGAAATTCGAAAAATCAACTGACCTAT
The DNA here is from genome assembly GCA_951394215.1 of Glyphodes perspectalis. NCBI lineage: Eukaryota > Metazoa > Arthropoda > Insecta > Lepidoptera > Crambidae > Glyphodes > Glyphodes perspectalis. The sequence continues at coordinate 4,540,813 of OX596202.1, forward strand.
ATGTCGTTTTCCATGGAAGTAACTGTTTCTTAATAAACATTTATGATTAAGCTTACATTTGCTAAAACATGTAAAAAAACAAATTAATTACAATAACTTGACTGTACTTTAAAGAACAATATCTGTCTAGAAAGAGATTGAACCCTCAACTTATATGAAATTTAATAAAAGAGTTTTACGATTTATCATTTATTTCAATAAAAAATAAAATACAACACAAATCAAACATAACAGTACACAACAGCTTTATCATTAGGTTATGTTACTTTATATCAATTCTTTTGACCAAGAATTAATACAAAGTAACCATCTGGCTGACTCATCACTAAACCTATTTCTATGTTTTCTAATTACTAATGATGCTTTAGAAAATAATCTCTCTAAAATCACGGGCCATCTTCGATAAAGTCGGATACTCTGTCTCATGCGTCCTCCACCAATCTAAAATGTCTTCCGAGCTGGCAGTTCTTGGTTTTCTCAGGTACTCCTCCAACTCGTCTATCACTAAGCCTTGAAGACAAGATCCAGATGACGTCGAGGGACATTCATAGAGTTTATCAAAGTCTATTACGTCTTCATCTTCATCACATACTTTATTTTCTTTTCTTGGTAATTCCAGAGATTTGTTCAGTGAGTGTAGACTTTTATATTCTTCATAAATTTCATTGAACTTGCGCAGACTTTCTGTTTTAAGTTGCTTCCCCCACATTGTCAGGTCAAAAGTCTGAGCCTTATGCCTTGGGTCTAAAATTAAAGAAGTACAATAAATCCAGTTGCTCTTCTTATAATGTTTAAGCATTTTGTCTCGAGCTGCTTGGAAAGCTAGAATGAGCCTTTCATCCACTTCAGATCGATTAGGTTTCTCATCTAACTGTTTTACCATGGATTCAATTTTATCTAGCAAGAGATTGAATGATACAATGACTAGCGGTAATGTAACATATTTGTCTCCACCAACTTAAAAGTTTCAAGTTTATTAGAAATTTATGTAATTTTTCGAGTACCTGCTATTCACTAGCTGTGATTTGAAAATCATTCAATTCGGTGACAGAACTGCACAATATGTTAATGCCCGCTCTCACTTTTAAACCAAATCCAATCATATCATGTGTGGAATTCCATCTCGTTGGACAGTCAAGAATGGCATTTAGATTTGATGGCACGCCAGCTGCTTTACAAGCAGACTGAAACTTCTTCTTCACTATCTCACTTCTTTTTATTTTACTGGAAATACTGCGTAACTTTGTTACAGATGTACGCGAGTCAGCAATATTTGGTGCATATTCTTCATCTTCCTCATCCTCAGTTTCGTCTGCATAGTCTTCATACTGCTGATCTTGCGCGTTAGTGTCAGACTCACAGTGTAATGCTAAGGTCTTTAATAAATCTTGTACACCAAGGTTTAAAATGTGAGCAAAGCACCGGAAATGTTGATTGTCTGAATCAAAGTGTGGCGGCAGCTGTTTGCCCAGTTCATACATAAATTTGGTATTTGCAGTTGCGTTGTCGACCGTGATACCTTGTATTTTATCAATTATGTCATATTCCAATAAACATTCATGGAAAATCGTTGCAATATCTTCCCCAGTATGTCGACCGCGTGATGGTATAAAATCAAGAACTACAGATCGATACTTCCATTCGTTGTCTATATAATGCATAGTAACCCCGTAGTAACTCCTACCAGCAATTGACGTCCACCCATCAATGGTAAACGACATTTTAGATGATAATTGTTGAAGTCGTTCCTTGAGATTCAATTGGAGCTCTTCAAATCGCTCTTTGACTTTCCTTCTAAGTGTAGACCTTTTAGGAAACACCATATTAGGGCCAATACGTCGAAAATATACTTGTGTAGCTTCGTCATCGAAAAATGAGAAGGGAAGATATTTTTTCACCACCCAATCAACTGTAGCTGTCGTGATGTTGTCACTGCTGTTTTCCGACTGAAATAAAACAATAAATCTTGTGTTATTATTTAAAAAATACTAGGTTTGAGCGTTAAGGAGAAGGAGGTTTGTTGTTGTTAAATCGAGAAAATCGTTAAATTGACATTTGTTATATTAAGGTTGCACTGTACTGTAATTTACCAAAATAAAGTACTTAGTTGTTACTGGCCGATTATGAAAACAAATGAAAATATGGGTGTTTATAAAAAATATTTAAGACGATAATTACATACTTAATATGTCGCACCCCTAGATGAAAACACCACTAACTCAAAAATACTTAAAGTTAATGGCGTTTTTGAAAGTATCGCATGAATAGCTACGCGGAGTTAAAATTCCCGTAGCGACAACTTCGACCATTGTTAAAAAAATATTCTTACCTGTCTACTTCTTCCAGCGGTTACTAAAAAGCTTGTGATATCTCCACTTAATTTCGGTTTAACAGGAAGAAATATTTGTGATTCCTTTTTGTGAAAAGATATTAGATGTTTCCTTTAGCCTGAAGTGTTTCTGTTTTTCATTTTTATTTCAATCTTTTTATGTTGGCACAATTTACACAAGGCAGTTTGGGATGCATGAATTATTTCGAAAAACTCCCCAAATTTGCTTTTGGGTCTTTTAGATCTGTTGCTCAAACTCTCGTTACTCGGACTAGAATAATTTGAATCTTCGTCACTCATATTAAATTGTACACGTGATACGTTTTTAGAAAACAACAAGAATTAGTAAAAACAATTATTAAGTTAGACTCGAAGCACAGCTCAATTGGAAATGACTGGAATTAAAATAATTCCTTTGTTTATAGTACGTTTCCTTGCTTACTACCGCGCCGCCTCGCCACGTGCCGGCTCTATTAAAAGGATGCCGCCGCAAATCAAACGATGCCGCGTGCAGCGTACAAACACAGATTATTACCTACTTGTACAGACGCGACGCGTGAATAAAATATATGTAAAGAATTAGTGCCAATCACTATTCTTTACACATAAGTGAATGTTTTGGCGTACATCTATACTAATCTATACTAATATTATAAAGCTGAAGAGTTTGTTTGTATGTTTGATGACAGAAGTTTTAAAATAAATAAATAAATCCTGAACGTCACTATACCTCCAAAGTTACTATTCCTCATGGACGAAGTCGTGGGCACTGCTAGTAAATACTTACTCTCATCATCTCTCTCAGAGATATTCGGGCTGGTAAGCAATACAAAACTCTTATCGCAGGCTTTTTATTTTATTAGTAGGTAAGTACCTACGCTTTTTATATTATTTTATTAGTTTTGTAGAATTTTTTTACACGTTTCAAGTATATTTAAAAGTGGCTACAATATTTATCAAACGGGTGATATTTGAACACTTTTTCGCTATTTTTTCTTGTAAAAACTTAAGAAATATAATGACTAAATGTACAATAATAGTACCTAAGTAATTAGTTTAAAACCATATAATCAATATTATAATATATACTTACTAGAATAAATTATTATGACATCTACTACCTATCCTTACCATTTTATCCTAATCATAATACTACTTGCGTGATCAGTATAATGTATTCATTTTCATTCTTAGCACTCTGAAACTTATTTATTCTTTGGAACACCTGTAAGTACTCTTAAAATTCGAAATTATTTTGCATGAGTATACCTACGCCCTGTGGCGGCAATCAAATAGTGTCAAATGTTGTGATTTCGGGGCGGCGGCAACGATTGTTGTATATGATTTCAAAAGAAGCCGCCGGCGCGTGTATCATAACCATGTACTTCCGAAAAGCGGAAAATTTCTTTGAGAAGTAAGTACAAAACCTTTGATGCCGCATTATCAAAGTGCCGATGGTTAAAACATAACTATGCATGCACTAACCATGCACTCAGTTTGATTTTAATGGATATTTTTTTATTCGCTATGTAGGTATGTTTATGGTATTAGTCGTAATGCGCATAGGTCCAGTGTTTCATATTCTTTGATACAGTTTTTTGCGTCTCATAGAATTCCTAAGCGTACCTATACACTGAACTGTTACACCTAACTACTCTGTGAAATAGCGCTAAGTCCTAGCTGCAAGACGCAAGAGTCTTGCAGGTTTAGTCTTGTTCTTGCTCAAGTCTTGCACGGTCAGTCTTGGTCTTGGTCTTGCTAAAAATACGCGGTCTTGTTCTTGGTCTTGGTCTTGCAAAAACGCAAGAACAAGACCAAGACTGCAAGACCAAGACTGAATTTGGGCAACACTAGCTGTAGGTAATCACTAAATTAGGTTTTCCTTGGAAGTGACCGAGCGTTGGCTAAGTAACAATTTAACATAATCAACTGATTGGGATCTGCTTGACTGTGTTTAGAGACAAACAAGAAGGTTTTCTTATTATCTTCAGCAGCTAATCAACTCACAAAATATAGCATATTTTAAATATTTTGTAAGTATATATATGGACATTGGACAACATTCCCTACTGTTTAATATCGGACTGTTTCTATGATCTTAATCACATATTTGGGGAACACGCAAGTACGAATATAAATATCCTTAATATGTAACATAATATTTAAATAAGAATTCTGTTTAGAAAATCAGACGCACAATGATGATTAACTAATTATGATTTATTTGTATTTTTTCAATTGCTTTATACTCATTCAGTGGTTAGCTGATGGCACACCTACAAACAAAAGTAAGTATTGCAGTCTGATCAGTTGTAAAAAGTGCATTAATTGAACTGTGGTGTCAGCCACACCCCATTGTGTAGATTGCTATACCAAGCTGAAATCGCATTTACCAGTTCATGGGCCGGATCACAAATTATTCGGTATTGCCGTGAGATTTTTTTAATGGCTCGATGGCTGGCTGGCTCGATGGCACATTTGGTAGACCCTGTCATATGTGCCAAGAGTTGCGGTGTTCGATCCAGGACAAACATTCGTGTGATAAATACTTGTGCTTGTTCTGTGTCTGGGTGTTAATATTTGATATTTAAGTATATATTTGTGATACCACTGTTGATTCTGATATCGGTAACACAAGTACTTAAGCTACTTAGCTTGGAGTCAGATCAATGTATGTGATGTTGTCGGATATTTATTTATTTTTGTTTATGAAGTAGGTTTTAGAAGTTATTTTTGAAAATTTGTTCTCACTTTCTCACAAAAAAACAGTTTCAGTTGAATAATCGTCGTGTTCATTTGTTTTGAGGTGCAGTCAATACAAGTTGCAAGAAAAAAATAAGTAGTGGAATTTCGTTGAGCGTTCACACTCGTATATCATTGTAGTTGCAAAACGATAATTGTAATTAATGTAGTTAGTGCTTTATTGCCCGAATATGATTTATAGGGTTTGTATTCAACTTCCTACTATCTACATAATATGTCAGAGGTATACAACCCTAAACGTTTTCTTTCGAAACTTTCTATAAAAATATTAAGAAAAGTGATTTGCATTGGTTATTATGAAATGTTATATTAAAATATTCCGTGATTGTGCATTATTTAAAAAAAAAATTAATAACTTGAATATATGTAGAATGAAATTTCAACCCTTGGTTAAAAAGACGAAATTAGTTTGAAAAAAATATAATTTTTGAAAAATTTAAAAAATTCAACTGCTTTTTATGTAAAGCAAATTAACGTTATTAACTTGTTATTAATAATGAGATTATAAACACCACATTAAATAAACATACGCTGACATGTTTAATTCTAAATTCTATTTACTTTTCTATATTTCCCCTTTTACAAGGAAACAGTTTATATGAAGTTCATAACCTAACAGTTATGAATCTTATAGCTTTGTATTAAGTGTTAAATGTAGACTTCATTGTGTTAAAACGCCTAACAAGATTATTACAGCTCGAGTCTAGATTAAATTGTTATCTACACCTGATCTAAACCGTCGAATTAGCCTACAATGAGTTCGTACAAAGCTGGGTAAAAAACGACACAATAGCAACTTCTCATCGCAATAATAGCTTCGTGTTGTCATCGCGCAGAATTCGTTACAAAAATAACATTTCTCGTACAAAAGCTAATTACATATCTAGGTGTGAATACGGAGAAATTTTCTATTTGTTACTATTCATTTTAGCATCTCTAATTGCTAGGTGTTGTGAAGGATTTATAGGTATAACGCATGTAACTGGCAGTGGTGTGGACAATAAAATGGAAAATGTGTTAGTGATTTGACAGCACAGTGATAAAATGATAAGTGACATGGAACCGAGGCCAATAGTGTGGCTTATCTTATGTACTTTAATATATTACAATGTATATGTATATTCAGATATACAATGTAATATGATATAATCCAGGAAAGAGCTTCCTGGAATTTCCTTTTATATCTCATGATCATTTGGAGGATATTTATAATACAGAATCTTGCATAAGACATATTAAGCTTCTATAGCAACTAGGATTTTTTTAAGATAACGATCGTTCACTCACATATATTTTGATCACCCATCTGAGGTTTGCTAGGGTTAGGGTTGCTTGACTTTCATCTGTTCAAATTCCGTTGGGTAACACAAATTGAATAATCAGCCGTAATTAAAAAGAGTACCTCTACTTATAGCAACGAACGACACGGTTTAATTTGTCTTATAATATATTTTTTGAATTCAGTGATTCGTCCCATTGGGACAAAAGTGTTGTAGGACGAAACACTGAACGACCCGTCAGTTCTATTGCAAGCTCTGTCGGTCATTAATTCAAGAAAATTTATCTGGAATCTTCTTTTACTGCTTTTCAAAATAAGAACAGTTTCAGGTTGCCAGGGGCAAGGTTACTTAATTTTTATCTGTTTGAACTCCGTCGTCGAGTAATCTATACTAGATTGTCTGTTTGTTTGTTTGTATTGAATAGGCTTCGAAAATACTGGACCGATTTGAATAAATCTTTCACCAGACGAAAGCTACTCTATCTGCTAGTAACATAAGTTATTTTTTACTACTGTAACTAACGGAAACCGCGGGGCGCTGCTAGTGAAACAAATAAAATAATCAGCCGCAATTAAAACGAGTGCCATTACGACACGACACGGTTTAACTTGTCAGTTCTAATGCAAGCTCTTGTCGGACATTAATTGGCTGAACATCGCTCGCCGCGATCTTAGCCATTATTACTAAGTCGAGCTAGCTTTATTATTTAACTCGAACTTAATCTCGACTAGTTCTTGCTATCTAGTTACGAATGACAGCTTTTCCGTGTGCCTTAACGTGGGTAGTTTAATTCATACGCGTTTGCTTGTTATTATGATACTAGTGTTTGCTCAAGGTCCGCCTGTTTCGTTCCAGGTGGTCCATCTATTTTGCGGGATAAAATGTATATCCTTTACACGGCTCTGCTTACAAGGTCTTCAGTCTGTTAAAAAGTCTATTTTGCGTCTCACGGTAACCATAGTTTGAAGGGTAAAATGAAACCTATTTGTTTTTATACAGCCCTTTACTTTTAGCGTAGGTACCGAATTTTGATTCCAATCGGCTGAATGGTTTGACGACAAAATATACTCAAATTCTTTTGCATTTGTAGTGTCAGTATATCTATACTTATAATAAATCTGTAGAGAGGTCAATTCTGGACATGAAATATATTTTCAAAATAACTATCAGGGGGTGATTAGTGATCGATACTGATGCCAAAAATGCAATCAGTAAAATTTTTGTCTGTCTGTCTGTCTGTATGTTCCTTATAGAAACAAAAACTACTCGACGGATTTTAACGAAACTTGGTACAATTATTCTTCATACTCCTGGACAGGTTATAGTATACTTTTCATCACGCTATAATCAATAGAAGCAGAGTAGTGAAGGGAAATGTTGGGAAAACGGGAGAAGTTACTCCATTTTTTAAGCTTCCGTCGCGTGTGTAGCCTTAATGGTTAAAGTTACATAGAAATCATGTATGTCGGAAATAGTCTTTATAATATTAACCATAAACGCGGGTGACACCGCTGGCACAACTAGTCTGAAATGTAATAGTCGGCATGATCATATAATTAACATAGTAAGTTCAGTGTCATACTGTTTTTCAGGAGTCAGCAGACCATTGCTACTGGCATTCGATTACTTTGAAGATTTTTATGACACTTAATACTTAGTTTCCAAATTTCCGTCTTTTTTCCTTCTTTATTCTCCAGCATGACACCAATTCCCTAGTTCTAAATTAAAATGTAGGTTGTTCTATGGATACTAGGAGAATTGATACAAATATTTAAATATGTTTATAAACATTCATGACTCGAGTACAAATGCCCATGTTCATCACCCGAAATAACTAGCGGGACTCGACCCCGCGAGTCTTGGTTTCGTGGCCAGGGTCTCTGATCACTCGACCAACGGGCCTGTCAAGTTTTATATAAATAATAATAATAAATTCTCCAGACTGACACACCAATTCCCTTGTTCCAAACTAAGCTTATAAGCTTGTGCTATGGATACTAGGTGAACGGATAGACATACTTAAATACGTTTTATAAACATCCATGACTCAAGTACAAATGTCCATGTTCATCACACGAAACATTTGCCCCTAGCGGGATTCGAACCCACGACCCTTGGTTTCGTGGCCAGGGTCTCTGCCCACTCGACCAACGGGCCTGTCATATGTTATCTACACGCAAAATGTTATAAGATCGATTTAGCATGCTCAAAAGGAGTTTATATTCTTTTTTTTGCACAGATTACTTGTTTTCACTACGATTCCATAACAGAAGCAGTAATTTGATAAATATTCATTACAAAAGTACCACCGCTGTACAAACATTATGATTTTTAATTAAACCATGTCGCCCGCTACGCTATTGCGGTTGAGTTGCAGTGCAACGAATAAAAACCACTAAGTAATGTGTTAATCATTTATATAGTCGTAATTACGACCTAGTTTTACATAACTAATGAGCCGGATCACATTATATCATTCGGAATTCCCGCGAAGAATCCGATTGTAGTTTTCGTAATCGAGTAACATACCGAATATCAATGATAAAATATCTATAGTAGTTTTGTTTGTTTTCTTGAACTTGCTAATTTCACTGCCAATCCGAATTCAATTTCAAATTCCAAGTCAAAATCTCTTTATTATAGCTATATAACATTAACCATAAACAAGCTATATCTACATAAATAGGGTTGCTTGGCATAAATAGCCTCTGTCTAGTCTCTGGCCACGGAACTAAATGTCATGATTGTTATTCTTCCAGTGAAAACGGTTCGTATGATGAAAACGATAATTTGTACTCAAGCCATGAATGTAAATATAAACGCGATTAAGTATGTCTAGCCGTTGCCTAGTAGGTATGCATAGTTTGGAGCTATATGATTGGTATACTAGCTTGAAGAAATTACTTAAAACACAGCAGCAGCTCAATTGATTAAAAAATCTCAAAAGAAGAGAAAATCTTCTCTTCGGTACTGCTGATAAATATCAATCAGTCCAGCAGCATTTCATAACTTCTCCATTTTAACAACAACCGATTTTAGCCCTTATCGATTTTCAAAAACTTGGGTGCTCCACTAATCCACTAAATGTACTCACAGTATCCCACGGTGACGGTACACTATAAGTCTCAAAATCGAGCTCTCTTAAATGTCGCCGGAGCAGTCGCCAGTCGGCGGCCGTTGGCGAAAGAATCCACTCGCAATTACACCAATCAATTATAATGGAAGAGGAAATTGCTCGTTTCCGCGGCCGCTTCAACTGAACATGGAGATTAGCGTGGCCGAGTGATGGGCAGTAGCGGGCGGCGGGATTATGAATGAAGTTCCCAGAATTCTGGAAGGAGTACAGTTATCGTCTATGTGTGGTGTAAAATGTTGATTGTAGATCTTAAGAAGGAAATATATTTTTTATTCAAAGAGTATAGTAGACTGTGCACAATAATTAACTATTTAGACGTCCTTTTACTTTCTGAGTACTTTAGAATTATGCATGTATTTATATAATTATGTATCTACGAGTATGTACCTAATTTACTTATGTCGTTAAAATTCAAATTTATTGGTGAGATATACTGTTCACATATTAGGTTTCAACTAAAAACCTGTCCAACAGATTCTGCGTAGTTAAGGCAATTTAAAATTGATTGGGTTGCAAATATCCATCGACTACATTGACCACTTATCGGGCTGTATGCATTTTTCATCTTTCAGTCTATCATACAATAACTAACGAAACTTCACACTACTTCCCTAGCGGTGTAGGCAGAGAGAACAGAACGCCAAATGGCACGATCCTTACGCACCTCACTCGCCTCTTCAATATTCATGATCCTTTTCATTCAAGCTCTACTGTTTATATGACTCCTAACATCACCTTATGTCAATACACGACCAAACTGGTCGTGGTAGGCGAGCCTGTGCCTTCCGCGGCTCCTACATCCTTCCACTTTCGCATTGTATGTTTGTTTAGTCAATCTTTCATAATCCATTCTTTCCACATGTCCGAACCACCGAAGCATGGCTCTTCTTACCTTGACTCGTTGACGCTGTCTTTCAGACCGACTCTCTTTCTGACATCATCATTCCGAACGCAGTTTGTGTGCGATACACCGCCGATTTGACGCAGCGCACGCATCTCGACCGCGTCTATTCTACTTTCATGCTCTTTTTGCCACACTCAACTCTCGCTTCCATTTGTTAGCGTAGGAATCAGCAACGCATTGTGTATAGCGAGCTGGGCCTTCAGGCTTAAGACTTTACTGCATTCACTTTATTCCCTGCATTCACTCTTATTTCTATATCAGCGGAGTACCTTCCATCTCTGCTAAATGCACATCCTTAAAAGTTTATTCACCTGTTCCAACACTGTATCATCAACCGTTATCGTTGTTTCCGTTCTAGTCTCATCTCTTTCACTTATCCATCTTTTATTAATAGATAATTTATTTCGTTAAATGTACTTCATTTTATTTTACGATATTTTATTTAGTATCGCTTCCCGCTTGCGCTTACATCTGGAGCCGTATAGCTGAGCCCGGCTCTAGCACGCGACTAACAAAATTTTATCCAATCACGATACTGCGGTCTTCAGAAGCGCGGCATACATTTCACTTCGTCGCAATTTTATTGTCATACGGACCATGTCATGTTTCATATTTCGAACCGAATGGTTTTAATAAAAACATACATGACGGTAACAATGTGTGTCATTCCTTTGATCGAATGATGTGTTTAGAGCAATTTATAGGTACGAGTACAATAAAGGAACAATGCAGTTCTGAATCATTATAGCAATTGTATAAAATAAACTTTAATTGCACCTGTTATACTGTTATATACGTACGTTTAAATTTTGCTTCAGCTACTATGATAAATAAAATCAATTTATGTTGGAAGACTAGTTTTTGTCTGTTATGTAATATTCTAAAGATGATTTTAGCCCCACAATTTTTTTGACTGAAGATTTAGAGCAAAGTTGACATTAAAAGGTACAGTAACGAGATATTTTATTTAATCGCTCTATCATTCTTCATGACAACTCAGAAGGGGCCCGCTGGAGTATAAATATCGGTATGAAATTTCATTGATTCTAAGCGAGTTCGACATATAAAGACGTAACACATAACACATAACATAACATTACGCCTACAATCCCCGAAGGGGTAGGCAGAGTCAAAGGGACAGCAGGCCTCTTTAACTACATACAGCCAAAAACAAAACTGGGCTGGGATAGATAGAAAATTGTGAAAAAGTAGTGACAAGTGGCTAGCTCGTCGCCTACACAATCACATACCTAAAACCCGATATACCATTAGTCGCCTTTTACGACATGCTAGACAAGAAATACAGTTGGTACATTATTTTTAAGTCTCAGACCAACACGGGACAAAATTTACGAATATGCAGTGTCCGAATACTTAATTGTAATTAAAGTTTCATTGGCCAACACTATTAAACTGGCTCCTTAGTAAGCGTATATAAAAGATTTTCACTGCGTACAAAATAGTTCAAATAACAGTTACATTAGCACTGAAATGGAGGCCAGACGGAGCTGTCACAGAGACAGCTTGTTCGCGAATTAGCAAGTAATTAGTGCTGGTTCTAGTGGCCATAGACCTTGGTCAGGGGTGCTAAAACTTTGACGAATAAATACATACATGCGTTAAAGGCCGCAATCCCCGAAGGGGTAAGCAGAGTCCAGGAAGCGATAAGTTCTTCAAACCACGTTCAGTCAAAAATTAAATAGAATTGGGTAAAATAAGTGACAAATGGCTTACCACAAATGCAACATCTACTTCATATTCGTCCCACAAACATTTGCCCCTAGCAGGATTCGAACCCTCGGCGTAGATAAGTAGGGTAAATTGTATAGCATGTAATTACCATAAATTGTACGAAGTGAGATCTCGCAGGTCATAAAGCCACCACATACAAATATTTCTCTTAATAGAACCAGTAACTAAGTAACTAAACTTCACGCCACTTCCTTAGCGGGGTAGGCAGAGAGAACCGTAGAACCAGTACATGTATTATATATAATTATATACAGAACACGTATCTGCTGGTTGAATTAATGTGTTGAATCGGCGTAAATGTGTCGGTTTTCATTTACGCATTTTACTGTCGTGTCATTTTAATTAATCGGTTGAAAGTATTGAGGGGTTTTTCAGCAAAATTACATTCATAAGAAATAAACTGTAGCGATTCGATAGAAAAAAAAATATTATGTACAGTATTGTAATGTTATGCTGTTAAGTTTTGACACTCTTACTGTAAATCTTTTATATGTGCTATGTATTTTTTAGAAGTGCTTTTATTATAAAATCGTTGGATAGCATTTTTTATTAATTAATAATTAATTAATAAATTTCCAGACTGACACACCAATTCTCTAGTTCCAAACTAAGCGTAAGCTTGTGCTATGGTAACTAGGCGAACGGATAGAAATACTTAAATACGTTTATGGACATCCATGACTCGAGTACAAATGTCCATGTTTATCACACGAAACATTTGCCCCTAGCGGGATTCGAACCCGCGACCCTTGGTTTTATGGCCAGGGTCTCTGACCACTCGACCAACGGGCCTGTCTACAATATTAGGTGAACTAAGTAATTTTAATTTAATCTAATTTACCTAAAAAGCTATTCTCACATCTTCTCAATGATTTTTACAAGGCAAAATCGAATGCCCTCTTGAAAACAGTGTATTCAAACCAATTTAACGATAACAATCAAGTACAAATGAATAAAAAAAACAAAAAAAAATCGACTAGTACAAAATATTACGCAAACCACAGATCTACTAGATCCCAAAGGTTTCCTCCCCCTGGCGCAAGCCCTAGATAGCATCTAGCGTCTATAGCGAGTGCAGAACGCAGCGATACCAGGAACACGGCTTATTTAATTAGCCAAGGGCGCGAGCGTGCCGCAGCCATGTCGGAGACTTGGCTCGCGTTGTCCGTGCACCGTTATTGTGTTGAGTTCCTTGGTGCAATTGAAAAGCTAGTGGGATAGTGGCCTCAAGTTATGGATTAGCTAATTTCTTTTGGTTTTAAGAAAATAAATATTAAACTGCAAGTGGATTGGAGTTGGAGAGAGTACTTTGAACCCGATCAATGTATGCCATTGCATATATTAAAATGATTTGTTATATATATATATATATATCATTTGTTAACTACGAACTTAACGACAGATAATTTCAATTGAATTGTTCTTTCATATTTAACTTGCTATAACTAAATAACATTTTTTCCACTTTCTATGAAAACCGAGTACCTATATAACGCAAATTTTGATGTAAGTACACTACAAAATATGCTCATTAAGTCAAAATGTTTTTACCGAAATTAAAAAAAAATGCGTTTTTTTAAACGTATTATTTCGAGATTTACTAAATCCTGAATTTCATTTCATAATAATTATAGTGGCATACATACTTCATTTTACGGACTGATGAATATAAATATTTGCAATCTTCAATGTTTCCGCCTCAGTTGATAAAATTATGAAAGAAACGTAGTAATGTAAGCTTAACTTAATTATGATATAATTATTTGTACGGACCCCGGTATTACGAGTTACACGCATACACACGTCCTGTTAGCCATGAAAACGAACTAGTGTACAGAGCCGCATTCAGGAAAAGCGCCCTGAGGATATTTATATGGCGCCCTTTTGCCCCCATACACACATAAATCTCGGAATTCAACGCAAAGAATCGGTTTACACCCTGGACAAGCACTAGTTTCCTTATCTTAGGGTAACGAAGGTTAGATATGCATTTCAATCTAATTGCCAGACTCGCAAAAACCATAATGGTATTCAGCTCAAGCAGTCTTGGCGAGATTTATACGACGTCTGACCAGATAAAATAGTAGACACTGGTGCCTCTATTTATCTTGACCTGTAAATACCCCTGGGGGCCCCGGCGTCTACTATTAGCCTTTTAGGATCTGGCGCCCTAGACAATCGCCCGAGTCGCCCGTCCGTAAAGCCGACCCTGGTAGTGTACTTATGTTAGAATCAGCGGAGACCTGTATGGCTAATTATAAGCCACACGCTGTATAAGGATTAGCCGTGTAACGGTTTAACACTTTTCGTTTTTTCATTTAACAATATGCGTTTGGGTTGAATAAACAATAATGAAGTACAATTATTTTAGAATGCTATAAAATTAAAACATAATTGGATGGGCTGTTTTGTTAGTTTGAATCTTATAGTATTGGGTTAGAGCCCGAAGTGGATTAACATGTAATTTTATGTTACTAGACTATTTCTAACATAATTATCTGAAGATTATTAGGGCGTTAGAAATATAATAAGTACGTAAGTAATGTATATTTATATATAGAAGGGCATTATATTTTTTTTTATAGTTTCGATGTTAGACTGAGTTCTGTTGATATAAATATAGGTTATTTACTTTAAAACTTTAATTTATTTTCTTCTATGATATATGTAGGTATTACAAATACTAAAGTAATTATGTCTGTTACGTTTTTACACCAAAATTACCTTTCCGGTTGTGATAAACTTCGAAACGCCAACAATTTAAACCCTAAGAGAGGATAAGTTACTTCTAATTAAAAAAAAGTATTAAGTAATTTATGGATCAGCAGATTAATTTACAGGGGGGGATCGGGGTTGCCTAATTATAAATGATAGTTTATTTTTACTCGAATATAGAAGAAATAATCGGGATTCAGTAAAAGTTTATTAACGAGACGAATAATTAAGCCGTACCTACATAATTGTGCTTATAATTCTCAACAAACTCTAGTAACAATTAATCAAAATTATATTATATATAATTATATAAATATAATTACTACTAGAGACGGAGATTTATAATGTACTAGCTGTGCAGGCGGTTTTACTCGCGTTTATGGTTAACATTCTATAGCCTATATATAGCCTTTCGCTATAAATGGCCTATCTAACACTGAAAGAATTTTTCAAATCGGACCAATAGTTTCTGAGAAAAGCGCGTTCAAGCAAACAAACAAAATCTTCAGCTTTATATTATTAGTATATTTGTATTGCATTTGTGTGTATCTGAATACCAAGCATAAGTTTATAATGGGCTTCAATCCTAACACAATAATTTCCAAATTGAAAATAATCTTTGACACGTAGGTATTACAAGTTATTAAAGGTATGTTTTCCCTAGAAGATTGATGTAATGTAATAGTATTTAATCATACTACCTACTCATCATCTTCATCATATTCCTAGCGTTATGTCCCATGCTTAGACGGGGTACGGCTTAGACCATGATCCAGGATTTAGCGAGTCTGGTAATTACATTGAAGCGACTGCCGATCTGACCTTCGTAACCCTAAGATAGGGGAATCAGACAATTTTTGGATCATGGTTACAAATCTAAAGTTGTTAGAATTTGCAGGTTTCATCACGATGTTTTCCCTCACCGTCGAGCTAGTGGTATAAATACGTACATAGACTTGAAAAATCCAGAGGTACGTACCCGGGTTTGAACCTGCACTCCTTGGTTAAGAGGCGCGTGTCCTTACCATTGAGCTACCACCGCTCATTCAATCATACTACTATGTTTTGCTTGAGTAAGAATTCCGCAATAAAAATGCAAGGTTTTCAATTGCGTTGTTATTCCGGAATTCATACGCACTTGTGAGGTTGTGTTTCAAATGTCCACAGGATACGGTGACTGCTTACCAACTGTCAGTTCCTTGTGTTTGTCTGATACCTTAATTGATCTGTAATATAAAAAATAACCACCCAAACTGTACTGTGTCTTTACTTTCAAAGGGTCAACGTGTGTGTGATTCGTTATGTTAAGCGCCACGCTAGGGTGACCGCTTTCCGTCAGACCAGTCTTCGTATATTTTCTACCTTTATGGTATAAAAAAAAATGTGCCTTCGCATATTTTAGTGTCAGTTTGTGATGTGCTTAAGAAAATGATTGCAATTCAAACACCCGCTGTTACGCATTTCCTATTCACATATACATCTCAGCCTTCGTCCTCAAATCTGGTTTGTCAACATCACTAATCAATAGGCTCGACATAAAGACATCTAATCAAATCTAAATCAAGATAGCCATCAGCATAATCGCCGTCCATCGGCCATTGTATCGCGGCCGGCAAGAAACCGGCGGACTAATGAAGACAGCGAAATATACATGAGTTAGTAATCGACAAAAAAACTCCGGTGCGCGCACAATCGTCTCAGCCGGTGGTGGGTGACAAAAATGCAATTTTAAGTTATGCACCACTAAAAACTCAATTCTGCATGGAAGCATGCGCGGATATAATGGCCCCGGCGGGACGCAAAAACGTTCTCTCGATCATCCCGGCATAATTAGTCGCTCGCGACAAACATAGACGATTCATATTACTTTTTCTTGGCAATTTCGTGCTGTCATAGTGATGTTTCTATTTACGCTAGCGTCAAAGGTTTTTATGGCGCAATAATGATCATTAGGAGTGTGCTGGGCTTGGGTTTTTGTTTGGACGATTTTATTGGCAGTTTGATCTCGATTGGACATGCGTCCGCGTTTGTCGCTTGTCGCGTTATCGGGGATGTGCGTGACGTTTTTTGTTTTTTGTTCAAGTCTACTATGGCATGGTAAACTAATGTGGAAGATATTTTTTTAATATCTTCATTATAGCACTAGCTATGTTTATTTAAAACAGAGATCACATACAGCATGTGCCACCCAATCTTTCTTTTTATCTAAATATATTATACACTGTTTTCTTTTTTTTTTTAATTTTCCATCTAACCTAACTCAATTTAATTTTTGGCTGAATTTGTCTTAGGGAACAATTTGCCTTGCTCTTAGATAATTGTGGACGTGATAATATGTAAGAAGTCAATTTGAATATATTTTTCGATGGACCCGATAAATGGCTTAAATGTTTTTAATGAATACCCGTAATTCACACATTGTAAAAACCTACCTGACGTAGTCGGGTAATAAATACAAATGGTAAAAACGGTAATGCAATAAGCGTAGCTATGAAGTATGATGTATGATTGCATAATTTCCTGATCTGATCATTATTGGCTGGCAAATGTTAGCATTCCTTATGCAATGACAGTGAAGAATGTTGTGATAAGTTGAAAAACTACAAAAACAATGAAATTTATTTATCGTTTTTTGTACTTGTGTTTTGCATAAGTACATTTCACTTAGTTTTTGCAATTGGATTTTCGTAAATTTTATTTTCACTTTTTTTTTCTTTTGCGGGATCTTTAAAAACTTTGTAAACTACCTTTGCTCTTAATAGATACATTCATAGGAAGGTCCATATGTACGTACATAATACTGATAAAATTACCATGTATGATCATCAAGAGATGAAGTCATATCAGACACAGGCATGTATTAAATACTAAACATAATAATAGAAAGTATACTGAATCTGAGTATATAAAACAAACAATACCCAAGTCTCGACACCACAGCCATGGTACATTTGCAGCTTAGTTTGATACTTTGATCCGTCAATACAATACTGATAAAAGAATAAAAATCTCCCCGAGTCATCGCTGTAGATGTATTTAAGCTCTTCGCGAACAAGGCTTATCGTACGGAGATTATTAATGCTCTTAGTGCCCGTAGAAATGCGTGTGGCTGGACAAACTGACTGTCTTATCTGTTATTCTTCGTATTTTATTATTAGTTTCATAATCTCGTCTGTTTGGTACTTGTTTGTTGTGTTTTGATCAAGGATTCGTAGTGAAACCTGGAAGGGGTACTTTTGATAAAAAATATATGTGAAGTAAATTAAGGTGGTCTTGTTTGGGTTCATTGGTGTGTGTTTTAAGTTATGTAAATTTCTGTCTAACTTTTTCAATAAAAGATATCATGTAGTTTGAGCTAGCAGTAGGTACTTGGCGGCGTCTCATCTCGAGAGCACGTATAATATGACTCTCATGTCTATACATATAAGATATGTTTTTATTGTCTGTATTCTCTTTCCTGTACTACAATGGGAACTCTAAAAAAGAATCATCATAACACTGAGTTTACATCTTGTTTTGAATTCCTTAATTCTACTGTAATTTTTACAAGTTGTATTTTTGTAAAGTTAGACGGGGTCCGCTTAAACCATGATCCAGGATTTAGCGAGTCTGGTAATTACATTAAAGCGACTGCCGATCTGACCTTCGTAACCCTAAGATAGGGGAACCAGACAATTTTTGAATCATGGTTACAAATCCAACGTTGTTCAAATTTGCAGGTTTCATCACGATGTTTTCCTTCACCGTAGAGCTAGTGGTATAAATACATACATAGAAATCCAGAGGTACGTACCCGGGTTTGAACCCGCACTCCTCGGTTAAGAGGCGCGTGTCCTTACCATTGAGCTACCACCGCTTAAAGTTTGATACAGTGGTTATGCGATATTCAAAATACTATTAAGGCATTATGTCAATTCGCAATCCCGAATAATAGCGCTAACATTATTCTTAAGGAGAAATGAAATGAATGGTTGTCTCTAAATATATATCTTAAAACACTGAATTAAATCCATACAGGACCTTACCCAACGAAAACGATATAACAAAAGCGTTATTAGATTCAAAACCTCGAAGATTCCCCGGCACCCGTTCCACGTATATTGAATTAAGGGATGAATAATGTCGGATGTCAATCTCATTCGATCGAAAAGAAATGGGAATACGCAAGATTCTTCGCAGAAGCGCTCACCTCAGTTGAGCTGGTTTTTGCCACCCATCTCATACTGTTCGGAGGACAATGAAAGGGCGTAACTACAGAAATATTAACAATTCCTTATATTTTATTCCCGATATGTCCGCTACCAGGGTGGCGGGTTGGCCCTTTTTGAATGGCCCAGGAATTTATATCATCGCGAAACGTTAGCGGGTAAAAACGAGATTCCATTTAATTATGGATGATTTTTAAAATCTGTGAACAATGCCAGCCATCCTTTGAGGCAGCACGGCCGGGTTTTTATTTCCGATGAAGTTAATTTGATAATTTCTCATTGTCATGCGGCCGGTTGTTGTACGACGACTGAAAAAACATGTTGATGTATACAGGGGGTACCGGTAATGTGAGATATCTCCCGCGAATATTTTGACATCCGCTCTTAAAATAATGAATCGGAAGAAACAGCAGCTACAGTATTTTGTTTCTCCCATGGTAGCGATGTATGACGTACTTACTTAAGGTAAATATGTATTTTTTTGGTTAATTACAATTAAACCTTTTTGCGGGAAGTATTCAGTCAATGTCGCGTATTATATTAAAGGTCTGATTAACAAAACACAGCACGATAATGTTTTATTGTTCTTTTGTGCAATTCGTGTAGACTACGACTTTCACGTAGTAACGGGCTTAATACGTCTTTGGGTCGTATGTAAGTCGTCTTCACTTAAAAGGGTTTAAGATTGAGAACTCTATAATACAGTTACCATCTTTTTCTTCGGGTATTTGATGTATGTCCTGTTCCTACACAAGGTCCACTGAGATCATGATCCTAGTTTTAGTAGCCAATTAATCTAGACACAATAAGTCATGGTTGAATAACCATGATCTATTTTGCAGGACGCATTACATGAGGCTTTGCCACCGATCCAATCAATTAATCCATTGACACCATAAATGCGTACAAAATCTATATACTTATAATAAATCTGTAGAGAGGTCAATTCTGTATGTTCCTTATAGAAACAAAAAATACTTGACGGATTTTAATGAAACTTGGCACAATTATTTTTCAGGTCAGGTTATAGTATACTTTTCATCACGCTACAATCAATAGGAGCAGAGTAGTGAAGGGAAATGTTGGGAAAACGGGAGAAGTTACTCCATTTTTTAAGCTTCCGTCGCGTGTGTAGCCTTAATGGTTAAAGTTACATAGAAATTATGTATGACGGAAATAGTCTTTATAATATTAACCATAAACGCGGGTGACACCGCTGGCACAGCTAGTGTATTAATAAAATTAAAATGCATCAATCTCCATCGCATTAAGGCTCATGTCCTCATGTCTCAGTCATTGGACTTCCACCACTTTATACTGCTAATACCCTCTGTATTTATTAGATCAGCAAGAGAACTTTCAATTTAATTAGTTCGTTTGTTGAGTTTCGAAAGAACAAATTAATTCAGCCCGCAATGGTGTTTATCGGTTGCATTATCGATGCGATTAATTGCATGGGGCGTGCGCATCACCCGGTTGGTCAAGCGGATATATTGTGCAATGCACCCTCTGTCCTGCATCTTGATTAGGTTAGATTAGTTAGACCCATTCATATTATACATACCATCACGCTTGCAATCTCCGAAGGGGTATCTAGAGTCAACTAGTAGAGTTTCAGGACGCAGTAGGCTCTAGTATCGAATAGACGCAATGATTATCTTATCGCCAGAAAATTATGAGATAGTTTGGATTAGCTTTGTTATCGTCACCATCTTTTGATGATACCTGCCTAGATAGGCTGAACCGGGAGGCTTGACTATAGTGTCAAGTACACTCCAATATTTTTTTTGAGAAGACATTTGTTGACAGCGAATTTGGAAACTTGAATTCCAGTCTTGTACACTACAGTTTCAGTATACTCCAACGTCGAAGAAGACCCCAATATTGCAGTATTCCACTGCGTCAGCGTAGGAGGACCTCAAACCTTAATCGGGATCTATTAATGAATCAAATTGTCGCAGATAGCGGCATAAATCAGCACTTTGCAGTATCGGGCGTGGGGCCCGTCGTAGATACACGCCGGGAGATTTATTAGTACATTCTGCGGCTAAAAGGTCTGGCGAGTCGTCGCACGATAATGCAGTAATTAGTGGGGACACGCGACCACCGACGGGACGTGACGCCGCCGCTGGGTTGGCAGACTCCGGACTTGTCCTGAGTTGGGGAGATTTTGACGTTCGGGATTTCCTTGATCTCGAATGCGCGGGATATCAGTGACGATCTTGGGGTCAACGAATACCGAAAAAAAATAGTAGGTATTTATTTTTATTTTATCTACAACTTACTTTTCAAATATCCAGGAAATCATTTCAAATGTAAGGGATTTCTGATTTTTTTTTCTGACCCTAGATGTGTTAGAAAAAAGCCTTTTTTCTTCTAGTGCATGTGAGCTAGCAGGACTTACCTATATTAATTGAATTGCCTACCTTTACATATCCTTTGAATAGAGGAAGCACTAAGCAAAAAAAAAAGCAAGGTTAATGTTCCAATATTTTACATTTATCGTCAGTATATCAGTTCAGAAATATATATATATATATATATATGTTGATGTGTTTTATTGCGAATATAATCTGGTAACACTCACCTTACAGATCTTTTATAGTGTCCCACCTACCGGCCGGAGGATTCTTCGAAATTCATCAGTTTCTGTGTTTTCGAATGGCTTTTGCTTAACCTCATTTGAGATATCAGTAGGGCTGCTACATACGAAGAATTTTGTTTAAAGAAAGTCTTTCTCATAAAAGGTTTTTAATAACAATAAATACATACATATAGACGAACTTAAATATGTATTGTTATTTAAGTTTGTCTATATTTTTTCATAGTTTTAACATACGAATTGTTTAGTTTTTGTTTGATGAAGAAGATAGGAGTAGGGATATGCGATTTTCCAGAATTTTGAGTTCTCATTTCCAATTCTTGTAAGATACTTATTGCAAGCAAGATCTACAGATATATAAGCTATGAAATACAGACAGACGTAACAACATAAATAGCTATAAAAATTATACCATGTCGATATTCATCTTACTCCATTTTATGACTATACAAAAGACAAGTAAGGACCGCCTCTGTTTGATTTCATCAAGCTTATAGCTTTCATGCATTATGATGTCGAAATATATATTTCGCATTGACACATACCAATTTAAATGCACCAGAAAACTCCGCACTAATCTTAATAAAGTCCGGCGAAATATCACCGTTTCATACATTAACGCATTAACACAGTCTGTGGCCAATCAGTATGACTAGCCCTTCACCGCGTTCATAATTCTGCCGAGGAATTCTTAATTGCACCGCACGTTTCTGGTTCAGTTCACACAACGACCGCTCACAATTTACATTATATCGGTATTAATAACAGTGACAAGTTGTTTACTTAGGCCTAATAACATCCTTGTATGGACGAGATAAGGATCACCTGTTTGACATTTTTATGGTCATACACTATTATTTATTGAGTGGCAAAAGGCTATGCGTCCCGAATTAGCACCAGTTGATATTATGATAAAGAATAGGAAGAATGTTTAAAAGACGGTCAATGGAAAGATCAGATGTATGCACATCTAATCTGTATGTGTGTGCCAAATCTGGTACTGCTATAGATAGATGATGATTTTTTCCCACTAGGAACAAGAATTATAAGACTGTCTCTTACGGCTTTTCTGTTAAATAAAACACACATTAAAAATAAATCCTATTCTACGACTAACTAATATATTAATGAAAAAAAAAAATCTGTCTCTTGACTCCTATTACTTTAAATCTCCAGTTTAAAAGTCTCCTTCTAAAAATATTAAAGTAGGTCCGGATTAAACAAAGCCTGATATTTATCTACTTTCATATCTATAGTTTAATAAAGGTCATCGTCAACTGTTTGTAAAAGTGCCAACAGATAAACCTTCAAACGGACGTGGCATAGGCGGAGCTAATAGAACGGTCAATAATATTCAACTTGACATTATGTGCCTTGCCAGTAATTAGTCTAAAATGGAGGATTTTCTAAAAGTTTTGCATTTCATTACGCGCAATGTTCACGCGCACATGTGTTAAAATAACTCTGGCTGTTATGTTTGGGCGCTTAAAGATCGTGACCATTCTGATAAAATTTGTATTGCCAAAAGATTGAACCTCAAGAATGTCCTTTTCTATTAGTTTTAAATAAACATCTATCCAACAATATCCTAGATCCTTCCATAT
The DNA here is from genome assembly GCA_951394215.1 of Glyphodes perspectalis. Lineage (NCBI taxonomy): Eukaryota > Metazoa > Arthropoda > Insecta > Lepidoptera > Crambidae > Glyphodes > Glyphodes perspectalis. The sequence goes on from OX596202.1 coordinate 4,564,106, forward strand.
AACCCCCAAACATTTCACCTTCAATCGTATTATATTAGTAGAAAATTGATTTTTGTCGTGTCCATAGATTGGGTCTCCGAAATACATGGTGTAGGCCTTGTGCCACTTCGTAATCCTCGCGTGCTAACCCTGCCCGCGCAGCCGGTTGACATTCCAGAAACATGCCTCGGGTCTCCACGACGAAATTGCCGCCTTTATCTAAGGCGCCTTCGACAAATTACGTCGGGTCCAAAAAGTCGGCTTATCACGAAACGTTAGAGCCTGTGTTAGTTGCTTGTTCGTCGTTCCTTTTAATTTCGCCCGTTGTTTTTGTTACGTCCTCATTTTAGGGTTATCTCGGCAGTATGGCTGCGTGCCTCTGTCACATATTTCTGTCTGGTGCTCTTTTTGGGACCTCAATAAGTGGTCATCCGCAGATTACCGTTGGCCCTCCTTTTAAACGTCATTTCGATCAATAAATATATTGTTTACGACGTTGTTGAGGTTTTTCAAGCTAAGTTGTTGATTTCAAGCTATTAGGTTATGTCTTCATTATAATTTTACATCAGCTGATTGACTTAGCAGGTTTTGATAGCGTCCTTTGTTAATTAGGGTATGCATTTCATCATTGCTACATGCATTATGTAGCACAGAAGAAATAACAGGCTACATGTTATATTTGATGCGAGTTTGGAAGTCAAGTATGGAATTTAGAAATTTTGTTGACATTTTTAAATGTACGTAATGTACATCTTTTCAAATATACGTTTCACATGAACAGCAACAAACCCTGACTTGTCCTGGAACTGAATCAATGAAATTATAAAAAAACAGCAAGGTTTTATACCCTTGGGTATTACCCAATAATTGTAAAATGTTTGTCACCGTTATCTTTGTTCGGATTTACTGTGACAACATTCCCAATTGTCCCTTCTTCCTTTATATTCAATTTAAACCAAGTATTATATTTTTGTCATAAGGCTGTATATGTATGTTTATAAAACTTCTGTACATGTTATTATCGAGACTAGTTGTTATACGACAACTCTGAAAATAAACATTTTCCTGATTCTGACAATATAAAAAGCCAGTTAATATTCCTTAACACATGTCCCGTTAAAATATCTTCACTACACTAATGTCCGCTAAAAACCATAGTTTTATTATGTGTCCAGCAGCTGTGTCATCTTGATTAGGAAAAATGTCTGGGATGCGATAAAACAGTCACTCTAATAAAATTCACAGATTCAAGGTCAGCCCAAGAATGTTTTTAAGCCTGTTCCGACAAATAAGAAGAATCTCAAAAGGACAAATTGATCATTGACTCGTGCTTCGAATTTTTACTTCTTTTCTTTTATGTGAATCGTTATTTATCATTACATTATCATCATATTTATCTGAGTGTGTAAAAAATCATTATACACATATACGAAGATCATGGTACAGAAAAGGATACCGCTTTAGTCAGGTTTTAAATGAATATAATAGACATATAGAAAATAAATTGAAATAAATTTTAACTTTATTTAACTCAGCTTATTGAAATCAAATTAAATGCTGAAACTTTATTTTTAAAATGTGAAACAAAGAAATATAAACTACAAAACATTAAGATCCCGTCGGCTCGTCGCAACCAAAACGAAAATAATTTAAATGCGAGATAACTTAAATTAAAAATGCTAATTCCATAAACATATAATATTTTACATAAAACAATCGAATTTGTATAATTACTAGTTGTGCAATAAGTGATAATAAATTAATGTTTATTTTCATTTTAATAATGTATAATAAAGCTCATGTGTTGGCATTGATAATATTAATAAGTTTAAAAAGTAACAACTTAAATTTGGTCATGAAATATCTGTCAACTTTCTAAACACTTAAATAACAGTCAATCAGTGCCTTTAAAGAATCTTAATGAGCATAAAAAACGTTCAATTACGAAAATACAATTTCCGCATCACTTACCGTTTCACAGTACGGCCGGTGGTGCTATTTAACTGTATCACTGTGTCTAATAAAGTTTAAACACTCAATTTCAGATATTGCCGCCTAATTACAGAACAAGCTATTAAATGAAAACATCAATTAATTAGAAGAGGAGAGGCGAGCGGGCGCGAGGCTGTGGCACTCGCAACTGGTTTCAAGAGCGGGCGCCGTATGCCTCATCCATAATTCAAATAAAACATGGGGCCCAGACTCCGCCCCTGAGGCACGCCGGCCAATAGCCTTTACAACTTGCACATTCAACAACTCCGCCTGCTATAAACTTATTTCCCCACCTTTCATAGACTAAATGAGCCCTATTCCATTTTACCAATAAATTAATACACGCCGATAATATTATCCCGGGCTCGGTCATCCGTATCGAACGCTTAAGTAAAATTGCTTGTGGGTGCCGATTGATTGCGGGCAATATTCAATTAATAGCGATCGTGATTCCTACGATCACGACTAAGCTAATCTCCAGGCTATGACAAGCATAATATTTAAATGACTTAATTGATAAATCGATTAATATTATTATAAACATCAATGTTCGTTTACTATGAACGCGGATTTAATATGCAAATAAATAGTCAAGGAAATGAAACAGTAGTTGTGAATGTAATTTTATTGATTAATATATAAAAAACACAGTTTCAATTATCAGAGATCTATAAATAAATCTTATAAAGGCAAGTGTTAGTTATAACTATTTTAAGTGTGTTTGACTACAAACACAAATCAAATTGGCAAGTCGAAGTGGCCAGTTGGGCAGGAAATACCTTATTACTAAGCGTTACTGCTTTATCAGTGCTAATATTTCACTGAGGCGAATTGACATAAAGATAAAAATGGGATGTTGTCTCGACGTCGGGTTCACCGTGGGCCAGTCACGAGCCTGGCCACTTTATGCACATTAACTAATTTATTTTCGGCATCTCCAGTTTGACATTTGACGTTCACATCCTTGTTGATGGGTTAAACAAACGTTTTTGCCTTCAGCTGAGTAATAAAATGCAATTAACAACGTAGATAACCACGAAAGCTGACGCATTTATTTCATAAATCATAAATAAAATAAAACGATCGTACCTTTGTTTGCAGTATTAATCACTGAGGTAGATTGATTTTAATCACTTTTCACCGAGATAGGATACTCGTTTTAAATAGTTTTTAGTATTGAAAAAAACTACATTTTGAAGCAATATCAATTTTATCGTGTATATATTTACATGTGTGATTTCTTAAATTTCGTGGTAGATTGCGGCTTCGATATTAATTTCACACTAGTGATCTGATTCAAATTGAAATTTATGATATATTGCAGTTAGTGATTATCACTTCGAGCGTAGAAGCTTTTCATTCTATTATTGCAAGCATTTTTTGCTACTAAATTTGTTTGTTGGCACAATTTGTCAGTTTGTTGTCCTTTTGACGGTCGACCGCTAGACTTCACAAAAAATTGGCTCCTTTTCGGAAGTTGCTAATGACAAGGCGCCATCGGCAGCTTTGCTTCTTTTTTGTTGTCTGTGGCGTGAATTACTGGCGAGACCGAAAGCAGTTTCCAAAATGGTGCGATTCCCAACCTTATGTCTTTGTTTAATCGGCACACTTAACTTTACAATCGGAATTAAGAAGATTGAGGTTATATTTTGGAGTTACAATGTTGACGACACGTGTTGGTAAGCTGCCGTGGATTCGGCACCTAATAACAGAGTAGATTCATCTCACGGTGTGGTCCGGAAGTGAAGATTGTCATCATGAGCTATTTTGGGAACATTTTCATTTTGTTGTCCGGTGATTTGTCTTTTATTACCAGCATTTGATTTAGTAATAGCAAAATAATGTAAGTCATTGTATTCGTCTGAGAAACATGAATCTAATCTTCACAAGATATGTAATGCAAAAGTCATTACGAGTAACTTATATATTAAACTATTTATTTGGTGTTGATTGCCGTAGAATCCTGGAAGATTGAAATAACGTCAATAGTAATGTGTCCAATCTACATTACATAATTTCCCTAAATTAGCATAAGCTTCGTATGTTATACGTGTAAATAGTCTATAAACTACACTGGGGGAATTAGTCTGAAACGATTACACAGATAAACATCTCGCTTTCGTAATTGTTATTTTTATTGTCGTTAGCGCGGCCTACGTAAATTTAGTTATGTGAACACACTGCTTTATTACCCCTGCCCCAGCCGTCACTTACAACACCGAACATGATAATTTCATTTCCCAAATTGCTTTCCAGATTCGTATCGCTGGAAACGACGGGTGGCTCGTTTCGATCAATTCTAGTTACGACAAATTTAAACAATAAAACGAACCGACGGCACCGTTACGGAGGCGTTCAGGTGTGCTAACCTTTGAAAGAAAAACTGCTAGTTATTTATTCAAAGCGTCACTAAACGCAGTCCAATAAGTGTTGTATAGTGTGGGTAATGCGGGCTCGGGGCGGGCGTGAGCGGCGCGGGCGCACCACCGCGTCCCGCGCCCCGCGCTGCTACCGTTCCGCTAAACAAACTTCACGCAGCGACGCCAAATCGATTCTCTCCGATCGCATCTCCGGCGCACCATTCGTCTAATAATACTAAATCACTTTTTTATCAGCCCCAAGATATTGTTAGCGGATCGACTATGAAATTATAGCTGGCAACACCGGCAACACCTTATTGTTTCCGCTTCAATCTCAGGATACGATGCAGGGAAATCTGTTAACTCATAAATTCATTATGCCTGGATTGGTTCTGCATTGTTTCTGGTGAACATCTTTGTTCCCGAAATTGCCATGTACGAATTCCTTTATGGGTAACGGTGGGTCGTGTTACGGCGATTTGGTGAAAAAATTAGATTTTCATTATATGGAGTGGCTGGGGTGAGACGAAATGGGTCCATTAAGTTTTTGTGGGCCTCCGAATCTATGCAAAATGATATGGGCGTTCCATAATTGGTTTATTAAAGAAATCTATCCAGTCACTCGATTGGAAATTGAAAACTTCTGTCGAGTTGAGTTCGTTGAACTGAAGTTTAATCAACGATTACTGAAAGAACGGAAAAAGGTTGATGATAAAAAGATGGCGGTCTGCGGGCAATTTGAATGGTCGTCATTGAGTGGAGTGAAATGGAGCGGCGCGAGAGACACGAGCCGAGCCAGGGATTGGCAACGTTTTACGATGGCCAATGTCAAATGATTGGGGATAATGCGACAAGGCACGTCTATATTCTGAATCGCATTAGCTGTGGCTAAAACTACGTAACATTGATTACGGCGTGGGATGTTAATTATTCGGTTACTGTCACGGAGATTCCGGAAATTTTAAGATTATTTATGTAGATAAAATCACAGGTCAATAGCCTGTGGTCATGTGCTTTACAATTTCCTTCTGAATCATAAAGGTGGATTGTTCGAGATCACTTACTTATTAGCAAACATTTGAAAACTGGGCAGGTAGTATTTAAAGGCTTTTACTTTAGGTAATAACTTTGCAAGAAGTTCATTATTCGAGCATATACTTATAGCAACTTTAAAAGAGCTAAAGTTTCATGCTTGTAACAATGTTGCTTTGCAATATAAATGTTGTTAAATCAAGTTTTTAATAAGAATGGGTTGTGAACACTACATGAGACAAACACGAATTAAACTTTTTATGTCTAATTACAGTTCTTTATTTTTGACATGATGTTTTAAAATTGTAAAATGAATTACAGAAGCTATCTCGAGTAGTTGAAAGGGAACGACGATTTCTGTACTGTATGATTATAGATACATATGTCTAAGATTATTATTATATATATACGTATATATTATATACAAGTTTTGCAAAGACCGAGCCTTATTGGAAACGCAATGGCTATCAACTATAGTTTTGAGTAAGTGGATGAAAATTAGATATAGTTTTCAGCTTTTGCTTTTTAAGAATACACTGAATCCGAATAATTTACATTGACAAGGCTCGTTACTGGTATTTTTAATACGGAAATATAAGCAAAGCTTGGGTGACTTTGAATACTGGGTAAGATTACGACCTAAATGTAAGTTTATAATAAAAACATGCATCACCCAATTACAAACAATTACGTTAACTCATTACTAAGTCAACAACGTCTACTAATGTTCTACCGCGCAACCCTAACTATGAATGCAACTGCATATAAAGTGCAGTAGCTACTTTATGACACGATGCACATTTGACGTTTGCACGCTCATTAGGTTCTGTAAACATTGACAGCTAAATGTCAGCTTAAATTGACGTTTATTGTTCAAAGTGGCGCAATTGTAATAGGCAAATGGACATTTGTATTGCACAAATGTTTATAGAAACTGAATTACGGATACATTACTCTTACAATCTGTCATATATATGTATACAAAGTAAAATAATTCTTAAAGACCTAAGGATTTACCCACAAAAATAGTTTACATATCCAACTATTGCAGTAAAAATTCAAAAGCAATATTCCCTCAAAAGTTACATAACAACATTTATTACTCACTCCAGGTGAATATTGTAGTAAAAACATTCAAAAACCATATTTCCTCAAAAGTTGCATGAAACATTTATTGGTTACCAGTAATGTTGCGAACCCCTGCGCAAGAACATCACAAATGGCCGCCAATACAAATACGCCGAGCGACAATTGCGCATCAGCGAGCGACAGTGGAAGAAATTGCTCCTATTTGAGGTTTCCGCGCGTACGCGCAGGTTTCACGGTTTTTGTGGCGCGCGCCGGATGCGGTCGCAATCACGGCCCGCTGGTGTTTTCTATCAATGTAATAGTGTTTGCCTATTGATATTTATTGTCATTGACTAGGGGTGGGAGCTTAATGACTATTTATAAGTGATTTTTTGAATACTATATCTTTACATAGTATAAAACAAAGTCACCGCTTCTGTTTGTTCGATTCAATCTTTAAACGACGCAAGGGATGTTGATGCGGTTTTCACCAATAGATAGAGTGATTCAAGAAGAAGGTTTATACATATAATTTCATATTGTTTCATATTGCAATGGTTTCCCTTGCGATGCCGGGGCGGGTCACTAAAAGATATTTTGAATTTGCAAAATTAACCAGCACCACGCGACTCACATACCTACGCGTGGTGGTGGAAAATAAAAAAATACTGAATTACATTAACCGTAAACGTTCAAGAATACGTACCTCTGTAATGGGTTGTTCAAATTTAAGAACGTATTTATAGCATTAACTCAGCGGTGACGGAAAACAAATGTGATCTAATTTGTCTAGTTACTTTAATAATAGATTGCAAAGCATTTGGTAGAAAACGCTGTTAGGCTCGAAAACCCCGATTAAGAACAGGATTCGATCCTGTATCAATGTTATAACAAATATTTATCCAGGTAAAGCTTACATATCCAATGACATTTCGTAACTGCGTCTGTCGGTAAGTATTGGAAGCAGACTGAACTAAATAGCAGTAAAAGTTAGAAAAGAAATAGATGTACAGGAACACTAAAAAGACTAAGCTATCTAATGATGTAGAAACTTAGCGGGCTTATAGCAAAATGTTAATAGACAAAAGTTGTATAGTTTTTTTTTCCAATGGACATAATTTATCAATTTCTGGGTGATACTCACTGTTTTTACTAGCTTTTGCCCGCGGTGTTGCTGTTACATCGATGAAACATAGCTTATGTGTTATTCTAATGTATAAGCTATACTATTGTAAAGTTTCATTAAAATCCATGCAGTACTTGCGTGAAAGAAACTTTCGCATTTATAATATTATTAAGATTAGTCTGATGTGTGCATCAGTAGCATTAAATAAAATGAATAGATTGCTCATACGAATGTTGAGCCAAGTTTAAATGCAACTTAATGTAACTCATGTACGTTTCCACACCATTACGGCGTTAAAACGATTACGCAGCTTTATTTCATGGAAAATATCATAAAGTCCGCACTGCGCAGTGATTAGTGTAATTATCTCGACTTAGTGACAGAGATCACATCCGTAATACACATAGTTTTTGCAAAAGGTCGATTTGTTTGTGTTATTGTACAATGAGCGTAATGTTTAAATAATTTCAAGTTAATTGCTCGGAGAAATAAGTTTATAATATAAGCAGTCATTATATTTATATCAACATTAGCGGCAGATTCTCTGGAGAACGGCGAGATGAGCTTGTGTTTGTTTTATGTGAATTACTGGTAGGTATATGGCGCACTACTTTCCCTTCCTCTCTAAAAGACAGCCAATATGTTAAATTTCACACAATAAAATAAGACGAAAATCCAATGTTACCTACTTGGAACTTAATAAAACAAGAATTATCAGAATCGGACTACTCTGGAAAAAGTTATGCGTGGTCATACATAAAAACATAAAAAATAAAAATATACGCGTCGACTTGAGAACCTCCTCCGTTTTTTTGTCGGTTAAAAAGTAATGTCCCAACAATGTTACTTGCCTAGCAAGTCGTAAAAACAACTAATGCGTATCGATCATTAGGTTTGCTGACAAACTACCCAGTAGTCACAACATTTTCACAATTTTCTGAAAATAATGATCGTTGATATCTTTCAGAAGTAAGTACTTGGTTCTGAATATTGGAAAATGTTTAATTTTTTCTTCCAAGCTCCTTCTTTGTGCTAAAATTTGGTATGTAAACCATTGCCTCAATGGTATAATTGTATACGTAAGTACAACGAAATGTCGGCAGTTACGCCCGTACTAGAAGAGACATTGTTTATTTCAGTAAATATTTTTTCTTCGAATCCCATGTTTATGAATTCCTTGATTTGCTTGTCGTAAAAAGTGACTAATGCTGGATATTGGGTTTGTGATTATGTAGGCGACTTTTCATAATTTTTCATCTTAACCAAACTCGAGTTTTCGCTAAATGTGGTTAAAGTAGCTCCTTGCTTCTTGCTCTAAGCTTACCCCTTCGGGGATTGCAGGCGTGGTGATATGTATGTATGTTATTTTCTTCTTTAATACTACATAACTAAATAATCAACACATTAATTTGTATTAGTAATATTGGCATCATATATAAAACTTAATACTAACCAAAGACCAGCTAACTGGATAAACAAACATGCCAACTAGAGGTTAACAATGCTGTTAGAATAATCGCGGGTAATTTCTCTTCACGGAATAACCCAATTTGGCGGTGGCGGGGCAAGTAAGTCATTACTGGGTGACCGGCCCGATTATGTCGGTCGTGTTTGACCACTCACTCCTGGGTACGGACATTAATAATAATGATAAAGACTTTATTCTGGTTTAGGGAACTATTCATATCTTTACAATCCTTACTGATACTATAAATGGGAAAGAAACTCAGTCTTCTAGTTTCGTTTTAGCGCCTGTCTGTTTAAGCTATTGCAATGGGTTTTTTTTATTGGGATGCCAATTTAGGATACAACACATAGATTATAAATATAATTGGCTATAAATATAACAATTCCCTGACTGATCTTACAGATACAGGCAAACACATCATGCATTAAGAAAAAGATAAAACGAAATGAAAATATAATTATTTAATTTAATACACATACAGTTTGAATCCTGAGAAAATACATGGCGGAATTATGCGACACCGCATGATTAACAGTAAAATATAGGTCTGATCAAGTGTTAGTTACGCGATATTGCATTATGGACGATAGATACTTTTTGATCCTCAAAAATTTTACAGACCCCGCTGAATTTACGATAGATTTCTATATAACAGAGAATTCCACAGCCAGAGCCGCAAGCAATCTAGTCTATATATCTAAAATGAACCCCTATTTCTCCTGGTCACGCTATAACTTGAGAACGGCTTTACCGATTTCGCTAATTTTTTAGTTGTGTTTGTTATTGTCAGGTAAAGGTTCTTATTTAAAAAAAAAATTGCACGGAAAACAAAAAAAATGGGTATTGAAAATTCGAGAACGGGGCGTTACGAAATGCGCCGGCTCAGCTAGTATAGTATAAATCCCATATCGGCCTAGGACTTAAAAATAATTTACTAACTGTGTGTTTTGCTAAGCAAATAGTAAAAAGTTACTATTGGTTATTGATACCCATTTGCTACCATACATTGTTGTCACTCGTTGAGTTTTAAATAGTTGATTCGAAAGATAGAAAACATTTGGAGTTTGATAATTATAACGTATGTTTAAAAAATTATAGGTAAATAATTAAAAAGCGTTCAATTTAAATGGAAAACTTGTACTTATACAGATAACGTGTAATCATTGAAATTAACATCGAATGAAACATTTCCATATTTCTTTTAAGTGTCTAATTCATTGAATACATTATTACTTACATAAATATAAATAATGTATTCCTCATCAAACGATTCATTTATTATGTCAAATTGGATGTACAAAGCAAACCACAGACAATAGGAACTCAATTCTCCTAATGCACATTACTTATTTATGTATTGAACTATTAGTACAGGGGGTAACGACAAATTTGGTTGCTATAATGAAAATATTTATATAATATTATTTTTAGCCATTATATGTACCGTAAAACAGTGTATATTTTATAAGTATATTGAGAGATAAACATCTTTGTGGAAACATAGAGATTACAGCCTGTAATAATAAGAGTACTAAGTGTACGCTCTATTTACACCAATGGTGATAATTCTGCACCTAAGCCTTATTAAATAATTTTATACACAATTTTAAACAAGTTTAGTCTTGTTCCGACATGTTACTTGGTTAGAGCGCTGATTTGTTCCTTATTTAGCTCAAATTTAGAAAACAAATTGCGCTGAATTGTATATCGTTTTGAAATGCGTGCCTTAATAGCCGAGAACGGTGTAGTGTTAAAATATGAGTTTAAACGAGGTAATTTTGCCAGACACTTTCAAGTCACGTAACCATTTAACGCTGCAGTGTAGCATATTTGATATTAAGGAAACGCTTTCTAAGCCATAAATAAGATTAAGTTATAATTAATTAAATTCGTCCTATAAACAAGGGTGTTGTGCAAACGGCCATACCATATTCAAAAATATAGCTAGTTCATTTAATTAGCTGTTTTCGATACTGTCGCCAAATGAATTGTCACCTCCTATACTATAATTGTGAATGAATTTTGTCCGACGCCTATAAAACTGCCTGTTATGATCATCAGGTAATTTGATCGCCCTAATACAAGAAGTTTCAGCCGAACGAATTTCCCTTAACGACCATTGTTAGACATTAGTGGGCAATTTTGTGGAACATTAATCCTGCGGTTAGGTAGAATAGGGAAGGGACGTGTCACGTGATATTTTTGGTAGTTGAAGTGACAGGAAAAGGAATGGATAGACCCTTGGTTATACTATTTAACTGACCGTTTTTGAAGTGCATCAATGATGACAATTCGTTATCAGAAAAAAATCACTGAAATATAAGATTAAATTAACGATTATTAGATTAGATTAATAAATGTTCCACAAAATTGCCCACTAATGTCTAACAATGGTCGTTAAGGGAAATTCGATCGGCTGAAACTTCTTGTATTAGGGCGATCAAATTACCTGATGTCATAACAGGCAGTTTTATAGGCGTCGGACAAAATCACATCAAATCATTCACAATTATAGTACAGGAGGTGACAATAAGTAACGTTTTCATTATAGCTGTCATTTAAGAAAATTCCGAAGAATCTGACATTGAAGTATATTTTTCTCTGGCACCAATATTTAACATATTTTGAACCGAACTGAGCCCTTTTTAAGTATATGTCAGTGTATTTGAGATCAGGTGACCAGTGACCTATGTGTAATATTCAACTTTTAAGAAGCTAATGTTCGTTTATACTTCTGTTCACAGTAGTTACACAATCTCCTTAATGATAGTCATAAAATCATAGCTACATATGATTTCTGATTGTTTTAAAACTTATTAGGATAAGTTTTAAAACAATGACCAAACCTAACCGATTACAAGTAACAACATAATCAGAGTAATGTGATACGAAATACCAATATATAACGAGGTAGCATTATAACTTGATAACGACATCATTCTAATATTCGATGTTTGTGGTTTGATAACGATTAAGTATACAAATTTGATTGCTTTATGTACAATTGCTTCGATCGTAAACGTTTATGGTACCCATACTACTGAGCATGGAGAATTTGATTCCGTAAGTGTATATCCTATTGTCTTTGTTTTTTGTCTAACGTTCGTATAGAGATAGTAATTCAGATGCTTAGTATGTTTGGTTAAGGAATCGTAGAAGATTTTATGTTTATTTATGTGCGTGAATGAATGTATGATTGTGAAATTGAAATGGGCAGTAACGTTGAACTTAAATTACTCTGGAGTTATATGTTTATTTTATTTACTTTTTCATTACAAATACCAATACAATACAAATTCTAGGGTACTTAAATATGTTCACCCAAAATGAATCTATCCTCTGCAAAATTATATTTAGGAAGCAAACTCTTGCGCAAGTTAAAGTATAACTTGCCGACAGACGGACGGACAGCAAAGGTTTTTTTTTTAAGGTTCCGTTGCAAGTTTTGTTACGGAACCTTAAAAACGAAGATCAGCCAATGATTGCTTGAAAATTAGAAAATCAAGCATATCGAGCAGTTTGCAAATGTGTCTAATAATTTGGAAATAGTTTCCAAACGTTCAAGAAAAACTTTATTAACACAAATATCTACCATTTAATTGAAATCTAGAGGAAAATGTTGTTACTTATATAAAAATATGATTAATAAAAATACCATTTAATTAAACAAGAATATGGCGTTGCCTATATTAGGTGATTCTTTAAGCTGATTGGTGAAGTTACGCGATGGCATGCAAGAGTCAGTTGTTGATTCATCGAGTTTTACATTATTACGAACTTTACTATATTATAACCTTTATCGAGTACTAGCTTACTAGCTACTATTAGCTAGTGGCTCTGCTTACATAGAATTTTTTTCAGGTACCTTACCGTGCATCCAGGGTTATTTCGTTTAGGGCGATGGTGCCCTTAGGACCAAAAGCGCATTTTAAAGTGACAGTATAGGAGGGGCCAATAAGAGATGGATGGATTGTGTGAAAGATGATATGAGTGAAATGGGAGTGGATAGCTTGATGACGGCTCGTATGGAAGAGGAAGACATACTGCGCCGACCCTAGATGACCTTGGAGAACGACAAAAGGATGATGATAGGAGGCGCCAAGTTGATTTTGATCCAACCAATCTAAAACTGCACTGCTTGCATCCAATGGGCTCATTTGTTTCCCCATAGTCTAGTAAATATAATAAATATATTTCTTCATTTACAGTTCAATCTTTGGCGCACCTATGAAATTGGCCAAGTGCTTAAGAGGTTTGTCTTTGAAAATGTGACAGACAAGCAGACATAGTTGTTTATGCATTTTAACATTAGTAGGAATTATCATAATTAATTTAATTGATGATGGAATTAATTAATATGACGCCTTAACGGTTGATAATCACGAAAGACAATTGTTTGATTACCGTATTTATTGCTGTTTTTAATCAGTATGGTAGATGTCTTATTTTTGCTTGTCTAAAGACGTTTATTTTTCCTCCAGCTATCTCGTTTGATGGTAGAATTGGAAGGTTCGCGTGACTGATAGTCTAACAGCAAAAATGGTGCCATTTGTAGCGATAATTTGAAAACCGCACGTTTAATTTTCAGCTGTTCAATTCGAATAGGTAAAATTTTAACTTATAAAGCAGTCTTCTTTCACACGTCCTTTGCATTTGCATAAATAAGTCAAGCCCGTAATCCAAATAAGTAAAACCATAAAAATTTACTAATGAAATACATTCCAGCTCTCTTTTACGTTTTGACTATGTTTTAGTCAACTGGTCGTCTCGTAATTTTCGTTTCTATACGTTGTTAGGGTTACAAAATAGATAGTAAATTAATATCATTTAGAAATAGTTTACGCCAGCGAATTTGCAGGAAAAACTTGTAGGCATGTTTACAATGGCGACGCTTCGTCTCTCCTGTTTGCATACATGTAAAATGTATGTTCTGTTTAACAAACTAAATATTTTCACATTTTAAGTGCTAACAGTTTAAAATCATTGCGTTAAACGCGCTTTTAATACGAACGGCTATAAAATAAGTTAATATGCTATCAGCCCTACAAAGCATAGTTTAAATAATCACACAGAAACAAGGAAGTTGCGTCGACAATGCCAAGCTTAACTGTAACAGAAGCCGCTGGTTAATCGGTGCCGTTACCGGCAGAGCCACCTAATGTACTTTTAATACTGGATCGTTCCCAGCAATTTGGCCTCACCAGCGAAAAAAGCCCATTTGCCCATTCACCGTGTGTGGCTGCGTGGCGACTAATTATAATTATTTGTCGACCAGCTTTTTCGGCGGCCGCTGAAGGGTTAAAACGTAAAAACGACGGTTTTAGGAAGAAAAATTGTTTTTGGTTTTGCATGAAAATTATTCACACGAACAACGACTTGTTTTAGAGATGTTATTAGGTAGACGCCGTTTTTTGGTCAGCAAGAAACTGATTTGTGTAAAAAAATTCAAAATGAAAAATCTCGCGTTATCGGTAATGTAATTAAAGTAAAAACTTTGAGTAATTTTTGTAATTAAAGAAAAAACGACGAGATCGATTCGTGTTTAAAGCGCTATTTTCAAGATAGGGTTGAAATTAACCTTTTAAGTTTATTAACTCTATATGTCTGTTAATCATCATAAAAAATATCGTCATTAATAACAATCATGGCCGTAAAGATTAAAATAATAATTCCAAGACTAGGTTTTCGCAGAATCGAGTAACAGGTGATTTTGCTAAAGGAAATTCACTCATACTTAATAACAACAGTTATTGATATCTAAGTAATTTATCACGGAGTTTTTAATGCCCACTATCTGTTTAAAATTATGATGAAATAAATAAAATGTCAGACTTCTTTTATTCTCTTTGACTTAAAAACATGTTGCCAGGATTTCTGACCTTTGAATTTAGAAGGTAAATGGGTAATAGATAACTGTGACTCAATGAGCAAAACTTAGTAAAGTATAAATGAAATACTAGGTAAGCAAATAGTTCCCTTCATTTGAATCTCTGGTCCCTTTATCACTAGCCAGTTACTTTATGACGAATACAATAGAACCAAATACGATTTTAATCATATCGCAGCGTGTCAAAAAAGAAAAAATCGGCCAAGTGCGAGTCGGACTCGCACACAAAGGGTTCCGTACCATGACCTTTAAAACGGAAAAAAAATCATGTTTATTGTATGGAAGCCCCCTTAAATATTTATTTTATTCTGTTTTTTAGTATTTGTTGTTGTAGCGGCAACAGAAATGCATCATCTGTGAAAATTTCAACTATCCAACTATCATGGTTCATGAGATACGGCCTGGTGACAAACAGACGGACGGATGGACAGCGGAGTGTTAGTAATAGGGTCCCGTTTTACCCTTTGGGTACAGAACCCTAAAAAAGATCCAATAAAAAATTACATCACTATAAATAGCTTCCTAATACGTATGTAATGATCACGGTAATGATGTCCCAAAAAGTATGAAATTTGTAAGTGTCACGCGTTTAGCGGGGGTCCATAAATTGAATTTTATTATGGGTCCGTCGCTGTCACGAGAATTAGGAAGGGTTGAGACTTTTTGTGGGCGTCCTAACTTGATTATAATGTGTGGGTCATTGGTCAATGAAAAATTGTTGAAATTTTTTATTCCGCTAGCGTGAATATATTTTCTTGTCCTGTGTGCACATATGTGAAATTCAGAGTGATTAAGTAAGTGTTAGTATCTTGTGACTTCCCCTCAGCTTATATTGTTTATGGGAAGTTTGGCAGTAGTATAGAATACTGTATTACAAGCAATTTACCCCGGCGTCGCTTGAGAAACATTTTCCTTTTAAAGTTAATTTTCCAAAATTTTTTTATTAGCCTTATAAAATCAGCCCATATCTGGCTGATTTTATAAGACTAAGAAAGATAAATGCTTCCCAAGCGACGCCGGGGTAAATTGCTTGTAATGCAGTATTTTATACTACTCCCAAACTTCCCATACAACATAGTAATTTATATTTCAAGATTTCGCAACATTGAAGATGACTAAAATTTATTTTAAACATTTGTATCACATAGTAAAAAAGTCCCATGTTGATCTGAACTGAAAAAGAATGTGCCAACTGTGTTTCTTGCCTAGCATGTCGTAAAAAGCGACTAATGGTGTTTTGGGTGTGTGATTTTGTAGGCGTTAAGCTAGCCACTTGTCACTACTTTTTCACAATTTTCCATCTAACCCAGCCCAGTTTTACTTTTGGCTGAATGTGGTTTAAAGGGGCCTGCTGCCCCTTTAATTCTGCCTATCACGCCCATAATCCCCTTCGGGGATTATAGGCGTCCCCTCAATCCCCCGTATCCCCTTCGGGGATTATGGGCGTGATGTTATGTATGCATGGGAAAAGTCTTATTTATTCTTAATTTTACTTAAGGTGTTGGTTCCTGTTGCCTTATCAACATCCCAGTTTATGTTATAATATAAATTGACTGGCCCGAATGGTTCGAATCCCGCTAGGGGCAAATGTTTCGTGTGATGAACATGGGCATTTGTACTCGAGTCATGGATGTTTATAAACGTATTTAAGTATGTCTATCCGTTCACCTAGTATCCATAGCACAAGCATAAGCTTAGTTTGGGACTAGGGAATTGGTGTCAGTCTTGAGAAAAAAAAAAAAGAATTGATTTTGTTCAATCAATAAAAGCGTTCAATCGAGCAAGATTTCAAGAATTACATAATCTGGCAGATGATTGAACGTTGAATTTTGATTTTGATTGATATTTGAAATTGATTATTAGATTCAAGTAGCTATTTAGGACAACCAGACACACACTTCGAATCAAACTTTGCTTGATAAATAAACGTCTGCCGAAAGTAACAAATGAGATCTGTACGAGATAAACTGTCGTAAATATTAGAACACTGTCAATACAACTTTCGTTCAAAAGAAACATGGCTGCACCATCCATTTTTACGGCTCGATAACGAGCGAGCCTATAATTACACGTTGCTCATTAATAACAGTCTTGACACTAATTCTAAGAAAAAACAAAGATTCCTAGGAAACCGCCGCACAATCAGCAGATAGCGATCGGCCGATGTGACAATAACCGCCAACGAGCCAGCTCTGTGCCAAATCGTATTTTAATTATTTAGATAAGGTAGGTCATTAGCTAGCAAATTACCCGCGGAGTTGTTTGTTTTATTTTATTTTTTCTTATCTGCTAATGGTTCATCTTGTCAGTCAAATTACCGGAACTGTGAAGTGGGGCCTGAGTGTGAGCGGTGCTGCAATTAGAAACCTCGTAGTCTTTAAATTATGGGTAATTGTGTTCTGTTCGTTGCGATTCGTTTAAGTGCTTATTGTGAAATGTCAGCTTACGTAAGACCTAACTTGTATGAATGATGCGTCGTTTGCTGAAGAAAGCCTAGAACAAACTATAGGTAAGTATATGGCTAACTCAGCAAAAATATTTGTGTTCACATATTTAGGCTCTTTATTATTTGATTCAAACGTGAAAATAATATAGATATTTGCCATCATATTAGTTATTATGTCTCCATATTGAAAAGATTTAAAACGTAAGTGACACTTCGGAAAATAGAAAGAAATATACATATAAGTGCAGTATTCAGGTAACTCTATTACTTAGTACATACTTATTAATAGCTTAGTCATATTAAAAGTTTCAAAATAAATTAGTTAATTTAATTTATTTTTGACGATTAAAAGGCTAAGTTTATTTTTGAATTGTAACGTTTGATTAGTTATTTTTTCTATTTTTATTATTTATAGAACACAAAATTCAACAAATTAGTTAAAAATTACATATTTCCAACTTCTTTACCAAAACCTATATCCATACATATATCGGTATTTATAATTCACAATCGCTCTCAGTCCGTCCACTGCTCGCTGTCAAAGCAATCAGACACGATCGTTTTATGACCTCTGTGTACACCCCGCAATGTACGTTGCATTTGCAAGAAGCAATTGTTGTGGGCAATCAAGATTTAATTATAATATGTTTATTACTGTGGTAATTGCTTACTTCAATTGTATTACCTACAAATGTACCCCATCTTGTTATTAAACTTACTCATAGAAATATAATTAGTTTTGCAAAACTTTACACTGAAAACGACATAAAATATTATTTTCCTTAAGCTAGCTGTTTTAGATATTTAATGGAGTATTTTAATAACAACATCAGAAAAAATCCTCGTCACCTTCCTAACGTAATCTCCTGTGCTTAGACGGGGTCCGCTTAGACCATGATACAGGATTTAGCAAGTCTGGTAGGTAATTACATTGAAGCGACTGCCGATCTGACCTTCGTAAACCTAAGATAGGGGAACCAGACAATTTTTGGATCATGGTTACAAATCCAAAGTTGTTTGAATTTGCAGGTTTCATCACGATGATTTTCCCCCACCGTCGAGCTGGTGGTATAAATACGTACATAGTTTTGAAAAATCCAGAGGTACGTGCCTGAGTTTGAACCCGCATTCCTAAGTTAAGAGGCGCGTGTTACCGCCCTCGTCAGAAAAAAAAAACTTATTCTTCTAAATTTTGCTATGTAATCTACATATTATTATAATATTATAGTACATAAAATGGTCAAAGGGGTTTGCTGCCCCTTTGACTCTGCTTACCCCTTCGGGGATTATAGGCGTGATGTTATGTAAGATTGTAATAAATATTTCTTTGAAATATAATTCAAGTCTTTTTTATATTTACCCAACCCGTTTTTTAGAAAAAAATAGGTAAGCTATTAAAATACCTAAGTGTCCTTGAAATACTTTCACAATGTATTTAATAACGCAAATTAAATTGTATTAGCGCTACATACATTTTAATGACTATACATAAACATAAGTATGTTAAAACGAGACGTACCAGGCACCACTGATAACAGAAATGGGACAGATAATGTCCGCTTTGACGTGACAGCCAGACATCAGACAGGAGAAATTGTATAGCGGAATTCGGTTCTCTATTTGTAGTAACATTGTCGTGTCTTCCGTAGGATCTATTATGATATATTTTTTCCAGGATAACAAAACAGCAATTTCCTTAGATGAGTACTAAGCAATCTGTTAAATTGTGTACAGTTATTCCATGTTGGTATGGGACTTGAAAATAATGTCTGCCTTGCCTATGATGTCGTAAAAGGCGACTAATGTTATATCGGGTTTTGGGTATGTGATTGTGTAGGCGACGAGCTAGCTACTTGTCATTACTTTTTCACAATTTTCCATCTAACCAAGGCCAAATTCTTTTTCGGCTGAATGTGGTTATGGAAGCTATGCCTTTCGCCTCAGCCTTCCCCTTCGGGGATTACGAGCGTCATGTTATAAATGTATGTAAATTTTGTATAGGCAATATTTGTAACTAACTATCTAGCTTCACACTATTTCCCTAATGGGGTAGGCAGAGAGAACCGAACGCAATACGGCACGGCCCTTACACACCTCATTTGCTTCTTAAACATTAATCCTTTTCATACAAACTCTACGGTTATATGGCTCCTAACACCACCTTCTGTTAACACACGACCAATCTGGACGTTGTAATTGAATCGGGACTTCCGCGATTTCTAAATACCTCCATTTTTAGCACTGTATTGCTTAGTTAATCTCTCGTCAGCCATTATTTTCCACCTCCACCGGAGTATGCCTCTTCTCACCTTGGCTATTTGTGTGCTATCGATATCGTTATTAACCGACCTGTTGTTCGACAACGCAACTGACCTCGCCAACTCGTATTAGGCGCGTCTCCAGACAAGCTCCACATTCCACGCCAAGGCGAGCCCTTTATTGCCCTTATCTGCCACTCCAAATAGGACAGGAGTCAATCCGACGCAGTACCTCGTTTTTACGACCCCAGTACAAAACGTTCCCTTTTTTTTCCCTTTTTTATCTGTGGAGCCGCGCGTGCGACGAAATGGCCCCTTGTGATAACTCTCACTTTTAAAACCCTTTTATTTTAGTGTCACCACGTAAAAGTCCACTCGAGATAAAAAGGAAAACAATCTTTTGTGCGTGAACATAAAGATTGGATTTGCTTGTTTCCATTTTGTACTTAAAATTCCAGAAACATAAGTCATTTGTAAAGCTATCTGCACTTTATTTAGAAGCAAGATTTCTTTGTATTAAAGGTTTGTTTTTAGGGTTCTATCTATACGATATGGTACTTATTTATTATTATACTTTTGGATTTTTTTTGTTTCCTACATCATATACTTATATTTAAAAATGTTCGAATAAAATGCATTTCATATTTAGATTCAGTATTTTTATTAATATGTAACTATATAATTTTACAAAAACTGATTGAAGCTTATAATTTTTTTTTAATTTAGTCATGGCTCTGGATTTTTAATATGATTTAGTCATTCATATATTAATGAATACTTACTAATAATTCACAAAAAAATATAAAGAGAAAAGGTTTTATGTTTGTAAATAATAGACAAAAAACTACTCAACCTATTCGATATTTATTCGATATTTTGAAGCTGCATTAACCAAAAGTAGTTTAGGCTACTTTTTATTCCTTTAGAATAGATGTTATATTTTCGGGACGCTCAATTACGATTTTTTAACAAACACATAACACATGGGTTAAGGCGCCGCCATACAAAACGCTACGGAACCCGTCCACGCGGGTTTCATTCGCGCCTCGCCGGTTTTTAATTTGTGTGTACGAATGTTTGGGATGCCAAGCATTTTTGTGTCGCGTAATAAATTGTAGCAGTCGTTTAATGAGTAGATTAGGACTAATAGGATTGTATTCTGCGGTTTACGGATCTTTTCTTGGACAGCTTCGGAAATGCCAAGCGTTCTTTATAGTACTATTGAATTATAGCCGTTTAAAACATGTTTAACGATACAAAAACATGCTTTTATGAAGGTACATACAGAGCTGTTCGTAGAAACTGTTGAATATAATGAACTGTTTTGTCTCCATCACGTGGTTAATTTTTTTAACACTTAGACATTTTTGGAATTAATTAACAGATAAAAAAGGCTGTTCTTTTTATTAAAAATTAGCTTTACGTGTATCTTCGAAACTCTCTGCTTTTGTAGGAATATTCTTGGATATTTCAATACAATCTAGGTATAATATAAAAATTAATAGCTGAATGTGTTGCTAAGCGCAAATCTCGAGAACAGCTGAACCGATTTCGCTAATTAATTATTTTTTAGTTGTGTTTGTTATCAGGTGAAGGTTCTTATAAATGGAAAAAATAAAAAAGTTGCATTGAAAAAAATGGATATTGAAAATCCGAGAACGGGGCGTTACGAAGTGCGCCGAGTCAGCTAGTTAAAAATAAAACAATTAAAGGAACATATCGCGTATTTCCACCAAAAGTTACAAGAAAAAATATAACAACAGTGTGTACCACAGATAAATGTTTCTTTTAAAGGGCGTTTTCGCTACGCTAGATTCCCTATCTAAGTGGCCAGCGTGGAATGTGCAACCAACTATTAAATAATGGCAAAATAACATCAATTTTTCACACTGAACCATAGATAAACTCCAATTATTATTGCAAACCATAATAAACTTATCAAAAAGCGCCTTAACAATCGCTAATTTTACATTCTTTCACGTCCAGTTTAACTTGATACATAGGGCTAAAACAATAACAACTTTGTCAGTGAAATTGAGGTGTCTACGTAAAGTGGTTTGTCACATAATTCTGTGCACTTTCTCATTATTATTTCCCGTAATAAGGAATAGAGTATAAACTAAAATGAAAAGTAGCTCTATTAAAAAGGTCGTAATTATAACGTGTTCACTTTAAACTCGACGCTCTGGCAACATAATAAGAATGAAGGAATTAAAAAAAAAAGTACAGGTAAATTACACTTGCATCAACCGTCAAAGATATGTGTTGAGAATAGACAATAACTTAATTACATTGTAAGACGTAATACATATTTAGCAATAATTCATTCGGCTCGCAAAAGAATGGCCATATTTTAGAATGGCTAATTACAAATAAACAACTTTTCACTTAAACGGTTTTAGATTAATGGCGAATTTAGACATTCGTTACTTCTTTTTCATTAGTCTGAATTATGATGTCTAGACATCGCTGTCAGTCTCCCTATTATTTATTAAACTTCCTGACCCTATTTGGAGGATGCCTTTAAAATTTGCAACGCTAATATGAAAATATGCTCACCATATGCCTTGGGACATTGAAATAATACTGCTTGTGTTCTATGTATGCAATTTTTTATTTAGCCAATAAGTATGTCAGCTCTAAAAACTAAGGTTTACATCTACGGTCTGGTGACATTATGCATGCATTCACTATAAAAGGGAATGCAGATGAATATTTTACTTCAATTAGTTTTACTTCAATATACTCCTCTTAATTAGATGGCACGCGAATGCGGTTTCAGCAGGAACTAGAGTGTCGATTATTGAAATGAAAACTGTAGAACTAACTAACTAACTAAATTTCACGCCACTTCCCTAGCGGGGTAGGTAGAGAGAGCTGATCGCCATATGGTACGATCCTTACACACGTCACTTACTTCAACATTCATGATCCTTTTCATACAAGCTCTACGGTTTTTATGACGCCTTACATCACCTTTTGTTAACACACGACCAATCAGGTCGTGTTATGCGAGTCTAGGCTTTCTGCGGCTCCTACATCCTTCCATTAAATGTTATTAGGTAGGTACATAAAGGATAAACGTCATATATTAAGTAAATTTTCCTAATGTCCAATGACATTTAAACACTTAACTTGTCAAATCATCATCTTCCTAGCGTTATGTCCCGTGCTTAGACGGGGTCCGCTTAGACCATGATTCAGGATGTAGCGAGTCTGGTAATTACATTGAAGCGACTGCCGATCTGACCTTCGTAACCCTAAGATAGGGGAACCAGACAATTTTTGGATCATAATTACAAATACAAAGTTATTTGAATTTGCAGATTTCATCACGATGTTTTCCCTCACCGTCTAGTGGTATAAATACGTACTTAGATTTGAAAAATCCAATACTTTTTGATATATACAGTAAGTTTAAGATCGTATAACCGAACAAAAGCGCTGAACAGAAAGTAGTGTAGTTACACAAAACGAATGTTGGACGAAGGCGTGTAGAATTCGTTTTATTTTAGCGCTGACACCTGCTGTACAAGCTACGATTACCGATTCAAGTATCGGCCGACTGCTGATATAATTGTGATGTAATTGAGCACCGATGAATAGTCTAGCCTGTTACTAGCCGCTAGTATTAGCGTAACCTCGCCCGTTTACCTTTCGAAGTAAGTAATTTTAAACCGCAATTTAGACTTCTGAGTAGTCTTTCCATTTCATGGTTAAGGCTATTTTCCTACTTTGGTTAAGTATAGGATCCTTGGTTTTTTAACCACGCATTTTAAGTATGCTTTTTTGGTTGACTATACTAAAACCTTTTGTTATGGTTTATTTGATTTTTAATAATGTGCTGTTATCGTTGGTTTTCATGCTTTTTATTTAGATGTTTTCCTGGTAACGATTACCAAAGAACCAGTAACGTATTCAGACACTTTCATGTCTGAAGTAAATTATCCGTGTGATAAGTTGCATGACACCAGAGGTATGTAGCACTGCTAGTGATTTTATTTAATAATATTTTTTAAAGTATTGTGCAGAACTGTAGAACATAATGCTGGCTGGTTTTTTCCATTATAATTTAAAGGAATTAAAAATATATTTTAAAAGTTATCGACATCCGTTTAAGGTAATCGCAAATGTCGTAGCTTGTTATAAATATAACTAGATAGCTATCTGTGGTACATTTTGATTGGAAATGGATTCTGACAGCTGTCTGTACCAATAATATTTTTGTTGATTTTCTGATAATGTTATGAGTTTTGTGTTCCATTTTTGATTCAAGGATTTTGTGAGGGCTCTCCCCGTGGTAATAATCAAAATGTAATCGGATTTAAAACAAGTTGTCTATGTGATAAAACCCTTAGTAAAAATAAATGAAACTTTGTTCAGTAATATCCTTGAAGAAAATTAAAAAAAAGATTAAAACATTTAACAATAGATCGGCCATATTCTCCGACAAACTATGATCCTCTAAATCTAATCAATGATGATTCTTCTACTTATCGTTCCACAATGTTTTAAAAGATAATTTATACAGACTTGTATCAATCTAAACGAATACTAAGTATATACTAATACCTATTATAAAGCTGAAGAGTTTGTATGATTATTGAGTTGAAACTACTGGTATTTATAGAAGGTTATAGGCTATGCACAGTTGGTTTTATAATATAAAATAAACATATTTCGCAAATACGACAAAGACACTATTCGTCCTAAGATTACATCTCCACCTGTCAGTCTATGCGTTAAAAGTTAAAACCCGTATTTTTCTAATCATTCGTGTTGCATAAGGTTAGTTTAAAACATACATTTGTTTAAATATTTGTTTAAACACGCATGCGGTAATTAAAAAGTACAGCACTATTAAGAATTTATTTTCAAGCGTTGAAGCTATATTACCATTTTAGTCTTTAGCGTGAAAAAAAGAAACAGATGCGATATAAAATTAATTGCTTGCCAGTCACCAGTGACTTTAAAGGTCTTTGGAAGTCATAGTTATTAAAAATAGTTTCGGTAGAATATATAAAGAAAAAATAAATATATTTAGGATGGAGTTACTGTCTAGTATGCACTATTAATCTTCGTAAAATGCTTTCGAAAGAGGAAAACATTTCATTTCTTCTGAAGAAAGTTACCAAACATGAACAAAACAGACGAAAGAACACACTCCTAGTTCTTCAAAAGTCAAAGTAATTTCTCACTTAGGTACTGAGCCAATAAAAAATACTAACACATGCCAGCCCTGTAACAGTCGTGACCAGCGCCCTTATCACAATGTAATAAGGTTAATTACTTTGTAATCAAAGTAATAAGCCTTATTACATTGTGATAAGTATGTTTCAATATCGCAACTATGTATTTAAATCAGCCGATCAATTTGATCGCGACGATCTAAATTAATTTAAGACAATTAAAAACACTCTATTACCTATTAGGTAAGTCTATCAGAGATCCCCATTCATTATGGTCACCCTAGCTTTTATCATTATACTAGTTTTTACTAGTAAATGATCAGTGTTTGCCAACCTTTTTAATTGACAGTCGATGCATCAAACTACTTTGAGGGTTAAAAGCATTTTTTTTATGATGGGGATGAAAAAAATAATTTATCGATTTACAATTTCATGGGGATAAAAGAATAATTTATCGATTTGCAATTCAATAAAATAATTTACATCTGATGAATCCCGTCTATAGTACCAATATCAAATGATTTTCAATAAAAGGGTCTTTCAAAACCAATGAAGTAAGAAAAATAACGGAACCGCTCCTATTTTCCTATATCTCTAGTAGTCTTGTACATTAATTAAATAAATAAATATCCGCGACATCTCATACATTGATCAGACTTCGAAGTAAGTAGCTTAAGCACTTCTATTACGGATATCAGAATCAAAAGCGGCATATTACAAATATATACTTAAATATCATATATTAACACCCAGACACAGAACAAACATTAGTATTCATCATACAAATGTTTGTCCTGGGTGGAGACCGAACCCACAACTCTTGGCGCATGGGCAGGGTCACTACTGAATGCGCCATCGAGCCAGTTAAGTCCAGTCATTATTAGGATTCAATTCAGATCAGAAACGCAACAATGCAATCGCAAGTGAGCAAGACTAATACATCTTTTGTTTCTCTCGCACCTATAAACATCAATGCTGCTGCCCGTTTCCCGCTCAGCCCGACGCTAGCATTGAAGTCACAGATTACATTTGTTTCACTAACCGCTGCCCGCTTCGCTCCACGCTCATCTCATCGCTGGCTTAGTAATCACGGCCTTACTACAATGTCAGACTGTCAATGAAACAGTTACAATGTTTTATTAATACTCCAAAACTGCCAATAGCAAGCCCTAATAGAGTTGTAATATTGGCTCCACTGATGCGGTCTAGACTGGCCATTAGTATACATGGTGCGTCTGAGATCGTTTACTTAATAAAAAATAACTGACAACAACACAACAGGAGGTACGCTTTGTTTTTAAATAGTGTTGTAATGCACATGAGTGAGACGTGTCTGGAAAATTAACTTTTATTCCGCTTAAGTTCACGCAGATAGGAAAAAATGTGTGGTCGACTTTGAACTTTAAATACATCTACTTATGTTTCATAATAAAGGAGTAACTAAAGAGCCGTTTTAAATACTAAATGTGCTCAACTTTCCTTTTAATATGGATATTAAGAAATCGATATTTTTTATCATAATCGAAAGCCGTAATTAGAATCGTTTTATTTAAGCAAAAAATAATATTATAAAAGTATAAGTATTTTATAGAATAGAACATTCTTGTTAAATAAATTGCATAATACATAAGGTGAACATTTTATTTTCATACTATCATCATCATCTTCCTAGCGTTATGTCCCGTGTTTAAACGGGGTCCGCTTAGACCATGATCCAGGATTCAGCGAGTCTGGTAATTACATTGAAGCGACTGCCGATCCGACCTTCGTAACCCTAAGATAGGGAAAACAGACAATTTTTGGATCATGATTTATTTTCATTTTATTTCATACTAATGTCGCATAATTTCAGCCAGCCAGTTTTTGTGATATGCAATAGTTACCTATCTTTATTTATCTATACAAATAAATAAACTTCGTATGTCTAATGTCCTGATGACAGCTTTATACAGCATGAAAATACACAATATAGATGCATACCGTGTTTAAAAAATATTTTTTTTAATGTTTACTGGCTACTTCAATCCTTGTAAAAATTTTTACTGAAAAATTATAATATCAATTATGGGGAGAAATATAGGTCACTTTAATTAGAGAAAGAGAAAAAAGAGTTCCATTTAAAATACCATCAAAATTAAAATAAAAACTTCAACATGTCAATATAGGATATGTATGAACCGTTCACCATGAAAGAAATATTGATTCCGAGGGACAGCCGCGAGAAAAGCTAGTATAATAAATAAATATCCCACAATATCACATTCATTGTTCTGACTCCGAGGTAAGTAGCTTAAGCACTTGTGTTACGAATATCAGATTCGACAGTGGTATTACAAATATATACTTAAATATTAAATATTAGGTAACATCTAGACACAGAACAAACATAAGTATTCATCACACGAATGTTTGTCCTGAGTGGGGATCGAACCCACAACTCTTGGCGCATAGGGCAGGGTCACTACCAAATACGCCATCGAGCCAGTCGATATCGAAGTAGTATTTAGGGAAGAGTCCCACATAATCACTTAACTCCCCCTGGTGGAGTGATATGCGTAAAGCATTTCCTAGGGAGAAAAAAAAAAGTATGTGTACCAACCATTGTGACATTCACGCATGCTAAATAGAGTTTTATGTCACCGTGATAAGAATCTCGCACTCCATTGTCTACACAAATTGATTTTGAAATAAAGATAGTGTAATAACATGTTCTATAGAGTTCTACGGTATAAGAAAAATGCAGTTTAGTGAGACAGTGCATATACTCCTATTCAAAAAGACTACTACTTGCCTTCTACTCTTTACTAGCAACACTATTCAAAATTGTAATGTCTCCTCATTTCCTATTGGCCATTTACAAATGAAACTTACGTCGTCATTGGATAAGCAAGCACGTTGCTTTGAATAGTGCTTTCCAATTGGTCTATTTACGTTGTAACGTTCTTGTTAAATTTTGACAGTTGATATGAAACCATTAGTTTGACTGGCTCAATGGCGCATTTGGTAGTCACCTTGTCCTATGCGGGCAAGAGTTGTGGGTTCGATCCCCATCCAGGACAAACATTCGTGTGATGAATAATTATGTTTCTTTGTCTGGGTGTTAATATCTAATATTTAAGTAGATACATATATATTTGGTAATACCACTGTTGTTTCTGATATCCGTAACACAAGTGTTTAGGCTACTTAGCTCGGAGTCAGATAATGTATGTGATATTGTCGGATATTAATTACGTCATCAATTAAGCTATTCGCTCGTAAACATTAGGACTGTACAGTAATGTTTATGAATTAGCGCGGGTTAGTTGTTAATCTTATTTATTGTTTAACTTTTTACTGCAAACCTTGACATAGATCTTATCAATCCTTTTTAATAAAAAAGTATTTAATGTTAATAGCCAAGGTAACCTGTCTATTGTGATATCATAGCTAGCAAGCCAACAATAATTTCTTTTTTCAAATATAAACTACTTTTTACGTCAAAACCATACTAACTCAACAAGTTAATTTAATATACGCTTCTTGATCCTAGATAGCTGTACAAGTGCCATACACAGTTGTCTGAGCATTATTAGCGTCCACTACTTATTAACAAAAAGTCACCTGCACAAATGATCTGGTCCGTATTTAACTCACATTAATTATTTATAAAGCAAACGATAAATATTCACGAAAGAGAGGATCAAAAGGCCAAATTCTGTTTCGATGTTATATTCAATTGAGAATAGGCATATTTTACATACCATCTTCTAACATTTGCTTTGAACTTACATTTTTTATGGGAAGTGATCACTGTTTTTAACTAATGGCATCAGAATTGGTGTATAGAATTGTTTTCTATTTTTAACGGACTTCAAAAAAAGGAGGAGGTTCTCAATTCGACTGAATTTTTTTTTCTATTGTTGTGAAACATAAAGAGCGAATTTCTTGTAATTGAAAATTGTAAATTGTTACTAATCCCATGTCTGGGACTTAAAAAGAAAGTCCCAATTATGTTCCTTACCTAGCATGTCGTAAAAGGCGACTAATGGTAGGAATATTAGGTTTTGGGTGAGTGCGTGAGTGAGGCGACGAGCTAGCCACTTGTCACTACTTTTTCACAATTTTTCATCTAACCCAGCCCAGTTTTATTTTTTGGCTGAATGTGGTTAAGAAAGCTAGTTGCCTTTTTGACTCTGCCTACCCCTTTGGGGAATGCAAGTGTGATGATATGTATATATATTTAAGTAAATTATTAAGTTTACCAAACATTTTTATTAGTCTACCTTAAAATGATTACAACCTTAAAATGATTAAGTCTACTCGTCCCGTGATCTAGTCCTAATAAACGTGAAAGAATAGGTCAATTAGTATTCACTATTGTAATGCCAACTACCTAATCTAATTAAACTTAATTTTGTTGAATTAAATAATTATTTAAAATTAAAACTTAACAAAAAAGGTAGCGAAATAACTTGAAATTATAATCAATTGCTATTATTATGTTTAATTGAAAATAGCTTGTTTTTTCCCCTTCTTTTTCAATTGCAATTTCCCTTCTAAGTTCAAGTACAGCCATACTGCGGTCCATTGTATTATTCATCTACTACATATCATAGTCATATCAGACTGGAAATTGATTAAACTTATCCTCAACATCAGCTTACTTACATTTGCCCACTGGTGGACCTATGTCCACATCAGGGATCCATATCCCTCTTCGTCTATCTCTTCCCTCTGTCTCTCTTTCTCTCTCTAACTCTCAATAAACGGCACTGAGCAGTATCTCAAAGCTTACATAGGCTAGATGGATAATAGAGAAATTCTTCTACATAGTTAAAATTTTAATTGGAAGGACATTATTCAGCTCAAGAGCATATAGTGTAGATATGAAGACCATATGGCGATAGGTATAGCAACGCTAAGGTGAACATTAACGTCAGGCTGGCCGCATACTTAATTATCACCTTTAGTATTAGTATGTAGATATATTGCATTAGTACGTACACCGTGTTTTTACAATTCGTACTCATGACATTGCACCCTGTGGTGCATAATATGCGATACTTTAAGTTAATTACGGACAAGGGAATTTCATTTGCAAGTCGATAAATATTCAACGTTAAATACTGATCACCTATTAAGTGATACACAAATGGAGCGTTCATTAAAAATAAATTAATCCAATTGAAACGTAATAACTAACCAACTAACTAAACTTCACGCCACTTTCCCAGCCTAGGTAGAGACAACCAAAACGTAATATAGGCTTTCAAAGGGTTATGAAGATGAAATGAAATCATTTCGTGTTTGCAAAATGTTCCTTTACAAAAAGTAGCTTCACTGTGTATGAATAAAAAAGTAATCTGGGTGTTAACATAACATAACATCACGCCCGTAATCCCCGAAGGGGTAGGCAGAGAGGACAGAACACATTCAGCCAAAAATAAAAGTGGGCTGGAAAATTGAGAAAAAGTAGTGACAAGTGGCTAGCTTGTCGTCTACACAATCACATACTCAAAACCCCATTTACCATAAGTCGCCTTTTACGACATGCTAGGCCAGAAACACAGTTGGCAAATTCTTTTATAGGCCCAGACCAACACGCGACAAATTGAAAATAATTTACTTATTTTACGCGTGCAGTCAAATAAATAAAGCAATATGAATAACAGATTAGAGAGCTTGTATAAAAGGATCATGAATGTTGAAGAGACGAGTGAGGTGTGTAAAGATCGTGCCAGATGGCGTTCAGTTCTCTCTGCCTACCCCGCTAGGAAATTGGTGTGAAATTTTGTCAGTTAGTTAATAACAGATTTTATCGCTAGTAAATACGTCACATGCCGCGAGGCTGCTAGAATAGATCTTTACAATGAAAGCGATAATGACGCTGAAACGCCTCGTTTACGTCATAAATCTACAGAAAGATTATTATTTATGAGGAGGGAATGGGGTTTGTGAGGCTTACCGTGTTGAGTGTAGATATACACTGCTCTGTACATAAGTGAATAAAGATTGCTATAAAGTATCTTCATTGAATTTAGAGTCAGTTCAGACAAATAATAAAAAAATAATTATTCATATTGACAAACTGATTCCTGAGTTACCAACAAGCCTAGAGTTTGTTCTATAAATACCAGGTGACGGATAAACATAGTTAAGTCCGTTTATAAACGCCCATGACTCGACCACGTTCATCACACGCACATTTACCCCTCGTGGGATACGACTGCGCGGCCTTTAGTTTCGTGGCCAAGGTTACTAACCACTCGGCCAAGCGGCTTATCGACTAAATTCACATTTTTCCTAACTAATTTAGCCCAGTTTTATTTTTTGGCTAAATGTGGTTAAGGGGGCTGGCTGCCCCTTTGGCTCTACCTACCCCTTTGGGGATTACGGGCGTAAAGATATGTATGTATGTCAATTAGAGTCTTATCATCCAATGGACAAGGTAACTGCATTCTCTAAACTTATTACATGACGTTCCACGTCACTTAAGACCTAACCTAACAATCCTAAGACGCTACGTGTGATAAGGGTGAGTGTCATCGTCTCTTGCGCTTATTAGTGTCAAAGGACTGTCACTATGATGTCATATCTTTGACGTAAAAAAATATCCCTCTTGCTGTTTGAAACGGCCGGTGGTATCTTGCGTTTATCTAAGTTTGTATATTTTATGTCAACTCATTGACATATACCATCCGTATTAGTATGACCACAGTAGTGATACGTGTTTGTTTTTTTAACTATATTGTAGAATAGCACCGCGCCTTGGTTTCACTCACATAGTTTCCGTTCGTGTAGGAATATGGGGATAAAATATAGCCTATGTTACTACCGGATAATGTAGCTTTCCAATGGTGAAAGAATTTTTGAAATCGGCACAGAAGTTTTTGAGTTTATTTATTACAAACATACACACACACAAAAATACAAATCTTTTCTCTTTATAATATTATAATAGATTAGTATAAATATATGTAGATTATGATTATGTAAAATAGTATGATGCCTGAAATTATTAGATTATTTAATGCTAATAGGATACTGGAGAACAATTAATGACTTCGAAAAATTACCCAAATTGGTATGTTTCTGCAGAAGGCAGATCAGTTATTTAAATAGTTAATTGAATCAGCGATTAAATTAAAAAAGAGTGATTAAAAGAGCTTGCTGTCCCTTTGACTCTGCCTACCCCTTCGGAAAATGCGAACGTGATGTTATAGGTGTTAATGACTTTTTTAATATACATACGTATGTACGTATGTTTGTCAAATAAGTCATTAAAATCTAGATATATAATATTGTATGGCATCAAAAATTTGTTGTCGTCCATATAAAACAAAAAATATAGAAAATTCTAATATCAAGCATGCATCCAGGAGCTACATGCCGGTACTCCAATTTAACCCCGGAAGCGTCTAGTTAGGGGTGCGTGCCGTGCGTGACGTCACTAGAGCTAAACTCCCGAGGGGTTGTGGTGCTTATGTTTTGGTCTAAAACAAAACATTTTACGTATTCCTGTTATCGATCTGTAGTTCTGACATGCTGCATCGTCGATTAACCCAATATGGTACATTAGCCAGTATTAATGAAGATCATGACCGATTCAATAAAATCACTTAAGAAAAGGGAGCGCCATTTTAAGAATAATTGGTATATTAAAATTGTATTTGTATTGGGTCGTTTCGTTTTAATATCATAACTGTAGTGTGCCACATAAGCCTTTAATATTTATATATAATTTAAAAACATATAAAATAACGTTTCTAAGGGAAAGGGAGATAAAGAGTATGTTAGAGACTGTGAAAGAGAGACGTTATATTTTCTTAAATTATGCTTCTTGAATAAAGGTTCACATGACGATGTAAAGATGCTCTTTGTTAATAGTTAATGGCGGTAATTGTGTTAAAAAAACCGTTATTAATTAGAATACAAAAATGGAACCGGTAACGAAGCGTTGTGATTGGTCCATTCACAATGCATTCGAAAAAAAATCAATAAATCAAACAAGAGGACGCAACACATGCCCAACAATGATTCCAAGAACTATAAAAACAGATATAAAACTTAATTGCTACAGTGTCATGAAAGCACATTGAGGCAAATTATTTTAATTGCTGGCAACATTGTACATATTGTATAGATCTGACATGCCATAAAGGTGCATTAAAATCAATGTAACTAATTGTCGTTATGGCTCTAGCCTTGAATGTAGTAAATGTATGTGTTTTAAACAGAAATTGTAGCTTCTTAACTACCTGTTCGTATTCACAATTAAAATTTATTGTTGCACCTTTGTTTTATTCGGGAATATCACTTTTAAGGTAACTTGAAATTGCAAACTTAAAAATGATTTATCAAAACGTTTTGTAAAACCACGATTCGTGTTTTATTTTTAACTTATTACTCATAGACATTGAAAAAATATGTTTTGTTAAGTTACTTTACTGTAAGAGGTTATATTATAGAGGTATGTAATTATTTATTTTACTGTAAGAGGTTATATACTAAAAATATAAACGTTAAAATGTTATATGAACATTCTTATACTCCCTAAAAATGTTCTTCTCTCAATAAACTTTTTTTTTCTATACATATCATCAACTCTAGTTTCTCATTCATTTCAAAAATAAATTAATTAGATAACGCTTGATAAAAGTATAGTTAAAGATTGCAGACATTATTGTCTTTCTACTTTAGCAAAATTTTGCATTTGCATAAATTGCAAATGCTTTTTAGATTCCCATTTGGTACCTATTGATTTATCAATTTTTTGCTTTATGTAATGATGTGAATCTTGACAACAATTTTCAACTATCAGAATAGAGATTT
The DNA here is from genome assembly GCA_951394215.1 of Glyphodes perspectalis. NCBI lineage: Eukaryota > Metazoa > Arthropoda > Insecta > Lepidoptera > Crambidae > Glyphodes > Glyphodes perspectalis. Next base: position 4,597,725 of record OX596202.1, read on the forward strand.
AAATTTATTTTTAATAAATGGAATACATACCATCGCTGGTATTGGTTATCCCGTCGGTGGATCTCTCCGAGTCTTCCCCACCGACCAAGTTCCTGATGCTGAACGAGCTGGTCTTCCTGGGCACCTCCGCCGTCACCCCCGCCACCTCACACCCCTCCGTTCCGTTCACTAGTTCCCGGCACATCTGCTCCCCGTTCAAAAGAGTATCCGCCGCTCCCTCGACCATCTCCCCGCGGCGTGTCGTCAAGTCCATCTTCAATTTCAATGCTGGCAACACTAGCGTAATTCAAACTTAGAATTGCTTTGAACATTTTAGTCGCACCTTATTCGAAAGTCGATTCAGAACTCATTTTGTTTTTTTTTTCTTTGTTCACTGGGACGTTTAGGCGATTTGCAATTGTCTTTGACTACAGTTGCATGTTTTTTTTTGTTCAATTTGTTGAATTTTTAGAAAACGAGTTTTTCAAACTAATAGAGCACAAGTCTTGTCCGTTCACATTCCACACTGATATGTCATAAGTTTCGCGAAGTGCATAAGAAGGCACATCTGTTTCGCCGTCGGGTTTCGCGCGACCGCGTCACGTATGCCGGACGCGCGGTAAGAGCGCGGTGGCGAGTGCGACTGGTCCTCTCGCCTCCTCACTGCGGCACTCGGAGCCCTCCCTCCGCCTACAGAGGCGGGGCGACCGCCCACTTCCAATGCACAGCAATTACACGACTCTCGCGACTTCTTGCCCGTCAATTACGAGTTACAACTCGCGACTTTTTTTCGCGCGATCGATTTGTTTTAATGATTCGTAATTGCGCTTATTGATACGAGATGCACTACTGTCAACGTTGTTTAGTTTTATCCGAGAACGTCCCCGATAATGAAGGCAATTTTCTCAATTATACTGGTGTCACTAAAAATAAAACGGGACAGCTTCAATCGCCGCGTTTCCAACGATACGCCTGATTGGATCTAGAAATGTATTCTCAGGTATCCATAAAAACTTGATTTTTTCCATCTTTTATAGTCATTATTTATTTTCTGTGGAGTTCATTGCTTAGTGTTATTTTATAGTAAGCTGAATATTATGAGAATGGATGTAATTATTCCAAATGCATTTATCACGGATTGCCGTATAAATTGAGATAACATGGCGTACTGCAGTTTATCAAATTGGTGCTGACTGTATTTCTACTTAGTCCGAGAGGGTTGTCACCACAAGCAAAAAATAGATCCCTTAAAAATATTTTTCTTGTAGAGATCTATATACATATTTTGAGAAGCGATGGTACCTCAATGGTAAGGACACGCGGGTTCAAACCCAAACACGTACCCTATTCTTTTTGCAAATGTACGTATTTGTACCACTAGCTCGTCGGTAAGGGAAAACATCGTGATGAAACCTGCAAATTCAAACAACTTAGGATTTGTAATCATGATCCAAAAATTGTCTGGTTCCCCTATCTTAGGGTTAGGAAGGTCAGACCGGAAATCGCTTCAATGTAATTACCCGAATCGCTTAATCCTGGACCATGGTCTAAGCGGACCCGGTCTAAGCACGGGACGTAACGCTAGGAAGATGATGATCTATATACATATTTTGTTATCGTCACTTGTCACTGCTTTTTCACAGCTTTCCATCCAACCCAGCCCACTGCCCTATGTTGGTCTGGGACTTAAAAAGAATATGCCAACTGTGGTTCTTGCCTAGCATGTCGTAAAAGGCGACTAATGGTATATCGGGTTTTGGGTGTGTGATTGTGTAGGCGGCAGGTTAGCCGCTTGTCACTGCTTTTTCACAATTTTTTATCTTACCTAGCCCGGCTTTATTTATGGCTGAATGTGGTTGAAGGGGCATGCTGCCCCTTTGAATCTGCCTACCCCTTTGGGGATTATGGGCGTGATTATTAGTTTAGTTTAGTTTAGTTTGTTATCGTCAGCAAAGGTATGATAATATAAATTAAAAAAATATATATAAACAAATAAAGATTATATTAGTTTCCAAACTAATATCGTCCATCGTCCTCGATGAGGACACGCGCCTCATATGAGAGGCTCTATGGCTCATTCGGTAGTGACCCTGCCCCATGCGCCAAGAGTTGTGGGTTCGATACCCAACCAGGACAATCATTTGTATGTTGAATACTTGTGTTTGTTCTGTGTTCGGGTGGTAATATCCAATAAGTTTATATTTGTAATACCACTGTTGATTCTGATACCCGTAACACAAGTGCTTAAGCTACTTACCTCGCAGTCAGATCAATGTATGTGATGTAGTCTGACATTTATTTATCACTAGCAGCGCCCCGCGGTTTCACCCGCATAGTTCCCGTTCCTGTAGGAATATGGGGATAAAATATAGCCTATGTTACTTCCGGATAATGTAGCTTTCCAATGGTGAAAGAATTTTTGAAATCGGCCCAGAAGTTTTTGAGTTTATTCATTACAAACATACACACACACAAAAATACAAAAATACAAATATTTCCTCTTTATAATATTAGCACAGACAAAGTAATAACGAGACTCGCTTAATATAAGATCATGGTCCAGACGCACCCCGAGTAGATATGGAATATGATTTAGCATTTACCCAACACTATGTTCATTATTACATCAGACAACATAAACTAGAGTCAAAAAGATTGACAGACTCATCTATATTTATAAAAGAAAGTCGTGTTAGTTACACTATTTATAACTCAAGAACGGCTGAACTGATTTGGCTGAAAGTTGGTGGGGAGGTAGCTTAGAACCAGGAGAAGGACATAGGATACTTTTTATCCCGATAAACCACCCTCTAAAGGGGTAAAATAGGAGGTGAATATTTGTATGGGAAATTAAAAACTGATGACTGGATTGGATGAAAGTTTTCAAATAGATAGGTGAGATACTGAGATAAAGGATAGGATACTTTTTATTAACAGGGGGATGAAAAGGGTTAAAATAAAAAAAAATCACTTAATAACATCTAAAATCTACCTATTTTTTATTGCCTCTAAGGCGGAACAGAGTTCGCCGGGTCAGCTAGTTCATTATATTTATTATTGTCTTGAAGAAAGTACTAAAATAATAGTCGCATTTTGTCAGATGTAAAATTATGTAAGTCACTTGTTGTATAAGCAATTGACGGCACGTTTAAAATATATCTAAGTGTCTTCTATAGGTCACTATTAAATACCAATTCACTACAATTACAGAGTATTTATAGTAATTGCAAGTATATTATACATTTAAAAAAATAATAATTACCTTTTGTCAGAAAATCAATTAACATAAATCAATGTGATTAGCTTTTTCACCGTCCTATAAATAAATATTATTATAAGAGTCCTACACTCTACAAAAAACTCTATACGTTTTTTTATTAATTATAATTATATATATCCTCCTAATAATAAACCTAAATGGTTTAACTTTTAATGTTTTATTACAACTAATTATCTTTCCAATGAAATAAAAGGTTGCTTAGAATTATCTGGAACTTGCTGTGAAAATTAAGCTGGGCTTGTAACGTCCAAACCCATTATATTGTCAACCGGGTGCATGTTTTTTTTTAGTTATATCCCAAGGAAAGACACTAGTAAGAAATTGGGTGCTTCTTAAAAAACAAGCATTGTGTTATTTCACAGGTCTATATCTGCAGTGTACTATAAGTTATATAATACACCGGAGTCATTTCAAGATAGAAGACTTGACAAAACACCAGAAAACATTTCACATGATTGCATGATTCTCGATGCAGGTCTCAAAAGCGAAATATTGCGTTTAGAAAAGTTAGGGAAGAAATATGTTTCCTCCTTAAACTACATTTAAAGCCAAAAATAAAATTAAGCTAAGTTTTGAGTTCGGTTCTCTCTGCCTAACCCGCTAGGAAAGTGGCGTGAAGTTTAGTTAGTTAGTCGCAAATAACTAGTTCATCGCAAGCGTCACCTACAAAATCACGAACCGAACACCTATTACACCACTAGTCGCTTTTTTCGACATACAAGTCAAAAAACACAATTGGCACATTATTTTCTACGTTCCAGACCATCATGGGACAAAGATGCTTCGCAAAATTTTCGAAAGCGCCATCCTTAAGCCGTTGGGCGGTTGATTTTCTTTGGTAGCCGTTTCTCCGACTGTCCCGCAGTTATAAATTCTTGTTAGGATCCAATCCTGTTCACTTGCCCCTGGGTAACACAAAATTTATAGTTTTTGTGCTATGAGTATTATATTGCTGCACTTTACCTCCGGTAGCATAGATCTTTATTGCTATTATGTATACTTTTTACTCTCTATAATGCTTTGGACTCTTAAATGGCATAAGTTAAAGCAATATTTGACAGGCAGTAAAAGGATGAATAATTTGTACTGAGTTTAACTATATTTTTGACAAATGTTAAAGTAAAGAGATAAGTCACATGGATATGTAAGAGAGTTATGATATATTAAAAGGTAATGTTTATTTACTTACATTGGCGTAATAAATTATGTTTATATTAGAAATGATATTTACTTCCGTAGCCCCACTTAATTGTATTTTAACATATATTATGTACCTATCAAAACAAACATAAGTTATTTGCTATCCTTTTCACGTACTAAGTAACGTATCGACAAAACATTAAATATAAATTATAAATCAACGACATTTATTCGTTATAAAAATAGATTGCTTGATTTACAAAAATATTAATAGGCACCATTTTATTACCTACGAACGTAATACAAAAAAACTTAAATTAAAAATCTAATTCGAACTCGCCTGTTTGGTTACAATGTTAATCATTAAGCCATGTCACGATGTTTGTCTGTAATTAACAAAGAATCGTAATAAATAACGTTAATCAACCATAACTGTCTTCCAGTGAACTAAATTAACGTGGCCATTAGAATCAATCGTATAGAAAGGTACCACCGATGTTCCATATTGACATTTCTAGGTTGACACAGCTCAACAATCAGTTGGCACGGCTCTGCGGTATTTTAATCACCGCTGACCAATATTTGTAAAGCAATCATCCAACATCGGCCATCTATAGACGTAAATTGCACGCCGGCGAAGCATAGCCATACGCTAAAAACGAACTGTCAAAAATGCGCGCGGAAAAATCGTCCGTCAAACATACCGCTACAGATTAAATTTGCTTGGCCATAGACCCAGTGTAAATCTGTGGTCGTGTAAAGGCCGGTACACACAAAGAGCGAGAGTCAGCGGGGCGCCGGAGTCAATTATACCGCGGTCCGAAACTGATTCTATTTGTATGGTAATGCACTCATTACCAAAGACAAAAAGGGTGGAGGGCAGAACACTCGGAATTTATGGTTAGCTGTTAAAAAAGTTGGACTGGAAAGGGTTAATTGTTAAGTTTCAACGACGATTATGTTTAGTGGCGCTGCGTCGAGTGTGGTTCTCGTTTATTTTTTTAACAAGCTATCTTACAAATAGACATTACTTAATAGTTTTAGTGATGGTTTCTTTAGGTAAAATATATCTATTCATTTACATTTGCACATAAATCTACTGTTTGTGTAAGCATACCATTATAGAGTCGATAGGTATTGACAACAGGAACTTTGTCAAACAATGGCCAGTATATTGCACAAGAAATTCCAAGACATAATTTACTCAAGAAACTTTTTAAACGAAAAAACATTAACTATATATTGGACCTTTCCGGATACTTGCATTCCAATTCCAAAGTTATTTACTTCAAATTAATATACCTTCTTAAATTACCAACAACGGTATCACATTCTATTATTTTTTTCCATTCCCTACCTATAATACCAGCCAATATAAATCACACAACAAAACCAAAACAACCATCGCCATGCTATTTATCGCGTCATCTCGACTTATCTAATATTTGTTATCGGCGACTACCGTATCGGTGGGCGGGGCCTAAATTTGTGTACCGAATGTACTTCGTCATCATTTACATTTGAGTACAGAGGAGCCGAAACTTTTTGTACTACCGAGTTCGGACGACGCCGCAAGAGCGACTATTGAATCGGTAAATAGATTAGTGGCGTGTAGTACTTTGTAAGTGATCCGACGGTGGATAGGGTTAATCAAGTTTTGGGGGTTCGTTGAGAGGTATTTAAGATCGATAAACCTCATAATAAATATTGTGTATTCCTCATAAATACTAATAAGCATCCGATAGTGACCCTGCCCTATGCGCCAAGAGTCGTGGGTTCGATCTCAATTCACGACAAACATTCGTGTAATGAAAACTTGTGTTTGTTTTGTGTCTGGGTATAAGTATCCAATGTTTAAGTATATATTTGTAAAACCACTGTTGATTCTGATATCTATAACCATAACTTAAGCTACTTACCGCCGAGTCAGAAAAATGTATGTGATGTTGTCTGATATTTATTTATTTATTTGTATATACTAGCTATGAACACTATACAGCTTAAGAGTTGTACCTATAGAATGAGCTTTAACATCCTACATAAAACAATTGCAGGCCTGTGGAATAAGAAAGGTTTTCTGTATTACACATTCGTTCTTTTAAACAAATAAATTTGTTTGTAATTTGTTTGTGTTTCAACCTAACAAAAGGAACACATAAGACTGTCACAGTTTATCTTTAGAGTGAACACACCCTAAAGATAAATTGTAATGAGATGTTTAAGTATTTAAACATGTTTGTTTAAACAAACATGTTTTATGTTTATGTTTAAATACGTAATACGTCTAATTTTAAAACTCATAATCTTATTATATGTAGTAAGAACAAACTTAGTATACGTAAGCAATATATATTACAAAACTGCTAATTAAAAAAAGGTTCACCCGTAAGCTGTTCCGTAGTTCATACAGGCCATACGATTTAAAAATGCATAGAGACGTATATTAAGAAAAAAATAACAAGTCTCTGTCTATCAGGATTTACTCACAACTATCCTTATCCAAGTTTATTCGAAGCGAATTACCAACAAGTGCTTTTTACCTCGACTGCAATCATCAGGTTAAAAAGCAACTTTCGCACATAGTTACAACAACAACATACATCGAATGGGAGAGTCAGGGCAACTAGCACATCATACAAACCTGCCATTAGTTCCACAACACGGCGATTAAAAAGTAATCACTCAAAAACGGACCAGCAAAAAGCCGAGAGAAAGTATTGAAGGAGTCTAAAATGTGCGCGGGCGCAGCGTTGAGGGTGCATGAAAAATGGCCGAGGAGAATGCTAGGAGAGCTGTTTTTGTAGTCGCTGTTTGCAGGGTTGGCAAATTAAATTAATTAATGGAAATATATAAGTTTTTTAAGTGATTATCAAGCAGAATAGAAATACACAACTACATATCACGATAGGTTATTATTCACAAGTAATCAACATATATGTGTGTATATACAATTTTAGCTCAGTTTAATTGTTCATAACCGTGAATTCATATGGACTTTCATAATTTGTAATAGTCGAAAGTATTTTATACTAGCTGGTCCCCGCGACTTCGCCCGCGTAGACATATATTTATGTATCCTACAAAAACTGTGCGTTTTTTTGGGATAAAAGATTTTTATCCCGAAAAATGCACAGGAATAACACATCGGCTACTGTCTATATGTTATTCCAGACTATAATCTATCTCTGTGCCAAATTTCATCCATACCTGTTCAGCAGTTTTTGCGTGAACAAGTAACAAACATACACACACAGACACTCACAAACTTTCGCCTTTATAATATTAGTGTGATTCCTATGTGTTACTAGATAGATAGATAGATATATTCTTTATTGCACGAAAAATAGATGCAGAAATAAGGATAAAGACAAATACAATAGAATTTAGGGGGTCTTATCGCTATAAGAAATCTCTTCCAGACAAACTTCAGGTAGAGGCAAATAAGCTACCGAAAAGAGAGGGGTAGGGCCGTGCAGTAAATCATACTACTTATCTATACCTACTTACTAATATTATAAAGAGCAAAGATTTGTATTTTTGTGTGTGTGTGTATGTTTGTAATTAATAAACTCACAAACTACTGTGCCGATTTCAAAAATCCTTTCACCATTGGAAAGCTACATTATCCGGAAGTAACATAGGCTATATTTTATTCCCATATTCTCACGTGAACGGGAACTACGCGGGTGAAACCGCGGGGCGTTGCTAGTAGATAATAAAAAGGGATACAAAAGAAAGGATGATTAAATACTTAAATTAATAATACTTATACATAAATACAAATGCATAATTGTGTAAATATCATAATGCCACGGCTATGTTGATATTCTGAATGTTAAGAAAGAAAACCATTTTATAATTGAACTCAAAAATAATTTTATCCAGCAACTACCTATTTATAGGAATTCGTAAAAGTTATAAAACCTTTTCAAAGTACCGACGGTTTCGTGATCTTTTTTTGAATACCCAGCCTGGTCTTAAGCGTAACAAGAATTGGTGGCAATTTTTTTCGAATGACTTTAGCGGTTGATTTTAAGCTCCTCAAATGCCAGTAGGCTCAAAAGTGACGTTGAGTGTTATTCCGCATCCTTCCCTGAAGCTGACAACCTTACACATGTATTGTATAATGCATAGAAACAGTAATTACCACCTAGAGTTGAGGTACCATGTACAAGCGAGCCACGTCAAGCTGAATGAAAATGCTAGTGCAAAGATAATCTCCTTTTTACCTACACATCGGCTAACACTACCAGCTTAACATTTTCAAGAGAAATTATGAAACTATTATGGGCAAAAAATAAACGGGTGGTTTTGGATTACAAATTTCAACGGGATCAAAAAATTGTATCGGGCTTGTTTATTGAATTATTTATTGATTCGACCGGCTACTTTTTGTTTACAAAGATGGTAGACTTGCGATATTTGTAATGTCTGACGTGACAACTATAGCTAATTGGAATTTCTTTTCTAGAGAAATTTTAAAACAACTTTTAAAAAATACCGCCCATTGTCCCATGTTGGTCTAAGACCTTTACAAAAAGTGCCAACTGTGGTTCTTGCCTAGCATGTCGTAAAAGACGCCTAATGGTATATCGGGTTTTAGGTATGTGATTGTGTAGGCGACAAGCAACCCACTTCTCACTATATTTTTACAAAGTTACATCTAACCCAGCCCAGTTTGGTTTTGGCTGAATGTGGTTAAAGGGACCTGCTGCCCTTTGATGGGCGTGATATTATGTGTGTATGTAACTTTTAAAAATTCACTCAAAGTAAAATTGTTTTGGATAATCCCGCCTGATCCTCTGGACCATAATTATAATATATTCTATACATACAAAAATCACAACGAAGGAACTTCTTAGAACCAAACAGTGCACATTCCGTCCAAATTATTGACCAAACTATCGTTCAGTTATAGACAAAACAACCTATAATTACCTACAAGTTGTGAAGCGGTAAGTCGCAACTAATTTAATTTGTAACTAGTCTTTTCACGGCACTGAAGTGCATAAGCAAACCACTTAAGATCTCTAGTATCGCAAACTCCAGCTCATAGGTGGCATCTATGCAATTTGATTATACAGTAAGATTGACAAACGCGATCAAACAGAAGAAAGACTGACAAACATGTTCAGATAAAACAATCTCAGTCGCGTTTTTAAGCTAGGCCGAGAGATTGTAATATTTTATATGTATAATTGCGTATGTATTCGCAATGTATTGCGTATGTATATGCGATGTCGTCAAATGCAATTTGTGATGTGCAGTATTCTTTCCATATCTGTCTGCTCTGGGACAGCTCATCGGGTGGTGCGGAAAGTAGCTAAGTTTAAGAAAAGTTAATCACCTTTTACTCAGTGTCCAGATCGTCCTACTGTCGTCGATAACCATGCAAAAGCATCAAGAATACGATGTATTTTAGCCATCACCATCTGCCGAGATTTCTACTCAATCTACATGTAACATGAACTATTATTTATTATTATGTATTGAATGATTTGAGAACAGAGTCACGGTCATCATACATAACATCACGCCCATAATCCCCAAAGGGGTAGGCAGATTCAAAGTGGCAGCAGGTCCCTTTAACCACATTCAGCCAAAACCAAACTGGGCTGGGTTAGATGTAAATTTGTCCCTTTCATCATACATCGTCATCCTCTTGCACTTCTCGCAGGTCATCTGGGGTCGGCGCAGCATTTCTTCTTCTTTCATACGTCCCGGTCCGCCTTCATCAAGCTATCCACTCCCATTTCACTCATATCATCTTTCACATAATCCATCCATCTCTTATTTGGCCTTCCTCTTCCTCTCCATCCACTAATATTCATATTCACCACTATTTGTCATACATACATTTTCTGAATTCGAAAAGGCTTTTTTTTTTATTAGAGCAAGAGGCTCATCGTTAATGGGACTATTCGTTTGTATTATAGCTTGCATCTGTTATTAGTGAGGAGACTGGCTCATATTTAACGATCCTTTATACGGAACCTTAGTTTTCGCGCGTCCCCAATTTCACGGCGGGAAGCATCGCGCAAGTCACTCGCGCGCAATCAGCCTTTGTTTCAAACGCGCCGCCCGGTGGCGCCAAACGGACCCGGGACCGTACGGGCACCAACTCCTAACAGATATTCAGGACATATTGAATTGTTTATGGGCTTTTCATTAAAAAACGGGTGAGTTTGTATATTCGGATGTTAGTTCGAACAAATGACTGAATTTATGTTGATGAAATTCTGCACATAGATGGTTAATAAGGGCATAATGTACCGTTTATCCCGAGATGAGAAAACACGCAGGCTTACTTGTAGCAGTCTCGCTTATTATAATATCAGCTGTCAATCTAACACAAGCAGTTGTTACCTTTTAACCATTGAGTAGAGACTTAAAAAATGCAGTAGTCAGTAATGTAATAATAAGCTAAAAATAAAAATACGACATCGCCGACTTAGCAGAGACAAATCGCAGCCACCTTCACATATCCTGCGGAATATCCTGCGGAATATCTTGCGGAATATCCTGCAAATATCAAAAAATTGGTCATCCCAACACAGGCAGGTTGGAAATGAAATTATAAGCTGGACAAAGTGTAAATTTGACATTAATCAGCTGTCAGTAATTTCGTAAAAACGAACGTTTCGCGGCAAAGAAATTCATAAAGCAACGTTTTAATCGCACAAGTGGCGTGTCAGAATGTCGTTTTAAGTTTAACGAGTTATAGAAATAAGCTTTTTGAAGGTCGATGGTGTTAAAAGTATTTTAAGTTGGTACTTAAAATAAACAGTCACCTAAAGGAAGCTTTCGAAAGCTCTTTGTTATTAGCCTATTTTTTATATAAGTAAGGCTTTATGTAAGCTTGTGAATTTTTTATTTAGCAACTTTTTTTTTCAAATTCGGTGTCTAAAGCTTTAAGCTAGTTTTATGCATCTGACTATGATATTTGTTTTGTTTCTGGCTGAATGTGGTTAAAGAGGCCTGCTGCCTCTTTGACTCTGCCTACCCTTTCGGGGATTATGGGCGTGATATTATGTATGTTATGTTCTATGATATTTTGCAATATTTAAAATGCAAAATAATAAAACAGAAATAATAAAGATAGGTATATATAACTATAAGCAGTAGAACATTAAATAAAATTTTGTACTAATTAAAAATAAATCTAGTATTTTTTTATCTTACCAAAAACAACTTGTATAGCTTATATGCAGAAGCCAACCTTAATTTTTTTTTGCTCTTCGTTAGAACTTAATAAAATGCTAACGGAAAAATCCTTACCGGAAGCTAACTAAACATAAAATTCACTACTTTAACCATCACAAAGTAGAAATTAATAAACAAGGATGATTTGCGAAACGTCCTCTGGACAATGACTCTGAGTTTTGAATGAGTAATTGCTGTCCCACCCTGTTGTCCAGCGGGACTGGGACGGCACTCATTAGGCTGTGATTCATTTGTTTTCGTTTATGCACGAAATGGGTACCGCCCTGCATCTAAGCTACCTAGCTGCTCCATAGTTTAGGGCCCTGGTGGAAAATGTTACGATCCTTAGTGGCGTAGCCAGCATCTTTGACACGACATGTGGCGAGAACGCAAAGAGAAAGCACCACAGAGAGAATCACAGCCCTGGCTTACAATACGCGATGGCCGTTGTTATGATTTAGCGTTGATGTCCGATGGTGTTACTGATTAGGAAGTGCGTCCGCTAATGAGCACGCCCTTCCTAATCAGTCAGTTCCTAATCGCAATGTAATAACATTAAGTCTTCTATCTGAAATTCATGACCCAGAAAAGGGAATGATACAACGTTTACAAATATACAGCTAGGTAATAGCTGAGGATGCGACGTCAAATATTATAATTTTTTTTTTTACATACCGAGCATGGCAATTTTTTCATCATTTTGTGTATTTAAATCAGGTTTAGTTTCTGTTTCAGATACATAATACATATGCAAATATTTATTAATTTATTTGTATATCACGATTCACCGGGCCCCCGAGCGGATATGAATATACCTATTTATAGGCGAAGTAGACTAAACATATTATATTCCGTTGAATAGACACCATAAATTTTACCATCGATATCCGGGGATCAAACCTCTGGGCCTAATTGCGGATAATGGTGTGTGATAGATACATCAATTTAATAAATTGCCACTACTATTAATTTTAATTAAAACGCAGTATTATTCTATCGAGTATTCAAGAAACCTATCCTTTTAAACCGACTTAAAGGAGGAGGTTCTCAATTCGACAGATTTTTTTTTATTTAAATAAGTACACAAATTTCGTAATTTGTTCTCTGTTTACAAAATTGTGTATGTGTATAATCAAATCAATAATATAATAGTAATTAATTGTCATTGTAATTATTTATATTTTTAATTATGATATACTTAATCGTTATATAATGTTGAAGAGGCGAGTGAAGTGTGTAAGGATCGTGCCATATGGCGTTTGGTTCTCCCTGCCTACCCCGCTAGTGGCGTGTAGTTTAGTTAGTTAGTTAACTATCTAACTAAACTACACGCTACAATTTACGATTATAAACTAACTAGTTTATAATCGTAAATTGTGCGATTATAGTTATAATTAGATCAGATTATAAAGATCTATCTGATCCCTATTTTAACATTATAGATATGATGAAAACATAACTGTAGCTAGAAGAAATCTTCAGTATTAATTTGTTTTCCTAATTAATGTCATTGCCATCAAAATTATTGAATGGATGATTCTTATGCCAGTTTTTATTTTAGTTCTAGATGGTTAAACGTCTACCGCGTTCAGCAAACTTTTGAATTGTTGGCGTAGTTTTAGAAAAAATTCTAAGACTACACCTACAATTTACTGTAGTAGTGTACCTATCTACATAGTTTAATGTTTACTCGATGCTCCAGTCGCCTAAGTCCAACTATTGTCACAATCGTCTTTAAAGCCACTCGGTACTCCATGATGATTAGTACCAGCTGGTACTTATCTATTACGCGCTGCGGTCTGCCCGACCGAATTGCTGGCCCGTTACCGCGCCATTAGTCTGCGGCCACACTCGTTACTCCCGACGTGATCACTATAATTACCTGACCTCGGTACTCTTGTGTGACAGCCTTTTATATTTTACGTAAGCACAGGTAGCTTCACCTTAAAATTTAACATTACAAAAAAGTTAGTTCAAACCCGGTTCAGAGAATACGATAACAATTTGAAATGTTGTTCCTGTAAATTGTAATGGAATGAAAGTGACTTGCATTTTAAAGTATGTGGCTATTATTTGCGCTGCAACTGTTAGTTTCCTAGAAAACATTGTGAAGACGCTAGAGTAGATAGACAGACTTTGTAGTCTAGTCCCAAACTGTTGGTGCGGAAATTACATAGACCATGAAGATAATACATGTGTTTTTTTTTCTACTGGCCAAGTAATCTTCAGAAAAAGTTTAACCATCTTAGAATTAATTCACATCGCTTAGCTACCTAACTGTTTGTGAGATGGATTCCAGATAACACAATCATTAAATATCTACCGGTTAGGTGTAAACAGAATAGCCAAAACAGATGACTTTGTTAGACTAACACAAAATATACTTAAGGCTTTAGTTTAAGGGCGTTTTATCAGAATCACTGTCTTTTAAAAAAAACATTCTCGTGTTTAGATAATACTCGCTAAATCAAAGATTATGGTTCAACTATGTACCTACGACACATAACGCCGGAGAAGAAATACTTATTTCTTCTTGACATAGTATAAAACAAGGTGCCGCTCCTGTTTGTTTGCTCAGATCTTTTGAACTACGCAAGGGATATTGATGCGGTTTTCACCAATAGATAGACTGATTCAAGATAAAGGTTTGTATGTATAGTTTCATATTGTTTTGTACTCACCATGCGAAGTCGGGGCGGGTCGCTAGTTTAGCATAAGATTTTCCGTTATCAATGCAGAACACTTCAAAGTCTAGACAACCCTATCGCCAGATGCGGTTTCCCAAACTGGTCAGATTGTTTGTTTTGTAAAACGCAACTGCAACAACGCTTATACAACGGGCAACGCAAAACGCGGTAATTGTCTCGGATGGGTACACAAACGGAATATCCGATTGCGGTTGCTTAATACCAGCTTTGGATTGGTTGTAACACAATCGGTGGATTCATTGCTTTTATTTGTCTTAAGTAGTAAGTCTTTACGTCAGTACAGTAGCCAAACAGTACACTTTTTGTTTTTTAAATAAAATATAGGCAACCTCCTGTGGCTCAGTTTCAAAATAACCTATAAAAGTACAGCGTCAACCTTCTCAGCGTCATCCCGCAATATGTATATATTTTTTTTTTCTGTATTAGGGTTCAAAATTGTACCTACTATATGAAATTCCATAATAATAAGTCAAATAGTTAAGTCGTGACAACATAACATAACAGACAGTAACATTCACAATTAACTTAGTAAGAATGAATGACATTAAGTTTTAACATGTACAACTTCAACCTACGTACTATTAGGTACCTAGTTCGTCTAACAGGTTCACTGCCCAACGCTAGACATAATAGAAAAACAACAGTCTATGTTTCACGGGGCAGTAGAATGGTTAAAGTCCACAGGTGCGTGCTCAATTGAACCAGCACGTGACACATCCTTGTCCATTGCTAACACTTGTAAGTGCTCGTTACGTATAATCGAGTAGATATCGAATGGGCTCGATTCGATTCTATTCGTTTCGTCCGGGCGAAACTGATTCGCGGTCGCGGGCGCACGCGACTTCCTCCGCACCGCAGATTTTCCGCGCCATCGACTCATTGTAGGGTTGACTGAGATTGACAAGTGTATTTCCATTTGTGAAAATAGATAGATAGATAGATAGATAAATCGTTTATTTTACTACATCACACACATAAATGAAAAATACAGTCCTATGAATAACCTAATTAGCTGATAAAAAAAAGAAATAATTAAAATAAAATAAAAAAAAAACAAAATTTGTCTATGTGTCCTGCAATAAATAGAGCCAAGCCTCGGCGTGGTTTTTTACCTTATAAATGGAAAAAAATACGATTTTCAGCCATCATTCACCAAAATAATATGTAACATGTTGGTCTGGGACTTAAAAAAATGTGTTTCTTGCCTAGGATGTCGTAAAAGGCGACTAATGGTATATGTACTGGGTTTTGGGCATATACATAGTTTTATAGGCGACGGGCTAGCCACTTGTCAATATGATTTTACAATATTCCGTCTAAGCCATAACTGTTTTGTTTTTTTGACTGGCCCGTTGATCGAGTGGTCAGAGACCCTGGCCACGAAACCAAAGGTCGCGGGTTCGAATCCCGCTAGGGGTAAATGTTTCGTGTGATGAACATGGACATTTGTACTCGAGTCATGGATGTTTATAAACGTATTTAAGTATGTCTATCCGTTCACCTAGTATCCATAGTACAAGCATCAGCTTAGTTTGGAACTAGGGAATTGGTGTGTCAGTCTGAAAGATTTATTTATTTATTTTATTTATTTTAAGCCTGAACGTGGTTCAAAGTGCCTACCTATCCCTTCCAAGGTTACGGGCGTTATAATATAAAAAAACTAACTAACTAACTAAACTTCACGCCACTTAAAAAATATAAAAAATGTTTTTTATAAATGATTGAAATATATATTATTTACTCTAGTTTGAAACTTGATAGATAAGGGGGAAAATGTAGAAACAAGCGCTTTTCCATGTATTGCTCATATAATACGTCAGTATTCGCGGTAACATCTACTGACTAGCCGTGCCCGCGGTTTTACCTGCCTTTGTGGTTAATGTTAGTAGTCTATACCTTCTCGGTAAATTAACTATAACACCAAAATATTTTACAATTCGGACCAGAACATAGTTTCTGAGATAAGCGCGTTCAAGCAAACAAACAAACAACTCTTCAGCTATTTTTGTTTCTCTGGTAATACCATCCTACGTGCAAATTATTACTCTTCACTGCAAGGTATGGTGCAAAACTACGTTTGAGTCTCAATGAACTGAATATATTGTATCACTTTTCTTTTAAATTTGGCGTAACTGTCGCCAAAAATGTCTAGATCTTGAATTTTGACTTGAAGGCTGTTATAATCGTTTTGTATTCTACTGTAAGGATGAAGGATGTAGGAGCCGCGGAAGGCCCAGGCTTACCTACCACGACCAGATTGATCGTGTATTAAAAGAAGGTGATGTTAGGAGTCATAAAAACCGTAGAGCTTGTATGAAAAGGATTATGAATGTTGAAGCGGCGAGTGAGGTGTGTAAGGTTCCTGCCATATGGCGTTCGGTTCTCTCTGCCTACCCCGCTCGGGAAGTGGCGTGAAGTTTAGTTAGTTAGTAATCTACTGATCGGAGATTGGAGGCCAAGATTGGTACGGGGCGTCGGCGGTATAAAAATGTTGTATATTTTACGTCTGGGATAATTAAATGGAACAGAGAGGTAAAACGCTGAAGAAGAGCGCTATATATATTAGTATAAATTATAAAAATCTACAGAACGCCAATACGATAAAGAATTATGGGGCTTAAGACTTATCTATATACCTAGCTGTTAAGTGCATACTTAATATGTAAATGGTAATGATACCCCAAATTAATTCATGCTACCTAACCCTCTTTAAAATAAACATAATTTAACCGTTAGCAGTGGGAATCCCATTTTCTGTTTAATTAATTGAAATCAGAATGACTTTCCGGTTTGCGCGAAACAAATTAATCATCTGCCCATTTCAGGTATACATATATCATTCAGAACATAGAGCCCAAGGCGATAGTTAAGAGAGTACATTATCTCAATTTTATACATACATATACCCAAAACGAGCAGTGACGTCATCATCTGTATTGCCTCGTTGGTGCAATGGTTCAGACTTCGGGTTAAACGCAAGGGGCGCGGGTTTGATCCTCGGGACAACAAGTTTTTGATGAATCAGCTATTCGTCTAAGGTCTCGGTGTTTGGAGTACCTCTTTTAATTCTGATTTCTATAATACGAGCCAGTTTGGAATTACATCAATGTAAATATGTGACGATTGATATATTTTTTTATGTGCTCAGAAGTAATGCATTTATATGCCAACCCTAACCATAGATAATGTTTGATTTGTTCCAAAGTGGCGTCGCTCTTATTCTCTGTGGTAACCAACAATTCTGATGATGACATAGAATTTGATGTTCGCAAAAAGTTCCCAACCACAAAAAAAGTTGTACAAACATCCGTTGAACAGCTGTTTACGTTGGTGCTAACACTAGTTTTCGTCTACGGGTTCGCCTACGTAGAATTTGATTTATGATAATATTTATAGTTCCATATTTTGAGTTTAAAGGAAATTATAATATGAAGGTTTGTTTCATGTTGGTAAGGGACTTAGAAATAATGTGTTCTGTGTTGAAATGTGTTCTTTGTTTATCTAGCGTATCGTAAAGGACGAGTACTGACGAGTTAAATATTGAGTTTGTGTTAATGAAGATGAGCTAGCCACTCACTCACTACTTTTTCGCAATTTTCAATATTTAGTTAAAAGTGGTCAAAGAATCTTGCTCTCTATATAATCCCTTCGGGAACTGAAGATGTGTTATGGTCGTAGGTATATGGTATGCACCAAAAAAAATAATCCATGTTGATCAGTATAGTCTCGAAGTATGATATGAGGAAACAGCAGTCGTTTATCACTCATGCGGGCTGTAGGATTTAAAAACTTTTTATGCAGAATTCGTAAAATATATCTGTAAATTACCATAAATTAGTAGGTATGTGGCTCGTTCGTTTCAATCAATTCAATTCTTATATAGTTAAATTTATTTTTATTACAGGAAACATCCATTCTTTCCCGCATTTTAAATAATTAATTGATTTTGTCTTCATTCAAGTATTATTATGTGTTTGCGTGGTAATCATCCCTTATTTGTCTTTGTTTAGTTCCATTCTATAAGCCCGCATGAAGATCGTTTTCACCTGTTGCAATAAAGTATTCTTTCCTCAAAACATGCGTTGCCTGCCTTTTTTTTTTTTTTTACTTGAGGAATGCTTACTTACGCACCATCCAGTTAGAGTCCTGGGTGGACCTAAAAGGGTGAGTCGGGCTCGAAACCGGTAGCAAACTCCGGAGACCCTACCGACTAAACCTCAAGGCCGTCGTTCTTCGGGCGCTAACGCAAAACCAACGGGATCCCCACTGTCGGGATTCATCTCGTAAAGTCTACGCAGCGCGCGCTGCCGCCTGGCGGCCCATCTCGAGGGAGTGGTATTCTCCCCCAGAACACCTAGGGTGGTGTTTCACGACCACATAGACAGCTGTGTACCCTATCCTGACGGACCGGGTGTAACACCTGCAGTCGGCTTCTCCGGGGACGATTGAGGGCCAGAGGGCCCACCCCCCTAACCCCCACGACCCCAAAGGCCCTTTTAGTCGCCTCCTACGACAGGCAGGGATACCTCAGGAGTATTCGGAGCCCCCCCTGCAGGGCGCCGCCGGGCTAGACACCATCGCCACGGCGGCCTCGCCTACGACGTCGGGCGGGATCGTCCAGCTCGCGCTGGCGCTCGGCGCTCTCCTTCTGCGACATGACACTGCCGCAGAAGGAGAGCGCCGCGTCCCAAGACTCCTCACTACTCACCATGGCAGACACCACGGCCGGTAGAGAGAGGTCTCGCCCAACAACGGCGGATAGCGCATTGCGCTCTACGGCAAAAGCCGGACACTCCTCCAACGTGTGCTCAGCACTGTCCTCAACGGAGCCGCAGTGATGACAGGACCCGGTCGCCTCCCGACCGATCCGACACAGGTACTTCCCGAAGCATCCATGCCCCGAGAGCACCTGAGCCAGATGGAAGGTTACCGCGCCATGGGTCCTGTTCAACCATGCAGCTAGGACAGGCCGGATCGCCGAGACCGTCCGAAGACCGGCTCCGGGATCAGCCAGTATGCGTTGCCTGCCTAACCTAACCCTAACGTATCGGCTCCAATAAGTATTTAAAATAAAACCTCCTTGCGTTATCGGCCCAAGTCTAGACATCATTTATATTGGCCGCCGAGCCCGAGACGTTCCAATTTCAAACAAATTCAAATCGAGTTCTTTTTAAATGTCATTTGTTTGTCGACATCGGCGCGTGCCCGCTAATGGAAAGCCTTACCGAATGATTCGTTTTTCAAAAAAGTAAGAACTGACACGAACCATCTTTATATTACATTTTAGGTTGTATCTGGAAGCAGATAAGGTTTAGATTTGACTGGATTGAATTGAAGGATTTGATGTTCGGAACAATATTCGTGCTAACGTTATCAGCCAGCATTATTTGCTTCGAGTTTCGATGTTTCTTTTAAACCTTTTATCGAGTTTCGAAAGAGTGTTTCGAATTAAAACATTATTTGCGTGTTGTGAGCGAGTTTAAAGTGCTTATCGATTAATCACAAATCGAATGTTGGACATCGATTTGTCCGTATTTTATGAGTGTCGGAGGAATTTGTGTGTTGATAGTTTTCTATTATGAATTCAATCAACATAAATTAGTTTTTATTTGGTCTGTGACGTCCGGGGCACGGATCTGTTCACCGTAAAACGGCGATTCGTTTTTGTAATTCCATCTTGATTATGACTAATCAATTTTTTTGTTTATTTTTAATTTAGTGTCGAATTAAGCGAAATTGGATGGAAACACGGCTTGCTAAAAACGTAATAATGTGTTTTTTTTAGATTTTACAAAAGCTCTTGTTAATTAAGTTAATTATCGATGGATTAGATTAGTTTAAAGTTGTTTTATTTAGTATGTAATAATTCACAAGCTAATGGATTAGGTATCTACTTAATCAAATATTAAAAATAATTAATATTTAAAAGACTGTATATTCTATTTATATTCGTTGTATTCTTGCTATTTATATTATAAATGCGAAAATCACCATCTATTATGTTATTTTTTTAAATGATCCTAAGGGCCACACGACAGATTCCTTTACCGCCCAAATTCGACGTGCAAAATCCCGGTCAAAACCAAGTATCTTACAACCGCAGCCTGTTAAACTCTTAACTACCACAGGGATTAATTAATAACTAACTAACTAACTAAACTTCACGCCACTTCCCTAGCGGGGTAGGCAGAGAGAACCGAACGCCATATGGCACGATCCTTACACACCTCACTCGCCTCTTCAACATTC
The DNA here is from genome assembly GCA_951394215.1 of Glyphodes perspectalis. Classification (NCBI taxonomy): domain Eukaryota; kingdom Metazoa; phylum Arthropoda; class Insecta; order Lepidoptera; family Crambidae; genus Glyphodes; species Glyphodes perspectalis. The sequence goes on from OX596202.1 coordinate 4,618,284, forward strand.
ATAATCCTTTTCATACAAGCTCTACGATTTTTATGACTCCTAACATCACCTTCTTTTAATACACGACCAATCTGGTCGTGGTAGGTGAGCCTGGGCCTTCCGCGGCTCCTACATCCTTCCACATTCGCATTGTATATCTGTTTAGTCAATCTTTCGTCATCCATTCTTTCCACATGTCCGAACCACCGGAGCATGCCTCTTCTTACCTTGACTCCGACGCTGTCCTTCAGACCAACTCTCTTTCTTACATCATCATTCCGAACGCAGTCTGTGAGCGATACACCGCAGATTTTCCGCAGCGCACGCATCTCGACCGCGTTTATTCTACTTTCATGCTCTTTCTGCCATACCCAACTCTCGCTTCCATATGTTAGCGTAGGAATCAGCACCGCATTGTGTATGGCGAGCTGGGCCTTCTGGCTTAAGATTTTGCTGCCTAAAAGTTTTCCTAACGCTCCATTCACCCTATTCCCTGCATTCACTCTTCTTTCTATATCAGCGGAGTACCTTCCATCTCTACTAAATGCAGATCCTAGATATACAATTTCATTCACCTGTTCCAGCACTACATCGTCAACCGTTATCCTTGTATCCGTTCTGGTTTCATCTCTTTCAAACACCATAATCTTTGTTTTCTTCGCATTCAAATGTAAGCCTCTCTCCTTGCAATCATCTTTCAATGTTGTGACTAGTTGCTGCAGATCCGATGCCGACTCTGCTAGAAGTACGGCATCGTCCGCGTAAAGCAGGCAGTTCACAACCAGGTCACCCATACGCACTCCAACATTCATAGATCTAATCCTCTGGAGACAATGGTCGAGATATAGGATAAACAGCAGAGCAGACAGCACGCATCCTTGTCTGACACCAATATTGACGTCAAACCAGGGTGACAGGCTGCCCTCCACTTGCACGCATGCCGTACATCCCACATAGGTGGACTGCGCAGCACGAAGCAATGCTCCATCAATCCCATATCTCGGCAATATGTCCCAAAGGTCCTTTCGTACAACCCTGTCAAAGGCCTTCTCCATATCCACAAAACCGCAAAAAACCCTCTGACTTTTGGCCAGATGCTTCTCCACGATGTTGCGAAGAGAGAAAACTTGATCCGTGCATCCTCTACCATTCCGGAAACCTCCCTGTGCCTCCCACAACATTCCATCAGATTTCACCCTCATTCTCCTCTCAATAATCTTGCCATACACCTTTGCTGCTAAGCTGATCAAACTGATGGCTCTATGGCTGGCACAGTCCATACGTGACCCAGCACCCTTGTACAGAGGCACGATAACTGCCCGTCTCCAGTCCATTGGGACCTTTCCGTTTCTCCAGCATAGATTGCACAAGAACCAGAAAGCGTCCTGGACGCTAGCGCCACCTAGCTTGATCATCTCCGCAGATACCTTGTCTATTCCCGCGGCCTTTCCACTTTTCAGACTTCGTATCGACCATTCAATCTCATTCATAGTGATGTCTTCATCAGACGCTGGCACCACAGAATCAGACATAGCCTCACTCTCAGTGCCAACATCAGAGACATACTCATACATTTCTCCAAAATATTCACTCCACCGTTCTAACACCTCGTTCGGGTTTGCAAGAATGTCACCAGCTTTAGATTTAATCTTACTCATTCCGGATGCCGACGAATATCCCCGAGACCTCTTAACCTCCCTCCAAAAGAGCTTGGAATTAGCCTCGAAACTATTCGTCAGTCTCCTTTCTTCATTCATAGCTACTCTTTCACGCTTCTCTTTCACTAAAGCTTTGGTTTCACTCTTGCAATAACGGTATATTTCTTTCTTCATCTCAAGCATACTTTCATCCATTTGCAAAGATGAGACATAATCAAGCCAGGCCTTCTTCTTTCTCGCTACGGAGGCATTGACCTCCTCATCCCACCATGCGTCACCTTTCATTGTTCTACGTCTCTTTGCGCATCCACATGCCTCTTTTGCACTGTCCACCATGCTCTCTTTCAAAATGTTCCAGCAATCATCAACATCTAAGCCAGAAAGACTCGCATTCGCAAGTCTTTCATTGACTGAGCCTACATACACACTCCTTACACTTTCATCTTCCAGTTTTTCATTCCTTATCCTTTCAGTGCCTCCGCATGGAGTACGCACTCGCCAGTGCCTCCACTTCTTGAAAAGCCCAGCAAACCGGCATACTACCAGGTAGTGGTCTGTTTCAAGAGTAGGGCCTCTGTAGGCTCTTGTATCCAATATACTATTGCGGAGGCGGCTATCGACTAAAATCAAATCAATCACACTTTTTTGGTCATTCCGTCTCCAAGTATACGTGTGAATATCCTTATGACGGAAAATAGTGTTTGCCACAAGGAGGTTCCGTTCCAAACATACTTCCAAGATTTGCTTACCAGCATCATTCACTCTCTTGTCTCCATATGGGCCAAGGACTGCTTCATAGTCAGATCGCTTGGTGCCAACCCAACCATTCAAATCTCCACACATAATTATCCTCTCATTTCCTTCAGTCAGGTCCAGAATTTCTCTAACAGACTCCCAGAACTCCTCTAGTTCTTGGGGACTGGCTGAGCTTACTGGCGCATAGCCTGCAACCAGAAAGACTCGCGTAATACCCAGTTTAATACGAACCCAGAGGAGTCTCGGGCCAACTAATCCATAGTCTTTCACACCAGAGACTAAACGAGAGGAAAGCACTACTCCAACTCCACCGCTGGCATGACAATTCTGTTCCACACCAGACCACAGAGCCATCATACCACCGGGAAGCTCATCTGCATCGCTGCCCTTCCGCTTAGTCTCAGTCAAGCACAGAACATCCAGGCGTCTCTCATTCATTACGTCAATCATCTCATACATCTTATCTTTCATTCCACCTCTTACATTCCACGATTAATTAATATTATTTTATTATTATTAATAAGCTCCAATAAGGTCTAAGCCATCATAATAAATAATCAGCTAATTCTGTATTAATCCTACTAATAGGTATTATAAATGCGAAAGTTTGTATGTATGGATGGATGTTTGTTACTCTTTCCCAAAAAATCTACTGAATGGATTTTAATGAAACTTTAGAATAATATAGCTCATACACCCGAATAATATATAAGCTATGTTTCATCGATGTATCACGCAAGCGAAGCCGCGGGCAGAAGCTAGTAATACATAATAACAGTGTTGCGACCTCACTTAGATATTAAATATTATCAGTACAGACTTTTTACTAATAAATTTACTTTCGCTTATTACCTATTACAACCTTCGTTGGGTATTTCGTTTCATTACCCAAGGTAGGGTGCACCTTGAAATTACCATGATAATAAACTTTCTATGTGCAAGCAACAACTTTTATGGCGGATTCGTCTATTCTTATGCGAGTAGTTCAGGGGTGCCATACATAATGAAAGGGAACAATTGAAAATAAAATAATAAATAAAAATAAATCAATAAATTCAGACCAATATTACATACATTGATCTGACTCCGTGGTAAGTAGCTTAAGCACTTGTGTTACAGATATCAGAAACAACAGTGGTATTACAAATATGTACGTAAATACTGAATATTACTGAATATTTGTCCTGGGTGGGGATCGAACCCACAACTCTTAAACTATTAGGAATGCGCAGGTTTCATTACCATATTTTCCCTATCGCTGAGCTAGTGGCATAAATACCCGGGTTTAAACTGGCATCCCTCGGTTAAGAGGCGCATGGCCTCACCATTGAGCTACCACTGAATTTTAATCCCATGGGGAGTATGTCTGATCAGAATTGCTTATTGTGGGGTCTGTGTTTACCATTAGGCTTCTATCAATCGAATGCTTTCGAGCTTATAACTTGTAAATTAAAAAAAATATATAGTAGATATTGGTGAGTTCAAATCACCAAAAATTATTCTTCCACTTCCGCTTAATATTAAGTACTCGCGTGGTACATCGATGAAACATAGCTTAGCGTATTATTCTAATGAAATGAAAAATGCTTAATTACTCTGTGAACTTACTTAGACTATACAATTGAAATCCGAAAGTAGTACTTATTTGTAGTATTACTTAGTATGTACTTAATATAAAACATGAGTTATTTCATATAGAGTTACATAGAGTTATTTCATGAGTTATTTTCTGTCTAAGAAGTATTGAATGTAACAGGAGATCCCAAACTAGGCTTAGCCTGTATCTTGGGTAACCAAAAACAATTATCTTGACAGTAACAAAGCATGTATTTAAACACTATTGTAAAGTTAATTAATAAAAACCATTTTGCATGATAGAGTAGCAAACATCTACACATCCATCCATACAACTTTCGCGTTTATAATATTAGTAAGATTCATACTTTTTAAATGTCAGCCCTAGTTAGCTTTACAGCGAATCCGTCTGCGCACACGCCGACAATGTAATAGCCTTTATGATTAGACACCAATATGTAATAAAATTACGTACAAAAGGTCGTTAAGACTCATCGCAAGGCTTATATTGTATTAGCGCGGGTCGTGGCGGTTCGCTGGTTCGCTTCTAACAACATTATAAAGAGCACTAGTTATGAGTCCCGGTTTCGTTGAGGAGCCATTCAATTATTTATATGAAAACATATTTGACTAGCTCGATGGCGCATTTGGTAGTGACCCTGCCCCATGCGCCAAGAGTTGTGGGATCAATCCCCACCCAGGACATACATTCGTATAATGAATACTTGTGTTTGTTCTGTGTCTGGGTGTTAATATCCAATATTAAGTATATAATTGAAATACCACTGTTAATTCTGATATCCGTAACACAAGTGCTTAAGCTACTAACCTCGGAGTCAGATCAATGTATGTGATGTAGTCTGATATATATTATTATTATATTATTATATTGTACCTTTAATCTCCCTTCCCCCTTTTAATTAAGCTCAGGTCTTAACCATCCTCCCATGGATAAGCATTGGTATACATTCATATCATAATGCCCATAATCCCCGAAGGGGTAGACAGAGTCAAATGGGCAGGCCTGTTTAACCACATTAAGGAAAAAAAAATCAGGCTAAGTTAGACGAAAAATTCTAAATAAGTAGTGACAAGTGGTATCTCGTCACCTACATAATCTCATACCCAACCCGATGTACCATTAGTCACCTTTTACGACATGCTAGGCAAGGGAGTTGGCACATTCTTCTTATGTCCCATGCAAACACGGGACATGTTAAATTCTAATCATTGTATAATTGAGATAAATAATAATAAATTATCATAATGCAAAATGACGGTGTTTGTCGGTCCCAATGAGGAAATTGATTTGGTTCTAATGGACTTATTAATTAAGCAATGCATATTTATTGACGCAAACCTTGTGTAAGAGTAATAAATATTAAACAGTTATCGACGTATTTATGAATTTTTGATTTATAAATCAAATTAAATTATTGTCATTAAATCATGCGAGGTAAGTCTAGTTTTACTTGATATACGAGTTGAGCCTTAAAAACTTCCCTTATTTTATTCAATTACAAATATATCATGATGTGTGCAGAATTTCACATAATCGTCTTTCTAATTTAAAATTAATGTCTTAATAAATAACGGCGTTTCATCTTGCAATATGATTGCCAAATGTCAATGACGTCATAGTCTATACTCTTTTAAAGTCAACATAATATTAAAACCAAAACAAGCCCGCCTCACATGGGGGTTTCGTGGTTTGGCCTAAAAAAACGTGTTTAAATTGAGCATTATCACTAAAAATAGTTTTTTTACAGATTTAATTTTCGCAAAAAGGAATAAATTATGTTCAAATCATGGTTCCCACTGTTTCCCACTGTTTCCTTAGGGAAACCTTTTTATAGAGTGGGAAGTGAGATCCTCTTTAGATAGGACTACAGGAAAAATAGACAAATTGATTAATGGTCACAAATTCAGTGTTTCCAACACTGAATTGTGTGTGGATGTCACCACCACTTGATTTTTAAACACTGGATTCTGTTGCAAGAGGTACTAATTCACTATTTGGTTATGAAACCAGGACCCTGACGTGATGTTTGTACCAACTGAGGTATCACCGCCACGCTTATTTTATCACGTATTGCTGTCTAATCATAATTTATAATACTGTCTGTGTGTGCGTACAGGCGGATTCCGAATCTGAAAGCTTCTAACTAGGGTTACCACCTATTTATCCTTTATTGCACCCATAAAAAGAAGGCACAAATTGCACATTAATGCCTAGAAGCGTTCTCTATCAGCCAAAGTTAAATGGAGAAAATACTAAACACTTAAAAAATTATATTGATTTTAGAGTTTCGCACTGCAAAAGAAAAAACGGGATTAAGAGATCGATAACATTATTTCGATATCCGTCAATCTGTTTAGACCTTTATCTACCATTCTTTAAGTAACATACTTTAAGAAGGTAGTAAGAAGATATAAATTGTAGAGCAAGAAATTCAAGTCAGTAACATTAAATCATAGTTGTTTACATACAAAGCATCATACCCGTAATCCTCGAAAGGATAGGATGAGCCCTTTGGCTCTGCCTGCCCCTTCGAGGCATGGCAGCATGCCATGTTAACAACATTAATCACAGGCTGGGTTAGATGGAAAATGGTGAAAAAGCAGTGACAAGTTGCTCGCTCGTCGCTTCCACAATCACACACCCAAAACCCGGTGTAACATTTAGAACATGCTAGGCAAGGAACATAGTTGGTGCATTAATCCTCTCTATACGGGCCCAAACTTCAGGTTTTTAAGGACCTCTTTCCATTATTTGGATTCATATCACTTTTTTTGTGATATTACTTAATTAAACTTGTACAGAACCTTAATAGCATGAATCAACTGGAGCCTCACTCACACCTACAGTTCGAACCTAATTTTAAAGTAGTGTGCCTCGTATTTCTAATATCAATTCACACATACACACGTCCACCCGTTGAAAAGGCTTAAACGGTCATCAACGAGGTAACGAGATACCCGATTCTATATTTCATTAAACAGTGCCTAATTAAAAATAAACAGGAAATCACCATCGTTACCGATTCCCATACAATGTCCATATGTTACCATTAGGTTTAACGAGACATTTATGACTCGATTCATCGTATTGTATAATCGGCATCGGATCGATTAATTTCTGTGAATGTTAATTTGGTCATCAAACAGTCTGCCGGATCGTTATATTAATCAATGTATAGCGCTATAAAAATTTATGTCAGTGCCTTGTAAATAATTTCTGGATTAATTGGGCGGCGTATTGTGGCTAATGTACTTATGTTATTAGTTTTCGAGTTGATTGGGCGCCATGTTGGGACTCAATTCGGGTGAAAGTGGAATTAAGGAGATTTTTTTAAAGTGAATTACTAATTTAACTTTGGCAAATGTTTTACAACTGTTAAAACCATGACTTTAACAGTTGTATCAATTGTACCTATATAATTAATGTATAGATATATTATTGTTAATGTGTATTTACAATAGCCTAGACACTAAGAGATCTTTTGCATAGTATTTGTTATAGCAAAATACAATTAAACGCCCATACAAAAAACGGAGTTATAAATCTGCCATGTTCCACTTATTTATAACACCCTAGACTTCAAAACAATGATTACACGCGTTTAATTAAATCTGTCACAGTTTTTAATGTAGCTAGGTCGGAAACTTAATAAATATAGCACCAGAATTAATGAGATTTCTTTTAAAATAGCGCTTTAAAACCTTTTATTGGCGTCACGCTGCGCGACGCGACAAGCCCGCGGTGTCAACACAACAGCCCGTGTGACGTCGCACCTTCGCTTGAGAAGGAATTCGAATTAGTCACTTGGAACAATATTCCTTTTTAAAGGACTTAATGGTGACAAAAAAATTAATTTGGGCCAGATTTTTTGGATGATAAGTAAAGAAGGGACATTGCGTGACTTTCGATGTAATGTTAATAATTGACGAGTTGTGTCTCTTTTAACTTACCTTACTGATCCTATGTTCATAGCCGATCCGTATTAAATTACTAATATTAGCACCGTTTTCCTAACTTTGTTTCTGGCTAAAGCGCAAACCGTGCAAAGCCAAAAAAAAAGAAAAGAGTTTGGTCTCCATACTGGTAAAAAAATTACCAACAACAAGTTCAACATTCTTTAAGAATAAATAACGGTTTAGTAACTAAATGAAAACTTCACAGAAGTCGTAGGTAAGTTTAGGCACTAAATTCTAATATTTAGATTGCGTTCACTTCTTAGAACAAGCCTGTTGAATCTTCTGTTACGAACGCTGTCGATAGTGGCAACAGAAATATAAATAAGCAATCCTCTTTGTAGTATCTGTTGCCAGCCCTTTTTATAGAAAAAAAAAACCTCTAATATACTTTTGAATGTAGAATACAATCGCACTGACTTTTGCAGATATGTAACTACATCTTCCATAATTGATTGCAAAAAGGTACACCTTAACAAAGTTTACTTTAATTTCAGCAACAAATAACAATAAAGTCGTTTTGTCTTGCAATACACGCTAACACTATATTTTGACACTTGACATATTCACGCTGATTTTATTACTTAGGCACCTAACCCCTAAAAGTCCTTTTAGATACGAATAAAGTCCAAAACTTTTAATATCTCGCGTTTTTCTCGGAAATTTACTATGTGCACTTAAGGTTTTGGAGTAGGTAATTTATTATTTTTTTTGGTTATAATATGTTTCTAAAGAAGACGTCAACCGAAGATACTATTAAACGCTGTAACTCCTTTAAAAGCTTTTGTGATCGGAAATTATTTGACATTATATCGTAACTTAACCAATTTACCTACATTGTTTAAAATTACTCGACCAGTTTTATTTAGTGTTAATTGTTATTTTATGTTGAAAGCATTTTCATCATCATCTTCCTAGCGTTATGTCCCGTGCTTAGACGGGGTCCGCTTAGACCATGATCCAGGATTTAACGAGTCTGGTAATTACGTTGAAACGACTCGTTTCCTTTATTTATTAAATGAAGTAGTAATGGATTGTTATAATTTTTTGTTTCAACTTCTAACTAACTAACTAAACTTTGCGCCACTTCCCTAGCGGGCTAGGGCAGAGCGAACCGAACTTCTAACATACTCAATTATAATACACATAAAAATATCGGTCGTATAAGGCCAATATTACCATTTTATCTTTATCTCAATGAGAGTCTTCACATATAAATAGAAATATTTACTAGATAGGACGCAAGAGAAGCCAGGTCTTGTCATAATGGATAATAATCGATTTTTTTAATGCGAATCCTCATAATGTGAATTTAATGTCAATGTCTTGTGAAATATTATAATTTTGATTTCGGCAGCTCTTTTATTAAGAAACTCTCATTTAAAAAGTTTTCGAATTTCAAAATTAGAACTCTAGCGACTGTCGTCAGTACCCTATTGGACACTTAGCCCTGATTGGCGATTAGTCTAACGACCACTCTAACCGTTGCGCCGGCGCCTCCATAACGTCCCCGGATCTCCGCAACGCGCTGTCAGTGTTGCCAACATATGAAATTTACCACAAAATTTCGGAAAATTAGCATTAATTTGAAGTAATATTAGTATTGGTAAAGTAGTAGTATATGTAGGAATGTTTTAATATCCCTATATAAATATAAAAGCATTAATTTTGGTTGAATGTGGTATAAGAAGCTTATCGTTGGTATGTATGTATATGTAAATTAGTATGTACATATGAACATATATATAAAAACATTTTATAAAAAAATTATATAAAGACTCCCGGTGGAAATGTTTGCGGCTATTTTGTTGAAGTAGTCTAATGGTGGGGTTAGGCTATATACCAGATATCGGCATGGAATTGAATTATCTTTTACTTGGCTTGGCCCCCCTCTCAAAGCTATAAATCTCCTTTGAAACTAGTTTAGAACTTGAAAAGTAAGCGCTGCAATAAATGATATAGTGGATATTTAGATTAACGCTAAGCAACACTGTAGAAATTGTCATGAATTGAATAAATAACAACTAGAAAGCCCATTAAGGTAATGAAACTCAGTTTCTTCCGATCTGTCAAGCTTTGAATAGTGGGCAGAGTAACTGCTGGGAGTGGTAGGGTCATCTACTAAATGTATTATTTCTTGTGTAGAAACAATAGAAGATTATCAAGGTACTTATAAGGCAAAGTTTCGAAAAAACACGAATGGGACTAAAGTAGATATGCATTATGTAATACCTTGATGAGTAGACAGCTTGACGTTTCAGTTATGTTGCAAGGATGTTGGTCACAAGCGGGCATTTATTTCTAACTAGCTTCTGCCCGCGGCGTCGCTCGCATGGTACATCAGGTGTATGAGCTATTTTATTCTAAAGTTTCATTAAAATCCATTCAGTAGTTTTTTTGGGAAAGAGTAACAAACATTCATCCATACATACAAAATTTCGCATTTATAATATTAGTAGGCTACATCGCTAAATTATAAAATCTTATATTTATTAAAGTATATAGGTATATTACTATTTGTACTAGAATAGATATTGGATTTTGGTTCTCTCTGTCTACGATAGGGAAGTGGTGTGAAGTTTAGTTAGTTAGTTAGATAGATATTAAATTTGGACTCTGATGATTGCCATACAGTGTAAATGCACTATTGACTGGCTCGATGGCGTATTCGGTAGTGACCCTGCCCCATGCATCAAGAGTTGTGGGTTCGATCCCCACCCACGACAAACATTCGTGTGATGAATACTTGTGTTTGTTCTGTGTCTAGGTGTTAATATCCAATATTTAAGTATATATTTGTAATACCATTGTTGATTCTGATATCCGTAACACAAGTGCTTACGCTACTTATCTCGGAGTCAGATCAATGTATGGGATGTCGTTAGATATTTATTATTTTATTATTATTTATAATTAATATGCGCTACCGTTTACGACAAAAGTTTTACTTCTTTACTTATATAAGTTATGGATTTACACTAAAATTACCTATTAAAAGGGAAACGTATCTTACATATTGTTTTTTTTTTTCGTTTAAAATACTACTTCTAGAGCCACTATATTTATTCGAGAAAACTCCTACCAACACTCCGTCCGTTTGTCCTTCAAAAGCAAACGTCGCCAACCCTGCACGCTAGTGCGCATGCGTAAAATACGCAACACGACAAACAACGACGGAAAATATTGAAGCGAAATTGATTCAGCACAAAGCTTATTATAAATACTGCGGCACTAAAATGGCGTGTATTAAAATAATTTAAATGGAAAACGTCTCGCCGTCGATTCACGTTCACAAAACGTCTTTATTCGTTCGCGTTATTTACGATTGGCTATAAACTTTTGTACCTAAAGATCGGCGAATAAAAGTTGGGCAGAAAGCGCCTGCGCTGTTGTACACTAAAAAACTGAACGACTAGTGCTGCTCGGGCGCAGCGCGATGTCGATTGACGTTTTTATCGTATATGTTCGAGCAATTCTGTGTGTATGTGTAGCTATATGAAATCTCTAAATTATTTATTAGTTTCGATTCAACTACATTGAAACAAACCAATGTTGATTTTACTTTATTAATGCGATATGCCTTATTTTAATTAAATCATGATACAAAAATTTCTATTCAAACTTTTAAAATGGATTAGTTTCCTCAATGACATTTAAGATATACTTACTCTGTATAAATAAATATTTATTTTCTGATCGAAACGGCTATTTGTATAATTAAGTAAAATACAACTTTAGCTTCGCTGATTAGGTCACCATCTTGGCCAGTACTGCACAAGTAAACACGGTTAACCATTCAGTTATTTGAATTTTATAGTTTATCGTAATATAACCTCAAATCATAGGTATAATTTAGATTTTCTATTTATGATCAGCGGACCATTCATTGACACTGTACTTTCTTATAGTATGCAACCGCATGTACCTACATTCAGTACGGCGTGTACTTCTCAACGGGTTTGACTAAACATCGATATCGATGCATTCGCACGACGTCACCAATAGCAGACCCAGGCCCGGCGAGCCCCATAAAATCTTATGATAAGCGCCATTATCATCACAAAGGACCCGTGTAATTGTTTGTCAAATAAATACTAATAAAACTTTGATGTTTATTAAATATAATTTCGAAAAGGACTCGCCTTTATGCTTTCGTTATTGTTATTGTACTATTTACGCATTTTTTACTCTTTACAAATTGGTTTATAACAAGTGTCGGACGAATGTTAATTAAAGAGATAGCCAATAAAAATACTTGTTAACTTTTAAGGCATTAGTTGTTTATTACGTAATTTGTGATAAAATAGATTATTTCTCAGTATGGTGCTAATGGAGGCCCGTCTAGCCGACTGAAAGATCATTGGTGTAAATTATACATCGTGAGAAATATTTAATTTCAAATACTAACTTCCAGGTTATATCAAAAGTTGGCCCTCACACAGTTTCTGCTAATAAGTGTCGATATTAGCTTGTAATCTACGTTCAAAATTACATCTGGTGACACTTTCCTAGACTATGTTTGCGCCTAGGTAACGTTAGCCCTTAGAGGCATGAACCTTTGAATTCAATTATGTTTTTTAAAGTAAATAAGCAAACACTAAGTTTCCGTCAGTTTCGAGATATTGGTCAAAATCTCTACTATTTACATATGTACGTTCCTACATTCCATCACGCCTGCAATTGACTGACCTGTTGGTCGAGTGGTTTGAAACCCTGGCCACGAAACCAAGGGTCGAATCTTCGAGGGTTCGAATCCCGCTATGGGCAAATTTTCAGTGTGATGAACATGGACATTTGTACTCGAGTCATGGATTAAACGGATAGACATTCTTAAATACGTTTAAATATGTCTATCCTATCACCTAGTATCCATAGCACAAGCATAAGCTTAGTTTGGAACTAGGGAATTGGTGTGTCAGTCTGGAGAATTTATTTATTATTATTAAAATCCCTAAAGGAATATGATCAGCAGAATGGAGAATGTGTAACAATAGTAACAATTGGATGGCTTGTCGCCTACACAATCTCAAACCTGATACCACCCGCAACATACTGTTAGGCGCCTTTTATGACATGCTAGGCAAGAAACAAGGAAGTTGGTGCATTATTTTAAGGTCTCAGACTAAAATAGGAAAATGTACAATTAGTTACTAATTTTTAATACAAAAGTTTATATTACATCTTCACACAAAAACTACTACATTACGGATGAAATAGGGTTTAAAAGATTCGACTGGCTCGATGGCGCATTCGGTAGTGATCCTGACCCATGCGCCAAGAGTTATGGGTTCGATCACCACCCAGAACAAATATTCGTATGATGAATACTTTTGTTTGTTCTGTGTCTGGGTGTTAATATTTAATATTTAAGTATATATTTGCAATACCACTGTCGATTGTGATATCCGTAACATAAGTGCTTGAGGTAATTACCTCGGAGTCAAATAAATGTATGTGATATAGTCTGATATTTATTTAAGATATACACGGACGAAGTTACAGGGTGGGTACACATATATACATACTTAAAAGTAAGTACAAATATTTAGTTAAAAAATCCAAAGGTACGTGCTCAGATTGAACCAGTATCCCTCGGATATGAGACTATACGTATCCGTGTACATAACTCTTTCGTTGAATGGCACGCGCTTCAAAAAAGTAATCCGACTTGATGCGTTTGTGAAAGCATCCACAATACGAGCGTATGGGCGTGTGTGCGTCCCAATCCAGTTGTTCGAAAAAACGGGCTAAGTGTGACTCCGAATTACGCACAAAGGGTTCCGTACACATTGTTTACCTATTCCTGTTGTTAAAATCGGGTAAAAAATTAATAAAAAGTCACCTTTTCTATGCAGGTTCTTCCCCTTTAAATCCTTGATTAGAATGTTATTTTGTTTTTGTAGCGGCCTTATAAATACATTTTGTGGAAATATTTTTACTCTACCTATTGATAGTCCTGATGTAAGAACAGAGCAGAAGGATGTTTATGACGATGACATACAGTCCGCTGATGCCATAAATGAAACCCCATCTATTAAGCGACCAATCTGTCTGTCAAACAGATGTACAGACGAGCGAACTCTCCGTCTGTCGGATAGTAATAGATTTCAGAATGACCCTTTCAATACGGAACCCTAAAAAACAGCAAGAGATCATAATTTCAACGATCCTGACATTAATAGAGTCGTCATTTGGCACGCTATCTGTTATGGGATGTAGATGTATTCAACTTTAAAATATGCTGTTTTAAAGTAGTTTATCTCTTATCCTAATTCTTTACTTTAGTATTAGCATCACGGGCGTATTAAGAATTTTAATTTGCTATCTCAGATAAAGCTAACTTATGAAGTTTATTTTACATATTATGTTACATAATAATGGGGTGTTTTACTCAAAATTTTTTTATAGTCCATGAGTTACATTATCAAAAAATATTGAATACGTCACTTGGACGGAAAAATTGTACACACCTAGTGACGTCACGCGATACTTTAACGCGCTGTATCTTCGTAATTTTTTTGTTGGATGAACAAAATAAAAAATACGTAAGCAATATTTTTTAAACTTAGTAGTGAACTTTATAAAATTTTTGAGTAAAATAGCCTATTGAACTACAACTGTCAAAGAAGCGAGTGGGTGTGTAAGGTCCACGTCTAGGGATTGCAATCCTTAGCGGTTTTTCTGCTGGGTCCAGCAGAGCTAAGTTTGTGTTAGACCCACCTGGCTTGCTTAATTCAGCGTTCCAATCTCTAGTAGGGACTGTAATCCAGCGGCATTGAACCGCCACATGTCTCTGGATTCAACACAGCTACAATTCAAGCTGGATTGCTGGATCTGGAATTTCAATCTCTAAGTTTCCGCTCTCACTACTTTTTTTTTGTTGACCCGAATTTTTTTTTGCAATGCGTTAGTAGTAATCACGGTGGTAGCTCAATGGTAAGGACACGCGCCTTTTAACCGAGGAGTGCGGGTTCAAACCCGGGCACGTACCTCTGGATTTTTCAAGTATAGGTACGTATTTATACCACTAGCTCAACGGTGAAGGAAAACATCGTAGGTTGTGGCATTGAAACAACTTTGGATTTGTAACCATGATCCAAAAATTGTCTGGCTCCCTTATCTTAGGGTTACGAAGGTCAGATCGGCAGTCGCTTTATTGTAATTACCAGACTCGCTAAATCCTGAATTATGGTCTAAGCACGGGACATAACGCTAGGAAGATGATGTTACGAGAACCGAACACCATATGGCACGGTCCTAACACACCCAACTTACTTTAACATTCATGACCCCTTCATACAAGCTCGCTCACTAAACGAGGAAGCATAATGCAACGTAAACAGTCATCTCGCATTCCGTGATCATCATGCCAATTAGACGAAACCCACCGCTCATCCTAGGTCGGAATCTAGGTCCATCGACCGCAGTTTGGGCTTAAGGTCGCGTAATTGGGCACGTAGAGGCCCTTCACCGACCTTGGCTGACTCACGTCAGATTGGATGATTACGTGTGATTTGGTGACTCATGAGGTCGTGTCGTGGTGTCGGGATGGGCGCGTGTGATGCTGCGGTGTTGTCGCGGATAAGTGGTTAGGAATTTGCATTTTTAGGTAACGTCTGAATCTCTCTTATCTGAGACGTGATTCAATTTGTTCGATGCCTACAGTGAAATAAATAAATAAATAAATAATAAATAAATTCTCCAGACTGACACACCGATTCCCTAGTTCCAAACTAAGCTTATGCTTGTACTATGGATACTAGGTGAACGGATAGACATACTTAAATACGTTTATAAACATCCATGACTCGAGTACAAATGTCCATGTTCATCACACGAAACATTTGCCCCTAGCGGGATTCGAACCCGCGACCCTTGGTTTCGTGGCCAGGGTCTCTGACCACTCGACCAACGGGCCAGTCTAAATAAAACGGATATTTTTAATAAACTTGGAATGAAATTCAAGTTTATATAATTATAAAAGAGATAAAGCATAATAAAAATGTGTTATGTTATTTTGTATGTAAATATGTGAATATGTTGTCAGAATTTATAGGTGTGTCTGAGTAGTAAATTTGAATGTTATTGTAGTGTAATATGTTTTTATTGAAATATAATATAATATCAAAGGCTTGTGTGACAGGAATTTGTTTAAAAAAATAAGTTGCGACAAGTTTATAATATGAATGAACCATAGAGATAAGTAACATGTATCACTGCACCGTTTATTGCATCATAAACAATAAGTTATCCAAATATACTTATTTATAAAGATCGAGGCACGTGCAGACTGGTTTGGATTTAGAAATAAAAAAAAACTTGTTTATAAAATAACTTTATTTACATAATATAAGACGTATTTTAAAAGCGTTAGATAATCTACATATAAATATGGACGGAATAATTAATTGATCAGGTGATCCATTAAGTAACAATGTATCTAAAGTTAAGATCTTAAATAATAATAATACAATCTTAATTAAACTTACGCAACTAATAATATCACTTATTTACAAATATTAATTATGTACCCATTTATATAATACGTATGTGCTGTAATCACAATAGCAAAGTGATTAGGTACTAATCTCAATTGTTGTTGCATTCACTGTACGCTTTAAAAAGACAAATCCATAAATAAAAAAAAATCACAGGTCTTCTGGGCACAAAATGTTAGAATTTAAAAGAAAAAATCATCATTGTAAAAAAAGTTAATTTTCTACATAAACACTGCATTAAATATGGCTTTCATATGAAATATAATAATATGATGTTGATGTTTCAGTAACAAAAAAAAACAGGGTTACCAAAAATTTTAACCAAGAAACATATCTCCGGAATGCAATTTATCAGTATTTTTGTTTTTATTTTATAACCTAACTAACAGCGCCCCGCGCAGTTCCCGTAAGGAATACGAGTATAAAATATAGCCTATATTACTCGCTGATAAAGTAGCTTTCTGTTGGTGAAAGAATTTTTCAAATCGGTTTAGTAGTTTCGAAGCCTATTTAATACAAACAAACAATCAAATCTTTTTCTCTTTATAATATTAGTATGGATAAATACTCTAAATACTACTTTGAAACTCTATCAGCAAATCAAGTCAGGCCTTTGTCTCAGCAGTTCCAATCTGAGCTCATGTTCTCTAGCGGCCAACCTCAAAGCAGCTATGCTGGAACTCCTTACATCCTCAGTAGGTTGTGGCATCTCGCTGCCAGGAGATATAGGCGGAGAAATCGACGGCGACCTGGCCACCTCAGGAGATAACGAATGGTGGGGAGACAATCTTGAGTGGTGGGGTGACAGTCTAGGATGTTCAGGGGATAATGTAGACTGCTCCGGGGACAGTCTTGGCAGTTCCGGCGCGGTCAGGTTCGCGAAGAGCGAGTGAAAGTGGGCGGTCGACGTGGCGTAGAGTGGGGCGCCGAACAGAGGCGGCCGCGAGAGCGGGGGGAGGTACTGGGCGCCGAAGAGTGGGGTGTTGGCGTACCTGTGTGGAGAAACACGGATGTTGTAGTAAAGAACATGTTCATAAGCAAATTCCTCCCTAATTTATACAATAACGTGACGGTACCCAAATCTGATTTTCCGTTAATTTAATTAGAGCACCTTTATTTTATAAAGTGAGAATTTTAGAATGTCTTGATATTAAAAAAAAAAAAACCAGTGATAACATATGGAACTCATCATTATTTACCATACTATTATTTGCTTTGGCTGAATGTGGTTAAAGGGGCCTGCTTCCCCTTTGACTCTGCTACTCTGAAGGGGGTAGCCCCTTCGAGGATTATGGGCGTAATGTTATGTTTGTATATGTGCTGTAAAAAATTTCAGTCCTTCATGGCATATAAATGATTCCTTGTTGAGATATCGTATTATTGTTCTTTGATTAACTACAGTTGAAATAAAAAAATCTTCCTAGCGTTATGTCCCGTGCTTAGACGGGGTCCGCTTATACCATGATCCGGGATTTAGCAAGTCTGGTAATTACATTGAAGCGACTGCCGATCTGACCTTCGTAACCCTAAGATAGGGGAACCAGACAATTTTTGGATCATGGTTACAAATCCAAAGTTGTTTGAATTTGCAGGTTTCATCACGATGTTTTCCTTCACCGTTGAGCTAGTGGTATAAATTCGTACATAGACTTGAAAAATCCAGAGGTACGTGCCCGGGTTTGAACCCGCACTCCTCGGTTAAGAGGCGCGTGTCCTTACCATTGAGCTACCACTGCTCCTCAAAACTCTATTTTCAGTTGCGATTTCCAGTAATATCTTGTTAACAGACTGAATGTTTCCTCAAATGTTAAAAGCAGCATGAGTATGTAACTTACGCACTTTGTGATACCTTTTTATCTAACAGACTTCAATCAAGTTAATCTTACCTGAATGAAGTGAGCGCGCTGTCAAAAGGCTTCCTCAGACTGAAGCCGAGCTGCGACAGCGGGTGTGGCGGCCCCGGCAGCGAGGCGGACGTCGGCAGCGGCTGCCCGCCCAGGTACCCGCTGTACGGGTGCGCGTGGGGCCCCACCTTTTCTTGCTTACGCCACTTCGCCCGCCGATTTTGGAACCACACCTGATGACAAAAGGTAACTTTAGATCTGTTACTTCAGTAAGTTTGCTTACCTACTATTAGCCTAGTAAAGTTTTTACTTTGGCATGTCTTATAATAAGGCGGTCTCACAAAGTCGTTGAGAGCATACCAGTAACGAGGTTTTTAAAGCAATTTTTTTATTTAGTATTTGACTTTTTTTATGTCCTTAATTATATGTAAATAATACTATGTAATTACCAGACTCGCTAAATCCTGGATCATGGTCTAAGCGGACCCCGTCTAAGCACGGGACATAACGCTAGGAAGATGATGATGATGATGATTATATGTAAATAAATTAAAGTGAAAAAACATTTAGAAAATAAACTACGTATGTACTTAGGATTAAAAACAAAACAAGGTCCTTCTTCATAAAAAATATATATAATGCCTTAATTAATGCAGTCAAATACCCAACCTCAAATATTATTACATTAAGTAATCAATTTATAGCTTAAAAGGCGCCATAGATACAATTAAAAACGAAGAAATTCGATTTATGTTGCCCAATTCAATTCACAGAAAATGCCTACATACTTGTGCAAGACCAATTTTTTCTCAAGAAATATTAATTAAACGAGCCTAAAACGTTTTTCTCGGCATCGATTAAACGAAATTACAATATCTATAAATCGTATCTAGGACTTGGTTGCAATAGGGCTGCCACCAAAGATAGAAGCAATAAAAGGTTGGTAACTGTCATATTAATTGCATTACTTATGTCAGATAAAGTAT
Organism: Glyphodes perspectalis; assembly: GCA_951394215.1. Taxonomy (NCBI): domain Eukaryota; kingdom Metazoa; phylum Arthropoda; class Insecta; order Lepidoptera; family Crambidae; genus Glyphodes; species Glyphodes perspectalis. The sequence goes on from OX596202.1 coordinate 4,637,555, forward strand.
CTATGCTACCGGATACACGTGCATGAAAATAGCTAGGAAATGTAAATAATGACTAAAATGGTCACGATATTTCAGTAATCACATTAATTGCGTACATTTCAAAGGAAATTCCATTAATAAGAAATAATAATCAATGTGCACAACAAGCAAATCATTATTTTTCTTGAAAACAATATTATAACATATTTTGGGTAAAGATAAAGATGCACAGATAACAATATAAAAATATAAAATATATCGGGATATCCGTTGGTATTTCGAATCTTAGTTCATATCCTTACGACATATAAAATAATATAATACATTGACGTTATAAAGTATTATCGACAACCCTAAATTAAAACGCCCTGCGCGTGTCACTCAGATATGCGGTTTAGACCGCAAATGGAATTCCTAGCCATTAAATCAATCCCACGGTGGAAAAAATATAATTAAGAGTTTACAATTTCATGTGCACCCGCTTGAATTGGCCGGAAAAATTTCGATAACTATTGCATTTGATTAATGTGGAAGTGTGTTATACGAGAATTACGATAACATTTTGTATACTTAATCGTACTTAATGTGGTTACAAGGATTTATTATCCTGCTATATCAATACTATTCTAATCAATATATAAACAAATCAATGCCACTTTTCGTTGTAATTTTATAACTCAAGAACGGGCTCGCCTATCCAAACCAAATGTTTAGGCTTTGTTCGGACTATTTAGTAGATGGTTTATGTAAAGTTTGCACAAAATCGGTAGAGCGGTTCTTCATTTATCACATTTTTAATATTTCACTTTATACGTAGCGAAGCACGTACCGGGCCGCTACTCTAATATAATGTCCTCCTAACCGATATCGGTTACAGCGGCCAATCTCAACATGGATTAGCTATCTGCGCAGGTGATATTATAGTGCACAAGTGTGTGCGCAAACACAGGTGCACTCTATTCCTTCACTCTCATAGTCCGGTGAGACGGCTATTCGACATGACCGGAGAGTGGCCAGGCGCAGGACCAACGGCTTAACGTGCTTTCCCAGGCACGGAGGTGGTTAAACCGCCAACTGTTACAGAGTAATTTCAATAATGAAATTAACAGCCACAACTTATTGGCCCAATTTACCCAGTGAGTAAGAGTCCTGACATCTACTCTGAAAGTTGGCAAGGCATTTGTGATAACCTTGGTATTGCAATTTACAATATCTATTGCTTTTGTTACAATCAAATAAGCCGTAATTTTTATCGCCACCATAGTAGAAACTATAATAATAATACTATGTAAATATAACACGCTCAAATAATTTGGCGCAGTAAAAATATGCTAGCTTCTAAGCTTATCTCCAATAATAGGTCACTTTATTGATAAGCTATCTGCATCCATATTCGAGTGTGCTAAATAGCACAACCATAAAATATGGTTATTATAGAGATTCCTGAGTGATCAATCGAAGATAGGCCTATTGAACCGGATTCGATCAGGTATTAAAACAGGCTAGAAGTATGGATATAATACGTTTGCACGTTACTAAGGTATTGAATATTTAATACATTTACGTATTTGCATTGACTTAGATCGAATGATCGTACTTAAATTTAAAATGTGAAAGTTTGTATGTTTGTGCGTTTGGATATTTTGTTACTCAATCGCTCATTAATGGCCGCACGATATTCCCGTGGGATAATATTCATTCCTCTTCGACTAATCGAAGAAAAAATTAAGTCGATTAACAAATTAACGTGTTTTCTTGTGATTTTTTAATTAATTTCAAGCAGTTTCGGGTTCCTAAAATCATTAAAATAACATTTCGGCATTGGTATTTTTTTTAGTTTAATATTTAATACTTTTTAATAATGACAAAATATTTTTATTACTAAACCGATTTTTTAAGACAATATACTATTGGCCCCGATTCGAATCGCTTCAAAGATCCGTTGTATTAGAAAACAATCGCCATTGCTTGTACTAGGCATTACTAATCAGACGTTCATAAATTGGTCACTTAGCATCGTCATATCAGACGCTCTCTAGAGTTTAATGAAAACGTCTGTACATTCGCTGCAGCCATGATTAAGTGGTCGTTAAGGTGTCGTTAGACGAATACGGTAGCCGGCCAGTTTCGCCACGTCGCTTATATGGCTGACGGTGACCACGATTCGGGCCCGACAGGTATAAATCGCTTTAATCATTTCTTTGAAGCGATTAATGGTTTAATTTGTGGGGTTTAATGGCGCACCCAAATTGGTACCGGAGGGTACATAAACATCGAATTTTATTGGGTCCGGGGAAACGTGGGAAATTGGTTTGGTTATTTGAGTAGTTTAAATGAGCGCCGATTGAACTTTGTAGCTATGTTTGTACTATTTACGGTATCTCATTTTACCAGTTAAAGAACAAAAATTATCAGTAAAGTTTTTTCCACTTATCTTATTTATCATTATCTGAACAGTTTTTTTAAGTTTTTCTACGTATATTTCATATCTATTTACTTAATTTGAATATATTTTATGATTATCTGAAAAAAAAATTTCAGAAACAGGAATTATTATATTATTTACACGTAGGAAAGAAAACCATACCATTATATTATGTGTTCTACTATTTTTGTTATTTTATTGCCATCATTATATGCCTATCAAACAATGGGCACACAGCAAATACGAAATCGGAAATGACTATCGTATTCAAGTGTCCCGCCAAAATAAACATTTTAACTCTCTATTTCTATCAAGTCAAAAGTGCCTACAACCGACACCGTAAACTTGCCATCGAAAATACCATCGGAAGAAAGCCACGCCGGTACAAAGTCACGTACCTACTTACACCTTATTTATGGGCAACAATTACATCGGCCGAGCTGGCAAACGATGCCTCATCGTACAAATAAACATAACGTAAGTAAATTAACTGTTTAACAAGTACAACGTCGAAAAACGTTTTTCACATTTAAGGCGACGGGGTAATTACATAAAGCGCGGAGTCTGAGACGCGATCGTTTTAACAATGAAGTTGGTATTTGCTTTTACCGATGAGTATTCAGACAATGTATGGATTAAGTTTTGCTGTGACTGTTTACGGCAAGGACTCGAAAATTCCGTAATTCAATACATATATGTTTTTTGTAAATGACGAAAATATATTTCTACTAGATTTTACTGCTGTAGTAAATTTTTCGATGTTCTATTTCAAGATTCAAACTTCCAGCACAATCGCCTAATAGGTGTGAAAAAGTGTTAGACAGACATTCAAAAACACAATCGATAGGCCGGACAGATAAATGGAATAATCTTTTTACATATATATAATTTATAAAAGCTTTGGGAATTGTATAAGACTTATTTTTAACCCACTCCAAAATTGTATAATATTCTCAATGCGGAAACTGTTCTATTATGTTTTTCTTAGATTAAATAAATATTTCTCGACTGTTTTACAGAACCCTAAATAAATGGATGATTCATAAATACTTTTTTTCATAATTAAATGCCGTTCAAAAGGTCTCTTCACATGTCGATTAAATGGTCACAGTGGAATGTATAAATGTTCCAATCGTGCGCAGATTAATAAAGAAGTTAATGCATAGTTTTCGCGGTTGCACGTCCTGGTATCAAATGGGTTATTATGAAGTTTTCCTTATACGCAGGAGTGGCAGTTACTTCATCAGTCATCAAGTCAACTAGTTTGTATTAGGTTCTGATGTCAGATTAGAAAATAATTATAAATTATAATTTCAGAATTAAGTATAAAAAACGACTCCGAAAGAATTGATCTCGGATATTATTTTTATGTTTTAAAATGTTTTAAATACCTATATTTATACGCACTTAAGTGATTATTGATTAAATGAGTATATATACTCACTTAAGTGATCAGATCACCGACAAAAATTCAATATACACATACCAAAAATTCAAAATTCTCAAAATTAAAAAAATGCCAATCATCAACATTTATTCAAAATACAATTGATATTGGCAATTGCATTAGTAAAATTAAATCAAATGGCGTTATTATAAACATAGAATATCGATTGAAACAAAATCGATATATCAGTGCTTTACGACTGTGAGAATCGATGTCAAACATTGTTGAGCTTGTATCGTTTGCATCCCTACTCCTACATAGCTCGCGGGATATATGGATTGGTTGTTTGCCCTGGAAAAATATGTGATCAAGAAAATATTACTAATATTAAAAGATATGAAAATTCTGTAAAAAAAAATATTGCGTAATAGGCTATTGTATGTAATAAGACTTACTTGTATTCTGGCTTCGGTTAGTCCAATCTTCAAAGCGAGTTCTTCTCTGTGACAAAGGAAAAGGTAGTTTTAATGATTTATAAATGTATTATACCTTAAGAAGTAAAACTAATACGCTATCGTTGTGTTTTTATTTCTCATTGTTGGCAAAAGCATATAAATCAGACAGCCGATCACAACGTAAAATGAGTTCCACTTTTTAAACGGCATTTTGTTTTCGTATTGGGTTGGTCAATTAAAATTTAGTTTAACAATCAAATTGAAGATATTTTAATGTTCTAATATTTTATTAAAACTAGAACAATATTGTCTTTTTATAGTTTAGATTTTTATATATAGAGCAAAAGTGAAAAAGTGATGCTGTCGATCTTTTTAACGATACGATTACGTGCATCAATAAAATATTCCCATTACACAGGTCACGCATATATACCACTATGATTAACAAAGAAAATCTAACAAATTTCTGATTTCTCACCTTGTAAACACATCAGGGTAATGAGTCCTTCCAAAAGCCTTCTCCAGTTCATCTAGCTGGTAACTTGTGAAGGTGGTCCTGTATCTCCTCTGCTTCCTTCTCGGAATATCCTCGTCATCCATTCCACTGCCAGAACCAGGCCGGTCAGACTCCATAGGAGGAAGGTCTGGAGTGCTGGAGGAACCAGGTTCGGATACTCCCATTGTTATCGTGGTAAGGTTTTCTATAACAAACGAAATATTGGTTAGTATAGAGCAGTTTTTGCTAAAACTACATGAAGTCTCCATCACGACAATTAAATTAATAATGCTTCAGAAGACATTGGAATGTTATAATATAGACTTCCGTCTGCATTTTAATGAGGTTAATGATAAAATGTTATCTTACATAAGAAAAGACAAAAACATCTTGTTGGTAATGTAATTAATAACTTAGCGAATGTAACTCGAATTAATTTATGTGTATAATGAAATGTCTGTAAAATCAACAAAGGAAGGTTAGAATGTACTTTAAGCGTAATTACAAACCAACTCTAAAGAATTCCTAAGAACGTTTACCGGATCAAATCATTATCTAAAATATAGCCATACCACAACTAAAGTTAAAATTATTAAATTGAATTTTTACCCTTAAAGTACTTCAAACAATTTGTGAGTATTATCATGTGTGAAGATTACTCTATCAAGTAATGTATAGAAAGCGAACAAAAACATATTTCAATTTCAAAAGGCTCTTATCAGAGCGCTAATAACAATTTGTGCGAGCCCTTTCAACCGTTTCATTAATTGCTATAATTATTTCACATTAGATAGCAATTCTGATTAGGCTATTAACAATGTACTAGGCGAAATATACAATGCCGGTGGAACCGTGAAGATAAAGATAATTATAAAACAGCACATTTGGAACACAATAACACTGGGCCCAGCACGGAGCCTTGTGGCAATCATGCGTCAAGCGCAATTACATATCATATCGCATTTCCTCATCTAAATTGCAATATGCAAACATCCGCTTTCTTTCATCACAATTATTAGAGTTAATAAAGGAAGGTCAGCGGGCTATGCAATAAAATCATAGGAAACTAAATGGCTGTGTGGCGTTGTAATGGCGAATTATGATGGGAGATTGTGGCGATAGTACATTTGTCCATAGGTTAATGCGAATGAACTGAAATATGAAGTGAAATGAAACGTCGACGTATAATGGAATGAAATTAATAATTTACAGTAGGAAGTAGATTGCGTAAAATGAGTTTGTTGCGAGAATTCTCCGTACAATTTTTTTTTTACAATCGGTTTCAGTGTGCTGAGTGCGTGATGCAAATGATTCTATAAGTCAATACAAATATATAACTGCCAGTTTTTTTTAATAAAATACATTTGATTGATAACAACTAAATGCCTTGATAAAATATATTGAAAATATTTAAAAAATATATCGTCTGTATCTTTTCCTCAAACTTCAGGCGTATTTTGTCATTTATTAGGAACTAAAGAAGGAAAGTCCGCCACCATGCTGCGCGTACGCACTCGTGCGTACATCCGCCACAAATAACGTCGTTCAGTTGTATCCGACACTTAATTGCGTAAAACTGCATAAAACCTAAGAACACCGACTGAGACTTATGAAAAAAAGTTAAAATTTCAAACAAAAAGCATCACGTCGGTGTCTTAAGCGTTTAGCTATAAAGTTCAGTTCGTGTTCTATCAATGCATATCGCGGCTGACTTTTTGTTGCCATTTTTTATAGGGTAAGTGTCTGAAGAACGTATTTTCTGACACTTTTACTCGAGCCTACATTACGCCTTCATTATCATTTGTAATGGAATAATAAAAAAATCATTGCCTTGTGAATTTCTCAACGCACAACTAAAACTGTTATGCTTAGAATGCCGGAATTTCGAATATTCCGATACAAACATTAGCTACAAATTAGAAAGGATATTTAGTAATTTTTATACGAAAAAGACAAGGGTCCGTTAATAAAAAAATATATTTCTTGAACCATTGGGCGACCACATTACCCAATGTTATATTACGTCCTGCCTATTTTTCATGTATAGCATAATTTAGCTCTAGGAGATATATTTACGGCTACTAACAGGTAAATACATTATGATATACCTATAAATAAATAAATTCTTCAGACTGACACCAATTCCCGAGTCCCAAATTAAGCTCATGCTTGTGCCTTGGACTAGGTGAACGGATAGACATACTTAAATACGTTTATAAATATCCATGACTCGAATACAAATGTCCATGTTCATCAAACGAAACATTTTCCCCTAGCGGGATTCGAAACCGCGACCCTTGGTTTTGTGGCCAGGGTCTCTGACCACTCGACCAACGGGCCCGTCATAATACTTATATAATAAACACTAATAGATAAGGCCTACCTTATATAGAGAACCACAAGATTAATTGTACGTCTCGCGTAATACTTAGTTTTTTCCCTTTAATTACTGCATAGGTACACATTTACCTATGCATTTTCCTTAAAAGTTACAACCATTGCTAATCAAATGAGTAGATATTTTTAGCATTTATTTTTAACCACGTAAATTAGTTAAAGCGGATCAAAATAAAGTGTGAGACGCACGTCTGTACAAAGCGGAACTTAGACATAATTTAATTGATTATAACGATAGTGATGATTATCACAAAATTCCACTGAAATTCGTATACTTGTAATGTCTATGTCTATTAATATAAACCCAACGTATGTTTTGTCAACGTGGTTTAAGCCTATTGTTTACTAGGTATACTTTTCACGATTTCCCATCTAACCCAGCCCAGTTTTATTTTTGGCTGAATGCGGTCAAAGGGGCCTGCTGTGATGTTATGTAAGAGCATGTATGTATTATTCATATTATATTTAATAAACATCAACACAGGCCTCGATATCTCAAGACCCACACAAAGAGTTATGTATTAAATCATTAAACTGCAAGTCGTATTATTGTGCCCTACTATTATTGGGCTATATAAAGTATGAAATACCATTTGAAAGTGAAGTCCAGCCTATTAATTTATTAATTATCCAACAACCTTCCTCAATAGAAGTGTCGCAAGGAAAAAATGGTTAATTAGTTCGCAACAGAGCTCCAATTCAATGTTTAATTACATTTTGGAATCAATTAGTCGCCGGATTTGTTCTACAGCTGTGTTGCGCTTATTTTGTTTAGCAAATTGAACTCGTCATGGTCTAATAAGCACTTCGCGACGTCTGTAAGGAAATTAAAGACAGCCTTGATAAGACATACGGTATTCACTTTACTGGAGGATTTGTTAGAAGATAAAAGTGACAAGCAAGACAGCTCGATGGCGCATTCGGTATTGACTCTACCCCATGCGCCAAGAGTTGTGGGTTCGATCCCCACACAGGAAAAACATTCGTATTTTTGTCCTGGGGGGGGGGGGGGGTGTGTCTGGGTGTTAATATCCAATATTAAACTATAAATTTGTAATACTACTCTTGTTTCTGATATGCGTAACACAAGTGCTTAAGCTACTTACCTCGGAGTCAGATCAATGTATGTGATGTAGTGATATATATAAAAAGTACTGCAAAAGTTGACGACAATGGGAGGAAATGCGTGCGGTTTAAGTTTTTCGCCAAAATTAAAAAGGGGTCATCTGAATGGTCGATTGATCAAGGTAATTTATTTATTAGTTTATTTTTTAACATACAATAACATACAATGCATTTTTGGTCAGAACTGTAGTTTTTACCGGATTGAAAATTTTGCTTATTACTTAAGTAAAAATTAAGAGTCCAATAAATTACAATACAGAATATTGCAGAATATCGTCACCTTGTTTTTTTAATTAAAATATCGAGGCACGTTGGTAAAAAGGTTTATTTAAGTTATTTTTATTTTAATTTGACTATTAAAATGTAGTCGGTTGAAAAACAGCCAATGGTCTCAATAGACTTGTTATCTGCGGTTTAACAGGGCGTCCTTAAAACAACAAACTAAGGATGTTTTCAGATTTCTATTCACTATTAACTGTTAAAAACTGCTATTAATAATACAAGGCATAACGGGACACAAGAACCTGGTTCTTACAAATTATATAATTTATATCAAGAAACAAGTATTAACTCCAATTATACCAATTAATGGTCCAACCACAGTGTCTGTTAATTGCTAGAAAGTCATACAAACATGGTGAAGACGGCTGCGTATTCTGATTAAAGGAATCCGCATTTGGTATTGAAGTTTACATGATACTAATCAACAGTTCCTGAGAATTATCAACTGCTCAAATTAGCGAAGGTAATCCAACTGATAACTTCTTTAATAGTTCTTGGTAAGCTTTTCCCCCCTCTAGTTAGTATGGATATATTCTCTTCTATCGGTGTTTCCGACTATCAACTATCTTCCAACACTATATTTATTGTGAAAATAGTGATTCCGTGACGCCAAGAAAATATTACTTTATTAGTGACTAGATTTTGTGCTCCGCTTAGGTATTTGTGCTATCAAAGCTGTCAAATGTTAGACTTTCCGAGATTGAAGCAACAGTTTATGCCCTTTCTTAAGGTTCAAACTGGGTAACAAACATGGCTCAGATATCAAAACTTATAGATAAAATTACCTCTGCGTATACCACAAGCTTTTGGAGAAGAGATCATTATATAATTCAATTCGATAGATTTATTCAAAACAGTTATAGCTAGGGGTGTAACCGTATAGTAGGTAGTTAGAATTTATTAATCGTCTAATTTTGTCTAACTGTAAAATATGCTTCCAAAACCGTATTCTACCTTAATTAAGGCTAATGGACGGTAAATCCGAAATGTTAACATGACCCCACAAAATTTACAATAGGAAACATCATTTTTAACACCAGACGCAAAAATAAAGATATTGTTTATAAGTTTGACATGTCTGTGTGTTTGTCTGTGGCATTATAGCTCCAAAACGAATGGACCGATTACTACCCACTGAACAGTACTATTGAACCCCTAAACAGTCGAAATGGCGAGGATGATTAGCGGCGCGTGGGACAGATGCGCGCGCGCAGGTGGCGTCACGCTCCGCGGTGCGCCGCAGCCTGCGGGAGACTGCCCAATCACCGTGAAAATACCTAACGCTTTGTTTTAGATAACGCTTACATTGTTGACCGGCGGCACTTGGTCTTCTTCCAAGTCTAGGATACTTGAATATGTGTCAAATCCCGGGTTAGGCTAAAATTTGTGTTTTTGTATTTTAGTATTAAGATTACTCAGTAATAGCTCGAAGTCAGGATGAGAGATAACGGTTTAATCGATCCATGGCTCGGACATAACTGAAGGAAGAGAGAGTGCACGTGTGTTTGCGCACACACTTGTGTTATAGTATCTCCTGAGTCGCGGGCTAATTCTCGTTGATATTGGCCGCCGTGAGCGAAATCGATTAGGAGGATATTACAAATGTGTACTAAAATTGTTTTGATTAGGATTACAATGGTGGTAATATTTTGTGAATACAAGGTGAATAGTTTAATTAAGTACATAAAATAGCTGCGCTGCGCCATTTAAATTCTAACTGTAATTATTAGTCATTTAAGTCTCATTTTAAGTGAACTGTAATTCTATACGTTCTTATGAGAATAAATTCTTTAAACCTAAATTCTTGAAAACTTAAATATGCATCATATTTCTCGATGGACCCACTTATACAAACTCATAACAAATTTTAGTAGTTTAAAAATCAAAACATAACAAGCTCTTATTTTGTAGAAACTGTTTTAATAGAAGTCTCTAATACTTGAAATGTATATTATAGTCGTGCAATTTCATTACCTTTAGTAGAAAAATATTTTCCCTTGAACGAGTTTCATTTGAAAAAGGTTGTTATGGAATTCTATCATCCATACAATTGTTTGTCTAATAATTAATCATTCGTGGTCATATACAATTTAAAAATAATTCTCTCTCTGTCAGCCTACTTCGTTAGAGCAAAGGCGTGAAGATAGTTCAGTTGAGTTTTAAAAATAAATCAAGTAACTAATACTATACTAAAAACGCACTTAAAGTTTGACAACTTTTTACTTTTTTGCGTACCACTATTGCGTCTTATGGCATAAATATTTATTTTGTTTTATATTTTATTACACCGATGAATTTCGTGATAGTTCGTGACTTTTAAACGCTAGGCAGTAATTTTTTAAGTTTATTTTGCCGTTACAATACAACAAAGGCCAACATTTCATCACGATCTAAAGGAAAGAATAATTTAGATGTAGTGAAATTTAGCAAACAGATTCAATTAGAAAAAAAGCGACACGCTACTCCATTCCGCGTCAATAGATAAAAATTGTAAAAAGTCTAAATTAAATAAAGCAATCAAGAGTTGATTTTAACGCTCCACCGGCCAGCGAATATCGGAATATTATCGACCGATTGGCTCTGTCGACCGAGTAATCGATACATTGTCAGTCGATACTTTCTATGATCGAGTTAGCGGTATCGAGTTCGTTTGCCTCTGTTCAATAAGCCTTGACTTTTTGCCGCGAATTTTCGTCTAAACCATCAAAAGTTAATTACGTACGATGTAAATTGAAAATGGCCTGAGCGTTTTAACATTATTAATTATTCGATTACAAGACGACGCAACATGGAACGGTTACGATATAGTGTTTCAATTAATTCGCCGGTAATAAATATTCGCAGGGATCGTAATAATTTAATACATGTTCTATTGAATAGACGCGTAAAAAGTTGTTACGCCAAGCTATGTGCCGTGAAATAAGCAACTGCCATTTGCCTTCGTCCAATTTGGTAAAAACTATCAATATGGCAACTTTATGTACATGTGTGAATAATTGTTAAAAAATACTGTTTGACTTTTGAGAATAATTCCAATAAAAGATGTGATGTTTGCTGATGTTATTAATAGCCCTTGTATAATCGTTCCTATAAATGTTAATATTTATGACGGTTCAACCATATGGAGAACTTTTTATGTAACGATGCACACACATAACGTTGATTGAATGTAAAACTTACTTATTGAGCAGTTGCTAATTGTAAATTATTTTACTTAATATTTTATCAATGCTTTAACTAATTGTATAGGTAATAAATAAAAATAATAAAAGATTTGTAAATGACGAATGCGCCACGTTTTTACTAACACTTTTTTTTTATTCAATAGTTTCAGCATCATTTATACGATTTTTTTTTAGTTATACCTAACTTTATTTATTTTTTGTACGAAATTTATAGTGGTAGAATATTAAATAGTTTTTAAATGCTTTTTTTGTATATCAGATTTCATTTCCGCTTTTTCCTTCTGTTTGCTATATAAATTCAATTATTGATTTATACAATCTGCGTAACACAATTTCCACGAGGAAATGGAATTATTATTTTCCTTAATTTTCCGCTAGACTTGTCTATTGGTTAAAATCAGCCATTTTGTACCTATTTCTTTTGTAATAATGCTGAAAAAGTTAATTTTCTTCGCAACTTTGATAGTAATACAAATTTGCTTACATTTTTAATGTTGCACAAGTTATTGGTAAATACTGGAAAATAATAAATATTTAAGTAGAAAAGTAGATGATTGGGACAGAATCGTTTTTCGTAGTAATACTTTTCTCACAAGTCGGTTTATCTTCATTACTGTATTAAAATTCTGTGATATATTTAATATTTGGCAATGGAACTATGCCATAAATTATATTATTGGCTGCGATATTGTTAAACATTGATTTACTACTTCTTAAATATGCCTTCGAACCTTTATGAATCATCATCAGAATTTGATAAATTTTAAAGTCCTAGTCCGTAATACTTTAACCTATCAATTGGGATAAACAACAGATTGTATTAAATGACTTATCTATTAAGTTGTTTTTCCGTATTAATTGAAGAACCTTTTGAAATCAAAAAAATATGCCTTAATAATTCTGGGAAGGTATGTATCAAGATAAATATCAAAATATAACTATGATAAAGAATAATATTATAAAACCTTTTGCAAATGAAAAACGTAATTTTTACCTAAAAATAATATCTTAATTAATTACTTTATTTAATTGTAAATTTTAGAGAACAATGACATGAGCTCTCGGATCTTCTAACATGTTTGCTCTCAACCAAAAATATGGATCCAGTGATAGCCCCAGACGTCTTAAATATTATCAACCGATTTGCCAATAAAAATAGAAGACTTCAATTTGTTGTACAATGTGTGCAATAAAAACGTGTATTGTGCAACAAGTCTAATTTACTCGACATATTGTATTATTATTAGTGACCCCTCCAAAATTTCAAGCTGCGACCGCCACCAGCTCCACATCCACATCACACATCCACATCCACTCATTCCATTGACAATTAAAAAAGCTTTCTAATTTAAAACTGACTCACAATGTTAAACAGTCTAATGATGGATGTTTCAACGTCTGGGGGCGACTTAAAATATTATAATAGGATTAGTGGCGCGAGACGCCTGGCGCCTAATTTCGGATAACAGTTTTTTCCCTGGCCCATTAGACCTGACAAGGGAGATAATCCCACTGTTGCTACTTACAGTTACGGGTTTACGAACTTCTGAATTTTACGGCAACCATTTTGATAATTTTGTGACTTTTGTCTGTTAATATTTGGAAAATAAGACATATTATGCGAGAGTACATTATGTCTTAATTTGATAACTCGAGCGATTGATTTAATTAAATGGAAAAGAACATGATTGAATTAATATTTAGTATTTTTTTGTGATAGTTAAAAATAAAGATATGTCAAAACTTGCTTGTTTCTCTTTTTTTATGTGTTTGTATATAACGAAGGAAAAAAGGAAACCGTATTTACTTCGTTGTCCGTTCGTCTGTTGCTTTTATTAAAAACTAACAATGCAATTGTTCGCACTTGGTCACGCAAATAATTAAGTAATACAATTAAAGGCTGATGTTGAAAACACTTTCAATACTAATTTTTAAAGATGATCAGCGTTTTGCAGTTCTTTTATTTAAAAAAAAATATGGACAGATTCGTTTTGTACTTAACCGATCAGTGTCTAACCAATTCTCATGAAGTAATAATAATATTCAATAATATCGAATTTAGAAATAGGGATATCCTCCTAAGAACTGAATAATGTTATCTAACTTTTAATTAAAAACCTTTGATATTCATTAAACAAATTGACTTTGTAATCATTAATTATTTCTTTATTATTCGTTTTATAAAATACCTATTAAGGGTATTTTAAAAGCTCCTACGACACGCAATGCAATTTGTTTCTCTATAAAATGGAAGTATTAAAAACGCAAATAGTTCTATTTTTATAATACCTACTTGCATTAAAACGCTCATAAAAAATAATATACGTACAGTAATCCTTATTATAAATTCCCTATACATATTTGATTTAAAACAATTTTTTTCTAGATATTATAAAAAAAAAGTTTGTTTAAGAGAGCAACATGTCATTTGATAAATAGTACAAAAATACATCACTCGTAAAAGTCTTGTTTTGTTAAAGTTAATTTCTTCTTCGTGAACCGAATTTATAGTAAACTAATTCGCCATCAGTTTATCGTTACATTGGTTTGAAAAAATCATTGAATTGTTAAATAAAAATATAGTGTTTATGGTTAATTAATCGTATAAAATTCCTTAAACCGTGATAACTAACTAATCGTAGATTCTCCACTAAAATTATTTTCCGTATATTTAATAAATTTTTCTCCCTTAAATAAACGCAACTACCTAATTGTTAAAAAAAATATACCAAACGAATTTCTTGGTAAATATAAGTTACGTTCTAATCTACTTTGGTATTAACAAATAGTGTATTCAGAAGCACAATAGTGTATTTTTTACAATGTTTATTTAATTTAGCAGATACACATTCTACGCTCAAGAAAACCAACGAATTTCTTCTAACACGTCTTCCCAACTTAAACCTCAGGGGGTATCTCCGTTCCCGGCTAAACGCGTCCGAGAATTAGGGATTAAATGTTTTTGTCCATTAGGTAGTGGTCTTAAGTGTTAATGGTGTCTCGGATTATGCGGCTGAGCGTCGAGATAACAGTTGACTCACCTCAATGTCTGCCTAACCTCGACATTTCTCCTCTAAGCACACTCTTTAAGGTCCAAAATCACATGGCATATTTAGCTAATATCGAATTCAGGAGAAGCCAAACAGTAAAAAATTACACTAAAACTACATTTGACAATTGACTGTACAAAGCAGCTATTTTTATCAGTGTCCGATCGTCAGTTTGAAATTTAAAAGTGTCAATTCGGACACTGTGGCCGAGTCGTCAGCAAGTCGATATTATAACAATACTGTACCTATAGCTCGGCAGTACAGATATGGTAAGTAAGTATGCGTATTCATAAATTTATATATAATATTACGTAACCCCGGTCCAATTTGTTTAGACATTAAGAAACTCCCAAAAATGGAGAGTCTTGAGGACTCTCCATTTTTGAAAAAGTCTCTTGAAAAAGTATATGTAATGTATGTGTACTTAAATACTTTCCTAAACGTCCGTTTTCGACAGAATTAACGATCAGATGTGCTTCTATTGTATAAAAAGTCATTTAGCGAGGATACGACAGAGTGTATTAACGAGTACAAGTGCATTGTAATATCAAAATACATGCAAATTATGTATATTTTTCTTCGCAGAATGATGGATTTTATCAGACTTGTAACAAAAGGAACAAAAATTTTAGTATTCCGTGTACTGTATGGATCTAATTTATTATATGTAGATACTTGTGAAATATACCTAATGATGAATTCTACACAATTTTATTTAAAACTCTTAAGAACAAAATAATACAGTAAAAAGTCTTCATAACCAAAATTTGCGCGTTGACCCTCAGATAAAATATTTCCGACACGTTTGTGCCACATGATTAACGGGTTAAATTAATCATATGGCACAAGGATTTTTTTAAATAACTTCAAATAAATTTCCGATATAATTTATAGTACAGTACCTATTTCTATTTATTTATAATTTATATCACGTCGTTATTATTGCCTCAGCTTCATTGCTAATTTATAATTTTTATAAATAGCAATAGATACCTAATCAATTTATACGGCCGCATAATTACAGTCAAATGTTCCCAAAGTTCATCAAACGATTCCATAGATCTCCCATCTCATTCTCATTCCTCATTTCGTATCAGGAAGCCATCTATGCCCAAGATACATTCAGTATCATTACCTCCGTGACCTCAACAATCACAGCCATATAATGATCCAATTTCATCACCACATGGTAAACAAAAACAAAAACCTTCAATTTAATATCCGAACACAAAAAAACATCAAGATATAATTCGTATGGATGTAGATCAACTTTCCTATTGTAAACGCCGCTGGTAGCTCCGAGTAGCGTGTAATGAGAAACTAGAATGTTAATTAAGATCTAATTAACTCTAATACAATCAACAATGCTGCTTGCGTTCCGGAGGCATCCGCAAGTCATCGAGAGGGTTTTATCTCGGCCGGCTTATTAAGATCTCTGACCTTCGGGCGGAGACCTCCTCTGTAGCAAACTTTTTATGGCCCTGTGGGGACGAAGCAGCCCAATTTACACTGGTCATGTTAATCGAATTGAGATCGGACAACCCTTTAGTAAAAAATCGGTTAAAACTACTCTTTCCGAGGCATTGTGATGTGAGAACTCAATTTAGTGCACATTGTGCCAGTGACGTGAGATCAGTTGAAAGGGTAATAAAGATATCTGAAACATGGTGAGTAATTATATTAATGTTAGAAAAAAACGAGGAACGAGGAGAAAAACTAGTCGCACGAGCAACTTCCTAATATATTACTAAGCTGTTATGAAAAAATCCTTTGTGCTTTGTAATTAGATTTCATTCGAGTAATTAAGTTTGTAACTGTTAATTAATATTAAAATATGAACGATTTAAATCCCTGTACAGTATTGAAAAACAATTATTGGTCCAATAAAGAAGTAATACCAATATATAAAGAAGGTAATGCAATAGGAGTATAATCAATATGTGAGAATGAGGAGGACTATTGCAAATGGTGGGAATAGCTATTAAAGCGATTTTTTTGATTCGCCTCTATTTTATTGTAAGCGAATTATTAAGCAATATTATGTATTTCTGAGGTTCATAAATACAAGTTGACTAAACAGAGTATGTATGAAATTTATATTATAACAAGATAGTTCTTCCATTAACGGACGGATATTTTGTTCTGAACATAAGAAAAATACTTATGAACTATACAAAATACCTCTTAAAAATATTAATATCGAATTGGCACACAGCAAGAACGAGAAGATATTTCTCAAATTGGCCTCAAATATGGCTAATATAAAAAACTATTAGGTAATTAAGTTTGTATTACAACATTGACATTAGTATGTATCGCGGAAGTCACGGGACAAGCTAAGGCCCTTAAGGCTTGCATCGGGACATAATTCCAATACGTAGAGTTTGAACTAAATACATACATAACATCACGCCCATAATCCCCAAAGGGGTAGGCAGAGTCAAAGGGGCAGCAGGCCCCTTTAACCACATTCAATCAAATTGAGCTCAATGTGTGATGTAATACACATTTTAGCTGAGCTTATAATACAGGGTCATTTGTAAAACATTAACGACCTCGCAGGAGTAGATTTATAGAGAGACATTATAAACAACAACGTTTGTTCTACGACTTTTCCTAAATCGCCAAAAAATAAACGGCTTCCATACTAAATGACCAAACAGCTGATGTAGTTTGTATAGAAAAACGATTTTTTTCGTCCATTCTACACTAGAAATATTATTCATTATTGTTGTACCGGCCGGCGCCCGCGCATTGCGCCAGGCCGCCGGGTCGCAAAAACTTGTGCTAATGTTTTAATTAATACGTACTCTTACTTGCTGCGCCGTTACTGTTATTAATGTGTTAGCGCACATTCAATGTTGAAAAATTGCGAAGTGTATACAATATTTAATGTTTTTTTATGGTAGCAACAGATGCACAAACACTTAAGTCTAAACGTTGAGTTGATTTAGAATCTAGCTGAATTTTTTTACTACCTAAATATTCCTATGCTTATAAATATGCTTAGTAATAATTGAGAACATCCTCCTTTTTTTTGAAGTCGGTTAATAACAGTTGTCTGATGATAAAGTGTTGAAACATAAATATTAAAAAAAAACATACAATTTAAATTCGTTTTTTGGATTAGTTTAGTATAATTGTAGAATAAAAGATGATAATGATTGTCATTATTACCGACAACTTAAAATGATTCTGATCAAAATGTCCCTAAATTTCATTGACTGTATAGAGATTCAAATATGGCTTCCCGTTGTTTTACTTTGAGGCAAATATTCAATAGCTTCATTTTCATGTTTAAACCTAACACATTTATAATTCGAAAAACACCAGGATAGGCGGAGAGGTGTATCAAATTTAAATAATCATTCATTATTAAACGATAACGCACAGCTGTAAAAGATTTAGAAAACTATAAAAACTAAGAAAATAACATTCCATTGTAAAAACGTAATAAAATCGAGATCAATAACATAAAATACACTATTGTTGCGGCCCTTATAGTGTCTAACAACTTTTATAGAGCCTGAGATATGGAAATAACATTCAAAGCTGACCATAATATAAGCTATAAACAAAATTAACAACACAGGAACCCCCGCTGATTTCAATTTTGAGCCTGACATCGGCCTTAATTCAATAAAGCAATAAAATTCACCTAATTATGCAAATGCCTTTGAAATATCAGCCATTATGCCTTTTTTGACTCTAAAAAATATGATGGGAGCCGTCAAATAAGGTTGTTGTGCGTTTTGATTAATGACAGACTGCCATTTTGCTATCAAAATAATGTCATTATTCCAATAATTAATTGTTTAGTGTAATTAGTGAGCCGAATGGGGTTTTGGTTTGCTTATAAAAACATTTCGTGGGCGCTGAGCGTTATTAAGTTGTAGCTAATTAGTTTTTGTGTTTTTTGTAGGCTGAATTTATTTAATGCAATAAGTTTTATGAATGTTAATGACGGAGGTGTTTAATCAACAAGTTGTTTAGAAGCATTGTAAGAAAGTTTAAAATAGTTCATCGTTAAATTCATTAAAAACTTTTTTGTAAACCTACTTGAATTTCATATGTATACGTACAAAATATATTAAATAGATGTCCCGCTATTAATATAAATAATTATATACTGAGAGAAAGGATTTAAGGACAATCTTAATCTAAGAACTGATTTAATTAATTATGAAATGCAAGTTAACCCCAAAATTATCGACAGACTTTGCAAAAAAATGTGATTATAAGAAATTTATAAATAATATATTAATTATAGTTATATTAAATAAATCATTACTATTTTTATGTACAATAATTACACAACGTAGATACACTTGAGTAACATTTTGGGTAATATTTTCTTTAATTAGTATTGTGTTATTTTTTAAACAAATTTATAAGTTTATATTTGTAAAATACCACTGTTGGTTCTGATATCTGTTATACAAGTGCTTAAGTTACTTTAATCGGAATCAGATCAATGTATGTGATGTAGTCGGATATTAATATTTTTAAATTTTCATAAAAAATTTACTTGTCTAATAGGTACTTAACTTTTTCTACAGATATTCTTAAAATTCAAATAAAAAAAAACTAAACGAGCCGTTATCATTTTTGTTCAACCAAATTTACGGTACTGTAAATTATTACAGCCAGTAATAATAAAAGCAAATTTTATCAAGCCAGTTATATCAGTAATATCAATTAATACAATAAATACTCCTTTCCTTTAAATGTGACTATTTTATGTATGTATGTATTTTAAATGCCTTCCTTCACATATAAATTTGTGTTTGGTATGAAAAAAAAATTCAATATGGTATTACTAATATTTATATTTTTAAATCACTTCACAGATATACTTCACTATATCTTACATATTTATAAAAATACTATTATTAATTATGTAGGAGCAAAACAATTCTGACAGTAATTAAACTATAATAATAACAATATTTTTCATAAAATTATTTATGTACTTGAGGAGCATTTGGAAATGTACACGCTTATTAATATATACTAATCGTTCCCAAAAGTTAATTTAACAAGCATAAAATTAAACTATTTGTATAAAGGTTCACTTAGAATATTTTTCCGACTGTTTTAATTTCCTAACCCAATAAAACTGCACTAAACCAATGTAAAATTTCACTTCACATTAATTTATACTTTAATTGACGAATTTAATTGCAACCATAAAATCTACAGAAGCATTTAATTGAAAAACACTTACCTTACACAATTATCAGCAAACTAGTTCCTTTAAAAGTCCTTGTCAAGCACGTGATGTAGATATAACGGGCACGAATGAATTGCCGTCAATAAACGCCACAATTTACATGATACCCCGTGACGTGTCGAACGACAACAAAGCAATAAACTGTGACACACCGACGCCTTCAATCGACTGGTTGAGAATAAACCCGGCTCCACGGTCACCTACGCACGACTCGAAAAAGCATAACAAAAAAGTAGCGGTTCTAAGCCACTCCCCTGCGGTACGCCCAACCAATGACGGCAGCGCGCGCGGCGACCGTCGTGAAGGTGGGCCGAATCAGTTGATACGAGTCCCTACTTCGATACCACTAATTGACTTTATCAACAAACCGACTTTACTGGGCGAAGTCACGATATATGCGTTTGTCTGCTGTGTCAAAAGCCTAACCGAAGCTCACTAGCAATGTAATTAACTATGCTGCGGAGTAATAGCTGATTTGGAACTTTGGGGTTGTTCTGACGTCAAATGATTACTGTCTTTAACATTATTCATTATTGCTAATTTAGTATTATCAAGAAACAGAGCTAATTATAAAATCGAGTTACGTGTCTATTAGGCATTAAAGGCAATTATACATTATAAAAATTAAATTTAACGACATTTAATTACAAAATACTGTACTCGTTATTACTTCGGTAATTTTTATTTTATAGCCCACTAAGAATAATTGAATAGCAGGAAAGTTGTAAAAAGTTTAATGTCGTATGTCACTATCAAAGAGATACCTCATATGGTTTAATTTACCTATATGGTTTGCAATAATAAATTCCCTTCTCTCTATCCAACATTGGAAGCCATATTAGGTATCCAATTAGAAGCTATGAAATCTTTATATAGGGCTAGCGAATGGCGTTTATTTGTAAATGTCGGTGCCTTTGCTCTAATTGCGCCTACAACTATAAAATCCCGACAGGGATGCTGCCATCCGCAACATAGTCTTGCTATGGCCCTCGTGAATTAAACCGATACCTCGGTAATAATACTTATTTTATCGTTTAGGGCGCGTGCAGATTATTGGTCCAAATGAAGCAATCGTAGTGCGGTATAAGAATTTTAATGTGTGCGTTGCATTAATGTTGCGAGTGCTAGAAGTTTCAATTAATAACCAATCAGGATTGGGGAGGTATTTTTTATTATCATTTATATCCATATATATTGCAGCAGTGTTGTATTAGTTTACGGTAAAAAATGCATAATTTTTTTTATTTCATCTTTTATCTAACCCGGTTTATAATACATAATAATCCCGTATTATCTTAATAATTTGGTAGTTGTTTGATCCCACTTAAATAAGACTAGTTACTTATTGATAAATTTTAGTTACAAAATAAACTAAATTAATTAACTTAGGACAAACCGTAAGTTATTAGACGGAATTACAATTAACAACATAATACATATTTATGACATAGATAAATAAATACAATACAGGCGTGTCATATACCTTTTACATTTTTTCATGTGACGAAAAGTATCGTTATTAAGTAGGCGAAAGAAAAAGGTTTTTGATGCTATTTTTTTTTTAAATTATAAAACAATAACAAAACTATCTTCTCGCCATTTCCCTAGCGGGGTAGACAGACAGAATTGAACGCCATACGGCACTGGCCATACACACATCACTTGTTGCCTTTGAATTTTAATATGAACCATTACAGAAAAAAATAACTAACTATTCTTATTGGGAATAACAAATGATTTGATGATAGATTAAGATGGCTGATAGTTATTTGACTATAATTTGTTATATATTCGAATTGAATTTTATTTAATATCATATAGTTAAACTTAACTTAATTGTGAGACATAATTAAAACGCTAGACTACCTAAATATTTACGAACCTAAACTTCAATAACCGAAAGGTCATACCTAAACAAAAACTTCCTTCATTGTTAGCTATCTATAACAGCTAGATATATTTAATAAAAAATCTCATTAAATCATTATATAGATTATCAACTAGATTACTTTGAAACTTAATAACGACTCTCAATAATGCGTGATCATGGTTACGGTATTAATCTTGTTTGAAATTAAATTATCTTTAGCATCGCTGTGATCGATTTTTATTATTTTTATTTTTAAGAACAGCTCTCCTACGTTTCTGAACTATTTGATGTTGACAATATTCTTTGTTCTTTCGTAGTTTAGAATGATTTTCCGTATCGGTTTGGGTCGTATAAAAGGATGTGCCAACTGTGTCCAGTGCGACACATCATGTAAAATACGACTAATAGTCTAATTGATTGTTGGGTTTTTCATAAACTCAGTAGGATGAGACGTCATAGGACGAATACGGAATAACTCAACTAGCCCTCCAACTCAACTCATTTTATTTGATTTAAAAGTGATCAAAGGAGTTTGGTGCGCTTTGAAGCACCTTGGAACTCCTCTTTGTGAGATAGCAATATGTATATCTATTTGTATGAATGAAGTTGTCCTGTATACCCGATACAGTAGAATTTCCCATAAAATTTGAATAATCTTGAAATCCGCCAGAAATCAGTTAAACCGATTTTTCTCGATAGCGCATTCGGTAGTGACCCTGCACTATGCGCCAAGAGTTGTGGGTTCGACGGGTGGGATGGGTTTGTATTTGTTTTGTGACTGGGTGTTAATATCTAATAGTTTAAGTATATATTTGTAATACCACTGTTGATTCTGATATCCGTAACACAAGTGCTAAAGCTATTTTCCTCGGAATCAGATTAATGTATGTGACGTAGTCGAATGTTTTTAACCAATGAGTAAAATTTTCAACCTTAACACTATTTTCATATAATAGAAAAGATACATTTATTTTAATGCCCATGGTAAATCATTCAAATTCTAATGGCGACTTGTGTAACGAACCGCCGTATCAGCTGTCCACCATCTGCACTAATCGTTGATGAAATAAACGCAATTATCGACCGACGTCCCGCCTCACAATTCGGATAGCAATGATAAAATCTCATTTACCAGGCATTACCAAGACGTCCTGAATAAAGTCGCCGTAATAACAGTCGCCATCATGTTCGCAATTAGTCCCCAAGGCGGCGACGTAATTAAAACTATTAAAATGACATTTGGCGCAGAGTGGAGAGGTACGTCGCGTGCGTCGCGTATGTAATAATACGAAATCGTTTTACGGATTGTTATTTTAACACGACATTTTAATGCGATTTCGACGTTGGAAAAGTTTTCAGAACACAATTAGAAAGTTGGTTTTGTAATCATTCCGTTGTTATAGTTTGTGCCTTGGACTAAGTTGGTGTTTGTTTTCGCTATCTGATTGCTGCGAAAAGGAAGCGCTGTCGTAATGATTATTTATATATATTATACCTAGAAATTGGTATAACCTAGTACTTAGAATTATAAAACTAATAAGTGTGTATGTTATATCAGCAAACTTTGAAGTTAGCGCGAATTGCTGAATATTGAAATTTTAAAGTGCCAAATGATATTACTCATTTTCCTTTGCATTGAAATTTCGTAACGAAATTGTGGTGATGGAAAGGTTTTCAATTGTGTTGCATATTTAGATCCATGAAATACTTAATATAATGAGATTTCACTCATATCTCTCGGTAAAAATAGGACTTTCAACTATTATAAGCATAATATTAAAATAGTACCATTTTCTTTAATTTTAATGTTTCCAAAAATAAATGAAGCACATGGATTTACAAATGTTGCAGACTCTACATGATTGTAAACATTTACATAAAACATACATAAATAACATCACGCCCAAATTCCTCGAAGGGATAAGCAGAGTCAAAGGGGCAGCAGGCCCCTTCAACTACATTCAGCCAAAAATAAAACTGGACTGGGTTAGATGGAAAGTTGTGAAAAAGTAGTGACAAGTGGCTAGTTTGTTGCCTACACAATCACATAACCAAAACCCCATATACCATTAGTCGCCTGTTACGTCATGCTAGGCAAGAAACACAGTTGGCACATTATTTCAAGTCCCAGAATAACATGGGACAAACTTTTAAACTCTCATAAAAAGTATTTAACCAATAGTACAGTTTAAATTTTATGTTAATACGTCTTAGCTTGGATACTAATAATCCTAATATTATACTAAATATGTACTTATGCTTTCCCAGAGTCACATCCCTTATGGCAGATAAACCTATAGGCACATAATCTATTTTAATTCTTATCAAATAAGTCCCGCTTATCTACTTATCTGTGATTCATATTTCCGTGGTAAGATTGTAGTGTTTTTGCGATTGTGTACAAGTAACTAACTAAACTTCACGCCACTTCCCTAGCAGGGTGGGCAGAGAGAAACGAACGCCATATGGCACGATCTTTACACACCTCGCTTGTTTCTTCAACATTCATGATTCTTTTCATACAGGCTCTACGTTATGGTTCTGTTAACACACGACCAATTTTGTCGTGGTTGGTGATCCTTTAAATTCGATTGTGTATAAAAAATGTATATATGTTATAGATAAACGACTACATATTTTATTATTTAGTACGTCGTGTCTTAAAATGTTCTATTACCTTGTGAAATTGATATGAATAATGTTTGTTATACATTAAATTAACTATTAGATTTGAAAAATGCCGAAAAATACCAAGAAACTAATATTAAAACGAAACAAAAAGTAAAATAATGAATATGCATTAAACCGTGTTTATATGACTGACTCGATGGCGTATTAGGTAGTGACCCTGCCCCATGCGCCAAGAGTTGTGTGTTTGTTCTGTGTCTAGGTGTTAATATTGAATATTTAAGTATATATTTGTAATACCACTGTTGATTCTGATATCCATAACACAAGTGCTTAAGCTACTTACCTCGGAGTCAGTTAAATGTATGTGATGTAGTCTGATATTTATTTATATTAAGACTTTATATTGAAATCGGTTTATATAAAATTTTGTATTTCATCGCTAGATATACGTGTTATTTCATAATGTAATTTAATTCCAAATACATAGGTACTTTAATTGTTTGACGGGCTAGATACGTATATGCTACTTTACTTTTAATTTTAAAAGTTTTGATAACCAGTAGCCAATTTTAATGCATAATTATCTGCGATAATTGATTACCTACAGAAGATTCGAGCACAAAACTTAAAATTAAGCACATTTCCATTATAATAAGAGTATTCAAAAAACAAACCTAATTATTTAACTAGCTAATTAACTTTAATTTCGTTGATTAGAACATTTGTACCTAATTGAAAAGTAATTAATACTTATCAGCAGTGAACAGTCATTGCGCACTATTTAAGTCTATAACATGATTCTTCAAGTTGTGTCTAAGTTATAATTAGACAGCCCGTATAGTACCGGATTTCCGGTACACGTTTTTAATTTATATAAGCAATTTCTCTTTGGATTGTAAAAAATAGATTTTATAGAACGATTTAGATAATGCAGTGGGTGAGTGTATGAGCGAAGATCGAAAGATTTCCGCTCCTTGTACGATGGCCAGGTTAATTCTATCAGAGTCCATTGAAATAGCTAAATGATGAAAACGCTACAGGAGAAATCCATCAAATTGTGATAGAATTTTACTTCCCCCATGGGAATAGGCGTGACATTATGTATGTATGTATGTATGTATGTATGTATGTATATATGTATATATGTATGTATGTATGTATGTATGTATGTATGTATGTATGGTCTATTAGTAGCATGCGCCGCCTAAAGACCCTGAGGTACAAGGGTTCAAGAAAATGTGGTTAAGTGTCAGTGTTTCTATTGAAATTGTGCTTCGAAAGCACGTTAAGCCGTTGGTCCTGCGCCTGACCTCTCCTAAGTGATGTCGGGCTGCCATCCCAATGGACTATGAAATTAAAGAAACAAAGAGTGCACTGTGCAGTATAATATCTCTAGTCAGTTTATAACAATATACCCTGACACTATGGAACGGCTTTCCTATGAAAGTCGTTCCATAGTGTCGTTCCATAGTGTTAATACTAACACTTCGTTGTTAAGTCCCATGTTGGTCTGGGACTTACAAGAATGTAAATAAATTAATATCCGACGACATCACTTACATTGATCTGACTCCGTGGTAAGTAGTTTAAGCACTTGTGTTACGGATATCAGAATCAACAGTGGTATAACAAATATATACTTAAATATTGGATATTAACACCCAGACACAGAACAAACACAAGTATTCATTACACGAATGTTTGTCCTGGGTGGGGATCAAACCCACAACTCTTGGCGGATGGGGGAGGGTCACTACCTAATACGCCATCGAGCCAGTTAGAATGTACCAACTTTGTTCCTTGCCTGTCGTAAAAGGCGATTAATGGTGTGTAAATCACATACCCAACACCCAGTTGGGTATGTGATTGTGTAGGCGACGAGCTAGCCACTTGTCTCTACTTTTTCACAATTTTTTGCTTAACATAACCCAATCCTATTTTTGGGTGTCATTCGAGTTGATAGATACATTTTAAAATACAGCAATTACTTTCCTTTAATTACATTTAGAATTCAAGACCAATTTTAACGAGTTGAATATAATTGAGATTACAAACGGCAGTGACTTGAATGTTTACAGAGGATTTTATTTTATTAAATCACCAAGACGCAAATTACTTTGTGCCTGGAGTTTTTTGTTGCAAACACATTTATTCGAATTATAAACGATTTATAATGAATCACAATAACCATAATGATGTTAGATAAATGTACTTGCTTTGTACACAGGTAGTGATTGCAAATAACGTGAGGATAGTCAGCTTCAAAAACCGTATTCTTATACCAAACTTATTATCTGGTCTTTATACTTCTTCTAACCTAGTCTTAAAAAACAGATTCGCGATTTTTCGACAATTAGTACATAAATTTATTAATAATTGGTTCCGCTTTAAGCGATTCGTTATAATATTTTTATATGCAAAATATGCTGTAAATATGTCACATTACTAACTAACTAACTAAACTTCACGCCACTTCCCTAGAGGGGTAGGCAGAGAGAACCGAACGCCATATGGCACGAGTCTTACACACCTCACTCGTCTCTTCAACATTCATGATCCTTTTCATACGAGCTTTTACGGTTTTTATGACTCCTCACACCACCTTCTGTTAATACATGACCAATCTGGTCGTGGTAGGTGGGCCTGGGCTTTCCGCCGCTTCTACATCCTTCCACTTTTGCATTGTATATCTGTTGAGTCAATCTTTCATCATTCATTCTTTCCTCATGTCCGAACCACCGGAGCATGCCTCTTCTTACCTTGACTCCGACGCTGTCTTTCAGACCGACTCTCTTTCTTACATCATCATTTCGAACGCAGTCACATTAATTTAGTAATTAGTTAAAAAGCAGTTCCTATTCAATATTTTATGTGTAAATTTTTTACGGCTAACCCGTGAATTTATCAGATCACCAGATTTTTGTTATTTATATAAACCGTAATATATTAAAACCAATACGACAACAAAGTTACCACAAGCTATTTCTTTAATGAAAGCTTTATTGTTAACTAAACCTAGAAAATGTCAAACCAATTATCTACTAATTTCAAACAGTCTTCCATCACTCCTTGACAATCCTCATCACAATCTTTTCGAGCGCGACTGTAAACTGATTACGAAACAAGGAGCGTTTCCTCCCACGCGCTGCAATTACAAAAACTACACAAATTACACATGTAATAATACATGAATAATAAACAAGCGTTAGATAACTCATCGCCCTTGCGCGGTCTTTTTAAATCACACGGTTAACAGCGTAATGCGGTGGCTACACCAAGATATTATTAAGTCGATAATGCATGTTTAAAAAACGAACGACATATTTTTTTTTTTTTCAAATCCAGCTAACATCCTTGTTAGGTTTTTTTAAACATTTTTATATAGTGACATATTATATGTATATTATGACTCCTGCATCTCCGGACAAGTCAGTCTCAAGGCAGTCTTAGGAGCAGGACGCTCTTTTAAACACTCTTAGCCCCAACACTGCAATTGATTTGGGCAAAATGTAGAATTGTGAAAAATTTTTAACAGGTGGCTAGCTCATCACCTGAGCAATCATTAAGCCAATAATCAAAACTCTATTAGTCGTCTTTTATGTCTCATGCTAGTCAAAGAACATAGGTAGTACCTACATTCCTTTTAAATCACCAACTTAGGATAGAGATAAGCATCAATATTTTCACAAAAAAATTGTTCGGTATGATCTAACAATATTTCCGTAGGTACTTTGTAATCCATTCAATCACTATGTTAAAATTAATATAGCCGTATAGAAATGCCAATAAGACAATTTAATTCAGTTTTACAACAAAAATCAGTGGGGCGCGGGATTTCCCAAACTTTAGTAGGTTATTTCAAGATCTTCAAAGGTCAGACATGTCAATAGTTAAAGACGATACAGTTGTATGACAGTGCTGTATCCACGAATCTACAAATGATTCAGAAAGGAAAATAAATGGAAATTATGCAATAACGTAAACGTATCCAGGAATGTTTGAATGCAAAAAGTCAGGCCTACGTCCGGGTGTAGTAATGACCATATTTATCGATCTTAGTAAACTATAAAATCTAGAGCTTCTAAAATTACATTTATCTAAATTTTGCATTCTTTAAAAAAGTTAATTGGGCCATTCATGATACCTAAATCCGGATTTTAGTCGGTAGCTAGGTCGTTAAGTGGCAAAATATAAATCCGAACTAGACTCTTTAACATCGGCTATGTGTAATAACAAATAATACAATAGTATCTACATAATATTTTACGGGTGTTTTATATATATTAATAAATTGTATATAAAGAACAACCCTTTTTTAAACCCAGTCTAAAAAATCACGAACAATTTTAAAATGCATGATACTGACACTAATTTAAATTACTCGACTATTATTTAGACCGAGTTTAAAGCAGGCACTTAATAAAGCTGCCTTTGTAAACATAAAATACAACACCATCATATTAACATTATCATATTATGTAAAACAACCGCTCACAGGCAGTCTAGTTTCGCCATCCTATTATGTATAAAGAACTGCAAGAAATCGCAGGCATTATAATGAAATGTGTGCTATTCAAACCACATAATATCAAGCACTGATTCATGGCAAACAACAGCCACAATAACAATTTGGCCAGGCCTAATGCGGCTGACTCAAATTGGCCCATATTTAATTTTGGGAAAATGTAAAAATAAACGTTTTTATTTGTGTAAATAACACAATAAAACTGCCGGCGTTATTACGGCGACACGAATTTGTGCGCGCACCGACATTACGCAGATAGCATCTCTGTCGTCGTAATTGTTATTTTACTGTCGTTAGTGCCCGGACTATGTTGCCAGCGGAGAACTTCAAATAATGCTGTATTTAGAAAAATCATACTAATTAAAGTTAATGTGAGTAAATTATAGAGAATAATCTTAAAGGTTTATAGTAATTACATCAAAGACATGTATGTAATAGGGTATTTTCCTCAAAAAATATTTTTAGTCCGTAAGTTTAGCAAGATAAAAGGTAGCCTATTTATTTTGTACTCTGCTATGGGTTATGCAAGACAGGTAGCCATTGCTTTGTAATAACTAGTCTAGCTTATTCCAGGATCATGCCATTTCTTGCCGGTTCTTCTCGGTAGAAGCTACTTTCCGAATCCGGTGGTAAATTTTTATTTTCATTTGTATGTACTGACGATTTATAAGTGCTTATTTGAGCCTACGTAAATAAATAAATAAAGATCAAAGATGATTCAGCAGACTAATAATGAAGTAAAAATAGGTATATTTGAACATAAACACAATGATCCGTAATAAATGTAAAAAAGAAGGTATATTTTATTATAATTAGAATATCATAGATAGAAAATAATTACAATTGATATAATAAAGAAAATCATTGTACTGGATAGCAACGCTTAAATTTCCTTCTTAATATTGCAATGAAGGAGTGAATACTAAAGAAAAAATCACATTGTAATATAATCTCACAACAAGACAATCTAAAAATGTATAAAACAATAACAAACCCTCCACCTGGCAACACCGAGCGGATCGTGTAAATTCAGTTATGAGGGTTATACGATTTTTTCAAATTCAATATTCGACTTTTTTTTTTGTTGCGGCCACCGGAAACGGACGCGTTAGGGAAAAAATTACGCGCATCCGTTGCGCTTTCGTGCAATAAAAGTAATAATGTAAGAGCAATTAGTATGGAGCTCCACAAAGGGGCCGCCGGCCGATACTATTATTAATCTGTGGTCAGATAACTAACTATACGAGGTACTATTACCTCGATTGGAGCAGATAGGTCACAAGTTTGGTAACGAGCGAGTGTTTCTTTTTTTTAATTTATCTGTGAGCACGATCGTTGAGGCAAATTATTATTAACTGATTGGCAAATTTAAAGTACCTATACTTAAGTAATCAAGTTATATTCTGTAGCTACATTTTGAGATGAAAATCGAGTAGTTAGACGGTACAAATTTTTAAATAAATAAACAAAAATATGATCAAATTTAACCCGTTTCTGTGTTTTGTTGATATTTTTGGCTCAATATAAAATTTTAGGCAGACATTATTGCGGGCAGCAGCAAATCTTAAAATTAAAGATAAGTTGAGAATTATTTTGTTCTGTGATGTGTGAAATAATACATGTTGAAACAAGCATTTTTTCTCTTTCTTCATCCGGGTGTTTAAAAAAAGCGACAGTGTGTGGAATTACAGGTGGTGAAATGATAATTTTTTCTCTCCCTTCATCGTCAAGGTTTAAAAAAAACCGTCTCCAAAGTGTCGATAGGACCGTTCCGAACGGCTCTGCGGTCATCGGAATCAATCACCGTGTCATCTTCGTGACTGATGTCACCCGCCGCCGCGGATGTGACCGGCTCAGTCTTCACGGTTTCCGTTTTTTTTTCCGTCGTAGGGACTTAATTTAAAATAAATTGCTTAGGACATTCACTCCGTTTCTTGTCGGGTGACTTTACTGACTTTTGGAGTTCGGTGAGCGGTGGTTTGAAAGTAAATATGGTTTGGGGTCTTGGATTGTGGTCTAGATAATAAATACAACTAATATTTGACTAGCCCATTGGTCGAGTAGTCAGACAGAATCCCTAGCCACGAAACCGAGGGTCGCCGGTTCAAATCCCGCTAGGGGCAAATGTTTCGTGTGATGAACTTGGACATTTGTACTCGACATGGATGTATATAAACGTATTTAAGTATATCTATGCGTTCGCGTTAGTATCCATAGCATAAGCACAAGCTTAGTTTGGGACTAGGAAATTGGTGTGTCAGTCTGGAGAATTTATTTTATTTATAATAAATATGGCTCAAGAGTAAACGGTTAGTCTGATGGTAAGCAGTCACCGAAGGGATATCGTAAGTGCGTTGCTGAATGTACGTTGTAATGTACAGGCGGAGAGAGGTACCTTCGAAATTATTTTTTGATGAAATCCATGTCATCGTCCTCGGAGACAAATTCAAAACACACGTTACTTTGGTTTTGAAGTTTCTTCTTACCCAAAACATAATGAGAGCCACAAACGACATGTACTTTGCTACAAGACTCTTTTGTTTTAGACAGCCATTTTTTTATTAATCAAATACGGAACCTTATACGGCTAGGCTACTTCCAACTGTGCCGTTTTTTCCAATCGAAATGTAGGCACCCATTGATTCGATTCCGATTCTTTGTTCGGGAAACAAAAAGCAAGCATAAGTAGCTAATTGGCGGTCAGTGACTTTCAATCAGAGGTCGGAGGAAACGCGACTTGGCACGTTCGATTATATTGACGCTTAGATCAATCAAAACTGGAGGCTAGCTAAACAGTTTCTTACTGATAAATATGATCCTAGTGGTTGTCATGACCCTCTCTATTGAGGTATGTGGCAACTCGGCATATTTTAATCCACTGACGCTTAGGTAAAATAAAACTGAATACAGGTAAAGTGGATTATTTCATTTATTTCTGACAAACAGGATCTTAGTTGTTAGTTGTTTTTTCTTGTGCGCTAAGTATACAACATGGTGACTGGATCTGTGTAATTGTATTGATCCATAAGTCAAAATTAGGAAAGTTCCTTATTCTAATTTTCTATCGAGGTGTGTGTGCTACCTGTAGATAGAAATGTTGACTTACAATACGGTAAACATATTTTAGAGGTCGTTTTTGGGTCCCTCATTGCCACAGTCAAACGCTTTCAATACACACCGGCCAGTGCAGTACGTGAAATATAAGAGGTATCTGGTTAATAATGATCTAAGACGACAAAGTAACGCCCGAAGTAAAGTAGGACTCAATGATGGATTGTAAAACTAATTAATCGCACAACAATAGGAGTGTTTAGCGGATATTAGCAGAGACAAATTGACGGTAGGTACGCGCCGACAAACTGTTTATGGCGAATTTGGGAATTAGGTTGGCCAATAAAATAAACTTAAACTTGATTCAAATAAATACTAAAGGTATATTTAAAGATTATGAGATTTTATGTTCACACTACCCATTCACCTCTTCGCATGGAAGAAGTTTAGGGGTAATTTTACATGATCGGTGAAGTGAATAAGTAATATGTGAAGTTCACGGCTTGGCTTAAATTTAAAAAAAAATATTTTTTTGAGCTATTACTGAGTATTTGGTAGTGTGGCAAATAAATAATTATAAATAAATAAATCTTATCTTAATCTTAATATATATAAATTACGCGTCACGTTGTTTGTCCGCGATGGACTGCGTAACTACTTAACCGATTTTAATGAAATTTGCACACCGTGTGCAGTTTGGTCCAACTTGAAAGATAGGATAGTTTACATCTCAATTTATTTAACCTAATTATGTGTCATTGACTGTTAGGCGGAACGAAGTTCGCCGGGCAGCTAGTAAATTATAAATTCTTGGGACCCACCAATTTCCTAGTTCCACACTAAGCATGTATGCTTGTGCTATGGATACTGGATGAACGGATAGACATACTTAAATATGTTCTATAAACATCCATGACTCGAGAACAAATGTCCATGTTCATCACACGAAACATTTGCCCCTAGCGGGATTCGAACCAGCGAATAGCTTTCGGGGCCAGGGTCTCTGACCACTCGACCAACGGGTCTGTCAAAATCATAGGAAGGTTTAGCTCAGATAATGGAGGGACGTGTAGCGAGTCTGTCTGTTTAAAAATAAGCACGTACCTCTGGACATTTTTAAATTATCTACTTAGCTAGCTTAGCAGTGAGGAAAACTGAACATTCGAATAACTATGTTTGGGTGAATGTGAACTTTAACTTGTTTGATAGACCTATGTCTAAAGGTTATAAAATACCTTAACCATTGTCCTAGCGGACCTCAACTAGAAACATAACATTAAACAGATGTTAAGATTAATAATTTACACCACCATACAGTTCTGAAACATTCAAGGTTCTATGTCGGCTCTTCCTCGTGTTTTCCTTTTCGATTTTTGATCATTCGAGACCAATCGATTCGCCGGCAGCGTGGCACAGTTTGTTTAGCCGAGACTCGAACCTGACCAAAAAGACGACTCGTGAATTGAATCCCTGATCCCCGCCACCCCACTGCATCCTTGAAACGATCAAAAAGTTGCAGCTGGTTGTCCATTGCACTGTCAATGTTAAGAGTTGTTCTAGTTGCTGGAAGTCAGCCGGTAATGTAAGTGTTGCGATGCGATTGAAACAGTTCGTCTTAGTTGATTGACTTTAGTGGTAGGTGAGCTGAAAAACTCTATCATCACGAGCGGGTCCCGGTCGAAAATGGCCGTGTTAATGATGTTTGTTTGTCGATTTTCTCTGTTTTGGACGGTAGGTAACTCGATTTGCTTTTTGTTCGCGACTCACAAAGGGTTACACTAAATTTTGTTAGCCCGAGTCGTGCCTGGGAGCGTCGTGACGGCGTTTTGGAGGATACACGACGGGCCATGAGTAATCAATTATTCGCCATTAGAACAAATATTGAGTCTCGGTTTCGTCTCGCGGTGGACGCGTCGCGTTTTTTCTCGCTCCCACAAATCAGACCGCACAGTGTGGCTTATTTATTTATCGTATGGTTCGGTTGGTAAATTAAATTCCTTATCTGGTTTTTACGCGTTACGCGGAGTCACTTGTCGGCATCTTGTCTTCTGTCCGACGAAAAGGTTTTTCATTTCAACTTGAAAAACCTTTTCGTCGGACAGAAGACAAGACGCCGACAAGCCTGTTAGCCCATTAGGCTACACGTTGTATATGAGAGAAATAGGTTCTAGCCTTTTAAGAACTTAAAAATTAAATTATTTTGCTCAAAACTAAGCGAATATGTGCTTTCCGTGGATACTCGACATTATACTTATGTACGTTTATCAACAGCCACGGGTGAATTACAAATATTCGCTGGCTTGTGGTTCAAGTCTCTACCCATGAGACCAAATATCCAGTGTGTTCTTTATTAGAAATATATAGAATACACGTTTTAAATTTAAATAAAACAGCCATTACAGAATACAAGTATTTTTTTAAATCAGGTCAATGTATGAAAAAAAAAAGTTCAGTCGAATTAAGAACCTCCTCCTTTTTTTTGAAGTCGGTTAATGATGAGTATATGAAATATATTTTATTTTATGGAACTTCAGAAGACACTCAAGTATCTACAAAATTGAAATTACAGTCGACCTTACGTTCCGTTAAAATGCCTCCATAATTATATATAACTAAATTTGATAGATACATCGCAAGTTTCTCTTGAAATCACCCGAAGAATATTCGTTTATCTACATGTGAAGAGAATACGCGAAATTGGTAATAAGCAGTATTGGCATCGAAGCACAGATTGAGCGATAAAAGTTTATGCCGTACGCATGCATTAATCGCCCACGATCCATTTACGACATAGTAAAACAAGCTATAAAGTATAACTTCGTTTAGAACGTACTCAACACTTGTAATTTGTAACAATGTTGCAGAAGACTATAGTAAAAGAGGTCTCTATCTGCACCGTTGATTTGAGAAGAGCTGTGTAAACTGCTCTTAACGTTCGGGTGCAAATTAAAATAGCTCTCGTGATCACGATACTGTATTATAACTGCATCGTTTCGTCTATTAATTAAAAGATATGTTAATTTATTAGTTCCAGATGCTTTTTAGTAAATGGTAACTAAAGATAATACTGTAGATATTTTGACCAGTTTTTAAAATAAATCTTATTCATTTCTCATAAATTCCACTTAGGATAAAATAATTTTCTTTTTGTTACAGATTGAAAGCGCCGCGCTGTAGGATCTAAAGCAAATTGAATTATTTACTATTCATCAATAAGTTTATGACAGTCTATACAGGTAAAATTGTAAGTAGGGAAACTGATGATTTTTTGTGAAGATAGACTATTTTCCTTGACGTTTACTGGTGATACAGCTGAGTATGTTGCTCAAGTGACTTCTTACCGCAGGTTACATGTAATTGACAAAATGCTTTAGACGATTACAGCTCCTCTGCTTTCTTCAAGCGATATTATATTGAATAAACTTTTTTTAGTAAGTAGATTTCGTATTTTTCGTTATATGTGCGTATCTACAGGTAACCATTAGATTTTTTTAAATCCTAAGTGTATCAGATTTACGACCATACCTCAGTGATAAATCAAGTCGGAAAGTTACGAAGGTAATATGAGAGTCAAGATAATCATTGTTGAGGTTAGCTGTATAACTAGGATCATGGTCAAAACGCGCCCCAAATTATACGAGATATTTGTATCGAGCTCTCTGTGATAGAGCTAGAAAGATCAAGATAATCTGTTGCAAACACAACGCTGTGAAATAATTTTTTTAAGAATATATAATATCCCATGCCCATGTGAAATATTGACGCGTCTACAAACTAGCCAAACTGCATTAGAATGCAGGCGCGTCTTCAAAAATTGCGCCAGTCAACTGGCGCAGTCGATAGGATGCCGCAGAGTGGCCGAGCGACGTATTTATATACCCGGGGGAACGCAACGCCGCCGCGATGTAAAGACGTGCAGCGCCATCTAGTAGCAAGTTGAGACGCCATCTAGTAGCTGTATTGAGGTATCAGGTTCCATATGATCGCGGAATGCGTAGGCGACAAGTGCTTAAGCGATTTACTTTGTACTTAGATCAATGCAAACTGATTAATTAATGTTTGTTGTTTAAAAGAAAAAACATTTTATCTATCTATCTAATCGAGATTTTATTGATACCTCATGGTTTCCAGACAGGCTGCTCTTCCATTTTCAGAAATAGGTCCGGTAAGGTCTAAAGCCAATTATTTACACGATAAGTTACTTATAATTTTATGTAAGTCTTCTACTGTCTCGTTCACCTAACTCACACAAAAATTCAAAATGCGTTGGCACATAATGCGCAATGAGATTTCACAATGCGCATGAAGCGCATACCTTGTAACCCTTTAGAATCAGCGCTGTGAGCTGCGCCTGAGTCACTTAGTTGACGCAAACATTTTTGCTGTGTGTAGGTAATATTGACGCTTCCACAAACTAGCCGAACTGCATTATAGTGCAGACGTGTCTCAAAAATTACGCATGTCGCCAATCTGCAGGCGCAGTCGGTATGACGCCGCGGAGTGGCCAAGGTACGTTTTTATCTAACCGCGGGAACGCAACGCAATCTGGTTGCAAGTCAAGACTGTATAGAGGTTGCAAGTTTCATATGACCGCTAAATGCGTACGGAACAAGTATTTAAGCGACTTACTATGTACTGAAATCAATGTAAACCAATGAAAAGCGGCAGAGCCGGCCCCAGTGTCGCGCGTACTGGCTTCACGGCTGGAAGGACCAGCATTAGCATGGGTTAAAACGACATTACTGCGCCACGCTCACTTGCCTCTGAAACAATATTACCGGCTGTTGGAACGAACCAGTGCCGCCTCATGGCTAGAAGACAGGGTTCCGTATTTTATTATAGCGGAAGCCCTATATTTCGTCCGTAGATAAAATGTATATTGAATTTTAAGATTATAGAGGAGTGTTTTAGGATTTATTCCTATAAACTGGATATCGAGTACAAAGTATTTTTAAAGGCCGTTCAACAACACAGAACTAAATTTATTTGTTATGAAAGTCAATGCGGGATTACATTTACTGCAACAAACTAAATAATTTGATAAATACAGATAGCGCGCAATTTGAATGCAGTCGGGGCCTGAGACCTGACATACCTGAGCTCTGCATTCAACTCGCGCGCTATCTGTAGACATGTAAAAGCCACATTTCCTTTCAACTCGAAGTCACCGATTCAATCTCAATCCTACCGCTTCAAGAATTGCGGACGTGAAGGTACTAAGGCGTTCGCGCCACAAGATAGTCGAGATTATAGCTCCAATAATATATAAACAGGTGACTTCAATAGAACATGCAGAAACGCCATACATTACTGCATCGCGCTGACAAAGTTATTCTCGACACTTATTATTTAAACAATAGACCGAGACGGTTAGTTGGACCTAGGTCCCAGAGCAAGCAACACCTAGCTTGGCGGAAATACTTTGATTTTTAGTGGGAGCGCAGCTCGCACAATACGTATGTATGTTAAATTTATAGATCCAGCTTATAAATCAGACTTTTTTTTGAGACTATGACTTTAATACATGACTGTTGGAACCAGGTACTGTTCATGTGTTACCTATAAAAGGGTTTCCTCAACTATTTCACTGCGGACCCCCAATAAAGTAAACGTAAACGTCTGTTGGCACAACTGAGCGAGCGGTAATGAGCCCCTTATCTGACTAATTAAAAGTCGATTTGCGCGGCTTTCTCGCGCTAATCCCGCGCATGCGCGAGGCGACACTAACAGTGCTCATGATTAATGCGTGTGCGTCACATACGGACATTCCGCCAATCTATATGTAAATAAATACACCTGCAATATCCAAAAGGGGTAAGCAGAGTTCAAGGACCAATAAGCTCTCTATACTATACTACAGCGTCCCGCGGTTTCACCCGCATCGTTCCCGGTCCTGTAAGAATATAGGAATAAAATATAGCCTATGTTACTTCCGGATAATGTAGCTTTCTAATGGTGAAAGAATTTTTGAAATCGGTACAGTAGTGTGAGATGGAAGGAACTCCGCTGATATAGAGAGAAGAGTGAATGCAGGGAATAGGGTGAATGGAGCGTTAGAAAAACTTCTAGGCAGCAAAGTCTTAAACCAGAAGGCCCAGCTCGCTATACACAGTGCGGTGCTGATTCTTACGCTAACATATGGAAGCGAGAGTTGGGTATGTCAGAAAGAGCATGAAAGTAGAATAAACGCGGTCGAGATGCGTGCGCCGCGTAAAATCTGCGGTGTATCGCTCATAGACTGCGTTCGGAATGATGATGTAAGAAAGAGAGTCGGTCTGAAAGAGTCAGCGTCGGAGTCAAGGTAAGAAGAGGCATGCTCCGGTGGTTCGGACATGTGGAAAGAATGGATGACGAAAGATTGACTAAACAGATATACAATGCGAAAATGGAAGGATGTAGGAGCCGTGGAAGGCCCAGGCTCACCTACCACGACCAGATTGGTTGTGTATTAAAAGAAGGTGATGTTAGGAGTCATAAAAACCGTAGAGCTTGTATGAAAGGGATTATGAATGTTGAAGAGGCGAGTGAGGTGTGTAAGGATCGCGCCATATGGCGTTCGGTTCTCTCTGCCTACCCCGCTAGGGAAGTGGCGTGAAGTTTAGTTAGTTAGTTGGTACAGTAGTTTTTGAGTTTATTCATTACAAACATACACACATACAAAAAAACAAAAATACAAATCTTTCCTCTTTATAATATTAGTATAGACTAGTATAGTTAAAGATTAATAAGGTAAAAATTATATCGAGTACACAGATATACACATATCTAGAATAATTATACCAAATTGTTATGTTAAATAATCTTTACATAGTATAAAACAAAGTTGCCGCTTCTGTCTGTTCCCTTAGGTCTCTTGAACTACGCAAGGGATGTTGATGCGGTTTATACTTATATATAATTTCATATTGTTTTATGCTCAATGTGCGAAGCTGGGGCGGTTCGCTAATTATCTATTATAATATGCGTGATAAATGGCAACCATTAAAACTTTAGCGTAACATACACCCATACAAATAAACATAGAAACTTACAAAACAAATAAGATTAGTACTTTCATAAAAAAAAACCATTGCCAGCCTGTTTTTTTTACTTTCATACATACATACATACTTACTTATACATAGTTCATGCCTAATCGGTCAAAAATATTTATTTATTTATTTCTAGCAAACTTTACAGCATTACAACATTCATATTATAATAAAATAAAAGTTAAATGCTTACATAGCCAATTAAAAAGTTTGTCACATAAAAAATAAATTTAAAATTTTAAATATGAGCTGGATTAGATGGACAATTGTGCAAAAGTAGTAACAAGTGGCTAGCTCGTCGCCTACACAATCACATACCCAAACCGATATACCATTAGTCGCATTTTACGACATGCACGCTTTGTGGAATCATGGTGCATCATGCCAAAAAGCTCTGCATAAAAAAACATTGTTACTTGATATCTAGTTGATAAAAACCGTCCCTTTGATTCTGCCTACCCCTTCAGGGATTATGGGCGTGATGTTATGTATGTATGTATGTAAAAATACATTTGTATTATCTCTATATAATACTGCAGAATTTGCAGACATGCATGATATGGTATTTTAATTAAGTTTTCATTAATTAATCAATTAAACAAGTTAGGTATACTTATACTTAACGCATTTCAAATTGCAATGTAATTATAGATAAGAGGACTTAATGATATGTCTTACCTAAAATAGGCAGATAAAAACTAAATTACGTACATACATACATGTCGTAAAAGGCAACTAATGGTTTACGGGCTTTTGGGTATGTGATTGAGTAGGCGACGAGCCAGCCACTTGTCACTCCTTTTTCACAGCTTTCCATCCAACCCAGGCCACTGTCCCATGTTGGTCTGGGACTTTAAAAGAATATGCCAACTATGGTTCTTACCTAGCATGTCGTAAAAGGCGACTAATGGTATATCGGGTTTTGGGTGTGTGATTGTGTGGGCGACAGGTTAGCTGCGTGTCACAGCTTTTTCACAATTTTCCATCTATCCCAGCCCGACTTTGTTTTTGGCTGAATGTGGTTGAAGGGGCATGCTGCCCCTTTGACTCTGCCTACCCCTTCGGAGAATATGGGCGTGATGTTATGTATGTACATACATAACATCACGTCGGCAAAACCCGAAGGAGTGGGGAGAGTCCAAGGCGGAATAAGCTCCTCAGACATCGAGTCAGAAATAAATTGACATACGTATGTATATACATATACAGAACATCACGCCCACAATCCCCGAAGGGGTAGGCAGAGTCAAAAAGGCAGCAGGTCCCATTGACCACATTCAGCATGGGCTGGGTTAGATGGAAAATGAAAAAGTAATGACTAGTGGCTATTAGCTCGTCGCGTACACAATCATACACCAAAAACCCGATATACTTACCATTAATCGCCTAATACGACATGTTAGACAAGGAACACAGTTGGCAAATTATTTTTAAGTCCCAGTCCAACATGGGATATTTTAAAGTTGTGTATATTTAAAACATTTGGCATTAAAAAGTTTATTTTATACTTACAGGATATGGCATTAGAATATTGAAAACTTTTGCATTAAAGAAAATAAAAAAATTAAAAATTAATAGTTATATTTTTTAAATAAACAGTGCCAGCAAGGCAGCAGCAGCAATTATTAATTAGCATACGTTGTTACGTACATCTGCAATTAACATATTTTTATGTGCTTATCTTATTCGCTAAAAAACTTAATGTGTAATGTTCACAACGTCGTTGTGACTCAATCCAATGTTAATAAACATAAGCGATGAAACTACTCGTGTTTAAATTCTACCTTCTACATCAGCGTTTCTCAAAGGGGGGTGCGCGAACCCCTAGGGGTTCCCCATTCGATCATAGGGATATACTTAAAAAGGGATACGTGGAGCCATAAGTTTGAGAAACCCTTTTCTACATTATTTATAGGCATTACCGTTCTAAATTGCAAACAAGGCCTTATATTACTGTGTCAAGAAAAATACAGCACTTGATACTGAAATGCCACGATTGACTGGATATGTAATCAATAACTTATTTGCCTAGTTTCTCTACCTAAGAGCTTTACAGGTGACATAAAATTTGATGTATTGACCAGCCTTGTTTAATCTATAAATAAGGGCCAAGCCTGGACTACGAAAGGGACGTAATATGTTTGAAAGTGGATATGGTATTATGAGAGCAGTTACAGAACTGACACGAGACCACAGAATCGCCTATTAAAATAAATATTAGACTACATCACATACATCGATCTGACTCCGTGGTAAGTAGCTTAAGCACTTGTGATACGGATATCAGAATCAACAGTGGTATTACAAATATATACTTAAATATTAGATATTAACACCCAGACTCAGAACAAACACAAGTATTCATCATACGAACGTTTGCCCTGGGTGAGGATTGAACCCAACTCTTGGCGCATGTGGTAGGGTCATTAACGAAAGCGGTCACCATCATAAGTCACTTTTCTTTTATTCCTTCTTACTATTATTTCCTAAATTCTATGTATTATTATTGTCTATAGCTACAAGTGTCATTAAGACTAATAATATTATAAATCAATATTGAACAACGATAGATTAAATTTAAGCATCATTGCATTCTAACGAGGACATCAGAATAGAGGCAAAATATAGTCATAAAAAGTTATTGTTCCATTGAGAACATTTTGAACCCGTTCAAAAGCCACACGTCGTTTGTGCATTTGTGTGTAACACCTAGCGTACAACAAACACAATTTTAATTCGCCCCAAGTACGAAACAAGAATCAATAAAATGTAACGGCTAATTCAAAGATTACGGCTCATTACCTGCACTTTGGTACCAAGCAAATGATACGTTCGCCAGTCCCACGGACTGGTAATCTCGCCAACACATTACGGGACGATTTTCACGGCTAGCTATAATTTAATATGATCCAAAGAAATAGGTGCATTCGGAACGGTCCCGGGCGCGCCATCACAGGCAATTTTCAACCTTCAATGAAAAACTTCGCGTTCGAAATTCAAAATTGTTAGTAACCAGTAACTTTTATAGCCACGGAACAAAACTCAAATTCGAAAATTCGAACGACTTCGAATCAGAAGAATAACCCTTGCGGCGCTGCGGAAAAGGTTTTACGGTTGGACGAGAGCAAATGATCGTGATTTCGATAATCGGATGGTATGTTATCGATCACGACGTTAAAGTTTCGATTCGTTTTGATTGTGGATCAATGCTTGTTTTGATTTCCAATTCGCGCTTGCGCCGTTTGGGCGTTAAATAGCCGCACGTACCCGCTCTCATTACGCATGTTCGCAATTTTCGATTTCAATTTGGAATTGCATCGTGCAGTTATCGCAGCTTGCGTTGTTATGTGATGATAACTAGTGCACAATATTTTACATATATTTTAGTATCTGACAGATTCATGATGAAATGGGGTGAATTATTGTTATAAATGAACTTTATACTGCTCACTATAAACATGCTCTACATTAGCACTAATATCTTAACTTAATCCACTTATGTCTAACTCAATATTTAGTATTAGGGAAAAATAAAGGAAATAATGGCTTAGAAAGATACAGGATCACAATTTTATTACAGCTTTAATATCGATTTGTTTTTAATGGTTTTCATTTTTCAACAATTACCCCGCTACAATCGTCCCACAAAAACAGCCCTGCCCGAGTCCCACTGACTACTAAAGCAATTTAACATAAATTTAGGCCCCAATTACATCGAGTCAAACACAAATTTACCGAAATGAGATAAACATATCGGATAGTCGCGCATGATTATTAGTTATTACAATAGCATAATATGTATAGGATGCAAAGTAACCAACTCTGACGTCGGATATATTCAAATCGATTGTATCCTCTGTGGCGTGTACACAAACAGTATATAATCGTATAACGATATTTTTCCGGACGGCAAATGGAAATGATTATTGTAAAGGTCGGTCCCATCGGCCTTACGACGATAACAGGTTAAGTAAATGACATAAAATGGCCACTAAAGGCAATAAAAAGTAATTCCGGACGGGATCTCTTATTACTTTCCGAAAATTCAATTTCATTTCCACTTGGGTTCGCTTTTTTAAACTTTGTCCCTGTTATTGCTTTGACGATTGCGGCGGCCATTTTTGTTATTAACAGCTAATCAAGTTTCTTGTTCGAGGGTTTTTGAAAATATATATTTTTTTAATGTTTATGTATGGTGTTAACACTTTGGAGGATTGCATTCGAATATTTACGGTTTGGTTAAACTTAAATATTTATTTTGTGGAAACCAGTTCTAGCTACGGAAGATAGTTTTAGGTATACTGAAAAGAGCATATTGATCCTAATGAGGGTTTTTTGAATTAAAACATTCAAAAGATGGCGTAACTGTGACTTGCGGTCTTGTCACCCTCCTCATTGGTTAGTTGTCAGACCAAACTGTCATGCTGTCAACAAGGAGCCAATAGTGACAGTGATAAGACCACAAGACTCCCTCATGCCTTCTGGCGATTTTTGTATTTTTGAAAACCCTCATTGTGTTTTAATTCTAATCGGAGTTCACTTGAATCATGATAGCAAATACGGATTTTGTTTAATACATTGAAATAATTGCCATCTACCTTTTACAGCCTTCAGATAAGGGAACTAGATAAATTGGATTATGGTAACACATCTAAAGTCTTTGAAAATCCAGGTTTCTCTCTATAATATCCTAATTAAGAATAACATATATTCTTGTTTCAAAACATATGTGTTAATTGGTCGTATATTTTTGTTAATCAATAGGTATATCATGCAGTGATCACATGTGACAAGAAAGGCCGACTGAAAAAAATCGTCGAAATTATATTTAAAAAAAAAACGTAAGTTGAATGCCTCTGATAATTACTAATCAAGGTTAAACGATCCAAATTGCCATACACACCTCGTAGGTAAATATTATTGCCGATGTGAATTTGGTATAGGTTTTGTTTTAGCAATACTAGTAGCTGCAGAGAGTTTTATCTGCTGAAGGCGATCGTCTCTTATATGTTAGAGATGGCAGACAGACAGTCGACAGCGACGTTAAACTCGCTTGTATGAGTAATCGTCTTTTTTACGTTAGAGACGCCAGATGGGCTACCATGTCGTCTGAACCACGGGCATCTGCAACATCATAGGAAGTGTATTACGCGTCGCCAGTTTTATGGAAGTTGGTTCTTCGGCTGATGCTGCTATTTAACGCCGATTTTCTGTGATCGGATTATACTTCCAGTCAATCTAGCTCAGCGTATGTAGTCACCGATAAATGGCGGCTTAGCGGCTCTTCCACATTAGTCTAGAGACAGGCCTTCGGCTCAAAAGCAAATCTGTGATGAGATACTTAACGCTTTTACTTAAAGTAAGTCTGCATCATTTCACACAGTTGTGAAATACAAATGATTAATTTAGTGATTTAAACTGTGACATAGAGAATCTTGACGTGAAAGAAATTAATTGCTATCCACATAATTAAACATACGTAGACTGTGCCTCAAGTAAATTATTGTTACGCCTCATTGAATTTGCTGATAAAATTTTGTAATTATACAAATTAATTAATGCTAATACATATATAATAATGCCGAAACTTTAACTAGGCAACATTCCTCTTTTTGGCACTCATGGACGCAGTTTTTATTTTTCATAATTTTTGATACGAAAGAAGGATCCTCCTTCTTGAATGAAATGTATATAAGATA
Organism: Glyphodes perspectalis; assembly: GCA_951394215.1. Lineage (NCBI taxonomy): Eukaryota > Metazoa > Arthropoda > Insecta > Lepidoptera > Crambidae > Glyphodes > Glyphodes perspectalis. The sequence continues at coordinate 4,682,376 of OX596202.1, forward strand.
TATTTTACATACGAGCGGTGGTAGCTCAATGGTAAAGACACGCGCCTCTTAACCGAGGAGTGCGGGTTCAAACCCGGGCACGTACCTCTGGATTTTTCAAGTCTATGTACGTATTTATACCACTAGCTCGACGGTGAAGGGAAACATCGTGATGAAACCTGCAAATTCAAACAACTTTGGATTTGTAACCATGAGCTAAAAATTGTCTGGTTCCCCTATCTTAGGGTTACGAAGGTCAGATCGGCAGTCGCTTCAATGTAATTACCAGACTCGCTAAATCCTAGATCATGGCCTAAGCGGACCCCGACTAAACACGGGACATAACGCTAGGAAGATGATGATGATATACTTTGCATACAAATTTAAGTAGGTACAATTTAAAATCAATTGGAATACAATCTATATAAAATGGTCACTTTTATTTGAGCTGAAATAAACAAATAGCGATTTGTTTATTTTAGTTCTCCTATCTTGCTACTAGATACTTGTGCTACACTCCTTAGTGACGTCGCTAAAATAATTGTAGTCTTCCCCTCCTCGCAATATCAAACGTGGAAGATTTAATCCTCCACATTTGATTACTCCACGTATGGTTCCCTGTTCTACATATAACATGCACATAACTAACCAAAGTTTTTATTAAGCCTCAAAAAAGATCAAAAGGATGAGATTTAATAGTGCTCATTGATTGAAACCACACAAAGGCTTAGCCGGCTGCGCGGGCGCAACAATAATGACGGGTTCCTACGTGACATCCGCCATATTCGGAGTTCAGCCGACTTAACGCGCGAGTTAAAGGATATTCGAGGAATATCCGCATTGCAGATGAAGATGTATAATTTGCTAGTTTTTTATTCCAATTGTATTGATTCATTGGTTTTTTCTTTCTTCCGTTGGAGTTCTGTTCCGGGAGTCCTTGGTATGTAGACAGTACTTTAATTTACCAGACTATTTTTTTTTCAAATTTCTCAAAACAATTTTCAAAATTCAATCTTCATCTTTGCCCCACTATTATTAGTCACCTTTTTCGACAAGCTAAACCGGTGGCTCATTATTTTTGAGTGCCAGAATCAAAATCATACATTGCACCATTATAATTAAAGTTTAATTTAAGTAAAATAAGCTAGAAAAACATAAGCCATTGTGTAATTTGCATAAAGATTTAACTTATAATAATTCTAAAGTTGAGATAATTATGTCATTGAGCTTGGTTACTTGCACTGAAATGTTATGTTACAGTCTTTACGTTTTTGCCGACTAAAATGAGTAACAGTTATTATTCACTAACATACAATATATTTACCTTAAATCCAATAACCAATGAGAATAAATTGCAATTACAGCGTTGCGTGAGACAGTTTAATCACAGTCCAGCCCAGGTTTTTGACTCTATAATTGATACTAAATACTGCCATTTACTTTCCCATGTCTCGTGTCTTGATAAAATTTGCTATTTCAAGCAAAATGTCACTAATATTTGCTATTTTAAATTGTCGGTCGCCACGAATTTAAAATAAAGGCCACTCAATGGTCGAGTAAATGATGCTAAATAGTTTATATATAAACTATCTTCATTTTTAGAAAACAAGTTTTAAAACTTGATATCTAAAAATGAATAAATACATAGTTATTTTTCATTATTTATTAATGTGTTGGTACATAGGTATTATTATTAGTGGATGGAGAGAAAGAGGAAGGCCAAATAAGATATGGATGGATTATGTGTGGGAGTGGATAGCTTGATGACGGCTGACCGGGACGTATGGAAGAGGAAGACATGCTGCGCCGACCCCAAATGAACTGGGAGAAGGGCAAGAGGATGATGACGATGATGATGACATCGGTATTATTATTGAAAGTAATGCGGAAATAAACCAGTGGTTCATTTCCGCATTACTTTCAATAATCACTTTCCGAAAGGTTATTTTTTAATTCTAGACATGTGTCTTGAAATATCGAAGTCCAAGTTTGTACTTATAACAAACAGGTGACGTAAAACAGCGGGAAATTGTTTAGTTATGATGTTATCTATTCTTTATATGTAGAAGCTTGTATCTATATAAATAAAACAAAGTCGTGTTTGTTACACCACTTATAAGTCGAGAACGGCTGAACCGATTTACGTTGTTTTTGATTTGTTGGATTTGTCTTCGTCCAGAATAACTATTAAAAACATTGAAAAATTGACGACAAAACAAAATAAAAGCAAAAGTATTTTCTCATATAAAACGGTGGGATTCGTATCTGCCAATGTTAAATGTCAATCGACAAATCAATGTCAATTTTCATTTACTGGGCGATACGAAGTTCGCCGGGACAGCTAGTATGGTATATAAAGGGCTAGTTACAGCTTCATTCTCACAGGGTCACAGATAATGCACGGGGCGATAATTCGTCGCCTAATGGCGTTCGGATGAAAAAATCAATTTGTTATGAGGCCGTTTTGGAACGGGTCGGGTAATTCGGTTCAAAGTGAGCGTGCTTCCTGCTGCCACGGGTTGTTTATTTAGCTTTGTGTGCGCGTGAGCAATTCACACCTAACAGTCCCCCCCTCCCATCGTAGGCCGCTTCATTGTGTGACCAAACTCCGTGTCCGCTCAGGGCTGGCAAACGGTGATGAGTTGATTATTTGAAGGTTAAGTTAAATTTTAATAGTTTTTTTTTATATATATATAAAAATTAAAACCTATGTATTGAAACTCAATTACAAAAAAAAAATATTTTTTATATAGGCCTTCCTTTTGAAAATCGGTTGTGGATCTGGGACTCAAAAGGATTTCTTGGCCTGGAATGCAGTAAAAAGCGTCTGATGGTGGACGAGTCAACTAGTTAGGTACAACTTTTCCACAATTTTTCATTTTATGGACATTTGTACTCGAGTCATGGATGTTTATAAACGTATTTAAGTATGTCTATCCGTTCACCTAGTATCCAAAGCACAAGCTTAAGCTTAGTTTGGAACTATGGAATTGGTGTGTCAGTCTGAAGAATTTATTTTTATTTATTTTATTTACTCAAATACAAATGAACAAATGATATTAACGCGAGCGAGGACGTATGTGAATCTATTAGAATATACACGAGATATTATGATTAATATAGTTAATGAATTGCTAAGATAACGGCTTGTCACCCCGTCCTTTGACAGGTCGCGGCACCGCGCATGTTCGAGAACATGCGCGGTGCCGCGAACGATTTTTCCGCGAACTAAGCGCGCGCTCACCGACTTGTACCGGCCATTCCGTTCGCAATAATGTATAAACTAGAAGAAGAAATTAGGGCTCATGGGCGTATGTAGTTTTGGTTCATAGAAATATAAATTTTCTTCAGAGTCAAATGAAACAGAGGTTTGCTAATCAGGTTTTAGGGGGCCTCCGAGCTTAGGGGAACTGGTCCGCCAGTCCCCTGGGTAGCTACGCCACCGGTAGTGATATAATTACAATAATAGTCATCACTAACGTACTTATGATGAAGGTCCCGGGTCGGGCCAAACATTTGTGGCTGGGTATTTCAATATCCAAATTACTCAGTAATAGCCCGGAGTCAGGACATTGGCGGTTTAATCACCCCCGTGCCTCGGAAAGCACGTTAAGCCGTTGATCCTGCGCCTGACCTCTCTCCGGTCATGTCGAATTGCCGTCTCACCGGACTATGAGAGTAAAGGAATAGAGAGTGCACCTGTGTTAGCGCACACACTTGTGCACTATAATATCTCCTGCGCAGATGGCTAATCCTCGTTGAGATTGGCTGTCGTAACCGATATCGGTTAGGAGGACATTATTATTATGATGAAGTATCACTTCGTGCCAGTCGCAACCCTAGCAAGGAGCGTCACAGGTCGCGTTGTGTTGTTTTTCCGAGTGGCACAATGCGCCCGCGCAGTTAGTGGGCCGTGTTATTTGATAACTGTTACTGCCATTGATTTTAGCTTTTTATCAACATCACTGAATGCCTGTTGGTGAAGGAACTGATAGAGATCCTTTATCAGGTCAAGACTGGGCTGGATCTACTAAAGTGGCTTTTTGGGATACAGTCCAGCTCCCCATGCACAGAAATGCCGTTAAAGACAGGACGGATTCCAGGTCACTAGTTAGCCCTTACACTCACGGTCCGCCCATGGATCAAAATGTACCAGTTTACACTCCTATTAATATTTTATATGCGATAGTAAATCTGTCTATCAAATACTTTTTATTATTATGAATCATGACATTTACCTGCCTAATGCTTTTTTCCATCTGTAACGCACAATAACGTCTCTTGACATTTGGACATCATATCCTTTTCTTAAGAAACCGATATTCTATCGATTAACTCGATAATATTCTATAGATTATATGTAAGTTATTAAGAAATGACTCGATCGATTCAATAGATTACCGAGTTGTTGAAAAATTGTCAGCTAGATATTTTTCGAGCACTTGTTGAATGTATTTGATAGAGCTGTTTGTCATAATTGTGATACTTAAAGTAGGTTTAGTAAGGATACAATATTATAATATCATAGAGTTGGTTTGATGATGAATATGAAACGTGACCTTAATAAAAAGGCGTGCCTCGTGAATTTGTGGCTGGTTATTTCAATAGTGAAATTACTCAGTAACAGTCCGGAGTCAAGAAGTTGGCGGTTTAATCACCCCCGTGCCTCGGAAAGCACGTTAAGCCGTCCTGCGCCTGACCTCTCTCCGATCATGTCGAATTGCCGTCTCACCGGACCATGAGAGTGAAGGAATAGAGAGTGCACCTGTGTTTGCGCACACACTTGTGCACTATAATATCTCCTGCGCAGATGGCTAATCCTCGTTGAGTTTGGCCGCCGTGATCGATATCGGTTAGGAGGACATTATTATAAAGGCCTGTGGCTAACTAACATTTCTTAAATTGTTTGTGTGTTCATAAATTGTGATCGTTTCAAGTTTTCTTATCTCGATATTTAATTTCAATTTATTAAATCAATAACACATAAAGAGTAAAATATTATTGTAATTAACTTAATTGTAATTCTAAATAGACGGTTTTAAGATATGGCGATCGATAGCTTTTTTTTTTCAAAACTATAAGAACTTTTACATTATTTAAGTCTTGGATCGAATCCATATTACAATATGTAGTATAGTCGTGGATCGACTGGAAATATACCTAATCAATTAATTTAAATTACCATGTATTTATCTCAACTTTTTTATTAAATTGACTTAGTCTACGAATGTTAATTAAACATTCAATAGCATCATGTTGAGGAGAATGTCATGCCATGTGCAAGCTACATGTTTCATTTAATTAATACATTAGCATTTTGTTTAAATATAATTTGCAATGCTTAAAATTAAGTGGATTGATAAAAATAATTTCCATACAGGTTTTATACTTTCCCAATTTCCTTGCAAACTTAGATATTGGTTACCTCAACGTCGTGATGCGCTTTACTTTCGAACTCATTTATACGTGTGTTTGTGATATTCTTTGTTCCCTTTATTGCTATATGTGATCTATCGCCATTAGATAATTTTCTATATAGAATTAGTGTTTAATTTTATTTTTTATAGCAGCGCCCCGCGGTTTTACTTGCGTAGTTCCCGTTCAGTTTACAGTTAGCAAAATTATTTTTGTCAAATTGTTTGTCAATTGTTTTTTAACCAATAATTACATAGCAATGTTTCATTTTACTAAATATTATTTAGCAAAACATACTCTTCCCAAAAAATTGCATAGCATACGATTTATATAAGAGTCCAACATTTATTTATTGTTTTTTTTATGACGCTTCGCCGGCCGCTGCCGCCTGTTGAGGTCGCAGTTCTAATTCTAATCTTCCAGCTCTATCTGTCTATTCAACTATATTGTTTTACCCAAAAGCTATCGTGATAGCATTATTATATTGTTATGGTTAACAATATAATATTCTTAACCTATAAGTTATATAACTTATTTGGAGCAAAACTAATATAAGTTTGTTAACAAATCAAATTATTATAGAATAAGTACCTAGGAACAACAGTTCAAAAATCATTTGTTATATGACCTAACTTCTTTAAAGAAACTAACGGAAAAGAGAAAAATGTTCTAAATTATTTAAAATTAAATGGTATATTGAAAAAGAAATATATTTTATGCGGTGCAATTTTTTTATATTATTAAAAACTAAGATTGTCCTCACATTGCACTATAAACAATAAAAAAATATATATTTTAACGTATTTCATTATTTGCTTGACTTATATTAAATATTGTATTTTAAGTAGATATAGCTACTTGTTTTTTTCAGTTAATTATTTTTAAGCAATCGATTTTAGTTTTTTGCTTCAATTTGTTTTTTTTTTCATTAATTCCGTTGCAATATCTATTATATTGTTTTATGATCTGTTTAATATTCCCGCAAATATCGCCATTAGAGTGTTCTGTGCGGTCGTTTATAATGGAGTTGGCCTAATATATGCGCATTCATAACTCCTTTTAAGTCGTCAAATGGACAGTTTGACGGTGAGAATGTACAAATACGGCATACCGTCGTCTGTGTAACTTAACAGGAAAGCAATAAACAATGAATTTATTAAAAAATTACAATTTCGTAATCTTTGACCATCAATGTTTATAACCTTTAACATTATGCGGTACACGACACTAAAGCCTATAATTATGCTTTAAATTCCGTCATGTGGTTTCACGTTGCGGGCTACATAAAAAAGTAATTCCGGAAAGTCAGCTGTTTTGTATGACGTGATATTGACATTAAAAAAAAAATATTCCAGTGGGGAGAAATTTATCGTCGATAGCTGTACTTACAATATTAACTGGGATAAATGTGTATATTTTGAGTGGCTTTTATTCCAACATCTGTAATATTGTCATCCCAATTGTATTCTAGAACCTTAAAAACCGGATTTTTATGCTATTGATGCGTCATCCTAATATGCTCAAATTACTGTGACAATATTCAAAAGAAATAAATATTTATGACTATCGCAATTTCCAGGTCAATCCAATTGAAGCAATGTAAATATTTCTTCTTGCTGGAAATAAATTTTCATGGTAAAATTAATTCAACAAGTCAATATGACTGTGGGGCGCGTCTTGTGAAAATTCGAACGTAAATTTAATGGTAGTTGTCTTAATGATTGGTGATGCGCTATACGTCAACCGAATGACAGGCCCTGATTGGTTAAAAAGATATTAGCTAAGCTGAAAGTGGATTAGCTCGTTGTCTTTAGTCAAAAAGAGACGGTTTACACGACATAAACAATGACGGATCGTTGGTAGTAACCTTATACTCCGAATACCTGCCACCCTCAAGCCATCTTAATTACACCTTACAGCTTTTTATCCGCTCCCTACATTTTTTACTGAAACAATTATCTACTGTTGATACCACAAACTAAACGTAAGTGTTAATTAACTTAATGCAATTAGAAGATCTCTGTTTCCCATCCAACATGCGCTTTGCAAACTTGCATTTACAACTGCAAGTCATTCTGTACTTTGTTTCTTGCAGAAAAAAATGCAATTTCATGTGGGATAGCGAGTGAAAATTGGTGCCGGGGGTTGTATTTTCTTGTACTGCTCAAGTACACACGTCGACCTTTTCAAATGGGGTAAAAAATGTTGTTCGACAAGTCTCTGGGCGTTCATTTCGTGAAATGCCACCTGCCAACTCGAGTACTCAACTTAATAACACGATTTGCGACATCAGGAGTCGATGTATCAATCAGACGCAGATAAGAAATCTTGTTGATGCTCCTCTGACGTAATGGCATATTTCTATAGTAAAATAGGTGTAAGTTGATATTTTAATTAACTCAAACTAGTCTTGGTGACTTTTTCTACGAGTCCTTTAGTTAATGTTGGACGTTGCGTGTCTTCAAGATTATTATAAGGATGGTTGGATAACTTGGCTATGATAAACAGCAGGTGATTTTTACATTTAATGATATTGGTAATTTGTGTTACTTATATATTTAAATACCTATATTTAACCTACATTTAATTATATATAACTAGTTTATTTTTCATATTAGATTGAGTTATGTCAAGTATTTACTTTTTAGCACTCTTAATATTCTGTTAATACATTGGATCTTTAGGAAATAAAATTAGGAATTATACTAAAGGCCAGTTACACGGGTACCTTTTAAAAAAATTCTTATAACTTAAATTCATATTACCAAATAAGCCAAGAATTTTCAGCGCTTCGACCACCACCATAAAACCATGTCATAAACAACCAACCACCGAACCTCTCATAAAACCAAAACCATGAGGTCATAAATTATCTTTTCAACATGTTTCGTGAAGTAATTATTATTATTTATCAAAAAACATTCGCAAATTATAAAGCTATCTCATTAAAACTGCTGAATGCCTTTCCTGGTGATGTGTTAATTAGCAATTAACTTGCTTAGCCCAGAGCTAATTACTCCACAGACCCCTAAAGGTAAATTATATGCTTGCGATAGACGCATTGACAATTGAGTAGATATAGCCGACTGTTAAAAAGCGTGTTTTCCACATATAGCTGCGAGAATATTTCAAGAAAGCTTTTTTTTACAATAGATTTATTATTTTTACATTAAACTTTCTTTAAAAAAAAATTAACAGTTTATTCAAAATTTGTTAGGAATAAGGAATGGAATGTGTGACAAACATCTGTTTTTTTTGTAAAAAATTCGAGACACTACCCCACGAATGTCACACAATAAGAGTACGTTAGCATCTGAAATTGTACATTAAAATACACTGTATCATTGCTCACAGCTAAGATGTTCTTCTTAGCAAATTTTTACACGTACATCGATGGATGATGGTATAGTTAGCTATTAGTGTACCAAGGGCAACTAGTTAATGTTCCAGCTTAGCTGACAGTGTACCAAGTGCAACCAGTTGATGGTGTATCTTAATCAATTATGTACTAAGTGCAACTAGTTGATGGTACTTCTTAACTAATAATGTACCAAGTGTTAGTGCCGCTTAGCTGATAATGTATTAATTGCAACTATGATGATTTAGCTTATCTAATAGTATAGGCACCAAGTGCAACTCGTTGATGGTGCAGCTTGGATGATAGTATACCAACTGCAACTAGTCGATGGTGCAGCTTATACGATAGTAAACCAAGTTCAAATAGTTGGTAATACAGCATGCAGTGTGCACAGCCCTTACACCATTGCGTGCAGACGGAGGTTAAATCGCCCTCCCCATTGGCCGGGCCGCGCTGATGTCTCATTTACCGCGTTTGTGTCTACGGTATCGCTCCGTAATCGATTAATGCTGTGATCCCGATACTTTAACCCGCTGGAGAGTTAAACACCAACTCGTGAGTTTGAGGCCCGGGGCGCTGAACAGGGGTCAAATGAGGTATAAGAGCCACGCAGTCGCCATATATCGGCTACATAAGCTGAGCCGGCTTTACCTGGAAGTACTTTCCCTAATAAAATAGGAGTAAAATAGCAGTACTACTTCTGCCGTGTTGTACGATGAGTAAGAGTACCGGAGCCTTAACTCCTTTAAGGTTCGAAAACTATCATCTGCTGTTTCAGTTGCCCATAGGCACCGGTGAATATTTACCGTTAGATGAACCAATAGCTCTTTTGCTAAATATAATCTATAACACAAAAATGTATCGCTGAATGTGTTGCTAAGCGCAAATCTCGAAAACAGCTGAACCGATTTCGCTAATTCTTTATTAGTTGTGTTTGTTATGGTCAAGTGAAGGTCCTTATAAAAGAAAAAAATGAAAAAGTTGCACGGAAAAAAATGGGTATTGAAAATCCGAAAACGGGGCATTACGAAGTGCGCCGGGTCAGCTAGTATAAAATAAATATTATCAATTTTCTTCGGAAACAATTTGGGCAACAACTGCAGCTAGGAAGATTTCCTACCTAGAAAGATCCACGGACGCCGATTCATTAATTAAAATATTAACTAACAATGATGATTAAGTGATTTTCAGCACATCGCCTTTTCACAAATTAGCAGATTTAGGGATTTCAGCGAACTCACTGCTGGTCCAATTTAAGTGGCCACCGATAAGTAGCGTCTATTTAGCTCTACTACACAAAGCTTAAGTATTCACAAGCAAACATAATTACGACATTCATTAAATGTTCGCAATGGAGAGTAGGCACCAACTTTATTGAATTCGGAACTGGGCGCCTAATAGGCAAGCATTCGAGACGGGCGATTGCGTGCGAGTTAAGAGCTGACTAATAGCCGGATAACCCCCGGCACGAACCCGCCCTTTAACTAACTTCGTCCCTTTAACCAAATAGTTCAGTGAGTCTTTAATTTAAATAGAAGTAGCCCAGTGGTGTCAGCTCAATATTAAAAGCACTCTATTTATATGGGACAGGCCCTTTGGTCGTGTGGTGAGAGACCCTAGCCACGAAACCGAGGGTCGCGGGTTCGAATCCCGCTGAAGGCAAATGTTTCGTGTGATGAACATGGACATTTGTAGTCGAGTTATCGATTTTTATAAACGTATTTAAGTATGTCTTACCGTTTACCTAATATCCATAGCACAAGCTTATAAGCTTAGTTTGGAACTAGGGAATTTATGTGTCAGTCTGGAGAATTTATTTATTTATTATTATTTAATGCTAGGAAGAAGAATTTTAATTTCTGTTATGTCCCGCCTCTTATAGTTACTTGAATATGTAAATAAGTTTTGTCAATTTTTTTTCCTCATCGCCTAGCAAGTGGTATGAATACTTATGTACTCGAAAATTTGAAGAGTTCAGAGGTACTTCCCTGGATTTGAACTGACGCCCATCGCATAAGGTACTGGTGATTAGTAATCCGATTAGATTAAAATATCACAGCAAACCAATTAACATATTTTATATAATAATAAAATAATCGTGATCCCCAAAGAGGTAGACAGAGTCAAAGGAGCAGCAAGCCCCTTTAACCACATTCAGCCAAAATAAACCTGGGCTGGGTTGGATGGAAATTTGTGAAAAACCAGGATAAGTGGCTAGCCCGTCGGCTACGCAATCACACACCCAAAACCCGATATACCATTAGACGCCTTTTATGGCATGCTAGGCAAGGAACACAGTTGGCACATTCTTACATGGGACAATAAACATTTTACTATTAAATAATATAGGTACTACAACTACATAATTACATTACATGACTTTCATTTACGTATACTTAAGTTACGTAAGCAAGTTTCATGTGACTTTTTTTATATGTTTATACTAAACATTGGGCAGGTAGGTAGTTAGTTACCAAATAAAATTTGCTCAAATTAGTTATTTCAGCGCAGACTTATCGCGGGTTTGCGTGTTACTCCGTGACTTGTAAAGTCAGCCTCAAAAATGTGGCACAAGTCAGAAGAAAGTGACTCGTTTATAATCACACAGTCTACTCTAGTACTCTTAGATACACCGGTAAATTCCACTTCGATCATTTTAATTTTGGCGTAAATTTGGTTAAATAAATATTATGGCTTATGAAGTAATTTTGATTTTATATAAATTTTTATGGAAGGATATTCCTTTTTGGCTTGATTCTGCTTTCTACTTCAGAATTTTATCAAGGCATATCTATTGTATTTATTTCACAGAAGGATTCGAAGTTAAGTTAACTGTATTTATTGAGATTTTAATATAAACTTTTTGTTAATCCAAGTAAAAACCAGTCATATGCTGTAAGATGCACCGGTTAGGTACGAATGCTTACATAATATTTCATTATATATGAAAAATTAATAATTTTTTATGTTTAAAATACCTTTTCTTTTGTTTTATTCCCAAATTTCTGTAACAAAATCTCTTACAAAATATTTCTTCAACGGAAAACCCCCTTGTCCGCTAAGCTCCTCACTTACATCACCATCTTAAGTTAGCCCGAATAATTACTATGCTGGTTCCCTTGCAAATTGTTAATTTAGAGCTTACTAACGCTAACCACGGTACGCTTTATAATAAGCTAGTCTAGGTCCTCAGTGAATGCCTAACGCTAAACACCTAACTAAAACGCTTTTGACAAACTCATTATTTTGCCGAGTACTCTGGTCATTGTTTTTTGCTAATTACCTTGGTAAAACAGTTGCCGTAACATATATTAATTTGTATTTATCACGAACATTACATATGCTGTTTAAATACATTGAAACTTCAGTCGTTGGCGGTTTATGAAACGAAAAAGGTTTTATTAAAGATACAAAAGTATAGATGCCCACTTTCTTAATGTAAGTATATATCTGTGTCATATAAATAAATAAATATCCGACAACATCACATATATCGATCTGAGCAGCTTAAGCTTGTGTTATGGATATCAGAATAGACAGTGGTATTACAAATATATTTTTAAATATCAGATATTAACACCCAGACACAGGACACACACAAGTATTCATCACACGAATGTTTGTCCTGGGTGGGGATCGAACCCACAACTCTTGGTAAACCTGCATATAAAATATTACAAAGCAAATAAAAACTAACTAACAAAAATATTGCTGTAATTTTTGTTTACTGTCATACGTTTAACAGTTAAGTACATTATTACAGGTTACATAATTAGGTCTAGCGTAATTCGGGATAGCGTGCATTCGGGTTAGTGATATTAGGGTTAGCATTATTTAGGGCTGGAGTGAATCTGAGTTTCGTATTTTCGTAATCGGTATTACAGTCGTTACGAGACTAATAACGCATGATCATAGTCCAATGATAGCGCTCAAAATAAATAAATGGTGTGCAAGGTTTAGCAGGAAGTCATTTGAAATTTCTACTAAATGATTAACGTCTTCTTTCTTGTTTTCTTTATTCAAAAATAATAATGATTTTTTTCTTATATGTTCCATCATAGCGCGTTAACTTCTTATCCTGTTATTATGAATGAATCATAAAAACCGTAGAGCTTGTATAAAAAGGATTATGAAGGTTGAAGCGGCGAGTGAGGTGTGTAAGGATCGTGCCATATGGGTTTCAGTTCTCTCTGCCTACCCCGCTAGGGAAGTGGCGTGAAGTTTAGCTAGTTAGTTATGAATGAATCCGGGCAAACACGTAGATTACTATATCTTGACTCGCTTGTCATTATATAATTATAAGGACATAATAATAATCAACATCAATACCAATGGATGGCGACAGAATAGCAGTATTCATCCTTCTCATTAGCCTTCTGCATAATTAAGACATAAACCACCTTTAGCAAATAGTTATCATGACAACCACGTACAGATGAGAATACCATTATGCACTTAACTTAATCGCAAGAAGGTTGATATTCCTGATGCACTGCAAAATTTTCGCTAGGGCGTCCATTATTGTTGTACAACAACAATAAAATTGTGAGCACGCACGTCTAATAGCATGTTTAATAAAGCCAGTACCGCCGCGGACCGTAATTACGGCGTAATATCGATTATTACGCGGTAATATCGAATATTACGCCGTAATATTGATTATTACGGCCACAATAATGCAAAGCTACAAAGTATTCGTGATTCGACTTAATAAGTTTTAAGCGTTGTTTATGGTGCTTTAACTTTTGGTCCGACTGTAGATATGGCGAAAGAAGAATATTAGTTTAAATTCAGACCATTATTAACCAGTTCACTCGCTAGGGGTAATAGTTAGAAATCGTAACCACGAATCCAAAGGCATTTGGTTAAATCTTGATAGATGCACATTTTCTCGTTGAAAATGGTTTGCATGCTATGGGGCTAGTTAGTCGCCTTCACAATCATAAACCTATCGCCCAAAACCTGCATTATAGTCGCCTTTTACGATATCCAAGACCAGGAATACAGTAGGTACATTCTTTTTCAAGTTCAATGTTGAAGTTTTAAAAACAAAGTGCCATGCAAGAATTAAAATACAAAGATACAACATCAAGGCTCTTATGAACATCCCATAAGGGTGAGAATTGTCCTTAAGGGTAAGATGTGAAACTCGAGGGGTAGCGTATTGTTATTTTCGCAATCTCGCTCGTCGGCGCCGTGGCTTAGTTGGTTAAAGCGCCTGTCTAGTAAACAGGAGATCGTGAGTTCGAATCTCGCCGGTGCCTTGACTTTTTGGCGATGAAATTTGAAGCTGAAAATAGGGTGGATTTTAAGCGGGCGGGGAGTGGTCTAAAAAGATAACTTGTTTGTGAAAAATAAGTAAGGATTGTTACTTATTTTCATGTTGTTTTATCAGCATCCATAAGTAAGATCCTAGACATATTATTATAATTCCACTTTCATTTACGTAATATAGTTAGAAACAAGAGCTGTTAATGCACTTTTGAAGACGTTACAAAGAAACAGTTATCATAGCGCTTATAATATTAAGAAGGATGATGTGCATTGCTATCACGTTATTAAAAATATTTCTCCTATTGATCCTGTAATAGTGATCACAGAACTTAAGGTATAACATGAACATGTACAAATACCTATGGATGTGTTGCAAGGATCGAAACTATCTAATGGTGCTTTGGCTTACGGCTTACAATATACCGACTACTATAGCTGCAGTTTAATAACCAGATTCGCTAAATTAAATATTAAAATCCCCGCTAGGAACCAGACACCCTATGATCTTAATAGCACATCAACATTTTTGAAGATTTTATTAATATTGTACCCTCGTATTCCAACTAATATTTGTACAAAACCAATAACCAAACAACACCAAGTCAATAAAGAATTCGTTCTCACATACAAAATTTAATTTCGCGTCACGCGCCCATAAGTACAAGCGGACTCGTAACTGGTAACAATAAAATTAAACTCAAACACAGAAAGACACAGTGTCGCAAATACCGCAAAATCGAAAACGTCATTGGCTGAAATGAGCTAGTTGGAAAGGAAGACTGCACTGAAATATAATATTTGAACAGGCCTTATAAAAATTGTTGTATGCACACACGGACTAGTAAAAAAAGAAAGACTCCACGCTGCCATACTACAGCGTAAAGCCACGTTGATGCATATGTGAGTGAGATACTTATGGATACCAGATATCGGATATCTGTCATTTGGAGCAGATATTATGTCAATGTGTGATGTAAGTTGCGTTTCAAGTTGGAGCACCTGAGGAGCTTCAACGTGGTGCGGAGTCCTTCTTTTTTTACTAGTCCGTATATGCACAAAAGCCTGATAGATAGAGTTTCGATGGATCTATAAAGAAATTTTCTGGCAATTGTAGTGAAGGCTCATACAGCATGCTGTGCAGTCATTACATGCAGGCTATTTGTACCTTCTGGTTGTTTTTTTTTTAATTGCGAATGTAGAGTTTGTCAATTACAGTATAAAACGTTCCAATTAAAAAAAAAACCCTTTGAAATAGTACTCTCTTACTATGTTTATTAATTTTCTGTACCAGAAATTTCATGACGATCGCTTGAGTTAATTAGATTTAAAAGCAAGTTCAGAGTTTTGAGACTTGGAGATTAAACTATCGGTACTCATCCATAGTCTGGCGATATTACCCATACTTTGTACTGCATTGTGTCTGTACACAGACTAGCTGGAAAGCGCCGAAGGGCCATAACAATAACAAGAGTAATCAAAATAATAAATGGCGGGCCAGAGCGGATCCCTTTTTGTGCCCAATTATTTTTATTGGTGTTCTGTTAATTACATTCTTTGGCAGGGCCGTGCGCGGACGCAACTCGCGATCGCACTGTTTTTTGGTGCGATATTCTAGCATCGTACGGAAAGCGTCGACGAAAGTCTGGTCTGGCTTTTTCAAGCATATTTTAATTTCTTACACTTATCTTAATATATATAAACGCGTCACGTTGTTTGTCCGCGATGGACTCCGAAAGTCCGAAACTACTTAACCAATTTTAATGAAATTTGCACACCGTGTGCAGTTTGAACCAACTTGAAAGATAGGATAGCTTACATCTCAATTTATTTAACCCGATTATGTGTCATTGACTGTTAGGCGGAACGAAGTTCGCTGGGTCAGCTAGTATCTTATAAAAAGTTTGAATTGCCTAGCATGTCGTAAAGGCGACGAACCAATGGTATATTGGATTTGAGTATGTGATAGTGTAGGCGACGAGCTAACCTTGTCACTAGTTTTTAAAAAAAATCCATCTAACCCAGTCTAATGCCTGAATGTGGTTAAAGGGGCTTGCTGTCCAGTTGGGTCTGCCCACCCTGGGGATAATGGATGTGATGTTATAAATAAGTAAAGTAAAGTATGAATGGCAGATATTATTAGCTTAGTTAATTGACCAACGTAGTTACTTTACTCTAAATATTAATACCTTTGTTAATAGCTGATCAATCCAAATAAGATTTTTATCGTGAAATAAAAACATGCAAGTCTCTTCCTTAACACTTATATGTGGTCACTTCTCTGTTCCTTGTTATTTAAACAAAACGCATTGATAATATTTTGTGGCATCGAATCAAAGAATAAAAATTATTTAACATCACGATTTTTAAAGTACCAACATATCATAAAAAGGGAAAAAAAGAAAAAATTGCTCTACTGAGTTTTGACAATAAAATTAACATCCAACCCGGTGTAGAGTCACTTCTAACCAATCATCTAGGTATCCAATTATTGTCCAAAATTTAAACAAATAAATAAACTTTTTTTTTTCAAA
The DNA here is from genome assembly GCA_951394215.1 of Glyphodes perspectalis. Taxonomy (NCBI): domain Eukaryota; kingdom Metazoa; phylum Arthropoda; class Insecta; order Lepidoptera; family Crambidae; genus Glyphodes; species Glyphodes perspectalis. Next base: position 4,698,933 of record OX596202.1, read on the forward strand.
GCACCTGTGAAGCCCGTTCCAAAATCAGACCCCTGAGTAGTGCGCCGCGGACTGCGCACGCACAATAGGCCCTTTGCGAGCCGCGTTTGCCGCGTATTTTTTGCCACCCAATAACTTTTATTGATTGAGCTATTTGCCGAGCTGCGAAATCTTAATGGCTCTTTCTGAGGATGGGAGAAAGCCTCGCCCGATTGGGGGCATTGATTCGTTTATTGGCGATTAGTCTGTTAAGGGCTCGGTTCTGTTAATTAGCATTAATTAGGTTAGCCTTTGTGGTGAGACGCCGAATATTGGGAAAAAACTTGACGCAGCGAGGCAGTCAAGACTTTTAATAGTTATGCCTTTTATAATGTGAAAATAGCAGTGAGACAAGTTATGAATAAATTGTACTCTAAAAACAGGCTTTACTGGTAAGATACATAGCATAGATAACTTGTTTATTAATTGTGTAATGCAGAATCTGACGAAATTATTGTAAAACTAAATTTTTCATTCACTATTGAGTAAAAATCCATAAATTATTCATTTTAACAATTTTTAAGTGACTGTTATATTGACTGAGCTGCTCAATTGCACTAACCATAATTTTGTACATTTTAATTCATAAAAGTTACAAATTTTTATTTTTTTAAATGTCTCTTAACACCCAACTAGATATTACAATGCTGGATCCAACAATGCTGGACCGAGCCAGCACAATTTTAGCTGTGCTGAATCCAACGACATGTTCTGATTAAATACCGCTGGATTTCAATTCCTACTAGACATTGAAATGCTGGATCAAGCAAACCAGCTGAGTTTGGACCCAGACTGGAATGAATTTAGCAAAAAATGTCGCTGGATTGCCATCCCTACATCCAACGTTTCATTTTCCAGTGTTATGATGCATTTTTGAGTTAACTTCGAGAGCCAGCGTTAATAGCATCGTCTGACATATGATTTTAAACTATCGCGTTGCATTGTCACTAGAAATTATACTGACGGGACTAAACGTGATATGCACTATGCAGTACATGAGTACTTACAGCTTGACGTTTTTGGCCGTGTTTTAACGACTGAGTGAAGAAGTCCGCTTGTGACCAGTATCAGTATTATTTTTAGCTGACACTTATGCATTTATAATAATAATTGACGCAAGTATTTTTGCTTAGTTATCCATGTTCTCATCCCGGCTATTCTTCCCAATCACGTCTTAATTAATGATTCCATTCGGAAAACACACGAACGCGAACGTCCACTTTCCAATATGTACGTTAATTGTTTTAGTGTCGTTTTCTGACTAACTGGTAATCACCGGCGCCCCACAAATTGATATAATCACCCACAAATGGTTGAGCCATGGTGCGGCCTCACCGTGAAAATCACTGATATCCCATGGCAATCTGTATATGGTGTCCGTGGCCCATAATGGGCGATAGGCGCCAGTTTATTCGATTTTCGAGAAAATATTTATTGAGGTTACTAAAGGTTAACTGTTGTTACCTTACACTATGCTTTTTTTGTATAGTGTTGTCGTTTTTTTCTGTTTTTTAAGGCAGATCACTAAATTTATTATAAAATAGTAAATCTCTAGCCAAAAGCGGTCCGAATTTTCAGAAACTGTCATGTGTTGAACATGGTTCATTTTGTTCCAAAAAAATGATTTTTTAAACATGTGTCTACCTACCTTTGGGTGCTGAATGTTTAATTTGCATATCTAATCTAAGCTTCCATTTATTTGTCCAAAACAATTTAATTATTCGTACTATGTGCATAATTTAAATCTTTTTAACAAAGATTAAACAAAACACTAATTAATAACAAAAATTAAAATGAAACTATAAACGTGTCACTAACTAGGTTAACTATGTACATACATAGACATAAATACTTTTACCTTCCTTAATTAAGTTTTCTACAGTTTAGCTCCACTCACTATACTCATTAATACCTACCCACTTCTGCATTTGTTAAAAAATTAACATTACCACGAACTTAATTACCAACATTTACGAGCTAATAATGCTACATAAAAAGGCTGGAAGACCCTCAGACCGAACACATGTTTGAGAATGGAGAACATCTCATCACAGATGACATCAAACAAAGCAACCGTTTCGTCCAATTAGCCGACGATAAAACTCATAATAAACACGGACCAAGATTTTTTTTCCAACTACAAAATCCTTCTAACCCTTACACCTATAGCTATAAAGTTCCAAATTCGTTTCGACGACTAGTGAATACAGAATTATCGTTCGAATAGAGCGTCGAAGCATGGCTCACTCATTAAAGAAAACAAATCAAAATAATTAGGTAATAAAACCGGCTTTTGTTCCCATTGTAATGTAATTCCGTAGATTGGGCTTTATGACCGTTTTGATTGTTACAAATTTGTTTATGGGCGCGGCGTGTTTAATGGTGGAAATGAATTTTTGGAACTATCCGAGTCCCGTCTCTGTCGGGTACGATGTATCCGAGGCGGCTGTCACAGGGTTATTGTATAACAGATGTCACTTAAAGTGCGATAACCCTCGAAAGATTCTCTTGAAAGATTGAAAGAGATTTGTCTTTAATACATAGGTGCTTTACTATTTTTTTAAGATTGAAACCATCTACATAGATTCGTTTATCTAATAATTATGTCCTAATAAATTTAATACGTAAAGCAAATAAAATTTTTCTAACAAATAAGTTTGACTTGTTTAGTCAACAAAGCAGGAACGAAAATAGGAAATTTATGATTGTTTTAATGTCTTAAGTAATGCGATGTTTACATTGAACAAATTATGTATTCCTACAGATTGTTTATTGTGTCAACGACTATATTGTACATATTAAAAACTTGCACAGCCCTTCCTTAACTTAAAACCCACTGTTTTAGTAGTAGTAGCTTCGGAGTTTTTATGAGTGTTAAACAAATTAATGTATCCGTCGTTGCACACTTATTAATAATAATAATAATAAATTAATGTTGCCTATAATTTCCTGTACTTAGTTTACGTTGTACAATAAATTATGTGCGATTAATAGAAAAATGCATTTACTTCGTCAATGCGACTAATACTATTTCCGATGAAATGCTAAAGGTGCGATGTGTTTTATTATTGTTTTTATTATATTAAATCAATATATATTTTTTTATTTAATGTTGACCCAATAGAAAAAAACTAAACATGCAATTTTTACATTAAAAAATATGGACGTATGAATTGCTTATGATGATTAAACCAACTATTTTTTGAGAATGTATTGCCGATACAAAAAAAATGAAAAAATTGTAGGTAGGTTTGCCCTCAGTATTAAAATTATAAAAATGTAAAAAAAGTTTTCTAAACATTCTTACTTAAAAAAAGCTTAAATGCGAACTGTATTACTAGTATGTATAAAATAAATCTGAAATTTCAAAAAAAATTAATATTAATTAAGGTAGAACTGGGAGACCAGGGCTTTACACGCCCTGTTCTCGGATCTTTAATTCTAATTTTTTTAACTTTCCGCGCAACAAACAATATTTTTTCTTTCCTAATAACCTTGAACTGACAATAACAAACACAACTGAAAAATAATTACCGAAATTGGTCCAGCCGTTCTCGCCTGATGCCGTGATAAAGGGAAATAGGGTTTCATTTGTATATATTTTAAGTATGTATATAAAATGAAATCACACCCTTAATGATACAAAAAAGTTCTTAATTTCAGTTACGCTGTGTTACTTAGACGCCGTCATACTTATAACGCCGGTTCGTGCCAATATCTAATGCGCCACAGAACTGCGTCAAATCAGTTTACTGCTCTTTTATGTCAACTCATTAATGGAAATGTGTTGGTGCACTCCCATCTAATGAAATGCATGATGCAGTCTCATGTTTGTCTGAGACTGAAAAATAATGCGCCAACTGTGTTCCTTGCCTAGCATCTCATAAAAGGCGACGAATATACTGGGTTTTGGGTATGTAATTGTGTAGGTGACGAGCCAGCCACTTGTCACTACTTTTTCACAATTTTCCATCTAACCCAGCAGTTTTATTTTTCGCTGAATGCGGTTAAAGGGGCTGGCTGCCCCTTTGACTCTGCCTACCCCTCGTGGGAATGCTGGTGTGATGTTGTGTATGTAATGTATGTTGGTGTACAGCGCACTGCGCAGACCCGAGAGAACGCAACATTAAGTTCACTCTGCGCAGTCCATTTTACTGCGTCATAACGCAATTGGGATGTTGACACCATTTATGTTTAATTTAGAAATATCAATTCTGAAAATGAAAGTATCGTAGTATGCTGTTAAGCCTTATTGATTTTGAATTATATTGAGTCTAAGATTTTTAATTTTACAAAAACTGCTTAATATTAAGTCAGTTGACTGTACAAACTAGTGACGTCCTACGTTGACAAGCCCATAAAAAATCTATGAAGTGATTTCGTTTTTACGGCTCTTAAAAAGTATCTCAATTGACTAGCCAGTCAACATCCCTATTGTGCGCTAACTCAAGAAACCTTATGAACACAGCCACCTGAGCTATTGAGTTGCAAATTATCGTGTTGAGTCATCTTTATTGACATCTATACATAATTTTTTTTTATTATTTTTTAACTTCCTTAATTCTGCGATCTGCCTTGTCTGGGCATTTAGCTTGTGGTTAAAAGATTAATATTTGGCATGGATGGTATACGTCCAGTGACGTATCCAAATATGAGTATAAGGTCTTCTGAGATACCCTTCTACTATGAGAGGAGGTCCTGAGGAGCTCTCCTTTTAAAACGAGTAAAGGTGCCAGAGGACTTCAGCAGGTCGCCATCAAGCTTATTGGGATGCCTCTTTATACGACGAGAGTAAGACTCCAGCTTTTTTGTAATTTCCTCTTTTACTCTTTACATACTTATACTTACTTAATATATAAAGCTGAAGAGTTTATTATTTTGTATGTTTGGTTAATCGCGGTAAACTCAAGAACTACTAGTCCGAATTAAAAAAATATGTTTGTTTTGTATAGTTCATTTATCAATCAAGGATTTATACATTAACCATAAAGAATGGATGGAGAGGAAGAAATGGGTGGATTGTGTGAAAGATGAAGGAAGAGGAAGACATGCTGCGCCGACCCAAGATGATCTTGGAGAAGGGCAAGAGGATGATTATACATTAACCATAAACGCAGGTAAAATCGCGGGCACAGCTGGTCTAATATAAACATAGATAGACTTATCAAACTATTTAACATGCATATCGGCCTACTTTCAAAAATACCCCTTTATTGCATTAGTGCATAATCGTAATATGTCAGTAACCAAATGATTTACTATCCAATGCAGCGGATAGTGCAATAAGTTCATAACTGCAATTATTTTCTATTATAATTCGATACTTAATGTAAGATTTATGGCTGAAAATAATTTACTGTCTTGTAATTACGCCGGTTAATCGTCGCTACAGAATTGCAAATGGTTCGTAAAGTTTTGCGGTCGTTGCGTGTGTAATCTATCTATATAAACCAAAATAAATATTTGTTTGTTTGTCTTTTATGCGTTTTTAACCCTACTAAAGTTCTGTCACTATCTGACTGATCAATGAGCCAGATTGGCAAAACTTTAATAGGATCTGCTGAGTACTCCCCAAAAGATTTTAGCCCAAAAATGTTTAAATAAAACTAACGTATCACTATTTTTCGTTTGGAACACAAGCCAGGTAGCTAGTCTTTTATAAAGAACCGCAGACTTTGTTAAATGAAATTTGATGAAATATTGTATCTCCTGTAAAATTCTTAAATAGATTAGTATTAGGTTGTATACGAAGCAGACAGACAGTTTGAATTTGGCATTTGACTCATAATATTATATGAGAGAGGTTTATTCAGAGCTCAATTGACGATTCGATTTAGTCTCTAAGGAGTACATTCTTCTACTTTATTTGTTTTTTTTTTGTTTGATGAATATTATTAGTGAGGACTTCAGCCTCCATTGACGCTTGTAGTTCCTTAAGAGTACATTCTCCGACTTGCTTTGGTCTCTTTAGAGTACATTCGCCAACATCCTACGATCCCAAATCCTCATGTCATATCTCTCGCCATCCCTGCGCAGGCGTCGTCCTCATTAGCAGTAGATAGCAAGCGTATTTGACACATAATATCTGTGAGGACTATTTAATCTTCATTTACGCTTTTGGTCTCTTTAAAGTAAATTTTTCTACTTTCTTTGATCTCTCAGAACACATTCTCCAACATCCCACAATCTCGATAACACAGGTCACATCTCTCATCCCTGCGCAGGCGCCGACACCGAGGGCAGCGGTCGCAATTAATAACGTCGTAATGAGCTGCTCATTAGATGCTCGCCGCAATCATCGCGAGGTCCATCGCTGCAGGGTACTGTCGAGAACAAAACACCCTACAGGAGAATGTTAATTGTGTGTCTTTCACCTGCCTTAAAAATGCTTTTGAGTATAATAGCAACATCAGAGAGATTTAGCAAGGGCAGATTCAGCTTAAAGTCGAGAAATGGTAAGGGATCTTACAGTCAATGTCTAGGCAGACACTGATAGAAAAATAGCCAAACTAACAAATCAGATTAAGTACTAGTCTGGCATGTCGTAAAAGGCGACTCAGGTATCTAATGTATCAGGTGTTGGGTATGTGATTGTATAGATGACAAGATAGCCCCTTGTCATTACTTTTTCACAATTCTCCATCTAACCCGGGCAGTCCCTTTGAATCTGCCTGAAGGTGTCTTCATGGATTAACGGCTTGATGATATGTATATATGTCTTTCCCCTGCCTTTAAATTAAAGGGGCTTTCGCACAACATGAGAGAGCTGTTCATTCACATGAACAGCTCTCTCATGTTGTGCGGTCATGATCCCAATCTCCCATAAAACCGCCTTTCAGGCATCAATATTGTTTTCGGGCGTAGCAACAATTGGAATGATGGCACCATAATGAAGCCTTAGATATATATAAATAATAATAAAAAAATATTACATCACATACATTAGTCTGACTACGAGGTAAGTAGCTTAAGCACTTGTGTTACGGATATCAGAATCAACTGTGGTATTACAAATGTATACTTAAATATTCAATATTAACACCCAGATACAGAACAAACACAAGTATCATACGAATGTTTGTTTTAAGTGAGGATCTAACCTATAACTCTTAGCGCATTGAGCAGGGTGACTACCCAATGAGCCATCGAGCCAGTCGATAGTAGATATAATCCACCTCTGTTAATAATGTTTCGTATTACAACGTCACTAAAAGCTTCTATCGTCGCCAGTACTATGTGCAGGGCGATGCAGTGGGCGGGAGGCGCAGGGCGGCTCTCATTAGTCGTTGACAATTGAATCAATTGCCTTACGACCGTCGCCTCATGCCATTGGCGGACTCTTGGTGTTGCTTTAACAGTTACACCCCTTGGCGTGGTGATTAAGCGAACGATTAGGCTATTGACGATCGGTTGACCCGCCGCTGAATTCTCTGAATGGCGTTATAAGTCTCCAAATATTAAGTTCCATGTTGGTCTGGGACTTAGAAAGAATTTGTGTTTCTTGCCTAGCATGTCGTTAAAGGCAAATGGTATATCAGGTTGGGTATGTGATAGTATGTGATGTGTGTGATAGTGTAGGCGCTCGTCGCCTACACAATCAGATACCCTAATCACATACGACATGCTAGGCAAGGAACACAGTTGGCACATTCTTTTTAAGTCCTAGACCAACATGGAACATTAATAATAATAAGTATTCTTTGCATTATATGTAATACATATTTCACACACATTTTTCATTTATTAAAGTCAGGGCCGCCTATAACCTATTAGGGCCTAAATTAAACACTTAACACCGATGCTTTATTGATATACCTACTACGGGACATTGGCAGAAATAAACCTCGCAAAGGTTTGGTTGCTATTCACCAATAAAAAATTTAAATCAATTAGGGTAGCTTCTAGCTGTCCAATAAATTTATGGCAGCGCATGAACCGTTAGTATTTTTTCCGCAATATAATATCTATAGGAAATTACCTATTAAAGCAACCCAATCCGCTCTTCCAGTTTAATCAGCACACATCAAGTTTTCATCGTAAATTATACAACAATTATTTTAAATTGTTTCACAAATTCAATGCCATCAAGATAATTTATCCCAAACAAATAACGCCGAACTCTGCATACATAAAACTCTTGTGTATGATGTGTGTTCGTTCGTTCACTTAAGGCGAAGTAGGAGTAAGTTATAGCTCTCGCGGGCACGCCGCCATCTTTGTATTGAAAATTTAACTTCAATATATTACGTTTGTTTGTTAAGTTAATTGTTAAATGGAGAGCCTCGTTAAATCCTTGCGCATATTTTATTGGGCGTCGCGGCTCGAGCTTTCGACCCGCGTATAAATTCTTTGATTGTAAAGGATGCATCCGCTTTTTCGTTCCCTCAACTTCGATATGGCCGGGGGCTGCAGCCGTAGTGTTATTCTTAATAATTTTTATTAAAACCTCAAAGAAGATTAATCTTATAAACACGGATATTTATTATTAACAGATGGAATACCTCGTATGCTCTATGGCCCACATTAATTTGGGTCTTTGTTCAAACTTTATGCTTTCTCAAATTAACGGAATGGAGAACGTCGTTCCAATGGGTCTTTATTTTTAAACAAATATAGTTAAGCCAATTTCGGTGGATCTTGTTAGCTACGGATCGCATCTTATGAAACGTAAATGTCTTACGGCCTACGTATAAGAAATATTTATTGCCAACCTTGCCTTAAGAGTCAGGTAGTTCGTTTGGGGTCGAAACTTACGCGTTTACGTTTAAATTTCATAGAAATATCTTCTGATGTTTTACGTAAACGCGACTTGAACGATCTGTCAGAGTATGGGAAACGGTTGTCGGCATTCGAAGCGTAATCAAAAGAATGAACGCGAGATGCTCTTTCGGCATTAGATTTAGAAACACGATTAATTTTTATGATTGAAGTTATTAGGGGATTTCATTATAAATGCAAATACGGAGCGTTCAATTAGAGATGTTTAATTATTAGGGACATGATTTTTTCTGTCATTCATAATATACCTACAATTCGAAATCTGAACAATCTCAGTGAATGAAACAAAGAAAGTGATTGGGTTTTTGATCGATAAACCGAACTACTACAGATTACATTAGATACTACAAGAACATCCTTACTAAAAAAATATAAATGTGAAAGTACCTAACTCAGGGGTCCTTTATATACACTCACACCTATGCTTCCAACCGATAATGATAAGGTAAAGTCCGTTATACATTACAAAGCCAACAAGGCCTATTTTAATCCCTGAAAAATTCTCGGTTGCTAAATAAGTACAGCACACATACCGCCCACAATCCCCGGAGGGGTTTGAGGAATATGCTCCTCAAACCCCATTTAACGAAACAAATTAAGATGGGAAAATTGTGAAATAGTTAGCTAACCTAGTTAACCTACATACCGAGATCCATTAGTCAATATAAATATGTTTCAATCGGAATTTTACTTTAGAATGTTGTACAAAAAAAATATATACGGTCGAATTGAGAACCTCCTCCTTTTTTTGAAGTCGGTTGAAAATGCTTAAAAAAGAAATATTTAAATAATCTAAAAAAACGTAAACGGATTGAATAAGCACCCTTCGAAAGTGAAACATCGTCCACCGACCTGTGCTATCTCTATGAATTCTATTAGGAGCTTAACAATCAAAAGAATTAAATCTACGAAAGAGTGAGCACAACAATTGATACTATCTCCCACATAAAAGCTTTCGAAGCGATAACCGTTTGACCCTATAAAACTCGTACGAAATAAATAACGTGTCGACAGCTCTCAGCGCGATTCAAGCCAGCGCATAAATTTGAGCACACTTCCTAATCACATAAAACATTAACAAACAGTATTCCAACAATCCCGGCCTCGGGCGGCGAACGAATTTAATTATTCCCAAAAGTGGCCCCCGACATTTGCATAAAACAACAATAATTTATCTATATAAGAAATTAACCTCTTGCCTCACCTCAATTAGGGTGAACCAGACCGCATACTAAAAGGGTTTAATAAGTTTGAGCTCGTTTTTTTGTTTGTTAAATTAGTTTTTTAGTCGTTGAACTCGTAAGTCAAGCAATCAATTAGTCAAAGTATCAGTCATGCGCGTTCGTGACAGAAAACGTTTAGACGCTAAGCGCTGCACATGCCATGTAATCTGTTCTTGAACATGAGAATCAACTAATACTGTGACTAGAATCAACTTAAACGGTAGAATCATATCTCTTTCAACTGTTTTTGACGATTTATAAGTGTTTCTTTAAAACCTATATAAATAAAGAATATTTTGACTTTGACTTTGACTTTGACTTTGTGTTTTTATTTACGTTAACTTGGCTACTAAAACATGATAGCTATTGTAAAATTCAATATGCCATTAATATCGTCTGTAGATTTCGATTTTATTTTGAACTAAGTTCGATACTGTAAATTAAATAACGTTGTAGATATGGTTGCCAAGATTCACAACATAAAGGTTACCGTTTTTTTATAGTTAATAATGATTTACAACCGACGAGGAAGGTGTAACATACGTTTTCTGAATGAAGCTGCATAACACTGAAAGAAGTCGGTAAGAGACAATAATGTATACCTAGATACCTACCTACAACAGAACCAGAATAAGTCTAAAAGGCATAAGTGAAAAAAAACTAAGTTTTATATTCAGGGAGCTCCTATTGGAGGGAGAATATGGCAATCACCACTCTGTCTCTATTAGCAGTCGAATGCTATTGTACAATCAAAGCCAAACATAGACTTTATATCGTTCTGTCTGCCCTAGTTTATTGGTAATGTAAATAAATAAATAAATTCTCCAGACTGACACACCAATTCCCTAATCCCAAACTAAGCTTATGCTTGTGCTATGGATACTAGGTGAACAGATAGACATACTTAAATACGTTTATAAACATCCATGACTCGAGTGAAAATGTCCATGTTCATCACACGAACGAAACATTTGCCCCTAGCGGGATTCGAACCCGCGACCCTTCGTTTCGTGGCCAGGGTCGCTGACCACTCGACCAACGGGCCAGTCAAAAAGTATGTATTAGTGAGTTAGTTAAAAGTCGCCCCTAGGTATCTGATAAGTCCAGGCCTCTCTGTATCTTCATTCATTTTCGTATCGTAAACATAATTTGTCACATCTGTTTTACAATTCACTTCCAACCATTGTCAATGGATTCATAAAACAATCGTAGATATTTCTAAAATTAATAAACCCTTAAAGTAATAGCAGGGCACAATTTTTATTATCTTGTTGGATGTTATTATTATGCCTACAGGTGTGTTGTAAAATTAATTTACCCATCACTTTTGTTTTACGACTATTGGGAATTCGCCAAAACCAATTTACTGTTATAACAAAAAAAAACCACGATCGTGTTTATAAATAATGTTTGTATCGTTAAGTTTATCATAGTCAGGTCCGTCCAGTTGGTCCTCTAACTTTTGTTCATTTTCCATTATATCGATATATTTTTATACTATTATTCTTTCTCTTTTTGTCCCGTGTTGGTCTGGGACTTAAAAATAGCGTGCCACCTGTGTTACTTGCCTAGCACGTCGTGAAAGGCGACTAATGGTATTTTGGGCGATTGTGTACTTAGGTGACAAGCTAGCCACTTGTCACTACTTTTTCACAATGTTCCAGCCCAGTTTTATTTTTGGCTGAATGTGGTTAAAGGGGCCTGCTGTCCCTTTGACTCTGCCTACTGGATTTGGATTATGGCCGTGATGATGTTATGTATTCTTTCTCTCCTACCTATACTAGGCCACCGAATCCACCTGCAGAGTTAGGTAAGTTATACTACCTCTATTTAAACTCACATTTAAGTATTACATACACATTCAAGTAATGTAATAGTTTACTTAGATTTCGTTGTTTATTTGTTACTGCGACAGAGGTCTTAGTTTAAAGTACCTAGTGATTGAAAGCAAGAAAGAAAAATAATTATTTAGTGACACAAAATTTAACAAAATTTAAAAAGTAATGTGATGTAAACACAACTAAGTGACACTGAAAAGGGATCTACTCATGTGTCGGGCAGCCTAGTGGCGCCACCACACTGGTCTTCCGTAGATACCTTGTTTGCCCTAAGATAATTGTTAAAATATGAATTATACAACTGTTTTTATTATTATATTCTAGTCTCTTTCTAATAGACCTGTTTGAGACATTGAGACAAATTTCAAACCGGGTTCCCTAATTCAAAAGGATACCTCTCTTTGATTTGAATTCCTGCTTAAAGCTGGTCTCTCACAGAAAAACCGATACTTGTAATCATACATATTAATATTATCAAGAGGGAAGATTTTATTGTTTGTTTAATTGAATCGGCTCCAAAACTAACTGATTTGAAAAATTCTTTCACCAATTGAAAGCTACTTTATAACCGAGTAACTTAGGCTATATTTTGATCCCGTATTTCCACGGGAACGGGAAATACGCGTGTGAAACCGCGGGGCGCTGCTAGTAGGTAGTACATACTTGCTCTCAATAAGGGCAACCGCCAGATGGCACGAGGGAGTCTCGTGGTCTAATCACTGTCACTATTGGCTCTTTGTTGACAGCATGTCAGTTTGTTCTGAAAACTTACCAATGAGGAGGGTGACAAGACCGTACGTCACAGTTACGCCATCTATCGGATGTTTTAATTCAAAAAACTCTCATTGTGGGTTGTGGGAGAACAAGTCAAGTCCCAAATTCCCTGTTCCTGTGAGCTTGCTTTCGGAATTAAATGTTATAAGACAAGCCAGGGATATCCCTGACTAACACATCAAACGATGAAAGATCTTTTGAAAGTTATGTATATTATAGTTTTCGTGCTAAGTTCCTACGTGGGTGATTACTCAAAATCTCTACAGACAAGTTTCAAATTAATAGATTATCAATTAATAAAGATTTGCGTGGACGTAGTCACGATCTGTCGACGTCTTGGCAGCCGCAGAGTATCCATCATACAACGTTTGAAGGAAATAAATTATTTCCTTTTTTGCTAAATTAAAACGTGCCATGCCGAGCACTAGTTAATTATATGTTAAATACTTACCTACCTGAAGCACAAATTAAATTTTAGAACGGAGTAAATTATTTTAATAATTATTTCTGACGGTATTATTTATAAGTATAGTATAACAGGAAGATTATCTAGATTTTAATGTACCAAGACTACAACTCGTTTATTTTTTGTTTTAGGTTTTTATTAGGCGGATCGATAAAACCTATGCCGTGGTTATCGAGGAAGAATTCATTTTACAATAAAAGTATTTTATAAACCCAGTCTAGAGTACCTAATGGCCACTACAAATCCAGTCTTAACCAATAGGTATATAAGTTAAATAAGATTACCTTCACTATAAAAAGGACTCAGTTTGTAACATTTTTTGCTTCTTACATACATACATACATAACATCACACCCATAATCCCCGAAGGAGTAGGCAGAGTCAAAGGTGTAGCAGGCCCCTTTAACCACATTCAGCCTAAAACAAAACTGGGCTGGGTTAGATGGAAAATTGTGAAAAAGTGGTGACAAGGGGCTAGCCTGTCGCCCACACAATCACATACCCAAAAACCCGATACACCATTAGTCGTCTTCTAAGACATGTTAGGCAAGAACCACAGATGGCACATTCTTTTTAAGTCCCAGACAAACTTGGAACGATGGGCTGGGTTAGATGGAAAATCCTTATTAAAACAAAAAAAAATATCTTGCTCTCCCAAAAAATGGCATTTTTCAGTTATACCTACGACGTTAGTATATAAGCAATGTTATGTACTAATGAAATTTGCATCAGCGGTGGTCGACCGAGGTTTATAGCAATCCTCTAAAATCGCATATTCATTATCAATAAAACTTAGCCAAGCTGAACCTGACTGTTATTTTATCTGTACTAAAGTCTAACAACAAATCGGTTTGACATTTATTTGACATGATTATGCTATCGGTAGAATTGGAATTCGAATGATAGACTCTTAGAACTGTAGGTACGTAAAGTAGGGTGGTACTGCGAGATAACACCCCATCTTAAAGATCATTATTCTAAGTATTATGAAATGCAAAAAGAAACTACATTAAATACAAAAGCAACCTTTTTTATTATCATATTCTCCTAACTAACGACGCCAATCCCCTACTTCCAAACTAAGCTTATAACCTTGGGCTATGGATACCAGGTGAACGTATAGACATACTTAAATGCGTTTATAAGCATACCTGATACGAGTGCAAACGTCCATGTTCATTATATGGAACATTTGCCCCCAGCGGGTTTCGAACCCGCGACCCTCCGTTTTGTGGTCAGGGTCTCTGACCACCCGACCAACGGGCTATGTTTGATTCTTAGTTCGTAAAGACATTCGCTTAAACCTGATTATTGAGGCGAGTGTGATTATTATATTGTAGCAACTGGTATCTGACTTTCGTAACACTACAAATGGAAATCCAGACAAATGGAATCATTTCCATACCCATTCAGTTATATGAATGTTTGCAGGCTTTTCCTCCCAACCAAGTATATATAGTATAAATCTGAATCCACTTCGATTTGAAAAATAGATAGAAGTTATAATTTAGTAATACAGATTTATAACCTACTTCCATATGAAATTTTGAAAGATTTTTTCATGGTCCCTAAGAAGTGAACACAGTATAGGAAGGATTAAAGTAAAACAATATCCCAAATGTATCTACTTACGTGTCTGACAAACACCTATTTATTTCATTATCTACATAATGACATCATATAATTTCATACATTTTATCATATACCTACTTAATTTTGTCCTATGTTGGTCTGGGTCCTAAAAAAATATGGCCACTGTGTTACTTGACTATCAAGTCCAAAATGCGACTAATGGTATATAATATAATAAATAAACAATAATAATAAAATCTCCAGACTGACATACCAATTCCCTAGTTCCAAAATAAGCTTATAAGCTTGTGCTATGGATACTAGGTGAACGGATAGATATACTTAAATACGTTTACAAACATCCACGACTCGAGTACAAATGTCCATGTTCATCACACGAAATATTTGCCCCTAGCAGAATTCGAACCCGCGACCCTTGGTTTCGTGGCCAGGGTCTCTGAACACTCGACCAACGGGCCTGTCGTATAACGGGTTGGGTGTGAGATTGTTGTCGGCAACGAGCTAGCCACTTGTCACTACTTTTTCACAAAATTTCCATTTAAACAACCTGAAAGTGGCTGAAAGTGGTAAAAAGGTACCTGCCCCTTTGACTCTGCCCAGCCCTTTAGGGATTATGGGCGTGATAATATTTAGGTAATTTTAAGTGATATGCTAGCATGAGACTTAAATATTAATTTACACACGGAAAGCCCAGTAAATCGTTTATGGCAACTACCTAATACTTGTTTATTGGATTTATTTGAGTAGACAACTAGCCAGGCACTTGTCACAACTTTCCATAGTAGTTACCTAAGTCAATTTTATTTTTGTTGTAGTGAACTGTCATTCCAAAAGAATCTTCTAACTCTGCCGGTGTGGATTTCACAGTGTAACGTATTATATTATATTGTGTAACGTATTTGTAGCTTAACGGAGTTTTAATGGATTTTATGTGCGAGTGTAGTAAGTAAATCGATGCGATTGATAACATTTAAATACCTATTGGATTGGTATAAGTATTAACTTAACTATTTCCAAAAATACAATATGAATTGTGATTTATATAAATATTGTATATTTAAATTGCGAACTCTCAATCATCTAACTTTGAAGATTAAGGCTGTAATAAGGTTTAAACCTTGTTTCATTCCTTTGGTTGCATATTCATTTACAGTTAGAATCGCTAGTTGAAACTCTATAAAGCTCATTAATTTAAAATAACGAAATTTCCCAATAGTTTCCGATATTGATCACTGCTTACCGCTTAATTGTGCGCGGACGCAGGCATGCCGCGTAATTGGAAAGGCCCGGGGCGCGGTTATTTATGCGCTCGTACATCACGGTAAACAAACATTCGGACAGGCAGACCGAACGCGAATGCGCTAACGCAACTAACTCATCCGCTCCAAGTTTCTTAATAAACCAAGCGGTTCTTTTTTAAGCTTTCGTTTTGGAATAGGAACGACTTATGAAAACGGTGATATTTTGGTGTGAAGATGCTATTTCCCCGCGAGGAATAACTTTTGTGACGGAGAGGTTACAAAAGTTTGGTTCGTGTTCCGCGGGAGATCCCGCGAATCCCGCGAAACAAATCGAATTATTGTAAATTTATAGATATAAATTTACAATAATACGAAATTACAAATTAGATTCAAGCATAAAAAGTTTATAATATTATATCTGCTGTAAATACAGTACAACATTCAAAAACTATTTTGTTCTATTAAACATAAATATAGACAGAAAAACATTAAGGTAGAGAAGATACCTAGGTATTTATATATATTTCAGAGTGGCAGCACATTCATTGTAACGGGTTATAGTTTTTACAGATGTAAGTATGCAGGTAAGTAGATGTAGGTTAAGTAGTTGTAAGTTAGTTAGGAACTTAGACTAAGTTTTGGTGGGAGCAGAATATTGAATAAAGGTGTCCGTCACCGCTTAGAGTGTTTATTGTACTATAAAATTTTTTTTACAAATTAAGTATTGTCAGAAAAAGTTAATGTCGAGCGTGCTTGTAGATTCATGAAGCGGCAAGTTTATTTTACCAACAATTTTGGTAAGTTTTTCGAAAGATACCCCACAAAGACCTGTAACTGAGAATACTTATAAATGATATTAGCCAATACATTCATACACATTGTATAAATTGTATTGAAAAGAGTAACTACCGAGTTTCTTGCCGGATTCTTCTCGGTAGATACAACATTCCGAACCGGTGGTAGAATCATATAGCTGTGGCTTTACCTGTATTTGACGATTTATAAGTGTTTCCTTGAAACCTATATAAATAAATAATATTTTGACTTTGACTTTGACTTTGGTATCTCGATATATAGGAAAATCACTATTTCAAGTTAGTACACCATTGTCCCATGTTGGTCTGGAACTATATAGTGAAAGAAAAATGTAGCAACTCCGTTTCTTGTCTGGTATGTCGTAAAAGGCAACTAATGGTGTATGGAGTTCTGGAATTGATTGCGGTGAGCCAGCAACTTGTCACTGCTTTTTCACAATTTTCCATCTAACCGAACAAATTTTTTGGCTGAATATAGTTTAAGGAGCTTATCATATTTAGGGTTATCTAAATAACCCCTCATTGGTAGATTTTAGGTAGCGGTGGTAGCTCAATGGTAAGGACACGCGCCTCTTAACCTAGGAATGCGGGTTCAAACCCGGGCACGTACCTCTGAGTTTTTTAAATCTATGTACGTATATAAACCACTAGCTCGACGGTAAGGGAAAACATCGTGATGAAACCTGCAAATTCAAACAACTTTGGATTTGTAATCATGATCCAAAAATTGTCTGGTTCCCCTATCTTAGGGTTACGAAGGTCAGATTGGCAGTCGCTTCAATGTTAATTACCAGACTCGCTAAATCCTGGAACATGGTCTAAGCGGACCCCGTCTAAGCACGGGACATAACGCTAGGAAGATGATGATGGTAGATTTTAGGAGCCACGGAAGGCCTAGGCTCACCTACCGTATTAGCAGAAGGTGATGTTCGGAGTCATAAAAACCGTAGAGCTTGTATGAAAAGGATCATAAATGTTGAAGAGGCGAGTGAGGTGTGTAAGGACTGTGCCATATAGCGTTCGGTTTTCTCTGCCTACCCCGCTAGGGAAGTAGCGTGAAGTTTAGTTAGTTAGTTAGTTTGGTAGATTGTATATTCATATATGAAAGGACAACACAACCAACTCAAAAAATTGTAAACCAAAATAACAAAAAATTTATAGCATCTAATTGGAATCAACAAAGGGATCTGTCGCATTTACATTTGCCATCCCTCAATGCATACAAAACCGTCAAATAAACTCCACATCGTATGCGTTACACCATTTCTGTCATCTTATAAAACCATTTACACGATCTCAATTCTTTTCAATGGCTCGCTCCGAGGTGCCATCGTGTTATGTTAATGTTTCCTCTAAAATAAGTCAACGAGCGCAACGTCGCCCGCACCGTGTCGCGCAGCGGGCGTCGCGCCCACTCCTGCGCAGCGCGCGCCTGGCGACACCTACCGGGTTAAAGAATATGATTCGGTATTTAGATATTTAATTGGCAGTTACCTTCACACTTAATCATTAGCCTGGGTGGATCTATAACTGAATTTATTCATAAAATCAATTTTGTTATTGTTAATCATTTCTATGCAACACGATCAATATGATCCATATTTAATAAGTGGTTGGCGTAAGTATTATTAGCCCCAAACTTGACTCTGGTTTTCTTTCCGCATCTTGATTTTTCGGTTTTCATATTTTTAATACAGAAAATTAAATAATAATATGTATATTAAATTAACAGAATGGATCAGAAAAACCAAGATCATCACTTCGTAAAATTGGTGCATTTTAAACACAACACCTTTTCTCTGTACATATTTATTAAACACATAACAAACCTTAATCTTAAACAGAGCAACACGAATGATATCGTTCGTACCCTTAATCGGTTCTTTGAATTATCCATCGAAGCTTTTGAAGTCACGTTCCTATAATATTATAAATCATGTCCACAATGCAAAGTGCATTGTCGCAAAACGACAACTTCTGATCGCGCATAATCCAGACATCCCACAGAAATGTCCCCATTTGAATACTGCACCGGAATAACCTTATAGTGCCAATAAGAGGACTCGCTGCCCCTTCATAACGTTTATGGCATTAAACTGATAAAGATAGTGCGAATAAACGTCCTGTGGAGAATTTGCTTGTCGAATAGATGTGCTTCGAGATACGGGAACATTCCGCCTCTTGTTGTCTCATTATAAGCGGGATAGGTGCAGGGTGGCTATGAGTTCTGCTGCGAGATTTGGTTGGGACAATATCAACTTATCTTTTAAGTTTATATTACACACTATTAACTGTCTTACAAATTGCCATTACCTTACGCTGTTATTGAAAATCGTTACAGGCTTAGGCTTAGTGTGTAGTAATAATAATAATAATTATTATAATATTTTATAAAAAGGATTCACTTAATAATAATTATAACATAATGATTACGATTTACTAATTCATGTTAGGAGAGTGTGAGTAGTCCTAAAATGTAAGGTGACGGTGACTAACAAAATCCAGAAATATTTATTTGCATTGGCTATGAGTGTAACAAAATTAAAATGTTATGTACAATGCTTTGCATAATAAAATGACTTTGCACAACAGATAGCGTCGCCAAATTTGAAAAAAAATTGCATATACCTACTTACTTAACGGTGAAGAAAATATAGCATATGTACATAATGCAAATCAGCAAACATAATTTGCAGACTGTTACATGAAAATCGATTAGGCAAGGGGAAAATTAAGAATATACATTCATATTATATTACACTCGCAATCCCCCAAAGGAGCAGGCAGAGTCGAAGTAGCAGTAAGCTCAGAAATCTTTGCTTTTCTAATCACAAATATCCGTATTACAAAACCAGTCTGGTACAATCAAATTCTACATGAAGCATCCTCCGTTGGGGTCCTCGGTTTGCCGTAAAGCCTCGTTTCTCCGAGTAACAAAAAAGATAAACAATAAAGTAGTGCCAAGAAACCAATAGTTACTATGTATAAAATAGTTAACTCATCACCATAATCAAGACAGTTATAATTAAAAGTTTTTTGGGTATCACAAATGGATCACATTATATTTGGCCACCGTTACCATAGCGTCTACCCCTCGTATTCGCAGTCGCGCGCGGCGCGCACGCAGCACGCCGCCGCTTGCGCACGCGCGCTCCCGTTGTCGCGATCACCACGTGGGCTGCGCAGTGACAATTGAATTAATAAACACACTCGCTTTATGCAGGCTCACTTCGGTCTACAATGACCGCGTTAAATTCGCATAAGGATATCCTTAAATTGCCGGTGCTAACTTGAATTTGAAAAGCGATGCTTAATCAAATTTTGTAAAATTGTACACTGTTGACTCTGCTTTCCTCTTTGGGGATTACGGGCGTAATTATATGTAGGTATTTATGTACACTGTTAACTGTGAGTTTTGTGCAGAGATCAGTGTCAAAGGACTCACATATGAGTTATACGCACAGTTGTACGTATGAATGTGTTTGACAAATTAATGAATAAACAAATTGCAATGAATTTGTTGCAAAGTTTGTTTGTCTTTAAATGACTAATTTTAAGCATACCCTTATTACAGAATATCTTTGCGTTATTAGTGGGGGTTTGCTTGGATCATAACACGAGATTTAGAGAATATAGTAAGGTATTACACTGAAGTGAAATCTATCTGTCCTTTACATTTGATTCTCAGGTGCGGGATTCGGACGAATTGGATCTTATTTACACACCCATAGGTATTTTAATGTGCACGTGGTTTGCACTTACCGACGAGGAATCGTTATTAATCCGTCCTTAAATTTGAAAAGCCCATTGAACCTTCGCCCTTGAATGTCAGCCGCATGTGCTTTTATAGGTAGGTATATAATCGTATCTTGTTTTCCTCAGTCCATGTATTTTATAAATATAATAAACAATGCACTAGAGAAACTGTTGGTTCTTAGGTATCAGTAGATTGAACTTTCCGAATTTATATATTGATTTTAAGTGCTTTTATAAATTTTACGTGTAAAATCTGTTCTTGTACGCACCTAATTTCTTTCGACTAACAACCCTCCATGCTTTTTAACGAGGGTGCTAAAGTTACCAATTTTCCGCTCGATTTACCGCCAAAACATCATAACCCCTAATAAAAAGATGGCCGTCATGCAGGACCATAGACAATTAAAAAAGAAAGCAACTCAACGAGCCCCAATACCCAAACCTCCTTTGTTAGACTCTAATTAATTACCTGTAAACACGGGCGATGATTTTACGAAAAGTAAATAATACTCGTAGAAAGTTAGTAGGCGTAAAATTAACAATAGCCAAGGCATTTTTTCAACTGACAAAAGTTAATGGTGAATGAATTCGGTCTATCGTCAGCTCTTTTAACAAAAGCGGCATTTCCTTCCTTTTGTTCAGTCAATGAAATTAAAGCGGATTGGTTTCTTTCGGATATTGATTTCAATTTCGTGCAAACTAACAATGGATTGATAATGGAATAAAATAATGGATCTGATACTATAGGTAGATAGATACTGGATTATAGATTATATTGGACTGTAAATTTTCGATTTTCTACAGATGGTGTTGAGATTTGGGTTACCCACTAAGACTGGAAAATTTACTTTAAGAAACGGAGTTGGAGTATGCTATTAGGCAAGTAGGTATGTATTGTAATATTCTTATGCTGATAGTAATACGAAATTTCTTAATATTTAAAATATCAGTCTATTCAAAATATTTTTTTTTACCTCATGGATACGGACCTCGCCGGGGAGTGGTGTGTTATGCCGGACTCTTACCGGCTAAAACCCCCGGGGCCTTTATCTATGCCGCTGAAGGTATGAAGGGCGACAGAGGTACCTACGCTTGCGCAGTCTTCTCTATCATCACAGATACCTACGTTAAAGTCGATCAAGAGGTGTTTATCACAATTTTATACCTGTATTATGTATGTATGTATTATATACCTTTGGTCTAGTGCAGTGGTCGTCACACTGCTCTGGTTAAGGGCCACATAGGACATTGTAAGGTATCATTGCGGGCCGTACATTCGTGGGTAGGGTAGTTAACACAACGAATCAATAGATTTTTATAATGCAATTGCCCCATAGATTTTGAAGGGTAAAAGCAACATTTGAAGTAATTTATTTGTCAACTCAAACTCAAACTCAAAACTCAAACTCAAAATATCTTTATTTACGTAGACCTCAAAAAAGCACTTGTAAATCGTCAAATAGTAGATACAAAATAGAACAATTTGAATCTACCACCGGTTCGGAATGTCGCATCTACCGAGAAGAAACCGGCAAGAAACTCGGTAGTTACTCTTTTCAATGCCAGATTGAATAACAAATTTACAGATTAAATTAATATTTATACCAAGTCATACAGTTATTGTTCGTTAAAGATTCAGCCGAGTATTATTATAAGTAAAAGGTAAACCAGGTAAACCAACGATATTATATCTATTGAATTTAAAGCAACTGAAAATCTTTTTAAAGTTAATTGAAAATAATCGGTTTTTTAGAGGTAAAATATAATGTTTCTTGGTGATAACTGTCCAATAATTATATTACCAACGTATGTAGATTTATATGGGGATGGATGTGAATAAATAATGCATGCACCAAATAGAAAAATAAGATAGGATATTAATAGGGCCGCATAAATACCGTGCGCTATTTGACGACCACTGGTCTAGAGGCCTAGATGCCATTTAAAAAAAAAAATTACATATTCAATACCTACTTACTCACATGGTATTTGGCTACACAGTCCTATGTAACATCACATCTAAGACGGTTTTAATTATAAGAAAAATAAGAGCGACTGTATATTTGTAACTGTGATTAAAACATGTTGTCACAATTTGGGACTGATGCATATTTATTATATTTTTGTAGTGGCGTAGCGTGGTGGGGGCGATATGTAATCAGTTCAACTTTCAAAGATTTATTTAGTAAATAGTCCAGGGTTACAATGTCTGTGGGGCAGCGGAATAATCCGTCCCAGGCGTTTCATTTGATAATATAACAAAAATGGCCTAGTGTAGGTACATCGATTCATTCTAACTAAACGACAACAAACAAAATAGAATTATGGTATCTTTATTTTTTAATTAACTTACTTAATTGAAAATGACTCAGCCGTATTAAAAAATAGTTAACTGTTTATTGTTTTCAATTGACATTGGATGGCTTGCTTTAATTACAAAACGATATCTACCTAAATGATAAAGTAAGTTAACAACACCAGCAATTATTGCTACCTACTTTAGATGGTATGTTTACCTTCTACATTTTATATAATTAAATGAATTATATTTACCGCTTTAATAAAAAATATTTATAAAGCTACCGCCATCAGTTGTACATGGTCCTTTTAACACCTCATTTCATGTGGAGCACATTTTGTAATACGATAATACATGTTAGGTAATGTTCGTACATAACTTTTGTTATTTGTTGAATGTTAGCCGTGGTATTAGAGACTATATGTTGCAGTATTGTATAAATAATTACCTCTACAACACAGTACATTATATATTTGAATGGCTTGATGGCGCATTTGGTAGTGACCCTGCCCCATGCGCCAGGAGTTGTAGGTTCGATCCCCACCCACGACAAACATTCGAGTGATGAATACTTGTGTTTGTTGTGTCTGGGCGTTAATATTCAATATTTAAGTATAGATATATTTGTAATACCCTGTTGATTCTGATATCCGTAACACAAGTGCTTAAGCTACTTACCTCAGAGTCAGATTAATGTATGTGATGTACTTAGTCTGATATTTATTTATTTATTTATTGATTCCGATTTCCATAAAACACGTTAGTTAGTAGTATGTAATAAGGGCACCACAAACATTACATAAAACAGCAAGCAATAAAGCTCATTTAACCGTATTTAGCCAAAGAATAGAGTAAATTGGGATAAGTAATGTGAAAAATTTCTCCATATTCACAAACCGAATACCTCATTAGCCGTCTATTACACAATAGGGAAGGAACACAGTTAGCAAATTATTTTTGAATCCCAGATCAGTATGAGACCGACCAGTCGTGGTTAGTACTGGCGCCAGTGTACTTCAATAGGGCAGGCATCGAAGGCGTGTCCCCAAGTCGCTAGTCAGCGTCTACCGATTACGAGGAGCGACCCGCCCCTCATCGAACCCGCCGTCATACCGTTACTTGCAAGTTTTTAATAAATACACTTTTTCACGCACGCTCGTTATTACAGACAATTTTTTTGTTGACTCGGAAATGGCGGTTTTTATTTGAAACGAAAGGAAATCAATATCTGTGTCGTTAGAGGTTTGTGTACGCTGATCAATTTATCAACCACTGCTAGGCTTAGGGTAAATAATGGTGTTTGTTAGAAATGTAATAGTTATTATATATTCTAGACACCATACCTAAACATAAAGTTAGATTTTAATACATTAAAATAATACATTAAAGTACATTAAAATAACATATTCACATAACATAACCTTTAAGTACCTACGTAGGTACGTTTTTGGAGTAGGTACTCTATTGGCAATCCTACTAATATTATAAATGCGAAAGTTTGTATATATGGATGGATGTTTGTTACTCTTTTACAAAAAAAACAACTGAATGGATTTTAATGAAACTTTAGAATCATTAAGGTTATACACCCGATTAACATTTAGACTATGTGTCATCGATGTACCACGCCTCGGAGCCGCGGGCAGAAGCTAGTATACTCTATGAGTAATAATCTCGAAACATCAATCAGATACTGTTTCCGTGAACTACTTGACAGCGAAATTGAAGAAACACAAGAAAACATGACCTCGTTCCCATATTGTTTACAATGGTAAGGAAAATGACAGCGGTAAGTGAAGAAAAGTATGAGATTACGTCTCATCTCGATTATTCGTGTGATGATGATGATGATAATGTTCTTTAAACTATTTGAGTAATTATAGACGTTGATCTTGTTGATATTAGCTCTAGTTTTAAAATAAATTATAGTATGAAAGTTGAGATATTTTCGTAATAAGTTACCTACCTCTATATTTGTAAATTTTAATAAAACATACTTTTAGACATCACCAATTTACGGAAACCACCCCACAAAAATTAGGGCCAAAACCCTTGCAGTAAAATGCAATAAAACAACAGTTTCTTTTGAAAATGTATACGTTTTATTTTATCTACATATAAACACATGTGTAGGATACGGTATTGCCAAATAGTACTTACTTCTAAGAGACCAGTGCATTACACAATGAAATATCATTTTATAAAGAAAATCCCTCAACCATAGTCTTTGGCACATTATCTTTGAATAGGACAAAGACTCGATTCCAACATTCAGTTCTTTATAATATTCTTAAACCTACATAATTTACACATTCCATTTTAGCGGTTTTCATACATAGACGACCAAGAATAGTGATCACAACCGAAAAAAAATAACTAAAATCATAAATGTTTTTTGTTCTAATAAGTATATGTTTCTACGCTTGTAAGATTAGGAATTTATTGGCGACGTTATAAGATAGAAGATAAAAAAAGAGTTTGCGAAAATCACGCTTGATTAAAGTATTTCATTAAGATTAAGGTATTCCATTCCATTCACATGTTTGAACAAGTATTTATATCGGTAAATCCAAATAAAACAATGGAGTCACGAATTCCAAAATTCGGGTAGTATTTCAAATACTTTCTGAGAAGATCAAGCGTGTTAAATTCATAAGGTCCGTAGGAAGCAGATGTATTATTATAAATCTTATCTTCACTTACTACGAGCTGTACTACAAGAAAAATGCAAAGTATTTTCTCAAGCGTAAATTGTCGACTATGTATCAAAACCGTTAGTTATATTTATATGACATTATTGTGACGACTACAAATGCATACAATAATAGTACAAATACTCTAGTTTCTTATACCTTGTGGTAACGTTTATAATAACCAAAAAATCTAATTACTTTATAGTATTGATCAAATCGAAAATACGAAACTAAGAATTTGAGATACATTTTATAAAGAATATAATTTACATTACAATAAACTGATGGGTAAAATTAAAATAACAAGTCTTATTTGTCATTTTACATTCATGACTATAATCTACTTCAAATAAACAAATAATAAGCAACGAAAATAAAACATAAAGCTTTCCTTTAAATAATAATATTTGTACCTAATATTCAAACGAAACGCAAAAATTAACTTACCTTTATTTTATTTTACATCAATCTTGTGACCTTAAAGTTAAAATTGACTACATCAATATATGTGACAAGAAAAAAAATATCCTAAAATAGTACAATATATGAGTATTACAATATTCCATAATGTCCAAAATTCGGTGGTAAGGGACAGGATATGTTCATACATTAGTATAATTAATATTTCAATATTTACACAAGACTATAATCTTAATAGGAAAAAGGAGGAAATTCAATATCAGTTGGTTAAGACCATTCAATTAATTAATTGAAATAATTAATTTAATAAATAATTAAGTAGCGTACGCCAGTAAATAGAATCAAATGTATTTTTGAACTACTTATCAAAAATTACAATTGAGATATCGCTTTTTTTTTTAATTAAAAATCTTTATCGAATCAGAACCAAGTATTTAAGACTGTCAAAATCTACAAAATATTATACTACATTAAAAATCATTACGAGTTTCTAAATAGACTTGCACAGCCAAGATTATGGTACAAAAATCACATTCTGTTAAATCCATTGGTTCTTTTTTATTACTGACCTTTCGCACTTGGCATTTATTGAACGGTACTTTAGTAATTGATATTAACAATCTACAACTACTAATTGTATAGCGCGTACAAAATACGTAGGGACTATTTACAAACTTTTATTTGATGGGGACTGGAGCTAGTAATTACAAAAATATGCCAGTAGAAACTGTCATTATAATTACATACATCTATTATGAAAACGACATTACATAAGACTCACTATATAATTATGGCTCAGTTCTAACTTTTGCTTATCTTAAACTTTGAGATGAAGAATGTGTCGCAAGTTGTAATAATCATATATTTATTTAGATTAAAAAGACCGATGTGTTGATTTATATATTCGGAAAAGTTAGAGTGGGTCACTTAAGTTATTTTTTAAGAATACTAATTAACAATATGAACGCCTATTACAGACCACGTGATGAATTCCTTAGCACGTTGTACTGACTACATTAAACGAATGACAATAATTCTTCAAGTAGGATCTTACTAGCATATACGCTCATTTAGATATTACCTAGGTGCCAGTGTTTGTCAAAACTTACACGCCCGAAGCGTCAGCGTAAACCGTCGATACTGGGACACCGCGAATCATTTCAAATACTTATCAAAATTAACCTCTCGGAGTTAAGTGATATTTTCCAGAGAAGACGTCAGTGAAGTTGGCACTTCCAAATGGGGTAAAAAGAGGGGTGTCAATTACCCTGCTGTTTTGTTTCCCGTGTAAGCTCATACTACTCATTTAAAAGCTAATTCGATCGAAAACCCTCAGCAAACCTCGTTTTTACACACACATCTTTAAATGTTATTGTCCACCAAAACTACTGAATACGGAGACTCAGTATCGACAATCTCGCGTGACCTGGTCGCCTCGATTCTAGAAAACTGTTGGTAAATACACGCGGACCTTTTGCTACTTATTATAGGACCTAGTCGTAATGTACGCAATAACACTTACATAGATGGATGAATCATGTGGGATGAGAAACAACCTACTAGTAAGCCATTGGTCGTGTCAATATGGCGTGGGGACCCGATCGCCTTATGACTGGGCACTTTATCTTACTAAGACACTTCACTTACTACATTGGACACGACAAACTGTTGGATTCGGGTTTTTATTACAGCGAGCTATACTATCGGAGGAGGGCCTTAAGTAAGTAGTAGAATGAGGCCTCTATGTGGCACATAAAATTACATTTTATATCTTACATATCATGGCCGTATTGAGCAGACCGTGTGAGATATTGGAAAGTAGCTAAATTCTGATCAAACGAAATTTCGAATTTGAATTTGTACTGAAATTATGTATGTTTTAACATTATTTATAAATACGGTAGCCCAATATCCTTAGTACTAGGCTAGGGAACTGGTGAGCTAGGTTGAACATTTCATTACTTTACTCTTTGCAGAAGTACCACTATCCTTCATCAACTTTTTATTTTCGGAAAATGACTAAAGTCAGTTTTCCAGTTATATTGCTTTAATACATTAACTTATTGACTACAATCAGCTCGATTCAAACAAACACCCGAATCCAACGGTCCATTAGAGGCACTTCGACTAATCGACAACAAAAATTCGCTATTCGTGCCTACATAACATGTGTAAATGACAGGTCGAAAATTCGCTAGTAAATTCGTGATTGTGCAGAAGTCTTAAAGCTCCTCAGTGTTAATGTGACTAATGTTTATACATCCAAATTCTAAATCACTCCACATCACCCACGTTTAGATCTAAATTCAGACAAACATTCACATTTGACACACTCTGCGACTGGTTTTCAACATTTAATCATCTCGAAATGTGTAATAGATATAAGATTTAATGAATTATCTCTTAAAACATTATTTATAATCAAACGGATTATAGCGTCGAAAGAATCTTTATGTTTCATTATATACGAAGAAATCTCATTAGCTGTCAATTAAACAATGAAACCTTTTAAAAAGCATTTGCACATTTCATTCATCCCATTTATTCACTGAATGACTTATTACGGATTTAAAAATATATAACTTGAAAATACATTTACTTCACTCATGACAATCAATGCTAAGGAAACAAACAAATTTTATCTAGGGGAAGATATTATACGACCAATAAAGCTTATTCTTAAATATCTATTTAAAAAATATTATCATCTTTTGCAAATTAAAAACTGATTACGTCTGCTCTTCCCCGCAATCGAAACAATTGATCGATTTAGGTTTAATCGATTCATTGGCAATAAGAATGAATTTCACAAAAACGTACGAATTTTCATGAAAAAACAAGGTACACTAGACATTCAATACCTTTAAAAATCCAAATTTTTTAAGGAATTCACGTTAAATTTTAACGACAAATTATTTTTGGTAAAGCCTTCATAAACTACTTAGAACCTTCTATTTTAGAAGATTTATACCAATTTTGTTTTAGACATGTGTATGTGGTCCTTCGAGCCGGATACATTACCAATTAACATTTAACACTTGGAATTAAATTGCTGTTTTAGCTATGGAGAATTTTTTACCCTAAAAATTGTGTCGCTCTTATAGTTGTTCAATAAGCATTTTGATCTGGGCTTAACATAGATTCAATGAGTGCAAGAGCGACAAGATAACCATAGATTGTATTTAAAAGCTTGAGTTTTTAGAAGACATCAGTCATCCACTCTCCTACTGTATGTATTCTACTAATACGATCCAATACGTAATTTTACATGGACCAAAATATTAGGATAAAGTCCAGTTACGCGACTTAATACATTTAATAACAGACATTCTACCTATCGGAAAAAGGGTCTATCAGAATCAAAACGGGTCCAAAAGCCGACTTAAATTCTCATTACGCGTTTAGTGAATCATAGGCGTTTTTTCTTCTACTAATAAGATTTCCATTTACCTACATTTCCCTACCTTACACCCTTTATAACAAACATCCCACTAGAACTAACAAAGTCTGGACAAGCATTCCACGTACATGAAAACAGAGTCTAATCGATTGACATTCGAACGCGACAATTACCACTAAAACTCGCGACCATTCCCAAAACGAGTCGACCTAATGACAATTACCATAAAATTCGCGACCATTCTCAAAACGAGTTGACCTGAGTGAGCCGTCTACCAAGTGAACTCCTAGTCCTTCGAGCCGGAGCGACTACAGCGACAACGCGGACTGCGGCGCCAGCGCAAGTTTCGGGCGCTAGGTGGCGTGCGCGGGCGCAGGTGCAGGCGACGGGGCGGGCGCGGGGGACGCGAGCGGCGCGCGCAGCCCCGCGTGGCGCCGGAGTAGCTCCGTCACCGTGATGGCCACTTGAACTGTGCCTTTGCCTTCTAAGACGTCTGCTGCACAGCACATGAGCTTCTGTTGACAAGGTTGACAGAATAGTGGTTATATTTTATAATTACCTGTAGGGGTTATCTATTCTTATAACGATAAGATATAAGTATATATATAAACCCCAGACTAGATAAAAAAGGTATTCGAATTTCCATTAATTATTTATCAATACATTTGAATCACAAGTTTGAAGCTAATTCATATACCTATACTAACCACAAAATAATTAGGGTATTGATATTAATTCTGGACGGAATGTTAAAAATATCGAAAAGGATCATAAATCTGATGAATAAAACCAATTTATTACCAATAAGAAATTTATTTTTAAAAAGAGAAAAAACATTGTAAGTACATACAAAAAAAGTTAATTTCTGAAAAATATTTTATCGCAATACAAAACGTGAAACACGTGAAAAAGAACAATGAATTTCCAATAAACTTTATGAAAAAAAAATGAATAAACGTTTCAAGAATATAAATCAAGTTTAAGTTATTTTATATTCTAATTAACCTGCTCTGCGCTTATATATTAATACAAGTTAAGACTGGTTTTAGTGTATTCTTTATAATATAGAAAGTAATTTTCTACATTCATTAACTAACTAAACTTCACGCCACTTCCCTAGCGGGGTAGGCAGATATCCATTAATATGCATTAAATTAAAGATCTTTGTTTTTATTGTCAACTGAGTTAGAGAGATATAATTCTTTGACCACATGGTCGAGTTAAATGTTGTATCATTGTAATTGATTTTTACAAGACGGCGAATACACTACAATCAGCCTCCATACACTACACAAATAAGTACCCAAGCACCACAAGCTAATAAATATACGCCATGTAAGTTTTAAAATTATATATTATTAAATCTTTAATCTTAACTATGTTATCAGCATTGTACTTGATACTTTAAAGCTCAAAATAACATCTATATTAACGAAGCGTAGAAAACAAATATACAATTTGACCAGAACAAGAATAGAATAGAATAAAAGTAAAAAAAATATCACGGTGGATAACACGAGGTATGGTTTTAAGTAACTTCAATTAAACAAATGCATGTACATTGTTTTATAATAACAGGGATGCCTATTTTTTACCGAATTCAAAAAAAAAGGAGTTCTCAGTTCAACTTTTTTTTTTATAGCCTTGACATACATGTCTATTGCTATTATATTTTATATATATGGACGCTGAGCGATCAGCATATTTTATTTGTCTGTGCTATTTGTGTGCTGTATTGAGATTCATTTATGTATAACATAGTCATATTGTAGACTACAGACAATATTTGATTAACCATAAAATTTTTGGAATCTATAAGATAATCAATTCACACGAACAAAACACAAAAACAATCCTCAATAAGGTTTAGCCCTGTTATTATAAGCCTGTATTTAGTAACGACGCTCAAATAAGGACCTAGTCTATATTATTTTGTATTCAGTGCAAGCCAGTTTATGCTTTCTATGTACTACATATAACGCACAAATTGGTTCGTTGTTAGATCGAACTAAATTCATTATTGAGAGTCATTGCCAAACATTCGCCTTTTGAATGGATAAAATAAAATGTTAAAAACAAAATGTCATGGCAGAAATAGATCTTTTCCAGTTCTAAAATTATAAGGAACCAAAAATTCAGATGCCTGTACAACGGGTTATGGCAATACATAGCGAATCTATAAAAAAACAAATATATATAGGAATAAATATACAAGTTATGATTATATAATATAATACTTTTATGTAGATGGAAGTACGATATGGAAAGGGAATTAATTCAAATCGCTTATTGAATATACAGTAAACAAATTACAGAATTTACAGTCTTTAATATATTAAACATCTTTGGAATGATAATAAAATCGTACAAAAATGACGTGGTTTGACAATATTTTCCATAGCGCAAGCCACGTCATGTTTCTTGATAAATGCAGAAAATGCAAAACATTTATCAATATATTTCATGAATAAATTCTACAATAGAATTTGTTGGCATCGAGTCTAGTTGGCTCTTCAATAGGAATACTTGTTTGCTTATTAAAAATTTAAATCAATGTCTTTTAAAATCCGATATTGTAACGCGAAGAAAGCCTCAAAATACAGTCTAAATATTACTAAGATCTAATGGTACCAATGTTTACTATGAACGTAAAGCGTTATTCATCGTGGATTATCATAAATAAAATATAAACTATATGGCAAAACCGAGATGCGAAGTTTTGTCACTTTAATTATGTTTTCAAGACCCCCCCATCACAGTTACGCCACCTGGTGAATATTTTTATTCAAAAAGCTTTTGCGACACGTTTTAGCAATTTCGACATACTACTAATATTCAAATGAATATTTCTACTACTGATGACGCTATCTAAAAGTACCCACTTTAGTCTTACAGTGAACATTGGTCGAATTCACAAAACCAAAAACAATTTTGCATTAATAATACAATAACGATATGAAGTTTCGATTAAGGCATACAATTCTTATTTGATAAGAAATATTGGGTTATGTTAATTAAACAGTTAAGCTAAGAATATTATTTGCTTATACCTATCTCAATACCTTCTTTTTCGTACTCTTGGTTAATTCATAATACTTAATGCACCAATATTTCTCTTGACATTGTACCATACGTGGAAATATATAAGTGTTCCTTTTGGTTCGACGTTCCTAATCCATAGTCTAAGTATATTCATTAGTATACACTAGATAATCTAGAAATATATCTGTAGTATATTATTACAAAGATGTAGAAACCCTATTACAGTAAATTGGTGCAAAAAATACTACATGTGTCATTGGGTGGTATAAGTATACAATTAAATCTAAATATACCAATAGCTTCAATATTGCATTATTATGCGAAATATAAAATCGATTGTAAAAATATTCAAATTTAAAACAACAGCACACTCTGAGATCTCTGAAGTAGGATGTACATAAGTCAAACAAAAACCACACCAAATCCTTAAAAAAAATATAAAAAATAAAACAATTCGACCGATTGACAATTTCTACAACACCTAATTAATCACTAGCTTAATAATTAAAATTTTAAATGCCTCTAATGGGAATGAATTTAAAAACACCAATTGGAATATAATGGAATCAAATTCTATCAATCATACCAATCAATCAGAATTTCAACAACCAATACATAATCTTATCTTCAAATCACACTCGATGCATATAAACTAACTACGTCTTCGTCTTCCCTCCAAAATAACGCATGTTTGACAAATTGCATATTCTTTGGATGCTTCGATGCATCAACTTGATACGTATAACTATAAAGATATTTAAATAGTGGTACAATATGAAATATAAAATTACGTAAAGGGGCTGAATTATTAATTAATGATGTTTAATGAGAATGACAAAAAGGACTTCGTTTTTTATTGAGTATATCTCAATAGCATACCATCAAACACTGGAAATAATACTGACGGGACTAAACGCGATATGCATTATGTAGTACATGAGTACTTGCTGCTTGACGTTTCGGCCGTGTTGCATATCGCGTTTAGTCCCGTCAGTATTATTTCCAGTGATAATGCAACGCGAAAGTTTAAAATCGTATACCATCAAACATTTCGTATTTTGCAAAAAAAATCGTTAAGTTTCAACAATAGTGCTTTCGTATCAGATGGTAGGTTTAACACCAAATACATTCCATCTGATAGCAAAAGTGTAATTTTGATAAATAAAAGTACAGTCGAGGAATCACACCTTAAAAATCAAACCAAATGTTAAATAACCCAAAATTGCAAAGATGCGTTTCTTATTTAGACAATACTTATAAAAAATATTCTCACATTTACCGTATCAAAAACTCCTATAAACCACCATAGCTAATAAACAAGTCTTTCAGATCAATACCTTCAGTTCCTTCTGAATAGCAGCCTTCGGAAATAAACGCACTATAAATACGAGAAGCAGCCTCAAAATCTTATTTCAGACTACGGTCACAGTTTCACTGTGAATAAATAAGGCAATATGTGTGCTTTTTATAAGACCTGCTTTTTCAACAGTCAGGTGAATAAAACAGTCAGTTAATTACAATACAGATGATTTTGAAATGCCAGTGCCTGTTTCCGAAATAAAATACTGAATGACATCCACAAATTGGTGTCTTTATATTTTATTGGTAGGTAAATATCTGGCTATTGAAAAATCAGACCTCGGTTACATTATACGATAGCGATTTTTCTTTACTTCAAACAATAGACAAGATCGACGCGTGAAAATGATTTTTTTTTTTAATACTTCTGTATATACTCAATATTTAGGAATTTTGTTTGACTGTTAAAATTATTATGACGAGAAGGGTTAAATGTAGGGTACGTTGTGACATTTCACAGTAAGGTTGACAGTTGATTCTTATTGGTCATGGTCGAAAATTGTTTGTCGTATGTTTGCGATTTTAAAAACATTGTTTTGAAGTAAAGAACAGCTCATCCAAAATGCAAAGCACTAAGTACTAACATTACAGGGAATAGTTACCATAATATAATACTTCATCATACTCAATTTGACAAAGATAGAATTTGAATTAAGTTGGTAGAATATTTAAATTTTTTTACTTAGCAGAAAATCTACCAATCAAGGAATATTATTTCATGTGGCAATTGTTTATCTTTTATTATAAACCGATAAAAAATATAAAATAAATTCGGTACAAATTCTATCATCGTCACACATTCATATGTTTAAGATCATTGTTTTACTACCTAAATAGTAAATCTGCTTGATACGTGGTTTGGTATAAGTATAAGTATAATTCTTACAAAGGGTATAAAATCAATAAAACGGTCGACACGAAGAAAGTGCCAAGGCACAGGCAAGTGTATAGCAGTCTGTTGTCATTATCCTTCGCCAGTTCAGTCTCTATCTTAAGATCCCTGTTCAAGTTGTCCTGTATGTCGAGATTCATCTTTCCCCTGTCATATCTCTGGACGTCGACCTCCTGGGTCAATTCGACGGGGTAATCCACTTCATCCGTATCGTATATTTCAAAGTTATCGCTCTGAAGCACGCGGTCTTTATAGAACGGCTGCACAAATTGAATTCTATTGTTCTGGTAATACGGTCCTCGAGCCCGAAGACCGTCCGTGGCGCCGTACACGGGCGAGTACGACATGTTCTGCGGGGACTCCGCGTTGTTATTTTCGTAGTTCAGCTGAAACTCCTCCGATTCGTCGATGGTGTACGGCGGGCCGTCGGCGAAGTTGAAGTTGCTCACGAACCGTTCTTCCGAGTATCTGCGCAGCTGGCGTTTGTAGTAGTTGACCTCGAGGGTCTCGGCGTCGTTCGAGTAGTAATCGTGGTCGGGCGAGGCGGCGCGCGCGTAAGGCTCAGAGGTGGGGTCATGCGCGTCGCGGGACGGCGTGGCGTGTGCGAGGAGTGCGCAGACGGTGCGAGCGAGAGGCGCGAGGGCGAGCGCGCCGCCCCCGCGCGCCGCCTGCCGGCCCAGTACGTCTTCGGGCGAGCACACGTCCTCCTGCAACACACGCCACCCGTCTCTTAGTTTATAACAATCTGTTTGCCGCTCGCGAGGGGATCGGGCATGACCCTGCAACACTCGAAACTGACACGACGATTCGGAAAATGTACGTTTGTAAGTTAACTTTCGCCCGTAAGCACTTTTTTCACTGTCACTTAAAATTGTATGTCACATTATTTTAAAAGATAATACGTTAATTGCTATCTTTTTAATTATACTTTTTTTTTTTAAGTAACACTCATTTTTTTTTGTTTATACGTATATGGAACACTCGAACAGTTCACGAGGTATAAAAAAAAATAACACAGGTTTTGTGAGCAAGACCAACTATTAATATAGGAAAGTACAGACTAAAGAGAAAGGGGCAAAGAACGACTGTCGTGTCGCCGAGGCAATGCCACAGAACAAATAATAACAAAAACACTGCATATTGATATATGCAGTGTTTTTGTTATTATTTGTTCTGTTGTCAAGGTGATCCTTGACAGTATAATGTATGACAAATATCGATAATTTATTTTAGTGGCATTCCCTCGACGGCTTTCTATTAAAAACATTTCACTTACCTCTTCTACTCCGATTTTCCGACAGGCTTCTAAGAAATTATCCACATTTCTCCTACACCTTGCCATTGTTAGTTTTGGCTGTAACAAATCAATAGTAAATTTTAATTACATGTTTTAAAATAGATCAAATCAATTCACGTTTCAACGATTTCACGTTTACGATTAAAAAAAACACATTATCAATAAAATAAAGTAGATAGACTCTTAAGGACCGTGCCATATGGCGTTCGGGTCTCTACCTAACCCTCTAGGGATGTGACGTGAAGTTTAGTTAGTTAGTTATAATAGATAAGACTCCTTTTAGGTGGACACCCCTATTATTTTTAACCGACTTCAAAAAAAGTAGGAGGTTCTCAATTCGACTTTTAAAGTTTACAATTGCTGCCATGTTTATATTCTATTATATTATTTTTACTTGTTTTAGTTTTCATCCATAAAGTTCGAAATTTGACCATTAGTTTCGTCATCAGGGTCTCTCATTACTCGACCGTCGCTCAAACTTTAACACCGCGTAACTCAAAATGGAAAACTTTTTAGTAGACGAATAAAACTGTATCATGTTATATTATTTAGAATATAAGGGAATAAATCTCAACAAAAAAAAATATTTTAAGTATATTAGGTAAAATTAAAAAAGAGATGCGATTGCGATTTCGAATGCGAAAGTTTGTTTGGATGGTTGTTACTCTTTCACGCAAAAACTACTGAATGGATTTTAATGAAACTTTAGAATAATGTAGCTTATACAACCGAATAACATATAGGCAAAGTTTTATCGATGTACTACGCGAGCAAAGCAACGGGCAGAAGCTAGTACATAACAAAGCAGTGCTTTTTGCTCGCCTAAATAGATCCATCTAAACCAAGTAAAATTTGAGCTACGCGGTATTAGAATTAAAACGACGATATATTCACTTTCTCTCGACTAATAAACAACAGCAAAATCTTAGATATTGCATTAATATTTGAAGTACATATAAGATATACAGGTCACCTGCGCGGGCGAGGGCACGTGCACGGAGGCGACGGAGCGCGGGCGCACGTGGTTGGCGAGGTGGCACAGCACCACGCCGTCCGCCAGCACCGGCGCCAGCTGCTCCGGGAGGGACATCTTCAGACGCGTCTCGATTATCTGACAGGAATGGGAGATAGCAGGAGATGTTACTAGACTCATCCACGTCTCTATTAGGGGCCATCCAATTAAAAATCATTAAATTCGTGTGACGTCCTTTATGAATTAACATTAAACCAATAACAACAGAATTCACATGCCCTCTGGTCACATCTACAGATGTGTCACTATTATCGAACAGCTTAACATCATAGCAACATTTATTTCTTAAATCTTTCTTCATCTCAATTGTTGGCCAGATGGCATGGACATGGATGGCATAGTCACGCTACACGATGTGAGAAGAAATGCGATAGGCGTCGCACTATAACATGCTATACTTCAAAAATTTCCTTCCAGTAAAAATTCTCCTAAGACACGTGCTGAACTCTTACAGCGAATTTATCCTCCTAAAGCAAAGTACTGAGCTCTTACAGCGAACTCATCATCATCATCCCCAAACCACGTAGTATCCTCTAACAGCGAAGTCATCCCCACTCACCGTCCTCAGCTGCAGCAGCAGCTCCTCCTCCTCCTTCTGCTTGTCGAACTCGCGCTTCATGGTGAAGCTGAGCTTGTCGGCCGCGTCCTTGCCCCACGGCACCTTGGCCGGCTTGGGCGCCGCGCCCTTCAGGTACGACACGCTCGTCGTCAGCAGCCGCGCGCCGTCGCCGTTCACTTGCCGCGGTATGCTCGATTTGCCTACACGAACAAACATTTGAAATAACAATAGTAGGACCAAAAGCGACTTGCATTGCATTATCGATTAGCTGTGTTGCAACAGACTGAATCCGCTTGCCACCAAGGCTGTTCCAACATAGTCGAAACGTCAAGCTGTAAGTAATCATGTACTATATAATGCATGTCGCGTTTATTCGCGTCCTTATTAAGTTTTTGTGGTATTTCTCATATACTTAAATAAACTAATATTTTATATATACATATATATCATTATGATGTCAAATCGTAAGTAGTGTATATAGTTTCTTTTCGCTGTGATAGATGTATTGAAAAATAGCATGTGAATCTTGGCATATTTATCTATTAATATTAGGAATCGTTTTGATACGGAATCAATGTACACTAACATTGCATTATGCCAAACAATGTTTGACAAATGTGCATATATAAAACAATTTTAATTTGATAACGAATCTATTCGATAACATAAATAATTACCTCCGTAATATAAATAAACTTATTTCGGATGGAAAAGAGTTATGAATCATCTTTAGATATGTGCATTGTTAATATGTAAATGTAATATGCTTATCGACATATATAGAAGGCTTATTAGATAAAGCAAATAAGGTACTTCTATATCAGTCTGAATTTTGATAACCACTAGTTCGAGCCTCCTATTTGAATTTGCAGGTTTCATCACGATGTTTTCCCTCAGCGTCTAGTGGTATAAATACGTACATAGATTTGAAAAATCCATAGGTACGTGCTCGGGTTTGAACCCGAACCCTTCGGTTATGTCCTTATCAAGTGCCGCGACACCGCGCGTGTCCTTACCATTGAGCTACCACCGCTCACTAAATAACACATATATGATATAATTTTCCAAATACCTACCTATACTGTTATACCCTAAAGTGCTAGTCGGAGATTTAGTCGGCGATGTCGGCTTTATGTACGCGTCGGCCTGCCCGTTCACTCTGTTATAATCCACGTTCCCATTGACGTTCGTGTACATCTTGTTCACGTTCCTAGAGGGCACCACTTTCTGCACGGGCCTCTTATTCTCCTCCTTCTCGCTGTTACCATTCTGATTCTGGAACCTTCTAGGCGTCGAGTGAAGTAGTGGGGAGTTTGGCACTTGTGACGTATTTGGCGATGAGGAAGAGATGCTGGCGTTGGAAGATATGGACCGGGTGTACAAACTAGGGGATACGTTACTGTAACCGTTGACCGGAGAGTGCGGAGAGGACTTCGCGTGAACAGGACTTTGGGTCTGGGATTGGGGGGAGGAGTCCAGTTCGGGGGATGGCTGGTCTGTGCGGGGTCGGTAGACGTCTTGCTGTCGTTGTTGTCTTAAGGCTTCTTTATATTGTCTGAAACATTTATTAATACTAATTAGTCTCATGTAAATTTTTATATTAATTTGGCTTTGGTAACACTTAGATCGCATCGATAGAACGTTTATTGGATATAATAACGTTATACATTTTGTTTCGATGATATTGAAAAGCTATTATAAATAATATGGTAAGCTTGTTATCGGGGTGTAGTTAAATACATAATATTTATATTTATTTACATATTGCTGTTGTACATATTGTATTACATATGTGCATATTTATTGACTGGCTTAATGGCTCATTCGGTAGTGACCCTGCCCCATGCGCCATGTTTTATGGGTTCGATCCCCACCCAGGACAAACATTCGTATGATGAATACTTGTGTTTGTTGTGTCTGGGTGTTAATATTGAATATTTAAGTATATATTTGTAATACCACTGTTGTTTCTGATATCCGTAACATAAGTGCTTAAACTACTTACCTCGGAGTCAGATCAATGTATGTGATGTAGTCTGATAATTATTTATTTATATTTTTATTTATTTACATATATTGTTAATGTCATATCAATGTTCACCAAAACCCAATGGAGTTAGCGTGATAATATTAGCATTAGTATCTAAGTGTTATCAAATGCCAGGCGTATATAAGCGACTTAGTGCGGGCGTGTGTGAATGCTGTGCTATGAGTGACCAATGTACCTGTAGGTTTGTTGATGGGCTAATTTACTCTTATCGTCGCCATTTGAAATGTTCCCTTCGGGCGATATACGGAGGCTGAAAGGGACAACACCGGGGTTAATAAAAAACAGGTGGAAATAAAAAAAAAAAGTAAAACAGAGACAGAATAAGACGAGGGAGACAGATGATGGCGGTGACGTATCGGTACTAGAGTTAGTTATTACCTCTGGATCGGCGAATGCAATAGAAAATAAAATAAATTAATGTAAATTATATAGTAGATTACCTGGTAAATGAAAATACTACAACTAACTATCATACAATAATTGAAATAAAATCTACCCATTACTAATGTTAATGATAAATTGTGCTCCCATTTTAGTCTAATACATTCCATGGCAATTATCCCATTTACCTTAAAATCTATTATTACATAAATATGTATTATATTTATTTAAATAATGTATATTAAGCAATTAAAACGATTTCACTATCCTAACATCACAAGAATCTATTATTATTTAATTCTCATATTATTTCAAAATACAATTATACATTGCTCCTAGCGGGAGTCGAACCCGCGGCCTCTGGTTTCCTGGCCTGATCTCCAATCGCTAAATAGAGCGGCTTGTCATTTAAACTGATATCGAATGCGGTACATGTTTATCGTTGAATAACGATGGTTCTAAAAATCATTATAGTAAAAAGTAGCTTTGTACTTACTCTATTTCTAAAAAAAATAAGATCTAAATATGTTCAACTACTGTTACGAATCATAACTTAGATAAACAGACAGATTTCATTACCCAATCATTCAATTTTACTATGTATTAATTTGTTTTTATTTTTACTTGATATGAAAACAATCCGATAGTATTATGGCTTACATCGGCCATATCAAACATTTTATAGGGTACTTATAAATTGACAATTGCAACATGCGTACACGAAATAACTTCAAGAACGTATGACGCAGACGACTTACTGAACCTTTGACCTGCAAATGATCATAATTTTCCACTAAGAATAATACTAATAACGCGACCAAATATGATATGCATAATGTACTGTAAATGAGCAATTTGACCATATTGTATATCGCGTTTAGTCCCGTTTGTATTACTTCTAGTGCTAATGCAACACGAATGTTACATTTTAGTCAACTCACCCCGACAACAGCGGTGTCAGCGGCGCCAGCGGCGTCTCGCTGGACAGCGACTGCGCGCGGGACAGCGCTGCGCCGGGGGACAGCGTCGACGGAGTGCTGGGCGTCGAGCGGCCGGAACCGCCCCCGCCGCCTGCCTCACCGCCACCTGGGAAAAAACGAAATGGGTGGACTGTTTTATCATGTTTAGTTTAGTCTGTCACATGTTGGTCCTGGACTGGAAAATAATGTGCCAACTGTGTTTATGGTATGTCGTAAAAGAAGATGAATGGTGAATTAGGCATTGGGTTTGTGTTTGAATAAGCAACATTCAAGTCACTCGTCACAATTTTTTTATACTCAATTGAAAATTCACCCAACGTACGTAGATCAATTTCCTTTTTGGCTCAGTGTTAAGGATCCCATATGGCGTTCGGTTCTCTCTACCTACCTCGGTAGGGAAGTGGCGTGAAGTTTAGTTAGCTCTTTGTAAGGAGCTAACTGTCTCTGCCGATTACGGGCGCGATTATGACAAAAATAAACAGGCTAACATCTCTTGATGGTTAAAAAGTTGCTACGATAGATATTAAAGTACTTATAAAAACATTATATTCATAGTGTTATGATGTAATTCGACAACATTATCCATGTGTACAAAATGGCAGTTCTTAGCAAATACTTTTTTAAACTACAGAATATATTAAGACGAGTCACATAATAAAATCAACTTTACCGATAGAAACACCCGAGACACCTAACCAAAATAACTATGTCAACTCTACTTATAACGAATTCTTTGAATAACTTATTAATTAGATGAGAAATAAAGAGCGAATGCATATACGCTAATTGCTGTGCAGGTGCAAAAAGTGAGTAATCTAAGAGGGAAGTAATGCACATTTGTAACTGACACCCACGTTCCAGTCCAATGCGACTACAAAAATGCTTCTTATACAATAGCGAGCAACTTGGCTGTGACGAGGTATCGAGCGCATTGGAAATTGCAATATGTTTTTTCGATTATCATCTTTACATCTAGCTAGTATTTAACATGAAATATGTCAATCAAGCAGATAAAAACTTGTAATCATAACCATTATTCTAGCGATATCTTCAAATGGTCAGTAATATGCAAGAGACACCTCTTGTGCGAGACTAATGACTTACTACAATCAGACCAGTCGTGTGTTATAAAAAATAATGAAACCGTAAAGAAAATATGTACATAAATTAATACCGGCGGAATATACGAGTTTACAAGCAAACTTTCGAGTCAGAGAACAATTGTGTCAATTG
Source organism: Glyphodes perspectalis (assembly GCA_951394215.1). NCBI lineage: Eukaryota > Metazoa > Arthropoda > Insecta > Lepidoptera > Crambidae > Glyphodes > Glyphodes perspectalis. The sequence goes on from OX596202.1 coordinate 4,741,073, forward strand.
TTGTTGAGTTTTTAGTTGGTGTCAATAGCATGTCCCGTTAACCCATAGGTTCCCAACGGGGGCGGTACCGCTCCCTAGTGGGCGCTGAAAAGTTTTGAGGGGGCGTTAGCGGGCCCAAAAGGCAAATGGGGACTGTTTTTTATTTAACATATTAAAATATTTGCCTCTATTTTTAAGAAAAAACATCGTGTCTAGCCGTCTAAAATGTTTGTCCCTCAACCACGACAACGAGTTGCAAGATTACAGAAAGATAACTAATTTAATTTGTAATTATTAATAGATAATATACAGATATATGACAATGGTACATTATGTAATGGGGGGCTTTGGATGTTTGCTTTCTCTTATAAAGGGGGCGGTAATCCAAAAAAAAACAATTTTCTCAGCCTACCCCAATAGGGAAGTGGCGTGAAGTTTAGTTAGTTAATCCAAAAAAAAAGTTGGGAACCTATGCGTTAACCGATTGCATGTAACGCAGCGACGCGACTGTTCGATCGTGTATGCAGTTGGTGTCCGACCCAAATACTTGGTATAAATGACATAATATTGCGTGTCAATGAGCGTTCCCCATACATTACCCATTAGACAGTATATTTAAGCCAGGTCTTGTCATTTCGAGTTGATTCATTTTTGTCATTACCCCGCACATTGTGAAATGGGAGGTAATCGATCCCGAAATCGAGCATCGACTAATATTTGTAAGTATGTATAATCACTACGTCTATTTATACCATTAGGTATCCTATAATTGTCAAAAGGAAGATTAAAAAATACCGTCACTCAACACACACCTGGTTCATGGAATCGGTTTAGAAACTGAAAGCAGGAAGAACATAACACGACACAATAATCAATCTGATGAGGTGTTGTCCGATGATCTGGCCGATGGGAGACTAGAAGGAGGCACTCACCGTTATTACACCAACTCTTGTCTAATCCTCATCTGGTGAGCGAAGGGTTGCCAACTATACTGTTTTAAACAGTATTATTTTTCACTAAATTATACTTTTTACTGTTGAACAAAAATAAAGTATACAAAAAAACTGTTTTCAGCATCAAAATGCAAACACATTATTATGTATTATACTTAGTGCGAGAAGCTCTAAAAATATGTATTTAAAACAATAAATAAAACAATAAAATACTGTCAATTTTTCTAAAATACTGTTTAATATTCTTCATAGACCTGAATATACTTTATTTCTTGCAAAAAAAGTTGGCAACCCTATGTGAGCTATGTCGACTGGTTCGGTGACTTGTTGACGTACGAGCTGTACTCTGTTAGTGTTGTCTGATGGAACTGCTTCAACTATAAGGAGACACTCACCGTCATTCGACCACCTCTTGTCCACCCCGTCCGTGCTGTACCCGCTATCAACCACGTGCCTCGGCTTGTGCCTCAAGCAGTCTATGGTGGCGTTGCCCGACGTGATCTGGTGAGCGGTCGACTGGTTCGGAGAGTTGTTGATGTACGAGTTGTGTTTCGCCGATCTCCTGGTCTCGTCAATTCGTTTGTGCGCCGGTAAGTTGTCTTTATTCGCCATGTTCTCTAGGTACTTGAATATGTGCACGCGCCCGCGCATGCATATCTGTAATGAGTTTATAGTTATTGATAAATCGTGTTATGAATGTTTGCTCGTGAATTATGTTTCATTTGTCGTACTACCTGACTCGGTGAACATCGTACCGCCTCGTTCTTTATTAAGGTCAAAAATCATCGCAGACGTCCTCAAGCGATACTACTAAAGTTTCATCATAATCATACTACACGCGGCTCGCGCGACTTGATACAAATGCTTAAGTTCGTTTAGGGGTGAGAGTTTCCCGCTCCCCCGCCAGTCCGGTAGGTAGTAAAGGCCGCGTTCGGAGAACTACCGAAGTCCCCTCAAAAAAATTAAACTTAAGTTTGTACTAGCCGTCCGCCCTGCGCGAGTCGCGACACACGCATCCGCGGTCCTCCAGTTTGCAGCCTTAGAGGTGGATATATTAAACATTCATTTTTCATTTATAGTTCGCCGTATACGATCTGTAGCAAAGGTATCCCGTGGGATTGACATTTTGGTGAGTTGGAGGGGATAAAAGCTAGCTATCAAACAAGCTATTAAAGATTAAAAATTCGTATAAAATTTCATCACAATTAAACTTACATACACTAAACCATTAGTGTAAGTTAACATTTACATGCGACGTTTGCAAATAGTCTAGCCATATTATGTATTAAGCTATTTTTACATACATATTTTTAAAACAATTTTATTACAACTTATATATTAACGATCGCGATCCTACTAACAAACAAGGTGTCCTTGGGTCATGTTAACGATATTAAAATTTTACTCCGTCTATTGTTTATTCACGAATCAGACAAAAAGTACTGGAAAAAATTTAACTAAAACTTTTTGCGTCTTAAGCTTTGAGATTGCATATACAATTGATATAATCTTACTATAATTACGGAAATAAAACGGCACGAACTAGCTGCTTAGATAAATATATTGGTATGTTTTTTGATACAACATTGTTCTCCTAAGCAAAGAAGCATGCTTAAGATTCCAATACACTTTCAAGAAAGACCTTTTAAAATGAAGGAAATCTCACACTTAAGCGAGGTTACAGGAAGCATTCACATTGTCTTTATAATCAACCATGGACAAACATCCTTATTGATTGACAAGGGATTAAATCGCAATAGGCAAGTTGACTTAAAAAAAATCATTAGTCCATTATAGAGATTACAAAAAATATTGCTTACGTATTTTTTCTTTTGTTCAGCAAACCAAAAATTACGAAGATACAGCGTGTTAAAGGTGCGCGTGACGTCACTTGTTCTGTATAATTTTAGTAACAAGTGATGTAAAAGCGCCCCACTCCAGATCTTTGAAGCGCTGTATCTTTGTTATTTTCCGAGCATTTGATAAAGCAAAAAATACGAACTCAATAATTTTTGATAATCTGACTAGCGGACTAAAAAAAATATTTTAGTCAACTAGCCTATTTCTTACACAGCGTGAATGCGTTATAATTTCTTCATTGTAATAACTTACTACTAACTTAAGTAATGTGCATGTGCAATGTACATTATGTAATCATTTTAAATGAAACGTTTAACGAGCTGCTTTATTGAAGTGCAGATTTTGTAACGATAGATAATTGTTATTATTCAGATACACGAATAAACTCTAATAATAAATCTGTATGTATCTATACATATGTACATTTATTCAATTGCACGCAAAATCCGCAGGTAGAGTACTGAACGCTATATCATGCAATTCTTACCGACTTGACTCGCTTCTTTGACATTCTTGAAACTGTATGCATCTTCTTAAAAGTAAATATATAATGGGAAAGTTCTGACCTACTCTTTTGTATGCGGGTCGTTACATTCCCTAAAATATGGTTAAGTGAAGCGATGGCTGACACATACGTCATGCTTGGGAACAGGTGCCGCCCTTGGGGACTGGTCTGCTCTGGTCGGGCCAAATTTTTGGTTTGTAATTTATGTATTTTTATTTTGATACTCTACAATAGGCCCACACTGGAACATCAACTGGTTCAAAGTTTTATGATTCATACACCTTGTATAAATTGTATTGAATAGAGTAACTACCGAGTTTCTTGCCGGATTATTCTCGGTAGATACAACATTCCGAACCGGTGGTAGAATCATATAGCTGTCGCTTTACCTGTATTTGACGATTTATAAGTGTTTCCTTGAAACCTATATAAATAAAGAATATATTGACTTTGACTTTGAATTTGTATTAAACTATTCATGTGAAATCAAAATAATAATTGTACCGCAACGTGTATTTGTTTAGATATTAAAAAACTGTTTACGCACCGTAGTAGGCGGAGATACTAAGGGATTGTTGTCCAGATTCAGTGTCACGAGCGTGGTCATGTTCCTCAGCTCCAACGGCAGCGAGGATATGCAATTACAGCTCACATCTAAATGTTCCAGCCTGAGGTATGTAATTTCTGGAAAGAGGTAATAGTTCCACAATTAGACACGCGTAATTTAGCCCGGGCATAATTTCCTACTAATGACATACATACACTTGTGCAGGGGTAGTCAATCTTTATTTTTATATTGCATACGACTTCCTTTACAAGTTGTAATATTGCGACGCTCTTCTGAAAGAAAATGCCCAAGTATATGTCTATTAATATTAATATGACTTGCTGACGACTCGGACACAGTGTCCGAATTAACATTTTTTAATTTTAATATAATATCATGTCCAACCGCCAATGAATTTATGCAAAGCAATATCCGAAGAATTAATAAATATAGAAATAATCTGATTATTATACAATTATTAATGTGATAAAATAACTTCCCGCCAGGGAAGTGGCGTAAAGTTTAGTTAGTTAGTTAGTTTAATGAGATAAATCTGAAGAGTTCAAATTTAGCGCGGCGCGACTGCAGCCAGCACTCAAACATTTGAAATTTAGATTAATAATAGCCAATCATCATTTTGAAAGACCTGGCGGCTAAGTTCTGCCTGGTCTATATATCTGGTGAATATATTGATAAACCACATCGAATATTCTATCCATAAAACAACTGATTGTTTCGTACATGTAATCACTAACCTACTAACATTTCACAAGCATAGTTATTATACCGAATTTAGTATTCATCAAACCTTTGTATGTAATGATTGAGATCTATTAACATACTAAAAGCATTTTCTCTGCAGCAGGCCATACTCGTAAACATAGCATTTATCATCTCATCATCTTCGTATTTATGTGATACAAACAAGTATTTGTACATTTACTAGTCAATTAAATTAAAGTACTTTATTACATCTTTATCTGTGCCACATGAACGCTTCTAGGCATAAAACCTGCCAATTATATTTTATTTTTAAAGTGTGCAATATAAATAGACTAATAAAAAGTACAGTTCACACAACACACAATTTTTTTGCTTAAAACTAAAAGTATGTGAAAGTCTATGCAATGGATACTAGACAACAGACGAACATACTTAAATACGTTTATAAAACCATGACGCGATGACGGTAATATAATGGTTGTGTTCATCACACGATTATTTGTCCTTGGCAGGATTCGATCCCGCGGCGTTTGGTTTCGAAGACATCAACTCGGCTCTTTCATAAAAAAATCTCCTATATACTAGCAAAATTAGTCTTACGTAATGAATGAATAACCCCCAAGGTCCTACACCCTCAGTCTAGCGCAGACCCCCATGGATACTAGATAATTGATGAACATATACAAATACGTAAACAACACCTCAGACTCAAGTACTAATAGGTGTGTTCATCACACGAACATTTATCCCTCTGGAGACCTTACGTTTAACCGACTCAGCTCCCACATAATAATCTCCTTTAATAGACACTCACGAAGAGGTAGCAGTCCCAGCTGATTGTTGCTAAGGTCCAACGCCCTCAGTCCACCGCAGTCCCCCAGCGTCATCGGCACCTGCGTCAGCCTGTTGTTTGACGCGTCCAGCTCCGCCAGTGACGTCATCTTGCCGATCTCCTTCGGGAGAGTCGTCAACATGTTGTCCGGCACCAGGAGGACTTGCAACGGCATCTGGCATACTTCACGGGGAAGCTCTGTGAGCTGATTTGAACTGTGGACAAGGAAAAAATTACGTTTACTAAGAAACCTTACCAACACACATAATAATATCGTCACGCCCGTAATTCCCGAATGTAAAAGCTAAGTAGCAGTAAATACTTTTAACCTCCTACAGCCAGAAATACAATTAGAATCTATGCACAATCACAAATCCAACACCCAATAGACCATAGGTCGCCTTTTACGACATGCTAGGTAAGAAACACGGCCGGTATACATATTCTTTTCGAGTCCCAGAACGACATGGCAAACACATCTTATAACGAACAAATGTTTAAAATAAACATACAAATCTAATTGCGTATGAATTTGCGTAATATCTATTTCGTTAAAATGTATCTTCTCATATTATTGTAAATTTTATAATGTTTAATTAAATAATGAATAGTACATTTTGTTGCAAGGACAGTAGGGCCGACATTAATGCCCGAAAAGCTAACGAAGTTTATGTTTTCGAAAGACGCCCGATAGACTTTATTGAAAGACCGAAACCCGCAAGCGAAGCTGGTGGCTCAACTGCTCATCCATATTTAAGCAAACGGGCTGCACGGATGGAGAAAAATTGGAATTGAATTTTAATGTTCAAATTGGAGCAAGGAACGCCTAAATAATCACATTGCTCGCTTGAAGGCGAAAGATATATCATGCATGAATTCAGTTGCATTGAATTTTTAAAAGAGATATCATGTGTGTTTTGAAACATTTGCGGTCGCAAAAACTCGGTATGAGGTATTCTTGCTTCTACAAAAGTAGATATTTTTAATGTTTATTCATAGACAGAAAATTAGGTAATCACTACATTTTAATTTCCTAGATAGCATTAATACGGTCATAAGGAAAAACGAAGAATAATTATCGCATTACTTAACACAGAAGTGATTAAATTACTAACCCTATATAGTTAAGTAGTTAAGTTAATATGAATACGAGCATATTAACACACAAGTAGGCAACACTTAGTACACGACATTGCATCTTAGCTTCAAATAAATAATGCCGACTCGATACCAGTACACACACTCAACAAGCCAACGTCCCGAAACGTAAACAAATACAAGCAATCCCAATGCGTTATTGGTCGGCTATTTATAACGGAAACCTACTTAGGCATAAGATTGCATGTAATTAGATCGGTTGGAACATAAATCGCTCGTCAGCGGACCTTATAGACGGAGTGCGTGCCAAGAGCACTTGTAAACACCACTGTTAATATGTTAGGATTGCACTTCCTGTATTTTATTCAGTCGACATAAAAGTGCTTTCACCATTTCACGTATTGACAGAGTCAGGAAGCAGAGCGGAGATAATTGGGACGTTTTTTCCTCTCGAGGTGTTGAATTTGTAAACACTATAGACCACACACGAGGAGCGAAATAATGAAAGAGATGAGAGTGGTTGCGAAACTGTTGTGGATAGAGTTGAATAATAATGGGCAATGGAGTGGATTTATCGCGGTAAGCTCCTACGTGCATAATTCGAAATTATACTGCGGTATAATACTATAGTACTAGCGAACTGGTGCTTATAATGCAGGAAATTTCTCAGTGATGATGTACACAGACTGACGCATCCATTCAACTCAAATATGGGTACAATACATTCTTCAGACAATGCTAATTTGTAGCCGTCATTTGCATACTCCTTATATATGCATCATTTACCCTCTTTAAAGCTTAAGAAAATGCACATTTACCCTGCATCCGGAGTGTTTGTACGTATTTGATAATCCATTTGATTTATAGTACCAGGGCTTACCAGCGTGAAGTTAGATTTATCTCTGAAACAACAATTCTTTCTCCAGGAAGACATCGCATTTTTCAGGAAGTAAACTAGCTAGCAGGGGGATTTTAAAAAATGTACAAAAGTATTACTTTCAAAATGACAAATGTACAAAAAACGACTTTCAAAAAGACAAATGTACAAGTTGGAAAGATAAGCTCGTTTCGTTACGAGTTCCTTTCGTTAGGCACTCCAATTAGAAATAGGTTCGACGGCACACCTCCGCGCGATACTTTTTTTTTGTTCCAGGGCCGTCTAGACATGTCGACTTGCCTCGACCAGATCCAATGCTAGACCGGGAATCAATAATAGACTGAGGTGAACGGACGTGGCCAGGAAAGGAGGTGATAGGACGCCCGCGCGAATGACTTGCATGAGAAATTGAAGTCATTACAAATTTAACGGACGATTGTAGTTGTAACTTTGAACAGGGCAGTAGAGGTAGGTAACCTTTGTTGCTCGCGTTGAGTCTATTGTCTTCTAAGTGATTAGTGACTAATCCGTCTGATTGGTATTTAATGATTCAACGAGTTACGTATACGATAAATAAAATAATCAAATAATGTCATCACATTTAGTATGCTATGCTTTACTCGAGTCATGAATGAATGAATATTTGCAGAACTTGACGAAGGAAGGTTAGCACTAAGAAATAATTATGAGAGGTCTATAATTTTAAATTTAGAAACGGGAAAATTGGCTATTTGTTTTTTTTTTTTTTTTCTATAGACTACGATTATGACCGCTATCGATTTTTTTTATTCTGTTATAAAGCTAATAGAGTCCTCAGACCGAGTGGTATTCGTGAGGAAGGCCAAAGCACTAGTAACAGGAAACCGGGAATGGCCAGTAACCCAACGTAGCTAGTTAGCTACTATCTGTATAAAATCTTCGAAACAAGTTACTAGAACTATAACTGGTTCCAAGATTTGAAAATAGCACTTGCACCTATGTAACTTATTATAAAACATACATTATAATCATGATATACCTACTATATGATATAAGGCGTACAAGCCAGACGTACATTAGTATACAAAGAAACGTTCATTGATGTAGCATTCAAAGGAAATTGCGAAGCTCTTTAACTGCGTGTGCGCACACGTCTCTTATCTGTGCAATACAAGCGTTACCAGATAGCTGTATCGGCAAGTAAGCTACCTACATCTGATGCGCTTGCAAAACATTTTCTCAATAAGATCCGTCAACACAATTCGATGCCACCGTTATAACTCCCGCCTTATAAGGCACTTGCAGTTTCATAAGAAACCTGAAGAGTGCGGCGGGTTGTCACCCGACTTCAATGTAAATGAACTTTCGTAACCACTTTTTCTATACATCTAGTATGATCCAAGTCTACCTATTACTACAAATGGACGACTATCCTGGCATTAGTCCTATTTTCCTTATCCACTTAGACATCCTCTGAATTATTTACTTTGACCGTGGTAATGCGACATCAATGAGCTAAATTTCTGCAAATGTATCTCCTTTTTTGGCAATTTTCCATCTAACCCAGACCAGTTTTATTTTTGGCTGAATGTGGTTAAAGGCGCTGACCCTTTGCCTCTGCCTACCTGTCTGTATATACTTACTATCGATATACTTAATGTATCACCAGTAGATAAATTTATATTTTCATACAATATAAGCGTCCGAAGCCTCTAGATAAATATGATCGATACAACAGCTTGATGATCGTCATTATCGCATCCCTCTATTCTCGGTAGTAATAAACCTACTTTGATACAATTGTATGAACTGTATAGTAAGCCTGTAAGTTATTAAGCCAAGCAATGCTATCTACAGTAATTATCATAGCATGTCGATTGCAATTCTGATCTTCCGTGGTGAAAGTATACACAAGCAATTAACCAACGTGAGGAGATTCGTTGAATGATCCGTTTGTGGCTGGCATACAATAGCTCAAGTGTCAAGCTCAATATATTTTGGACAACAAATTTATCCAAAATATTAAAGCAATCTCGAATCCAAAGATTTATTATGTCTAATAATATGCGAATTGTCCCCTGGTGCAAGAATAGGTCGACATATACACATCAGCAATACAACTAAGCTTTCTATGTGTGTTTTCTTATGAGTATAAACCAATCTGATCCGATAATTAGATCCATTGTTAGCTTATTAAAGTACTTCAAAATTAATTTAACATACACAATAACTTCTACTTTATCACATTTACTACCACGTTTATGGTTTTTGCCTGAACCCTATAAGCCTTCCTCAATAAATGGGCTATATAACACTGAAAGAATTTTTTGAATCGGACAAGTAGTTCTTGAGATTAGCGCCTTCAAGCAAACAAACAACAAACTCATCAGCTTTATAATATTAGGTATAGATTAACATCGCAAACAATTTCATTCTCTGATCATCTCTGGAAGTGATCTGGAATCTGGAAGTGAAACAAAGCTTTTTCTCACTGATATGAAGACACTCAATCAAATGCAACATTTTTCATTAAAGCAGGTATGTTTATATCCAACCAGCATCTGAATAGAGCGTTGCGAAATGAATTATTGAGATAGTCCCACTGAAGATGGAATATGGAATCAAAAAGACCCAACAGCCCGTGACAAGGCGGAAGGCTAGTCGTAATTAAGGAGGTAATTATTCATGAAAATAACATTATCGAAATCTTTTACGCAGCTCTTAAGTATGTTGGTTCATTTATATTCTCATCTGCCGTGTAAAAAATGTGCACGGTAGCCGCGGGTATTACAATTTGTACGTAAATAGCGTTTAGACATAAAATAGAGATTGTTAGGTAAAGATAGATTCAAAATAGACGAGTTACGATGACTAAGATATATAAATTAAAAGCTTATATTAATTGGACCATCTACTACTTAATTAATCATTCAAGCTAATCGGTCTAAAATTCCGACTTATCTTTAATATTACTCGTAACATTAACTGAAAAAACGGGCAACTCGTAATTTTCATTTTCGTCATTGGCCATTGAAATAAGGCTGAAGTAGCTCAAAGTAATCAATTTAGCAATATTGATTTTTCGCTTTTCAATATTGTCAGCGTCAACCTTGTTTGGACACACCTACATCAAATTAGCGGGCACAATGATAACATTTGCCCACGGGGCGAGTTTATTGGCTGCCCTTCTAGATCACAGTACACAGCGGACAGCAGTGAAATAACAGTGTGCACGAAATCTGTGGCACTTAAGTAAGTCACGCTGAAGTTACATTCGTTTCAATAAGATTGGGCTGGCTCTACCGGGGAGAGGATAAGACTCTCATAGATAAAAAGAAGCTACTGCGTAGGCAGAAGCTACTGCGTTTCGTTTGATGGTTATCACTAGTGACGCAAACACTAAGGATTCGCAGCGCCTACGACATAGGACCCAAGGCGCTTGTTGCACTTGTGTTTTGTGATTTCGGTGTTATAAATCCTATAAGCATGCAGTGGCCATTAAAGAACACATCCCTTTTTAAAGCTATTTAAGTAGCTGCTAACTTTCGATTTGTTTCCTCGCCGTCATTTCCTTTGCTACTCCCAGAGGTCATCCCTCCCGCGCAGGGACGCGACCCTCGCGTAGGCGCCATTTTAATAATTTAAAGGTTTCCCAACGGCGCACGGACCGTCGACGATGTGCGAATTCTAGTCGGTGATATGATTAAATAAACGAGCTGTTTTAGGGGCAATCTAAATTTACCCTTTGTGTTGTTATTTAAAAGCGTTCTCTGGTTCCAGCCTCAAAGTAAACGGTATCACTGAATAATATATTTAGTTGAATCATAACTTATTCATGGCAAATGGTTTTAGCCAATATTCTGTTAAAGTTTACTCAAATAAAAATAAAGATACTAAGAATAAATTAGATGAAATATATTAGAATGAGTGTTATATCCTTATATCTAACTATAGATGGATAGGTATAGTTATACCTATCCATCTTCAATGCCCAAAGTCGTGCGTGACTATATCACTTTATCTCGGGACTACCCGAATTATACGTTTCCTTATGAACCTTATTTATTGGGGGAAATGACGCCAAAACACAACGTTAGTGGTGACATAAATTGACAACTTGAAAGACAAAATGAGTAGAAACATTTGGATGAAACTCGGCCCTTACAAAAGGTCATTCTTGCTGACACATTTTATCGGCACGCGCGACTCTCGTGGCATTTATCTTTAAGGGCTTAGGGACTGTCACTCCGTCAATACAAGCATATCTACTATATTTGCAGTATGATTATGTAGGTCCAATGTTTGGGCACGAACGGATGTTTATAGCGGAGCGTAATATCAAAATATTGTGCTTGTGAAAGCATCTAATTGGTTTCTTTCTAAGCGCTTTATCGCGTAACATCGTAATAAAAGTCCTAAATGTTAGTTGGATATATTATATTAAATAATTCATTAACCTCACTATGACCAATGACCGTGCTGGACAAAACATGAACGGAGCGACATCAACTTTGCGAGGTCTCAATAAAATTTACAAAGAAAAATGTATTATTTGCGAGGCCCCACACGTGAAATGATAGCTGACGAATAACGTCACCGCTGACAATGATTATATACACAAAAGTAACAGAAAAGTTAAGGCTTATTGTTATACAATTCGTTGGACAAACAGACAGCAATGCAATAAATAACACCCACCATTCTATCTAAGCCAGTATTTACAGCCGAAACGGAATCATTTACATTTGTAAGCAAACCTACAGAAGCCTTTGAAATTCAAACGAAGCAACCATCAGTTACAAGGTATAATCATAAACTATGTACGGTCTTGGGACTGAGTCCGGTTCGTCTTCTAAGCTTAATAAACAACGTTATTTGTTTCCCCACGTCGAAAGGGACGGCCATCAAATAAATCGCGTTCCCTCCCATCATTACTTTTCCCCTTGTGTTCCACTGATTATTTGCACATCCACGCGGGTGGTTCAAGGTCGCTGTCATATCGATTCACTTCCTATCTAGGGTCGGAATGGGACCAGGGAACGATGATTACGTGGGTATTAGCAAATTAGTTCGCGAACTAATAAGGCTATAACGACACACCTGGTGTTTCCCATGCTATTATTTAGGGTGTACTTTGTTAATTAAGGGATTGATACACGCGCCGCGGTTGGGTATGAGGTGTTGTGTCTCGCGTACCTACATTACATTTTATGTCCTAACAAGACCGAAATAAAAGGGCTATTGGATTACTAAATAGTTATTTATATATTTAGTGAATTTATTCAATTATATGTTTTGGGAAAGGCCTATGTACAGCAGTGGACGACGATACGATGATGATGATGATGATGATTATGATGATAATAACATTAGCTTCATTTCGTTTTTAGATCCCCCGTCTACAATTTAGCAAAGACATAAATATGTTTATACTTCACTTTACTTTCTAGGTCATTACGTTCTTTTTTTATTAGACCAATAAACATTTAAAGCGTCTTCAATAAAAAAAGTCATTGTCGCAGTGACATGTCGACTTTCCAAGCGTACAAATTGAATACGGTTCGGCAATTGCAGTCGAAGATAAAAGTTAAACAATTTCTAAAGCCGAATCGTCAGCACTCGTGGGAACCGCGTGGGTTTATAACCACAGAATTGTCCAAAGGGGCTCAAAAACGGCCGTCAATCGGGACCACTTTCGTTGGCCGTCAGCATTGCTAAACAACAACCAGTTGTGTTTCATAATTATAATGTTTAAGCATATCCAATTTGCATATCGGTTGTAATAGTGTACGGCATTTTATTATTTGTTAGAGGAACTTGCTGGCAGATTTGTTGTCCAATAAAGATTGTATATTTATACTTATATATATTAACTGCAAAATTTTCAAACGTTTAATGTAGTTGTAGGTGTGAAGGTACAAATAGAGCGCTTCTATATCTTCTGTCTCCTTTAATCCATTATTATGCCAGGGCGATTTCTAAATGGGAACTGGATTGGCTTAATTGTAAAAATGTGCTTCAGTGTTCGGGGTCGGCAGCGGTCAACATCTAAGCCAGACGCTGACTAGACTAAGTGTTCCTATAAATTTCCTAAGATTTTGTATTAATAGTAGTCTGGCTGAATTGCCTAAGGGTACTACTATAAGTAAAGTATCCATCGAGCACATAACTTATAGTTTAAAAATAAAGAGATAATATTTGTGATATGAGTGATTTATCACAAATAAAATGTCAACTGATGTTCAATTTCAACGAGAACGCAGCAATTGCACAGTATTGAAACCACAATCGTCCCAGCTTTATATCCAGTGCTTGGACGGAATCTGCTTAGACTATTTGGTTATATTCTTAATGGACCCAAAACAACTGTCATCGACAAGTTATGACTGACATCTGTCGCGGCTCTCACGAAATTATACCCAAAATTTCGCCACGTTTTAGTAGGTACTTCAACATCGAAAGTATTCCTTTAATGAGAAAGTCTCGGCATTCTCAAGACTTCTACGGAATAAATAAATAAAAATTAAACCAAAACTTCTATAATTTTACCTCGTCCGTCAGATGTAAACTTATAATGAGTAAGTATTTCGTAATGAGGGTACGGTTTCATCCCAGTCACCGCAACATAAGACTCGCTCGGGGACTTTCCGTAAACGTCAGTGTATGACTGGGTTTTTAAAAGGGATGAGATGAATGGGAGCATTGTTAGATTGACCCAATTGGGTTGCATTATGCAACCGATGTAACACCATCTCTATTGTCGCCAGGATTTGGCGTTACGCGTTCCACATTCGAAAGCATGGTCGTTTTAGAGCGCACGCGCATGTTAATCGACATGGCGACACAATGGATCGAATAACAGTGAGACATCTTTGTTTCATTTTTCTAAAAACTGTAGCACAAGTTTCTGCAAGTCGTATAACAGCAGACTCTAGTAAGATCCAAAATAACTATTACAAGGCAAATATATGAAATTTAACGACCTTAGACATAAGTAAATAACCTAATATCTCATCTTTCTAAAGTTACAATAATGTCCTCGTAACCGATATCGGTAATCTCTGTGAATCAAAATTTACGCAGGAGATATTATAGTGCACAAGTGTGTGCGCATACACAGGTGCACTCTCTTTTCCTTCACTCTCATAGTCCGGTGAGGAGACGGCAATACGAGATGACCGGTAAGAGGTCAGGCGCAGAACCACGGCTTGACGTGCTTTAACTTCCTGACCCGGGCTGTTACTTCAATATTGAAATAACCAGCCACAAATTCTTACGTTATTTCAATATTGAAATAACCAGCCACAAATTCTTCGTCTGACCTGGGATTTGAACCCGGGACCTCTTGGTCCTTAGGCGGCGCGTGCCACCACGAGACCAACGAGGCAGTCAAAATAGAATTATTCTAAAGTTATACTCTGGTATTGAAGTATTAAATTCAATTCAAGAAACATTGCAAAATGTTGGTCAAATTACGTCTAATCAAGAATACTGAACATAGTAAAGTGAAGTGAAAAATTGTGGTCAAATTACGAATGATCCATAATAGTCCGTACGTCATATGACTTTTCGAACAGTTGCACTACTGTAAAATCTGTATATTGTTGTCATGGGCCATGCGTGCGCGCCGAGCCGCGATCACAATGCGCGAGTTAGAACCAGTCCGTGGTTTTATGACGGTGATTTACCGATTTTGTGAGCACAAATAACTATTTCGATTGAGCGATACCAGTCACACTGGGCGATTTTACACGTTTGCACTGGCTAACGTGTCATTTCGCGTAAAGTGGTGTTGGGTAAGGCAAGAAAGTTTCGTCATGGGTTATGGTTTTACGTGAATATTTCCTCAATAGCAGGAAAGCTTCGTTTAGTTTGTTATTTATAAGCTATTTCGGCCTACGCATTTCATTCATGAGAACGCCTCTTCATATTATCACTCGATTTCTCGAGGGCTTGAGTAAAATCCATTAAGAATTGGTGAGAATTTTCTTAAGAGGTTATGAATAAAATGAGTTCTTTATGACGTTGAAGAACTTAACCTAACACAATATTTTCAGCAGTTATCATAGCACGCGTGTCTAAAAAGTAATCTGTCGATGTGAAAGCATTTCTAATATTTATAGGCGTGTTGTTATATAAAACAGACAATTAACTATTCATTTATTCGCGCACAAGTCTATAATTTGATTATACCATCCGCGTAGAATCATAACGTACAAGATTTCCGTTAACTAATATTATAGAAGCGAAGGTGGGAGTCATTGTTCCTGTCTTCTTTCACTTCTTAACTACTTAACAGATAATTATAAATACGTGGGGTCGTCAAAAGCACACAAAAATTACATACACCTCTTATCCATCTACACGTCCATCAAGTGCAAGTAGGAGATTAAATGCGCTCTAGGCTAAATCCCTCTTAAATATCATATATAGGTTAAAGAAAATTGGTAAAATAATAAAAAAAATACATTTAGAATACACCAAACAATAAATAAATAAATATAAATATCAGACTACATCACACATTGATCTGACTCCGAGGTAAGTACCTTAAGCACTTGTGTTACGGATATCAGAAACAACAGTGGTATTACAAATGTATACTTAAATATTGGATATTAACACCCAGACACAGAACAAACACAAGTATTCATCATACGAATGTTTGTCCTGTGGGGATCGAACCCACAACTCTTGGCGCATGGGGCACGGTCACTACCGAATGCGCCATTGAGCTTGTCGGTAACAATAAGAGTAGAAACAAAAAAAATATATATATATCGCGCGTTTATTTTCACATCTGTGTATTACATACAATCTGTACATTGTCCGCCGGTTCAACGAAATATCCGTAGCAAGTAAACATTACAGTGTAACTAAGCGCGACGCAGTTTACGATCCGTGGACGATGTTTAAGGTTTCGTAGGATGACTACGCATTTGCTTCGTGGAACAGTAGTCTGTGCTAGATTTTAACTTTAATAACGACGAGATTTACAGACAGCCCTGTTAGTGATTCGATCCCAAGGGGAACAGATGTTAATGAATTATATAGTATCTTATATCTAGGTGTTTGTGGCACCTACGCTGATTCTGATTTCTATAATATTAGTACATAAGCTACTTAATTAGAATTAGGTCCATGTATATGATGTTGTTTTATATTGATAAATTATTTTTATCTCATCAGTATGCTAGATATAATTTACCCACAAGACTTGCTTAATAACGACACTAGTTCTGGATTTTCACAAAAGAACATAATTTAAGACTCTTGGGATTGTACAAATAATTGAAAATTTAATAACAAAAAATATTATAATTTTTTTTTGTTAAATGTAATATAGCATTTTTAAAATGTACCTACTTAATATTTTTTATTTTAAATGAATAATTAGCTAAATAGACAAACCAAACATCAAAAAGCAAGTAGTACAAAATAATATCTTAATAATAGTGCCTATTATGTTAATAGCTATTCTGCATGCCAAATCTAACAGCACTTACGTTTAGAACTTAATCATTTACACCACGTGTGCGCCATACACGGCCACACCAAAACTAGCATCGCCAATTTGAACCAATTTAAACCTTATTATCATAGCCATAAGCCAACAACACCCAACACGTACAACCGGCAAAGCGGCCGTGACATCTCCGGCCGTTCACCCCGTCCGCTGATCTTTCGTCGACCTACAAACAATTTCACTCCTATCACATTCCAGTAAAGGCTATTTTCGTGTTTTATTACGAACGAAAATGATGGGCTATTAAACCATCGTAATCTCGTATGCAGCTGAGATGTAAAACCGTAAGAATTTTCAACGCAACCCGTCAAACTATCGCCACCTGTGTTGCATAGACGCTAATGGTTGTTAATTTTCCGCCGTCTTAGGCATTTTGAAATACTGTAGTCTTATGCGTTTCATTAGACAACAATATGATATGACACGATCAGATCAATTGTTACTTATTGTTATGATCACACGAACGTTCGCTTGCATTTATTGAAATGCAATCGATTTTACATATGTGTTAAAGAAATGAAACTGTCGGCATCACAATCTTACTAGAGATTTCTTATTTTCCGACTTATGCATCGAGCATCCAGATATTATTATGTTACACCGCAATAAGCATTCACAGGCAAAAGGGTTGGTTAGTGGTTATTTTAAAGATTTTTTTTTTATTCAGTTACAAATTCAAAGTTAACTCGTGACATCAAATTATGATCTTTAGGATCTCAAATTTACTGGCGATGTTTCACTTTCAAAGACCAAATGTTTCAAGGTTTACCAAAATAAAGGAAAGTAAATGCAAGTTCAAAGCAAGCATGCGTCAAGAAGATGCGCACGCGCCATTGGGACCAACAAAACGCCCGTAAATAGTAATAATCATAAAAGATCTCGCGTCTACGTACAAAACGGTGAGGTGGGTTTATTTCCAAACCACTATTAAGGCCATCCACTAAATTGTCCAGGGCTATTGTTATTTCTGTCCAAAAGGGCGATGACTTCATTTATAAGCCTAATGAATGTTGGTGAAGTTTTCTTGGATGCAAGAATTATTACAGTTTAGCTATAGTTATTTTTGAACGTAGTTTGAAACGATTTTAGATTGCTACTATATTCCGAACAAAGAGAAATACATCGAGCTAAGAATGGTTTTTGATGTTAAAAAAACCCATTTGAAATTTTATATCAAGACAATTTTGAATAAGTAAATAAAAAGTTATTAATATTAAAATGAACAGATATTCTGGTGTAAAAACTGATTTTTAAGAGAAAAAGAAATGGATCAACTGCACAAGATGACAAGAAACACTCGTCTGAAAATTATCCTCGCGAAAACGGCGATCTTAAATGCCTGAGTTCCACTTTTCCGCGACCGTTTCTGAAAGTGAAAGTCCCACTGTAACGTCGTAATAGTGACGAATGTAAAACAAAAGGAACGAACCATTCCGTAATAAGTACTAATTGTTGTTATGTAGTAACACCATAAATTAGCACTTCTTAATAAAGTATCGCTAATTGTAGCTGGCGTACGCGCCGATGCGTTTATGTACCTTTAACTACGTACATACATACATACATAACATCACGCCCATAATCCCCGAAGGGGTAGGCAGAGTCGAAGGGGCAGCAAGTCCCTTCAACCACATTCAGCCAAAATTAAAGCCGGGTTGGGTTAGATGGAAAATTGTGAAAAAGCAGTGACAAGCGGCTAACCTGTCGCCTACACAATCACAAACCCAAAACCCGATATACCATTAGTCGCCTTTTACGACATGCTTGACAAGAACCACAGTTGGCATATTATTTTTAAGTCCCAGACCAACATGGGACAGTGGGCTGGGTTGGATGGAAAGTTGTGAAAAAGGAGTGACAAGTGGCTAGCTCGTCGCCTATTCAGTCACATACCCAAAAGCCCGTAAACCATTAGTCGCCTCTTACGACATGCTAGGCAAGAACCACAGTTGGCACATTCTTTTTTTTTGTCCCAGATCAACATGGGCTAAGTCCCAGACATTTAACTATGTAAACCTGTAAAATGTTAATGCCTTTGGAAAATTGCAAGAAATTGATTCTACCATGATAAAAAAGGGGACACACGTTATGAACTAAGACAATAGAAGTAATTTAGTGATGACTAGAAAGATTGAGATAATGGTGCTCCCATAAGTATGGAGGTAAGGAAATAATTTATGATTTCCCTATTGCAAACACGACGAAAAACTACACAAACAGTGTTCAATATGTTTTTAATATAATAATATCATGTAGTGACGGATAATGTGTAGTGAAATAGTACACGACAAGAACAGATACGGAGTACAGTAGACTTAGCCCGCGCTTTTGATTTGCCGATTTTAAAGTTTTCAATTAGTTTTAAAGTCTTGCATGAATCACTGTAAAACTATTTCCATTTAACTAGGATCAGTTTGAAAATATGAAGACTTTTACAATTTCAGCGTCAGAATACTAGTTTCAAACCACTATGCAGTATGCAGCAAATGAGTTTGCTCTGTCAACGTTCGGTCTACATTTCTAATGGATGACTACCTGACCCCTTTCAAAATCGGAGTAATTCGTTTACAAAGTAGAATGCGCTGACCTTTTTTTAAAGTCCGTCTCTAAAAGCTTTTTTAATAACAGAATTTTACCTTTATCTTAATCGCGTATAGAAAGAGTAACTAAGAGGTTAGCTCAAGTTTCTTAAATTTTTGTTAGTTGCTGTGAGAACCAAGGTTCTAAATCACAAGGGCTTTTGTCCACACAAGTATGTCACGTGACGGACTTGAATGTAGAGGTTGGTGGCCGTTGTGGATATTTTAGATAATGAGAAATAATTTAGTATACTTAAGTGATGTTAGTTAACAAAATATAAAATTCAGAAATTACATTTCACATCTTTTGAGATGTAAAAGCTCACTTGGAGCCGGTTTTACTGCGCCATAGCGCAATGTTGACTTCAACAACCAGAGCTGTAACCTACGCCGGGGTTATTGTGTTGGCGCAAACTTTTGCGGAATTACCCATGTCTACATAGATAAAACTGTAACAGGCCTGTAGTCAGCTGGTCGCAGCGGTTTTGCGGTCGGAGGACGCCCCGCCACAGGCTAGCCATAGATGTGTTTTCCTTTAACTTGTTAACATAGTCCTTCAAAGATACTTGCTTTAGTTGCTTTGGCTTGTTGGTTGGTAGTAGTTAACTGGACGAAAAAAACATTATTTTATATTTTTTTATTTATTACTATAACTAGCTGTGCTCGCGGTTTCAATAGGGTTTATGGTTAATGTTATATAGGCTATAGTCTTCCTCGTTAATTAAGCTATTTAACACTGAAATATTTTTTCAAATCAGACCAGTAGTTTCTGAGATTAGCGAACAAACAAACAAACTCTTCAGCTTTATTATATTAAGTATAGATTTAATGCTATTAGTTTGAACCTAAACCTCTCGTATTGATGCACATGTCCTTATACGTTTAAGTACTGTTGCCCTTATTATACGAATACGTTGAAGCAATTTGTCCATGCTCCCTCTCATTTCTGATTATCTACACACATACGTTACGTTCAGAATGTTCACAATGTTGTTGGTGTTGAAAGCGAGTTTCATCCCTTTTATGTTTCTATTCGCGTGTCCCCTCACCGATGGACAGACATAATTTTAAACGAAATTCTCTATGCAAATTCTTCCCGGGGGATTAAGGAACACAATGTTATAATTGACCCACTCGGTTAACCCATAGGTTACTGCCTCCATCGTAGCTTTACAATAATACAGTGGTTATTCTGTTCATTGTAAGGCAATATCTAAGAAGTAGTATTAAAGAGTCTTCTACAAAGCGATTATTTTCTTTACCTATAAATAGCACCACGGCACTATGGCTTATATTGTCCATTGCAAGGATAACAACCAATGTAAGGCGATTAACTTTACCTAGTTGGATTACAACCGTTGCCGGTATTATCTCAATGGTCACGCGCCTTAGAGCGATGGAAGTCGGTTAAAAAAGCGCCCGACTTTCTCAAGATTTCACAAATCTAAGTAATTGTATGTCTGGGTTGATGAGATTAGGAAGGACCTGCACGAGCTTCAGGTGGATGCCTGGCAGGAGATAGCACAGAACAGAAGGAGGTGAAAGCTCTTATTATCGGAGGCCAAGACTCACTTTGGGTCGTTGTGCTATTTTAGTTAGTTAGTTAAGTGATTTATGTATTTTATTACAACCACCAACTTCGGCGGTGAAGATAGTGAAGAAACCTGCAAATTCAAACAACTAATTTAATCCATAATTACGAAGGTCAAGTTAGTTCAATTTCCAACCTAGCAAAATCCAGGATCATAGTATGGGTTCGCTTGTACTATGATCCTGGATTTTGCTAGGTTTCGCAACGTCACATAACGACTGGAAGCCAAAAACGAGTACTCCAACACGCCGCTTTACATCTTCGCGTGCATTGCACTCGCTAAATCCAGGATCACAGGATCAGGACACGTAAAGTACGGAACATAACAATGATAAATAATGACGACTACGGCAAAAAGCCGGCTCCCCAGCCGTGCCAGAGCGGGCGGCAAATTGCCGTGCAATGTTAGCGAGGCGCGTTCGCGCCGCCGCGGCTGACGGCTGCATATAAATCGACTGGTCGGCGGGCCCGCGCCGCTCAATAGCGACGCGCTGTTGCTACGGTGACCATCCGGAATGTGATCCTGACACTGAATTATTTAAGGACTCGTATAGATCTGCCCCTAATTTAGTAGTTATGTTTTTTACAATCCTTTATTTATTCGATAATAATCTTACACATTTATAAATTATTCTAATCTCAGAGATGTACGGTACGTGTATCTCCTCATTATTTTCTAAAATTAATCCGACTTAGAACAATCATGATCATAATAATTTGGATTCTTCGCTACACATCCGTAACTTCTAGTAAATTATAATAGAATTAATTATAGTAGGTAAAAGTGGCATTAATATAATAAAAAAAAAACAAACAAAGTGTAGTACAAAAAGGAAATGCGCCAGTTTAAAGGTAGTGCATATTGTTTATGTTTATTGTTTACATATTGACAATCAAAAATTATCAAAACTATATACCATGATTTAATTTACGATAGCTTGATAATATTGGTCATTGGTCTTTGTTATCAATGCAATAGACGAACATTATTGTCGAGCGCAAGATTATCCAAAATAACAAGAGGCGTTCTAATATTAATAAATATTTTGATTAAATGCATCACTAGGAATATTGTATTGATAACAGACAGCAAAGATAAACAAAAATGTCTTACACATCTAGATAGTCGACAGATAAGCTCGTTAGTCCTATAACAAAGTCTGCAAGGACGGGCACCCCAGTAAAATCGGCGGCCATTTTGGAGCGAAACCGCAGCGTTCCCCCGCCGCGCGTCAGTCGCACGCCAGCCGCCCGTCCACCCGTTTGAACGAGCGGCCGCGCCGCCGAACACGCACCATGCAGTTCGAATACGACCCCGAGAGACTCATTGAAGAGGTCAAGAAACGTCCCGGCATATGGGACTTCGAGGACGCCGAGTACCGCGCCAAGAACATACGCAGCCAGCTATGGAAGGAGATCGTCAACGAACTAATGCAGTCGGACGTCAAAATCACCAAGAGCGAGATGCGCGAACTCGGTAACAGTTGTTTTGTAAACATAACCCCTGTGTAGATAGAGGCAGCTTTTGTTCCGAACGCGCGCAAGCATGCGGTTTTGTTGATAAACGCGTTATTTCCCCGAGTCGCCGATAGATGACACCACTTGCGTAACTCCTCTGGTTCATTTCATAACATTTAATATGTATTAATTTGTTTACAGAGTTGCAACTGCAAAAGAAATGGAAAAGTATCAGGGATTCTTATCAAAAGTACATACAGCATCCAAACAGAACGAGACGGCCGTATATCTACAGTAAACAATTGCAGTTTCTGTTCAAAAACCCGATGACACAGCCGCAGCCGGACGCCGGTGCGTCAAGCGAATCTGACGACACGACAAAACGTTCAAAGAAACATAACATGTGGAGGTACAAAAAGAAGTTCAAACTTACAAAAGAAGCAGACCAGTCCTCCTCCGAGGATAACGACAATACAAATGACAACGACAACGGCAATTCCGACAACGAGGAGGAATCGAGGGACTTCTCGAATTACGAGGAGCCGAATTTCGCTGAGGTGCCGGTAAAGATTCGTAAAGTCGCCAAGCCCGACGAATTCGTGTTCGCGAACGTAGATGCTCAACCGAAAAACGAGAGTGAGGACCCGGACAAGCTATTTCTTTTGTCTCTTTTGCCTCATTTGAAGGCGGTGCCTGAAGCAATGAGGTTAAATGCTAAAATGGATCTCATGCAGGTGCTAAGGAACGCATGTTTCTCAGCCAATAGGGACCAGAAGTTATTTTGACCGGTAAACAATTACTAAATGCGTATCATTCAATTAATTAGTACTTAGATAATAGAGAACGGTTATAAAGTTATACCAACTGGTGCATTATATTAAGTATTGTGTTATGTATGTACATTCCGACGTTTTGAGTAAATTTTAATAAAACAAATGTATTTTATTTGTCTCAACTATCACAACAATTAGTATACACAAACAGTATTACAACACTAGACTTGTTTCCTTAGGATCTCATGCATTGTTATTTAATTTCTTGCCTAAAACAATGAACTTCAATTACCTAGGTTTTATTTTTTTGAGTAATGTGTACTTACTCATGATCGTAACCAACATTCATCATAAATAAAAAAATATATAATACACTGACTGCACACTAACGTTTGTTTGTATCAACCGAACGTTTTTTATCTAAACTTACCTGAGATCCAAATAGGTAAGGGACTGTAGACCCCCCACCGCACCAGGGACACTCCTGATGATATTCTGTGACAGCAGCAATTTTTCTAAATACACATAAGTGGTTAATTCGTCGGGCACCTCGCTGAATCGATTCTTCGATAAATCTGAAACAAAAAGTTAATAACGTTAATGAATCGACTCATAATCGTATTGTGCTTACAAAGGGCCCATAAATTACCGCAGCTGACAGTGAAGTTATAATTCTTCACAGCGAGGGGAGTGTCGGCCGTTAGAGGGGACGAAATAATATTTTTTCTTTCTAGTGCCACGGTTTATAGCTCAAGTTATGACTGCCGTGAAAATGCTCGTATAATGCGACCAAATGTTTGTGCAACCTAAATACGGTAGATAACAATTAAAGTTACAGATTTATTTAAGTAATATTATTTACTTCGCTTCTTATTATTAGGACTTACTATTGGACCTACTTATTTTTATGTGACTATGCTCGATAATTATATAATTAGTGATCTTTCCTGTTAATTGAGTTGTTTTAAAACAAAATAAATTTACTAATATCGTGTATAAAAGTTAGGTACGTATACCAATTTTAGTATATATTATAAACTGAAATCATTTGCTACACGCAAAACCAATGTTGCGTGTAATGTGTCTGATTAAAACGATTTAAAAAACAAATAGTGAAGTTTCTATGCGTGTTTCCCTAATAAACTGAATCAATTAGAGAACTATAAATGAATTATTATTTCAATAATTAAGCATATTGCCTTTCATTAGCTATTCGACATAGAATTTAATGTCTTGATATATTTAAGTACAAACTCTTCGAATGCACTATGTTAAATGTGTACATAAGATCCATAGATTGAAACTCGTATATATTAAGCCAGCCGACTAACGAGTCTTAGGTAATCTTTAGCCGGGATGCACTGCAAAATGCCTTCTTTTCTCATTAGAATAACATAGATTAATGGTTCTCCTTGGCTGCTTATTACTGCAAACCATGTAAAACCCATTAGACTAATAGATAGTTCGAATAGATCGTCATAAAGACGAGATCTATGAAACCAGTTGATAGGTTCATTGACACCAGATCCGTGCGTAAGGGTTGGTGTGGTTGGATTATGTTACCAACCGCAAGTGGATTTGAATATATGAATAAAGTGATTAAGTAATCAACTTAACTTACACAGAGGGTACTCAGCATGATTGAGCCTTGGGAGGAAAGGCATCCAACTATTACTCGGCTGATGGTACTGACCGAGTTAAAAAACGATAAGTGTGAGAGATACGCAGTGAACGTTCCGTAACCATTTTGAATAGACAGGACTTTTTTATTAAACTAACTAAACTTCAAGCCACTTCCCTCGGGGTAGGCAGAGAGAACCGTAAACCTTTTTTATTAATGTAAAAACAAACCTATTTTGTTAACAAATCTGATTAAACAAGTCCGACCGTCTCGATGGCGCATTCGGTAATGACCCTGCCCTATGCGCCAAGAGTTGTGGGTTCGATCCCCACCCAGGACAAACATTCGTATGATGAATACTTGTGTTTGTTCTGTGTTTGTTCTGTGTCTGGGTGTTAATATCCAATATTTAAGTATATATTTGTAATACCACTGTTGATTTTGGTATCCGTTACAGCAGGGCTTAAGCTACTTACCTCAGAGTCAGATCAATGTATGTGATATCGTCAAATATTTATTTATAAATCTCGATAATACAAATGAAGAAATCATTTCTTAGAAGCAAAGAACACTATAAACGAAAGTAATTTATTTAATTAATTGGACGATTATTTCTTTCATTTTTGACTTTTACAAAAAAACATATCAGAAAGATCTAGAATATCTTAGTTACACGACAACATTAGTTAATTAGAAGGAGGAACAACAGACGGAAAACGTCTATTAATTGGGACTATTGACGTCGGTATGTACGGAACCCTAATAAGTAAAAGGAAGAGAGCCAATTTTACCTGGTCGTATAAGGATGCCGCTTGTTATCCGCACCGTTATGAGAGGTTGAGCGACACCTCAGGCGTAGAATGTCACAATTATATATAAAATCGACGCAACTCTGAACAATTGGCTAATGGGTTTAATTTGACACACATTAATAGTAATTAGCCAATCAGTGTGTTTTAATTATAAAACTCGTATATAATTAGCAGTGTTTAAAATATTTTGAATAATAAAACCGGTTTTGCGTTGTGTGATAAAGGTACAACCTTTATCTAAAAAGATCGTACTTAACGCAGATTATATTTGTTGACTCTGCCTACCCCTTCGAGGATTATGGGCGTGATGTTATGTATGTATGTATATTTGTTATTTAAACCGGTATCATTATTATCTTCTCAATGGCACACTACACATGTCTTTTAAGGGGTTTTAAACGTGTAACTGTTTATAAAAATAAAGTTATTTACTTAATAAAAAATATCGTAATATTGCATTAATTACAATATTTTTTGTAAATAAATCAGGATCTACTAACAAAAATGCAGTGCTTGATCATGATTGATAACTTGCATTTCAATTAACGTATAAACGATAACGATTCAACAAGTATTAAACAACAGAGAGATAAGATAAAAGTTTTTTTAAAAGAAATATTATCACATTACACATTTATAATGAATCACACTTCAAAGAATGCAAGAGGAAACTTATCAGTCAGAGAATCTCGATTGTTGTATGAAAAAAGTACGAAGGTGGATAAGCGTACTTTAATAAAAGGATATCAGGCACAAAATAATGGCGCTTTTTTTGGTATGAGCAGAAATCTGTTTCTGCACATGTCTATAAGAAGACTATATTCGAAATGACCCTTTTCTTGATGTGGTAACACACAATGCTCTTGTGGCACACTTAGATATGTTTTGTAACAAAAGAACACGTTGATACTTAACGTGGAAGTGATTCTCTAAAGCCCTTGCGTTGGTCCTAGACGACGTCTAATGAAAATTCTAGGTTTGGGGTGACAATAATTCGTCAGCCCGTTACAGCATGTATGACGTCGACCAAGTCAATCTATGTCATCTGTTGATGCACTAATTGGGACTTGTGTGTTGTGGATGTTTTACTGCAAGCGTAATGTATATATAACGTTTTCTCCGCGAATACTAAATTATGAGGAATTGAAAATTGTGTGAAACAATCATATCATGCAACTTTTATCGCGCAATCAAATCAATCTTATTTTTTTATTTAACATAAATAATCTTATTTATTTATATTATTTATATATACATAAAAAAATAAGATTAACTACGTTAACAATCCATAAAAAACGGCCATAAGTGACCTATCTGAAGCTGTTTATATTACAATTTTAATAACACCGCCCGGCAAAGTCATCTGGTGGGGAATGCCGTCGTCATGGGCTTTTTACTCATATCTGGAAACTGGTTAAGTCAGATCAGAGATAAGCCTGTTTATGAACGGAAAACATAAATGATCAGATTGGATAAGAGTATTTTTTTCTTTATGATTATTTTTTTTAAATGAAGGTTGTGTATGAGTATATCTGTACATAGAGAAGTTCACAGTATCTTGTAAGTTCTTGAATAATAGAGTTATATGATTAGTGTTCAAATCTGTAATTCTATTTACTATTATTATTGTTATGATTGCCTATGACCAAACTAATAACATACCTACATACTTCAATTAAACAAGGATAGCCTGAATAATTCAAGGATAACACATTTCTATCCAATTTATATTTGGACATGGCTCTACTCATATGTTTAAATTTACTAGTGACAAGAGAACAAATAATTTTCTCGGTATAAATATATAGAAATAGGTAAACTACTATTTCTTATCTCAAAAAGCCACAAACATTCGTTAGTGTCTTCCAAATGTATGGAATAATATAACTGTAGCTTGTAGCTGAACGTACCTATAATTCCATACTTATTCCATAAGTCCAACAAAATTGTACATTCCATACTTACAAAATGTGTGTCAACAACCAAGACGGACAAGAAACAGGTTTGTTCCCCTGATTTCCGTGAGAACTTTCGACGGAACAAACTTTGAGTTGGCTCCTTTTTTTATATTTTTATCACAATAGTATTTTATTATTTACAGTCATATAAGTAAACAACTACCTACGCTATTTGAAAACAATACACACATACATTTATATATTTTACTAAAAAAAGATTTCGATACGGGGTAATGATGGCCCTGACTTAAATTATTAAATGCAATACATCTGTATGCCTGTTCGAGCTGCACGCTAAAACTATTCAACAGAATGTGTTTGGGCGTGTGAAGTTTAGTTAGTTAGTTAGTTAGAATTTGTTTCTTTATGTTACTAGCTGACAATTACAAAGAGTCGATCGTTAAAGATATCTGTTCGTCTGAAAATTTTAAAAATCAAAACAAAGCAACGTTACATCAAAATATAACGCGACATATTAATACCAATCCTAACTTTATTCAGTGCAACCAAGTAATAAGGTTAATGGAAACCCACATATCCCAGGGGTTTAACTTATAGAACTGCCGTATAATAATAAAAAAATGGGTCAACCCACACATGCATATCAGCTAAATAACGACTAACGAATGATACTTTCAAAATGCCTGCGTGAAAAAAAAAAACTATTTTCACTAGTTTCTTATTACAGTGCATGCAAGGGAGTCATTTGCTAAGACACAAAGAAATGAAAGCAAAGTTCATCCCGTCAGCAGTGTAAAGCTGAGAATAAAGGCTTGTTCCTCTATGACAGGCGCTACTGTTGCCTTGGACAAAAGAGGTCTCCTAAGCATTAATGACAAAGGGGAGGCTCGACGACGAAACCGGCGCTAACTACTTGAGAGATGATGAAAATTTCAGTGTGTTTTGGCCGAAACTTGGTTGGTTTACGACGGCAACATGTCAAAGTTCGCTTGAAGTTTGAACGATGGGAAAGTTAAGTTGTCTCTTGATATTTAGCGGTGAGGGTTTAAGTGGCTGTGTCTGAATTTTTGATGAATTGATCCATTATTTCTGGGACTTCGGCTTAGCTTAAAGTTTAATTTCACGAAGTAACCCAAATGGATATCTATTGTAGATTTTCAATCAAGTAATGGTGATCAGACGTGAATTTAAAAACATAAAGTTAATTAAATTTCGTTCCGATTTAAGGAAATCGATATTGTGTTGTTTTACTCCAAAGCGAAATCGTTCCATGATGCGATTCGATTAACAAAATGAAAAGCATTTCGTTAATTTTATTGAAGCGAGATTAACATACGAGTAATAAGTATGCATTGAATTAAGTAGACAATCGACCTAATTTTAGAGGAATAGCTGGTAGCAAAAAAGAAATATTGCCCACACACATTGATTTAACTCAGAATTCCTGCTTAATACTCGACTAAATATGAGGTTAAGGATAAAGGATCGTGCCTTCACAATCCAAAAGTAATACCTGTATATAAATGACGTTATTAAACACTTAGGCCTCGTTTCTATTTCCGGTGGATATAGCAATAATACTTTAGAGCTACGAGTTACAAGATGTGGGTATGATTCATGCGAACCAAGCCGAGTGAGTAAACTCATGGACAGATAACAGCCAGTGCGCCTTCATTGCGAATATGAAAATAAACATTACCGTCTCTGTACACTTGTACTTATATAATATGAACAGTTACTTTAATATACCTATTCAATTTTAATTATAATTGGGGGCTTCATCCATTTATCAGCTAACATTGAACTTCGATCTACGAACTTACTAACAGTTCCATTCGTCAGACCCACATTGTGGTTTCAACCGGCGATATAGTAATTGATTAGTCTCCATTTAAATATTACTGTGCTATAGAATAGCGAAGCAATGTGTTGTGAATGACATGAAAAAGTATTTCAAGTACGAACTACAAGTTTCGATGATGTAATCCCGTCAAGACGGCAAACGAGATCGTTAATTTTGTTAACTGGAACGAACAAACAAGAAGTACTGCATAGATCAACATTAAATCTCCCGATGTGTCTCGAATGTTTAAAAATAATTTTCCTGTCCCATTGAACACAAATAGTCTCATTGTAAAACCGATGAATAAGTAATAAAATGTATAATGATCCACACGTAGCCCTCGACGAGGTTATTTTTAATGTAAAAGGTGAGATATTTTAGCTTGACGAAGGTACGGCAGAGGGTAAAAGGGCATTAGATACGCAACGACCGTGAACCTTTGATTGGCATTGCGTAAATAACAAAGGTTAACCCCGTATAATATAGTCTATGCTAAAAGGAATACTATCCAAGAGTTTCGTTTTCATAACAGCAGTTAAAGAATGATAAAACTGTTCTAAAACTATAACAGTCTGTTTATTTGGACAGAATGGTAAGTATATATAAAATGTATTATGTAGTTAGCAGTTCACAATATGTTTAAAGCTTTTAAGTGATAACGCATACGGGTAATTTTGTTATCTTATCACAGGGAAATGCATCACATATCAATAAAAAAACTTATCGCATCAAACATATCAATGTACACACTGAAACGTTTCGAGTAAACATTTGTTCGGAGGTTGAATCAATAATATCAACATCAATCTTTCGCTGTCTTTTTTATTCTTACACGAGCGTGCCAGCTCGTATAAGAAATAACTATTCATTGGCGTCACATAAGCCGAGAACACATCGGTCATTCCAAAATACACTCCGAATCACAACTTTCGTTTGATCCCAGTCTTACTTTCCGCGTTGACGTCTAGGCATGAGCGAAATTAGCGGGCATTAAATATTCAACGTCGCTGTGAAACAAGTTCGCAGTCTAGTTTTTACGATACCTAGTGTCCTCGAAAAATAACCGCCGCCGCGAGGCACATGGCGATTCTAACGAGGCCCATTTTGTCCCGCGTTTGCTTATCCTACGCGTCTCACAAAATGGGAATGTTTGTCGCCGGACATGTTTACGGATACACTCCAGGACTTCTATCGTCGGTAACTGCGTCATAGATTTTGCCTATTTACGAAGTCGTTACCAGTTCTTGTTGAATATCTAAATCTAAGAAAGAAGAACATTTATTTGTAGTACATACGACATAACGGTTCATATAATGTTGCCAGAATTGTATTGCCATTCAGGTTCTACCAGAAAATAATAGACGTGACAACGCTGATATTGTACGAAAAAACTACATACTTTCATCCTTGTTCGTAAATATAAAAAAAAAGAGTCTTAAAACTAGCTGGCGACTATATTGATATCTTTATTAGAAACGCCAATATCGATTCGGCAATTGAAAACTGGCCGGGCACAGGTCAATTAGTTCAGAATTGAACATAAATGTATCTAACGTAATCAGAAGTAGACGAATTCGCAAGTTGGTCTATATGGCGAATGTACCTTTGGTTATCGCAAAGACGCCGAATGCGCCCAGCTGGTGACGTGCCAAGACGATGCGGACTGCGGGCCTCCACAACCTTGACCGGCGACTGCGCCGTAAATCTGGGCAAACACTGCAACGAATACCTATTCGGCTTACACGGAGCATTGTACGCTAGCAGTTCATTAATTTTCTATTCAATTTCGAATTCAGAGGACAATACATTCATTTAAATTTTTAGCTATGGCGCCAGCACATTCAGAATGATTCAATCGGAGGCGGCTGGAACTTAATATTCGGTGAGCTTTATCAGTCGTCGCAATATTAGTCGGAATTAGCCAATTTAACGTGTAGCCATACAATCAATATAATGGCAATAAAACTCGCCTTGGCCTTTTTAGAGCTGTTCATTACCAAAATTGCTTTTCAAGTTTATTACTAAACATAATTGAGGTTACCCGCAGAACACGCTATAGAATCATCATGTTTCGAATGTCTTAGCGAAAAGAGGTCGTCACCCCCACGAACTACTACTTGATAACGATATCGATGGCTCCGCAAAAGCAAAATGTTCATTTATACGTTACTAATTCGCATGATCTATCAACATCGGCAGCGCGCAGTAAAGCGATAGCGCAATTCGATCGGGCTACGAGCATCGCCATTATGTGTGGACGACCGACAAGATCGTGTGCCCCTGTTCGTGTGGCAGCAACGACTACGATCTATATTCGGTTACAATTGCTCAATCAGACACGATAGAGTTGCAAACTTAATTAATTCAATATTTCGCGAACAAGCATCTGGCGCGAAGGACCAAATTCCTGGAACAATTCGAGCGCCTACGGCGGATATGTGGCCCCCATGCGTCATCGTCGTACAGAACAGCGTATACAACTCGCACGTCTCAATAACGGTACTATAACGAACAAGACGCTAGTTATTTTTGCGATTGTTGACCTACAAAGGCCTAATATGAGATCTAATGGTGCGATTACCATTCGACCAAGGCATTGGATAATAAAAGGGAGTAGATACGAACTAATAAATTGCTTGTTGCGAGTTTTATTGTCTTTCAACGTATCAGCCATGTAGATGGACTAGATCGATACATTTAATTTAGATTCGCAGTATCAAGAACGCCAATCAATAGTGCCTTATCTCAATGTTTACATATATACGAGTATAATAATAAAACACGGAAGGTTTGGAGCATATAACCTCATTGCGCCAAATTCTTATCGAAACAACGGACAAAGTCAATGATATTGAATGTTTTCAGTCCATTATTTTGTTTTTTAATATTGGATTAACTTATTTTAACACTCAACGGAAACGAAAAGTAAATAACCAACTAACAGCGAAGTTAAAATTACATTCGAGTAGTGCGGAAGAGGGAACGGTAAAGTTTCGTGAACACACAAATCCCACGTGCCGGCTGATCAATACAAGAGTCGGGACGGCGACCGGCTGTCGCAGCACGCCGTATCACCCCTAAACACAGCTGATTCCACCTTCCCCCTCGACCAGTTCGTTCACCCCTCACCCCGCACTCCTTTGCACCCTCCACTTTCGATTTCGACGGGCATTCGCGACGAATTTTAGATTTCCCCTCGTCATTCGCAAACGGAAATTAGGAATTTCCGTGTATTTTATCAAATTCTGCAAAACTATTAGAAAATAAACAACCTCTTTTAACAGTCGTAGGTTAGATATCTGCTTATTTATTTTGAATCTATATGGCTGCGAGTCAAAATTATTACTGTTATGTCAATTATCAAAAAATGTATTCGCGTAAAGGGCCTTCTAAGGATATATTGACATATAAAGCAGTTGCACAATCGACATTTAACATGACAGAAGCTAGAGATGGTTACACGGACCAGAAACAACAAGCATACACAAAGTATCTACAGCAACTTAGGTTTGAATTCCAACAACGTTGGGGTAAAACACCAAAATATAATATAACATTTTCCGAACTTGAGCGCATGAAAACTTTGGGCACAGGCGCATTTGGAAGAGTAGTACTGCTCAAACACACAAAGAGTGGTAAACTATTTGCAATGAAGGTGTTAGAGAAGACGAAAATTATAAAAATGAAACAACTGGATCACACTTTGAACGAGAAACGTATTTTGGAAGCGATAAAGTTTCCGTTTTCTGTATCCATGGAGTGCAGTTTCAAGGACAACAGTTACGTGTATTTCGTAATGCCCTTCGTACCAGGCGGAGAAATGTTCACTCACCTCCGGAGGATGGGTAAATTCGAAGAACCACTGTCTAGATTTTACGCCAGCCAAGTAGTTTTAGCACTAGAATATATGCACTTTTGTCACTTAGTATATCGAGATCTCAAACCGGAGAACATACTGATCGATAGGAATGGATATTTAAAGATTACAGACTTTGGCTTTTGTAAAATTTTACAAGGACGTACGTGGACCTTATGCGGAACGCCAGAGTATTTAGCTCCAGAGCTGATTTTAAGTAAAGGCTACGGTTTCTCAGTGGACTGGTGGTCTTTCGGAGTGCTACTTTACGAGATGAACGCAGGCTATCCTCCATTTTATGCCAACGATCCAATGAAAACATACGAGAAGATTGTAGCCGGTAAATATAGATGCCCGTCAAATTTCAACGCCGATTTGAGAGATCTTGTACGTAACGTGCTTCAAGTGGACATTAGCAAACGCTTTGGTGTAATGAAAAATGGGGTGATGGACTATAAAAATCATAGATGGTTCAAAGGCATCGAATGGGAAGCTATATTGAACTGCAGAACGCCGCCACCTTACGTGCCAAAATATAGATCGCCTGGCGACACAAGTAATTTTGAACGTTACGAAGAAGAGACAATTATACCTGCATCATTCTGTCGTTACGAATCAGAATTCATAGAATTTTAGTATGTAATTACACGTTATTATATAGAAACTCTGAGATTTTGCTTGTTGCTTTAGTTCACCCTGTGCGCATATGGTTCCGGTTTCATCTGACCAGATGGATCGGTTCCGGAATCTAAAATTCATCTAATTAATTATTATTGAACTAAATCAATATCTAATATTCATAAAATAGTACAATATGTATTTTTAATTTGAATTTTGAGCAACTACAAATAAAACTATGATGCCGAAGTTTTTTGACAACAAGTATCGGAAGGAAGTGACAAAAAAGTGAACGCGGTTAGTGGTTCCGAACAACGGAAACAAGTTTAACGTTACCAAAAATACAATAAAAAAATTTAATACCCCTTTCAATCTTGTGTGGGGCGTCCTCATCCGCAATCGTGTATCATCGCGTCTAGTCGTTTTGTTTGGACTTGATTTGAATCCATAATGGAGCACGTGCGTGGGGCTCCCCTCACGATGCGCCGGCGCAGGATCGTAATGATAGGCGGCGAGGGCACGCGACGAAACACTTTTTATTTTTAGATTATGACACTGTGTAATAAGAACGTTGAATGTAATTGTTCTGAGGACTAGGCGCTATACACTACACTACTGCCCTAATTTAATTAGACGCCGCGAAGAGGGCTAGCTATCGCAAGGTTACGTGAATTAATGATACTTTAAGTTCAAACAGTTTGTACCTTCTAGAAAACAGAAGTTTCTTTTTTACTACTTTTATGGAATCTTCTCGAACTATGCCAAATTGGTAGGCAATTAGACGCCAATCGATATTGTACATTAAATGAAGGCCAAAGTAAAAAAAAACAGTCTGTTTTCCAAAATCAACCATTACCTGGACTAGATTGTAGTATCCATTGTTGAAAAAACGTACGATCAAAACAAAAACGTTATTAATGAACAGTTTTCGAATTTGCCCAACACGAAAACACCATTGAAATAACACACCGCATATTGACCCGAATTCGGCTTCGCTCGTCTGCCAAGATTTTGCTTTAATGTAAAATATTACTAGCGTTTTCGAATATTCGCTTCTTGGCAATGTTAAACACGGTTTAGCAAGTAATAATATGAAGCAAAGTATATTTATATTATTTGTTTATCTACTAAAATATAGAACGAGTCGTCAAAGTCTGTTATTGTCGAAGAAGTAGGATTGCGTGGCCCATTGCCGCCCACGACAGTCGTAAAATGAGAGGGGTCCAGAATCCTTAGTAACGTGGTCCCTTAAGTAAAATGAGAACACTGCTTTCAAGACAGAAGGTATACAGTCTACATAACTGTTTAATATGCAATGATAATGTTCATAACGTGTTAAGTAAATAAACCCTACATACAAAGGTAAATTCAAATAATGTTCAAAGCAAACGACTAAACGCTGTCTAATTTGAGACCTCCAGAGAAGACCCAACTTGGTAATTTACATACAAAAGCTCTGTGGTTAGTCACTACGTAATAAGAATTTGTAGACACGTTTGATTAAAATCTCTTTACAACGTTAAACCTGAATAACTATCAACTGTTGGAATGTGGAATAACTACTGTTAGAATTTTCACAACTCAATATTGACGAATCCGTTGAACATTAATTCGGGTTTAATGAAATGCATAGAAGCCGATAATAAAGTAGTTTTATAGTCGCTCATAAATTGCAGATTAGCTGAGCTCTTCAAGTTGATTAATTAACCAACTGCGGAAGTGGATTTGTCAGTAAAATCTAATTTTTACGGACGAATATCAGAGCGTACTTAATATGATGTCGCACACCTATGTACTTACTAAGTATAATAACAGTTACAGATATACACTCCTCGATGCTAAATTAAGTGTTTTTTCTGATGTGACAAGGAACATTTCTTTCACCCTCACAGTTTTTATCTTCCATCTTTTACGCCCGAATTAAGCATGCTTCAGTGGTCCATTTTGAGAAGGGCTGGAGCAAGTATACCTTTTTAGGTATCATGGTCAATATACATAAATAAAAAGTATACATATTCATCGAATATGTTCGTCGCCGTCAGTGGAATAAATCATACATAGATTTTCCAGAAATCCAGATTATGCTCGGCTTTGAACCTTACACACATAGCTAGTGTTAGACAAGGACACCTGTTTGTTGCCGCCACTTCTTCTTACATTATATAAATAAATAAATAATAAATAAATTCTCCAGACTGGCACACCAATTCCCTAGTTCCAAACTAAGCTAATGCTTGTGCTATGGATACTAGGTGAACGGATAGACATACTTAAATATGTTTATAAACATCCATGACTCGAGTACAAATGTCCACGTTCATCACACGAAACATTTGCCCCTAGCGGGATTCGAACCCGCGACCCTCGGTTTTGTGGCCAGGATCTCTGACCACTTGACCAACGGGCCTGTCAAATATGCACACATGTTACCTAAATAGTCACAACCCCGACCTCGACACGAAATATCGTATTCGACTAAAAACTAAAACGTATATAAACAGTCCACCAAAACATATATTATTTCTCTTTAAGTTAATATTAGCGCGGCAAAACGTGCTCTGTAAAACAATAGCGTGCAATTACCAAGTCCTGGTCGTGCAACCCATGGGCAAAGGCAACCGACCGGAAAGGAAAGGAAGCGTGCTTCCGTCTCAAGACTGATGAAGATGCGGCGACAGGAAATTGCAACTCCGTCAGTGTAAGGACAGTTTGATAGTAAACATATTCAGCTTGTGACCGCGTATCTATGACGGTGCAAATAGCGAGATGTTAATGAGAGTATGATACAGGGTTTGATTACAGCGCTTATAAAATTAAATTACATTAAAAAGATGTGGGTATAAGAGGGACTACACCAGAAAAGGATTATGAAAAACACTAAACCAAACAAAAAAGTCGATTAAAAATATACATATATCTTCTCTACATCACTATTTAAAAAAATAAGAGTTCTTATGGCCACTTTACGTCTCCATTATATTAACTCGATGGTTCCATAATATTTATGTCACCGGTAATCACGCGTTACCAAGTAGTTGTAAACAGTACAAATGTTGAACCGGAAAACTTGCGAACATAGCAAGTCAAATAAACGTATAAAGGTTGTAAATTAAATTGCAAGTTTTGGAAGATATAACCTACACAGGAACACTGGAAATGAATAAAATATTGTAAAGAAAAAATAAATTTTTCATTCTACATTATAGTCGGTGGTATTTATTTAAATTTTAAATGAAATGTTCTAGTATCGTGGCCTCCGACAAGTCTGGCGCAAAAGTTCAACGAGGCAAATGTCCTACCAACAATGGCGTTTCTTGCGCAAGTATCTTGCCCAACCGAAGTTTCGGTTCCACGACACATTTGATAACGCTTCCTTTACAATAGTCTATTAAGTACGTTAGTGTAAGCAGCCTGTACAATTTATATCCAAAATCATCATCTCCACAGAGTTTAGTTCCGTTCCTAGTAACATGATCCTGGAATTTGCGAGTCTGGTAACATTTAAGCATCTGCTATCTGATTTTGGTAATAATTGGGAACTATACAAATTGGTTTGATCTCATCGTCTATCGCATAAATTCGTATTTAGATTCCAAATTCAGAGGTGTTCAAACGTGTCCAAGTGAACCAAACACCACTTGTATGCGGGGCGTATACTTGTGCATTGAGCTACCACTACTCTGCACTGATGTAAACCAAAATGTATAAATAAATAACCGAAATAGGTACAACACATCGAACTAAACTCAGCAAAAGAGTGGATGCATCTTACATAAAATCATCTTTTGGAACGTATCCAAGTTTCAGATGATAGAGTGTTGTTAAAGAAATATGAACTTTATGATGTTAAAGCATTTAAGTACAACAGTGAGTCCTAAGACCACTCGAGAAAGGTGTAAATAGCGTAAACAAATCAAACAGACAATTGCTCAACGGATCGAGCTTAAGATTGCATAAGTGCGCAAGAGTTTTGAATATCGCCTCTGAACAAGACAAGTTACCGATTAAGTAGAGATACCGGTAAGTTGGGCCATAGAAAGTTTAGCTATCCTAGCGCCTAAATCCAGGTTATCGACTATCGTTAGTATCAGCATGAAATGGGGGCGAGTTGCGTCAGATGATAAAGGTAAGCCGGCATTTTAGGTATAAGTAGGTATTAAGTTTACTGAGCTTATTATCGAAACATATTACAATTTATGTAATGATTTGGTACTTAGTGCATAATGTGTGTGTGACAATGACGAAACGGACGATTTCCTTATATGTGCAATTAGAGGATAAATAATAGCATATAAAGACCGTCACTCGATAGAACCATTCACATTATTTGTCATTCTATATCCAATTTTCAGAATTGTTTATTAACTGTTGCCTGCTTACGGTGCAGTAACAATCTATACTTCTATACTAATATTATAAAGAGGAAAGATTTGTATTTTTGTGTATGTTTGTAATTAATAAACTCAAAAACTACTGTCAAAAATTCTTTCACCATTGAAATGCTACTACTGTGCCTATTTCAAAAATCTTTCACCATTGGAAAGCTACAATATCCGGATGTAACATAGGGTATATTTTATCCCCATATTCCTACAGGAACGGGAACTGAGCGGGTGAAACCACGGGGCGCTGCTAGTAAATAAATAAATTCACCAAACTGACACACCAATTCCCATGTCGATATTAGGTAAACGAATAGACATATTTACTTAAATATGTTTATAACAATCCATGACTCGAGTATAAAATGTCCATGTGAGGGCCGGGCCATCCATAAGACCCACGATCACATGATCTCAAGTCTCAAGATAGATTTTAAAATGTGATATCACGAAACTTAGGATCACTCCCACCTCTTGTCACACCATGTCACAGTTCAAAAACCCCCTCCCTCCCCCTTTACGTGTGACGTACTTTATGGATGGCCCCCGTTCATCACACGAAACATTTGCTCCTAGCGGGATTCGAACCCGCGACCCTCGGTTTCGTAGCCAGGGTCTCTGACCACTCGACCAACGGGCCAGTCATAATAAAAACACCTTTAAGTAAATGTGTAAAATTTAATTATTTTATTTTATTACAAATACTCTACTCTTATCCAATCAGTAAATTAAACATCACCAATGGACACTCCAATTTTATTTATCTGTATAATACTTAAAATAAGTATATTTTAACTTACAAGAATCAATGTAATTATTGTTCAACCATTAGGGACCTTTCATTTAAGTTTCTTGTGTAAATTAGTTCTAACATCCTATGAGTGTTGGGTTTTTGCAACAATTATTACCGCTTGCAAAGTGGGTCACTGACGATGCAGGCTGCGACGTTCAATGCAGTGAAACGCAAGGGCGAGATGAGGGTGCCTCACAAGGGGTGCTCATATTGATCCTCCTCCATATATTGATTTGGGCTTAGCTGGCTGTGGCCGCTCTATTTTTAATCTTGCCCTACAATATCACAGAACAAATGTTCATATATCTATCTATGAAAACAGTTATATAAATTGCAGTTTTAATTAATAAACAATCTGAAAAACTATACCGAGTGTCCGATGGTTTTTCCCAACGTCAACCACTTTCAATAATATAAAATAATGTCCTTTTGATAGCATTCTCCTTACATTTTTCCTTTTAAGTTTAATAAATCGTTCTATACTTATATATGTACAGATAGCGCGCGAGTTGAATGCAGTCGGGGCCTTAGACGAGACATACCTGAGCTCTGCATTCATCTCGCGCACTATCTGTATGTTAAAACCTCCTATTTTGCTGATTCTAGATGTGTCCTGTCCGTCAGTCAATAGATTTTTAATAAGTCAGTAGCAGACACAAAGAATAATAAATCAATACAAAAAAGGCGCTAAGAAACTCTGGCCCAAATAAGAAACCGGTTAATTGGACGACGAATTATTATGTTGAGAGATAGAGCTTATTACTATAGTCATTACCCAGTAGTTCCCACCCGAATCTATTGTTACAAATTCTAAACGCTTGTTAACACATACCAGGTGATAAATATGATTTATTATGTACATCAACTTATTGTTGTTTGATGTAACTTGCGTCTTACAAAATTGTATAATCTTACGCGATATCATTATGAGTACAAATAAATGCGCATACAAGCATGATGCCAGCACGGAACAAAGTTCTTTTATGTGGTTGATCTTGATAGCCAAACGGCATATGCGAGTGCTAGACTTAATTCAACCATGCTAATTAAATCAGTGCACTTCCCACGATGCAAGCTCGCATGCTCATAGAAAATCCTCTTTTATCATGCGCATATATTCTCTTTTTGCGGCAAAGTCTTAGCTCAAACCGTCAGACTGATTTACGAGCCCATACTTCAGTGTTAGGGGAAAGTTCAATCTCGATTTTCTTTGTTATTCCATCCTCTGAACTTACAAAGTACTTAGCAAAACAAAAGCGGGTGCTTATACACAATAATCACAAACAAAATGTGTATAAAAATGTATTTTTGTGTGATAGTGATGATTACCTTCAAGTGATTGTGCATTATTTACTTCAAATAAGGTTAGAGTTTAAGATAGTTTTGATGTAGGTAATCAATCGTTGGTAGTTTAATAAATAAATATTTAAAATAAATTACACCTTTTTGGAACATTAAACAAAACGGAAAAAAGCAAAGCAAACAGCAAACAGTCTATGTAAATTCTATGAGACATGGCGAGACACGGTGATCGTGGAGGAAGCCCACCTAAGCCTGCATACTAATTCATTACAACAGAATTGCGAACCGACTGAATAAGAAGGGTAGTCGCCTCGCCTTTGTTTTACAATAGAATCTATACCTCCATACAGGCCGGATAAACTCGATCAGTATTCTTGGCAACGAAGCTCGAGCTATGAGCAACGAATAAGAATGATGTATTGTAAAACTTCAGCTTCGCCAAATCTATGGAGGGTTTCATTTGCGTTCCCAAATCAGATGTGCGTATGAATATTCTAACAGCTACTTTATTGCATCGAGTTGGCTAGCCTTTTCGTCCAATTGACCATGAGTGTTAAGCTAACGGAGCGGTGAAATGGAAAATTGAAAGCGTTGGCCGCGCCTATGTATCGCAGCTCTACCTTGTACCCTTGTAAAAATATAACAATGCATTATAAATAGGTTCTACTACAACGCAAAACATTTTACGTACTCTTTATTTCGCTTTGTCCCCTTTTTTTTTGTAGTTGGCGGTATGTTTCGGCCATGATTTTAGTTTTGTCTTAGCGAGTTTCGTTATCACATTGAATCGACTGTCATCTCCTTGACATTTAGAGGAAACAGACGAGTTGGATCACGGTTACATATCAATACTTATACACTTATCTAATAGTACAGTATTTATCATTAGAAACAAAAAATCATACATATCATAATCCCCGAAGGGGTAGGCAGAGTCAAAGGGGCAGCAGCCTAAAACAAAACTGGACTAATTAGATGGAAAATTGTGAAAAAGTTGTGACAAGTGGCTAGCTCGTCGCCTACACAAACACATACCCAAAAGTCAATAAGTATACCATTAGTCGCCCTTTACGACACGCTAGGCAAGAAAGGTGGCACATTTTTTATAAGTCCCAGATCAACATGGGAGAATGGGCTGGGTTAGATGGAAAATTGTGAAAAAGTAGTGATAAGTGGCTCGTCGCCTACACAATCACATACCCACAACCCCATATATCATCATTAGTGATAAAAAAAATTGTTCCATTTTCGAAAATCCAAAGGCTTTTGTTTGGTTTGGTTTGTACCAGCAATACTATCAAAGGAAAGTAAAGGGGTGTCCTTATCTTAGGTCCACTATCACTCAAAATGTAATACACCCAGCAACAACAATTAAAATCATAACTTACGTAAACATATTTAGGGATCGAAGTCGAAAGATACATTTCACTAGTATACTTGCTAGAACACACAGACACATTTTCTATTTATCTATCTTTAAGAGTGCCTTAGAAAAAGTGACACCAATTTAACGTTTATACAACTGATAATGATACAAACACGCGTGTATGTTTACTTTTTTTCGAAGCAACTCCCACTCGCACGCCCACAGGAAAAAAAGGTTACCTGTTTTACGTCTGTCACCGTTGGATAAGGATGCGAGAAGAGTTCAGTCTCCATTTTAAAAAAGGGAACGTTGAAATTTCTCTGTCTATTTACTGCTTAACTTTTTAAATTTGTTATCAGAGGTTGTAATGACAGGGGCCTCAGACGCGAGGGATGTTTTTTTCGATTTATTTTAATCTTTGATGGTACGTACTTTTGGATGGATGGTGTAATCAGTGATCAGATCATGAGCAACCCTGCACATTGAAAGCTATGGTTGGGTCACCATGATCCAATTTGGCTGATTTCCCTTTTCAAGGCTTTCGAAGATAAACCGGGCACGCTAAATGCAGGTTCATGGTCTAAGCAGAGTCTGACTTGTTTGACTAGTTGAACTCTGAAAATTCTAGAAAAATGACATAAAAGTAAGATCGTGATGACCTACTTAGCTACCATTTAAGCGAGGACAGCTCTTAATGGTTAGACGAACCCCAGACTTAAAAGCGGCTAGTACTTCCATGACGTCATACTCAACTTGTTGCAACATTTTAATTACATTCAAACGCGTCCGCTTTAAAAACAACTGACTAGCGGTCCGCTCGTTTCGAACAGCGCAGTAATAAGGTTCACATTATCCTTTTTCGCCGCTATAGTCTGGAGGCAGTGGACTGGAATTACCTGGTGTGTTATCGTCCCCTTGTATCCGGAGCGAGCGCGACGCTCGGCCGGGCACGCCCGCACCTGTCGCCATTATTGCGGCTTTCGTAGCGAACTAATATAAAGTGCCGACTGCATACGTGGTTGGAAACATAACTAACTTCGAGGAGTGTAAACAATGCTTTTATAGGCATTGTTCGTCAGATATTTAAATCGTTGAAACATTTCGTTCGGTTTTTGTATCGAAAATACAACCGTTTTACGATACTAGATAGGTAAACAAAACATAATCTTATCAAGAAATAAGACAATACCAATAACTAACAGACGGGGCAAGCCAAGAATTAAAATGAAATAGTAAATCAAAAGGCTAGTTAGGAAACAGAGTAATTGAGATTTTAATGAAATAATGAAACCTGATTTAGAATCAATGGTAGCCAATGGTATGCAAATGTAATAGTATATAATATAAAATTCTAGCCACGCGACAATTTTTTTTTTAATAAATGTCAATCTCACCTTATGATTATGAATGGTTATAAACAATGGCATTCTACTTCTAAGTTTAATGGTACTAACTAACTAAACTTCACGCCACTTTCCTAGCGGGGTAGGCAGAGAGAACCGAACGCCATATGGGACGATTCTTACACACCTCACTTCCTTCTTCAACATTCATGATCCTGTTCATACAAGCTCTACGATATTTATTATTATGATCTAGTTCCCTAATCTTAAACTTAAGAGGGACAATTAGTACTTCAAAGTAATATTTATCAAAGCAGACTAGGAAGAACATTACAAAGAGCTACATTATGTGTACTTAAAGTGAAGATGTCCACCATTTATTTTGATGTTATGTCGATTCCTCGTACAAACAACGAATTCTAAATCGATTTGCGCATTATCTTTTAAATTGGTCCGAAATCGTCATTGCTGCCAACCCAACGCAATTATTGTGATCAAGTGTTGTCTAAGACGCGAATCGTCGTACCACACCCGAGCTATCACCAGATAAAATCTAGCGATAAGATTGTGTAGTCTAGTTAGATATAATTGCTACTTTCGTCGCCGACGTACATAAATGTGCATCCAGCTTTCCAACTGAACGAGACCGGTGTAATAGATTTCTTCGTTTGCAGTCTTATTACCGTCTCTATAGCTTCCGGCAATGGCATTGACCGCATAGAATTCGGTTTATACACGTCTTCATACATACAGACATTACGCCTGTAATCCCCGAAGGGGTAAGCCGAGCTCAAGGAGTGGCAAGCTTTAACCACTTTAAGCCAAAAATATAAAATCGAGTTGGGATAGATGGAGAATTGTGACAAAGTTGTGACAAGTGACTAGTTCGTCGCTTACACAATCACTAAAGCAATAGCGAATACATCATTAGTCGCTTTTTACGACATCCTGGCGAGGAATACAGTTGGTACACTATTTCTAACTGTTTGAGTAGGTAGTATAGTATTACTTAGTTACATTATAACAGTTCAAAAACAGAAATTAAAAAAATGGTCATCTTCTTTCCTTACAGTTTTGCGGACAAGTTAGCGGTTACTTCAATTAAAAATTCATTTAGATGTTCTTTATCTTATATTACAATTTTAAAGTAAAGAAATCAATTTGTTTTACGCTGAACACGAGAGTGCGTACATATATGTATACATAAATAAAATAAACTTCAAATTTAATGTAAGAACTACACACGGCATTAACCTTAGCAATTATTAGTGAAGGCAGTTGTGAAATCATAGTTCGTATCTTGTAACCGTTGCTATTCAAAGGAGACCTTGATAATGACATCATCGTTCATGTTATGGCTGCAGTTAGTACTATTGTGGAGTTCTTTAACAATGATAACTCTTAGTACAACCGATTAATTAACGATTAAAAACTAGAGATGTCCCGAAGACGTAAGACTAGTGGCCGACTACAAGCTTTTTTTTCTAAACTTTTATTACGTACCCTTTTAGTAATAACA
Organism: Glyphodes perspectalis; assembly: GCA_951394215.1. NCBI lineage: Eukaryota > Metazoa > Arthropoda > Insecta > Lepidoptera > Crambidae > Glyphodes > Glyphodes perspectalis. The sequence continues at coordinate 4,785,727 of OX596202.1, forward strand.
CCCGTAATTTACTTAAGATAAATAACTAGCCAAAATACAACAAATAAAACTTAGTAAGTAAGTAAGTAAATGGGTATTATATTATGGGCGATATAATTCCGAAAAGCATCAGTGATTTTACACTAACATCACTGATGCTATTCGGATTTCATCTGTCAGTTATTATCGCACACTAACAATCTTTGATAAACGAGGACCTCGACGCCCTTCGAACCTAGTGGACAAATAGAGACAACCGTTGTTAACTAGTTTTGACAAAAGTATACTTACAAACTTAAATCACATGACCCTAAGACTCGGGTCTCGGTAATATGTTCAATGGTAAACTAACGATAGACCAGACCGACTAGTCGACGAACTTACCAACTCTTTTATGACATATGTATAAATAAATATAAATACTTAAGTATCAGGCTACATCACATACATTGATCTGACTCCGAGGTGAGTAACTTAAGCACTTGTGTTACGGATATCAGAATCAACAGTGGTATTACAAATGTATACTTAAATATTGGATATTAACACCCAGACACAGAACAAACACAAGTATTCATCACACGAATGTTTGTCCTGGGTGGGGATCGAACCCACAACTCTTGGCGCATGGGGCAGGGTCACTACCGAATGCGCCATCGAGCCAGTCAATATGTGGATTTAGTACAAAGACTAATCGTCACATCTCTAGTTATTATTATCTGTTTTTACACTCGACATCGTACGAGACGATACAGATCAATGGCATCAAAGGTATTATTAGATTTACGAGTACTTAGACGCCATGAACTCTAACGGTGATCATTGAACCACATCCCATGGCGGAGACAATGTACTAAAGAAATAGGGGCAATTACAACAATGCAAGTGAGTACAGTCAACAAAGAGTCTGCTTAAAGGGAGAACGGCATATTAAATTGGAACAGCATGATTAGTACTGGACTTCAGTACGTAGGTATTTTATACTAACATAAATAAATTATGGAGAAACACTTTAAGTATATGTTACCTTCCTAAACTACTTTTGTTATAACTTTCATGCAGACTATAAGCATTTATGATATCTCGAGCGAGATAATGACTGTAGTAGTCAAAACACTTAGGTAAGCGTTTGAGAAATTAAGTATGACTTATGTATAGGTTAAATATGCTTCTGACTTTAACTGGAGACTCATCAAATATTAATTTCTAGGTGTTTTGGAAGATTCGCTACTTACCTTCCAACTAACAAGATTTTATCATTATTTAAATACAAATAGTACAATCAAGCGTTAGTTCGAGAACATACAAATATACGAGTGTACAAGTATTAATTTAAAGTATATTGAGATCCTTCTAGAAGTAAATTAAACCCACTGTCATAAGGAAAGCCTAAAATTTCGCGAAGTCATCATTAGACATAATACTGTTCATTACCAATAAAACGTGACAAAATGCTTTCACTGATCATCACACAGGTGACAATATTTGTAAAACCGAAAGTTAGTGAAAATAAATGAATTAAGTAACTCTTTTACGGTCTAACCATTAAACGCATTAAATTAATTGTCTTGGTATTAACAGACTGTTTCCAAAGTGCGTGCATAATGATTGTATTAAAGGACTTATTCATTAAGGCGTAGGGTTTTATTTTGTGGATCAAGTTCTAGATGAGAGACACCGAGAGTGTAACGTGTATTTATAAACTTATGTAAGTACGTACTGCACCAAGCAGCTGCATATATTTTTTTACCCTTTTCAAGATACCGATGCTCATTTTGGCATGTTATGAACATAAATAGCGTTGCATTAGCCAGGTGCACAAAATTAGGTAGTTTCGGTGCAGGTGAAAACGGCACGCGTGGTTGTATGTGCATAAATGCTGAACCATATTCGTTTCATAAGACCTTTGCCATGTTCCATAAATAATATAACCTTTATGGAAGTATGGTCTTCGTGTTCTGAATTTATAGATTAGTTAGATTAGGCTTAGCACTGTTAGTTGTTCTAGATGACGGTAACAAAAATGATACGAACCGACATTCGGTCCCGTACCTGTAAACTATTTCAGTTATTAACCGTTAAAACATGTGGTACCTATCAATTTTCCACGCGTATCGTATTCCTGAACTTCAAGACGCCAGAAACATTAGGAAAAACGGAACGTCTTCAAACACACATACGCTGACAGCTTCATATTTCAACCGCATTCTCAAAACACAAACCTAGTCCAATGTAAATAGATACAGTCAAATATTTCATAAACGAGTAGGTGGAGAATATGTGTACGCGTCCAGATGTTTTGTCCATCAGTCTGAGCATAAACAACTCCTCAAGCGGTAAGCACTTGTCAGTAACCGTGGTCCGGCCGTTAACACGCTTACGGGACGATAGAACTCATCCGACACTTGGTTCCGAGATTATTTTCATTCAAAACCTCGTATTGGGGTTTACGTCGTATTTTAAGCGAACCTACTAGGCCGGAGTAGATTCGTCGATTGATTTATTATTGATAGGAATAATTTGGGAACATGGGTTTTATCGCTGTATGTAGACCATGAGGGTCAGCACCCTCTCAAGAAATCCTAGACCATCTGTATAATATCTAACTCTATCTCAAAGTGGGTAAAATTTCTCTTTGCTTCGAAGTGAAGTAAATAGATTCATAAGACCCAATTAATTATCTTCCAACAGCTATTTGGATGCCTGGCAAGCTTCCAATAGGTGCATTTCTGTCTCACGTGCAGTCTAAGGACGCCCACTCCCTTAGCGCGACAGTAGCATAGAAGCACTAAATTAAAATATTTGAAGAAGTCAAATTATCGTGCCGTTTAACAAATATACACCCTTAAGACTGAGATATATTGAGACTGAAGCTAGGAAGCATTCATTAAATAAACGGTAGGACCTAAATCTCTAATTCAAAAATCAAACTGAACGTAAGAAGGTTTCCCCTTTCTACATAACGCTCTTCGCCACCTACGCCTTTTGCGAGAGAGCGACGTGGAATGGGACTCCCCAGGGCCTTCAAGTCTATCGATTTAAGTAACCAAAGCAAGTCCCTTAAAGAACTGGTTACACTCACTCAAATCATCATTTACTTACGACAATCCATATCTAAACTCGACGACTTCGTAACTCACCCACGAATACACTAAATAACTCGTTTTTACTACTTCATAAGGCGTAGTTCATACTTCATAAGGTGACCGGCGCCGCCCGAGACAGTAAAATACGCCAAATATGGCACATTTCCGTGAATGGATCATTAGCTTTGGTCTTGTTAATACCATAATACTGAAATAGAGCCGTTTATGTGAACAATAAAGTTACTATGACTATTGTAAGTTCTTTAAGTTGTTAAGTAACAAGTCCTAGTGACTTTTCGTTGTGAATAGGCATATTATTATGTAAAATAATTAATTCTGAATAAATTAATTTCTTGGAACTGTTATGTATTGAGCATTGAGTAACGTATTGTCTGTCTTCCGATGGCGTAATAACAATCGCTGATTAAATAGGTATATTCTGGTTTTGATGTTGTAAAATAGAAATAGATTTATATTGATGTTTTGGCAGGTATTCCTAGTATAAAGGTTGACCGCTAGTATGTCATGTTGAGATATTGGATTATGTCACACTTTTGAGGTAGGTAATTATGTTTTTTAGTAAATCAATAGGGAATATAATTGAAAAATATTTTAGACATTCAACACTATCATCGAAAAATATATAAGTACTTACTTAAGTACTTAAATAAAAATAAAATGCTAAGAGTGAAAACAGAGCCAAGATTCATCAAAAGACCAGCAAGATATAACAGTTTTGAACAAATATCTCTGTCACAAGACAGTTTTTTTATTCAAATTGTATAGCACTTCATTTAAAAATTCCAATGTGAAAAATCCTAAACAAACACCAGTTTCCTAATCTCTTCAAATTAAACTGTTACCCTATAACTACGTTAGCATGTACAATACAAATAAACACATGTGTCATCTTCATAACATTTACCTAGCTGCACCAAACAAATATTTGGATAACCAGACGGAATTGAACCCAACTTAGTTCACAAACTACACAACACGTCTAAAGTTTCCAATTTAATTATCTAGACATTGCAGACAGGCACTCAACGATAAAGTGCTGCCACCCTAGCCCTCTCTCCCTCATTACCACCCACTTATGTGTATGCTTTAAACATTTTTAGGGCTCCCCAGTCAAACAAAGGAATGTGTAAACAAATCATTCCATATGTCTACATGTGTGTTTCCTTTCAAAATTTTGAGATTATAACAAAGTTGTGCATGAAACATAATTAATAAATTAGTGATTGAAAATAAGTACTTAGGTAATTAAATAGAATATTATTAGATGTGTGCTACTTTTCACATATAGGTAGCTAGTTGGGTAGAAAACTACCTTCTTTATTTGAGATAGGGATAATACTATATATACCTATTACTTATATTTCCTTAAACATTTTTATTTATTAAATACTTCATAAAGCAAAATATATATATGGTAGATCCAAAAACTACATAGGTAATCAAAAGATGTGCCAAGGAGTTAAGAATTGTTTAAACTTTAAATTTTAACTGAAATCTTTAACAATACTAGGTACCTCTGTTTGCATCCAAGACTAAAAAGTCAATTTGAAGGACATACCTTCTGTTGTGCCCTTGCATACATTATTGAAAATGCATTTTGTCATGCCTATATATTATCCTGTTCATATTCAAATTGTTCACAGTTCACTCACTCAACTTGACTTTATGATTCATATGATCTTCACATGAAAATTAAAAAATACTTACTTAATGTGAAAATCAGACTAGGCACTTTTGCTTGTGGATGTTTATCTAAGACACATTTCCTATTAGAATAATGACACAATGCAACCGTTCCGAAAATTATTTGTATTTATAGTCTTGTAAAAATATGTATATAACTTAAATTAACATGACTATAAATAGAATTATAACTAAAATAACCATTCGTAAGTGGTCGTTGTTTCAAGCGTGTATTAATTTTATGTTGTATTACTACCTGCGTTAGGGATATTTTTTGACGGAATAAATAAGTAATTACCTAAAAATATTACTGGTATGAGCTTTTATACATGATGACTGGCCTTGTGATGAATTTTTAATATTTTTTTACAGAAACTTTCACTGACGATATAGCCTCAGGAAAGAGCAAGAGGTATCGCTTTAATATTTTGAGTTGCACTCTTCTTAGTCGTTATGACGACGTTTTTGGGTAAATACAAACAGAGTTACGACAAACGATAATTCTAAAACTAATTAGTGTGACTGGGAAACATATACGGGATTTGGAAACTTTAAAAACCAGTTACCTATGTACCTACTTTTCATGATTCTTTTAATCGATTTGTCAAACATGCGGGACGCTACTTTGCCGGCAAATAAACAAAGTAGATACCTCGTATTTTCAGGAAAACTTACGTTAAATAGAAATAGTAACAAATAATTTAGAGCAAAACAAAAATAGAGTTAATAATTACGTCTAAATAGTACTGATATCCAGCATGATTTATTTATAAACGCCGACTTACCAGCAACAACTGTATCACTCAAGTCATATTTCACTGGTTTCGGGAAATCACGCAGTTTACGTCCACTCAATTTTAATTCACCACTTAAATAAGCATCTTCTAGTATTCTTTCTAACGATTTTGTTAACTGACTATGAATATTATTGTGCCCATTCATGTTTACACTCACGCACGGCCCTAACACGGCCATGATCCATCTGGTCCAAAAAGAAACTGACGTGTTTGTCTTTGAATAGAAGGATGCAGTTTATTGGCTAGCTGGTAAATAACTAACTTCAGAATGGTTATTATATGTCATTGTCTATGATCATACTGTAGGACAACAAGGGAGTAGTCTTAGTGAAAATTACAATTTATATGTCATAAATGTATTAATAAAATTAACCGTATCCATAGTGCAAACAGTTTTTAACCTATCAACTATTTTAATCGAATTTGTGCATCTCTACATCTATTAATTTTACATTTTCCCAAATACTTTGACCCTGTGTGTCGGGTTCCATAAATTGTTTGGGAAATTGTCCTAATGCTATACCTAAGAAAACAATAAATGTCACTGTCAACTTTTGGATGATAACCTCAAAAAGTCCCGAGGGATGAGAAATTCTATTCTGTGATATTTGTTAATTTAATTTATCATAATGACTATATTTAATTTAGTACGAGTAGCAAATAGCTTTAAAAACCTCGGAAAGCTCAATTTATCGCAAATTGAGGTAAGTACTAAAAGAGTGCTTTAAATTAAATTTTTAAAATTATCACGAGTTTTTACGTAATCTTTGCAATAATTTCGTAAATTCCATGTATACTAAGTATAGTTTTCTATTTACCTGGTTACATATGAATATATAGGTGTTATGGGCTAAGGTATAGTAAACGTAGAAAACTTTTTTTATTCAATAATATCCGGGTTTTGCCTAGCGGGAATGACAGAGAAAATTTATTTTAATTTGAATTTTGTAAGTATTTTCTTTAATATTAAAGATTGATTAATGATAGTTGTCCCTTCTTAAGCTATAATTATATTGTGATCAGAAATTTAAGAGGTTAATTTAATTAACTAGCTGTACTTTACAAACAGGCTTGTATAATAGACACCGCAGTTTCCCTTGTGGTGGGACGCGATCTGATACAGAGCCATAATAAAAAAACTGGGCATTATCTGCAAAAGTTAATCTTTTTACTTGATTATAACATATTTATAGAATTTTAAGGTGTCTTCTATTCTTCAGATAGATTAAATGTTTTTAGTGGCTCATGATGACAGAAGAATTTTAAAATAATTGAGCTGGTGCTTTACAAACTTAAAGTACTTTACATCATTCAAGTATAACCTATAAGAAGCCACTTTACATTTTGTCCTTTTTTAATTTTTATTTATAAATAAGTAAGTTCTCTAGACTGACACACCAATCCCCTAGTTCCAAACTAAGCATATAAGCTTGTGCTATGGATACTATGTGAATGGATAGATATAAGTACTTAAATATGCTTATAAACATCCATGACTCGAGTACAAATGTCTATATTCATCACAAGAAAAATTTGCCCCTAGAGGGATGCAGGCCCGCGACCCGGTCTGTCAAATAAATGAACTTATCTATTCACCCAGTATCCATAGCACAAGCATAAGCTTAGTTTGGGACTAGGGAATTGGTTTATTAGTGTGCAGAATTTATTTATTTAATGTAAAATTTAAATTTTTTAACAGTCTTACTCATCACATGTAAAATATTCTGAACACAAACAATTGGAAAGGATCAGGAATATTGGTATCTCCGCTCACATTGATTCCGGAAAAACAACACTAACAGAAAGAATATTGTTTTACACTGGAAGAATAGATGCTATGCATGAGGTTTGTATTGACATTGCTAGTATTAAACAAATAAATAAATGTTTTTTCCAAAAACATATTACAAGTAAATATTATAGGAGTCAGGGGTTTCACTATTTATTTTTGTACCTACATGTTTTATGTCAAATAAAGTTTAATTTATTATTATATTCAACTTTAAATTTGTCTCAACAATCAGAAGTAATATTATTTTATACTAATTATTGATAAAAAATAAAGTCAGACATTGTAATAAAAAGGACATAATACCTATTTCATTGATCAGTATGGGTCTGCTGTAATTAAATTAGCTGCCAATTGTCTGGAGCACCATACCAATGTATATACAACATACCTGTTATGTATGTATGTACATTTTAGCGAATAACTTTTCTGTTGCATTATATTAATATTCCTCCATACATTCTCCCATGCCATACTATGATGTATTGAAGTTTGTGTAATTATGTATGTGATATCATTCATCTAAATTGAAATTTTCCTAACCTACTAAAAAAGGACAATTTAATAAAATGTCTTAAATATTTACTTCGACTGGCTTGATAGCGCATTCGGTAGTGACCCTGCCTCATGCGCCAACAGTTGTGGGTTCAATCCCCACCCGGGACAAAAATTTGTCTGATGAATACTTGTTTTTGTTCTGGGGTCAGATCAATGGATGTGATATAGTCTGATATTTATTTATTATTTATTTAGAATAAAAGCAATTTTACTAACTATTCCAGGTGAAAGGCAAAGACAATGTAGGTGCTGTAATGGACTCAATGGAATTGGAACGACAGAGAGGCATCACCATTCAATCTGCGGCTACGTACACAATATGGAAGGACCACAACATCAACATTATCGACACTCCTGGCCACGTAGACTTTACGGTAGAAGTAGAGAGAGCACTGAGAGTTTTAGATGGAGCGATTTTGGTTCTCTGCGCTGTTGGTGGGGTACAGAGTCAAACATTAACAGTGAATCGGCAGATGAAACGGTACAATGTGCCTTGTTTAGCCTTCATAAACAAATTGGACAGACTGGGCTCAAATCCTGAGAGGTAAATGTTTGGAGATATTTACTAATATGTAGGTTATTTGCCTTGATATTTGATATTTTGAAAAAAAAAAAAATATTCATAAAGGTTTTCAAAATATGTTCTTGATGCTGTGTGTGCAATAAATTCTTTGAATTGGGAATTCTATGATTATTTTTCAGAGTTTTGAAACAAATGCGTTCCAAAATGAACCACAATGCAGCATTCCTACACTTGCCCATCGGTTTGGAAAAGGAGTGTCAGGGAATTTTGGATCTTATTGAAGAGAAAGCTATGTATTTTGAGGGTGATTTTGGTGAAAAAATCCGCTTAGATGAGATACCACAAGACAGGAGAGCTGAGGTGAAAGAGAAAAAACATGAGCTGATCGAACATCTTTCAAATGTTGATGAAACACTTGGTACTGTGTTCACTTGTATAATTTAGTTTGATTTAGGTGATCTACGTATATGAAAGTTTAAATCATGAGATTGTTTTTTTTTTTGCATTTTAGGGGCCGTTCAAGTATTACGTAAGCGCTATGGGGGGACGGGGGGGTCTTTGCTTTGCTTATTTTGGATGACATGGGGGGTAGGGGAGTCTAGATGATGATTACGTCATCGGTAGTTATTTACTTTTTTACACGATTGGCAACCCTCACATTGTGTTTGCTTGAATAAAATTATAATTATAACATTATAATTATAATATTAAAAAAAAAATACATTAATTGAAAAATGTTTACGTAAGCATGGGGCGAGGGGTAAGAGCTATGCTTACTTTTGCTGACAAGGGGGATGGGGGGGTAAATAATTGTAATAAATCTGCTTACGTAATACTTGAACGGCCCCTTATTAACAAATTACATATGCTAAGAAATGAAATAGTTTTTATTCTTAATGTAAAAACTATGTCTCATATCCGCAGTCATATACTTTTATTCGCTATAGTACTTTCCGTTAATGTATGCATAAGTATGTCATTCTGTATGACTTTTAGGAGAAATGTTCCTTGAAGAAAAAACCCCTACCACCGGCGACATCAAACAAGCGGTCCGCAGAACAGTCCTCAAGCGTACCTTCACACCAGTTTTGCTGGGCACAGCCTTGAAGAACAAAGGAGTACAACCTTTATTGGATGCTGTATTAGATTATTTGCCACATCCCGGTGAAATCGAGAACACAGCTATAATTAACGAGAAGAAAGAGGGCGGTGGTGAACAGATTTTGTTGGATGCGGCCAGAGATGGCAATAAACCGTTCGTGGGACTGGCCTTCAAGTTGGAAGTTAGCAAGTTTGGACAATTGACCTATTTGAGGTGTTACCAGGGAATGTTGAAGAGGGGAGATTATATTTATAATGCTAGGACTGCGAAAAGGGTGAGTGATACTTTTATTGTCACTTACAATCATGTTTTTTTTTGCTTTATTCAATAATGCATCATTAATATTGCACACAGTTTATGCATTGATTTACCGTTGATGAATCTCTGTCTCATAAGACATCATACTTTTCGGCCTCTGCTATAAACTGTAACACTAATATATGATTCAATGCCATCCTATTATTTGCGTAAAAAAAATCTTATTAAGACATCTTGTCTAAAATATATATAATACACAATCAATTCAGATAATAGTTACAAAATCACATATAGTTTTTAAAATTGTATGTATTGTATGTATTAGCAGTTTGTTTATACTGCATATTTAATATATGCAATATAAACAAACTGCTTGACTTTATCCAGAGATTCTACAAGTAACATTTTGAAACCCAAATATCGATTCTCATTTAAATCAAATAAAATAACATTTTCTTACTGTTAGGAACTACATTACTAGTCGCTCCATACAAATGAAATCTAATTTAATCAACCAAGGTTACTAACATTACCAGGGGATCTACACAAAAATTTTAACAAAAATAAAAACCGACTTCAAAAAACCCCGCAAAAAATGTTTATAAAAAACACAAGTAAAAACTGCCTTAATAGCTATTTAAATGTCTAAACACTAAAAAGTATAAAATAAATTCTTTCGACTGCTTCGATGAAAGTATTAATCTTTAACACGTATTTAAATATTTACAATAATCAGTTAGTTTTGGAGTCGGTGCCAGCCCGCGATATCATCATTTCGGAATTGGCAATTATTTGTTTCTTGGTGAAGGATGGTAAAATAGGTTTTGAATATACAAAATCAATAGTAAGTTAATATACTCATATTTTAACTAATTTGTTCCATATTGTTATTAGTAAGGTAATTTGTTATTAAGCGTCTACTTTTTTTTTAGTTTGCCTGGCACCGACTCCAAAACTAACTGATTATTGTAAATATTTAAATACGTGTTAGAGATTAATACTTTCATCGAAGCAGTCGAAAGAATTTATTTTATACTTTTTAGTGTTTAGACATTTAAATAGCTATTAAGGCAGTTTTTACTTGTGTTTTTTATAAACATTTTTTGCGGGGTTTTTTGAAGTCGGTTTTTATTTTTGTTAAAATTTAACTTATTTATTACTTTTTAGTGAAATTTATTAATAGGTAGGTAGACCAAATCAAAACGAGCTGCTTTAATGAGACAGTGCCGGTCTTATGAGACTAAAGACGAAAAGGTATAACGAGCCTTTAATGTTTAAAGAATTACTAAAAACTACTAATCTTCAAAGAGTTATACCTTTCATCATCAGCTAAGCAACATAACATGATGAGTACGAGACGCAAATACTGGAATCGTTTTAGAAACAATAAATAAAACACATGTCGTTAAAATTTAAGAGTAGCCCTCGTTTTCATGGAATCCCATCACTAGACCAAGACTTGGTGAAATTGAGACTATCTCGAGAATAACACTCAATATGGCCCTTTAATATTGAAAGAATTATCCACGAACTCCTTATCGTTAAGGAGTTACACCTTCCATCATCAGCTCAGCAACATGAGATTATGAATACCAGACGTAAATACTTGAACTGTTTTAGAAAATAATTAAAATAGATTGTACGCGCCTATAATACTTGAGGGTTTCCCTCGATTTGCCTAAGATTCCTTTATCAGATCCAGATGTGGTACCAATAGGACCAACTCCAGGATATACCCTTTTGAATAAAAAAAAGAACTCTAAAAATCGTCCTACAATTCTCGAAGATATCAATATTTAAAGAATCATAAACTAATTCCTAATCGTTAAGGATTTGTACCTTCCATCATCAGCTCACCAACATAAGATGATAAGTACCATGCGTAAATACTTGAACAATCTTAGAAAATGTCTAAAACACATTGTACGTGCCTATAAAGTTTGAGGGTTGCCCTCGATTTTCCTGGGATCCCTTCATCAGATCCTGACTTGGTGGCAATGGGACCAACTCGGGAGTAAACCCTTTCGATTAAAAAAAAAATTTTGGAAATCGGTTAACAATTCTCAGAGATATCGAGTAACATACATACAAAAAAAAAAAAAAAAAAAAATATTCAGTCGAATTGAGAACCTCCTCCTTTTTTTTGAAGTCGGTTAAAAAGATTCTAATCAACTAATCCTTCAGGTGAAAATCTCCCGTCTAGTCCGGATGCACTCCAACAACATGGAGGAGGTGAACGAAGTATTCGCCGGTGACATCTTCGCGTTGTTCGGTGTCGATTGCGCGTCGGGCGACACGTTCGTGAACGACAGCAAGCTGGACCTGTCGATGGAGTCGATTCACGTGCCGGACCCGGTTGTGTCGATGGCGATCAAGCCAAAGAATAATAAGGATAGAGATAACTTCTCCAAAGCTGTTGCTAGGTGAGTGGGTCATGTGAGAAGTATATATTTTTTAAGTTATTAAGGTTATCGTGGATAAGTAGCTGTGGATATGATGATCTGACATATCTATACTAATATTATAAGTTAAATTTTAACAAAAATAAAAACCGACTTCAAAAAACCCCGCAAAAAATGTTTATTAAAAAACACAAGTAAAAACTGCCTTAATAGCTATTTAAATGTCCAAACACTAAAAAGTATAAAATAAATTCTATCGACTGCTTCGATGAAAGTATTAATCTTTAGCACGTATTTAAATATTTACAATAATCAGTTAGTTTTGGAGTCGGTGCCAGCCCGCGTAATTATATCATCGTTTCGGAATTTGCAATTATTTGTTTCTTGGTGAAGGGTGGTAAAATAGGGTTTGAATATACAAAATCAATAGTAAGTTAATATACTCATATTTTAACTAATTTGTTTCATATTGTTATTAGTAAGGTAATTTGTTATTAAGTGTCTACTTTTTTTTTAGTTTGGCTGGCACCGACTCCAAAACTAACTGATTATTGTAAATATTTAAATACGTGCTAAAGATTAATACTTTCATCGAAGCAGTCGATAGAATTTATTTTATACTTTTTAGTGTTTGGACATTTAAATAGCTATTAAGGCAGTTTTTACTTGTGTTTTTTAATAAACATTTTTTGCGGGGTTTTTTGAAGTCGGTTTTTATTTTTGTTAAAATTTAACTTATTTGTTACTTTTTAGTGAAATTTATTAATAGGTAGGTAGACCAATTCAAAACGAGCTGCTTTAATGAGACAGTACCGATCTTATGAGACTAAAGACGAAAAGGTATAACGAGCCTTTAATATTTAAAGAATTACTTAAAACTACTAATCTTCAAAGAGTTATACCTTTCATCATCAGCTAAGCAACATAACATGATGAGTACGAGACGCAAATACTGGAATCATTGTAGAAAAAATAAATAAAACACTTAACATGTCGTTAAAATTTAAGAGTGGCCCTCGTTTTCATGGAACCCCATCACTAGACCAAGACTTGGTGAAATTGAGACTATCTCGAGAATAACACTCAATATGGCCGTATAATATTGAAAGAATTATCCACGAACTCCTAATCGTTAAGGAGTTGCACCTTCCATCATCAGCTCAGCAACATGAGATTATGAATACCAGACGTAAATACTTGAATTGTTTTAGAAAATAACTAAAATAGATTGTACGCGCCTATAATACTTGAGGGTTTCCCTCAATTTGCCTAAGATTCCTTCATCAGGTCCAGATGTGGTACCAATAGGACCAACTCCAGGATATATATACCCTTTTGGATAAAAAAAAGAACTCTAAAAATCGTCTTACAATTCTCGAAGATATCAATATTTAAAGAATCATAAACTAATTCCTAATCGTTAAGGATTTGTACCTTCCATCGTCAGCTCACCATCATAAGATGATAAGTACCATACGTAAATACTTGAAAAATCTTAGAAAATGTCTAAAACACATTGTACGTGCCTATAAAGTTTGAGGGTTGCCCTCGATTTTCCTGGGATCCCTTCATCAGATCCTGACTTGGTGGCAATGGGACCAATTCGGGAGTAAACCCTTTCGATTAAAAAAAAAATTTTGGAAATCGGTTTACAATTCTCAAAGATATCAATATTTAAAGAATCATAAACTAATTCCTAATCGTTAAGGATTTGTACCTTCCATCATCAGCTCACCATCATAAGATAATAAGTAACATACGTAAATACTTGAAAAATCTTAGAAAATGTCTAAAGCACATTGTACGTGCCTATAAAGTTTGAGGGTTGCCCTCGATTTTCCTGGGATCCCTTCATCAGATCCTGACTTGGTGGCAATGGGACCAATTCGGGAGTAAACCCTTTCGATTAAAAAAAAAATTTTGGGAATCGGTTAACAATTCTCAGAGATATCGAGTAACATACATACAAAAAAAAAAAAAAAAAAATTCAGTCGAATTGAGAACCTCCTCCTTTTTTTTGAAGTCGGTTAATAAAGAGGAAAGATTTGTATTTTTGTGTGTGTGTGTATGTTTGTAATGAATAAACTCAAAAAATGCCGTGCCGATTTCAAAAATTCTTTCACCATTGGAAAGCTACATTATCCGGAAATAATATAGGCTGTATTTTATCCCCATATTTCCACGGGAACGGGAACTACGCGGGTGAAACCGCGGGGCGTTGCTAGTTTTAGATAAGTTCGATTGTGTAGTCATTTACTTTCCCTCTTATATTTTAGATTATGCACCTCAGAAGTTAACGGATACTTTACTACTACTAACGGTCGCAAGAGATGCGCTCTTGCGGCTTGGGAATAAATGTTAACTGAATAGAATATAATAGTTCATTATGCACATAATTTTTTGGGCCTTTTTTCAATCTCAACCATTGTTGATTTTTTACATATTTACTTCATTTTGTCTCGCTACAAACTACAAGATCTTTAGCTTTTATTAATTCACTAGCTGTGCCAGCGGTGTCACCCGCCTTTATGGTTAATATTATAAAGATTATTTCCGTCATACATGATTTCTATGTAACTTTAACCATTAAGGACGGAAGCTTAAAAAATTGAGTAACTTCTCCCGTTTTCCCAACATTTCCCTTCACTACTCTGCTCCTATTGGTTGTAGCGTGATGAAAAGTATACTATAACCTGCCCAGGAGTATGAAGAATAATTGTACCAAGTTTCGTTAAAATCCGTCGAGTAGTTTTTGTTTCTATGAGGAACATACAGACAGACAGACAGACAAAAATTTTACTGATTACATTTTTGGCATCGGTATCGAGCATTAATCACCCCCTGATAGTTATTTTGAAAATATATTTCATGTACAGAATTGACCTCTCTACAGATTTATTATAAGTATAGATAAACAATCTTGATTTCAGAAAAAAATATGTTCATCATTACAGAATACTCTACCGTATCTCTAAATACAAACAATGTTTGGTTTTGTGATCAGAATCTACCATTTTACACTTATTTTTATTGCAGATTCACCAAAGAAGACCCGACATTCCAATTCCGCTATGACCCTGACAACAAAGAAACTATCGCGTCCGGCATGGGAGAATTACATCTGGAAATATACGCGCAAAGAATGGAGAGGGAATACAACTGTCCTGTGGAGCTGGGCAAGCCTAAAGTCGCGTTCAGGTATTATTTCGTTACTAACTTTTTTATTAATGTTGATTTTGTCAATCGGAGATGATCGAGATCCTTAAGTCTGATTTTGTTGAATCTCTTTTTTGATCACTCAAGAAAGCACTTTTTTTAGTTAATTTTTTTAAAAGGATATAAATTTACAACTAAATAGGTTTAGTGAATGATTTTTCACTGGGCAGTTAAGTTGTTTGAACCTCAGGCCGACAGGCTGATAGACCCGCGTAAGCGAGTTACAAAATTTCAGAATATTTTTTAATTTAATTAACTATCAGTGACTCTTAGAGGTTTTCGGACCGTCATTCGGTCGGATTCCTAACAAACTGCCCTAATTTAACTGGTCCCGGTAAATGATGCTGGAGTTAAATTCTAGGATACAGGTTAAAGTTAGCTCGGTCCGCCAGTATTAACCTTCCTCTTTACCCTTGTCAGAGAAACCCTGATGTCGTCGTGTTCATTCGACTACCTCCACAAGAAGCAGTCTGGCGGTGCAGGCCAGTTCGCCAGGGTCATTGGCATCATGGAGCCTTTGGAGCCACACCAGAACACGAGTAAGTATCATTTTCATGAGCTCTACCAGGGAATTTTTACTTTTTTCATAGACCTCTTTACCATTTAAAGAAACATTTTAAATTCAACTGTTTCATTTGTGTTTGTACCTGCCAGCCTTCGAAAAAGGCGTCGGGACCCCCTCAGAAACTAAACAGATTTTTCAAAATCTGGGACCTTGGTTAAAGATGACCCTAACCGGGAGCGAGACCATCACAATTTTATGATTATCCACCATAAAAGGCGCCATCAACTTTATAAGCTTTTTAGGTGCCCCATGCCATCTGGCATCTATAGTGCCTGGTCCTTATCTACCCTAAAGTCGGCCCCACAGAGAAATAATTATTATTTTTTCGTTCCAGTGCTGGAGTTCTCTGACGAAACAGTAGGAACGAACGTACCAAAGCCATTCGTACCAGGAGTAGAGAAGGGCTTCCTCGACACCTGCCAGAAGGGCTACCTGTCAGGGCACAAGGTCTCCGGAGTCAAGTTCAGGTTGCAGGACGGTGCCCATCATATAGTGGACTCGAGCGAGCTGGCCTTCTTCTTAGCTGCTAAGGGGGCTGTTAAAGACGGTAAGAGTCTTTAATGTGAATGAGGGTTTTTTGAATTAAAACATCCAAAAGGTGGCGTAACTGTGACTTGCGGACTTGTCACCCTCCTCATTGGTTAGTTGTCAGACCAAACTGACATGTCAACAAGGAGCCAATAGTGACAGTGATAAGACCACGAAACTCCCTCGTGCCATCTGGCGGATTTTGTATTTTTGAAAACCCTCATTGATAGGAAACTATCGTCGTAATCATCAATGTGTCGTCAAGTTTTCGATTAATTTAAATATGACTTCGAATATTAATAAGAATAATTTTACAATGTTAAATAAATAAATAAATAAATTCTTCAGACTGACACACCAATTCCCTAGCTCCAAACTAAGCTTATGCTTGTGCTATGGATACTAGGTGAACGGATAGACATACTTAAATATGTTTATAAACATCCATGAGTACAAATGTCCAAGTTCATCACACGAAACATTTGCCCCTAGCGGGATTTGAACCCGCGACCCTTAGTTTCGTAGCCAGGGTCTCTGACCACTCGACCAACGGGCCAGTCAAATGTTACTGCGATCTGTTACTGGATGACATTTACTTTATCGGTTGGTCAATTTCTATCTGATCTTATTTTGAAGTTATGATATCTCGGTTCTAATATATTTATTTATGTGATTTAACTTTTTTTTATTTAATGTTAGCTGTTACAAGGTGCTTGACTGCCTTGTTAGTCTAGTGGTAGCATGCGCCGCCTAAGGACCTAGAGGTCCCGGGTTCAAATCCCGGGTTGGGCCAAAAATTTGTGGCTAGTTATTTAATATTGAAATTACGCAGTAACAGTCCAGAGTCAGGAAGTTGGCGGTTTAATCACCCTCGTGCCTCGGAATGCACGTTATACCGTTGGTCCTGCGCCTGACCTCTCTCCGGTCATGTCGAATTGCCGTCTCACCGGACTATGAGAGTGAAGGAATAAAGAGTGCACACACTTGTGCACTATAATATCTCCTGCGCAGTTGGGTAATCCTCGTTGAGATTGGCCGCCGTGGCCAATATCGGTTAGGAGGACATTATTATTATTACCTGCTACTTTGTCCGCTTGGAATTTAAAAGACATTACTCTAGTTCTTTTTGTAAAACACTATTAGCCCAAGTTGCTTCTTGTAACACCAGCGGTCTACCGTTTTTTGTAATTAGCCAAAACAGACAGATAGACACAAACTGTAAACGGAAGCCCTTATTGATATTCCTCTATCTAAGTCAGTTTCAATATACAAAAATTGTTGTCAATGTATTCTTTTCACCTGCCCAGTGTTCGACGAAGGCGCGTGGCAGATCCTGGAGCCGATCATGTTCGTGGAGGCGATCCTGCCCGAGGAGTTCCACGGCGCTGTCATCGGGCAGCTGAACAAGCGCGGCGGCATCATCACCGGCACCGAGGGTGCCGAGGGGTGGACCACCATCTACGCGGAGGTGCCGCTCAACAACATGTTCGGCTACGCGGGGGAGCTCAGGTGAGAGAATAAGAGAATGAGAGGGATGAGTGGACCGAGTAGTCTGCAGAGCTCGAGTCAGATTCAGAGGCACCAGTAGACCAGGTAGTCTGGAAAGCTTAGGTGTGAGTGCGGAACCAGTAGACGAGCAGTCTGTACACCTCGAGTCAGAGTAAGAGGGACTGCAAAGCTCAGGTATGAGTGAAACACCAGGAGACCAAACCGGCTGCAAAGCTCATGTAAGAATGAGGAACAGCAGACTAAGTAATCTGTAGAATTCAGTTGAGAGTTATAATATAGTATAGTTCCCGTTTCCGTGGGAATACGAGGATAAAATATAGCATAAGTTACTTGCTGATAAAGTAGCTTTATATAGTGTTTAATAGTGAAAGGACTATTCGAATCGGTCCAGTAGTTTCGGAGCCTATTCAATGCAAAAAAACAAACAATCAAATATTGCTTCTTTAAATTATTACTATGATTGAAGTATATCTATTTGTTGTTTAGTAGCTATGGTGCAAGCAGCTCAATTGCATTTGGAGAATCGCTGTGCTGATTTTTTTAAATGTAAAACCGAAAGAGAGGTAGCGAGAGAGAGAGAGAGTGTACTCTTTCATTTTTCCTTTCACTATGACTTATTAGTTGATAATTCTATATAAAAAGGCAATGTTATACCATGTCTGGTCAGTCATATACATTTTAGATTTTATTTATAGACTTGACACAGACAGATGTCGCTACAGGCATCATTTAGACTGATTGAGAGATAAAACCGAATAAAAACGTTATTATTTCACTTTTACAAAAAAAAATTTTCACAAAATAAGTTATTCAGGTCATTTCTTAGATAATTTATTAAGTTAAAGTGAAAAACATGAATATAAAATAATTTCGTCAGAAGCAAACCAAAATAATCTTTGTTTTAAAACCATGAATTTTACACAGATGGCTTATTATTACTAAGAAACATCTAAACTGTGCTTGTAGCGCCATCTTGTATTATTCCTGACAAACAGACTAAACTTTGCTGTAGTTCCAACTACTCACCACTGTAGCTGTTCGTTGCGCGAGTTATAGCAGTAACTTTTCAAGGATGGGCAGTGACCCTCTGTTGTACGTAGTATATTATTACTCTTTGGTTATACTTACAAAAGTCGTATAGTATTTTTCTGCATTCTTATTTATTAGTGACTATTCAAAATCTACCAATCTAGACTAATATTATAAAGAGGAAAGATTTGATCGTTTTTTTGTTTGCATCGAATAGGCTCCGCAACTACTGGACCGATTTTAATAATTCTTTCACCAACGCAAAGCAACTTTATCAGCAAGTAACATAGGCTATATTTTAGCGAGAACTTTGCGGGTGGATACGCGGGGCGCTGTAAGTTACTAATAAACTTACAAAATTATCAATTTTCCTTAACTTTATACTTTTTGTAAACAGATCTATGACACAAGGCAAAGGCGAATTCAGTATGGAATACAGCAGATACTCTCCCTGCCTCCCAGACGTTCAGGAACAGCTCATCAAGAAATATCAAGAGGAGATGGGTATACTACCAGACAAGAAGAAGAATAAGAATTAGCGATAGTGTACTGTAGCGTAATTTGTATTGTTATTTAATTTTATTTTAAGGGTAGGATTATTTACTCGTAATTATAAATGATTTTACATTTCATGTCGTGTTTTATTCTACTTGTGATATTAAAAGACTATTGCATTAATTAGATTATTGATTCTTTTTTACATCTTTTTCAATCTGCAGTATAGATAAACTGCAATATGTTACAAAGGGAAAGTTCTGCATAGTTACTTAATAAATAATTTATCGTAAGATATTGTTAATTTGAAGGTTGCTTAGCTTCGGTAGAATGCTAATTAGAATTGCTGCTTTTGATTAGTTGAGATGACAGCTAGCGTTCAACATAGATAAATGTGCCTATCTAAATTGAACGCGAATCTACGAAATATCCATGTCGGTTTTCCTACGCGCTGATAAATTTCTAAGGTCAATTTCATTTATACAAAAAATATCGAGAGCATCCTTTCTTTTTCTTCTTTCTTTTTATTCTTTGAACCCCTTTTAGCTTTTTTTAACTTATTCTTATACAAAATTACGAATATTCAAAAACACAATCATCATGTTACATAACTACGTACTTATTTAATGTTTCTGAATATATTTTTTTTTATGAATAGTCCATATGGGGGAGGTACCGATTAAGGGTTAAATAAAAGCAGTTATTGCACATGATATAATGTACATTTATAAAAATCCATTTATTCATAACACTCCACAAATATATCCAAAAACAATACAAATCCTTATAACAAACATATCGCTCCAGGTACATTCATAATAATTGGTTTCTTTAACTAGTTTACTTGATGACTTAACGGTAGTTTACACCCAATTCTAATTTGCCACTAAATTTAGGCTTCTAGGACCTAGGAATAAAAACTTAAACACTGTTATGTTATCTGCTTAGGGTCTTATCACACTAGAGATTTGAGAAAAAGTAGAAAAAAACAATGAACATGTGACACGTCTCTAAGTTTAAAACAATAATCTGGACAGTGCTTATTTTGGAATTAGATATCAAAAAAAGAAAAGAAAGATTTTTTTTTTATTTGGTGCCAAAAATACATGAAACATTCATAGATATATCAGCTGAAAAAATAGCACCTCTAAACGAACTTGGTAGGTACTGGTTTGTGTCGCCAACTGCTCGACTCGCTTTGAATTCACAATTTAAATAAATATCAGACTACATCACATACCTACATTGATCTGACTCCGAGCTAAGTAGCATAAGCACTTGTGTTACGGATATCGAATGTTTGTCCTGGGTGGGGATCGAACCGACAAGTCTTAGCGCATGAGGCACGGTCACTACCAAATGAGACATCGAGCTTGTCAAAATTTAAATCGCCAGTGTGTAGTTAAATACTACATTGAATACTACAATACTGTGTCTTTGAACTGACTATTGATATAGTAGGTAGTACCTACGTGAATGTGCTGGCAATGTCTAACGAATTATTATTATTACTAAGGAATCGGTCAAAGTTTGTTATTTATTTGAAGTCTTAAGTAGGAGTCGTTCTTATGCGTACCTACTGGCAAGTGCCGATTAACATACTTAACTATGTGTGTGAAAACTTAATTTGTTGCTTTCAACATATCGCTAACAATTAAGTTGACCTAAATAGTTACATAAAAAAAATCTATAGAATAAGGATTTATTTGTAAAATATTAATTTATACCTACTTATTTAGATAACCTGTTGTTGGTGCAATTGTTCAGGTTTACAAACATAACTAGTTGTTGATGCCAAAACAGGTAGGTGTTTGTTGCGGGTCTAGTTGTGATATCTATTTATACTTAATATGATTTTCGTAATACAATTTTTTTCTACCTTGGAATCAGGCCAATGTATAGGCGTAGGTATATTATGTTAGCTTTTATAACAGTGTTTAAATTTTAAAGGCCTTTGTACGGTCAAAAGCACTAATAAGTATCTATACAACCCCATTCAACATTGAACCTTATTCAAACATAATAAAAATCAAGTGTGTACATTTCATTGTTCGTACGGTACTATAAATGAGAGAAAATAAGGCAATAATAACAGATAATTAATTAATTTTCCAGACTGACACACCTATGAGAATGGATATTATAATGCAATAGATAACTTTTACTTTCAACAAAAAATAAAACTGTGATGCGCCCTTACTTCTAAATAGGTATCCGAATAATGGGTAATCTATGGATTTAAATTAATTTTTTCATAACCTCAATGATAGATTTTAAAACTTAATATCAGACGAAATGTAAGTAAAAGATGTAAAAAATTACAGTTCACCGTACGATTGGGCCAACTCAGTTCACTGCGTAGTCTAAATGTGTCAACACTCTTCTCCAAACTCACTTCTCCAAAATGGTTTGGAGCGCATCATAACGCAGCATCTCTTCTGGAGAATACGCAAAATAATGCGCTTATCCAGTAGGTACACATACTTATGTAGTTACTTATGTACTTATGAGCTGACGAATATTCTTTTATTAAGTTGACACATATATTTTTGCTGGGTTCTCATAGATACCAAATTTATCAATTCATATTCCCTAGACTCTTGTTATTGTTATTATCGGAAAGAAACATCGAGAGAGTAGATTTCACAAACAAAATACTCTTATCCTAATTGGTTTTGACTTGATTGATTCTGAAATACCTAAATAAGTACTTAGTCTACAGAAACCCGACACCCAAAGGGAATTAATTTAGAAACAGATTAAGCATACGCTTGCTACTGTCCTTGAAGTCGTAATTATACATCAAATATCTTATTGGAACTTCGATTTGAAGTACAGACATTGGTTCGAAATTCGCGTACCAATTTCGATTTCGCCGCGAACTTTCGCGTTCTGTCCCCACTTAATGAGCTTGTTTGTAACAGTTAGCAGTTGAACTATTAAATTAATTAGCTTTTCGTGGGCTAAATAGAGCTGCTTATTAACAGAGAAATCTTGTTTCGTTGAACAATCCTCAGCTATGGGTTCATTTCGAATCATAGCTTTGGATAATGGTTGCGATTAATTCCGTTCTTTAGATGTCTATTAGTGTTCTACTTCTTGGCGTTTTGTTCCGTTTCAAGTAGGGGTATGTTCGGGTTACGATTTTGAGTTAAACGATTCTGGTTATAATATTTAAGCGATTACCATCGAAACTTAATTACCCTATGAGGGAAAACATGGACTAATTATTATAACCTGGAAATTTATGAATTTCCAGGTTATGGTTATGTTTTCACATCGAAGTGACTACTATGGTAGTCGCTTCCAGGTGAAACCAGACTTGCTAATAAAAAAAGAAGAACCTTAAGATGTGAAGCAAAGGCGCATTTCAAAATGTAAAACGCTGTAAGACTGAAAATTAAAAAACTGCTAATTTAAAACTTCATCACATTTCCGTACGAATAAAATTACCGTATGACATCAGATTAGCCGTACATACATACTACACCGGTTCGTTAAATAATATTTGAAAACTCAGGACTAAAGATTGATTTTTCAATAGTGATATCCTAATATGAAGTAGCAATTCAGTACTGAATGACACTACAATGATTTGTAGGTCATATTGGCAAGGTATATTTTAGGTATATTCGATTGAACCATCAAACGTTATTTGACAGTTGAAGAATCAATCTTTAAAATTACATACTTACACATAACAGATTATTATTTATTACGTTATATAAGTAATTGATCAATGGACCGCCCTAAACATTTCCTACATTACAGTGTATTAAACAATATCTAATCATACACAGATTTGATAAAAGTGTTATTAGTAGTAAAAACTTACAAAAGGTGCGATTTTAGTTACGTTAATTGTTAAATTCGCATGACTACAAGCACCTAATCTATGTAATGTTATGTTATGTTATATTATAATAACAAACTGTAAAATACTAATCACTAATGGTGTTATGGTGTTGGCACTTCGTTAATCTGCAAGTAAGTGGAATTCTAATATCTATTACACGGATTGATAAAAAAGAAGGACTCCGCGTTGTAATACTACAGCGTAAAACCACTCAAAAGCATGTGTAATTGAGATTTCTTTAGCGAATAAGTATTGGCACTTTTGTCAATGTTTGATGTAAGTTTTGTGGTTCAAGTTAAAGCTTCGCAGATGTCTAGTTAGTGGCGTGGAGTCCTTCTTTTTTACTAGTCCGTGATCTATTAATTAGAAATACAATACGAGTGTTCATTTAGCTAATTAAGTTTATTCAGGTAAAATATTGTTTGTTTTCTGGTATAGATTGGTAAATGTCCGCAAGAATTTTATGGAAATCTCTCACTAAATAAGTATCCTACTTACATATAGGCAGGGTTAGTAAGTACAAAGTCACAAGAAAGTCCAAAAAAGGTATCACAAAAGTATTTTTCTTCTCTTACGAGGATATTTTATTTTTATTTTTTGTCTGCTTGACTGCAATCTACAAAGACTTTCACGTCACTTTCAACTTAGCCTGATCAATCACAAAAAAACGGTTTCTAATTATGAACAAACTATGATTCGTATCTAGAATATCACAACTTGGGAATTGTATCAAAACCTTTTTTTTCTTCTCAAAAAACCCATATTGCCACACGGCCGAAGTATTACTGTACTCGTGTTAATTTGGACGAATCTGCTTATATATTACTAATACACCTAATTGTGTTAAAATATAATCAAACTTTTTCTTAGACTTTCAAAGTCTACGTATGTTGTGTAATCAATTTCAGTATGCATTTAGGTAAGTATTTCTGAACTGGATATTCGTTCTAAAGAGCATACTGAAGTAAAATGTGTTACATATTACAGTTTAATTGCTGATTTAAATTTTTCTCTCAATTTAAGTGTTATTCAACATTATACGCGGCCTTTTACGACATATTTATCACTCTCTTCGACCTTTATCGGTCACAATCCTCCAGGTATAATAGCTTATTATAAAATTATTTACGTACGTAGTTGGAATAATACGTATGTTAAGTGTTTGGTACACCTATCTAATTTTGCAAATGGATGGTAAATAAGTCAATATTTAAAAATGTTCCAGCCAGGGCTTCCCAAACTGTAGGAGCTCCGACCCCTGTAGATATACATACAAATCTCAAAATTAGGAATCAAATTGACTTTATTTTTGTCGCGGGACCCCTACGCATCGACCATTATAATGACCCCATGGGGTCGCAGACTTCAGTTTGGGAAGTCATGCTCGAAACTACTTGTAATTACCTGATTGGGTAAAAAAAGGGTCTATATATTAGTTTAAATACGTAGGTTCTACTTCCCTTTACCTATATACATTATATATACAGAACCATAAATAAGATTGTTATACATTAATTTGTGCCAGAATCATTTACTACAAACTTCTTGTTTTACTTAAACTAAGTATGGATTACGAGCATTAATTTTACTAAGATGATCGATCTAAATTGCTTATACAAAATATACGGCTTTTATTAGATTCTGAATATTTCATGAAGACAATATTATCAATCATATTATGAACTCGATAGATGTAAACCAAATTATTTTAAAAGTAATAAAATTTCACAATTTAAAAAAGTCTTGAGAAAATATCATAATATTCTTAGAAGTTAGAAGACGCGTTTTTTAAATCTTGTAGGCACCTATTTATTCACGTAAATATTAATAAAGCACTATAATAGCAAATATATTATATCGTGACTATTTGTTGTATTATAATTATTTTTATATGATGTATCAAATAAATCTATGTAGTTTTAGGTAGGTAAGTAGTTGCATGTTAAATTTGGTGCTTGAATAAAACAATATCGTTTGCCTTACATAAGAATCAAGCCGAATTTGATAACATTAATTATCTTTTTTAATTCCTCCTTAAAATATTCAAAAACTAAATAGTTACAAGTTACATTTCGCCAAATACATATCACACAAATACTAATTTTATAAACGGATACTTGTATGTATTTATTTATTTCGATTTAAATATGTTAAAAGTAAAAAAATATACTTCATGGATAAGCTTTATTACAAGAATGATCACAATGTAGGGCCTATTTAATTAAAATATAATATTTATTATAATTACATCTTTAGAATAAAACTGGGAACTACTTCATTAGGTTTTCTTATTTATTTATTTTTGTATTGCACGCGTAGGTACTCATTACGGACCCTCTCGTTGCAGTTCCTAGTTTTTGAAACAACCATTGATTCTACTACCACTTGCAAATCTAATATGAAGCGTTTTTCTTGTACTTCAATATAATCGTGGAAACTAAATATTTTATATGTGACCCCTAATAAAACTACATTCACATAATTAGTACAAAAATGTACTTGTGCGTACAAGATCTGTAGCGAGTGTACTACGGTTTAAAAAAAATTGCCACCATATCGTAGCTCGTAGCATTGTAGCTGTGACTTCCTTTAGCTTCCTAGCTTAATGTTATATAGCTAGTCCATGGTTTCCTCGATAAATAGGCTATCTAACACTAAAATAAGTAATTTTTCAAATCGGACCAGTTCCTGAGATTAGCGCGTTCAACCAAAAAAATGAACAAACAAACTCTTCAGCTTTATAATATTAGTTAATATTAGTATATTGGTTTAAGTATAGATGAAAATGA
The DNA here is from genome assembly GCA_951394215.1 of Glyphodes perspectalis. Lineage (NCBI taxonomy): Eukaryota > Metazoa > Arthropoda > Insecta > Lepidoptera > Crambidae > Glyphodes > Glyphodes perspectalis. The sequence continues at coordinate 4,811,912 of OX596202.1, forward strand.
TCCGTTATTTTTATTGTGGATTGGCGTGGCGTGTTTTCCAACATTGACATAGGTACGTAAAGTACTTCATGGATAAACTATTTTGTTATTTTATGTTAACATGTTACAAAATGGTGGTCCACAAAATTAACTACGGTGTGAATGAAGTACTTCCCTACGTTTCTATAGCAATTATGATATTATAAATATTTTTTTCATAATATAATTACTGTCGATATACATATATATATATAAGTGAACTCAAGTGTTGCAGAATACTGATCTAAACATAAACAAATGCTTCAAAAAGGTATCACATAAAAGTTGATACCCGATTTTAATAAAACTAAGTTATTTGTAGTTTAATTTTATAGCCTCAGTTTATTCTAAAGGTGTAATTAGGTAAGTGAATTGCTAAGTTGCTACAGCAGACATTTAGACCGAGGTTTCAGCAGATGCGCTGTTTTTCCTAGATTCAATCTTTCGAGTTCCACTCCAAGACTCCTTGCGTTTTAGCACTTCGTTCTGAAATTAGCCATGTACGGTGAAATAGGGTATGGTTAATGCTAGAATATCTAGAATAACTGGTGACCAGCCTATTTAAATTTACTGATTAAATTGGCTATTTACTTTTCATTACTCTTTTATATACCTACTTATCTGATCTACACAATTAAATAAGATGTGAAATCCTGACAAATCTCACAACATATAATTATGTAGGTACATTTTAAGTGTAGAATAGAAGAAGCACAAACCCGTATACAGGTCTAGTAGAAATCTTATCCAGCAAAACGTAAAAGATACAAAACATTTTTTTTTTATTTACACACATGCTAACATATACCTACACATTTTCATGCAGAAGAAAAAAATAAAGTAGTTGGAAAGAGATGAATCGAAATTATTTAGTGAAACATCATATTACTTATAATTCAGGTACAGTTATTTTATATTAATATTTTAGGTACTGTCCAATTCAAAATACTCTATCTGGAGTCAAAATGTCACCAAATGTGTAGTCATTTTAAACGTGATAAATAAATTAGTAATTTTAAATGTAGTTTTGTTTTATTACTTTATCATCATCTTCCTAGCGTTATGTCCCGTGCTTAGACGGGGTCCGCTTAGACCATGATCCAGGATGTAGCGAGTCTGGTAATTACATTGAAGCGACTGCCGATCTGGCCTTTGTAACCCTAAGATAGGGGAACCAGACAATTTTTGGACCATGGTTACAAATCCAAAGTTATTTGAATTTGCAGGTTTCATCACGATGTTTTCCCTCACCGTCGAGCTAGTGGTATAAATACGTACATAGATACGAAAAATCCAGAGGTACGTGCCCGGGTTTGAACCCGCACTTCTCGGTTAAGAGGCGCGTGTCCTTACCATTGAGCTACCACCGCTATTGTTTTATTACTTTATGTACTTCAATATATACTAATACTAATTACAAAATATTTAGTAAGTATTGTATAATAAGGTAGTTAATAATTAATTACTTAGTCACTTTTGAGGTTTCAAAAAGTAATATTCTAAATAATTTCGATTTTTTAACATTTAAAGCAAATACCATACAGAAGATTGGATATTGCAAAAAATTTCAGAGATAAAAATAAAGTTGTGAATCATTAAGAAATACTTAAAAATTTGTTATACCATTTTAGGAATACAGTGCAGCTAAACATTAAATTTTTCATATAAAGGTACTTTAATACCTTATGTATACAGAATGAAATATATATATATAGGTAACTACTAAACAAAAAATCTACTTTATTGTAAATTGTATCTACTTACTCATAAGTTTAACGCTTCATTGTTTAATATGTACAACTTATTTTACAAATATTGGACTACATAACACAATCAGTACTTATTTTATTTTAATAAAATATTCACTAAATGCTATTATTGTATATGTTATTGTTCTATGTGAATGTTAGACTTTGAATTTCTAACATACCGTGTGATAAAAATACCTTCGCAAAATATGGATACCTACTGTTTAAAAAAATCATTTTATAGGCTAACTTTATTAAGATTGTAAAGAAAAGGGAATGAATGATGAATCTTGCGCAGATTGTTTTATCATCCGGAATACACAGGTATTTTATGAATGAACACATTTTATGATTAAGTCCATGTAAATATATACAACAACAAAAAAGTACATAATAAGTGTCCCCCATAATGTTCCTTTTAAATAATTGTTCCCAGGTTTGTTTTTTAAATAATTGTTTATTAAAAAAAATTAAGGTGTAAAATACACGATGTTCTCATACAAAGAATTCATGTTAAACAATCCACCCTTAAACGTCTTTATTAAAAGGTCTAAGTAGGCTATTATTTTTATATTATTTTAAGCCAGATTTTCCAATATTCAGTTAGAAACAAGCGTTTCATAACTAATATATAAATTAATAATCTTTGAATAAATTAAATAAATTGAATAAATTAAGTAAATTAAGTGGCGTTACAAACTTCAATAGTCAGTTAATTTTAGAGAATTTATCAGAAAATCGGTTCATAGGATACAAGTATGTACATTGAAACTAATTAAACATATTACGAGTTAAACATTACCTACGTGAAATTAAAAAAAATATATAAATATTAAGAAGAATTAGGAAAGAATTAAGAAGATATTTATAGGAACACATTTTCAATTCAATCAAACTATTAGAATATTCTTAGGTGTATGGTAGTGTTTAAGGCAGGTTTTATCGAAATTACGTTACAACATCAACGTAAGGATTAAATATCTCAGTGGTTACAGAATACAAACAAACATTTGACATGTAAAGAAGATTGGTTGCTGACGTCACATTGCGCATTATTTTGTAAATTTATTTTCAGTTTTTGCGTGAGGTACCCTAACGTTACGTTATTTCCTATATTCCTATTAAATTAATTTATATTCGGTTCCCTTAAAACTGACGTAAAAAAAGGGAACGAAGATAATTCATTTCCTTGCTAGTCTTACTTAATAGAAACAAATCAACGATGTCGCAACAGCAGTGTGGGCATAACAGCCTTTCTCACAGCGCGGTCCTAAGAAGTGAAACTTGTAAGAATAGTCTAAACAAAACCTCTGTTTTGTGAACTGCTTTAAAATTTAGTTGTCTTCTTTACTGTCACTTTCTTGTCATACTCCATGTAGCAATTACTGTATAAATAAATCGACATTAATCTTTAAAATCGTCTGTTGTATTCCTTTAAACTCAACAAAACTAAAATGTGACGTCATCACCCGCACCCATTAATCTAGTCTATAAAAGGATTGCCTTCATGCACTGGTGTCTGTTCGGTTACCGTGCCATGCGTGCGTCACGAGGGGGGAGGGGGTCATGCGCTTAGAACTTGGTGTCATTGATGCACACCTTCGTGGTGTCGTCCTCGTCAGCCTCGTCCATTGTCGACAGGCGCCTCTCGATCTCCGATTGTGCGGTTTTCGACATCAGTTTTTTGTGTTTAATACTGAAAAATGCGAAATGTATACAAAAACCGTTGAATGAGAAGTTTGTACATGATGTACATCCGAGTTAGTATATGAAGAAGTACTTAGATTCCAAAAATAAGAAAAACGTGATTGTTTTTTTTATTTCTTTTTAAATATCAGACGACGTCACATACATTGATCTGAATCTGAGGTAAGTAGCTTAAGCACCTGTGTTACGGATATCAGAATCAACAGTGGTATTACAAATATATACTTAAATAAATATTGGATATTACCACCCAGACACAGAACAAACACAAGTATTCATCATTCATACGAATGTTTGTCCTGGATGGGGATCGAACCCACAACTCTTGGTGCATGGGGCAGGGTCACTAGCGAATGCGCCATCAAGCCAGTCAAAATTTGAACCTATAAACAACACATATTATCTCACATTCACATTGGTGGTTCTATGGTAATGGTGCGTATTGTTGATCATGGACAGTGGCGTAGCTAGGTGACAAAGGGCCCTGGGGCAAAAAAGAAACTAGGGCCCATGGGCGTACGCAGGGTCCAGGCCCCCCTACTGCAGGGAGGGCACTAAAATTTTTCTTCATACGTTAGACCGAGTCAAATCAACCTCAAATGAAGAGGAGTGCTTATCAGGTTTTAGGGCCCCCCAAGCTTAGGGCCCCGGGGCACTGCCCCGCCTTGCCCCTGGGTAGCTACGCCACTGATCATGGACAAAATTCAATAGAAATATTATATGTATCCTTAGCATTCCCTGATATGTATGTATGTATATGTAGTACATAATATTTTTCGAAGCATCCAATTGTTTTTAATTTTGATTATTCGCAAAAGTTTATTATCGCTTTGAAATCATTACACAGTACGTAAGTTAAGTATGACATATTCACACTAAATCCATGGCTGGTTCTTCCACAGTGACGCTTACGCCATCGCGGCTGGTAAGCGACGCGGGATACGAGCTAGGTGTTGCCTTGTACCGTTTCATAGTTAAAAACTGCCCGGGTTCACCACCCGCGCTGATTTTAATACAAACACGGTCTAGGCTGGTTTCAGAGTCACGCTGTTGTTGTTATGCGCGTTCCTTAAGACCGTGTTTGGACGGTAATCAGCGCGGGTGGTAAATGCGGGCAGTTTTTCACTATAAAAAGGTACATCGCTTACAACCCGCGCCGGCGTGAATCTGAAACCAGCATAACGAGACTAGCTTTGCGCCCGCGCGTGCGGCGGTCAGCGTGACTCTGAAACCAGGCTAAGACAGCATTGCATTTTGACAGTAAATTAACAGCAACTATAGGATTGATATTTCTCAATGCGTCCTTTAAACAATCCATTATAAACAAAACCAAGACCGTAATTAGAATTAATTGATTCTTTCACTAATCATGTATGATGAAGTCGACATGGCATTCATTTTGACTCAAATGTACCTATTTAAAAAGTTGTTTAAACAAAAAGTTTATGAATGAAGAATAAACAGTTGTTAGGAATGAAATAAATTATTCATGTTTACTTTTCTCAGTAGCAAATTCACCCATCTCCATTAAGCAAATATTAATTGATAAAGTGTATTAGGTGATACCAAGAACCGTCTAGTTACACACTTATCTGTCGAGATTCCACGAATTCGGCTACCATAATATCCCGAATTTCATTTGACCTTTTAACATCGTCTTTGAATGTCTACATTTAATCAACTCATTTGGAATTTGAAAGTTTAATTTAGTCTGTATTTACCTAACGTAAATAACGTGAAACAATTAGAGGCTTGTTACATACTATTCGGAATAATATTATTTCACTAAGAAATGTGCTATTTTTATTATTTTTATAGGCAAGAATAAGAAAATTCGGAATCCAATTCACATTTTATCTATCACTACTACCTATAGCTAGCAGTGTTAGGGCAAGAAAAGAAATAACAAAAAAACTTTACTCATTTTCGCCTTTGACGACTGTTTATTTTTCATTCTGTTATAAAGAGGGAGGGAGAAAGGATTGGATGGTTCGTTTGCATTGAATAGATTCCAAAACTACTAAAGCTATTTAGAAAATTATTTCACCAATGGAAAGCTACTTTATTAGCGAGTAATATAGTAACATATATGTATATGGGCGTGATGCTATGTATGTATGTATATATCTATATTCCTACAAGAACGGGAACTACGCGAAACCGCTGGGCTGCTAGTCTTAGGTAAACGTAGGAACTCTATGCATAGAAGATCCGATTTTTCTTGAATTTAAAACTTAATCCATTCATTCCACCAAAATATGAACTATTGTTTCTATATTTCACAATACCGAATGAATGTAATAATCCTATATACTTAGTTAGACTTTAGTTAGACTAATATTATAGGATACACGTGACAGTTATTCTGCCCGTCAACTAGGAGATCGCTACGGTTGATTAAATATTTATACATTTGTACCTAAATGTTAATCCTCATGATAATTTTGGAATATTCAATTAATAATATAAGTACAACACCTTCACGATACATTTATAATCCGTATAATAAGCTATGATTTCAAAATAGCAACTACTTACAAATACATAACCTTTTTAACGATTAAAATAATTTCTGATATAGTCAAAGAAGCGAGTGAGGTGTGTAACGTGTCATATGGTGTTCAGTTCGCTAGGGAAATACCGTGACCCTAGTTAGTTAGTGAGTCAGTTATTATTACATTATGATATAAATCATAATCCATTAACGGGTTGTAGAAAACATGTAACCTGATTACTACGGAACCTGTAGCTAGTTCTATTTATATTTACTGTGGCAAATTTGTATAACATGCTACATTGAAAAGAATTTCTGGGCGAAAGAGTACCAAGTAGTCTAAACGGGTCGTTCAGTGTTTCGTCCCACAACACGTTCGTCCCAATGGGACGAATCACTGAATTCAAAAAATATATTGTAATTAGTTCTGCGGTTCGTCCCATTTCGTTCGAACATGACGATTGTAAGGCTTTTGTGTTAAGGTTGAACGCTGTAGGAGTTCCTCATGTCACCGTTTCTTAAGTCTCCTTTGAAGCTCCTGAGATGGCTTACTTTAACGACTACATTCTCTTGCAAGTACAGATTATACGTCGTGCGGGGATATCTTAAAAGACAGGTTCTTCAGGGAAGTACTATTGACACCCTTGAGTTAGTAGATTTTTTTTAATACTTATAGATCTTGGTCTGGGATAAGCGCCTAGCTTCTGCTATAAAAAGACTTTACGAGGCACTAATAACTTTTTTTTATACTAGTATGTACACGTACACATCATGCCTATTAGTGGCCCACTACTTCGTTTTCTCGGGAATAAAATATTTTCCCTTTTTCATCTCTTACTACCCCATGAAAATTACTTTATTAATACATTCAAAAGTTACATTTGAAAACAGTATTGGATTTAAATGTACTTATTAGTACTTTACCTTAATACACAGTTAATTCGAGCTACTAACCAAAACTTACGTAAAGCAAGTGTTTCAAAATTTTACAGTCGATAATTAATTATAGATAAGCGTCTCTCATAGCTTAGAAGTTGCCTCTGATTATTTTACTTGTCACTACTTTTTCACAATTTTCCATCTAACCCAATGGTCTGAGACTTAAAAAGAGTGTGCCAGCTGTGTTTCTTGCCTAGCATGTCGTAAAGGACGACTAATATGGGGTTTTGGGTATGTGATTGTGTAGGCGACGAGATTATTATATATTATCTTAGTCAACAGCTGCTATTTTGCGCGAATAGATCATAATACGTCACCTGTTAAATGACTACGAAATAATAATACATTAATGAATACTTACTTTTTCTTCCCTCCCTTGTGCTTATGGTCCTTTGAGTCGTTTTTTTTATTTTTATTGCTGTTATTCACTTGCTTCCATATCCCGGTTTTGTTCACCTCCTCCGAAATGTTTATCGACGTCAACGGGATGTTCATTATGTTTCCATTGATCAGCGGAATCTGCAGATTTTCCTGGTACGGTGGTGGGTTGCTTTTGTTTGCTACCTACAAGGACATATCCTGAGCCACACTTGAAAATAAGACTTCTACTAAAATAGTAAATTTAGAAAATAAGAAAGGCTTACCTGTCGAAGTAATAGCTAATAATAAAGTGAATAAAATACTGGATAAGGAAAATAATAACTACAATGGCAAAAATAAAAAGCTTGTAAGTGAACATAACGTACAATTTATTTCGGAGACAGTGACGAACGAATACATGAATAACAAAAAATTACTCTAATAAATGGCGGGATGACGAAGGAAACAAATGTGACGACGACGTGTATTAGTGACGGCGGAAAAGGCGTAATATTTTTACATGCCATCCCACCTCAGCGTCGCCCAGCTCCCGGAGCTCATCCTGGTTCCTCTTCGTCATTTCCGGCATCACATCATCAAGGATCTTCATTTCCCGACGAGTAAAGAAGAAGTCCAAAGATTTCCTTATCCCTATCATCACTACCAACATCAGTGGGAATAATATTGACGTCGATGAAAAGGATTTTATCAGCCACAAACAGACAAGGCAAGTCAGTTGGATGGCTGTGAAGATATGGACTCGACGAATTGGCACCTAAAATAAACATACCATCAGAACACGATCAAATAGTAAGATTATTTAAAGATCTCGTCAAATAAAATTTTACCTGTCTCAAGAACATGTGATCCGGTTGATATTTTTGTGGCATGAACATGATCAAAATTCTGTCAAAGAATTGTAAGCCTTTCAATGAAGCCACTCCCATATACAAGAAGACTCCAAAAAGAACAGGCATGGGTATGTGACTCAATATTGGAGTCAACACAACTGAACATCCTATAGTTAAAAATATTAGAATATGGGTGACTCTTTGCTCTCTGACACCCAAGAATTGAGGTTTTTCTCCCGGAGCTGCGCATTCTGACTCGACTTTCAAAGAATTCACATGATTAATGCTTAGCACTGTGGCTGCCACGAACCATGGGAGTCCCATAACCGAGCAAATTTGTATCAATATTGCCAAAACGAATAAATCCAAATGATATCCGCAACCTTTTTTCAATTTATTCTCTTTCCTGTTTACTATAACTGCTGTAATCTGCTGATCCATGAATATAAGAATAGTGCCTAATAGTGCTGGTAGAATGGCAATAATAGCTGACCAAAAAGGGTTTCCGTTGAATGGAGTTATGACCCATTCTCTTGATGGTAGCGTTGGTTTAAATTCTGATGGAACTTCCAGTTTCGGCGTCTTGACCCCTACTTTATAATCAAGGAAAGACATCGATAAAATGGCTATAATTACAGAGAAATCACTGATAACTTGCCGTATCTAAAACAATAAAAGTTCAGTACAGTTACCAATCGATTACAATCACATTAATTTATAATTGCGGTCAATAATGTATTCTCACCTTTGATGGAAAAAATAACGAATTTTTGAAATCTTTTAATATGATGGATATTGTAAAAGTACCAAGGAATAAAATTATCGACATTAGAAATACGTCTGGAACATAAACTTTCGTGTCACACCCTCCTCCCGCTAAAGTACCGTTATATAACTGAAAAGAAAAAGGGAAGTTAAAGCGACTTTAATCTAGTTTATTGCCGTGCGATCGATAAGGTCAACATTTAAAAACTTACCTGGCAAGACTCCTTGTCGACTAACGACCAATTAAACTCTTCGGGCACTCTGGAGTAATTGCTTGGTAAACAGTAACACTCATAATTGAGAACTTCATCAGGGCGTGTCTTTAGAGGATATTTCTTGCCAATAGAAATGACATTTTCCACGGCCTGCAATTTAGCGAGTAAACAAAATCAAATTAGTTAATTTAAAGCTTCAAATAAACGAGCTTATTGAATCTCACAGCCTTTTTACCTTGTAAATAAATATAAACGCTATCAAAGTGGCGAAATTTTCTTCAGTAAATCTCGTTATGTAGCATACTAACGCACTCGCATCGATAGCTACTAATATTATCAAAATTATAGTTATCCAGGTGCCAATACAAAACCTAAAAGACATATAGTTCCAGCCAATTTGCCGGCAAAATTCGAATACAATAGTTTCAAATACCAATACAGGTCCTGTCGAGCCTAGAATCGTTAGTGGTTGACCTGAAAAGAACCCATATCCCATGCCACACACGAAACCTGACACTAACGATTCCATAGCAGCCATATTTTTACCCGTTGCTTCGCCTAATAGTCCTCCAAATGTTATTATAGGCGATAAGCAGGCAAAATAGAGGAAAATCCAAGAAGCTATACATTGTAAGGCCATTGCGTCTTTAAAATCCGACCAATACCACGGCTTTTTCCTTTTTAAGTCGTTAACTAATCCTCCAAAGAGCATTCCAGTTCTTGCTAAACCTGATTCTTCTCTTTGTCTTTGTTCTTCCTCTTCTTCATCTGGTTCTTCTTTCGGGTTATTATCATTTGGTCGTTTTCGAGGGTCTTGAGATGGAATAGCGGCTGGTGGTTCAATTCGGATAGCCGGATCCCACTCTCCAGGAGGCAGTACTGTTACCGCATCCAGAAATTCGTCTATACCAGCTAATAAGTGATCTCGCTTTCTAGCGCGGTATGCTACTTCATGAAATATTTCATCGGACATTAACGTCGCCATTGCTCGTCCGATTTCGTGAAAACTTGAATTACTGTTTGGAGGACCGAGCAAAACAAACATAAAACGTGTTGGCACTGGCACCTCAGTAAGGTCTCCCATTATCGTGCCCGTTTTGAGTCTGACGAAAGCCGAGAGTGTTTTTTCAAGGAAGTCTACTTCGCCAACCAATATATTGGAAGCTTCCGCCCCTGGTGGTATTTTACGCATGAAATTTACATTGCTTTTGTGATTTATATCACCATTCATTGGCAGATCGCCAGAGCTGGGGTTTCTTGACATAGAAATACTGCTAGGACTTTTCACCATTCCTTCATCGTGACCACCACCTGAACCTGAAATTGTGCAAACAAATCAAAATGGCATTCATACTAAAAGGTTAACCAGTAATTTTGTACAACATTCGAAAGCATCACAGGTGGACATATATAACAAACACAGTGCACAACATGTTGGTACTCTGTGAAAAAAAACTAAACATTCATAATCTGTGATTACAGTATGATCTATGGTTAATCTATTTTACTAGTACATAAGATGATGATTTCATTACCATCTTAAAAGACTACTCAACAATTTTGATATAACAAAGTAAAGTCAATGTCTTAAACTAAATGAGGACGATAACTTGTACCTGATTTCTCTTAGAAATAGAAAATTGATAAGCACGAGCAGAAGCTTACAAAATTAGCGGACTGTTTGAAAATAATACATAGCGTTTATTAGCTGTAAAATAAAAAACATCAAATGAATAACATCAGTTGTTCAATGAATTGGTAAGATTGATGAAGATATAAAAATTAAAAGTAAGGAAAGAAGAAAACATTGACGAAGACAGTTAATAGGACAAGCGGTTACCCGCGTTGGGGATGCCTAGGAAACGATTGAATTCTCCTTTGTGGGAGTGTCCACTTGTAGAACCACCTTCATCCACTGAAATGGAACATAATACCAATTTTCAAGGACTTTACTTAACAATTTCGTATTAACCTTACTAATATACAAAAATACGTTCAGAATTAGCATCTAGTGCGTGCGGGTTGTGTCTTTGTACATCGCGTGGTTGTGATTGGGTTGCACACATTTTACCGTTCCACGCCTGACCTGGGACAGCTAGGTAAGAGCCTCTGGTGTCTGATGCTTGTAGAAGAGCGGTGTGGGGGGACGAGGTGGACCCCCGACAACTCCTGGAACTGGAGCGTCGAGAGCCACCCTCCTGTAAATCTGACAGGATACCGCCACAACGTCCATTTAAAACCACGCTGTTAATACTTGACTGATTAGTTATAAACTCCAGACTCGTTGTACTTTGTTATACTCACTTTTACAAGAGGAATGGTTCCGTCCGATGTCAGCAAGTGACCTGATTAGAGGTAGTCTGGACATGTTATTGTGATTTCGTCTTTCGTGTTGATGCCTATGTCTCCTTAGCAAAGCATCTTTAACTTTCTCTCTGCTATCATAACCTAAAGAACCATCAGCCACCATGTTATCTAGCACATTATCCGCAACTTGTTCTAATGAACTGGCCTCCATATCTAAAATTACTGATCCGTTCAGTAGAAGACTTCGTAATTCAAAGAGTGAGTGAAGGGACAACGTGGCTACGTGAGGTTTCGACCATCTATTGCCACCTTCTTCCACATCTTCTTCGAACTTGATCCATCGTGCCGTCTCCTTCCATTCAAGTTCGTCTCCATCTTTGACCAGCTCTTCCATTTCGGAGAAAAGAGGGTGGGATTCCATAGTGCCATCATCGAGATCTTCTCCAAGTATGAATTGTACTCTCTGAGCCGGTGGTGTAACTGAAAAAAATTTAAATGCTTTATTACGCAAAACCAAATATCTTAAAACATGATTTTCTTCTTCATCTAAGCTACAAAAAAGGTCAACCAACATAAGATGTAATCAGCATGGAATGTCAAATAATCAGAAATGGTCAGATAGTGGATAAACATGCGGAAGTTCAAAGGTATTGCAGTTTTTTAAACTAAGACTTTGATTTATTATGACGAATTACTTAACTTAATTTTGTAGGTACCTATATGTTTATAAACCAAAATGTAAAGACGACAGGCTTTGTAGTTTATCTGGGTAAAATGTCTTAGCAATGAAGTGAAAAATGTGTCGGTAACAACATACGTGAAAGTTAATTTAAAAATATTCAGTTAATCATTAACATGATAAGGCAGTCATAAAGTATTATGAGTCCATCATAACTATTATCTGTAAAGCATAGACACTGTACCTAGCCAAACTTCATAGCAAGGAGAGTTCTAAGAAATAAAACGATGATACGAGGGCCGATCCTGACTATAATGGCGTTCAAAATTCGCTCTTGGGACGATTTCGGTCTGGTAAAATATTATCAAGTAAGAAATATATGCAATCTTTTCGTAACAGTCAAGTTTCGTTCGAATCTCATTCCAGTCACGGTCAATCCCAAAGAGATTTTGCATAATTCATACATACATAACATCACACTCGTAATTCCGAAGGGTAAGGCAAAGTCAAAAGGACAGCTGGCACCTTTAACCACATTCACCCAAAAATTAGTTTGGACTGGGTTAGGTGGAAAATTGTAAAAAAGTAGTGACAAGTGGTTAGCTCGTCCCCTACACAATACCATACCCAAAACCCGATATACCATTAGTCGCCTTTTACGACATGCTATTCAAGGAATACAGTTGGCACATTCTTTTTAAGTCCCAGACCAACGTGGGACTTGCATAATGAGAACAAGATTATACTATCTAGACCGAGATCGGGCCAAGAACGAACTGCAAACGGCATCAGCGAGGATTGGGTCTAACAACTGAGTGGGTTCATAACGTAAATAAAAATTCAAATAGAGCTAATATCTAGATCTTTTTGACTTTTCTTACGTGTTTCGCCGTCATCCGTGACGCTAAGTCTTCTGACACGAGCCATTATGGGCGGTCCTATGGATTGGAAGTTTTTGCATATTTTGGTACATATATACATACATACTTATAAAACATATAGTGTTATATATAAACATATCTAATTCTACAAATATATAGACGCGTTTGTATACATAAAGATTTATTTATATCAGAAAATGAATATGATATATTACGTTTTTAGACTACCCTGAACGTTAAATTATCCGGTTTCATTATTTCGTATGTAAATAACATTCTGAGCTTCAAAGGCTAACAAGTTTCTTGTGTGTCTCAATAGAAGCAATTTTCTATAGAAAATTCTTTGAATAAAAAATAAGACGATATATTTTGTGTAACAAGTAATCATTTTATTCTAAGTTACAGAAACATGGGATGTTAACGATTTAGATATTTTAAATAATTGTGACGGTACCACGATGTTTTTGAATTCAAAATATTCGAAAGTTAATTAAAGGTACCAAGTATTCAATATAATTTTTCATTAAGTTTTGATATTGACAACTAAACAGAAATTCTCACTTCTGTAACTAATAATATTTACACATATACCTATTTATAGGTATATGTGTAAATATAATTTAGAAATTGTTAATATAGAATTAGAAAGTAATAAATTTAATTTAGAAATTGTTAATATAGATATACAGGAACTCTATAAACACTGAATATATAACTCTACTCAATTGCAATTTTATATATACAGCCATTTGTTTCACTGTGCTTTAACTATACTGAATAATTGTAATAATTAATAATAATAGAGTCTAAATTATTGTACCCTCTCTTCTCTCCTATTTTTGCAGTGCCCGCCTTGTCCATAATTAATGTAATTACAGTATCTAATGGAAGCAATAAAATGATTTGATTTCATTTTCAGTAGCATGATGACAAGAAATAGCCTATGTTGACGCTTAAATCAGGGCCGGATTAGCCATGTATCTACTATTTATATATATAAATATATTCATTTGGTACTTGTTGTATCAAATGATACGCGTCTGCTTCGGCTGGCCTCGCTTAACGTTTGTAAAACTGGATAATTATTCAAATAAAGGTTCTTTAATGCAAAAGCTGGTAAGCATTTAGCTGTCAACAACGACTTCCCCGCGTCTCTTCAAAGGTTGTATTTACAGACCGTGCAGTTTCGTCGCTTCAGTTTTATATCTACTTATTGGTGGTGTTCGTTGCTTCTCTTCTGTTCTACTTCTTATCATTGGTAGTGTAGATGTGTCTCCTCACCTGGTCTGTCAGCGTCTTTCTCCCCATTGCGGTGGTGGTGCTTGTGCTTGCGATGCGAGTGGCGGCGAGCCGGCACGTGGACGCCGACGAACACCGTGTGAGCGCGGTGCCCTGGGAAGACAATATCATCATCAGTTTCGTTTTACAAATATGTGATAGGCAGATGATTTCAACTCCAGGCACGTACCTCTGTGTTTTTTGGAAAATAATCAGGGTTTGTAACAAAATAAACCTTTCTTTGTTAACTTCCAAGCGGATGAAGTCGCCTGTATAAAGGTAAAAATATAAATGCGTGGATCCAAATAAAGGTCACATCTAAGCTAAATTATATTGAATCGGTTTAAAAAACACATCACATTAATCATTCACTCATGCACTCTCACAAAGTGTCCCACTTATAATATCACTAGCTTCTGCCCGCGGCTTCGGTCGCGTGGTACATCGATGAAACATAGCATATTTGTTATCCGTTAAAATCCGTTTTTTTGTGAAAGAGTAATAAACATCCATCCATACATACAAACTTTCGCATTAATATTACTTATTAGTAGGATTAAGACGTACATGTATAATATCATCTATCTAGACGCTACGAAGGTATTATTACAGAAATAGCTTCTTGTTCAAGGATAAAGGTGCGCTTGACTGCACACGCCCGTGTCAAGGTAAGTTTCAATGTTATAAACCACCCTTTATCAACCTTTTTGACGGCAGATCCCTTATAGATCGATAACGGTTGTCATGGATCACGAAGCTGTAACCCTGTACACTCTTGTAAATCGATATAGGTACCTTAATAATTATATTCTGCTGATCTTGTTGTATGCGGCTTTATTAGATCACTAGCAGCGCCCCGCGATTTCACCCGCGTAATTCCCGTTTCCGTGGGAATATCGGGATAACATATAGCCTATGTTACTTCCGGATAATGTAGCTTTACAATGGTGAAAGAATTTTTTAAATCTGCCAAGTAGTTTCGGAGCCTATTCAATTCATACAAACAAACAAACAAACAAAAAATCAAACCTTTCCTCTTTATAATATTTGTATAGATAAACTTACGCTTAGGCTTTCTAAGATATATATTTAAGATAAGTAATAAAACATTTATTTCAAAAGCAAATTCTTATCATGTGGTCCATAAGTATATAGGTTTAGAGAGATACATAGGTACTATACGTAACGTTTTAATAAATATTTTGTTAGCTCAAAATATATCGATTAATCCATGTTGAATATACAAAAATATATCTAATCGTAATACAGAAATATTTAAATTAAAACCTCTCATAATTTATGTATAATAGCGAGAGGTGCTTGGTTATTGAAGTACAGGTCGCCGGATTTTGGTTAAAAGACCATAGACTTGAAACAAATTTTGTTAAAGAGTGCCTGAGTAATAAATGCGTAAATAAATTTCGTTAAAATAAACCGTTATGAGATGTCCAAAGTAGATAGCTAATAATAAAGTCTAGTGCTAGAAAATAGGTGTGTAAGTTCGAAGGATTTATTACTAATCCAACAACACATACATTAATCTGACTTCAAGCTAAGTAGCGCTACTTAGCTCGTAGTCAGACTTGTGTTACGGATATCGGAAACAACAGTGGCATTACAAATATATACTTAAATATTAGATATTAACACTTAGACACAGAACAAACACAAGTATTCATCACACGAATATTTTTCCTGGGTGGGGATCGAACTCGCATCTCTTGGCGCATTGGGTAACTACCAAATGCACCGAGCCAGTCATTTATTATTAATAACATAACATCTCGCTCATAATCCCCGAAGGGGTAGGTTTATTATTAATATTATTAGATAATAAATAACACGTTAATGAAAGACCTTTCATCACAATTTAGCTTGTTCATAAATGTAGATTTATGCCAGCACCGAGGCAGGGCCGCGTTTGACCCAAAAAGGTTAAATTTATCCTTAGGTACGAGATTTAGTGCTAAAACCTAATTTCATGACTTATGGAAGCTTAAGCAAATAGTAAAATGTAGAAGGAGAAGTAAACAACACCGGCATTATTAAAAAAGTTATATAATATATAGTGCTAGGTCCATAATTAACCAACAATTTCCGAATTAAAAACCGATTAATAAAAAACAAAATTGTATGAATATCTTTGAATATTTCCTTAACACAATCTAATAAGAAATGAATTAGTAATTAATAGGTGATTCATTATTATTAAGCATGTATTTTAAGCACTGCGGATGTGTGACTGACCTTGTTATCGAATTAAATACAACTATTAGAAGTTTAAATAAAATTTAATTAGTATCTAATATGGTATTTATATATACAAAAAAAGTAGCATCTTAAAAAGTTTAAAAAATAACACCAGCATGTTGAAAGTCAAACAAATTAAGACATTGTGCATTTGGACTTTAACGGGTTTCTATTTAGGTTGATAATAGTACCAAATCTTGAAAATATAAAATTAAAACATTCCCAAAAATTACAAAGCTATTTCAAGAACCAACACTATGCGTCGCATATTATTTTTATAGCTAAAAACATAGATTTAAAATCGAGTCACGACTATAAGGACTATGCTGAACTGAATTCGATTAGGGAGAAGCCTAAGAAAAAAAAAATTATTTCCTTTTGTTTTTTAACCTGAGTAACTGATCATAAATTCGAATCGAGTTGGTTGCTTATAGACCCATCTCATATACCGGACTTATTGTTCAAAAATTTTAATAAGGGTTTGAGTTTTTCATTTTGAATCAAACTGCAGATTTTGCCATTTCCCTTATCACATGATATCCCCTCCTTATTTCTTAATTTGGTACGTAATTTATGCACTGCTTCCTGAAATATTGAATTATTTAGAATTACCATGTTTACTTTAGTCCTTTCTAGCTGCAGATTTCTCAGTAGGTGGGCAAGTAAATAAAAAAAATCTCTTATTGCCCAAAACCATTAGAAGCTTATTAGTTTACGTTTTAAAGTTAAAAAAATGTTAGTTACAATGTACAAATAGGTACAGCAAATACTGCGTTTTCCATTTTCATGATACATGAACGTATCTCTGAACCTTTAAAAGATGTCAGAGTTTCTCAAAGTGTAGTTGCAATAGTCGCCAGTAAATCTATATTAATTACAAACGTTGTCTTCGGACTACCTAACAGAGAACTTCGAAAGAAAATTAACCTTTAATTAACTATAATATTGTTTTCTAGTTCTTCTGTTAGTTCCATTTTAGATGATATCATAAGAGGTATATAATAATGGATATAATCTCCTATATTCTAGTACGTAAATTTTCAACGCTTTATCAAGTATATTCTCAGTGTGCGCCCTAGGATCTATATCTTCCGTACATGATTGAATATTGAGATTATATTCCAACCGCAGAGTCATTAAGTAACTTGCATTTAAGCAAGTTTTAAATAATATGGTGTCTTAGTTTTGTACCTATGTATTGCAACAAATATTTTCTAACAAGTATTTTCTATAAGAGTGACTCAAACTTACAACCTAAAACTCCTTAGCCATAAGTTTGACAAACCCTAGCTCACTCAAACTCAAAATAGACTCACGTTTTCGTTACAGATTTAAATCTTACATTATTATTTTAGGGCTTAAAACGGCAAAACAAACATGTCGCAGAGTGGAAATACTACCCCTATTTGGTTCATGAAATTTGGCAAACATTTGGGGCACGTCCCTCCGGGAGATTTCACGAGACGGCATCCGATCGATCCACAGTATTTACGCGACATCTGATTATACAGAGTGAACAATTATTGTTAAAGTTTTTAACGCCGCCAAATGTTTGTGCACTAAGAAGTAATGAACTGCGTAATTTTATTTTTATATTACCGATCACAATAGTTACAATTGCCGCTTTTTTTACACCATTTTTTATTTACCTATTTATTTTTCTTAAAAAATTAAAACAACATTTTTTCGGCCAGCTTGACTAAAAAGGCTTAAATCATCATGCACAATTAATAAATAAACAAATATTCGACTACATCACATACATTGATCTGACACCGAGATAAGTATCTTAAGCACTTGTGTTACGGATATCAGAATCAACAGGGGTATTACAAATATATACTTAAATATTGGATATTAACACCCAGACACAGAACAAACACAAGTTTTCATCATACGAATGTTTTTCCTGGGTAGGAAACGAACCCACAACTCTTGGCGTATGGGGCAGGGTCACAACTAAACATCCATGACTCGAGTACAAATGTCCATGCTAATTCACGAAACATTTCCTCTAGCGGGATTCGAACCCGCGACCCACGGTTTTGTGGCCAGGGTGTCTCTGACCACTCGGCCAACGGGCCAGTCAATGTTATAATAATAATATATAGAACGATTGAATGCGCCCATGGGGCTCTATATAAGCTCAGTGGCGAGTCCAAAAAAGTCAGTTACTCTTCAAGCAGTATTTAATTTAGACCAACCAGTTCAATAGGTCAATTCCCAGACAACACGTTTACGTGATAAACAAATTATTTATATTTTATTTATGATTGTTTACACACATTTACCAACCGATGAGCGTGGAATGAAAGGCCTTATGAATGTAGAAGAAGCGAAGGGTGTGAACCAGGATCGTAGAAAATGGAAGGATGTGATCTCTGCCTACCCCCATGGGGAAAAGGCGGGCCGCGTCTTTCCAAAATTATTTAAAAAAAGGTCCGCTGCATACTCTTTAGGAATTTCAACGATTTAAAGACCTCTCTTTCTTAATTAAGTAACAATTGTAAATTCAGTACCACTCAGCCCGTTAATTTTAAATTAAAACATCCGGACAGAGTTTGATTAGGAAAATTAGAAGATCCTGCATTCTTAACAGCTGTATTCCCTTGAGACAGCAATCCTTTATGAAGAATTCACGACCATCATTTGGAAACACGGGTAGTAGAAAGGGACTTTTCTTTCCCCATCGATAATATCCGGCCATGTCATCCACAAATGCAATAGATGGAAGATATTTATAGAAAAATATTTTTTACACAGTTTTAAACCTTATTGCTGCGGAAAGGGAGCCCTTAGCAGCCGTACTTGTCTGGAAGTGAAACGTTAGATCGAGGTCAAGACGTTCCAGGTTGCTCTGACAGCAAAATTATTTACAGTTAAAGAGTCTTTTGGTATTTACAGAACCACATTTAATATCTTGAGATATCCTTTATTTTTTAAGTTCTTCCCAACAACATAAATCTATACAAAATATAACAAAACACAAGTTAATGTATAAAAAATCGAATATCAAGACTGTTACTTTTGCTCATTGTTTTGAAGTAACACTGTATTAAGTTAACAAAAGTCAAATTAAATTTGATAACTCAATACAGGCTCAATAAAAGTGGGGTATCGGGTCAGGAAACCTCCTCGTGCGCCTGGCTGTCTTGTCGGTCCCTCAGAATCCCCTTCTGGGGATTAGGGGGGAAGGGCAAGCAGTCGGGCCAGGTTTACCCCGGGCAACGGCGGCTGGAGACGTCCTATCGGATCTCTCCAGTCGACGGCAATGTCCTGACACCACTCCGTAAGCCCGCATTGCACTACTTCGCGGGCCCGGAAGCTCCTTCCCTCCCCTTTCGGTCCACAATTCCCCTCCTATTCCCTTTCCTTGTTTTTCCTTTTCTTTTCTGGCCTTTTTCCATTCGTTCCCTCTACCTCAGGAGTCGCGTGGACACAACCACTATAAAAAATGCCAACCCTAAGGTCTAGCGTGCCGAGAGGGTGCATGGGCAGTGGAGACTGCTCGCTAGCGCTGGGGGGGTGGGGATAGAGGGAGCTCTCCCCTCTTTAAACAAAGAGCCTATCCACCCTTCTTAGGGCACCCAACAGGGGAGCTCACCCCTTAAAAAAGACGTAAAAACAAAAATGGACCAACGCATTTGTGATAGGACTACCCAGGTGGGTCCCCGAAAGGGGGAATCCCACCCTTCCACTTCGGTGGGAGGCAGCCCCACGTACTCTGGGGGGGGCAACAAATGCTCCGGAGGCAGGCGTTCCGCCCGTCTCCGCACCGACGACCCTTGCTTTACTCGTATGGACACCGATTCTGCACACGATTTGATAGTAGACGAACTTGGAGTGAAGGCGCGCGCCCCGAAGGCGCACGTCAACACTAACGACCTTGGCGTTATTGTGGAACCCCGAGTTCTGCTGACTCGTCCCTCGGAGTCAGACTCGGATAGAAGCAGCTTGGAGACTGTAGTGTCAGAGCCTCCAGTTGACGGCAGCCGTCGCTTTTGGCGTAAAGGATCTGGCCGTGGCGAAACTGCCTCGGACTTGGACTCGGATGAATCCACCACGTCGATCCCGAAGGTGTTCAAGTCGAATAGGGGAAGAGGACGTCCCCCTACCACGGGACAGTACATCGGCATGACTAAGGCGATTAAGGCGCGGAATTCCGCTCAGCGCGAGGAGTACCTCCTCGATCTCGCCGATGAGACCGCGCAAGCTGTAAAGAAGGTTCAGCGCGCTCGTGATGCGCGCCCTTCGAAGCTGGACCAACTCAAGGGAGGTGACATTGACGACCAACTCACCACCTCCCTAAAGAAGCAGGTGAAGGATTGCGCCGAAATAATCCGCTCGGTATCCCGCAAGTCCTCGCGACTGAGTGGGCCATTCCAAAAGGCCCTAAACGACTGCTCGCAGTACATAGTTGAGGCAGTCGAGGTACTGAGCAGACGCTCCATCACCGAAGAGACTACTAAACTTCTCGAGGAGAATGCGCGGCTCCAGGCTGAGCACGCGGTACTCAGGAAAGAGTTCGACGATCTGAGAGCGGAGCTGTTGCAGAATAGACCCACAGCGACTCCCAACGAAGGCATCACAAAGTCGGACTTGGAGGAGTTCTCCCGCACTATCATGGTCCAAGTGGGAACGATGGTCAACGCCCGCTTGGAGTCCATGGAGGGGAGACTCCTCCCTGAAAAGCGGCTGCGGCCACCTCTGGCCGCAGACAGGGTACCCAACCCCACGCCGACGGCGGTCAGTAGCCCTGCTATAGCTGACCCTCCTGCATCAGAGGCGATCCCATCCACATCGGGATCCCAGCCCCGTCCCGGCCGGTCCAAAAAGAAGAGTCTTGCCGCCCAGGAAGCCGCTTCATCCCGGCGCGAGCGGTCTCTTCCCCCTGCTCCTCTGACCCTAAGCGAGGAATGGCGAACTGTTGCCAAAAGAGGAGCCAAACCTATGGCTTCCAAGGCCAACAAAAAGACGCCCAACGCTTCTGCGCCTTCAACTTCGGCAAAGAAAAAGAAGAAGAGAAGGATACGTGCCCCGAACACGGCAGTGGTGACCCTGACTCTCCAACCTGGCGCCGAGGATACGATCACTTACGACTCAGTAATAAAAGCCGCCAAGCAGCAGATTAACCTCGAGGAGCTTGGAATCGAGGAACTGCGTTTCCGGAAAGCGGCTACCGGCGCTAGGCTGTGGGAGATTACCGGCAGCTCGGGTGCAGAGAAGGCCGACTCCCTGGCCGAGAAACTCCGGGGAGTTTTAAGCTCAGAAGCCGTGAAAATACAGCGGCCTATCAGACGCACGGACATACGAGTAGCTGGTCTTGACGACTCGGCTACTCCTGAAGAGGTGGTATCGGCTGTTGCAACCCCGGGTGGCTGCGCACCTGACACGATTAAGGCCGGCGTCGTGGATCCCCGAGGGTCCATCTGGTTGAGCTGTCCTATCGAGGCGGCCGTCAAAATCATTGATGTCGGTCGGGTTAAGGTCGGCTGGACATCAGCGAGAGTGATCCCACTGGACCCTAAACCCCTGAGGTGTTTTAGGTGCCTCGAGGCCGGCCACGTGGGACCAAAGTGCACGACGGGAATAGACCGCAGCAATACGTGCTACCGCTGCGGCAATTCTGGCCACCGGGCGCGGGATTGTTCTGCCGAGCCGCGTTGCGCTCTCTGCGCAGCGGCTGGCAAACCCGCGTCCCACACTCTTGGTGGAAAGGGGTGCCCCGATGCCGGAGCCAATCGTGGCAGGGGCCAGAATAGGAGGGGGAAACAGAAAGGGGTCTCTAAAGCCCCCGATCAGCCCCAACGTACGGAAGAGCCGATGGACGCCACCTCATAATGTCCCTCCATGTACTTCAGGCGAATATAAACCACTCTGCCAGGGCCCAAGACCTCATGGTCCAAACCATGGCAGAGTGGAATATCAAGATCTGCGTCGTCACCGAACCCTACGTCGTTCCTGCCCGTGATGACTGGGCCGGTGACCGCAATAATTTGGTCGCCATAATTGCCCCAACCGCTGCAGACTCCCCCCCCTTCGATAAGGTAGCGAAGGGCCGGGGATGCGTGCTTACCATCCTAAGCGGCATTGCAGTCCTGGGAACTTACATCTCTCCCAACTGCACAATCTCGGACTTTGAGCGGCAGTTGGCTGAAGCTACCTCGCTGTTGGTCTCAGCATCTCCACACCCGGTGTTGGTTGCTGGTGACTTCAACGCCAAATCTACGGCGTGGGGGTCTCCAGCAACTGATGCCCGTGGAGAATTACTCGAAGAGTGGGCGGCCTCCATGAACCTGGAGGTATTAAACTGCGGACACACCAACACGTGCGTGCGTCGAAACGGGGGCTCGATCATTGACATCTCCCTGGCTTCCCCCCGCCTAGCACGCCGTGTCGCGAATTGGAGAGTCTTAACGGGCGTGGAGACACTATCAGACCACCGCTACATCCGGTTTGATGTCTCCACGTCCAACAACGGTCGTTCACCAGCCTCCCACTCCCCAAATTCCGGAGTCGGCCCTCGCTGGGTTTTAAGTCGTCTCGACAAGGATCTTGCCCAGGAAGCTGCCACCACAGAGGCGTGGGTTGCCGGTTCTGGCCCGGTCATTGATGTCGAGCAGGGAGCACTTCGCCTAAGAGACGCCTTGACTCGCATCTGCGATGCTGCGATGCCGAGAGCTCGTCCCTTCTCTCCTCGGCGCCAAGTCTATTGGTGGCGTCCAGAGATGAGAGACCTGCGCAAAGCCTGCGTAGCAGCTCGGCGTCGTTACACGCGCTACCGCAGAAGACGGCTCCGGGATCAACAGACGGAGGACCAAATATACGAGGCCTACAGGTCCACCTGCAAAAACTTGCAGAATGCCATAGCGAAGGCAAAGGAGGAGGCTTGGGAAGAATGGATCAGCGCCCTCGACCAAGATCCCTGGGGGTGCCCATATCGTGCCGTGAGGCAAAAGCTCCGTCCCTGGGCCCCTCCTCTCACCAGCAGCCTACAACAAGAGCTCTTAGAGCATGTCGTACAAGCTCTGTTCCCTCATCGCGAAGCTTGGGCGCCTCCGCCTATGGCGAATCCTGTCCCCGCTCGCGAAGTTTCATCAGAGGTGCCTCCTGTGTCGGATGATGAATTCGACACAGCTGTCCGCAGGCTTCGGGGAAAATCCACCGCCCCCGGCCCCGACGGTGTCCCTGGCCGTATTTTGGCCCTCGCACTCTCTGAGCTGGGGCAACACGTTAAGGCTCTATTTTCGGCGTGCCTGACCCAAGGCTGTTTTCCGGATGCCTGGAAGGAGGGTAAGCTGGTCCTTCTTCACAAAGCTGGCCGCCCGCCTGAGCTTCCGTCGGCGTATCGCCCCATAGTTTTGCTCGACGAAACGAGCAAACTTTTCGAGCGGATCGTCGCCTCTCGCCTCGTTAAATCCCTGGACCCAGATCTTCACGACGCTCAATTCGGGTTTCGGCGCAACAGGTCTACCATAGGTGCTATCGCGAGGGTCAAACACCTAGCGGAGGAAGCAGTCTCCCGGGGTGGAGTGTTGTGGGTCGTCTCATTGGACATTTCCAACGCCTTCAACACTCTTCCCTGGGAAACAGTGAAGGCGTCCCTCGTATACCATCACGTTCCCCAATATCTGCAGGCGGTTCTGTCGAACTACTTCGCCAACAGGGCGGTTGGTTACCCGACGAGAAACGGACAGGGCAGGCGCACGATGTCCTGCGGAGTTCCACAGGGGTCGGTCCTTGGGCCGCTCCTGTGGAACATAGGATATGATTGGGTGCTGCGCGGAATCACGTTGCCGGGTGTCTCCGTCATATGTTATGCGGATGATACCCTGGTGGCGGCCCGTGGTAGCACTCACAGGGAGGCGGCGCGATTAATAACAGCAGGCGTGGCGGGAGTAGTCCATCGCATTCGGGCTCTTGGCCTTGAGGTGGCTTTAGAAAAATCCGAGGCCCTAGCTTTTCATGGGCCTCGAAACGCGCCACCCATCGGCGCATCGATCATGGTCGGGGGAACTTCCATCGCCGTCGGGTCGACAATGAAGTATCTAGGACTTGTCCTCGACGGCCGGTGGAAGTTCGTAGAGCACTTCCGGCGCTTGGCCCCAAAGCTGGTGGCTGCAGCCGGAGCTCTTTCGAAGCTCCTCCCCAATGTAGGGGGACCCGGCGCGGCGTGTCGCCGCCTGTACATGGGCGTCGTCCGCTCAATGGCGCTCTACGGCGCACCGATTTGGGCGGATGCCCTGAGCGCGCGTAATGTCCCCTTTTTAAGACGTCCGCAGCGGGTGGTGGCCCTTCGGGCAGCACGGGCCTATCGCACCCTGTCACACACGGGTGCTTGTCTTCTAGCCGGAAGCCCGCCCTGGGACTTGGAAGCGGCGGTCTTGGCAGAAGTTTATCGCAGGCGAATTGAGGCGCTCGAGTCGGGTGACAATCCAAACCCTCACCCCCGCGAAATTGAGCAGTGGCGCGACATGGCTCGCGAGGGGCTCTTTGAAGTCTGGTCGGAGCAACTCAACAACCCGGGAGCTAGCCGGGAATTAGTGGAGGCGATAAGGCCAATACTCCGAGAATGGCTACGGTGCAGACACGGAGAAGTAACCTTCCACCTGACTCAGGTGCTCACTGGCCATGGCTGCTTTGGCAAGTACCTGTGTCAGGTGGCAGGCCGGGAACCCACTGCAGAGTGCCACCACTGCACCAACGGAGTCACGGACACAGCTCAGCACACCAGAGAGCTGTGTCCGGCCTGGTCGGGCCCTCGTGGGCAGTTGTCCGCGATCATTGGAGTGGACCTCTCGCTGCCGGCAATTATTCAAGCCATGGTTGGCAGCGAGGAGGCGTGGCGGGCTGTCCTAGATTTCTGCGATGCAGTTATGGGGCAGAAGGAAGCGGCTGAACGAGAGAGGGAGACCAATCCCAACTCGCAGCCCATACGTCGCAGCAGGCCCGGCCGGCGCCGCGCGAATTTTGTCGCGCGCATGCCGCCATAGCCTTGGCTGGCTGGTGACGGATCGGGGGGTCCGTCACCCGCACTCTCAGCCTAGCCGTAGGCGACCCGACGTGTTCCCGGGGCGCCTCGGAGACGGAAGCTCTATGGAGCATCATGACGAGCCCGATGGGGCAGCCGCACAAGAGGGGTGTCGTTGGCGCGCGATGCGAACCCAGGCCCCCTTCTATTGCGATGAGACGGAACACCGCGGGGTTTTAGTGGGTATACCCCGGCCACTACCATCTTGGCCGGAGCAGGGACCTCCATTCTCCTGAGGTCCCCGGGAGTCCCACACACCACCCTACCCCCCCCTGGGTAGGGTGACGGTGCGTAACGCATTTCCCCGCGTAAAAAAAAAAAAAAAAAAAGGCTCAATAAAAGTTAAATAAATAAATATAAATAATAAATAAATATCCGACTACATCACATTACATTGATCTGACTCCGAGGTAAATAGCTTAATCACTTGTGTTACGGATATCAGAATCAACAGTGGTATTAAAAATATAGATATACATACTTAAATATTGGATATTAACACCCAGACACAGAACAAACACAAGTATTCATCATACGAATGTTTTGTCTTGGGGATTGAACCCACAACTCTTGGCGCATGGGGCAGAGTCACCGAATGCGCCATCGAGCCAGTCAATGACATTTTTTAACTTATTACAGTCACAACAAAAGTCAAATGACTTTTGTTAACTTTATACAGGGGAACAACGTAAATTGTATTATTACACATCCTTAAAGTATGTGAATAGGCAAGTTTGCATCATAACACTTTTCCATACTAGGTAAATCCTTACTTAAAGATGCACAAAGTGAACTTAAAATTACTTTCTTTAAAGTTCACCCAAACTTGTTATATACAGACCGCTCGTGTTCCAAAGAGTGCCAGTTGAAAAGCTTCGTTCACATCTGACCTTTAATCTTTGGTAAATGTCGCCACTAACATTTTACCTCGCTCTAAGGAAACATTATTAACGTTTTTACGACGCGTAAAGTAAATACTGATATAAAGTGTCAGCACTTGTGCGGTGTAACGGTCTTCAATGGACAAAAATAAAGTCTGGTTTCCAATATCATGCCACAGGTTTCTGAGTATTTTTGTAACGAGTCTTTCTCGTTAATATAGATGTTTCTATCCCTAGGGAACAATGTTTTTGTGGTTACGCTCCTTAAAAGGAAAAAAATATCCATAAAGGATCATTTTTTCGTTATTACGTCTGATAATATTTTTTTTCTCAGGAACGCGTGAATAAAATTTAATCAAAATGAATATCGAATTCTCAGATTGGCGGTTCATATATGTCAGCTGTGAAAACATCAAAATTCTAAGTATACGTAATGAAAATATAGGTATATTTATGAACATTATGTATGTATATAAAATAAATGTTCCATTTGGTGTTCTGTTGGTCTGAGACTTAAAGATAATGTGCGTTCCTTGCCTTGCATTTCGTAAAAAGCGACTAATGGTGTATCGGGTTTTGGATATGTGATTGTGTTGGCGACGAGCTAGTCACTTGCCACTATTTTTTCACAGTTTTCCTTCTAACCCAACTCAGTTTTATTTTTGGCTAAATGTGTTTAAAGGGGCCTACTGCCCCTTTGACTATGTCTACCCCATCAGGGATAACGGCCATGATGTTATGTAAGTGTATGTATGTAATTATGAGTCATTCAAGTTTTCTATATTTCTACGCTTTTACCGATTTTAGTTTATAAAATCCTACTAATTTTATAAACGCGAAAGTTTGTGAGGATGCATGGATGTTTATTACTCTTTCACGCGAAAACTACTACTAGAATAGATTGTAATGAAACTTTACAATAATATAGCTTATACACCCGAATAACATATAGGCTATGTTTTATCGATGTACCACGCGAGCAAAGCCGCGGGCAGAAGCTAGTTCTTAAAAAAATAAGGGGCGAACTCCCATTTCACGTAAAACAGCCGTATCAACAATCCGGACTAATATCATTAGACAAAATAGGTACTTGACTCAACGAAAAAAAAGGAAACCATTAAGTTGATTAGCAAAATCGATGCAATTTCAATATCGCTCGGCGTAACCTGATTAATTTGACGCTAACATCGTCCGCCCCACACGTTCCCATACAGTCCGGAGCAGTTTTATCGTGTTTGCATCGAATCGTGTTAAAAGTACCGTTTGTTGGGTAATCGACGTATTTTTTTTATTAGATATTGGCGTTGAGTTGACCAAAAAGCGTTTAGAAGCACGATATTACATTTATGAGAAAACGTAATCCATTATAGAAAATATGGACATCCTTTTTTCCCAGTATTATCATAAAATCATTTTTTTTTGCACGATGCAATGTAAATTTTTATTTTTAAATTTTTCATCTGACCCGACGATATTTTCGGCCAAATGTGGTCTAAGAAGCTTGCTACTTCTAGGACTTGGACTATTCCTTTTGAGATTACGGTCGTGATGATGTGTGACTGGCTTGATGGCTCATTCGATAGTGATCCTGCCCCATGCGCCAAGAGTTGTGCGTTCGATCCCCACCCAGGACAAACAGTCGTGTGATGAATACTTGTGTTGTTCTGTGTCCGGTCGTTAATATTGAATATTTAAGTAAGTATATATTTGTAATACCAGTTACCTTTAGGGATTGCTGGCTTGATGGTACATACATAAGGTACTTTGAACGTCAAAATTAGGATCCGTAAATGGGTCCGAATATCTGATGATAAATGTACGCCGGTGCGTAAAATTCGATATAAACTTAGTTAGTCCGCCTCGCATACCCCGAATAATGTTCAAAGCAGTTGTTTCGTGTTTGCACCAAATTGCGTTACGACCGTGTGACGCTTTGTGACGCTTGTTGCGTGACAAACTCGTTATAATTATGTTTTATATATCCGTTTGTAAATTAGCCGAAAAAAAATTAAAAAAAAAAAAACGGTTTACATACACTGCAATACTTTTTATTACTTGCCCCCATATTATAAATAAAAGAATCACAATATGGGATAAACTTTTATCTATTCCCGTACAAACACCCGGGGTAATCCAAAACGGCCCATTGGAAACCGATATCTGGTGTTATACCGGGTGAAATATTAGCCGTTTGCTCGCAGAAAAACATGGATAGAATTCCATTAATATTTTTTATCATGATAAAAAAGCTTCCAAAGCATACATGAATCAGTAATCGTGTTAAATTGGCGGTATAAAACGAATCTGTAATAGTGAAATAGAAATACAAAATTATCATGTTGGTCGGGGACTTTAAAAGAATGTGCCAACTGTGTTCCTCACCTAGTATGACGTAAAAGGCGACTAATGGTTTATCGGGTTTTGTGTGTGTGATTGTGTAGGCGACGAGCAAGCCACTTGACACTACTTCTTCACAATTTCCCATCTAACCCAGCCCAGTTTTTATTTTTTGACTAACAAAGGGGCTTGCTGCCCTAGCCAGGATCGGCTATCGATTCGGGGATCATGGGCATGATGATATGTATGTATGTAAATACAAAATTGTATTGCAGGATGTGTTTTTATATGTCCCAGTTTCCTACTGCATTCATATTATTATGCCTGCAATCCCCGAAGGGGTAGGCAGAGTCGAAAGAGCGTTAAGCTCCTTAAGCCACTTTTAGCCAAAAACAAAATAAATAATAATAATAAATAAATTCGCCAGACTGACACACCAATTCCCTAGTTCCAAACTGAGCATATGCTTGTGCTATGGGTACTAGGTGAACGGAAATACATACTTAAATACGTTTATAAACATTCATGACTCGAGTACAAATGTCCATGTTCATCACACGAAACATTTGCCCCTAGCGGGATTCGAACCCGCTACCCTTGGGTTTGTGGCCAGGGTCTCTGACCACTCGACCAACGGGCCTGTCAACGGGCCTGTCATCAAATGGTGTAGGATTGGATTTTCCTACTAACTGGCTATTATCGTCACCTGGGACATTTTGCGTTGTGCTGCACTCGTTTCTTGCTAGTATTGAAAGATAGATAAAACTATTTTATACCGCTGAAGTGTTATTTATTTACATTAGATAAAAGGTTCAGGTAATTGATTATAACTTCCTTAAAATAAATAAATAGCAGACTACATCACATACATTAATTTGACTCCTGGGTAAGTAGCTTAAGCACCTGTATTACGAATATCAAAATCAACAGTGGTATTACCTACAATAAATGTACTTAAATATCGGATATCAACACTCAGAGACAGAACAAACACAAGTATTCATTATACGAATGTTTGTCCTGGGTGGGATTGAACCCAAATTTTTTGGCGCATTGGGCAAGGTCACAACCGAATGCTCCAGCAAGCCAATCCCAATCAATACAATATCGTTTAAAAGACAAGAAAATTGGACGGGAGATAAACCATCTTACATAATTTGAGTATCATAGCTTAAGTTAAGTAAGTCACTTTAAAGTTGTGTTGGTGGGTAAAGCTGATAGCGAATCTTCGGAATTCTCAGTAGACAACTTCGTTAGTAAGATATTTATAGTAAAGGAAAGTCTAATGAGAATTGTTTGATCTGTTTGGCCATTGATATTAGTCTCATGTTATATATGATTTTAAACTTTCTCGTTGCATTATCACTGGAAATAATACTGACGGGACTAAACGCGATATGCATTATGTAGTACATGAGTACTTACAGCTTGACGTTTCGGCCGTGTTGCAACGACCGTGGTCACAAGCGGACGAAGGCAGTCTGCTCATTTCCAGTAAGTCTCATGTTATATCAATGACGTCGGAATAGAAACATGTGCAACTCTGACTTTGCCTACCTCTTGGGGGATTACAGACGTGATGTATGTATGTAGTAACAAGAGTAATCTCCCAGTGACCCAAGTAATCAGGAAAAAATATAATTTTTTAATTAGCTTAGTTATATTTACCGACAATTTTTAAATTCAGTAGGACTTTTTCAGTAAAGTACTTATTGTCTGTTATGTAAACAAAAATATTCAAGGGCTACAGATAATGATCCGCATGAATTTGTTTCGCGTCGTTTGAATAATTCATGGGGCTCTTTTAGATTTAGGTATAGGCACCCATTTAAATGACATCTTAGGTAAACAACGAGCGAAATTCGTCAAGTGGTTGATAGAATTACAACGTTGCCAAAGTAGGTATGATAAGTAATAAAAATATGATTGGCGAATTTTGTAGATTTAAAATTATTACATCAATTACTATTGCACTGAATAGACACGTAAATATGCGCTGAAAATTGGAACCATGGTCACACTATAGTTAATCTTAAATATCGGTAAGCATACCCGCTCAAAGCCGGCTAGTTCATTAGACTTGTGGTTAACCAGCTCCCACTATAATAAACTGAACATACAATAGAATAATAGACACAACTAATTATATGCCATCGTTTTTAAATAATTTTGCAAGTCAGCAGCCTCATTAATTTCCCTTTTAGAAGGAGCGTTAATGATGGATTCAATTACATGAAAACCCTTGTGTAATTGACCAAAGTATTTAAAAATCTACTATTCGTTGACTTTTGTCTCGCTATATTCACACATGGATACTTTTATGATGATGGTGATTAGGTACTCAACGACAGTATGAAAGTAACGCTAAATTCACAACAACCCGAAATAGATCTTCCAGAATTTGCAACGAGCTTCAAATCCTTATTTGACCGATCGAGACAGCTTGCATCGCTGTATAGAACTTTAAATACTACAATATGCACTAGAAATACTACTATATGTACTAGAAATAGCTCAGTGTCGGCCGTGATAGCATTTGTCGGCGGCGCGGTGACTGGAAACTGGGGCGGTTTTTGTTCCATTGTTACTGGTAATAGCCGTGCCGTATGGAAACCAGTGGCGTTTCTAAAAAGACACTCCAGAACAGCGTTCGGATTAGAGCTATGTTATTTCCTTGTATAAGCTAATAGAACAGAAAATCTAACACAGTAATTTACATCACGAATTAAAAAGAAATCTTGAGAACAGCGTTTTGATTTGAGCTTTGTTATGCGTTTAATTGCAGACTTATGACAATGCCTAAAACTTACTTTAATTGAAAAAAATACGATTAATTATTTATTTCACGAATTAAATTATTTCTGTACTGGATCGATGGTTCGTTTGGATACAACACTTAAGACTAACTTGAACCTGAATATGAGGATATGTCAATATTGTATTCTTCGATGTCTCAGAAAGTTTTTAAAGGCATTAGTAAAGGAATCTCTTACATTGCTGCATAAAACTGGAAATACTACAATATGCTTTAGAAATACCTCATTAGCATTTGATCGTGACTGGAAACTGGGACAGTTTTTGTTCCATTATTACTTGTAATAGCCGTGGCGTATGGAAACCAGTGGCGTTTCGAAAAAGACACTTCAAGAACAGCGTTCGGAGTTTAGAGCTTTGTCATTCAGTTGAATGAGGAATTATGACAATTTCTCAAACTTAAGAGAATGGAAAATCGAACTCATACTTACGTTAAAGGAGATGGAACTGAGGATATAACAGCCATTTCATTAGTAGAATTACTTCGGTACTTTATTGATGGTCAGTTAATCCAACATTTCAGACTTGTGTTTTCTTTTTCTATTCTGGAAGTTAATGGATTATCTACGAAGGGGTCAAAATAAACGAAATAGTTTTGTTTATCAAATCGAATTAGTCTAGGCTTAAGTTATTCAATTTCTTATTTACATCTCTGCAAGATGTAAAATTTTGAGAGGGTTGTAATATTTTTAGGCCTTTTCTTAAAGTACGTTACCGTGTTTAGGTATTCTGAAAAATCTTACAAAAATTTTTTTTTATCGCAAATCTTTTAACTATAAACACTGAATGTAGGTAATTAGGTTCACTGCAGTACCAATAAACATCATTATCTCATTACACAATTTTATAGCATGACACGTAATCTGAGGAATATATTTAGATTTTATAGAAATCTCTATAGATATGTACCTAATAGTACCTACTATTTTCCTCAAATGATTTAGCGAGATTGGTTTTTCCTACGGCTTTTTTAATTACATCGAAATGTATTGTAATCGACAGAAGTATTTATTCTAATATAATACTATTCGGGACAACGAAGGCTTATTCATCGATCTTGATAACAGAGATTCGGCAGCCATACTCATAATAACTGTATTTGTTCAAAGAAAACTCACCTTTATCAGAGGTGTATAGAGTGGTTTTTTGATGTAATTGTGATCGGATACTGGTGGTGTATTCTCAGCACCCTTAGTTGTCCTCTAAAGAGGAAGGGGGCTCTGACCTACTTTTGGGGACTCTTATAAATTGGCATATAAACAGTTGGTGACTTGGGAGCTACCGGGAAATGGACGTGGTATGGAGGGTAATGTTTTAGTATATTAGCGAGATGGGTAATTTGTGAGTGTGGCGGAATGACACATTTTTAGTCCGGCAATGTTTTGGTAATACAAAGAGATCGTTGAAGTACTAAGACAAGGTATACTACTGAATTGGACTTAAACTGAGATTTTCTTGTGTACTGTGTCATAGCAACAGACAAAGACAGAAAATACGTAGTTGATCCGTAAATAAAACCATAAGCACCATAAAATCATTGAAGAAAACCCACCCATGACAAAATTCGTGTGATGAATACTTGTGCTTGTTCTGTGTCTGGTTGTAAGTATATGTTTGTAATACAACTGTTGAATCTGATATCCGCAATACAAGTGCAGCTACTATGCTTGGGCAGATTAATAAATCCCGTGGGAAGCACGTTGAGTCTTTATGCAACAGATTGAATTCCAGGTGGAGCTACGGGAACAAGCTAATTTAATATATTTTACTGACTAAGATACTCGTAGCAGGTAAAAATACCTCACCTTCAAAATCCTGTTCAGTATAGTCATGGTGGGTATGTTTCCTTGCCGCTGGGTCTGTCGGAGCCTCCTCATCGTCAGTCCTGGTCTCCATGTTCCACGGCCTGAGAACAAATGGAAGTAGTTTAATTGCTTACGAATATAAATGCAACTTTTTAATAGGAAGAGTGTCGGGTATATCTAAAACTTGGTTGCCATGTGTGTATGATAAGATATTCCGGGATTGTACCCCGATAATTTTACCTATTGTCATTTTTCCTGTTTATCAGGGAGGGGGAGGGGGTTAGCCTAGCGTTCTTATCTAACTTACTGCAGTATACAGTACACCGTCCTGTTTGGATACATAGACAGAGAAATTGGGATATAAAATAGTTCATTCGTAAAAGTCAATTCCTATCACAATGGGCTGCTCTCTTAAATAACGCACCAATTTGTTATGTAAACCGTAAATAGGCCCTCGTGATTTTCTAAAATGCTAGTCATTTAACTTCTAGATTTCAGCAGCATATGTAATTACATACCTATTATCGGCTACTTTTGCTCATCCTTATTGGTAAAATAGGCGAACCTAAAACTACATCTTCGCGAAGTTTAACCGCTCGCCTTTTGCTCAACTATTTACTTACCTCCCTTTGAAGGGCTGTTGCAGATTTAATTTGATTGGACCGAGTTGCCGTTTGATTTGATTCCTCTTTTGCTCTGTGCCTCTAGTTTATTGAGTTTGTTGCCCCTTAAAATGTAGCCAGATTGACAGACCAGCATAGTAGAAACCAGTGTTGATACTTGATTCTATGTAGGTACAAAGATTTTACCCGCGCATAATTACCTAAGTATTATATTAAATTATTTTAATAAGAAAGGGTTACTACAAAATAGACGATTATTTAACTGGTAAAAATGTTTGGACAAGATAATCTGCTCGCATGCACAGTGAAGTTTTTAATCTCAATATTTTAATGTACCACATAATAGAGATAAATAAAACACGATTTAAAAAAATGCCTATTTTGTTGAGTTTCTTGCGGCATCTCTTCGCCGTGAATGGCGAAGAGGTGCCGCAAGAGCTCGAGGTGCTCTGGTAATTGTGATATGCAAAATAATTTGTTACAAGTCTACTTGCAGAAATTAATAATTTCATAATAATCGATTTACAAAGCCACGACATTGATTGAATAAATGCTATTAGTTTGAAGAAGGTAGAACCAATGTTGAAGGTTAATAACCATAAGCTGAAAGACGTAAAGTGGTTGAGCCTCCTGTCAGGTGGACCGAATACTTGATCCAGACCGTCGGGTTAACCTGGATGTAGTGGTTGAGGATCGTTAATTATTAAAATACAAAAGGAAGTTTTTGTAATTTTTTTAAGAAAGCTGTTTTAATATTTCGTATTGAATGTATTGGACATACTACATGTTTTGATCTGATTTCAAAGTAAGTTGTTTTCGCACTCGTATGAAGGAATGCAGAAATAGTGATGGACAGACTCTTTGGCCATGTCAGATATGTATTTGCATTCAAAAATTTTTTTTTTTTAAAACAAAGTCACTAATCATTGTTAGATAGTCCATACTCTTGGAAGGTATCCCAATTCCCAAGTGGATATGTCTTGAGGGTATAAAATATTAAAACATAAAATCAAGTGGAATATCCCTAATAAGCCATGTTTATGAGAATATTTATACAACGCCGTCAATTAATAGACTACGCTAAGCATACCATTAGCAGACACTATCGAATTACAAAACATGCTTTGTATCTAGCACAATTGCCTATTACGAGAATGTAATCTAATAACGATAGTGAAGCGTAGGTATATCAGGTTTATATGGTGTCAAGTGTTTGTGACGAAGTTGTCACAGCTTGATAGTTCTTCTTGGTTAACAACAACCGAGACTTTCCGAGATTTTTTCCTGCCAATACTATGTATGATTCATCAAATCTGTATTCCAAGGATAGCAACCTCATTTAGCCACTTAGGGCTAGAATATAAAATTGAGGTGGGTTTGATGAAAATTGTGAATATATTGACAAGTGGCTAGCTCGTCCCAGACGTAAGCAGCCACCACAGCCCATGGATATTTCAAAAGCCCAACTAAAAAAAAAATGTACCAACTATGTTTTTTTGCCTTGTCGTAACAGGCGACATATGGTGCATTGGACGTTGAGTTTGTGATTATGTACTTAGGTGATGAGCTAGCCACTCATCACTACTTTTGCACAATTTTCGATCATCGACCAGACTCGCTATATAAATCCGTTATACTAATCCTGGATCATAGTTTAAGCGGGCCCCGACTAAGCACAGGACATAATGCTAGGAGGATGATGATGTGTCATCATCCTATCCATCATTATTGTTTCTTTGATTACAAAATGATTTAATGGATCATGATTAAACCTTAAACAAATTTAACCTTTAGCATCACCAAATGTAAATGTTAATGAAAGTAATGGGAAGGGCTGTTAGCTTTATTAATTTAGTTTGTAATATCTAAATTAGTCTGGTCTGATACAAATCTTGTTTGGAAGTATTTCGGGTTGACAATTAATCAAGAAATTAGTAGTAAAGTTCTGGTATTAGGTAATATTCTGAATAATTTTCAACCACTGAGTAATGAAATTAATTTAGAAAGGAGATGAGATGAATTTAGGGTTTTGCTGTGCATTGATAAGTATAACTAAGAAAGTATTACTTTGACTTAATTACTACATACATAAGGTAAATAAAAAATCTAGTTGGGATTACAAAACAATTGTTATTCGCCATTGGGATATACTCGTACAATATCTTTATCTTTATTCTCGATAGGCCCGTTGTCGAGTAGTCAAAAACCCTGGTTACAAAGCAAGGCTTGCGGGTTCCAATCCCGCTAAGGCCAAATATTTCGTGTGACAGTCATGGACATTACCCGAATCATTGATGTTTAAAACGTATTTAAGTATAATTATCCGTTACCTAGTATCAATACATTTGTCAGCTAGCTTCATACAAAACTCAAATGTATTAAAGACTTTTTGGAATTCTATTTACACTTTATGATTTTGTTTATCAAAGTAAATATAACTTTGTAGCGAACTTGTTATGAAATTACCTAAATCCTTTTTACAGAGTTTTTGCTAAAGCTTATACGGTTCAGGTAACATTTATTCCAATAAGGTTACCTAGAAACACTCCAAGTACCTAAAATATTATGGTGATAATATTTATTCTTAAGTTAAAAATAGGCTATTAAAGATCAACGAAAAAAATAAAGCATCATCGTGAACCATAATTAATTTGTGTGACATAATATGGCCTTCTAGAACTTGATAAGTACATAGCATCATGCCCATATTCCCCGAAGGGGTGGGCAGAGTCAAAGGGGCAGCAGGCCCCTTTAACCACATTCAGCCAAAAACAAAACTGGGCTGGGTTAGATGGAAAATTGTGAGTGGCTAGCTCGTCGCCTACACAATCACATACCCAAAACCCCATATACCAGTACTCGCCCTTTACGACATGCTAGGCAAGAAACACAGTTGGCACATTATTTTTAAGTCCCAGACCAACATGGGACTTGATATTTGCAATAAATTTTCACGATATTTATTGTTATAGTTAATTTTTTTATTTCTAACTAGCTGTGCCAGCGGTGTCACCCGCGTTTATGGTTAATATTATAAAGACTTTTTCCGTCATACATGATTTCTAAGTAACTTTAACCATTAAGGCTGCACACGCGACGGAAGCTTAAAAAATGGGGTAACTTCTCCCGTTTTCCCAACGTTTCCCTTTACTACTCTGCTCCTATTGATTGTAGCGTGATGAAAAGTATACTATAACCTGCCCAGGAGTATGAAGAATAATTGTACCAAGTTTCGTTAAAATCCGTCGAGTAGTTTTTGTTTCTATAAGGAACATACAGACAGACAGACAAAAATTTTACTGATTGCATTTTTGGCATCAGTATCGATCACTAATCACCCCCTGATAGTTAATTTAAAAATATTTTTCATGTACAAAATTGACCTCTCTACAGATTTATTATAAGTATAGATTATGTTTATTTACGTGGCATAGAAATCTTAAAAAAATTCTAATAAAAAAGTATTAGTGTATCATGTACTAATACTTTTTTATTAAAAGTTATAAACCAGTAAATAACCTTCAAAACCAATCAATTTAAGCGTACAAGTACAATAGTTTAAGTATCTTGAATGAAAGAACGATTTTTTGTTTTTAACTGTAGATTTCAACATCCTAAATACATTTTGTTGTTTTAAGGCTTAAATTGCATATTTTTAATAGGGATACTTACTTAAATCTTTCAACAAATAGAGTTTGCTTCGACAACGACTTATGGAAAAATCTCGACCTCACTCTTAAAACTCACGGGGGCTCATAAGTTAATCTTAAAATAAACATCCCCGTCCTAAGTGTAAGAGGCAAATAAAGGTTCACGCCACTGGTGGTGGAAAACTGTCATTTTTTGTTTAAGTTCCAAGAAAATTTTATTTACTAGTTACCCACCTCGTTTTCACTAAGAATATAATGTCCCACAAGAAGTTTCCTTAAATTTGAAAATTTTAAAAATCTTTGTTCGCGCTTACATTATAAGGTAAACATGAATGTAATATTTTTAACTTAGTAAATTTGACTGTGGCTTGATAGATCAAACACTTTTATAACTAAGATTATAGAAAATATATTGAAGTGGGGGTTCTTTGATCATCAAAAATAATGGACCTGCTTCAATACCTACTGCCTTATTTATGACGTCTCGTCGTTGAAGCCTCAATGCTAAAGCCTCAATGCTAAACACTCTCTGAAAACTAGAACACAAATATTGTATTTGTGTTCTAGTCTTTACATTACTGTATCCAGAGAGTGGATATGTGCTTTTCGCATTAAAATTGTATATTTTGCCTAGCTGGGAACCACTCAAATGACCAATATAACCTTCTATTCTTAAAATAGACCGCGCCGAAGGCTGTAAATATTCCTCCATGCCTTCTGGGGTGAAATGCTGTAAAATTTTCAATCGAGGGTTAATTTTATTAGATACGAAATGAGTTCCTTCCATGCGTACCGAGAAAGCATTAACCAGTAAACGTAATATTTAATAAAGCATATGTTTATTGAGATAGGCTACATTAAAAATATCCGAAAAGTAAACTCGACTCTTTTTCAACAAAAGCAAAAATACGTACCTAAGCAATATTATTATTTTGTAATCTCAATAATGGACCTTAAAAAATTAGTCAAGCCTATTTAGCACGTTATTTTAAAATAAACAACGCTGTCTCTCGTCTGTCTGGAGTCTAGTTTCTAGACGCAAATAAGTGTAAAGCAGTGTTTACGTTCACTGAAGTGAAAAGCCTAGACTGGCTTATAATTTAATTTTGTAACAG
The DNA here is from genome assembly GCA_951394215.1 of Glyphodes perspectalis. NCBI lineage: Eukaryota > Metazoa > Arthropoda > Insecta > Lepidoptera > Crambidae > Glyphodes > Glyphodes perspectalis. The sequence goes on from OX596202.1 coordinate 4,850,660, forward strand.
TGCCTTTCTTCTTAAGGTTCAGTCAGGTGTTATAGTCGTAAGTGTTGCATGGCAGCTGCAGTAATGCCACAGGTATCTAAGATAAAGCTCGCTACCCCGGCCTGTCCCGTTTTCCCCTGTAGTGTCCCGTCTGTAGTGCTGTTCCCATAACGCATCCACTCGGTAGGTAAGGGTTAGCGCGGGGCTTAGTAGGTATACCCGGCCACTCACGATCTTTAGAAGGAGAGGAGGCGTTTGAATCAGGGGCCCTTAGGCTTCTCAGGCAGCACTTTGTCTCAGTTTTTTGTATTATGCAGACCTATACTTATTAAACGATCACCGTTTTTAGGGTTAAATTATTATATCAAATGGGCTTGGCCCGATAGCGCATTCGGTGACCCTGCCCCATGCGCAATGAGTTGGGAGTTCGATACCCATCCAAAACAAACATTCGTGTGATGATTACTTATGTTTTTTTCTGTCTGTGTCTGGGTGTTAATATCCAAGTTTATATTTGTATCACTGTTGATTTTGATATCCGTAACACAAGTGCTTATGCTACTAACCTCGGAGTCATCAATGTTTGTGATGTAGTCTGTATTTATTAATTTATTATTAAATGGTAGTTTCATCATTATACAAATGGGAGTGGTGAAACAAAGATTTAGTTTGTTTTGCGGTAACAGACATATTATTATTATTACTTTAGGGTAGAAGGTGAGGTCTCACGTGTTTGTATGCTTGAATGATAATTAGTTTTAAATAATCATCAATTACTATCAAATACCGACTCTGTGAAATAAAAAAACTACTAAAAACCGTAAAAATCCATAAAAACCGTAGAGCTTTTATGAAAAGGATCATGAATGTTGAAAAAGCAAGTGAGGTGTGTAAGGATCGTGCCATACGGCGTTCGGTTCTCTCTGCCCACCTCGCTAGGTATGTGACTTGAAGTTTAGTTTAGTTTTTAGTTTCTATATAGATTTCTACACAATTATGATAAGATATACATGGAATTTAAAAAAAGGAAATCTTTAATGCTACAATGACAACTCTTAGCAACCTTGAGGTCTGTAAAGCTTAGGTTAAGATTTAAAGTATTTTTTGAATGCATCTATCATCATTAAGACTAAACATTGTAAGATGATCAAAAGGCTAAATAACTTCAAATTATACTTTAACAATTTCCGGCAGAAAACTAACCATTTTGAAAGGCTGAATTTCTCTCCTTATACCTCTGCCCTATAAACCCGACAATAATGTAGCAGGATCGTAAAAAGCGAATTAATTAGCCCCCACTGGGCCCATAAATTCCACAGCTGGTACATGTTACTTACAGCGAGATTTTTAAAAGACTTACGAGATTGTTAATTTCAAGACCAGTAAATATCTTACTAATATTATAAATGCGAAAGTTCACATCAATATTTTGACTGGCCCGTTGGTCGAGTGGTCAGAGACCCTGGCCACGAAACCAAGAATCGCGGGTTCGAATCCCGCTAGGGGCAAATGTTTCGTGTGATGAACACGGACATTAATTGTACTCGAGTCATGGATGTTTATAAACGTATTTAAGTATGTCTATCCGTTCACTTAGTATCCATAGCACAAGCATAAACATACTTTGGGACTAGGGAATTGGTGTTTAACTCTGTCAGTCTGAAGAATTTATGTATTATTATTTTATTTATTAATAAAACATAGGCTGTACTATGGATGTCACGAGCTATAGAAGCTAGTATTGAATATAGAACTGCCCCTAAGAATGAGTCAGTATGAATCACATTTACACATCAAATGTTTTATGAGCACGATCAACACCTCAATAGGTGGTGATTAGCAGGGAATGAGGAAGCATCTATCCTCGTACAAATTAGATGTGGGCCGTCAATTCCCTGAGGAAGACACTGTTTATTCTCATGGAGTAATAAGGGCCCTTATTGTCGAGGGTTGAGGACATGTGGCTTTGTGTCAGAGAAGTGAAGAATTTTTTTTGAGGTCACACATAGTCCTCGTCAAGATTTCTTTTATGAATTTGTGATGACGTAAATATCTTTCCCCGGTGGAATATAATAGAGAATTTGCGAGACTTTTTGTTTACTTTATCAAGTAAGTAAGTTAACAATCTTATAATATATAAATAAATAAATTCTTCAGACTGACACACCAATTCCCTAGTCCCAAACTAAGCTATAAGCTTGTGCTATGGATACTAGGTGAACGGATAGACATACTTAAATACGTTTATAAACATCCATGACTTGAGTACAAAATATCCATGTTCATCACACGAAATATTTGCCCCTAGCGGGATTCGAACCCGCGACCCTTGGTTTCGTGGCCAGGGTCTCTGACCACTCGACCAACGGGTCAGTCATGCTGCATATGTAAAGTAAAGATGATGATTAAACATGTAATTTTTTAAACATCTTTGATTGTGTTTTAAATAAATTATTTCTTAACTGATCTGTTAACATATGATATATCTGTAAAAATATAATTCTAATTTTGTACCTATCATCTATCGTGTTTCATGTATCACTAAGTATATTAAATATTTTTATAATTATAAAGTAAGAAAATTTGCAAAATATTTACGATGACAATATTTTAAAATAGCATATCATTACATTCTAGACGTTTTCTCAGAAAATATTCCTAGAAAGAAATTATATACCAACTATTTATACACGATTCAATCTAGTACTATTAACCTAAGCAGGATAATTACGTTGGCTGGGCTGGGCATTGCCCTTTACTTAGCGATAAGCCAGTATGCACGTTTTCTCACGATGTTTTAATTATTTGCTGAGCAATAGTCAGCTTTAGAAAAACATGTACTGTACTGTATAATTTGCCAATATGAGAATGTAAAATATGCCGAAAGGTGTCTGACTATAGAAGGGCTTAAACATTTTATATTTTGACTAGCTCTTGCCCCATGCGCAAAGAGTTGTGGGTTCGATCCCCACTCAGGACAAATATCGTGTGATGAATACTTGTGCTTGTTCTGTGTCAGGGTGTTAATATTCAGTATTTAAGTATATAAGATAGACCATGCGCGGAGCACGAACTATATTAGTGGAAATTTTGATCTTTCCTATTATTATTATAAATGCGAAAGTTTGTATGTATCGATGGATATTTGTTACTCTTTCACAAAAAAAACAACTGAATGGATTTTAATGAAACTTTAGAATAATATATCTCATACACCCGAATAATAGGCTATATTTCATCGATGTACCACGCGAACGAAGCGGCGGGCAGAAGCTAGTACTTTAAAATATAAAGCTGAAGAGTTTGTTTGGTAGAACGCTCTAATCTCAGAAACTACTGGTCCGAATTGATTTTGTTTAAGTGTTGAATAGTCCATTAATTGAGAAAGGCTGTAAACTATATTCATGGTTCATGTATCATTGACTGGCTCGATGGCGCATTCGGTAGTGACCCTGCCCCATGCGCCAAGAGTTGTGGGTTCGATCCCCACCCAGGACAAACATTCGTATGATGAATACTTGTGTTTGTTCTATGTCTGGGTGTTAATATCCAATCATCATCATCCTAGCGTTATGTCCCGTGCTTAGACGGGGTCCGCTTAGACCATGATCCAGGATTTAGCGAGTCTGGTAATTACATTGAAGCGACTGCCGATCTGACCTTCGTAACCCTAAGATAGGGGAACCAGACAACTTTTGGATCATGGTTACAAATCCAAAGTTGTTTGAATTTGCAGGTTTCATCACGATGTTTTCCCTCACCGTCGAGCTAGTGGTATAAATACGTACATAGACTTGAAAAATCCAGAGGTACGTGCCCGGGTTTGAACCCGCACTCCTCGGTTAAGAAGCGCGTGTCCTTACCATTGAGCTACCACCGCTCTCCAAATTTAAGTGTGGTGTTAATATCCAATATTTAAGTATATATTTGTAATACCACTGTTGATTCTGATATCCGTAACACAAGTGCTTAAGCTACTTACCTCGGAGTCAGATCAATGTATGTGATGTAGTGTGATATTTATTTATTTATTATTATTTATTATCATTATGTATCGTAACATCACGCTTCTGTCTGTCTGTTCGCTTAAGTCTTATAAACTTTTGTTTTCACCGTGAAGAGGCTCGCTAGTTTATTTACAAAATGTCTATCTCATAATTTTGGTATGTTTGTCTTTAAGTAGATTTGGAAAACAATTTGCTTTAATTAAGATATTCTTGTCCCATGTTGGTCTGGGACTTAAAAATAATGTGCCAACTGTGGTTCTTGCCTCGCATGAAGTAAAAGGCGAGTAATTATATGTATATGTGGTTTTGGGTATGTGATTGTGTAGGCGACGAGCAAGCCACTTGTCACTACCTTTTCACAATTTTTCATCTGACCCAGCCCATTGTTTCGTCTTGGTCTAGGACTTAAAAAATGTGCCAACTGTGGTTCTTCCCTAACTTGTGGTAAAAGGCGCCGATGGTATATCGGGCTTTGGGCGTGTAATTGTGTAGGCGACGAGTTAACCACTTGTCATTACTTTTTACAATTTTCCATCTAACCCAGCCCAGTTTTATTTTTGGCTGTGTGGATTCACCACCCTTCGGGGATTATGGGCGTGATGTTGTGTATGTACGATATTCATATTTGTCATATATTCATTGTTACAACTACGCTACGAGAAATACTGTTACAATATATTTTTAAATAAAGTTAGACTCAGTAGCGCGACTTACCTCTCATTGCTTGTACACTGCACATAACTATAAGGATAGTCTTTGAAATAAACACTTTTGTTCACCATCACGAAAATTTTCAGCTGATCTCTTTCTATAATACAAGACGCTGTATAATTGTAAAATCTCAAAGAATATTAGCCAATTACTTTGATGTAGGTATCTGGCAAACCAATCTTATATCATATTTCTTAAAAAATCCTGAATACGACGATGTATATTGTCCTCAAATAATAATCGCTCCTATAAAAATATCACAAGAAAATTTTACCTTCCAATAGGTATCTTATCCAGTTATTTATTTAATCCTGTTTACTTTGAAAAGAAATAAATATATTCAGCATTTCAGTTCGAAGAATCAGATATTATATTTATATTCTGTAGAAGATAAAATACCATTTTTCATCTTATTATTATCTTCAATCTGAAAGAGCTGCGTATATTTTTTCGATTTCGTGAAAATTGTGTAAATATATTACTTACTTTTGGTTGAAGACTTTTTTCATATGATTGATAACAAATAAAACATAGTTATATATATCTAGGTTTTTTAAATCTTGAATTATCGTCGTGACAACCTATTTGAGGACGAATGGTAAGATTTATGAAAATAATATTTACCTCTTTTCAGTATTAACTACATAGTCTATAAGTATCAGAATTATATTTTTATACGAAAAGATGAAAGAGGCGACATGAAAATAAAAATCAAATATTGCTTTTCTTGGAAGTTAGCTTCAATGTAATATCCTTTTAAGGCAAGACTCTTAATGATTTTGTTAAAAACTCCAGAAGACATTTTCTCCGTAATGGAAGTTTGAATTAACCAATTCACTTCTGAGAGTTTTATCGCAGCGGTAAAAGTGTCGCTTTTTTTTAAAATAGTTATGGTAATTTCTACCTTAGCCCATAAGAAAAAAAATAACCCGCTTCCACATTCATTTGGTTATAAACAAACATAAGTATTATTCACACATTTAGCCGTCACGATCGTTCTTATCACATCACAGGTACGTAGGGGTCACGACACTGCGTCCCCGCCGCGGCGGCGCAAAGAACTCATGCGCAGAGGCATTGCGGCTCGTTTTAAACCAATAAGCTCCTGCGCCTGCGCCGTAGTTAATTATATCGCTACTAGTCGCTATTTAGTCCAAGGACAAGCGCCCCATATCTGAGGGGTGCTTGTTCAAACATTACCTATGGATTTTTCAAATCTATTTAGGTACCTACGTATTTATACCACTTGCTCGGCGGTGAGGGTCAATATCGTGGATGGTGAAACCTCTACATTGAATGAATTATATGAAACCATGATCCAAATTGTCTTCCCCTATATAAGGGTTACTAATGTCATTGCAGCTCATCACTATCATAAACCTAATAATTGTTGTAAAAATAAACCCGCGTAGTTAGTAGTTAGAATAAAATATAGCTTATGTTACTCGCTGAAAAGGAGTCTTCTATTGGTAAAAGATTTTTTTTAATCGGTCTCGTAGTTTTGAGGCCTATTCAATTCAAACAAACAAATAATCAAATCTTATATCTTTATAATATTAGTATAGATAATTAAATAAATTATAATAAATGATTTAAATAATTTATTGTTGCTAAATGTGCCTGTAATGACGCCGACTAAGTTTACTACGTCCAACACCTTATTCTTAAAGTTGTTGTTTTAAGTTCATGAAGTTCGTCCTAGTGCTGCTTCAGTCTCAGTTCAAAACTTAACTTACTTATGTCACGGTCATTTGTGCCCATGGGTCTAAGTAAGTTGGTAACACCTACTTTATAAGTTTATAAGTGAAGGTAAACATAATAGTGTTTTATGCTTGTTGACACTCATAACTTACTTACTACTAAAAAGTAAGTGATTTTCGCATTATATTTTATACATATCGTTATACCTTTTTTTTTTACTTGGGGAACTCCCACGAGCCGTCACCCTCTGGACGGGGATCCAGAGGGCGGTGTGTCGGACTCGAACCGACTAAACCCCAAGGTGGCCTCCAGCGGCGCAGTTCCGGAGGAGCCTGTATCCCCACTGTCGGGACTATACGACTGCTCCTCCGGTAGACATATCGTTATGCCTGCTATCCCCAAAGGGGTAGACAGAGTCCAAGGGTATCCGATCCTAAAACCAAATCTAACCAAAAATAAAATAAAGTGATTTGGCTAGTTGGAAAATTGTGAAAAGTTGTGATAAGTGTCTAACTCGTCACCTTCATAATCACAACCCCAATACTCATTAGTCACCTTTTGCAACATACGTGAAACTTTGACCCAAACATTTGATACGCGTGACAATAGCAGAAATAAACCTCAAAAAGGAGTTTATTTGTCACTAAACAATAAAATGAAAACATGTGAATGTCACTTTCATATGAAACGTGACAAAGCGGACAAAAAGGCCAATAGTAGTTACATAAGTAGAATGGATCCTCTGTGGATAGTTTCTGTTAGTATATACATTTATACCAGGAAAAGCTTGATGAGGAAGTATTTTTATTAACCTTTTTATTTACTTTTGTGATCCCTCCCTTTATTTACTGTTATTAACCCCACCCTCTTTGTTAGATAACATCCCTATAATCTTATATCAATGATATTATCTGAGCAAAAATAGAAAATCATGAAGTTTTTCACTTATTTGTGATGATGAAACCAAGTTGGTAAAGATAGAACTCGTAGCCTGAGTTCTATTTTTACCAACTTAATTTTGTTTTAATTAAGTGTTTTTATTGACCTGCTCAATGGCGTTGCTCATTTGGTAGTGCTTCTGCCCTATGCGCCAAGAGTTGTGGGTTCCCCACTCAAGACAAACATTCGTCTGATGACTATTTGTGTTTGTTCTGTGTCTGGGTGTTAATATCTAATATTTAAGTATATATTTGTAATACCACTGTTGTTTTTGATATCCGTAATACAAGTGCTTAAGCTACTTAGCTCGGTGTCAGATCAATGAATGTGATGTTGTGGGATATTTATTTATATGAATTAACTGATTTTCTGATTCGTCCTACCTTCTTTAAAAGGATTTTTACGACATGCTAAGCAGGGAACATAATTAGCAAATTCTTTTAGGTCCCAGACCAATATAGGACTATTAGAAGGGATTATTAGATTGCATCCATAAAGTTGTTGACTGCACAGAGACCTGGTTCTAGCGCTGGTTGTCCGTGACCGCGCAAAGTTGAATGGACAAGTAATCATCTGCTTTCATTAGCGTGGCTTTCTCATTTACATAATCAATGTTTACAGACAACTTGGATGACATTGTTGGTGTAGAATTTGCATGAACTGTGTCAATAAAAAGTGAACTGTGACTTTCTGAGTAGCCAGTATCGTGTGACATAAATGGAAAAAATATTGTTTCGGCTTTAATTACATTCCTTTGCCTCCATCCTATTTTTATAAGCATACGCGACATAAAGATTTTTCGTGGAATAGGAGGCGTAGAAAAGATTTAAATTCTCAAATTCAAATAGCTTAACAAAAAAAAAAAAAAAAACAAAACACAAACACACACACACACAAACACACACATACACACACACACACACACATACACACACACCATGCACAAGCACTTTTCTGTAATAATAGTGTATATTTGATGCAAAGCACATTCTGTAATTGAGTTGTTACTACGGGTTTTTGTAAATTTGTTATGCAGGAGCTGAGTTTCCTAGCACAAGCAAACTCTTTTGCTTAAAAGGAAACTCCTAGCACTATTTACTGTAAAATGTAAACCCAAGGTACCAATAAAGAATTTTTGATTTTTTTTTTTATTTTTGATTTGTATTATAGTTTTTCAGAGTGTTGAAAGCTTAATGTACACATTGAGCCTTTAAACAAATCTACTGATAAGTATGTAAAGAATAGCTTCTAAAAGTCAGTAAGACTGCACATATAAGAAGCGTATCAAGAGATATGAATATTCATAGTAACTGATACTCCAATATCGATGAAGGTTGCATTAAGTCGAGCGTGTCACGTGCAGCGCAGTTGGCCTTGGCCTATGTGGGATGGGTGACCACAAAGAAGGTTAAATAATGATTAATAAAATAAATATGCCACTTGATAATGGTAACACTTTCGCTTTGTTTGTTTTTAACACTGAGTGTGGAATTTTATTTTCCTGGTCAGTCTTTCTATTTCTTACCTCAAAATCATTCAGATAATTTTCTAGATTTATCTGCTCTATTCAAAAAGGAATAAAAATTATTTTCTGTCATAAGAAAGGGGCGGATAGCGATGTAAAAATCCATTCAAAGTAAAGGGTTTGATTATTATATGTAAATAAATAAATAAATAAATTCTCCAGACTGACACACCAATTCCCTAGTTCCAAACTAAGCTTATGCTTGTACTATGGATACTAGGCGAACGGATAGACATACTTAAATACCTTTATAAACATCCATGACTCGAGTACAAATGTCCATGTTCATCACACGAAACATTTGCCCCTAGCGGGATTCGAAGCCGCGACCCTTGGTTTCGTGGCCAGGGTCTCTGACCACTCGACCAACGGGCCAGTCGATGTGCCTGTTTACTCTAGCGTGAGCTATCGCAAAGGAAAATAAATTCACCTGGTACCTGTTCTCGGAGCCCACGGGTCAAAGTGTTCCCGCGTCCCTATTTCTATTTCGCACTCAGCGGCCAGATAGCTCATTACGGGGGTGTGTCGTCTGCATACAAATTGCGCCTGTTAATCACCGCTGCGGCGCGTGTAAAGGAACGCCGACACAATGTGGGTAATGGCAGTGAGGCACTTGTTAACAAAGGCGGAATTCGTTTTAATTTACTTAGGGGAATGCGTTACGTGTCGTCCTGACACTGAGGGGAATAAGCGGGTGCGTCGAACCAAGGGCAACTGTGTAGCGGGCAGTTTGTTTTCGGTAAAACTAATAATTGAATCTCGGCGCAATTCACTGATTAGTATACTTTTGAGGATAGTACACCTTCAATAGGATAGAATCAATAAATGGCTGTATGATACCGGCCTTAACGACCACCAGCTGACATTTTCTAAGTCGCCGGCTTTAGAGGCTCTGTAATGTTGCAATGCAATTTTTCGTATTACCTATTATATTTTCTGTGCTTCATATTTGGTAGCAACTACATAGGTAGTTAGAGTATAAACAGGAAAAATAATTAAATTGGTCAACTAACAGATGTTGTGTTAAATACTTCCAGAAAACGTCAGGATTTTTTTTAACGCACACAGTTATTTTTTTTTATATGTCCTTGTGTAGTATCTGTTTTGAAACATCTGTCAATGGTAGTAAAGTAAATTTAATGATACATTGCATCATATTAATATATTGATTTCCTACAATATGTAGTATTTTACTGTACTCCTATTCCTCATATACTGTGTCAGGAGTGTGTAGAATGGAACGTGTCCGAACGAAAGCACACATAATACACTGGCACGAAGGAATTGAAACATCCAAGCAATCTGATTACTCGACAATTTATGGAGTAGTCTGAAATGTTTATTTTTGTGGGAAATAAATAAAAAAGAACAGGTGAGGGTATTATTCATCTTTGCTCATATTTTATGAATTAAGGAGGGTTGAAGAATAGTTTAGATCACTTCATGCTGGTATCTTAATAAAGAAAGTGTTTGTCTGTCGTGTCGTGAATAGTTTTATGATCTAAAACAGTGTAATGACTAAAACTATAAATAGCTGTGTAATAAGGCTTTTTATCTGTATTATATAATAATAGCTTCAACTTGCGGCTCTACTCCTGTGGAATTCGGTTTGTGCAGAAATTCTATACCACGAGAATGTACATTTTTACTGAGTCAAAAGTAGACTATTATAACGTTCGTTATATAGGATTTAAACTTTAGACGTTTAAAATTTCATCACATTCGGTTCAATGGTTTAGGTGTAAAAACGTGACAAACAGACAGATAGAGTTACTTCTCATGTATAATATTAGTAAGTGGTAAGGATTTAAAGACCGAAACTTCGCGGCAGATCGACTCGACTCTCATTGGAATTAACTAATTAATATTATTAGTAGCTTACGATTTAGATCCGCTGACGACCCAGAATGGATTAAACAGGGATAGGCGATTACGAGCTGATTCAAATAGTAGGGACACGCGCCTCTTAACCGAGGAGTGCGAGTTCAAACCCGGGCACGTACTTCTGGATTTTTCAAGGTCTATGTGCGTATTTATACCACTAGCTCGACGATGAAGGAAAACATCGTGATGAAACCTGAAAATTCAAACAACTTTGGATTTGTAACCATGATCCAAAAATTGTTTGGTTTCCCTCTTAGGGTTACGAAGGTCAGATCGGCAGTCGCTTCAATGTAATTACCAGAGTCGCTAAATCCTGGATCATGGTCTAAGCGGACCCCGTCTAAACACGGGACATAACGCTAGGAAGATGATGTATGTATATACAATTACTTTGTTGCCAAGGATGGATGAACTATGTGAGATTTTTAGGTTGTAGCTTATGACACCCTTGATAAAAAGGGTCATTGACAATCTTACTAATATTATAAACGTAAAAATAAATTTATGGATGGATATGTGAATGTTTGTTACCATTTCACGCAAAACAAAAATACTGCATGGATTTTAATTAAAAATTGCAATAGTAAGTATATAGCCTATACATTAGAATATCACATAAGCTATGTTTCATCGATGTACCACGCGAGCAACGCCGCGGGCAGAAGCCAGTGCGGAAATAAAATAAAAAAAAAATAATGATTTTTTTTTAACCAGCCCCAATGCTTGCATATTCGTATCCAAAGGACTGAGGCCTGTTCGCCTATTTTCAAAGTTACTATTTTGCAACACCGCGCATCATTGCTGAAAGTTAGTAACATAACATCAGCCGCCAAGTCTTTTCTCACCCCAAATTCTTTTGCCCGTTGCCTTTATTAGACTGGAAATAATGTAAAAAACCTTTTCATCGACATTTATAAATAGCCTCCATCAATTGACAGAGTAACGTTGTTGACAGATAAGCGCAAACGCGTGTAACGAAACTTGGAACGTGTCCCATTTAGCTAGAGGTTAATAACAGCGTATTGTTGCCGGTTTTAAGCCATAGTATTAAAGCGTATACTTATTCTTAAATGTACCCAGTCTTTTAACAGGAAGAAATGGGACAGTATCTATCTTTATACATTTTCATAGGGTTGCTGTGTGCGTGAGGGTATCATTATTTTGACATATTATTCAATGTGAGAATACTATAAATAAACCAATAAAAAAAAATATCGCTAAAACGTAAAGAGTAAATATACTTGGAAATACGGTATACCTACATACTTTAAGACCTTCTTTAGTTAATTTTATTGACAAATAAGAGCAAAATATTAGATGGATACGTAACAATTAAAAAACGCTATTTATTACATCAAAATGCGTCTTTCTACAAATAACACAACGATATATTTTTATAATGAATAAATACGAGTATCATCTATTTATGTTTCTCTTATTCAAGCCGAGAATTTCTAATTCCTCTATTAAAACGATAAAGCCACATTTAATACAAATAAAACACATTGCCATCATAATGTCGCTAACAGATGAACGCCAACGCGTGTAAAGGAACGTGAAGGGACGTGTCCCGTTTAGCTGAACAAAGCAGCTCAATAATGGAGTATTGTTTCCGATATAAAGCCGTCCACACCTAGACACAGCGTTCTAAATGGGACAGTGAGTAATTTGCTCGGCGGAGAGAAAAACTCCACGTTGTATTGGATAAATGATGCTCGCACGTGGGAATGTATATTTGCACTGACACTGGTGTCTTGTTCATTAATTGTTGGGTTGGATTGTATTGGAATTCTAGCTACGTCAATTTTATTTGTATTCCAAAGTCCCTGAAGGGGTAAAAAAAGGGGTAGGTCCCTAAAGGGGTCAAAAATCATTGAAGGGGTAGGTAGAGTCAAAGGGACAGCAGTCCCCTTTAACCACATTCAGCCAAAAATAAAACTGGGCTGGGTTAGATGGAAAATTGTGAAAAAGTAGTGACAAGTGGCTAGCTTGTCGCCTACACAATCACATACCAAAAATCGATATACCATTAGTCGCTTTTTACGATATGCTATGCAAGAAACACAGTTGGTAAATTCTTTTATAGTCCCTGACCAACACGGGACTAAAAAGTATTTTAAAAAAAGTATCTCAATCGATATTAAGAAAGTTTGTGGGTTTGAATGCTTGGTACTCAATGATGCTGAACGGCTAATCGATATTAGCTGAAACGCATATTTAAAAATACCTAATGTATTATTAGGCACTATAATAAATCATCGTGTATAAGAAAACAAAACATAACATACTAACACCAATTTGACGTTTTTATTAGCATGATAATTATCAAAGAAAATTAATTTGTCATGGGAAGCTATTGTTTGCAAAATCAATATCATTCTAATTATTCTCTGATTCCATGATTATAATAGATGGAATTTTAATGGAATTTTTTACAAATTGACTTTAATTAAACACTTGTGTTGCGGATATCAGAATCAACAAAGGTATTACAAATAAATACTTAAATATAATATATTAACACCCAGACACAGAACAAACACAAGTATACATCACACGAATGTTTGTCCTGGATGGGGATCGAACCCACAACTCTTGGCGCATGGGTCAGGGCTTAATGCGCCGTCAAACCAGTCAAATTACTCATTAAGAACTCATTGATCTAGTTACAATTTGACTATAATCTCTGAGACTGAAGTATTTATGGATTTTCACCTCAACAACTTTGAATGACAATTTTGTTATCCAAACCGAGGCTTAATTAATCCATGGATTGATGTATGTGTCCCTTTCACTGAACTTAACCTTACCTATACATAAATAACTATTAAGTACTTACCTAGCGAACTAAAATAAATAAATAATTTCTCCAGACTGACACTAATTCCCTAGTTCCGAACTAAGCTTATGCTTGTGAACGGATAGACATACTTAAATACGTTTATTAACAGCCATGACTTAACCACGGGCGTGTCGTATAATAATCATTATCAATTGTAGAATCAAAGAAGGTAAAGACAAGATTAGTCTTATCTTCTTTCCTTCTTAAACCCAGTGTGGGATCGAAATTTCTATAACATTTACCTATGTCTTTTATCAATATGTAGGTATATCATTTTATTATTATTTTACTTATGTAGACGATCGGTAGATAATACTTTTCCAGGTTTCTTCCCCAGAAAAAGAGTATTTATTTGGGTAATAGGAAAATATTTTAGGTTCAGTTACATAGCTGAACAATTTGCAACGTTATCTCTATACTTCCATAAGCTACTAAAAATACTTATAGCTCGTAAGCAGCTATAAGTATTTTTGCAACCTAAATCTATACTCTTGTAAAGTTTCATTAAAATCCATGCAGTACTTTTTTTCGTAAAAGAGTTACAAACGGCCACACATCCATCCATCCACCCATCTATACAAACTTTCGCGTTTATAATATTAGTAAGACAAATAAGAAGAAGAAGTATACATACATACTATTTGACTGGCTCGATGGCGCATTCGGTAGTGACCCTGCCCCATGCGCCAAGAGTTGTAGGTTCGATCCCCACCCAGGCCAAACATTCGTATGATGAATATTTGTGTTTGTTCTGTGTCTGGGTGTTAATATCCAAATATTTAAGTATATATTTGTAATACCACTGTTGATTCTGATATCCGTAACACAAGTGCTTAAGCTACTTACCTCGGAATCAGATCAATGTATGTGATGTCGTCGGATATTTATATTTATTTATATTTATACCTCAACAACACCACGCCCTAACTCCCCGAAGGAGTAGGTGGAGCCGAAGAGGCAACACTTTTTTTAACCGCACTCAGCCAAAAATAAAAAAGAGCTGGGTTATTTGTCTGCACATTATTGTCAACTACAAAACCACTTACTCGAAACCCGATATACCATGCTAGGCAATGAACACAATTGGCGCATTATTTTAAGTCCCAGACCAGCATGGAATAATAAGAAGTATATTCTAGATAAATGATAGTACCATACAATAATGTTTTACGAAACATATATAATAAATCTTCTGGATATAAGTATTTTTCTAAAAACACAAAAAGTAAATATTTTTCACAGCGCATCAACTTAGCCAATATAAAACTTGTTAGGAGAGTCCGCAGATATATTCCGTAGTCGAGATGAATAAACTTTATATTTTCCGGCCAAAACACAGACGTACGTCAGACTTACTCAAACTTATTTGATTTTGTTCTTAGCAATGGCTCTATAGAATGCATAATTATTTAAACATAGCAGATTGCTGATATTCGTATTTTTTCAAAAACTTAACTAGTACTAGCAACATCCCGCGGTTTCACCCGGGTAACTCTCTTTCCCGCTGGGATATGGGGATAAAATTTAGCCTATGTTACTGGGTTATAATAATATGGAAGTTTTCTTCTGCGAAAGAATTTGTAAAATTGGAAAATCGGTTTTGCCGTAAACGCGTAACAAACTCACAAACTCACAATAGCATGTATAATATGAGTCAAGATGGGAAAAATACTTATACTTTTTTTTTTATTTCAGCTCCTTATAACGATTCCTGGACACCGAAAAACAATTAAAAAGGTTTGAAAGATTCACAAGATTAATAAAGGCTTTCAGATATCCTATCACATGATTCGTTTTGAAAGATGTTTTAAATTTCTGATACCAATTAACGTTAATTGGCAATTGCGGTATAATCTGATGGTTAATAATTGTCACTTTGTAGAATCGCAAGCGCAATCAAATGCAAGTAAACATTTATTTGTTTATTTAGTTGTTCTGATAGGCCAGGTTTGATTTTGTACTGAAGTGCATTTGATACATTTTTAGACGATACCGATTTTTGTTGTCAATGATACTAGAACTAAGTAATTTATTATTTTAAAATGAAGCGTCTGCTCGTTTGCTCCCTAATCTCAGGAACTACTGGTCCAATTTAAAAAATCTTTCAGTGTTAGATAGCCCATTTATCGAGGAAGGCTATAGGCTATATAACATTAACCATAAACGCGAGTAAAACCGCGAGCACAGCTAGTTAAGGTATAAAATTTTTATCTGGTTATAACTGGCAGCTATTTAGGTAGGTATATGTTAATCGCTCAAACTAAAGATAAAGTAAGCAAATGCCCAACTGCTAAGAAATCGTTATCAAAAACGAAGTAACTTCTTTTCCTTAGATCGATAAGGTAAAGTCTGTGTTGCCCGGACAACAATAACGAGTCAAAATTTATCAAAGTCGGATAGGTCGTTTAAGAAACCCATTGAAACATACTTTAATACATATGCATACATAGACCAAAATTAGTCTATGTGTAATCAAAGGTCCCGAGTTAGTTGGTCTGGGACTTAAAAGAATTTTCCAACTATGTTTCTTGCCTAGCTCGTAAGAGGCGACTAATGGGTTATTGGGTGTTGGGTAAGTGATTGTGTAGGCGGCGAGCTAGCCACTTGTCACTACTTTTCACATTTTACGTCTAACCCAGCCCATTGTCCCGTGTTGGTCTGGAACTGGAACTTAAAAAGAATGTGCCAACTGTGTTTCTTGCCTAGCATGTCGTAAGAAGCGACTAATGGCACATCGGTTTTTGGTTATGTGATTGTGTAGGCGACAAACTAGCCACTTGACACTACTTTTTCACAATTTTCCATCTAGCCAGTCCAGTTTTATTTTTGGCTAAATGTGATTAAAGGGGCCAGCTGTCCCTTTGACTCTGCCTACTCCTTCGGGGATTAAGGGCATGATGTTATGTATGTATGTATGTGTAATCAAAACCACGCTTTGCCGTAATCGGCCACTCTTTGTCCTTAAATCCATCATACAGATTTAACACGAAAAATCTTCTCTTAATTTAAATACCGTTGTCTGTATCTATATAAACATGTTATAGTGTCAACTTATTTATCAACATACTTGCTCAAAGGTCCTCACATTTGTAAATGTTTACCCGCATGTCTGGCGCAAACGATCGCAAGCACACTCGCGATTAGGTATCGTTCTCTTTATGCGAAGTGCTGTTTGCCCTCTGGAAAGTAAACTTGGTAGAAAATAGTTTGCAAAACGGCGAGTCTTTTAAATGAGGCGAAAGGAGTTGGATATTTAAGTAGCAAGCCACTTTATTAAGGTTTGTTATTAGGTATATAGTGGATTTTCAATTTTATTCTGCTCCCAAATTTAACCTTCTAGCATTATGATTTTTTTGGACGATTTAGTTTATGGAGTAAAAAATCTTTGTTGCGGTCATGATCTATATAATATCTAAGTAAGAGTAGGTATTAGTGAACTTTGGAAACCATTTCACTATTAAGTAAGAGTAGGTACATAATAGTGAAATGGTTTCCAAAGTTCACTGATAATGCGTAACTGATAATTCATAATTAGGATCTTTGTAGAAGAGTTAATGAATATTTATTTATTTATTGGATTACCAACATAAGACACAGCAAATAAATATGTTTAACAATAAATTAAAATCAAATTAAAGGCTAACTGGTCTTACAATTAAAGGTAACCACACCATGCTAGTTAAAAAGCATTGTAGTGTCAGTCTGGAGAATTAAAAAAAAACATAAACAAGACAATACTGCAAAAAGTGTTGCCCTGAGGGAGGAACATGCAAACAAAAGAATAAATTCAAACAAATATAAAAAAACAGTGAGTGGCTTTGAGAATGTACATAGTTCAGGCAATTTCCTTGTGAGATCATTATATAAACGAGATAATGGGAGCATTTTGGCCCAACCTAGTCCTACAAAATTCTATCAGTGGCCGTCCAGATGAAAATCTAGTCTTAACGTCCCATCGATTATTCGATTGTGGTCCATCGGTGTGTCACAAAATACATTGTAGTATAAGAACCTACTATATATTATCCTATTAGTGTACGTCATCTATGTTTTCAAAACAAAAAACCCAGCCATCACCAACGTTGTTTGTGCACAACCTAATAGTTATCTAGATGAGGTTATTATAATTTGCTACATTATTTGCTCGGGCTGTTGGGCTCTCGTTCGGATTACATTAACATATTTCTGGGCCCACGCAATCATCACGATAATTTTTTGGGCGAGGCCAAGCCCGTGTTGTTTTACTTGCTTCAGGGTTTACGTGGGTTTAGGGAGGTTGTATGTTGCTTTTATTTTTCCAAGTAGGTAAGGTTAGGATAGATTCATCCTTTCAAAAGAATTACTTGAAAGAAATTATCATTAGCAGCCTATACTTGTACACAGCTCGACGTAGTACCGTAGGACGTTGACCTTTATAATTAACGCTATTGTGCCCGATCTTTTGCTTTGCTCATCCAGTTCATAAGATTAAGTCTGCTCTGGTTAATCTTACACTTTTATTGTAAGTCATCATATTATGTCATCTCCCGCAGTCATTGATTGTATGATTTGGTTTAGAACATTTAAAAAAAAACGTGTATATTACTCATGTATATTTTGACGCTGAAAAGAGTAACTACCGAGTTTCTTGCCGGTTTCTTCTCGGTAGAATCAGCATTCCGAACCGGTGGTAGATTCACATTGCTCTAAAAATTTTGTAAAATTGACGATTTATAAGTGCTTTTTTTTGAGGCCTACATGAATAAAGAAATTTTGAATTTTGAAAAGTTTGTCATCAAATAATCGAGATTTATTAATAGACTCCTAAGGTACGTTGAATTGATCTTTGTATATTTTATGTTATTAACAGTTTTTATCAGTTTCCTATTATATTACGAGAGAAGGAATAATTAAGGGAATTTGACGTGAAAAATAATATTTAATTTTAATTATGAAATCGCTTATATCATACTATTTATTATGGAAGAATTTAATTAAAATAAATTTTGGAAATGTAGTGTTATCCTCGAAGAAATTGCTAAAAAAATAATCTTAAAAATGTCGACATTTCAAACATCCCCAGCGCGAAAATACGAGGACCTTCTGTTTACATGAAAGGTAACCTTTCAGATTTAAGTTCAGCGATATGGGGGAAGCGGGATATGATGTGAATACGTATCTACGGAACTTACAAGTACGTTTTGGGGTCGGTAAACACGGAACTAACTTTTGTCTTTCTTATTCGCGTGTCATATTGGAGTTTGAAGTTGAGATTTATGATAGCTTTTTAAAGTTTTTGTGGAAATCATTTCAATTTTTTTTTTATAGGTATTTTCGATAATATAAATACTACACTATGTTGGTCTGGGACTTAAAGAGAATGTACCAACTGTGTTTATTGCCTAGTATATAGTAAAAGGCGACTGATGATGTGTTTGTGGTTATATAAGCGATGAGTCAACCACTAATCACTCTATTTCACAACTTTCCTTTTAAAGAGAAAGAAAAGGATGAAACCAGAACGGATACAAGGATAACGGTTAATGATGTAGTGCTGGAACAGGTGAGTGAAGTTTTATATCAAGGATCTCCATTTGGCAGAAAGGGAAGGTACTCCGCTCATATAGGAAGAAGAGTGAATGCAGGGAATAGGGTGAATGGAGCGTTAGGAAAACTTCTAGGCAGTAAAGTCTTAAGCCAGAAGGCCAACCTTGCTATACACAATGCGGTGATACCTACGCTAACATATAAAAGCGAGAGTTGGGTATAACAGAAAGACCATGATAGTAGAATAAACGCGCTCGATATGTCTGAAAATCTGCGGTGTATCGCTCACAGACTGCGTTTGAAATAATGATGTAAGAAAGAGAGTCGGTCTAAAAGATAGCGTCGGAGTCAAGGTAAGAAAACGCATGCTCCGGCGGTTCAGATATATGGAAAGAATGGACGACGAAAGATTGACTAAACAGATATACAATACGAAAGTGGAAGGATGTAGGAGCCGCGGAAGGCCCAGGCTTACCTACCACGACCAGATTGGTCGTGTATTAACAGAAGGTGATGTTAGGAGTCATAAAAACTGTAGAGCTTGTATAAAAAGGATCATGAATGTTGAAGAGGCGAGTGAGGTGTGTAAGGATCGAGCCATATGGCATTCGGTTCTCTCTGCCTACCCTACTAAAGAAGTGGCGTGAAGTTTAGTTAGTTCCATCTAAACCAACTTGATTTTTTGCTTAATGTGGTTTAAGTTCATTGCACTTGGATTCTACCTACCCCATCGAGGACTACAGGCGTGGTGATATTTATGTATGTAGTAAGCTATAGTCTATTTGTCCATTACTAAAATCTAGCTTTTGTGTGTGACCTCGATATTTTTTATACTCAGGTACTCAATATTTATGAGAGCTTTAAGTGTAAAAACATAACAAACAGACAAAATGAATTACTATCACATTTTTATTATAAGTAAACAACATGGGACAGTTGTAATTTTTAGAAGTCCTCGTCAGTAATAACGATGTCTTCAGAGGGACGGTTATTGAATAGAATATAATTAAATGTATTTTAACATTTTAATAATAAATGGAAACATTGCTGCCCAAAAAATAAACAATAGAAATCTGAATATAGCATAATGTGATATCTGTTTTGTATTTACACTGACGCATTTTTGCGGTCAGCTGTTGGATAAACGCCATTTTGTGGTCCGCTGCACAGATTATGTAGCCGGCTATTGAGTTAGCTTGCAATAAATAATAAATCGCTGGCGGCTGTAAAGTTTGTAAACTGAAATGAACGCCGAAAACACTGGCGATAAAATAGCGATCGTGTATTTATAAAAAAAAAACTTCTATACCGAATTTGTCCAAACTTTTTGTTTAAGTAGGTTATATAATACAGCCTTTATTTGGCTATGTATTTTTCTAATTGGTCTTTCAGAGATTTCGCTTTAAGTATAAATGAAATTACTCTACTACATAATCAGAATTTGTTAACACCAGAATAAATTTGCTGCCTCGAATGGAATAACTCGTCCACTGTGGAACAGTTAATATGGGCACCACCAAGTGTTAACCCACTTTAATTTAGTAACAGCATTATTCTCGCCATTCCGACATAATTACATAATGTTATATCCATTGTATAGCTTCTGCGAAACTAATTTTGAAGTCACATCACTTCATTAGACAACCTTCAGCTCTATTTAAGTCGAGTTTAAGATTTCCATTGATAATAAATATTCAGACATTCGCGAATGTCTAGACAAAGGCATGATCTATTTTCAAATGGTACTATTATAGGGGCTTCTAAAGTTTTCGTAGAATTACGCGAGAGCTGCGACGAAATTTATTTTTATTTCTATATGTAAGTACTTAATTATTTAATAATAAAATAATAAATTCTTCAGTCTGGCACACAAATTCCCTTGTTCCAAACTAAGCTTAAAGCTTGTTCTATGGGTACTAGACGAATTTAAGTATGTCTATCATACTTAAATTCGTTTGTGACCATTCGTCCATGATTCGAGTGCAAATGTCCATATTCATCATAGGAAACATTTGCCCCCGGCGGGATTTGAACTAGCAACCCTTAGTTTCGTGGCAAGGCTAGGGTCTCTGACCACTCGACCAACAGGCCTATCAAATTTAAATGGTGCCAACCATTATTTTTGGTTAATCTATTGAGAATAAAAATAGACTTTCTATAAATAGTTTTATGGTAGTGCCGGTATCTTATATTTATTATGGTATTTACCAACCCTTCAACCCTTGTCCGTCTGTGTCAATATTATATCTATGTACTTATGAAATGTATAATGTTATATTTATCTACACATCACTTGTCTTGTACATATATTAACAAGAAATAACGGTTCGAATAATAATAATAGGATTCTTAAATAGCTTAAGCAAAAATTTTAACATTATCCAATAGATTGGTAGGTAGTGTATGTATATATGTATTTAAAGTATTTGTAATAAAATGTTGAAATACCGTTAAACCTATTTACGATAAACAAACATATATTTGAAAGGCAAAACCTTTTATGAACACAAAATATTTTAAAACCATTGTCTCATTGGTAAATTAATGGAAATTGAACACTGGAATATTACATAATATATATTTTTTCAGATCTCTTTGTACTCAAAAACTAAAAATACTTAATAGGATTTAAATGTGGTAGGTGTTATTAAAGATTATATTGGTACTTTAGAAACAACATTAGTTAATAAAGTGAATATCAAAAAGAAACGAAGTAAAGCGGTCCAGTTAAAGATTTAACGACAGATCTTCGTTAATTTAGAGACAATCACTTACAGATGAAAACGTTTCTTTTGTATATTTAAAAACTCTTAATCCTGTTACGACGCGCCGGAATAATTCACTGTTAAGCGAATGCTTGGGCACTTTCTTCATTTGTACAATTTAAATGATTATTACATAGGATTTTGTAATCCGAGTAAGGTTTTTATAGAAAAAAAAATTACCTTATTTACATATGTTGTATATTCTCTATTTGTGTGTGGCTACCAAATCATTACTAAATTATAAATAACACTACTGGGACTGAACATGCTTGACATTATGTAGTAAATAAGTAGTTAGGTACCGCGTGACGTTTAATTATGTTGCAAGAGCCTTGGTCACAAGCGAACTACATTACTTTAAATCTACAATATAAAAATTAATCGCTGAATGTGTTGCTAAGCGCAATCCTCGAAAACAGCTGAACCGATTTCGGCAATTCTTTTTTAGTTGTGTTTTTATTATCAGGTAAAGGTTCGTAGGAAAGAAAAAAATTAAAAATTTGCACGGAAAAAAAATGGGTATTGAAAATCCGAGAACGGGACGTTACGAAGTGCCGGGTCAGCTAGTGTGATATAAAAGTAACCATTTTTGATTCACAGACGAAATCATTCGAATATACAGTGGGAAATCGAAGTGGATAAACGTACTTTTAATTATATTTAATATTCTTATACTTCTAGCAATAAGGTTAAAAGTATTATTTGCTGCCCTCTCTTAGTATAATATCGGATAATAGAGCGGATAGTTGGATCCGAACATTTTCATATTAAGAAAACATTCATATCGTATAGCGTCCCTGGTCGTTGAACAACTTCCATCTGACTGTCAATAGTTACGGGTAATTGCCGTCGGCAGTGAACTGATATTGCTACGTAACACTTGTTCGAAATGTGGACGAGATTGAACACAGCCCGAAACAAAATGGAACTTATTAGCTCGCTGGGTATATTTCTGCACTGTTCGACGTTTGTTGCTGGAAAACACATTCAGACAAAGTTGTGTGTCAGGCACAAAACGGTGTATCGGTTTGAAAGTCTGGATACGGTTTGTTCAAAACGTTATGGTTTGTTGTAGATGTAACAAAATGTGTGGATTGTAATGGAGATTTATTTATATTGCGTTTAAAACGGGCATTTTAAGTCAGTTGAAGCTGAAGTTGAATTGAGGTTACAGTTTTTTTTTTCTTAGCGACTGCACATGACTGTTTCTAAAAACTAAATATGAGTCGGCTTTTGAGATTTATATTTTATGATCAGGTATGGAAAATACCTGATTACAGAACACGATAGAAGAACTGTAACGGCTTAAAAAAGCACCGGTAAACTTTGACTTTGACTTTGACTTTGAAAAAGAGGAAAAACTTTCCAGTAAAACCAGTTCACTCTAATGAATTCTATTTTTAAAGTGAATTTGCTTCCGAGCTACAATGATTAACGCTTAGAACCCGTGGTTTCCCTGACAAATGCATCTCTTGGGAGGCGCCGGGTCGCGCTAAACTATGCTCTATTGTAAAGAGGTATAAGTTACTTTTGCATTAAATAGTGTAGAAACGTCTAAATGGAATTTTATATGAGATCTCACCTATATAGAGCTGTATGTTAAAGTTATTTGTGATTCAGAGTAACGAAAAAGGTTCGCTCGTTGCGAGAAAAGCTCAATATTACGACTGTCATGGTTGTTGTTGCATTGTTTTTCGGTGTAAAATATAAAAGGCAGGAAATGAGACGCTACCCACGGGAGACTTAAAAATGCGTGCCTTTTTCCTTCGACCTTCAGCATGATTATAACCTAAATATGTTTGCATGATACAGATACTTTGTTGAAGTAGAGGGAATCATGAATATGATACATCGTTTTTGTTTTTTATAGAATTGGTTTATCTAATAGAGATTAGAGTTCAACATATTTTTGATCATTCTTAGCTGCTTCCAACTCATCCATCATAACGGCTTTACGATTTCACTAATTCTTTTTTAGTAGTGTTTGTTATTGTCAAATGAAGGTTCTTATAAAAGAAAAAAAAAGATGCGCGGTAAATAAAAAAAATGGATTTTGTAAATCCGAGAACAGTGCTTTATGAAGTGCGCCGGGTCAGCTAGTATAATAATAAAAAACCGGATATATAAAATTGAATATCATAGCAGTTACGTATGTTGTGTGAGCGGCACACAGCATATGTATATTACTACTTACTATAGAATACAACTCACTATTTGAGTAGTAGCTATCACTAAATACACCAATTAATTAACCCAATCCTCTTAAAGTCGCCTCTAGAACAGCAGTTCAATGTGTATCCGTTTCCGTCACGACATCAAACGGATGGAAACGTTGAGAATGTTATTTGCAAGACACAGCACGCACACACATTCACTTAAAAGCGAAAGTGAAATTTCGTGACGTCACAGGAATTGTAATCTCGGCTTAACTTGAGAATAGATTTATTTAAATACAGCCGAAAACCCAAGTAACACACAAGCATGATAACAGTACTAATGCGACTCATAACACAGTTAATAGTTACGTAACATTTGTGTTACAGTTAAGGAAATAGCTAAATTCTGACTAACGTTGTATTACGGCTATTATAATTTTTTAAGCTTAGTAAAATTTGTATAATTTCGGCTTCTTTCTTAAGTCTTAGTAATAACTTTTATTCTCAATATTACACAAACGTTTCTAAGCTTACAGAGTTTCACATAGCTTTAATTTGCATAACAGTAAGCTAAAAGATAACAAGCTGAATAAACGTAATGTACAATACTATTATACAAACATTATTAAGCTTATTGCTGTTAAAAATGCTATATTCTGTATAAAGTACCCTCAGCAACTAGATGCTGAATAATAGTGTTAAAATTCGGTTTTAAAATGCTTGTATTTGAATAACAGCTTTAATATTATTTTGAAATCTTATAAGGTTCTTTATTTTGCGAATTATTCAGCTGCTGATAAAAAGTATTTTCTGGGTTCTAATTAAGCTTATATTGGTATAAAAGAAATGTAGACATAGTTTATAACTCTCTTACACATACTTCTATTCTTATACCGAAACTAGCAGTTTTAAAGTTAGTTAAACAGTATTTACACAGAAGAATGCTGAATATTGCTTTATTTGTAAATATTTATTCAACGTTAGTTGTTGTATGTTGGGCGTAGGCAGCATAGTGTTTAGTAAACTAGCTGTGGAAGAAAGCGGTCAAGCTAACCTTAACAGTCAAGTGCGATCGTACGTAGAAGAGTGTTCCGTACCCGCAATTTCATAAACAGACTGTGTGGGTGACGATGATTACACATCTAGTGGAGATAAATCAGATGAGAATATTAACGAATTCAAAAATACGCGCGGTCCGAATCATTTTATTCTAGCGTTTTGTATTTGTAGTACATTCAATGCGGTAGTATAAATCTACCTTTTGTTGTGTCCGAGGTTTTGAATTTGTATAGTATACTCAAATTATGTGTCATTATGATATTATTAATAAGTATCTTAAAATAAAAAAACTAATGTATCTATACCTATCTATATTGTAATCTGAATGTCGAAAACGGCTCCAAGAATTTTCATAAAATTTAGTATGTAGGGGGTTTCGGGGGCAATTAATCTATCTAGCTAGGTTTAATTTTGTTTTAGGTTTCCGTTTATCTATACTTATAATACATCTGTAGAGAGGTCAATTCTGTACATGAAATATATTTTCAAAATAACTATCAGGGGGTGATTAGTGATCGATACTGACGCCAAAAATGCAATCAGTAAAATTTTTGTCTGTCTGTCTGTCTGTCTGTATGTCTGTATGTTCCTTTTATAAACAAAGACTACTCGACGAATTTTAACGAAACTTGGTACAATTATTCTTCATACTCCTGGGCAGATTATAGTATACTTTTCATCACGCTACAATCAATAGGAGCAGAGTAGTGACGGGAAATGTTGGGAAAACGGGAGAAGTTACTCCATTTTTAAGCTTCCGTCGCGTGTGCAGCCTTAATGGTTAAAGTTACATAGAAATCATGTATGACGGAAATAGTCTATATAATATTAACCATAAACGCGGGTGACACCGCTGGCACAGCTAGTGTAGGTATAATATCCGTTTGTTTCAGACAATGAAAAATTGCTACATTATCATTAGAATAGATGGGGAACCAAAAGAGACCTCGTTTCTTTTCCCTTTTTAGCATTTTAATAAGGTATGCAGTACATACGAGTAGTTAACTCAAACTAGACATAGGTACGTAAGTTGAAAAAAAAAACATGATTACCACAGCTTTTTTTCTAAATAAAACAAAAAAAAAAAATATTTTACATCCTTTTTACGTTAGATTGGTATACCTAAATAGCTTTAATTCATTTCCTGAATTTTTTTTTTTTATTTAAGTGAAATGATTGCATTATATAATAGTTAAATAATAAAGTTCGATCGATCACCTAATCTTTTTTCCACGAAATTCTAGTTTTTGATTGTTCTGTTTTGAACCCTAATAAGCTGTTTAATAAAACATGTGAACAAATACTCAACTGTTATTCAGAAATTATTCCGCCATACCGCGCTTTGCCAAATAAAGGCTTAATATGTGACGAGTCAAAACTATTATTCAGCAGCAGCTCGGTAAAACAGCTCCGTGAGCAGCTAATAATCAGATTTATAGGAATCGCCATTATAACCTCCAAAAAAAATGTTTTTGGAATTGTTTTTGCTATCAAATGCTGTGTTTTATTAATTCAGATACAAATTCGAGTATTATACATAAACTAATTATTACTTTTAAAACACTAAAATAAGGAATTACGCTAAAAGTTTTTTTTTGCCTTATTTCTGTCTTGTACATTAACTTATTTCTATCATTAAACTTCGATATTGAAGCGGCGCGTAAAACCAATAGTTACAGGACATACGTTATTGACGACAAAATTACTTGCGCAATATTATTTCACTTGTGTAATAGCTAAAACTCGTATTTTTAAAAATTACTTAACAATTCCAAGTATTCATTCCGTCCACATTAATATCTTAATAAATATTAATGATATCAACAATTTCTTGAAGGAAACACACATTTTGTTTGAAATAGTGTGGTACAAATGTGCTTATAGCTGAGTAGTTTTTGAATATCACAGCCACAAATATTTATCTGAATAAACATGATAAAACATCTGTGTATAAGTAACGACTGCCGTTTTTCAGACGTTATTAAGCTATGTGGACAATTACATTGCTACTACTCAGATTTTATATTGCTATTATTCAAATTAAAGCATTTAAAAGTGTGCCCAATTTGCTTGAATAAGAGCTGAGTACACGTTTACTCAGACATTAATCAACAGCTTTTTAAGCTTATCGCTCCCGGGTTTGCTGTTACTAAGACCTTATACTGCTATCTGTGTTACTTGGGAAGGGTTTGACTAGCTTCGTATATTGAGTTGGAATGTCAGCCTTTGATCATCAAGTATTCTTTATCTAACTTTTTTATTTTCAGAAAGGAAAACTAAAATATACACTATAAGGTATATGAACGCGCTAATTATTTGGCATACTTTATACATACATACTTACATACATAATATCACGCCCATAATCCCCGAAGGGGTAGGCAGAGTCAAAGTTGCAGCATGCTCCTTCAACTACATTCAGCCAAAAATAAAGCCGGGCTGAGTTAGGTGGAAAATTGTGAAAAAGCAGTGACACGCGGTTAACCTGTCGCCTACACAATCACACACCCAAAACCCGATATACCATTAGTCGCCTTTTACGACATGCTAAGCCAGAACCACAGTCGGCATATTCTTTTTAAGTCCCACACCAACATGGGACAGTGGGCTGGTAAGCTGTGAAAAATTATTTATGTAACTTTGTTAGTTTCAAGCAGGAAAACTAAAATATACGCGCTAATTATTTGGCATACTTTATTGAGCCACACAAAAATATTACTTTGAATAAATTGATAGGATTGCTTCTAGGTATAAGTTACATTAGGAGGATAATTCTGGAGTGTATACAGACGAAGTCACGGACCTAATAAAGTATTCTAGATAACATTTCACGTTAATAAATGTTTTAGATTGAATAGATCCGGCCTCGCTAGTTCTAAAGTGAAAGTCACAGTGTACCTCGACAAAGCGGAAAAAAATAACTTTTTATTTGGTTCCACAGTTCTTATCTACCCTTTCAGTTTAATTAACACTATTGGACTATATGAAGTTACCGGCTGTAAAGCGAAAAAGTGATGTTAACTTAAATAAATGCGAGTCCAATATTGTACAAACATTAATTGGTCGGGCTAATATATGACTTCCCTAGCTCCCAATAGAAAATATGAGCTTGTTCTATGGATAATAAATAACAGACTATTCTTTGTAACTAAAGACAAATATCTCACGGATATCTTCTAGTTTAGTATAAATAAACAAATTGCGAATCTAAATACTAAAAATAAAGAAGATCAGTCTGATGGTAAACGGTATCCAAAGGCAACTAATGTTCACAGCAGAGATTTTAACAAATATTTTGTCAACCTTGCAAGTGCTTTCGTTCGAAGAAAACCAGATAAAACCTACACAATCAAATGTTTTAACTATTGTCAAATGAATGTGATATTATTTATTTTATTTCGTAGTTCCACGTTTTTCTGCGACTCAAAAAGAATGTACCAACTGTGTTTGTTGCCTAGCGTGTCGTAAAAGGCGACTGATGATTTATGGAGCTCTGGATTTGTGTTTTCGTAGGCGACGAGCTAGCAACACTGCTTTTTCACAATATATCTGACTGAACTAAATTTTTGCCCGAATGTGGCTTACGGGCGTGATGCTATGATGATGATATTTCCTGGTCTTGAGTTAGACAGTTTGTAGTCACTTCAGTGTATTAATTAAATTGCTCAAATTTATGGTCATAGTAAAATCGTACCCCAATGAACTGTACAAAAATAATATTGTGTATGTGGTATCTTTATGATATATTTTTGGTAAAAAAAAAAGTTATTTACCTATAATGATTGTTACCAAGAAACGCAAAATAATAGGAAACAGGAACACTATTATAGTATAGACGGAATCAATTTTGAAGTAGACGTCATGTCATTGCGATCTGAAGCCACAACAAATAAATATGAAGAAATAAATCAAACGAGTCTCTGAAAGAGTCGCTTTAGTTGCTAAGAGATGTTTTTTTTCTTTGCGGGTTCGCGGTGCCGTTAAAACGGACAAGAGGATTAATTGCAGAAGTTTCTCTTTTCATCTGCGAAACACAATCTTTGGCGGAGTACTTTTTTATTACGTTTTGCCTTTGAATTCTTGGAACATAAGTATGATATTAAAGCTGTCTTCGTGACAAATAACAATACTCTTTATACGGATATGACGATACTAGATTTTCAACCCAAGCTTACGTAATAATTAGCTACAGACAAAAGCGAAATCGAATAGAAAAAATGTGGTTTATCGTTGACTACATTTGAGATGCTTTATGATCGTCTTAAAAATTCTACTAATTACTAAAAAGTAGGAACAACGAAATAAAATTGTTAATGTTAATGTTAATTAGCATTTGTAATACACATTGGTAAAGATTACAGGAAGGCACCACAATAGGAGGATAAGTGCATTAAAAAACCATAATTCTATTTAGTCCGCCAGTTAGATTATACGAAAATAATAGACACATATTTTTCCCTTTATCAAATGAACAAAAAAATTACAAAGATAAAGAGCATCAAAGTTTTTGAGTTGGGGCTTGCGACGTCGCTATTTAGTAAAAATTGTACGAAAGCGTGACGTCACGCGCAACTTGAATGCATTGTATCTTCGCCAATGTTTGTTTGACAAATAAATAAAAAAATATGTGTTCAATATTTTTTTATGATCTAACTGACGGACTAAAAAATTTTTAGTCATCTAGCCTATTTGCCTAACGCAGTGAATTAGAGAGTGTCAGAAAGTTTTGCTCCCTCACATGCGGGGAACAAGAGAGTAGACTAACTCTGATCCTTAACTCATTACCGCCGACTTTTAACTTTTAGATTGCCGAATAATTTTTGACATATGTATGAAGATGGAAGTTAACCGCTCACTGAAAGCGCCGCCTGGGGCAAGCTCGTTAGTGAATATCGCTGCTTTAATTTGACAATGACATATCTATATATGCAAAACATAGACATATTTAACACATTATTAAGTACTAGCTTCTGCCCGCGGCTACACTCGCGTGGAACATCGTTGAAACATAACCTATATGTTATTCGGGTGTATGAGCTATATTATTTTTAATTTCATTAAAATCCATTTAGTAGTTTTTCTGTGAAAGAGTAACAAACATCCATCCATACATACAAAATCAAACTTTCGCATTTATAATATTAGTAGTATGTTGCAGTTTTTTTGCAATATTATACATATTTTATAGAAAACTAATATACAGAACCATGTTTTGTATTAAACTAACATGTCATTCATTTATTATTTTATATTGTCGTCCGTAGATTTAACATAATTCTATAGAAACGATATACCAAATCGATTTTAAAAGGTCCAATAAAAATATTTCAATCTATAATCATTTCTACCAGCACCAAAAAGCTCTACGAAAAGCGCTTTAAATTAGAAGCACTATAAAAACGGGCCGTCAGACTCAAAGCTTAATAAAGCTTTCATACGCAGCTTTATTCGGTCTAAATTGGCTCAGGTCTTCGGGTTTACGCTTAAAAAGAAACTTTTAACTGCCAGTTAAGAGCTTAACTGCAACGTTGTAAGTCTAATAAAGCTGTTAGTTGAGTCGGGTGTCTTGTCAGCTTGCATTATATATAAGTACTAAGCTGTAAAAGAGCTGTCTGATACTAAAGGGTTTTTATTAAAATTTAGGAGCATTGAGAGGGAACACACATATAAATAAATGAACACATTTTGGCAAGTAAAATATTATAAGAATAAGAATAAGAATAAGAATAGTTTATTTGGTCTATATCACTTATCAAGTAAATACATATAGAAAATAATAAAATAAAAAAAACAAACAATTAGTAATATAGGACCAAAATGGCGCCCACTCAGCATGTGTCGAGGTGACGATGAATCACCAAGACGCTGGTTTTCAGTGAGACCAGGCGACGATTAAGTTTCTACATATAAAAAGCTAAATTATACTGTATTTTATTGTATATGTAAATGTAATCGTGTTCATTTTCAATGTGGATGTTTTTATACCATAGTGTCCAGGCACACATGAACCTGTCGCTTTCATCCAGGAAAAATAATGGACCACAAAGAAAAAAAAAAGTATCGCAAGCGAAGCCAAATAAAACATATTATCTACTGATTGGTAAGGATAGCTTGTTAGCTATACATAGACTTTATGTCAGCTAGTCATTTTCTATACTCGTATGTTTATCTGTAGGCAAAGATATGAAAGTCCAACTTTCAAACTCAATTCTAAAGATAAACTCTTTACCAGTAAAAATAAAGTTACAAACATAACATCACGCCCATAATTCCCGAAGGAGTAGGCAGAGTCAAAGGGGTAGCAGGCACCTTTGACCACATTTAGCCAAAAACAAAACTGGGTGGCTGGGTTAGATGTTAACTTGTGAAAAAGTAGTGACAGTGGCTAGCTTGTCGCCTACACAATCACATACCCGAAACCCGATATACCATTAGTCACCTTTTACGACATGCTAGGTAACAACCAGAGTTGGTACATTATTTTGAAATCCCTGACCAACATGGGACAATGGGCTGGGGGAAATGGAAAATTGTGAAAAGGTAGTGGCAAATGGCTAGCTGGTCGCCTAAAAAATCACATACCCAAAATCCGATAAACCATTAGTCGCCTTTTACGACATACTAGGTAAGAAACCCAATTGGCACATTCTTGTTAAGTTCCCGACCAACATGGGACAAAATAATGAAGTAACGTATAGCACATATCAATACCTACGAGTAATCCACCTGAAATGCAAAGACTCGATTAATAAAGAGAGAATAACATAAGCTATTCAACCACAATAATAACTTCCATATGAGCCAAATCTCCCAGCCACATCTCAGGGGCCCACGTCCGCCCCAAATGGAAACTCGGCGATGTAGAAACTAAATGTCATCTCAAGTGACAAGCGCCCAATTTAGCGAGGCGAGGACCTGGGACTATATTGAATACTAGACATTATAAGTCTCATATTGTTTTCAGTATATAAGGAAACAACTGCGGCTGAATTTAGATATTTCTGTTGGAGTACACTTTAAATTATAACTAAAGATTCATATCGGTCATTGGTAATAAATATTGAAGCTTTTTAGTATGTCTTTTGTGCTCATATGTACCTATTATCTAAACATGTTTTTAGGAGAGTTTATAATACTTGTATGTATTCTACATGAAATGTGTAGTCAGTAAGCGAATTACGGGACCGTTTTTGCACAAGGATCCAAAAGGTTTTCACGTTAGTTTAATATTCTAATTGACTGGCTCGATGGCGCATTCGGTAGTGATATTGCCCCATGCGCAAGTTGTGGGTTCGATCCCCACCTAGGACAAATATTCGTGTGATGAAATCTTGTATTTGTTCTGTGTCTGGATGTTAATATCTAATATTTAAGTATATTTTTGTAATACCACTGTTGTTTCTGATATCTGTAACAAAAGTGCTTAAGCTACGTACCACGGAGTCAGATCAATGTATGTGATGTAGTCTGAATTTATTTATTTTTATTCTAGAATTCTCAGTTTAGTTGTGTTGTAAAAAGTTTACTTACCTTTTATTTTTAAAGAAAACTTATATTTTCATTGATTTTTAATCACCCGTTTTCAATATAAGTAAACATAAACTATCAGGCAATTATTGAAGACGCTGCTCTATAATACACCTATGCGAATAAATTTGCCTTAGCCATTTGAAAAGGTTTCTAAAAAATAAAACGCCGTATCAAAATCACGAATAACTTAAAATAAAACAAATGACCTCATTCAACATTGTACAGTTAGCTTGATAACATCGCTCAAATCTTTTGTAGAACATGATACTTTGCGATGAGGGCCAGAGGTCGCGACGGGCATGTTTGACAAACAGCTCCAGCCTGACACGGGTCGGACTATCAGGACATCTTTCAAATATCCTTAGCCAGCTGGCCCTTCATACTTTGACATTTTATTCTAACATTGTTTTTAATAAAGGGCTATTTAGAGATAACATGATTTATTTTATAAAAACATGATAAATTGGATATATTTTATGATTGAAGTACACAAGTGTTCAGTACTGGTGTGTTTATCTTATGTTTTAAAGTGCTATGAAATGATATTGGTAAAAAAAAATATGTTTAAAATTATTTTTCAGACTGTATTACATTACATTATAGTACATTCAATTCTTTTGACACAATACACGAAATATAAACTTTACATAATAATGTAAAGTTTATATCAAGATATTCCAAGAGAGAATAATCAAACAATATATTGTACATAAAAATTGCCTGGTTCCCTTATATTAGGATTACGAAGGTCTGATCGGCAGTCGCTTCAATATTTTTACCAGACTCGCTATATCCTGTATCATGGTCTAAGCGGACCCCGTCTAAGCACGGGACATAACGCAAGAAAGATGATGAATGAATATAATACGAGGCATCGAATATTGAACAGTGATTAAGTACAGTCAACAAAAATCGAGACTATCTCCCTTTAGGGCTTAATATTAGGTAACAGTCTAATTACGAAATTTGAGCGGTGGATGTTAATGTGGAAATGCTAAGAATACATCTCATATGTAAGTTGTATCCATTCAAACCCGATCACGTAGATCTGCATTTTTGAAAGTGCAGGTACAAATTAATAGCACACACACACATAACATCACGCCCATAATCCCTGGCTGAATGTGGTTAAAGGAGCCTGCTGCCCCTTTGACTCTGCCTACTTCTTCGGGAATTATGGGCGTGATGTTATGTTATGTTCTTTTTCCAAGAGGCCCTTACAAAATAGCCATAGGGCTCCTTAACACGTTCGCGTGAGCAACCACATGTCCAAAATGTTGCATAACGGCGCAACCTTTTTTCCATACAAAATAAAGCAACGTGTTAAGACGTCGCGTCGTAAGACATACACCATGTAACCAAGCTACACGGCGCAACAAACTACAACAATGGGATGTAAAGCGGCACAAAGGAGCAACGGTAGGTATATGAATTTACTCTTAAATTAGACGTCGGGCGACATACATAATCTTTAGGACGTCATAAGACGTTGTGCCGTTTTCTAAGCATATACTCACGACGTCGTGCGACGTAGCTCACGCGAACGTGTTAAGGCGCGAAGTCTAAGTCTAGGTCCTGCTATATGGCTGTTCCGGCTCTAGAAAAGAAAATCTCTATCCTCGATTAATGAAATAAAGACCCTATACATGAATCTCTTGTTTCATAAGTTCCTAGTAGCAATTTACGATTTTAAGCAAACATAACCAATTTCGTTGCCATAATTATATTTGTTGGCATAAAAAATACATTTGTG
Organism: Glyphodes perspectalis; assembly: GCA_951394215.1. NCBI lineage: Eukaryota > Metazoa > Arthropoda > Insecta > Lepidoptera > Crambidae > Glyphodes > Glyphodes perspectalis. Next base: position 4,885,037 of record OX596202.1, read on the forward strand.
GCAACGGTAAGGATGAAAGTAATGGCATTAGCAATCCTGTTGGCTTCAAATTATACAGTCAAAGGATTCTGAGTGCTTTGTATAGTCTCAATTAGGGATCGCCTTGGTTTTGTTATAAGATCTTTAGACAAAAGGGATTCGTTGCGAAGCTGTAAGAGCTTTAATATAGTGGCTATATGGAAAATCAGGGCCACTAGGAAATTTAAAAAAATTGTGATAATTTTAATCAATTATACGTAAAATTGTTGTCCCATAAGATTAACAAAGAAAAAACAAACAAAAGTTAACATCTGTTACACTTATACTAAAGTAAGTAGCAATGAACTGGCATCATGACATGCAGACTCAAGACCCACTCAACTCGAAGTTCGAACCTTGGCACTGAACATGGAAGTCAGGAATACCTCCAGGTACTGTGATTTATTGGCGTGATGAAGATTGCCACAGAATTTACCCAAGATTGGCATAACATTTCATATACATTTGCATATCAGTGAAGCTCAACCAGAACAAATTTTAGCATACGCGGAATGTATGCTAAAATTTGTTGAGGTTGAGGTGTTAAGACCATATAAACGAATTCAAAAATATAAATAAGTACGGACGTGCTACGAATAATTATTTCGTTAAAATGGCTTGTTTTCATTAATGACCGTTCATCATTTATACTTTCGTAAGGAATATTTGATGACGCAGACCAAATGACAGGCTAATGCATAGCGACGTATAATGAGGCATAATAAGAATGTATTGCCCATATGAACTGCGTAGCCCCGTCAAAATAGGCCGTTTCCTTGGCTTAACGATCTACATTACAATGGCAAGCCGACATCTCGTCTTGTTCTTGTGTACCGACCAATCCGAAAGGCATTGAATGGCACTTGACGTATTTTTGGGGTAGAGTGATAACATGATCGGCATTAAGTAGGATAAGTTCGAAGAAGATAAAAATTAAATACCAAATATAAGAATAAGAATTGAATATAATCAAGAGCTCAAAAAACGCAGTTAAAAAAGATTACACTTTGAAAGACATTTTTCAAAATCTATACAAATATTTTTATTTAATATTGCATTACGTTTCAATATTTATATCTTTTACATGTTTTTCATTTACCCAAATATGATAAAACTTTGGTAAGATTTTCTGCATGAGCCTGTAAAGGTCCTAACTCTTTTTTTAATCTGATATCTTTCTCATACATAGAAATGTCGTAAAATTAATATCATACTGAGTTACAGCAAGACATGGCTGGGTTAAGAAAGTTGTATATATTTTACCGGTAAATCCCACTTCTACTAACAGATTCAACATTGAAAATATGTTAGTCTCTACATAGCTGTTCCCTCTCTAAAAAAATAATAAACAACTTACAGCAATATGGAATTCTTGGTCGAACTAAAATTTCACGTCAACCGGAGATTGCCGACACGAAGCAAATTGTGTATACGAAGGCACTCGCGACGCTCGGTAGGATATGCCGTTTGCAGTCAATCCCACATACATTAAACTGCGGGTTCAATGTTCGTTTTATTGGTCTATCGCGCCCATTTTATATTAATGCTTCGGATGCAAAAGTGGGATATAGAAATTTTAACGCCTGTGGGAATTTAGACGGATCGATTGGTCCAGTGGTTTGTGAAGGCCACATAAACAAAGCCCGCAGTTTGGAATCCCGATATATCTAAAGTCTGTATGATAATCATGGAAATACAAGTTATGGATGTTTATACAAATATATTAAATAATTTCCCTTACTTAATACTTAATTGGTATTTAAATTAAAGTGACTACAGGCTCTGTGTACCACCAGAAAAACAGATCATGTTTTATGAAAACTAAAAAGTCTACAAAAAGTAAATTCCATTTTAACTTTAGAGCGTGTGGAAACCCTAATGTTTACAAAACTTCTACTTACTTATTGATAGATCGATATATAGCTACGTATCTTAAATATGTATAAAGGTTTGGAGCAACAAACATGTCCCCTGCCGTTTATTTTGCCTCAACATAAAGGGAAGAGGCGTACGTGCCTTCGAAAACTGTGTCCACCAATCACTTGGTTATGTTATTGTTATCTTTTTGCTGTGGGAATTGGGTTTATTTTTCAAAAGCATTTTATTATATGCCAGGATAAAGTAGAATAGTCCGCACCAAAACAGAACTTTCTTGTGTATGATGAGTGTCCATTGTAACTAATGTAAGGAATGGGAGTAAGTAACAAAGATCCTCTTTGAAATAAATAATAATAAATGAAATCGCCAGACAGACACACCAATTCCCTAGTTGCAAACTAAGCTTATGCTTGTGTTATGGATACTAGATGAACGGATAGATATACTTAAATAGGTTTATAAACATACATGACTTGAGTACGAATGTCCATGTTAATCACACGAAACATTTGTCACTAGCGGGATTCGAACCCGGGATCTTTAGTTTAGTGGGTAGGGTCTCTAGCCACTCGACCAACAGGCCAGTCAATATCTCTGAATAAACATTCACTAATCCTCTAGAGCAGCGTTTCCCAAAGTATCTTACAGCCCCGTTAAATTAAGTTCAGAAGGTCCGATCCCCATATTGAGAAAGTTATTCGTAATAATGTTAATAGTACAGGTATTTGATTGAGCTTAGGATTGTGTTACATACCTCCCTTATTCCGATGTCCGTATCTTTGAGTTATAACTAACTTAAGCATAAGACCTCATTAAAATGTAAGCTGCTTACTTTGATATTAGATTTGACTGGATCACAGCTGTACCTACTTAAAACGTTTTAATTAAGGCCTTGACTGTGGAGAAAGGTTTTTTTATTAGAATAATGATCTGGTCCTATTTTTGAGAGCACGTCTATCCACGTCTCACGGTTTGGGAAATGCTAACCGAACTTAATGTGCCATCAGTCAATCCCTTTATTTCGTTTTCAATCGGAATTCCTCTGACAACTGTCTTAGTGAGAAAAATAGATAGTAGGTATTCACTGCCTTTACGTACTTTCACTTGATCAAATAAATTCGCCTGACATTCAGAACTAAAGAAGTGTCCAATAAGACTCCCAGAATATTGTAAGGGTAAAGTAGATTTATATTATTTTGCTTTCAACACAAGTGTCATTATTACCTGTCCGATTTCGACGTTTTCAGCCTTAGAAAACATTTACTAGTAATATTCGGGGAATATTTTCCGCAATGATTTTATGTGCGTGGGCATATAGTGCCCTTTTTTTTTTTTTTTTTTTTTTTTTTTTTTTTTATATCGCGAAGAAATGCGTTACGCACCGTCACCCTACCCGGGGGGGCAGGGTGGTGTGTGAGACTCCCGGAGGCCCTGGAGTGGGGGCCCCTGCTCCGGCCAAAGATGGTAGTGGCCGGGGTGTACCCACTAAAACTCCGCGGTACCCCTCAACGCCTGAGCTCCACTCAGGCGTTGAGGGGTACCGCAGAGTTTTCCGTAAACACCTCCGGCGACCGGCCCGCCCTACATGGCGGGCACCACTTGCCCCCCTCCATCCGGGGGGGCGACAGGGATAGCCGGGGGTACCGAGCTATTCCTGTCAGGTGGCTGCGGAGACGCGTGCAAGGCGGATGGGGGTGCCCCCGCACCCGCCACCCGCATGCCTCCGCTAGGAGGGGCGAGGCTGTTAAATTGGCGCCTCGTTCGCCCCCTCCTACGTCTTCGGAGCAACGGAGCCAGAGGATCATCCTCTCGTTCACGCTCCGCCGCCTCCTTTTGCAAGATAACGTCCTCGCAAAAGGAAGCGGTTGCCGCCCAGGCACTCTCGCTCCGTACCATGGTCTCCACCACGTTCGGGAGCGAGAGGTTTGGTCCGACCGCAGTGCATAGTTGCGCGCGCTGGGCGGACCATGACGGGCACACAGAGAGCGTGTGCTCCGCCGTGTCCTCCGCCGCGCCACAATGCGGGCACGACGGGGACTCTTCCCTACCTATCCGGTGCAGGTACTTCCGGAAACAACCGTGTCCGGACAGCACCTGCACCAAACGGAACGTTACAAAAGACGACGGAGGGCGCTCGAGCCAGTGTTCCAAAACCGGTCCGAGCGCGTCAAGCGTCCACCTCCCTGATGTGCCCGCGGCGAGGTCCCGCGACCACTGTTGGACCAACTCTTTTTGGGCCTCTCTGCGGACCGCTCCCAATTCAGTTGATGTAGGGCGCTCACCGAGCGCCCTCTGAGCCGACTGCCAGGCATAAACCCTGGCCAGGACCTGGGCTTCGAGCTCCCATGGTGGAGTCCCGGCCAGGACACACGACGCCGCGAAACTTACGGTGCGGTAGCAGCGGGCCACTCTTTGAGCGATCGCCCTCTGCGGCCTCCTCAGGTTGGCCAAGTTCTTTCTTTTAGAAATGGAGTCGGCCCAAATAGGCGCGCCATAAAGAGCCATGCTCTTTAGGACACCGGCATAAAGGCGTCGGCATCCCGCCCTTGGCCCTCTCAAGTTGGGGAGGAGCCAGCTAAAACCTCCAGCGGCCTTTAGGAGGCGCGGTGACAGACCACTAAAATGTGGACCAAACTGCCACCGCGCATCCAGAATGAGACCCAAATACTTGATTTGGGCCTTGACACCTACCCTTACGCCTTCGATCATGAGGTGAGCACCAGGGGGAGGGCGGCGCTGCCGAGGCCTATGGAAGAAAATGGCCTCAGTTTTTTCTAGTGCCACCCTAAGTCCGAGGAGGCCGATACGTCGGGCGATCAGATTGCCACCGGCCACAGCCAACAACGACGCAGAGTCAAAATCATTCCCCTGGGCAGTGAGGAGCGTGTCGTCAGCATAACAAATTACGCTCGTGCCTGGGAGAAGTGCGCCTTGCAACAACCAGTTGTAGCCGATATTCCACAGGAGGGGCCCCAATACAGACCCCTGTGGAACACCGGACTCAACTCTATGGCGACACAAATGACCCTCCTTGTTTACATAGACGATGTCGCGGTCAACGAAATAATTTGCCAACAAAGTCTGCAGGTATAGAGGCACTCGATGATATTTGAGTGCCTCCATTATTGTCGAATTGGGAATGGAGTTGAAGGCATTTGCTATGTCAAAAGAAATAGCCATCACTCCATTCCCCCTTTCCCACGAACTGTAGACCTCATTTTTGAGTCGGGACAAGGCGTCAATAGTAGAACGCCCTGCCCTAAACCCAAATTGCGACTCAGCTAAATCGGGGCCCGACTCTCTAAGATGGACGTTGATCCGCGCTGCAATGACTCGTTCAAAAAGCTTTCCGGCCTCATCTAGAAGAACGATGGGCCGGTATGCGGATGGGGAGTCGGGCGGGCGCCCCTCTTTTCTGAGAAGGCAGAGTTGACCTACTTTCCATGGTTTCGGGAACCTCCCGACCGAAAAACACCGGTCGAAGAGGTCCCGAAACCGTGCCTCCATTTCTAAAGCTCCAATAGCCACGATCTTAGCTGGGATGCCATCTGGGCCCGGGGCTGTCTTCTTGGCACGGAGACATTGTGCCGCCGTACCGAACTCCTCCGAGGAGACAGGAGGGATGTCCGACAAAAGAATTTGTCTCGGGAAAGGGCCCATATTGGGAGGGGAAAAGTCTGGGGACCGAGCCGGAAAAAGTCCCTGCACTACAGCGTCCAACAGACCAACCTCGAGGGTCTCAGTGAGGGGGGGACCAATGGGACGCAATAGCTGCCGTGCCAGGTTATAGGGTCTCCCCCAAGGATCGTTATTAAGACCCTCCAACATCTCTTCCCGGCATCTGTTTTTGGCCGCTCTGATTGCCGCTTTTAGGACCCGCTTTACCTCAGTGTAAATGGCATACAGATGTTCTTCGTTTTGCGGGTCACGAGTATGGCGGCGCCGGCAACGCTGGTGCTCCCTCCTGGCTGCGATGGAAGCAGCTCGTAGTCCCGCCAGTTCCTCCGACCACCAGTAAACCGCTCGGCGAGGTTGGGGGCGACGGGACCGAGGCATGCATGAGTTGCACACCTCGGTCAAAGAGTCCCTGAGATGTGTAGCCGATAGGTCGACATCATCGGTGGGGGGAGGAGCGAACCAGTCTTGAAGAAAGGTGGATTCGACTGCTGCCTGTCTGTCCAAGCGGGATAAAGCCCACCTGGGAAACGCTTGACTACCCGACCTGGACACACTTGTAGGGCTGGGCGTGGTGACCTCCCACCGGATGTACCGATGGTCGGAGAGGCTTTCCGCTAATTCGACACGCCAATTGTCTACGCGTGCGGCTAAGGCGGGGGTGGCGAAAGAGACATCCACCACGGACCCACCCCGCTGCCGCACGCACGTATGAGTTGTCCCTCTATTAAGGAGCGACAAACCCGACGATATTGCCCATGACTCCACTACTGGCCCCCTTCTATTGCAGGACCTGGCCGGATTGCCCCACGCCGTAGATTTTGCATTCAGATCGCCAACAACGAATACTTGGCGTGGCCTAATTTGGTTAACAACTGATGCAAGAGATGACATGAAGTCGCCAAAATCCTGAAGCTGCCGGTTGGGGGAAAAGTACGCGCCAATAATAGCGATGTCCCCCCAAGACGCGGCGACATATCCCCGACCTCTCTCAATCAAGGTAAGAGGAGGCGAGTCCGTGGCGGACCTTGAAACAATTGCCACCAAGCCATCTCTGTCACCCAACCAACTATTAGGTACGAAGTATGGTTCGGTGACGACCGCTAAGTCCACCAACCATTCGGCCAGCACCTGTGACAACATGTCCTGTGCTGCCCTGCAGTGGTTGGTGTTAATCAACAAGTATTGCTGCTTTGACATGTACCTAGCCATTATTTATCGAATGAACGACCTCCATAGGCGTAATCTCCACTGGAGAATTGGAGCTGGCATCAGCGGCAGAAGCCTGGATCATGACCCTCGCCTTACCCTTCTTGGTGGGGGGATTACAACTTTTACCCCCCATTAGGGCATATAGTGCCCTAAAGGTTTACTAGCAGGAATAACCTGATATTTACCTATAAAAGGCATCATTACAAATATTTACGCTAATATTAAGTCATATTTTCGTATCCTATATGTTTGTGATGAGAATATAAATGATAGAAACTGCCGAGGTGTAAACAGACGTATATTTACAAAGAGACTACTAGAAAAACAATAGGTACGTTATATCAAAATAAAATTTAGAATTCTAAACTTGAATACAAAAATATTGAAGAATGTAAAAAGTATTAATATAAAACTAATGAGGCCAGCGACGGCAACAGCGAAAATAAACGTTATTATTATTATTATTTAGTTTATATACGGATATATATTCTCCCAAAGGGGTTATTGTACATTTGCCACAAAGGTAATTTGTCACAAAAAAGTCATAATTCTGTTTTTGTGTAGTATATTTACCGCACTCGTCTTTAATAAGAGGTTATTATAATTATTATTTTATCCAAGTCTTTGCAAGGTCGTTGTACCTCAATAGCTATAGAAAGATAACCTATATTCAAATCCAGAGGTAAGAATGTATCGAGATTGATAATAATAAGTGTGTAAACTGGCAAATTTGCACTCATGACTTTTTTTTATAACATCACGCTCGTAATCACTGAAGGGGTAGGCGGAGTGAACGGGGCAGCAAGCAGCTTTAACCATATTCAGCTGAGTAAAAAACTGGGCTGGGTTAGATAGGAAAATTGTGAGAAAGTGGCTAGCTCGTCGCCTACACAATCACATACCCAAAACCCATTAGTCGCCTTTTACGACATGCTAGGGTAGGAACACAGTTGGGACTTTTTAAGTCTCAGACCAACATGGATCGCTCATGAATGCATCAAGTAAATAACAATTCTGCGATAAATGCAAGTAGCTACAATCGTACCCTCGTTATCACCGCACCAAGTCTACCGCATAGGTTACAATGTTACTAGTTCAAACAGATTTCTCTAATTAATCCTAATAAAACAAGAGAGACTTATAATGCGACGACTTTGTGATAACTATTGTTTTGATGTAAATGAAAGTCACTTCAAATAAAAGTAAGTATTTTCTACATATAAATACATCTTTGGGTTACTTAAATCATGCTTTGTAAAAAAAAGTCCTATGACAAATAAGAGGGCCTAAATTTCGTTTGATGGCGTCACAATATTCGCAGTTCAAAGTATTCCCTACGTAAAAGACTCGGAAACAAATAAGCAGACTCGTATAAATAAATCGCTTCTGGTTGTGAGCACACAATGAAGATGACGATGTTCATTCCGATCGGAAATATAGAGGGAAATTGACATCACAACAGCGCTCAGTCTGTAGTACCTGTACTGTCGGCGTATGAGATTTGACAATGTAGCTGTGGACGATTTCCTTTTCTGATTTGGTACACGAGGCGCAAAATGTTAAAGTGCATTTTGCTATAAAGGGCATTGAACTTACAGATGAGCTACTTAGATGAAAGATTTATCCCCGTCGGCTACTAAACTGGTCATTTGTAAACTATTTTAAACATTCACCGGTTATTAAAAACTTGATTTAGAAACCTAGGAAACCATAAAGAAAATCCTGTGTTAAAAAAAGAATACGAAGTTCATTTCAAAATGACAAGGGATTATTTTAGACAATCATGTAAATTTACCGCAAGACATAATTTATCTTGAATAATTTATCTTGCGTTCTGTATCCGACATTTGTTTCAAGTAACTTGTCACCCAGTTGGATCTTATTTACACAGCTGCTTATCATGATGAAATACGCACAAACGTTCCTCTGGTTATTTCAAAACTGATCGGCTCATGTCTGAACCAACACTCCTCGTTTATTAGTCGCGTGTCCTTATCAAAAATACTGGATACTGATTAATGTAGAAGAAGCGAAAGGTGTGTTCCGGGATTGTAGCAAATCGAAGGATGTGATCTTTGCTTATCCCCAGTGGTAAAATGCGTGACAGTTTGTATATATATGTGTATGTTTGTATGTATGTATGTATTATGTATGGTGGTGGCATCTTTAGGGGCTGGTCTGCTATGGTTAATTTAGAATATACTTGTGATTAACGGTCATTGACGGTATAGCTTGGGTAAGAACTCAGTATATAATTTATATGTACCTATGTATATTTTGACGATGAAAAGAGTAACTATTGAGATTCTTGCCGGTTTCTTTTCGGTAAAATCAACATTTCTGGTAGTTAAAAATTGCTTTGTGGATTTTTGGAAACTTAACGATTTATAAGTGCTTTTTTAAGGCCTACATAAATAAAGACATTTTAAATTTGAATTTGAATATCTGTATGTTTTTATCATTTATCTACCGCCGTTATCATTTCTAAAACACTCACTCTATATTTAAAGGGAAAAGTTAAGTCAATTAAAAACACAATCAGGCGTATCCGTAGCGAGCACGCAAAGTTGTGAATATAAATTGATACTCGTATCCCAATTAGGCGAGCACTCTCGAAGTTGTTTGTACGACACAGTTGGAGGGAAAGACAGATAGGAGAAAGGTTTTAAAAATTAATACAGATACCTATCTACAATATACCTAAGTTTTTTCTAAGTTAAAATGATACGCGTTTGGTCTAAATGATAGTATGAACAGTGTTACCAACTCTAGTGTTTTAACAGAAGATTCGCTGTTTTCACATTGACGTCCCTGTTTTCTGTTTCATTCCTAAGTTTTACTGTTTTCCAATTAGCAATCCGCGCCACCTATTACTCTGTACAAATATTTTTGGCTATCCACCTAAATGTATAGTTATGAAATATACCGCAATGAAACTATATTAAGTATCTGCTCTTGTCGGAATTTGAAGGAATTTCCCGACAAAAAGGAAAATGAGTTTAAAAATTTTGAAGATGAGGCAATTGATAATGAAAGTGGAGATTTTAATTTGATTTTTGTTTTTTATGTTGTGTTGTGATCAATATTATGATTTAACAATGTATGTGAGTCGACGAGCTGCTATTTTTTAGTTTTTTGGGGTTGACAACACTGGCATGATGAACAAAATGACAAAAATTTATCGTATTTTCACCAAGCAGTTCAAGCGTGAATATTTTACGTTTAGAATTATACATGTAACCTCTTATTTTACATATATCACATCAATAGCGATCATTGCTCAGACTTGTTATTTCCAAACAGTTATAGCAACTGATGTTTATTAAAAGGTTGTACTATCGTTATGTTTTAATAGAATACCATTGCTTTACAAGTGGTTATGCTTGCTTTAGTATCCGATCACAATTATAAATCCAATCTAAGGTTGTAAATGCCAATTTTAGTTTGTTTGTTTGATACCCTTACATGCTTAAATTACTAAACCAATTCTAAAAATTCCCTAGTCAATGGAAAGCTTCATTATCAGCGAGTAATATAGTCTATATTTTATCTCTTGGTGCTTGCGGGAACTGGAATTATACGGATAAAACCGCAAGACGCTGCTTGTGGCTTAAACAAGTAAGCTATAACTAGATTTGATGAACCAAGGAGGGTATAATGGTATCAAGCCTTAATCAGTACCCACCATAAGGCCGGGTTTTATTACAGCACTGGAAAACATTGGATTACTTAATTGAATATAGCCGGGTTTCCTACACGTGCCCCGGCTCATTACACAAATACACCTATTTATATAACATCGAACCTGTAACTTGTTCCTGTAACTAAGATTTCTTTATAGCACTACTTTTTTTTTTTTAATATACTCTCGGAACTAGGCATTTGCCCAGAATATAAAGTATGTTACTCTAATATTTGTTACATGTTCGTCTGAAACTTAAAAATAAAATACCAACTGTTATCCTTGTATAGCTGACTGGCTCGAAGGTGCATTTGGTAGTGACCCTACCCTATGCGCCAAGAGTTGTGGGTTCGATCCCCACCCAGGACAAACATTCGTGTGATGAATACCTGTGTTTGTTCTGTGTTTGGGTGTTAATATCCAATATTTAAGTATATTTTTGTAATACCTCTGTTGATTCGGATATCCGTAACACAAGTGCTTAAGCTGCTTACCTCGGAGTCAGATCAATGTATGTGATGTAGTCTGAGTCTGATATATATCCTTGTTTAGCATGTTGTAAAAGGCGACTAATGGTAAATCGGGTTTTGGGTGTGTGATTGTGTAGACGACGAGCTAGCCACTTGTCACTATTTTCCATCTAACCCAGCTCAGTTTTATTTTTGGTTGAATGTGGTTAAAGGGGCTTGCTGACCCTTGACTCTGCCTACCCCTTCGGGGATTGCGAGCGTGTTGCTATGTATGTATGTATTTAGGAGGTCTATTTCACAAACTTTATTTTTGTAAATATATATAAGTACTATGATATTGAATAAACAGTTCCGTTTATTACCCATCCATGGCGTAGAATCAATCATAATGTATTGCAAAGAGATTGATTGCGTATGGAGCAAGTGCACCCTTTTCCGGGTTGTAATGATTGATGCCAGGAAAATCAGAAATCATACTTTTTGTTGGTAATAAAATTTGTCTGTTACCGGAAGTACTGTGACTTTCTTATTACTGGGTAAATTAATAAAGGTTCTCTCAATCGTTTTCATAATACATAAGAAAAGTTATAGGTCCAACCCAGCCCACTGTCCCATGTTGGTCTGGGACTTAAAAATAACATGCCAACTGTGGTTCTTGCCTAGCATTTCGTAAAAGGCGACTAATGGTATATCGGGTTTTGGGTGTGTGATTGTGTAGGCGACAGGTTAGCCGCTTGTCACTGCTTTTCCTTGGTTTTCCATCTAACCCAGCCCGGCTTTATTTTTAGCTGAATGTGGTTGAAGGGGCATGCTGCCCCTTTGACTCTGCCTACCCCTTCGGAGATTATGGGCGTGATGTTATGTATGTATGGATGTATGTAAATTTATAGGTCGTTTAATTTTATCCCTTAGATAGAAATCTAAGAGATACGAAAGTCAGATTGACAGTCCCTTCAATGTTATTACGCGATTTGCTATATCCTGGATCATGGTCTAAGCGGACATTGACTAAGAAAGATGATGATTGCTTGATTGTCTTTTAATTTATCAGAAATCAATACATCTTATGTTCTTTGTGTGTGTTACATTATGTGATGGAAAAAACCATTTGTAACCATTTGCGATACTAATAAGAAATAGATCAAAAATACGCAGGAGCTCCATTTGCAAAGTTAATGGAAAATAGATAAAAAAACACGCCCCGTTTTTGGCTGATACGGTCCCCTTGACGTTGAAAGGCGTTCCAAATTAGTCAATTACTTCCTGATTTGACAGCGTCCCAGTTTCGTCCTGTCCACGATCGTAAAACGTCTTCCTTTTTTCTTTATACATTCGTCGGTGACGCTTTATCAACAAAGTTAAAAGGTTCCAAGTAAATTGTAAAGAAATTCAATTTTGCATTTCAGAACAGCTGTTTCGTGATTTAAAATAGAAATGCATGGATAAATAACATCAGTTACGAAGGTTTTACGTTAAACTGTGAGTGCCTTAGCTATTAAGACAACACAAGTAGGTACCTAATATGTCAGTAATGGTTGGCTGTGGCTGAAGTGAAATATCAACAGTTAACATAGTTTATATGAAGTTACTGGTCTGAGTTATATATTCATAGGTAGTGTTTCCGAACAATCGATAGTTTTGCAATCGATAGTTTAAGGGCCAAATCATCTATACGATCAATAGGAAAATCGATAGTTTCGATAGTAACGATGTCTCTGTTAGTGCAATAATATCGGTAAATAGTAATACTATCGATAGTATTGCTATTTACCGATCTATCGATAGTATCGACTATCCATAGGTTATCAGCGATCGAAACTATCGATAGGCTATCGATAGACAATCCATATTGGCCTATCGAGCGGCAACACTATTCTTAGATCTTATAAACATTTTCTGAAACACAACATTAAACAACACTAACCTCTAGGATGTTAATGTAGAAGATAGAGAAGGTAAAAAATTCGCATGAAAAAAATATTCAGATATATGCAATTTTTTAAATATTTACGATAGGAATATATATAGGTAGGTTACTTTTGCGACAGCTTGTTGCTAGGTAGCAGAAAATTTCTACAATGAGAAATTTCTACTCTTAAAAAGTTTTTGTTTAGAACCCACTGACATCTGATTCCTCGGAGTGTTGTAATTAAGGGCCCACGTTAGTGTGCTTGCCTATTGTGGTTTGAGGAGCTTACTGTTTTTTACTTTTGACTGGTTCGTTGGTTAAGTAGTCAGAGACTCTTGCCACGAAACCAAGGGTCGCGGGTTCGAATCCCGCTAGAGGCAAATATTTCGTGTAATGAACATAGATGTTTGTACTCGAGTCATGGATGTTTATAAACGTATTTAAGTAAATATATCTATCCGTTCACCTAGTATCCATAGCACAAGCTTATAAGCTTAGTTTGGGACTAGGGAATTGGTGTGTCAGTCTGTAGAATTTATTATTTCTGGCTGGTCGCTGGTTATGTATATGGCTGATATGTATATATATGTATGTTGTAATTAATCACGATTACAACAATAGTTATAAAGTCGATTAACGAGTGCGCGGCCATGTGCGAGGTCATGCCTGATGCGGCGGAGGCGACAAACTTGCGTGGCTTCACGGATTTCACCGGCTTCAGTTCCGCTGATGTTATGCACGCTAGGCGCTATTCGCGTTACTATTAGTAGTTTCGTTTGTTACGGTGCGATGTAGGCACATTAATTAGACATACATCAAACTGTTAAACTTTGAAAAGGTGCCACCGTTAAGAAGAAAAACTGTCAGGAAATCACCAGGAAATTTGTGAAAATAGTGAAATTTTCCTGATGGGCTAGCCAGCTGCTCGTAGCCTACATAATCACGAACCCCATACCCAATAAACCATCAATAGACTTTTACGGTAGGCATGTTAGATATAAAATTAAACTCCAACGTATATACAGATAGCGCGCGAGTTGAATGCAGAGCTCAGGTATGTCTCGTCTCAGGCCCCGACTGCATTCAACTCGCGCGCTACTCTAGGTATGTATGTATGTTATGTGTTAATGAGAATAAACGTCTAAACCTAAACCTATGCTAGACATGAAAATATTCATTTAAAACTTGACTTAGAATACGATTTGTGAAAAAGTATTGAGTATCATACGAAAGCTTATCTGCAGGTGATACTTAGGATATATTCTAGCGCCTTGATACCTACACCAACATTTTAAATTAAACCTACAAGACAAAAATAAATGCTGCACCTAAATTGCCTTCATAGGTACCTATTTAAAATGCAATGTTTATTGCATCTTCTCATATATATAATATTAGTATTGTTGTGTGTGATTTCAAAAATGTTTTCACAATTAGAATGCTACATTATCCCTGATTAATATAGGCATTTTAAATTATAGAATATTTTGAAAAGGTTAGGTTAGAAAATAAATGTCCACCCGTGCGAAGTCGGGGCGGGCCGCTAGTGTTATTATTAGCTGAAACATTTAACAGCGACCTTTGTCTACTTTTCACTTGATCGATCAAGAGATAGTCTGAGCAGACTCGAGTAAGCCTATAAATCAATATAGACTTAAATAAAGAAATACACAATTTCTCATTCCGGGTAAAAGTAGGAAACCCGAGAGACGTCCGAATACGAGTACAGTCATTAAAATTATCTCCATCAAACTAAATTATCTCCATCAAATTATCAACAAGGCTCCCCAAACTTCTGATTGGAGAAATGAGTTTATTAAATTAGGGCATGCTTATATTGAACTTGCCTTTACTTGGCAGATAATTAAATTCTTTGCGCTGTGGTGAAATGACATCGATCGGAGGATGTGCTTAACAAACTTTCGCGATTTGCACGGTCATAAATTACCTTCCTTCCCGCGGCTTCTGTTAAAAGTTACTGCAATTCATACTGACTGGAATAGACTTTAAAATAGGTTTTGTTGCTGGCTTAAAAAGGTTCAAAAATCGATTTATACTTGTCTTTTTTGTGGGAATTTAATTGTTTTGTAGTTATTGATATTCAGCTGTTGTAATATTGTTGTGTTATTTGCTTTTATTCAACGTATCTCTTGAGTTTATTTTAATACCAATTATTATTTTAATAACAAGTAAAAGTTCAAGCTATTGTACAAAAGCAAGTAATACATTGTGGTTCTTCATTCACATATTCATTCGGCACTGAAACCCTCGGAAGTCGCATTTGCTTTTTTTTTTATTAGTCACACCAGACTTATTTAGCCACGACATATTTGAATTCTTACCTTTGATTACAATAATAAAAAAAAAAAACAATAAACGGTACTATTCCGATCCATTTGTTTTTCAGGAGACATTATTTTCGTTTGTAAAATATTGTCAAAAGCATTTGCGAGGTTTTCACAGCCGAATGACGATATAGACATTGTATGTGCGTATAAATTAATTATTTTGTTTTGTAACTATTGCGTATATACATTATGTTACTAATAATGATATACATTAGATACTCCTTCAACTACAGCGAACATATTGCCTTCCATATTTCAGTACACCTCCAATCAGTTTTCATCATATTCTCCTAGGTGACAGGTCTCTTACAGGGATTTATTATGACATCTCAGATAATAGGACAATTTCCTGAACCACTCTGGCGTTATGTCCCGTACTTAGTCGGGGTCCGCTTACACCATGGTCCTGGATTTATCTAGAAGGTATTACTTACATTAAAGCAACTATTTGACGTGAACCTGACAAATTGAATCATTGTTAAGTGTTTAAAATAATGTGGATGAGTGTGTGTTTTCCTTCAACGCTGAGAGAGTAGTTTAAATAATCCAGAGGTACATATTCAGTTTCAAACAGCGGCCTGCACAAGTCAGGCCGGAGTCCTTACGATTGAGCTACCACCACTCTTCTTGAATCCACCTGGTACAATTAGGAGACAAATCTGGCTGGTGCATTGGTGGTCAGAGACCCTGGCTACAAAACCAACGGTCGCGGGTTCGAATCCCTAGGGACAAATGTTTCGTGTGATGAACACGGACATTAATTGTACTCGAGTCATGGATGTTTATAAACGTATCTAAGTATGTATATCCATTTACCTAGTCTCCATAGTACAAGCATAAGCTTAGTTTAGAACTGGGGGATTGGTGTGTCAGTCTGGATAATAATAAAAAAAAAAAGTTACCACCAATATATATTCCATATGTTGTTTGTGTTGCTAAAATCATTAGAGAATGTTAATCTCAAAATGTTGGACTATTAGAATTCCATGGCGGTAACAACGATTTTATATATAAAGAAGCAATGATCATTTGCATAATCGCACTTGTTTGGTGGTAAGTGTATAATAAAAAACAAGAAGAAAAACTGGTAAAAAAGCAGCGATCTTCGAAGAAACTAATTTCAAGACTCGTTGTAAAAATCTGTGAACATAAATAATTAAGCTAGCCTACCTAAAACTTTTCTTTGGAGGGCTTAGACTTCTTAATTAACCTTTTTTTCGACGGTTATTTATTCTTCTTAAACATGGTCTGCTGTTGTTCATTTTTAATTAAAAAAAATTAGACAGTTCGTTTTTAGAATCATAGTACGAATCGCTATGCATGCATAGCTACACATTTTTATTTGTAAACATTGACTTTTTATACTCACACAATCAACGCCTTACTAACGTAATGAAAGATCAAGTGAAGAGGAAGGATTTAAAGATACATATTTCGAGTTAATTCATCTCTTTTTGTAAGCAATATTTAAACCAAGAATTATACACGAGAAGTATTTGAATAAACTCACCAAATTAATTCGCCTGCATCTCCCAACAGAAAGGTCCCAAATTCAACATTTATCACACAAAACTAGGTATATTTTGCTAAAAATTCCTCTAAATACCAATTGACTATGAGTCTAAAACATGAGCACTTGTGAACCCACAAATATATTTACAAGTTCGTATATAAATAAAATGTTAAGAGCGAACGCGAGTCAGGGTTGCCGCTCGGCGGGACGACGGCGTAACTCTGGTCTGGGGTGGTCTGCGAAATCCGCGCATGCGTGACAACCTCGTTCACTCTCCCAACAATCGACACAAAATCACACAATATCACACACAACTCTTAAATGTACGTAGCGAGCTAACACAGCGTCTCTTCTGGCGTGTAGCTGGAAAGCAGTAAACCTTTGGTCGAACCTCAAGTAGTCCTTATTTTGAACGCGGTAAAGTAACTTTTGAATTAGACTCGTAACAGTTACGGCGTGTATCCTTCCTATCAAGTAGAGTAGACTGTTTCCAGACAAAAGACGTATTGGCTAAGATCAAATCCAACAGACTGCGGTTGAACAAAGAACTTCTGTAGATGTGTGGCGAATAAAGTTCTAGATATAAAATATGTTCAACTTTGTTCAGTTAACAACAACACTTGAAGTATTCTACTCTAGAATACTTTATATACATATGTAACATGTACCATGTCGTGTCTAAATTAAAATGTGTGGCTTTTATATCTAACAATGATCTTACTTTGCCGGCTTTATTTTTATCACCCATAATTTTTTTATTATTATCCCTCCAAACCTTACATATATTTTATGTTCATACAATTTAATGATAATCTAAGGTCACATTTGTCCCAATTATACTGTAGTCTGGGCCTTAAAATGTATGGACTGTAGGTATTCCTCACTTAGTAAGTCGTAAAAAGCGACTAATGTTGTATCTTCCTGGTTATGATGTTATGATAGCCATAAGTACATTAGGTCTGCAAATTAATTTATCAATTTATCTTGCAATAGGGATAATGTTCGAATAACGGGCGTAGGTTAATATATGTTCATTATTATCAATCTAATTGACAGAACATAATCTCCCCCATAATAGCCAGATATTCTGAATTTGCTGGCTAATAGGAATCATGACACATACAGATTTGATTGTTTGTATGTATTGAATAGGCTCCGAAACTACTCAACTGATTTGAAAAAGTATTTTACCAATAGAAAGCCACTTTATTAGCAAGTAACATAGGCTATATTTTATATCCATAGTCTTACGGAAACGGGAACTATGCGGGTGAAACCGCAGGCGCTACTAGTACCAAATAAAAGGCTGAAAAGGTACATAAGTAATAAAGTTACCAAATTGTTTGTCTCCACTTTATTACACTAAACAAAAAAAAACATGCGATGTAAAGGAAAATTGTTATTATCGACCATTTATCGAGACAAAGCGATTAAATTGGTTTACCTTCGACTTATTCGATTTGTTCATCGGTTGACAGTCACTTCGTTAGCCGGAACAGACGAGGGCAAGTGAAAGTTCCAGCCAGACCTCCATTAGGCGTAATCGGAGATATGGGTGGAAATAAATAAATAAATATCCGACGACATCACATACATTGATCTGAGGTAAGTAGCTTAAGCACTTGTGTTACGGATATCAGAATCATTGTATTACAAATATATACTATATTATATATAGAATATTAACACTCAGACACAGAACAAACACAGTATTCATCATACGAATGTTCGTCCTGGCTAGGGATTAACCCCACAACTCTTGGCGCATGGGGTAGGGCCACTACCGAGCCAGTCATAATGAAATGCGAAATATTCTAAGGTCAAATGAGGCTATCTATTTTGGTTTAGTTACTAAAGTCTTCTTCTTCGTACTTAGGGGCTGTGGAGTGCTACAGGGTCCGGTTTCACTTCTCCTGCTCCTGAGAAGACGACAGCACATATCGCCCCGGCCGGGGATTAAGGTGACATAATGGTATGTGACGTCATAAGCACCTGTGAGGTATTCTTGGAGCGTGATTGTTTAGCTCTCGAAATCTTATCTGAAAAAATACTACTGTCGGTGGTATTTTGTGCGCTGTGGAACGAAAATAGGGGTTGGTGGTGCGTATTTTTTATGCTTGGGCAATAATTGCTAATTCACATTTATATCTTCATAATTTTTTATAAGTCTGTGAAAAAAGCCCTATCAAAAGCTTTTATACTCGTTGAAAGCTTTCGAAAGGGCTTTTTTTCACAGAAGTTGTAACAGCTTCTAAACTCAACCAAAACAAAAAGTTTTAGACCTGTTATCGCAATGACCTGCATAATTTATAAAAAAATAATCTATACTTATAATAAATCTGTAGAGAGGTCAATTCTGTACATGAAATATATTTTCAAAATAACTATCAGGGGGTGATTAGTGATCGATACTGATGCCAAAAATGCAATCAGTAAAATTTTTGTCTGTCTGTCTGTCTGTCTGTCTGTCTGTATGTTCCTTATAGAAACAAAAACTACTCGACGGATTTTAACGAAACTTGGTACAATTATTCTTCATACTCCTGGGCAGGTTATAGTATACTTTTCATCACGCTACAATCAATAGGAGCAGAGTAGTGAAGGGAAATGCTGGGAAAACGGGAGCAGTTTCTCCATTTTTAAGCTTCCGTCGCGTGTGCAGCCTTAATGGTTAAAGTTACATAGAAATCATGTATGACGGAAATAGTCTTTATAATATTAACCATAAACGCGGGTGACACCGCTGGCACAGCTAGTATTCACATAAATTTACTCAGGGAATAAACATATAAAATGTTATTTCCCACGTCAAGAAAATTTTAATAGTAATTGAATTTTATTATTTTTTATTATTTTAAGTGCAGACTTATTATACATGTAACATTCAAATCGTTCGTAATTTTAGTTCAAATTACTTAACGAAAGTCTTACCTAAGATGGGTTAGATGGAAAATTGTGAAAAAGTAGTGACAAGTGACTAGCTCTTCACCTACACAATCACATACCTAAAACCCCATATACCATTAGTCGCCCTTTACTACATTCTGGCAAGAAACACAGTTAGCACATTCTTTTTTTTGACTGGCCCGTTGGTCGAGTGGTCAGAGACCCTGGCCACGAAACCAAGGGTCGCGGGTTCGAATCCCGCTAGGGGCAAATGTTTCGTGTGATGAACATGGACATTTGTACTCGAGTCATGGATGTTTATAAACGTATTTAAGTATGTCTATCCGTTCACCTAGTATCCATAGTACAAGCATAAGCTTAGTTTGGAACTAGGGAATTGGTGTGTCAGTCTGGAGAATTTATTTATTTATTTATTTATTTTTAAGTCCCAGACCAACATGGGACAATGGGCTGGGTTAGATGGAAAATTGTAAAAAAGTAGTGACAAATATCGTATATAATATATATATAGTATATGTAGTAGGTAAAATAATTCATAAGCAAAAAGATGGATATTATTCAAGAATATAATAAAATGGAATGTTTTATATTGCCAAAACTGTGATACAAAAGGTGGTTACATATAATTTACATAAGTTTCAACAGTTACCCATACAAGTATAGCTTAGACAACAAAGATGAATGTGTTTGATTGAAGTGACTAGTGAGTATTTAGTTTGTGACTATGCAGGTGATGAGTTAGCCACTTGCCACTACTTTTCTTTCCTACTCGACTCAAAATTATTTTTAGCTGAATTTAGTTTTAGGAGCCCATTTGCTCTACGCTACTAATGTTATAAATGCGAAAATTTGTTTGGATGTATGGATGTTTGTTACTCTTTCACGCAAAAACTACTGAATAGATTTTAATGAAACTTTAGAATAATATAGCTCATCCATCCAAATAACATATAGGCTATGTTTCATCGATGTACCATGCGAGCGAAGCTGCGGGCAGAAGCTAATAATAAATAAAAATAAAAAAAATATAAAAATAAGAAAATATTGTCAGGTAATATATACATTCTTGTAAGAAACACTTAAGGCAAGTGTAAGTTAGTAACATGAATATATTGATGCTAATCTGGGCTTTGGTACCTTGGTAGGGCTTATACTTGCTTCAGCCAATTTATGTAATTTAATCTATGACCTAGCTACGGCTAAGTAGGGTATTAAGATGATAAGGGATGCAAACAAGGGTAGGAGAGACGTCGACGAGACAGCGACATGATATGATTAATTGGTGTACACACCTACCATTGAGTCAGCGGTTCTCAAAATGCTTGTCTTTAGAACCCTACTACAACAGGTTAACATCTCGTACCCCGAATATACATTGCACCTTATGTTAAAAAAGCTGTGTATTAATACGGTAATTTAAATTTTCGACGAAATATTGAAGTTTCTTGGTTAGGGAACTGAGAAGTTAAGAAAAAAATTACATTTGATTTAAAAGACTGTAATTATCCTAACTTATACTTTAAATGCGAATGTGAATTTTTTTGTTTGTTTGTAATGCGCTCGCGTCCAAACAACTAAACCACCGACATGGGAACTACGTAGGTGAAACCGCAGGGCGCTGCCAGTTTTTGTATAATTGAGCGTACCGAATCACTATTTGGGATACAGTGATCTAAGTATTCTATTTGCAGGATTAGACAGTAAAGTACTACCTAAGGAGGTCATTGATCTCAGAGGGTAGAGAAAAATTGGTATTGGCCCCCTCTTGTACTAAATAAAAAAAAATTAAATCACATTAAAAAAAATCACTATTTTACACTTTGTTAACCTGCAGCTTTTTAAGTGAGCGTATGATTCGGTTTTAAACACATATTTTATAAGCATATCTTGAGTAATTTTGGAAGAACAAACATTGATTTTCAAGCTCTTTCTTAATGGGAAACCTATGAATTGGAAAACAATATTATAATTTATTTACCTAAATGAAAATCGTATCACCAAATTAGAAACGAGAATAAACAACTTGACTATATAACCGACCTTAGATCTTTGAGAACATACTGCTAATATTAATTTAAAATTTTCTCATTACTTTGTCAAAACACAAATAAGAGCTTAGATCGCAAATAACATTCAATAGCGATGATTTGAGGTCTTACAAACTCCAACAGTCGATTAAAAACCTTAAAAGCTACTCAGCAGAGTTATAAGTTGAAGTATTTGTTAATACATCGACGCTACATGCACCAAAGGGCGATGCCTGTCTAGCCGGCTTGGGTGCCCATATAACGAAGATCTCACAGCCACAGTATAAAATAATCATGATAGTACCATTATAATACCATTCATAGGAAAATGTCTGAGTAATTTAATAATAAATTAAGCAAAATTATAACTGTAAGTATATTGACTACACAAAGACGCAAGACGGAAGTCTCCCATTGATCTTAACTGCACTGTCACCACGTATTATAGCGGTCTGCATGTGCATGAATGAATGTATAAAGGACAATGCCAGATCCTGACCCAGCATATACAGAAAAACAGAATTAATGTAAAATTATCAATTATTTTTTATCTTGTTTAAATAAAACTTTGAATTTATAAAAAGTAGCGGATACGAAATAAATATAAAAAGGAATTAAATCGTGCTCCTTATGCAGGGAAGTCATTTTGAAATATCCGACGGGCGATTTAAATGACATTTGCGTTTAGTTATATGTTTAATGTAATCGTTGTGTAAGTATGAGATATATATGTATATTAAACAAATAGAAATATAATGTAATATATAAAATATAAATATAATGTAAACGTTTAGTTTTATGTTTAAGGAATCAGGAATTAACTAAACCTAATTTAAAAATTAACTAAAACTAATTTGGTACTAAAATACTATAATTTTACAATCAAACACACAACAAAAATAAAATCAGCTCAGCATGTGCCGTGATACGTGCCACGCTGGTATTCTGCTTAAGGCGAATTTAAACAGTGGGAACGAAATATCCGGAGTATTTGGCATGCTCGAATGAGCGACGTGATTGTATTAATCGGAATTTTGACGATGTTGTCCGGATGACAAGGGAAATTGTAATCGAATTGAGTCTTTCGGCAAACTGTGTGGGAAGTGCGGAGTGCGGGTCAATGACTTTTCCATTTAAAATGATATCTTCGTTAATTTTAAAATGAATACTTGTGTAAAGTAGAAGAGAGGTTGAGATAAAACTGCTTTCGTCGTCGAGAAAATCTCATTAAATATGAAACTAATAGAACTTTTTCAGTTTTACCAAATAGCCGTGATAAAACTTGAAAAACTTTTGATTAGGTTTTTTTTAGATTATTAATTTAATAAACAATTTATTTAAGGGAATAGTAATAGAAACGATACTAATACTACTTATTTACCTTGTTAATGCGACTGTATAATTTTTAGATTAGGTATTAATAAGAATTAAAAAATATCTAAAGGCCATTAGTTTGTTACAATAAAAAGCAAGTGTGCTGAGTATATTTTTATTAAGAAAAATAGCCCTACATTCTTAAAAACACAACTTTTATATGTGAACAATGTAAAATGCTTTACGAAGAAAATATTTTGCATTGTTATTTAAATGAAAATCCTACATACATATATATAAGAGTTATTTCATTTATTAAAAAAAATTAGCCATATCGTCGTTTAATTTTTCGGATGTAATATCATAGACATTATAAAGGAATTATCCTCATTCCCAATGCCGTCTCATTACCGTGCCAAATCCTCACAAAGCCTTTCACTTTGCACCATAATTGCGCACAAATGGAACCCGGTTTATCCCATAGTCTCGTCTTCTGAAAACCTGCAAACAGTCCCATGTTTAGCGATTCCAATCACGGCTCGTAGGCGGTATAATGGCCCACGTTAAAACAATAATTACTTATTGGATTCGCCTGTTCGCCTCTGTGATGAAGGGACGATATTACCTCGTGGATAGACGGAGATTAATTAAGGAAGCACGACTAATGAGGCTACGCCTATGAGTTATTTTAATCTGTATACGTTTTGTGGGGAGCGGTGGTAGCTCAATGGTAACACGCGCCTCATGACCGAGGGGTGCGGGTTCAAACCCGAGCACGTACCTCTGGATTTTCCAAATCTATGTACGTATTTATACCACTAGCTCGGCGGTAAGGGAAAACATCGTGATGAAATCTGCATATTCAAACAACTGTGGATTTGTAACCTTAGTTCAAAAATGGTCTGGTTCCTCTATCTTAGGGTTACGTCGCTTCAATGTAATTACCAGACTCGCTATTTCCTGTATCATGGTCTAAAGCGGATCCCGCCTAAGCACGGGACATAACGCTAGGAAGATAATATGTTTTTGTGGGATATATGTTTATGAAATTAAAGGTAAAGCTCAGTGCCTTATGTTTTTTATGTTCTGAAGATGTTCAATAGAACATTGGTAACTAAACGGTAAGCGTGTGCCTCTTAAGCGAGGAGTGCTCATTCAAATCCGGGTATACCTCTGTATTTTTCAATCCGAACACGCGTTTATAGTGAGAGGTAATATCGTGATGAAACCTGCACATCCAAAATAGTTATGTACCACAGTTATAACCACAATCCAATTAATCTGGTTCGCCATGTACGAAGGTCAGATAGACAGTCGCTTTAATGTAATTACTAGACTTGCTAAATCCTGGACTATGGTCTAAGCGAATCCTAATTGAGTACAGTATATTGCGCGAGGAAGATAAAGATGAACTAGACTTTAGACTTAGCATGGACAAATTTTACGTAATCAATACGACCATTGGTATTCAAGTCATTAATGATTATTAACATCCTGGTACCATTTGCACAAAGTCATATACTTAGTTTGAAGCTAAGGATTTAGTGTGCTAGTCTGAATAATTCATTGTTATTAAATCGTTGAATCATGCCAAAGTCAATAAAGGATTATTATGTAATGTTCTCGTAAAATATGGGTCTACCAATTTTGTTTGGGCTATAAATTCATTGGAACGCATTATGTAATACTTGCTTGGAATACTTCCAAGGTTTTGATGGAAATGTCCCTCAATTTTAATGTTATTCAGTCCTTGTCTGGTATTAGATTGCCTAAGACTTAATGTAAAAGCTCAAGCGGTATATAGTAATCGGTATAGCTAAATTTATATGTCGAACAGTGATCTTATTAATATTATAAACGCGTTTTATGATGTATTTTTATTTCACAACATCACATTCATTGATCTGTCTTCGAGCTAAGTAGCTTAAGCACTTGTGTTACGCATATCAGATTCAACAGTGGTATTACAACCATATACTTACATATTAGATATTAACACGCACAACAAACAAAGTATTTATTACACGAATGTTTGTCTTGGGTGGGGATCGAACCCACAACTCTTGGCGCATAGGGCAGGGTCACTACCGAATGCGCCATCGAGCTAGTCAAAATATAAAATGTTTAAGCCCTTCTATCGCAAAAAGTACTGCATGGATTTTAATGAAACTTTCAATGGTATAGCTTATACATTAGAATAACACTTAAGCTATATTTCATCGATGTACCGATATCTAGTATTAAATAAACGAGTGCACTTAGTACTATCAAAATAAATCCACGAATAATTGATAATGATTTCTCACTCCTAAATAAGAGCCGAGATGATTGTCGCTATTATGAAAGAGTATATATAGTGGCTAGTGTTGTTTAACTAGTGAGTTCTAGCGAGGTGTTTCGAGATTTGAAAGCCAACATGGTCCATGGTCCAAGGTCTCATGTTGGTATTGGACTTAAAAAGAATGAGCCAACTGTGGTCCTTGCCTAGAATGTCGTAAAAGGCGACTAATGGTACATCGTGTTCTGGGTGTGTGGTTGTGTAGGCGACGAACTAGCCACTTTATACTACTTTTTCACAATTTTCCATCTAACCCGGCCCATTGTCCCATGTTGGTCTGTAACTTAAAATGAATGCGCCAACTGTGTTTCTTGCCTAGCATGTCGTAAAAAGCGACTAATGGTATATGGGGTTTTGGGTATGTGATTGTATAGGCGACGAGCTAGCCACTTGTTACTAATTTTCACAGTTTTCCATCTAATCGCCTATTTTTTTTTACTAAATGTGGTTAAGGGGGTAGCAGCCTTTGACTCTGCCTACCACTTTGGGAATTACGGGCATGATAATAAATATGTATGTATGTCAAAGCCTGGTGATAAAACGTAAGTTTTAAGCTATTAAAAATAATAAATATGTTCTTAATGTTAATCATTAAGAATACTTTAATTAACTGAGAAATGAATATTTTTTAAGCTATGGTGTGTAATTCATGCATGCACATACAATCTTTAATCTATATATTAATACGTGAAGCATAATCTATGTAGTCCTTTTTACGCACATTCCTTGAACGAAGGAGTATGCAATTTGGCACAGTTATAGTTTATATGGAGAAGGAGTGCAGAAAGCAAATATTTTAATAAATATTGCTTAGAAATTAATAAAAAAAAACAATGAAATATAGTCGAATTTCGAACACTGGGCGACCACTAGTAAAAATAATAATATAAGATATTATCTCGTACCATTATCTTGTTAACTTACCGATGTTACACAAAACAATGTTATGTCCGTAAACATAAGCATGGTTCCATATAATGGGCAATAATCCCGTGGCGGATGTTATTACCCTGTTGACACGGTAAACAAACCGAGCCTTATCAGATTAATAAATAACGTCGTCCATTTGATACTTCCCCTAGTATTTACCGAACAATTTTCACCATCAAAACGATCTGGAGTGTTTAACTTCTGACTGTATAAACAAACGGACCGCCTTTTTATTGAACTTTTTTGTAGATGCAATGTAAACGGCATTGGACAATCAAATTGAGTTTGTTTTAATTGGGAAATGTTTGTCAATAAGTAAAGGATTGGATGTTGTAGAAATTAAATGTACAATTTTATTCAACATATTCACAAAATACATGATTATACATGTATATGTACTTATGTTGATTGATAAAATGATGAAAATATTACATCACAAATGCAAATCAGACTCGTTTACAAAATAAACAAGAGGTACTGGCTAGTTGTCCATACGCGAAATAATGCTTTTCAACTAATAGCCAGATAAAAAATAAACAGAACACTAGTAACAATTACGTATTTATTTTCAAAAATCGCTTTTGAAAAAAAAACATAAAGTGACGGTTTTATTGTAATAATAAATTCTAATAAATAATAAAAAAAATCTTCAGACTGACACACCAATTCCCTAGTCCCAAACTAAGCTTATAAGCTTGTGCTATGGATACTAGGTGAACGGATAGACATACTTAAATACGTTTATGTAAAAATCGTACTAAAAATATTATGAGCCTTTTTAACCAAGGCTCTTTAAATAGTCCCTAAATGAATTAAACGCAAACGGCATGTATTGTACGTGAGTACAATAAATCCCGTCCAGACAAGATTTCTGTGGTTTGTTTGTCATTCGACCTGGTTGCGATAGCCGTAGCGCTCCGTAGCCCAGTTGGCTACGAGCCAGGGGTCGGCGACCTCGTAGCACCGCTACAAAACTACGGGTGGATATCTGTTTTCTCTGCGAAACATCAACAATTTGTATGTTTTCTTCAAGTTCAAAGTGTTCTATATGAACATAAGGAGCATTTGTGTTTTGTTTTACTTTTAATGTAGAAATCAATTCGCACTACAGTGTAAACTGATAAGAATGGCATACTTATACAATTCAGTCGAATTGAGAACCTCCTCTTATTTTTGAGTCGGTTAAAAATACATTCTTGTCCATATATTAATGATAAATATATACAGTATGGGATTATCTATACTTATAATAAATCTGTAGAGAGGTCAATTCTGTACATGAAATATATTTTCAAAATAACTATCAGGGGGTGATTAGTGATCGATACTGATGCCAAAAATGCAATCAGTAACATTTTTGTCTGTCTGTCGGTCTGTATGTTCCTTATAGAAACAAAAACTACTCGACGGATTTTAACGAAACTTTGTACAATTATTCTTCATACTCCTGGGCAGATTATAGTATACTTTTCATCACGCTACAATCAATAGGAGCAGAGTAGTGATGGGAAACGTTGCGAAAACGGGAGAAGTTACTCCATTTTTTAAGCTTCCGTCGCGTGTGCAGCCTTAATGGTTAAAGTTACATAGAAATCATGTATGACGGAAATAGTCTTTATAATATTAACCATAAACGTGGGTGACACCGCTGGCACAGCTAGTGATAAAATAAATATGTATGTTAGATTTTTTTTTTCAATAATTTTTAAATGTGTTTTGTGAATTCAGTTTTTCTACGCACTACAATATGTAGGCGTATTTATATATTTAGTGTATTTGTAACTATTTTTTATTAGTACGCAAACATTATACGCAGTGTTTGAGTTATTGGAAGGTTTATGTATTAGACTTCTTAGAGTTTTTATAAATATGTGGTAAGTAAAGATTTTCATTGAACCAAATAACGAATTCTCGTATTTCTAAACATTGAAGTAAGTCCTTTAATTTCAATTAATAAGTAGACATTTACCTACAGAATTAAGAAATGTCAATTACCGTTTTTCTGAAGAGAAAATATTAGTGAAACCTTTTCAATTTGTTAAAGTAATTTGAGACTAGTTGGTTTCTCCATTAAATTAAGCAATATGAAATTATTGTACAAAAAAACTTGTAATAATTTTGTTTTATCTTCTACTGCACAAATCAAATAAGTCTCATGTTAATTAGTTTTGAGGATTTTTCGTAATGCCCTTACTACAAGGCGTTAAATGTATTTGTACTTTAAAGACATATCTTAAGTAACAAATAATGTGAAAATACATACATACGTATACAATCACACGTTTTATGTCCTAGACCAAAATGGAGAAATTTTCTTTTATTTAGCAAGTTAACTAACTAACTAAACTTCACGCCACTTCCCTTTATCAAGCTTATTACTATAAGTGTAATTAAATACCGGAATTAATAGCAAACAATTAAATTATATCCCTAAAAATTATGGGGTATCAAAGAGATCACATTATTTAAGGTTATTGTAATTATCTTCAAAGAGATCGATTACTAAGCTTACTTAAGGGTATCTATATCTAAGTTATCTGTGAGGGCACTTAAGTGGGGACCCTTAACAACTCATTTAAGAAACTACGCCGGGGCTAATTACTCTTGAGCAAGACCAACTTCATTGTGGGTCTAAGCACAATATTACTCCGAAAGTGTATTTCCAAACGGTTTATATTTTGGAAACTTGTGTAATTAGTTTTCTGTTATTTAAAAGGAAAGCGAAACTTTGAGAGACGCTGTCGCAATGCTACGGTGTATTGCTAAACTGTTTCTAATAAATTTTCAAAGTGGAATACGTAAGTTGATGTTATTTTTGTTTTGTTGGTATAACAAGGAAATTGCCTTTGTACATACATACATACATACATAACATCACGCCCATAATCCCTGAAGGGGTAGATAGAGTCAAATAGGCCCCTTTAACCACATTCAGCCAGAAACAAAACTGGGCTGGGTTAGATGGAAAATTGTGAAAAAGTGGTGACAAGTGGCTAGCCTGTCACCCATACAATCACATATCCAAAACTCGAGTCACCATTAGTCGTCTTCCACGACATGCTAGGCAAGAAACACAGTTGGCACATTCTTTTTAAGTCCCAGACCAACATGGGACAATGGGCTGGGTTAGATGGAAAAATATATATATTACGGATATAGATACTGATGCATTTATTATAATATAAATGTTAAAGTTTTTTCATGTCTGTCCTTAATCAGGGGAACGAGACGAATTGGATTTGAACCAACAACCCGCTCATATGTGACAGTCATTGCTCTCGGCTCTCACGATCCGACTTAATACATTCGGTAGATTACGTCATTAAATTAAGCCACCGCTCAAATTACAGTTTAGATTGATAGCACAGGATCAACACTGATTGCAATCAACTTACATAGAGGGCCAACCATGAGAAGTCTAATGATTTTGATTACGAAACGAGCCAGTTCGTTTTGGTATAATAAAACGTCCTAGCGTCCTAACGGACCCCGACTAAGAACGGGACATAACGCTAGGAGGATGATGTTGATGAAGACATGATATTCGTGATATGATGTTCTTTACTACCTAGGAGCGGTGGTAGCTCAGTGGTAAGGACACGCGCCTCATAACCAAGGGGTGTGGGTTCAAACCCCAGTACCTCTAGATTTTTCAAATCTATGTACGTATTTATACCACTAGCTCTAAATTGTCTGATTCTCCTATCTTAGGGTTTCGAAAGTCAGATTGGAAGTCACTTCAATGAAATTACCAGACTCCCTAAATTCTGGATCATGGTCTCAGCGGATCCCGTCTAAGCACGGGACATAACGCTAGGAAGATGATGATGTTCTCTACCCCCTGATTCGTTTATTGCATTCGCTATGCGCGGCTCGGGCGACGCATCGCGGTATCGATCGGGTTACACACGGGAGGTACGGAGGGTCCCGATGTTGGTAAAACAAAAGGGCCAATAACTCACTTTGGGTCACTTTCAAAGCAAAAAATTCAAGTTGATTTATGTCTTACGCAATCTATACTAATATTATAAAGAGGATAGATTTGATTGTTCTTTTGCATTGAATAGACTCCGAAACTATTGGACTGATTTGAATAATTCTTTCACAAATGAAAAGCTACTTTATCAGCAAGTAACATAGGTTGTATTTTATTTCTGTATTCCCACGGAGACGGGAACTACGCGGGCGAAACCGCAGGGCGCTGCTAATGGTGACATAACGTCGTCATAGTTCTGTAGTAGTCTTTTAAAAGAATATGCAATTTTTTAATTATTTGATATGAAATGAATAGTAAATTAAAAAAAGAAATAGTTATGTTCTACATATGCAATCTACATTGAGAATACTAAAACTTTATTGTATTGAGTTATTACTGTATTTTGAAAAGTCGAACTATAAGACTTTTAGAAAACTAAAATATTAAAAATACTTAAACTGAATAATTCAATAATAGAACTACACGTGTTGAAAATCCCATGAATATTCTAAAAAAGAGTTTTTATTTGTCAATATTCTACAATCGCAGAACATCGTTCACTCCTGATAAACACTCTTATGATCCTCTGCTACTGAGCTATGACACCTGTATTACAGCAAGCAGTAACACAACTCCTACATTTTGAATAATATTTAAACGTAAATCGGTGTGCGTACATGAGAACTCAAATAATGTACTATTTAATTAACAAAGCTTATGAATGGGGCTGTTGACACCATTTATATTTAATTTTGAAATATCAATTCCGTAAAAGAAGGTATTGTAGTATGCTGATAAAACCTTATTGATATTCAATTATATTGAGTCTCCGATTTTAAATCCTAGAAAAACTGCTTAATATTTAGTCAGTTGACTATACAAACTAGTGAGATCATAAACCGACAGGCCCAAACAAAATCTATGAAATGATTGCATTTTGACAGCTTTTAAATAGTATCTCAATTGACTTGCCAGTCAACATCCCTATTCCAAAAAATTTAAAACAATCTTTTAATTTACCAAGCATAGATGCTCAAAAATACCTTAAATATTAAATTATAAAACGTGCCCCTCAATAAACGACAATCCTCGTCCATGTACAATCTATAACAATACTTGTCTCCGGCCCTTGAACGAGCAAATATTGGGCGCAAACAACTTGATTGCATCGCAAACATTACCTTAAGGGATAATA
Organism: Glyphodes perspectalis; assembly: GCA_951394215.1. Classification (NCBI taxonomy): domain Eukaryota; kingdom Metazoa; phylum Arthropoda; class Insecta; order Lepidoptera; family Crambidae; genus Glyphodes; species Glyphodes perspectalis. The sequence goes on from OX596202.1 coordinate 4,916,429, forward strand.
AAAGGGCTATTTAATATCGCAGGACGGCACATTCATAATGGAAGGAGTGGTAATATAGACATTGTTATTTAAATACTATATTTAGAGAATTGCTTTTCTTTAGGACTTAGAGAGGAACAAAATTGGTGCGTCTTCTTGTCAAGATCCCTATACAGTCCCTTAATGAAATGGAAGTGATTCAGATTTGTTAGTTACTTAAGTCTACTTGGTAAAGCTGATATAACCGAAAGCTGCGGTTTCAAATCCCGCTAGGGGTAAACGATAATGTGAGAAGTGTCTATAGTCATTGCTTAGTGTCATAGATAGCACAAAGATCAATTAAATCAAAATTATAGTAAAGCGAAATCGAAATTTTGACCACTTGACTGCCATTTTTATTTTGCCAGGGCATTTTATGTTTTATCGCTGGGACTCAGGGTGCTCCGATTAATCTATCCACGCTTTTAAACGCCGACAGGATCGCTGTAGTGACCACGGCAGACAAATTGATATCCAGCTTATAAAAAGAAAGGAAGAGATTACCAAATTGAACTTTGTCATTTTCGGCATAGTAACAGTTATCACACAGTTAACGAAGCCGCCGGACTGAGCAAACATAGAGGGCAAATACGATTGGACCGCAAACATTCGCGACATGCTAACAACAGGGGTCAACATAGTGCCGCTATTGATTAGCTGGGTTTGGCGTAGTACTTTTGGTTTGTGACTATTTTTTCTCGACTAAAATCTGTATCACACATAAGTAATACTTTTTTATCACTAATATCCTTCACGGAACACAGAGCCCATTTGCTTGTATTCAAAGTTATTAAATTAATTATTATTTGTAAAATGGTATTTTCCATTATTTCATTTATGTATAAATACTGAATTTCAATATGCTAGGCGGTGAAGTTGTGGCCGTACAAAATCTTTGAAACAGAACAACATTACCTTTCATAAAAAAACTAATTACTTAAATATTGTAAAATATGTCTTATAAATACATAAGAATATGCAACTGGCGTTTAACCACGTATCATAAAAAAACGACAGTATGTTTATGCGCCAAAATACTGAATACAGACACAACTAACCAATCTGATCTAGTCTAGACTTCCAGGAAGGCAAGGCCAACGTCCGTGTCTGGAAAAGTTCGGGACAAAGGAAGTACCTAACATTCTGCTCGAATCTCCCTGCGGAGAATGGCCTATCGATTTAGAAGTGCGAATTTCACGTGGGGGCAGTCACAGGGAAATGTTTAACTTGCGTAAATGTAGCGTAGTAACTTTTGTATGTGAGTCGTTTTAATGTAGATTTTATTAACATAAATTTTGTGTAGGCGACAAGCTAGCCACTTTTTTACAATTTTCCATCTGACCCAGCCCGGTTTTATTTTTGGGGTTGCTGCATGTTTGACTCAGCCTACTCTTTCGGGGATTATGGGCGTGTTGTTATGTTTCAAATAATTATTTACGAGCTCCATGTTGAACCAAGCAGCTGCCGATATATTCTGTTGTATCTAAATTTGTAATTAATTCACAATTTGATATAAATAAATTATGAACTATTGAGAAATCATAAAATTTGTAAATGGCAGTAAATTAATATAATGAGAATGATCTTCGGATTCTTCTCGATAGAGACAATACTCCGAACCGATGGTAGAATCAAAGCTTTAGATGTATTTGACGAATTTATATGTGTTTCTTTGAAACGAATTTATATGTGTTTTTTTTTTCTGACCATTGATAAATCATTTAATTATACTCAACCATTGTATCTACTTATTTGCTAAGCCCGCGAAGTCTGACCGGCAAGAACTGCTTTTTAATTAAATCACACTGTGCATAACGTTTCTTTGTACAAAACGAAAGATTTTTCGGTGATGGGGACCGGAATTTAATTTATTTTAAAAGGATTCTATGAGGAAAAGGGTAACTTAAAGGCCATTTCGGAATACGATGGAGGCGACGTAAAACATATAGGCAGTTTATTTTTATTGCGACCCGTGTTACTGAAATCGTACGTCGATTTCGAAGTAACGTGTGATTAGGAATAAATTTAACAGCGTGTAAATAGTCCATTATTAGATTAAGAAATTAAATATTTTGTACCCTACCCTAGGAGGATCATCATCATTAACCTAGCGTTATGTCCCGTGCTTAGGCGGGGTCCGCTTAGACCACGATCCAGGATTAACGAGTCAATTACGATGAAGCGAGTGCCGATTTAATCTTCGTAACCCTTAGATAGGGGAGTCAGATATATTTTGGATTATAGTTACACATCTATAGCTGTTGAATTGTGCATGTTCCATCACAATGATTTCCCTCACCGACGAGCTAGCGGTAGAATTAAAAAATCCAGAGGTACGTGCCCGGATTTGAAGCAACCGTATAAAGTTACCATATGAAATCTACTAATTAAGTACTTTAGTTGTATTATCCAATGCCAGATTTTTTTCAAACAACTAGTTCCGCAATAGCATCCTTCAATGGTTCTTTAATTTTTTCACAAAACATCATCATATGCAAGGTTTCTTGTAAAACTATGAAATACTACAAATATCGCTCTTACCTCACCTATTCATATGAGTCAATACAATCTAAACTGATTGTCCAACGCCTAGTCTAGCTTAGCTACAATCTAGACTAGGCGTTAACGGTACAATGCAAGCATAACACATGCAAATGGGAACATAGTGCATGCATGCGTCAATCTGAATATCATCTGGTGTAATCGAATGCAAAATTAACTTTGATGTTGATGGTGTTAGTGGTGTTTGAGCTCCTGTAGTTATGGGTGTAGCATATGACATGAATATACAATGTGATCCTTATTATATTTGTCGGAGACAAAGTCTATCTATCCTACTTCTTCTAATGTCAAAGTAGGGTCTCAATACTGATGGCTATATAGTTCAGGAGACGAGCATGTCTCCTAGAGAGCCTTGCTCTCCGCGCGGTGGGCGTTCAGGAAAGAGATACGACAATAGGTTCTCAACAATATTTTTACTCGTATATTACAATGATAACAGTCATATTATGGCTTGTTGCGAATAGATTTTATTCTTGCAAGCCACATCTTCACGCCATGACAGCTCGAGCCAAAGCACCACGTCAATTCCCATAGACAGCAGTTCAAACCGCGGCCGCGGCGTCTTGCCAGCCAGCAACTCGCCGACATATATTTATATTATACTAGTGATCGCCCACTGGTCGAAATTCATTAATTTCGTCAATTTTCATACTTTATTGAGACCTTTACAAAATCTTACCTTCAAGCATTTGTTATTTTTTTTTAATTATTTTAGTATTTTTTTTTATTATTTGTATGTCATTAATATTTGTAATTAAAATGCGTCGGAACTTCCTTTAAACTAGGGTTAAAAAATAAGATATTACGCTTTAAAAAAAAAACATAAGACTGTAGTTATGGAAACTAAGGTCCAATAATTAGCAAATGACCTCCTCTATATGCGAATTTGCTATGGCGGGTTCAGTTCCAGTCACCATGTATAGATAGTGGCATATAACTGTAAAGTTATATTCTACGTGTAAAAAGTCATAGAATATGTATTGTAAGGGATATCATGACGATTTTATTTAGTTTAGGAATAGGTGATTTTGTCCAGCATTTAGCAGAGATGGAAGCTTCGCCGATGTTTAGAGAATGATCATTTTAATCAATTGGGTAAATAGAATTTGCCAAATCTTCTAGGTTAAATAATTAAACCAGAAGCCCTTTATACACAATAAGCTACTGATCCAACGATACTGATACTTTCGCATTGTAGATGAGTATACTGCCACTCTTGCGTTGTATATCTGCTTTCTCAATCTTTCAACTTCCATTCATTCGAACTTCCTAACTTAAAATTTAGTGCAAGTTTTTAATTGCGGTGATAGATAGTAAAGCGATGGTAGATAGGTATGTGGTGTGTTATATATGGTATGGTATGTTATATATCAGAGCAAGAAATCTGCACATTTATTGCCTTAAGCCAAAAATAAAACTGAATTGTCCCTGACCTTTTCTTTTTGATCTACAAACTGTGCTAAAATATCAGTATCATAATTGATATTCCCTACCTCACTTTCATAAAATCAGGTCTTAAGAATTTTATTCTGTGTAGGTACTAGATTGAAGCTAATAGCACTATTGTGGTAATTATTATTCCCTGCTGCATCTTGGTGCACTTAAGTGGAGCTACGGCTGGCCTTTAGACGCCTGCTCGTCTCAAGAGTATAGATTAAGACAACTGAGAGGTTCTACGTGTTTGCTCTAAGTTTATAGTCTTATCTTACTTTATACTATAACTTACTATGTTTATATACGAAGGTACCAAGAAGCTTTGACTCTGCCTACCCTTTTAAGTTTGTGGGCGTGTGATTTGTATGATTTTTAGTATGAAAATATTTTAAATTGTTGAATATGTATGTATTAACAAGAAATGTAGAAAAAGGCGATTAAAAACATTTGCTCCGTATATAACGGAGATTTAATAGACAAAATCTGCGAAATATATAAGAAATTAAAGAAAAAATAAGACAGACGACTCTACGTATAAGCTATAAATAAATCTTCTTATCGAAATTAGATAGGTATTCTTCCTAAGGAAGCCGGAGAAATATCATCTTAGCGATCTACTAACAAATCGTTAAGGACGTTGAGTTATTTATGTGTAAGATAACAGCGCTTTTTTTCTCGTAGTTAGGCATATAAAATACAAAATGAATTATGGCGGCAGAGAATAATAAATCATAATTTCATTTCTTACGGAGAAACATCCGCTCTAAATAATCAATATTTATATTGCTGCTAAAAATTAGTCCTACTAATATTATAAACACGAAAGTTGAATGGATGGGTGTTTTTTACTCTTTCACGCAAAAACTACTGAATGGATTTTAATGGAACTTTACAATAATATAGCTCATATATCAGAATAACACATAGGCTATGTTTTTTCGATATACGACGCGAGCGAAGCCGCGGACAGAAGCTAAAATAAAACAAAATATATTTTATTTTCTCGTAAGTCTTAATAACCAAGAAGCTGTAAAATTATCATATCAACCACATATATAAGTACAACGATTTATATTAGGTATACCTTTACTTATTTATATATTATTATTTACCTTTGTGCATATCGGTTTCATTACGATTATCTACATTCATACCGGCAAAAGCGATAAAGAAATAATAAGAAAAACCTACTTGCCGGCAAATGAGACATTTTTCGATTCAACATTTGTTCAAAGAAACTTGTCATGTTTGTGAATACTGATTTCCGAGTTTACCTTCACCATTTTTGGAGTGTTCACACCCTTTTTGATAAACTATCGACGCTTTGTCTTCACAATGAGCTCATTCTGAAACTGCACTTTACAATGGCATCGTTGCTGCGAAAGCCATGTCATCTTGTTTTTATGTGAAATATTCTCTAGTTATGTGACTTGTGGTTAATATGTGAAAATGATTAGTTTTAGTGTTGTATGCGTGCTGTTGTATTCGACTGTTTCAATAATAGCAACGAGAAATGTTGAGGGGTGAGTCAAAACGTTTGTCCTACGCGTATATCGCGCGTGGAATACAAATGGCTACCATAGTCGTGTATATTACATTTTACCTGTTTTTCTCAACATTTTATATGTGTAGGCATACACACTCAAGGTCTACTTTGACCATAAATTAAGATTTAGCAACTATTAATACATTTAATGCCACTTGGGCATATTTCCTGACTCTTAAATAAGAACTTGGATAATTTTACATAAAGACTAGCGGTGTAAATTCGCACTAAGGTTTTGCAACACCCAATTTCAAAAAGAATTATCAAATTTGTTGTCAAAAAGAGCTTTTAACCTTTTATAGACTTATCTAGATCTAAATACATTCTAGATAGAACCATTCATAGCTAAATTCAAAGGACAACGGTAGTTAAAAAGTGTCGTTCATAGATCAGATAAGAAAGAAGTTAAAAAAAATCACCCCGAATAATCTATTTTCCACCCACAGATCAAAACCAGTCCTTCAAACGACCATCGAGGAGTTATTTACAGAAAGGTCTCAAGTTATACACCCTGGACCATGTCAAACTATACGGTCTTCTAAACGCCAAATCAAGATATGTAAACGGAATCCTGGATTAGCAACCGTCTTAGAACTTGCCAAATCTCAAGCTATTAATGCCTGCGAAGAAACGTTTCAGTATGACAGATGGAATTGTTCAATACAATTTAATACAAATGCTAAAAGGAAGATATTTGATAAGATATATCGTGAGACAGCTTTCGTGCATGCTTTGATGGCAGCATCTATTACGCATGCTGTGGCTAAAGCATGTGCCTCAGGCGAACTAAATAAATGCACTTGTGTTGGTAACTTTAGAAAGCATGCTAACTATACGTGGAAGAACAACGGTTGTGGAGACGATTTCAAACAAGGCCAAAGAGTCACGAGGAATTTTCTTGACTTCAAACATGCTGGCGCGGATCAGATAGCAGAAATCTTAAAGCAGGATATTGTTGTCGGTATAGATTCTATAGGAGAACAAATGAAAGAGGTGTGCAAATGCCACGGATTTTCTGGTTCTTGCACAACAAAAACGTGTTGGAAAAGTCTTGGGCCTTTCAATTCTGCTATGGGGGTGCTAAAGAAACAATATCACCATGCTGTAAAGAAAAAAATTGTGAATTACACATCGAAGAGAGCGATCATGCCGAAGGTTCGGAAGAGATTGAAACTGGATAGGAAACAGTTGGTTTACTTGCAGAAGTCGCCCAATTTGTGTGGGAGTACTAAAGGTAGAGTGTGTAAGGACAGAAACAATTGTGCCACTCTGTGTTGCGGCAGAGGATACATCACAACGAAAAAAAGTGTCAGGTCGAGGTGTAGATGTAAAATGGTGAACTGCTGTTTTGTGCAGTGTGACACGTGCGTTGAAGAAGTAGATCATTACGTTTGTAAATGATTAAATGGAGTTAGGTTCATGTGTTGTATAAAGGACTGCTAAAACTTGCCTGATCTTTAAACCTAAATAGGTAAATGGTTTGCTTGCATTAAGTTATATCTTGTTTTCATCAAAAGATCTTGCACAATGATTCCTTTCAAAATTTTCCCTAAATATAACACTTTCTAGGTTGAAAATTGATTAGATTTCAATAGTTCAAGGTTTTTGTAAAATTAAACAAATGGTCGCCTGCAAGCATTTTTGCGCGAAAGGTATTTGCTAGATATTTTACAATGGAAAAAGGAACGAAGACTTGGGTTGGTTGACTGTCAGTTTGTTTATGATATCATTGTATGTAAGTGATAGTGCTTTGTCTAGGTATGTTAAGTAGGTGCGGCAAGTTGCTGATAAGCTGTGATATATGTTTGACATAGTATGTAAATTTGTGACCGTGGAAAACTGTTTAAACGCAATAGGGAATTTGCATTAAAAATATTTTAGTAATTTAACGCATTCGTCAAGAACATCGCTAAAAATAGAACCAAGATTTATCAAAAGACCAACGAAATATAACAGTTTTAAACAAATATATCCATCTCTCTCACGAAAACGGCTTTTCTTTCTATGCATGTTGTATAGCGCCTATGGCATTTGACGTCACATGCCACAACAAATCTCTCTGTCTAACCAACAACGTTGAACCATTATTAGTTGGTCAACAATAAAGATACAAAAAAAAAATCTTGTAGAATTCTTTACCTAAGTTTTACAAATAAATAAAAAAAAGATCATGCATATTTCCTATTGTTGTAATAAGTAGATAAGTAGATAACGTTTAGTTAATGCATGTATTTCTGACTTTGTGACCTAATTTATTGAATGTAGAGTACATTTTCTTAATATATATATTTCATGTACCTAATGTTTATATTTTATCAGAATTCCTAAGAAAATGTTAAAGTTATCATAATAACCTTTTAAATAGTTCATACAATTAAATTTGAATTTATACAAACAAAGACCTAATTATCCAACTATAGATTATAGATTCAATTTGAGTACCTATCTATTTATCTATTGACTGGCTCGATGGCGCATTCGGTAGTGACCCTGCTCCATGCGCCAAGAGTTGTGGGTTCGATTACCACCCAGGACAAACATTCGTGTGATGAATACTTGTGTTTGTTCTGTGTCTGGGTGTTAATATCCAATATTTAAGTATATATTTCTAATACCACTGTTGATTCTGATATCCGTAACACAAGTGCTTAAGCTACTTACCTCGGAGTCAGATCAATGTATGTGATGTAGTCGGATATTTATTTATTACTATCTATCTTTAGAAGGATTTAACTCCAGCTTCGGTCGTAGGCTTCGGTGCCTGCCTATTCAAATTGGTACTTGATTATTCATGAGATTCTCATGTGATTGACATGTTGCTTCCGAATTCGAGTAAGCAACCCTATAAATTGCCAGAATCTATTTACAGATGGACAAGCGGAAAGAGTATTTGGAATAAAAATATACATAATCGTAAATGTATGTGTATAGTTAATGTATAAATAGGTAGATATTTTCTTAATTGTGCCACTATGATAATTAAAATTTATCTGCAATTTTATTATGTAATATATTTATTTTAATAATATAATAGTTTTTGGATTATTTATGTACGTAGCATTATTCCCCTTTTAATAATTATATAAAAATATAAACAACTTCTAAGCATGCGCTTAGAAGTAAAGTTATCTAATTAAAAAAATAATAATACATACTACGTCTTAAGACTTTTTGGTTAATTTTTCATACATTACCATATTTTGAGTTAGATCACTTTACTTCGAAGCATCCGATATTTTTAAAAACGTTCACTGAAATGCGCGTAGTGCGCCATCTAGATACAACACTTTAAACTAAATAATCCAAGGGTTTGCTCGTGTCCATGACAGCAATCTTTAACATAACGAAGTACAATGATTCGTTCACAGATGGCGCTATAGCCTATTTAACGTAACTGACGATATGTTTCAATGAGATCGCAATAGGTGACGCAAAGTAATAAGATTTAAAAAATTAGAATATACACATACAATATATCCTCGCCCCTAATCTCAAGAGGGGTAGTCAGGGTCAAAAGGGCAGCAATACCCTTTAACCAACAAATAAATTGTTGGGTTGTATGGAAAATAATAAACATATTTAGTGAATGCAAAAACCCAACAGAAAGACCTTAAATCAGTATTTGAATACAATGTTCCTGAAGAGTCTTGTTGGAGGGAATCCGCAAATTTACGTTAAATATATCAAAAAGCAAAGAAAGAGCATCGTCCCGTTTATGTAAATTATATAAATAACATAACTACTAAATATGTGGTTGGTCAGAGAAGACGGGGGACCCCGGTACTATGCCTTCTCTCCCTCTCTTATATTATAATAATATTTCTATAACTTTTTCTATTTATTTTGTAACAATAACAAGTAAATACATTATATAAAAAAAACTTTTAATTTCCTTATTAATATATTGTATTTGTTAGAACTTCTGTTACTTACCTACAAAAATATTTTTTCCCTAAATTTTAATAAATATTAAAATCAAAGCACAGCGCCTCGTTAGCCCATTACTAAAGCTAGTTTCACACGCTCACTTATCCGAAGTGCCCAAGCCATGTGTGCTGGACCTTAAGCCGTATCAAGGCACCCACTCGTGAACGATCGTACACGACGCATTCGGCCCCAACTGAGGGAGCGGCCACTAAATAAATTTCACCTTTATACCAACCATCTCATAATATTTGAAATGTCATGTCTTGACCGTGTGTACAGGATGTTACGCCTTAAACGTTTAAAACGATTTTTCTATTTATCCTATTCACTCACTAGTAAATAAAAGACCCACTGAATGACACTTTTCTTCTTAATGGTGCAGTGGAAATGGGTTTGAGTGAACGATGCGCTTTCCACTTGTCCCTAATTTATCTAAATGTTTTATTTAACTACTCTAAATTAAATTTTAGGCCGGTCAAATTTGTCTCAGAAAGGATACAATATTACTAACGTCGAAAGAGTTAACATAAAGGTATTACTGCCTTGCTACACTCAAAAGGCGGGAAAGTTGGTGGACAAATTTTGAAGAAGACCGCTTATCTCTGAAATACTCTAGAAACAAAATAAGAGGTTTTGAAGGCTGCTTATTCTTTGAATGCTCTAGTGCCAAAAATATCAGTAGGTAAGCAATATTATCTTCTATACTGTAGAATGTTCACGTACTTGTACATTGTATGAATACCAGATTCGCCCCTACGACCTACGTTTTTTTTCTTTTTATCGATCAAGTTAGCCACTTGTCACTACTTTTTCACAATTTTCCATCTAACCCATGACATTTTTATTTATAACTGAATTATTTATGCCTGTTCTTTCGGGGATTACGGGCGTGATGTTATGTAGATATGTACCCGTATATTCCACATCGCCCCTTTCTCCTTCATTCCTTCTAATTTGGGCCTACACAATTAGAATATGAGTAAGTATTTATGAAAAACAAGGCTTATGTGGTTACTGAAAGACTTTGTACTATGACTAACATCTTTGTCTCTTAGTATTACTAAAAAAACAAAAGCAAAAACTAGTGAATCATCTAGACAGAATCACTACACTCTTACCAACATTTTATATTGAAACTCGAATTTAAACAGCTAATAATCATTAAATTAGTGATTAACACGACCTCGGTATATGACCAGTCCGGGACGCGGCACGATATTATTATGACGCCTATAATTGGCCTATAAACCATTACAACCGACCACAAAATTGCGGTTTGTTTTCGATACCAACTCTCATAATTATGGTGGTATATTGTCGAAAAAAGTTCAAAAAACGGCAGCGTTGAGATTTATTTATTTATTAACCCGCGGAGAGAACGGACTTACTAATGGTTCGAGCTGATTTTTGGTCTGGTCAAGTTGGCTTCCTTTATCTGCTGAGAGCGATAGAGTTTCGAGAGAGATAAGTTAAAAAATTGTAATGGAAATTTGGTTTTGTGGCCAATGTGTTACGTATTGTCGCTTCATTCGGAGAGGAAGGTGTTTGCACATAATATATAGATGGCAAGACTCTAAGTAGGAAGATTCTGAAATGGCTTATCTGCCCTTTTGAAATACTCCATTTACTATAGAAATGCTACATGCTTGTGGGCCGATACTTGCTGATAAACGCCGACTGTCGTCGGTGATACCCTGTCGCTCGTCTTTTTTTATATTGGAGGCAGCAAACATATTTATCGAAGCACCTGATGGAACGTACTTACCGTCACCCATGGACAACTACACAAACAGAGGAATTTCTGACGCATTGCCGGCAAATAAGAAAATTGGGCCTCTGGCACTCCTACTCAACTCATGCAAAACACGATATTTTCTTCCAAGCCTATAAAGCCACCGATAAAAGACTTTACCACACAAGTATCAACAGTAAGCTGCCGATGTAATTTTACGATGTAAATCTACCTAGCGTAACGTTTTTTTTAATTGGCAAGCGAACAATAAGTGAGTTTCCTGAGTAATCACTGCTGTTAGCTAGCCGAGACAATACCAATAAAAATTATGTTATTCCAACCAATTACCGGCCATTAAACAAAGCTTTTACAGCTTAATGTAATCCTTTGCCGACATTAAATTTAATATGAGCACCATTTTTTATTTATGAACTGGCGAGCGTTTTCATTATGGGGTTTTATATGAGAAGCATATTTTATTTGAACAGAGTCGACGTAATGAACTTCATCATTTTGATATTTAATAGAGTTTATGACAAAATGTTTGTTTTTTATTTGTTGTTACTGCGATTCTTAAAGCAGTATAACTCTGTTCGAATAGTGGACCAAGTAATCTTTTTCGATATTATGTGTTTGTTTTAGAATAAATATTTATTGGCGTGGATTGGAGAATAGACGACTCTTATTGAAGATTATTTAAGAGGGAAATTCTAAATACCAAATGGGTTAAGATTTATAGACTCAATTTTAACAAGGGTTCTGATAAAAGCTTGAAAGATGTAGGTAGATTTTTATGCACTGATCTACCTATTACTATCAGGTACAACTACCCAAGTAGGTGCACTACTTTGATGTTTTGGAACATAATGTAAAGATATTTAGGACTACAGATCTCTGGATGCGTATACAAGATACCTATTAGTATATAAATAATGTGTGTACGATTGAGGATTTTATTACTCTTATTTATTGTGCTATATCATACCTAAGGGATCACGCTGTATTTATCCAGAGCGGAAACCAAACGTCGCCCCCGATTACGAATGTTTGCTGAACCGATGAAGCTGTCGATACGCGCGGAGACGTGAGTACTTTGCTTTTTGTCTCGTCCGTCCGTCTGTCGAGGAGCTCGACTAATTAATTATGCTCAATAATGTGATATTATGCATATCGCATCACACGCGTCGGCTCACATGGACCTGACGAGTAGAGTTGCGCTCGCGCCGAACGTAATGGGACTTAGTGGGGTCTTGACGGGACGGCTACATAAGTATACATTTTACATTTTAAATTGATTTTAAGTAACTATTCTAAGTAAATATATTTAGTTGAACTAGCTAAAAATATGGAATATGTATTTTTTGCTTTATCTAATACTCGGAAATTTACGAAGATACAGCGCATCTAAGTTCTGGAGTGGGACGATTTGACGTCACTCCGGTTTTCAAATAAATTCCATAGTCACGTCACGCGGAATTTTATCATCGTCATTTTTGATTTACTGGACATATGAAAAATGCGCATACAATATTTTTTTACAGTTGGTCCGTGCGATGAAGTGCCTATAGGCCTAAATTCCACATGCTTGAAGTGAGGCTTGTGTTTCAATACGATACATTTCTGAGCTGAATTTGTTGCAGAAATAGGTGACTTATCAAGTTTTGGGACCTATATTAATATTTTATTTTGACGGCACAGTGATACAGCCGTTTATTCTGTAGCTAAGTTAACTTAATATATTAAGTAACTTGCCGTGTTATTTATACTTACCCAATAACGGCATTCTGCCCTTTCGTGTGCAACTTTTTTATCCAAACCCTTTAAGGTACGTTTAGTCGATTGGTTATTTATATGAAAAACTGCCAATAAAATTGTTGAAGTATTTTTTATCAATTGTTAAAACGCAAAACTTCCATAGATGTATATATGGCGTTAAAGCTAAATTACGTAACGGCCTACCATACTCAATTGACTAACTTATGATGTTATGTAATTAAAAATGATCAATGACAATCGTCTAGAACATGTCAATATTCTAAATAAACAATGTCTTGGAATAACGTTTATGCCTACATACCATTATTTAGTGTCCCATTCTATAGGGACTGCGTATGCATCCTTAAAGTTTACATATGTCCCGCTTCAAATGCACCTGGCAACACTACTGACAAGGCTTCACGACTCGATGCCCGGGGAGCGGTGAGGATTTTTGACACTACCACTGTCAACTGACGATTAAGTGGTCATGTTCCGTGCGGATTTGGCATTGTCAACATTCATTAGTGATTCCAGCTGGCAAAAGTCTCCGACGCAAGGTTTATTGCAATATTGTGGAGAAGTATTAATAACATGTAGTCCTATGTTAGCTTGGGACTCAAAAAGAATGTGCTAATTTTGTTTCTTGTCTACCATGGCATAAAAGACGAGGGGGTATATTGAATATTGAGGTTTTAATTATGGTAAGTTAGATTAGGTGGAGGTAAGCATATTCTACAATTACCTGTACAATTTCTAACCAAATCCAATTTAATTTTTTGCTCAATTAAATTTTAGGTGATAATTTCTTCCTTTTGGTATTAAAATTAGTTGTTACATATTTTACGGTTCTTACAACTTAATAATTAATTAATAACTACAATATAATACAATAAGACAAAATCACGATGGTTTTTATGTATTTGATTTATTTATATGTAAGTAGCTAAACGCTTGTTCTTATAATTTACGTCCGATTCTTACATCCAAGTTATTTTCCGCCATTCATTAACGACCCATTTTAACGTAGGGCTTGCGATCTATCGGTTTGTGATGTATTTCCTAGTGATTATGATCTATTCATTTAACACCTTTTGAACAAACAGATAATAATAAGCCACTCTTCATTATCTTTCACTTTTAACTCATTAGCAGACAGGAATACAATAAAACAAGCAAATTATACAACATCATCGAAAAACAACTTAAGCCGCCACCCACAGGTGGCCCTACTGAGAACTCGCAAAATAAAAGAGTCCCATCTATTACAGGCTTAATAATCCTAAATAATAAACAGATAATTGAGCGCATTCGCTTTTCGACTTCACTCAATGGAAAAATAACCCTTTGTTAAAGAAACTGCTACTTGATGGAACCCAGCGACAAGGATTAAAAAACAACCTCTTTCATTGCAACTCTTAAAATGACAAAGGGTAAAGAAGAATTCGCAACTTATGGATAATTAGGGACATTTGGCATCGGCTATTGCGAATTTTAACAAGTACAACGATTTACTGAAATCATTGGATCGGAAAATGGACGTCGTAAGAAGCTTAAGGCTGCCGGCCAAAGAGGTAGCAGTCCTAAGATTTTAAAAGTAACATATATAGCCATATAGGAATGTATGTATATACACTATTAGGAAAGGATTCTTAGGAAAAAATACTTTTACAGGATAAATTCATAATTTTTGTCTTATGGCATGTTTAGTTTTTACTGATGAAAATTATTGGGCGTAGATGAAGAATTAAGGAAATTTCTTATATAAATAATAAAAGCAATCAGTGGAGATTTGTAGAGTACATATGACAATAGTTTTTTTTTTGAGTAATAAGGAAAAGAACAAATTTTAAACTTCATATAAATATTTAGGTACATCGTAAAAAAGGTTTAAAAATACTTACATTTTTTATTGTGTTTTTAAAAATATTTATGTACAGAAAGTCAAGGTGCTCAAACCGGGTACGTTACAAAAGAGATTATATCATTCCACACCAAAGCGAATGTTGCCAATTATCCGTATATGGATTTAGCTAAAAAATCCGTACTTCACTTATCCTCGACGTTGAGCACTTACCTGCCTCTTGAATGGGCGATATGTCCATCTAATCCCCTGACAATGGTGTTAGGGCCGATAAATGCACAAGTATTTGTTTGCGACAAAATTTACAGTTACCCCACGCTTTCGTGGTCCATGGTGCGTGTGATCCCAGCGGACAATGATGTTGCGTTGCCTGTAGGACAAAACTCGCAATGCGGATATAGATACAAGCAAACATTTGGGATTCGATCGCCAACAAAAGTGCAGGGCGATAGAAATCTACTAATGATCGGAGATATGAAAATCTGCACCGACATTGTCTGCAGAACTATGGTAAACAAAGAAAGTCACATAAGACCAAATCTTACTTAATTTGCCCGTCGGAATTATTGATAAACCTTATTTATATCTAAAGAGATACAGGAGACAGCTGAGAACATGCTCTACAGTCTGAACAAAAATATATTTTTCTAAATGTATGTAATTAAAAGTTTCAATTAATGAGTGGATGTATGTTTGGAAGTTTGTTGCTAAACTAAACTTTACGATAAATCTCATAAATCAGAATAACACATTATGTCTGTAGTGTGGTGTACCCAATCTGTAGCGTAAGTTCTACGGTAAAATTAAACCTATCTAAATTTGATGAATGACTTGTCTTTAAAAGTGAAATTTATATAATTTATAATATAATTTTCAATAGAAAGTGGAAATTGTATTAATTTCTTAAGTGTTATCTTTTTACGATTTTTCATCTAGCTCAGCCCAGTTTTGGCTGAATATGGTTAAAGTAGCTTGCTGCCCCTTTGAGTCTGCCTACCCCTTCAGGGATTACGAGTGTGATGTTATAAAAAACAACTAGCCTTACTAATACAACTACTACCATTTGACAAATGTCAAATATTAGTCAGTGTTTAAGTAAGAACTTTACCCAAGTCGATCCAACACAAATTCTAAAACGCGCAACTATGACGAACGGGGCGGCCGCCGTCCCAAGAATGAAGAGATTAAAATTATTAACAAAAGTGGCCCGGACCAGTCGGGCGTCATTCCCAATTATCAACGCACCTCGCGGCGCGGGCGCAGTCTTAATTAAATAATCAAAAACCTCCGGCGGGGTGTGCTTAATGCTACCTCTGAGTTTGACGGAATGGTAGTGTCCCGAAGTGGTGGAAGCTTTGTGTTATGATTGGTCATTGCGGTTAGTTTGGGAATATGGGAACTCGCACTTATAAAGTTTTGCTGATTTAGACTGTGTAGTTTTTAATTAGGTATAAGAATAAAATTGGTTACTACCAGTACTTTTGCTTTTTGCTTTGAATGTTTGTTTGGTTACCTTTAAAATAATTAAAATTCAGTAAGATTCTGTGTTTAAGTGTTGCAGATTTAGAGTTTAAGGAGGGCGCGTTATGTTGGTTATTTTAAAATATCCCAAGCTTCAAAATGACTAAAAAAAATTCTCTAGATAATAATAATGTCCTCCTAACCGATATCGGTCACGGCGGCCAATCTCATCGAGGATTAGCCAACTGCGCAGGAGATATTATAGTGCACAAGTGTGTGCGCAAACACAGGTGCACTCTCTATTCCTTTACTCTCATTGTCCGGTGAGACTGCAAATTTACAATTTTACACCGGAGAGAGGTCAGGGGCAAATTATTTTTGGCCGACCCGGGATTTGAACCCAGTACCTCTTGATCCTTAGGCGGCGCATGCTATCACTAGACCAACGAGTCAGTCGATTATCTAGATGCTATCACTAGTTTCTCACCGCAAGATGGTCTACTTAGCCTTCAAAACATAAAGAATAAGCGAATATAGGTATTTTAACGATGAAGAAATCTTAATTCAAATTTATAAGCAGATATATATTAAAGAGGTACAAACATAAGACTGATAAAAAATACTTGTAAAAATATTGTGTTCACCATAAAGCTTTGATATTCATGAACAAGTCGTTCCATTTATGTATAAGCGTCAAAATATAAATTGCACGCTTCTTGCATCCGCAAATTAATAAGCAGAATGCGAACATATAAGTGTGACATAGGAATAAATAAATACAAGCTCATTTTACAGATAAACAAGCGATTTTTAAGCGCACATATGGTTTAAAAAGCGTTGATTCTGAGTAAACCAGCACCTATTCGATTATGTATGCCAATGTCGATGTATTATTTAACACTTATCCCAGTTTGGACACATTTCTTACGGGTTCCCTGGTGAGAGAACTTATTCATGTTGTGTGGTGTAAGTGAGAAGAGGTAATCGGTTTAATACGAATGTAATTTAAAGTTGATTTGAATATATTGTGTAGGCTACGACTACTTATTTGTTATTATTTTTTTTCAAAGTTTTAATCTGTTAATCTCTAGTATTTCAGAGATTGCGGATATAATTATTATATTATGTGTCTTCTTATTAAATCTGGATTTAATATGTTTTCTTCAAATTAAACAATTATAACTAATATTAATTTCTTCCTTATATTATAACATACTGATTATTATCATAATTTAACTACGAAAACAAAAGTTTTCGTAGTTAAATTACTTTTATACCATTTTCCGTACAAATAATTGGGACAGGCAATATTTTAATGATTATCTACATATGCCGAATAGATAATATATTAATGACTAGCTCCTATTCCAGATGTTGCCCAGTCCAGTTATTTTTTATGATTATCATAAGCAAATAAAATAATTGACCTTTAAACCATTATAAAATATTCTGTTGTCTATTCATCTATCTGGCTATTACAGACACACTAACCATTTGACACGTTACATTTGACCTGTTATATTTTATATATGATAAGTATATTAAAAGGTAAATGAGTCTAATTAATAATTTAATTGTCTCGAAGGCGAATTCGTTAGTAACCCTGCCCCATGCGCCAAAATTTGTGGGGTCGATCCTCACCCAGTAAAAACTTTCGTTTGATGTATACTTGTGTTTGTTCTGTGTCTGGGTGTTAATATCTAATATTTTAAGTATTTATATTTGTAATAATACTACTGTTAAACCGGAATATGAGGGTGAGCAGTGGTAGCTCAATGGTACGGACACGCGCCTCTTAACCGAGGAGTGCGGGTTCAAACCCAGGCATGTACCTCTAGATTTTTCAAATCTATGTACATATTTATACCACTAGCTCGACGGTAAGGGAAAACATCGTGATTAAACCTGCAAATTCAAACAACTTTGAATTTGTAACCATGATCCAAAAATTGTCTGGTTCCCCTATCTTAGGGTTACGAAGGTCAGATCGGCAGTCTCTTCAATGTAATTACCAGATTCGCTAAATCCTGGATCATGGTCTAAGCGGATCCCGTCTTAACACGGGATATAACGCTAGGAAGATGATGAATACTACTGTTGATTCTGATATCCGTAACACAATCGCTTATGCTACTTACCACGAAAACAGATCAATATATGTGATGTAATCTGATATTTTTAATTAAACGGTAAATGTTGACTTTTAAACTTAATGATTTATATTTTGTCCATAGTCGTTACAGTTCAGATACTTCTTAACATTGCAGACATTATAAATAAATAGGACCCTCCAACATTTTCTGACTTGAACCACGACAAAGTTAACCCTGTGGTGGTTATTTTTTCACGGTGACAACGAGATGCGATTGACAGCTCTGACGGGTTAAAAACTGTGACAGCGCTACAGCGTTAGCCCATAAGATAAGTTTTTTTGAAGTGTATTCTAAATATATTCCAAACAAATTAAAATATTATGTCCGCAAGGCGTTCTGGCAAAAAAATTCAAGCAGATAAGTGCCATGGACGTATTATTAATATTACGTTTATGATAAATGTCAGTAATGAAATTATGCATGTTGCGATCCATTTATTGTTAAATGTTTTGCTTTTATAATGGAACCAATTAAAATTGGTATGAGAGGAACTTACTAATTTTATTTGGTTTCATGATAAGACATAAAGAATGTTTTAATTTAAAGCCAAAATTTTAGTTGAAAAAAAAAATACTTTAAAATTTCTTTTTTAAAGTAAAATATTGGCTATTACAGATACACTAACCAACGATTTTACTTTTAAAAAAAAACTTTTAAATTTATTTTTAAAATTAAAATATTGGCTATTACAGATACTTACACTAACCAACGATTTAAATAAAAAAAAAACTTTAAAATTTCTTTTTAAAAGTAAAATATTGGCTATTACAGATACACTAACCAATGATTTTACTATAAAAAAAAAAAAAAAATACTTAAAAATTTCTATTTAAAAGTAAAATATTGGCTAAAAAAAGTTAGGTTTTTTTATATTTAACGCAAGTCTTAAGCAAATAAATTAAAAATAAAAATGAAACTGCTGATTCTATTATATATTATTATATGTACCTATATAAAAGTATCAAAGTAGTAATTCGAAATAATTTCTCAAATTGCTTTCAATTGTGCTCCTGACATTTATCATTTAATATGAGTAGTACTTGGTATTTTTATTAGTAACTTTTATTACAGATATAAGGTGTATGAGAAGACATCAAACCAGTTAAATTTAACTCTATTATGCTCTTACAAAGCTTAAAGTTAGGTGTTGAATTCGGTCACAAGAAAAAAAGAACCTTCCTCTCTCGATATCAGCCTGCGTCTTATCAGCTCAGCATGACCACGTCTATTAGTAGCTTAAGAACTCTTAATTAGCACTTCTCCCATACAGTATAATGATATCTTTTCAATTAATAATATTTATCCGATTAATAAGAGGCGAGTTTGCGTGCGTAATTATTTTCGACGCCAAGAAACGATATTTATCTTGTTAGCTGGACGTGTGAAAGCGTTTTACTGTTTTATTAGGTCTGTGCTTAAAGGTAGCTGGTTTATTTGTGGCCACGACATAATAATATGGGATGAAGACAATCTGCTTTTGTTATCACTTTATGTGTGCGGATGATTTGAGTGCATTAGCTTATATGATCAGGGAGTTCAAAATAATTATTGAAAAGTAGTCAAGTGCGCAGGATCATGATATTAATAGGCGCACACAGACAGGATTCAAAAGAATATATACACGTGTATCATGTCCTCTCTAACTGAATATGACAAACATGATTTGAATAACATATTTCAATAAACATATAATCAAACATATTTCATCTCTATATTTCTTAATTTCTTCTATTTCTATTTAGGTATAATCTTATCCAACTGATGGAAATCGCTAACTTTCATTTCTTCTTCATTTTTTTTCTCCTAAATACGTGATTCGTGGTTGATAATGCACCGCTTGTATTGAAAACTAGCGGCGCCCCGCGGTTATACTCGTGCGATTCCCGTTTCTGTGGGAATATGAGGATAAAATATAGCCTATGTTATTCCTTGATAAAGCAGCTTTCTAGTGGTGAAAGATTTTCTTAAATCGGTACAGTAGTTTTTGAGTTTATTTATTACAAACATACACACACACATAAATACAAATCTTTTCTCTTTATAATATTAGCATAGATGTACCTATAAAGGCTACAGTTACTGCTTTTCATATGCTATATTGTCGCTTTTGTAGTAGGTATAGGAACAAAACGTGAAATTCAAAATACTGTTTAAATTAAATTTTATAAATGTCACCTACGAGTTCTCTTAAAATCTCGAATCAATTTTGCGGTCGGCGAAATTGGACACAAAATACCGAAGCGGTCGACACCCGAATCTCAAAGTCAATTAACCCAAGCATGGCTCAATTAATCCATGTCGCTGGTGACGCGGCTGCGCCTGCGCATGTAGATGGCGTCGCGTTTAGCGCGGATGTGGGGCGTTCAACGCAGATGCGCAACCTAAAAAATTATCACGTAGTCTTTAGAAGAATATATACAAGACTTCATCGACGATCATCAACGATAGAAAATTCACCTTTTTATAATAAGACTTCAAGTTCGTGTTTTAATGTTAAATAATTGTAAATTTTTAATTAACTTTTCGCCTATCTATAGTGCAGGCATTAGGTATTTATTTTAGGGAGAGTGCGATAGCGTAAATAGCTAATAGGGTGTTTTAATTTTTTTAAACCACTTTCACAATATAGGTAGACACAAAATTAGCATAAAAAAGTATTTTTTTGTAAGCAAAATAGTTTAATTTAAAAATAAAGGGACATCGTATTAATGGTCCCGCTTAAACGCTACGAGTTAACGTTTCAGTTTGCATAGGCTACTATAAAATGACGTATACTATAAATGACGTCATATTCGGATAGGTTCTGTAGATAAATTTCACATTCTGTCAAACTCAGGAGAGAATTTTGGACATTATGTTGAACTTGTTGGAAATATTGTCGACTAACATACGTAATGACGTAGACGGCGTTTTATAGTCACGTGATGATTACGCGATATTTGTAACTTTAAAAAAAATATTTATTACAGTATATATTATCTATCAAATTGATTTGAGAAACATAATATTCGGTATTTTAATATTTAGTTGAACCTATTAAACAGAATTCTACATGTAGATATATGCTATAGTATAATATCCTATTATGCAATCTCAAAGTACGGACCAACATTACTTAAAAAAAATATAACCACTTACCCATACTGCTACACATTTGACTGGCCCATTGGTCGAGTGGTTAGAGACCCTGGCCACGAAATCAAGGGTCGCGGGTTCGAATCCCGCTAGGGGCAAATATTTGTGTGATGAACATGGATAGTTGTACTCGAGTCATGGATGTTTATAAACGTATTTAAGTATGTCTATCCGTTCACCTAGTATCCATAGCACAAGCTTATAAGCTTAGTTTGGGACTAGGGAATTGGTGTGTCAGTCTGAAGAATTATTTTGTTTATACATATTTACAGACGCAGTACTTACTTTCACTTTATTTACTTCATCCGACACCGCCAAAGATGCCATGTAACGTTAACCCTTATCTCCATGTCTCCCTCGTTTCACACATTTGGCGTAATTTCACTTCTCAATCACTGGCTTGGCTATCGGCCTCGATCGGAATGTACCAGATTTTTCACATCGTGAGCGCCGCCTACTTGCCGTTTCGTGTGCCGTTTTGACACTTTGATTTTTTCGATAAAGCTTGCACGTATTTTCATGATCTGATTCGGAGATTGCGAGTGTGTACGTAGGAATTACTTTGATTTATGGTAGCGCTTAACGTTTCACGTTTCAATTTAGTTTTGCAATGTAAAGAAAGACGCCTCGGGTATTTTTAATAATACGATTTTGATTTAAAAAGCATTTTAAAGAGTACTTTGTGTGTATGTTAAACTGCAGCATTACATTAATACTTTTGAAAGTAACTAAGCGACTTGCAGGAGATATAATATACCATATATGCCATTAATAGCTCAATGTTGCTAACGGCATATATAAAGAGACCATTTATTTTTTAAAACCGGGACCTTCAACTATAAAGCTTTGACTGGCCCTTTGGTCGAGTGGTCAGAGACCCTGGCCACGAAACCAAGGGTCGCGGGTTCGAATCCCGCTAGGGGTAAATGTTTCGTGTGATGAACATAGACATTTGTACTCGAGTCACGGATGTTTGTAAACGTTTTTAAGTATGTCTATTCGTTCACCTAGTATCCATAGCACAAGCATAAGCTTAGTTTGGGACTAGGGAATTGGTGTGTCAGTCTAGAATTTATTATTATTTATTAAAGCGGGACGTATGGTCACATTAGGCATATATAGTATATAGGGTTAATCCAATAAACAATTTTACTGCTGCGAGCCTATAAATTATATTATATTTGTGTGTTTGTATATGTCACTGAACATGTGGTTTTATTTTGAATTGTTTTCACCTAACACTACAAGTGAACTAGGATATCTAGAATACAATAAATGCTAATATCTGCAGCTTACACACGTAATACCTTATTACTATGTAATTAATACTTTCAAGTACCTACCTCTATACTGTTAATAGAATGCCAGACCAAAATTACTATGCTACGGGGTTATTTCACTTTCCCCCGATTGACGTCTTTCGAACAAAAAATGTCGTAAACTCTTGCTCCTCGATCCCGTTGCCTTACGCAATTTATACTGGCGCCAAGCTTTACAGCGGCAGACTAGTATTGTTCTACGGCTTCATTCACCATGGCCATTACTAGATAGTACCAATAAAGTGGGCTCATTCATGCGCCGTGCCCTTGAGGCGACGAGTCAAAAGGTTTGACAATGGATGTGGCAGCAAACTCGTAAAATGTTTGATAGACGACGCGAGAAGAAATGTTAAACGAATCAGATAAGCATTCCCATGATTTTTGGTTTGTAAAGGATTTGAAACATAGCGATTTTTTGGAAATCGGTATCACAATAATATCGTGAATTCTATTGAGTATTCACGAATAACTGCTAAGTTAGAGTTTAATTTAGGGTTAAAAGAATTATATGAATAACTATATAATACTTCATAATAATATGAATATGTAGGTACGTATGAATCTCAAACTTGGCACCTAATAGACACCCCATTAGGACTTCTCTGGAGAGATTTTGGGTAGACATACATATATAATATCACGCACATAATCCCCGAAGGGGTAGGCAGAGTCAAGAGGCAGCTCTTTTAACAACATTTTAGGTAGAATTTAGTGTATTTTACATGTATATCTATTTTAGATGGGAGGGAGATAATAAGATAGGTACTTATGTTTTTTATCATTGGCAACATCAGTATTTACTTATCACTTAAATTAAAAAATCTGATGCTTAGAATTAAAATTTCTCGTCATAGTTCCAGAATTTTATTAGAATGTCAAACACAGATTGAGGAAATATCTTTGCATTGTCATATTCTTTGGATAACATTTTAACGCCTTCTACACAAGAAAATATTGTCCACCCATAGCTAACAACGCCGAATAAAAGCACCTAAGATAATGAAACACATTCAGTAGCGTCTCAAAAGAAAAATGGTAGTTGACAACAGCTATTCTCAAACTGGCCATAAAGTTACAAGACTTACATCCCGGTGGTCACGTCGCCACCATGAAAGCGCGAAATCGCTGAACAACTTGCCAACGAAAAAATGCCACAAATTCATTTATTTATGTGTCAAGACAAGAATGAACAACACAAAATAAATATGTAACCGACGCCCATCACGGAGATACGCCTTAGAGCACCTTTTAGGGGTCCTTTCGAGCCGGCGCTAGACGCCACAAAGGCAACAAAGGGGAAAAAATGAGAAAAAAATCCATTCAGTTCGGGTGGACTAAGTCATAGGAGGCGAGAGAGTTCGCATGAGAGTGTAAAGTATTTCGTCAACCAACTCTAAAAGTACTGCAGTATCCATAATGTTACTTGCAGATATCATAGCCGGCATCCTAAAGAAAATATTTTACTCTTAATTTTTTGGGTTGAATTGATTATTAATTTGGGTATCTAGAACAACAAAATAGTTAACATTATTCCTGTATAAAAACGAATAGAATACTTCCACGAACTAAGAAAGGCATAAACCAAAAAATTGTCACCACATCAGAGATGTCAATAAAAAACATTTAAGGATATGAAACTAATAGAAAGTACCGTATGATAAAACGTTAATTTAACTATTATATAGAATAGGTTATCAAGTAAAGTTGAACAATATATCGAATTACCTAAACCCACTAAACGCTACCGCTTATGATTTGCAAACGAACAACTGAACGTCGGATCTTTTAAGAAAACTCGGATCCGCCGGGTGCGATGTTTTTTTTTTAAATTCACGTGGGAGGTGAGACGTAATTGCCGAAATTCCTAATTTTTGACAATCAATGGACAGGATATTGCTATTATGATGTACCGGAGCGGCTCGGCGGGGCGGGGCGCACGAGTGTTTTATGATATATGTTTTATGGAAGGTCACTCTTCAGGTATCTAAGCGTTTGAATACAATAAGAAGCTGTTTGCTTTCCATTGGAGCGAATAAAGCTGGACATTAATAATATAGGGAGATTGGACGTGCAGTTTTTTATTTCATATTCGAAATAAAAAACTTTGGGTCATTGGGGTTATCTGGTAAAAAAATAAATTTAACATAATAAATACTTTATTTAAAAATAATTATACAACACCTATGAATAAATAAATGTTTTCAAACACTATAAAGTAACATTTTAGTCAAAAAATAACTAAAATGTTTTAAAATACATATCAGCCATTAAAACGAAATACAGTGTCGGCTTTTACATTAAGTATACCTAAGTATAAGTAGAATATTTTAAAACAAATGAATGTAAATTTCTAAAGAATCCTATTTGATATAAAAAAGGGATACATGGACTGATAAATATCAAAGTTTGAAAATTTGTGAAGATTATATTGGTGCTTGGCTTTAAACTAAACATCAATTGTACCAGCCATTACGCCGCCGTGATATTTATTAAGATTATAATTTCTTAAAGATACCCCGAAACATCAGATTATTTATGATTTTCTTCGTTCGGCGATAAATCCTGACATTACGAGTTTTGACTACGAAGGTTAAAATCCGTGACGATTTACACGTAACATAGAAAAAAAATCCCATAAACTAAGTAGTCCACATTCTCCAGCATATGTCTCACTAAACATCGGAATTTATAGACATTGCAGATCCATATTTTAAAGAAACGAAAATCTTTTAATTATTTTTCGGAGCCCAAAAAAATGTTTATTTAATATAATTTACTGTAATTGGACATTCCGTCGCGTGAAAGTGTAGGACTCACACGTAGATAATGAAGCTGCGGGATTTGATGTCTATTAAATTTTTACTGCTTACTCTTTTTGATGGTATAGGTGTGAGAGAGACGGAACGGTTTGGGAGATAACTATTTCTCGCCCTGAACAGGTTGATTCGTGACGCTCGTCCAATTTTCATTTTTGAATTGTTTGGTTATAGTGTTGTAACGATGTCGATAATAGCAAACCAGCAAAAAAAATATTTGGCCGCAAGCAAAGATTGCTTTATTTTTAATATCATCAATTTTTTTGTTACATAGTGAGATAGAGGTTTGATTGTTAATGTTTTAGCATTTACATATTATATTCTCTTGACTGCCTAGTAGGTATAGTGGTAGCGATCCAAAAAAAATGTGGTCGGGTATTTTATTATTATTATTATTCTTAATGCTTTTCGCTTCTCGGCTTTTCTCCGGTATTCAGAATAGGACGGGCCTAAGCCAAGTATTTATTCTTTTAAATATTGAGAATGAGTGTGATATGTCGTGATTCAATTTGTTGTAGATCTAATTTATTTTAATTATATGTAGCTATAGATGTGATAGTTCTCTAGGTTATACTGGATTTATATTCGGATTGGGTATTGTGCTAATTTGACTGTTGGATTCTTCGTGGACTTGCAAAAATTTCCGAACTGTTCTGCATGTATTTAAAATTACGGCTTTCTGAAGTAGAATATATAAATATTGTGATAGATTTAGCATGTTCAAAGATTGGTGGATCTGGTTTGGTATGACACCAGTTGTGGACAGGACTACAGGTATGATTATTGCCTTTTGGAGGCTCCACATGCGCTTTATTTCCTCTCTTAGGTCTACATATTTTAAAAGCTTCTCTGCAATTGTAGTTTGTAAGTTGTGAGTATTTGGAACAGCAATGTCAATAATAAATGCTGATTTATTAATTTTGTCTAATAACACAATTTCAGGCCTATTGTAATGTGTGGTTTTGTCGGTTAATATTGCTCGGTCGAAATAAAGTTTATGAGATTCATTTTCTAGAACAGTAGAAGGGGTGTACTTGTAGTATGGTACTGGAGATTGTATCAGAAGTTTATGTTTAATTGCAAGCTGTTGGTGAATTATATTTGCTACTTGGTCATGTCGGTGTTTGTAATCGGTTTGAACTATTGTTTTGCATGCGCCGGTAATATGTTGGATGGTCTCTGAAGCGCTGTTACATTTCCTACAAAGATCAGTTGGTAACTTACGGACTTTTCCTAGTCTCTATGACCTGGTCCTGTATGGCATTAATTATATTAAGTCTTTCAGCCCAGGCATCGGGTACACTCTCTTAGCAAATTTTCTAAGTGGCCCAAGCTTTTATTCTGCCCACATACGTGAAGCCAATTTAATATTATACTATATTTTATTCAATAACGCCTCATTTATTGAATAAAATATAGTAAAATATTAAATAACCCCGATGATGTAAGCATCAAGCTCTCAAAGATGCTAGAAAAACCAATTTAAAAATAATCGAGCCATCGACTCTCGCGTCCGCATCCCTCAACCCCGCCCCGACCATCAATAACGGCACAACAGAACTCAACCACCATAATTAACGTCCCAAAAGTGGCGAGTTTGTCGCCTAATTTGTTAAAATTGTTAATATCGCTCCACACAGTTTTTGCTCCTCTATTTCGGTTCGCAAAAATGAGTAAGCGATGCTCGCATTGTGGCCCGGAAGATTAATTACCGCATATGAATCATTATTGTGGGTTCAGATGTACCTTTTTTGGCCGCGGGATGACTCTATTAATGTTGAAATGTTTAGGGTTATCGAGATGGGTATGAGAATTGAGGCTGGAGAATGTCTTTTGTAAAATATTAGAAGGTTTCTTTTTCTCAATATTTAAACGTTAGCTAGGAATAGATATAATATACACTATATTTATTAAAGACACTACAAAAACGCGGAACGTAAAAGAACGCAAATAACTGACTGAAATGTTTGGTTAGATTTGAAATGGTTCTAAAGACAAGAAATAAAGTTCCCTTAAGGAAAAGTTAACTTGCTTCCCAACTAGAACATTAAAAATAGCTATTATACTAAGTATGATTCCTTATTTAAAATAAAGATAAATTAACAATGTACATTTCTCCCATGTTGGTCTGGAACTTAAAAATAATGTGCCAACTGTGTTTTTTGCCTAGAATGTCGTAAAAAGCGACTAATGGTGTACTTATAGGGTTTTGGGTATGTGATTGTGTAGGCGACGAGCTAGCCACTTGTCACTACTTTCTCACAATTTTCCATCTGACCCAGGCCAGTTTTGTTATTGGCTGAATTTGGGTAAACCTATGTGCCTACACCTTCGGGGATTATGGGCGTGATGTTATGTATGTATGTACATGTTGTAAATATAGATTTGCAAAATTCGTAGAAATTCACAACTGCAGTTCTTAGACTTGTACTGACCTTAATAATTGATAGCATACATTTTAATAAATACCTAATACCTAAATTGTTAGGCTTGTTCGAAATAACAAGAGTCAGTCGCCACCCCTATCGGCTTCCACCTACCTGACGCGTGGGAGGGCTAATGATTTGTTGAATTAGATGTTAACAAATTTTTCATAGCGCAAGCCGCATGAATGGTATGTGGTGAAATGTTCTCAGGGTAATTGCTTCGAGTGTGGATCGGGGATTAGAGCATTCCGATTAAGTAATTGAAATAAGCTTTTGTTAGTCTGCCCTGCGAGGGTGATCGTGGTATCGTGGGGTCCACAGTGTGTAATAGCGAAGTTTGTACTCGATATTATGTTAAGATTTAATTAAAGTAACTAAACATTAAATATTATTACTCGCATATTATAGGTCTATTGATTGATTAGATGTGTTTTAGATGGCTTCGTGTAATAAGAGGATGTACCGGATTTTGTCTCATGAGAATTCTTCAATTTACATAATTCTGATTATCTAGTCGCTTGCACAATTGCAAACCAAAATACCAAATATCTATACAGGTTTGGAAGTTCATTCGCTGCTAGTTTATAAGTTATATAAAAAAGTCTTTTATAAAACCGAAATAATATACATAGTTCTATAAAAACAAGTTTTATATTTGTAACGGGATTTTTTTTTTGTGTTTTACTTAAACAGTTACAGTTTCGTTTTACGATAAGGCTATTCCGTGTTTATTTTTATCTGTGGAATATTTCAACTTTCTAGATAATTCAGTTACAACACTTCGCAATTGAAAACAAAAGACTCGCACCTTTAAGTGGAAGACGGAACCTTCCATTTAAACTTCCAACGCTTCCGTAGACTGGTCTCGTCCTGACTATTTTTTCCCAAAAGCGGTGGCTATTGACACTATTGTAGCGATTGTTCATCGCTCATTAACATAAACGGATTGTCTTAATTTACTATTGTCGGTTTCGACACAAAGGCGCGGTCGGCGCTCACTGCAAACAAACGATCGCTTATCAGATAACGAATGCTTTGTTATCTGTTCCGTCGACTCTGGGAAATTTCTGGGGAGATAATAGTGACCTGGACCCGCCTGTAGGTATAAAGGTTGAGTACCTTTAAGGTAAAATTCTAGAAAATCTAAAAAGCCTTTGAGATTTGTATTACGCATGTTTTCATAGAAATATGTTTTTTGTTATGGAATTAGTCCACTGTGACCGCTTTTCCAGAGAATCCGAAGTTGGTTGTAAAAAAGATATGACGTAGTGAAGTCGAAAACAAGACTAAGTATAAATTTGTCATATGTAATTTAATACGTACTAAATCAATCAAGATTTACTTTCGACAGCATTCAACAAAAACAAGCTCAACAAAAATAAATGTATTATCTTAAATTCTATTACCTATTTCCTGCTTGCTTAAGGCCTTTCGGATTTCTTTCTTATCTTTATAATGTTTTAAAAGTACCAATGATAAATAAGTTGCATTTGTACCAAATATAATTGTACTTAAAACTCGTACTACTCACACTAAAATAATTAACAGGCTTATTAGATTAGAACATGCATATGTTAAAATGTTTATACATATATTTTTTGTGTAAAAAAATTCAATAAACACGCGTGAGCGCAAAAGTACAGTCCTAATTATATAATGTTACAATTTCCATTTACTTTACGTCCTATGTTGGTCTGGGACTTAAAAAGAATGTGCTAATTGTGTATCTTGCCTAGCATGTCGTAAAAGGCGACTAATGGGTAGGTATATGGGGTTTTGGGTATATGATTGTGTAGGCGACAAGCTAGCTACTTGTCACTACTTTCTTACAATGTTCCATCTAACCCAGCCCAGTTTTGTTTTTGGCTGAATGTGGCTAAAGGGGCTTGCTGCCTTTTGACTCTGCCTACCCCTTCGGGGATTGTTCTGTTTTGTTCCTTTTAATTTTTAATAGCATCATTAAAGAAGTCGTTTTTGCTTTCTGTAAAGTGATTTTTAATGTTGCACTGCCATCGAACTTTGAGGTTAGATGAAGAAAGGCGAAGAAAGCCCAAAATAAAGTATGAGTCGGACATAAAAATTGACGACACGACTTAATCTCAAACCCGACTCCCGGTAGAGTCGTAAACAGATATCTATTAAATTATTTACTATCTATACGGTTTTCAAACATTTACAAACATGTTGGACATCTATAAAAACAGTGGACTCATTTACAACTCTCTATGGTTACGACGTTGGGCTTTATGACGAGATAAGTCGTTTTCGGTAAATTTTATAGCTTACTTCAATTAAGTATGGTTTTGGTGCTACGGTTGCCTGTAGTATAATTTTGGACCCGTTTAGTATTCAATTTGCATTAAAACTTGTCACTACATATTCACAATTTTTCGTCTAACCCAGACCTGTTTTATTTTTGGCTGAATGTGGTTAAAAGGGCTTGCTGCCCCTTTGACTCTGCCCATGTATGTACTATGTTTGTATGATTGTTAAACTAGCTTTTGCAATTGGCGCTCCCTGTGTCGTATGAGATCTGTTTGAGTGACTCTTCCGTGGGTCTGGCGGGGTCTATCAATTACATAAAGCGATTTTGTCGAGATCTGGAGAAAATATTTTTGTATAAATACTTACATAGTATACTTATATAGCCTTTATCAATAATTTTAGGTTCCTCTGTTGAGATTGGTTAAATGAATGTCAAATAAATTTATCAGGTCAGTCAGATCAGGAAAGCTACCTTAAACAAATGTTCTTCAATATTTTCCCCTTTAACTGCGTGATAAATGAGTAAACTGCGTGATAAACCTACAAAACCATGAGAGCTATTTTTATTATTAGTTATTCTTGTACTTAAAGTAACTAAACTACGTGCCGACAGACACTGCGAATCATCATATTCATCGGTATACAACAAAAGGATTTGTAACAAGTATTCACGGGTATAAAATAAATTAAATAAAACTCTCGATCCCCGAGTTTTATTACGTGGCAACATTTAAGATTCGCATCATGTTGAGACTTGCTACCACACCTGCTGAAGGCATAAACTTGCGACTCCCCTTTGTTCCCTGGTATTCCCGAATAGAACCGCACCTGCACAGCACTGTTATTTTATTGAGCCAACGGGTGTTATAAAACTTTACTGCGCGGGTTACCATTGTGGCCCTCTTGTTTTATAGTTTTTAACCCATCA
Organism: Glyphodes perspectalis; assembly: GCA_951394215.1. Classification (NCBI taxonomy): domain Eukaryota; kingdom Metazoa; phylum Arthropoda; class Insecta; order Lepidoptera; family Crambidae; genus Glyphodes; species Glyphodes perspectalis. The sequence goes on from OX596202.1 coordinate 4,947,770, forward strand.
AAGGCCATTTTGTCGGAACAACTGTTCATACTTATCAGTTTCGCTTCAACACAAAAGGTGTCTAAAACAATGTGGCCTGCGCCTGGTAAGCCTTTGTCTTGCCACCGAGTGTCTAAATATTTTGGTTATTTACTATGACGTACAATCGCGGTTCCAAGAAGCGATTTTGCAATAAGGGTACGAATGTTCCGAAATCTCACATTATCCTATTGTACATTATTAGGGCAAACAAAGGATCATCCGTCTATTGTCTAATTGAATGAGTCAAAGTGTTATCTTGTATTGCATTTCATGAATACTTTCGGTGAATATTATCAATGGGCTAGCGAGTTTTGTAAGTGACCCCCCTGCTTAGCGGAATTCGGTTCAAATGTAAACAATTTCAAAAGAATACTTAGAACAATATGTTGTTTGAAGGCGAAAAATGTAATATGCGAAAATGAGACAATGATTTCCGCGGTGTTTAGTCATTACATTATTATTGCAACGTGTCATTTAGCACGTAGGCTTGAATACTGCGACTGTATACTACCAACTTCAGTATTTTATATTTTTGCTCTCAGGCTTAAATTTGTAAGTATTTTATAAAAAGGTTTTAGTCACCAGAAGATTCCTAAAAACAGACTATATTTATATTTGATCAATTATTTTAATGTGCAGTTTCTCTCACAATTTTTACACTAAACAAGTACCAAATATTATAATTTAATAAAAAAATCCGACGCCCGGGTTTGTATCAACACTCCTCGCAAGTGAGCCCTTGCCATTGACAACATACCTACCCATTTATTCTATAATGTATGATGTAAAATCCACCCATAGTATAGTCTAATAGCATCATACATTAGTTACTTAATAACGCAGATGTCATAAATATTCAACGGTTTATTGTAAAGTATCTTTGGAGGCAAAATACATATTTATGCTCGGAATGAATATGTATTTAGTCAGTGTCTATAAAGTCGGTACCTAAGTAAGAGATAGTGCCTCGCGGCGTCTAATGCAATGAAAGTGTGGCAGAGTTGTGGATAGCTGTAAACTATTATAAAGATACACTTGTCTGCGAATAAAGTGATTTCTTTGAAACAAAATGATTTACACTATTTCTATCAATTGTAAATATAAAGTTTATATTAATTTAAATAATGTTGTTAATGTGAATGTTTAGATGTTATTTGTTCGATCACTCTGTAGTCGTATTATAAATGATAGAGACTGCCAAGTTGTGAACAGACGTATATTTGTAAAGAGACTGCTAGAAAAACAATAGGTACTTCATATCAACATAAAATTGGAATTCTTAATTTGAATACAAAAATAATAAAAGTATTAATATAAAAGTGATGAGGCCAGCGACGGCAACAAGTATTGAGGAATGAATATACAATATATTATATAGCATAGATATTCATTTACCTAAATACTGGAATTTTATTCCATATTTGGAATCTACAAACAACGGCGCTGATACAAGCTATTAAAGTACGAGAATTTGTAACTTCATGACCTTTATCTTTAACTGAAATTTAAACAAGTTTAATTGCATGTATGTTTTCATTAGATACTATTATAGAAATAGACTCAGTCTTGCCTCACTATCCATGTTACACATATATTTGTAACTCTCATAATCTCTAACATCTTTCTTGATCGTAAACTTTAGCTTCTGGTAACGTAGTTGTGAAAAATCTAGCAGAGCACTCAATTTTAATGCACTTTTTGCTTCCTGGGGCTAAGTTGCTAATAGCAGTATTTACGTCGTTTGGTTCTGTACGAAGTTAATTTAATGGCCTTTCCCTTACTTAACTGAAAATTAAGTTCACCACTGAGTTTGCTCCTGTGGTCACACATTCATTGTAAGTGAGATGTACAATCATCCTCGGAAATCTAAGGTTTCCACCCTTTGGTACCAAAGTTAAGGCATGAAAACAGAGAGACACCCATTTGGTGTTTTGACTTTTATAAAGAACATTTTTTTATTCTGGAGAGATTGATAAATATCGCGTGGCGTGAGCTATATAGCAAAGGCTGTTATTTATATAGATCGTAAGCCACTATAAACGACCGCAGTAGTTCTTAGCTAGCTCGCAGTTATGGTGTTTATTAGAAATAAGTACTGTTATGATTAATTATGACAGTAGGTACTTATGTCTAGTATATATCATAAGCACAATAATATCGGTTTTTTTTTTTTTAAGAACACTCCATGGGTTAGAAATCACGGTAAGATTATTTAGTAGTAACTTACGTAGTTATTTTATTAAAAATATATAAGCTTATATATATAAACCAGAAAAATACGAGTATATAAACTCGTAAATTAAAAATACATGTTTTACCTTTATCTTTAATGCTTTTTGATATTATCGAACTCGAAAAATCGAAAAGTGGTATATTTACATTGCTTTAAAGATTTTTTTAAACTGGATCATTTATAGATAAGGCCTTAACGAATTTAAATTTAAATTGAATCGTACTCTATTAATATCCAAAGACAAATACGTTAGCCTTAATGCCGATGAAACGGACTCGAGCAAACTTTTTGATTAATACATCTTCCCGAGTGTACCTTCGTCACGGGGGGCACCCCTGGAGCCAGAGGTCTCGCGGGAGGACCACAATAAAGTAATTGATCCGTCAAGCGAGGCCTGCGGTCAGACCACCGCGGCTTAAACACGTTATTTTGCGATCTTACACGATCTGTAGACATGGTCGTTTAGGTACAATGGGGGAAGAGGTTCTTTTTTCTTTGCTATATGTATTTTATTGCTTATACATACATACATTTGTAGGGTCAAATTTTTTTTTATGAATAATTTAGTTATTATGTACGTATAAGTCGTTTAGGTGCAATAGTCGGATTAGGTTTTTCTAATTTGATAGGGAGTCCTTTCTGTTTTATTGTATTTGTATAGTATACTATATAAGTGGCTTGTGCAGAAAAATCACTAATTCAGACGTATCAGAATTATTATTTTTTAACGAAAAATAAGTTAAAAGTCATCGCACACTAATCAGTACCTATATATTATTTAAATGAACCGAAATGCTGTTAGTATATATTGGTAGTCTCATAACAAGAGAAATACATTGAAGAAAACAATAGTTTATATTTGGAAAGAGCACAAAGAAATATAGAGAGATTGGAGGTATAGTTACAAGGAGATTTTGAAGTGAATCTTTCCATCCTCCAAAAGTTTTGAGGGAAAATTTCGAGTAGTTTTTACGTATCATATTTGGAGTTATCAGAACTTTTCCTTAAAAAAGTCTATCTAATAGACTTGAGTGTCTACTCTTTAGTCTGTAGGCGCGGGTGGAGGTAACAACAGAACACATTTTAATATAATTAAGACGCGGCAAGTTCGCGCCGGCCGCCTGCGCCTGCGCACACGCTCCGTCCGTATGCGTGCCGACTTAATGCGTGCCCGCTTAAGATGCCGCTGGATGGGCCGGCAGATTCAACACAAATGGATACCAACATATATGGAAAAGTCATTTTTTTTTTTAAATACATATGTAGAAAATATAATACTTACAGGAATTATAATGGCCTAAGTATTTTGGGACTTCCCATGCTAATTTCGAAGGACAAATCACGTGATTAATGCCTGGCTTTGCGTGTTAAATTATACTGCTGCAATTTTTTTCCAATAAAATTAACCAATCATTTACCGGCATAATATCAATGCATGCGTGTAGCAATTTCTTCAATATAACTATCTAATACTTACGAATAAGAGGTCTCATTTTGTCCCATGTTGGTCTGGGACTTAAAAATAATGCTTTATATGTGGTTCTTGCCTAGCATGTATAAAGGCGACTAGTGGTGTATCGGGATTTGGGTATGTGATTGTGTAGGCGACGAGCTAGCCACTTGTCACTACTTATGGAAAATTTTCCATCTAACCCAGTTTTATTTTTGCCTGAATGTGGTTAAAGAGGCCTGCTGTCCGTTTGACTCTGCCTACCCCTTCGGGGATTATCATGTGGGCGTGATGTTATGTATGTATGTACTTACGAATAACAGACCTCACAACCCTAGGAGGATGATTAGGTACTAAACGTAAAAGATCTATTTAATTTAATACAAAAAAAAGTAAATACTAATTGAACAAAAGCGTCATTTTAGTCCCCCAAAGTTACCACCCAACGTCGAAAACCGAAGTTTGCGGTATTTCCGACTACCAAAATTCATTAAACGGGAGACCGTAAACCCTTCCGATATCGATATTAGCATAAATTTCGATTTTATCTGCAACCGAAACCGAAATTAGGTACGATTTAAAGTGTGTGTGGCCGAAAAATGTCAACGCTGATTAAATAATTTGACTACATTAGTATGACATTAGGTCCAAATGCTCCCTGGATTATTAACATTTTTAATTTATTTTGTGACTTTAACTATTTTATTCAGTATTTTATGGCCTCGTTGGCGTAGTAATTTAAGTTGGTATCAGGTCTGAATAAATTAGGATGTTTTATACTCAATTAAATACCTAATGATAGTCAGGTAGACTGCCCTATTTTAAACCAAGGTGACCAGTAGGGAAGATCGAGAGAGTCATTATTTATCTTGCTTAGACATACCTCTCTCGGCAGTAATAACTTAAAGGTTAAAAGTGTACATATCCCCTGAATCAAAGAAAGGTACGTATATAGGCATATTTCAATAATAGAAACGTAGCAACATTCCCTCTCCACTTTGTCAGACATTCCGAGATCAAAGGCGCGCCAAAATTGAAAACAACAAAAAACCACAGACAATACAACAAAGGCTAACCTTAATAAAATAATAGGTGTATGACAGCAAAAATTTAAGTTATCAAACCATCAATCGGATCGGAACTAATAGCCGAAAATGTCTCACTCAACCGTGTGAATCTCTTGGCCCGGGAGTGAGTGAAAAAAAAAGATGGCCGCCATTGAAGAAATGTATCGAAATGTTACTGTGGGAGCGGGCGCCACACTTTGTCGTAATAATGAGGCGGTGTTTCATGTAATGGCGTACAGTCGCGAGCAACATCGTAAGATTCCGTAGCTTTATTTTATTTTGAAGCTTTTGCTGCCAGAGAGGAATTTACTAATTCGGTGCGTTTAAAACTTTTAATGATCTAATAATCTGTATCAATCATGCAAGATAATTAAGCTTTGTTCATGTAAGATAAAAGTGGGGCATATAAAAAGATTCTCACATACCTACTTCTTTATGGTATTTGGTTTATACGCATTCTTAACTTAAAAAAACTCTTGTTTATTTGAGAAATAATCATTAATCTACATATTCATTAAGGTTAATATGCTATTGTTTCCGCAACGATTGATAAAATATTTTCATGTGTGTGATGGAGCCACTAACATCTGGACAACGTTGCATGCTTTTCCAAAGTTGGAACATCACATATATGTAATTCATGGATGTACATAAATTTATCTTACGGAAAAATTAACATGGAAAATAAGCTTATTCATGTATCTTAATCGTATACTAAATATACAAATACAATACACTATTCACGATACCTACAAGTGGCTTTCATAAAGTTAAGTTTAGATCTCACCATTTAAGTTTAAAAATGAGTAGTTAAATGAGTATGAAAAATATATTTCCATTGTTAAACAAATAGCAAATAAATATTACTGATTCATTAATACCTTTTGGACCCGTCTGTACCTTTAAAATATTACTTTAGCCGCAGAATTGACACGTCCAGGTTGAGTTAGTTATTTTTCACTGTAATTATCTTACGCTGGGGCTTGTCCAAACATTTCTGAATTGAGTAATAACTATTAGGTATTACACTCCCAACAAATTACTTTATCTCTTGTTCTTTTTGTGAATAGAAGCAATCCTGTGCTTGAGAAAGAGATTCCGTTAAGGCGCAGATGGGCTATGAGATGTTCGAATGCTCTTACTATTTTTAAAATAATTTATATGACAAATATACATACATATCTCATATTATATGTGTTTTAAGGCTGTTTTATTGGCTTCCAAATGAAAGCAAAAACAATAATACAACATACATATATCATGGGTTGAATGATACATACAAAGTTCCATCAATGTTTTAATTTCATCAATCCATTTATGCGTAACATGTAAACATATAAAAATACCAAATTGAACATTTCAAATAATAAATATTACATTTAAACTTAAACATATTATTAATATTACTTACTTACATATTCTTAACAATGCTATATCGTCAACAGATAATATAATAATACTTTAAACACACAACTTGCCACATAAATCATTTCGCAAGTGATATTTAAGGTCGAATTATTATTTTGATCTGAGGGACCAGCTCTGATATATTAATCAAAAACACTATAATTCATGCTGTCCAGGTGTTTTTGCCGTCACAACAAACTCGCATTTAATCGGTGCAGTGCAGGAATCCTAAAAATCCTTTAATCACTCTAACCAGACTCGCCCTGGGCTACGGAATATTACTAGCTCGCTAAAATGTTGCTAGGGTTTGTTTTTAGCACTAAAACTCGTCTCGTTAGACTTTTCATAGCTAACAAGAACGCAAAGAAGCCTAAAGAGACTTACCCAGGGTCGTGACTAGGAATAGAAAATACGGTACAAAAATTAAATAGGAGTAGGTATATAATTTTACAGGCTAGCACATCGATTTTCTACCTCCAATCTAGGCTTATATGCATGTAATATGAGAATTTGTCAGCGTAAGAACATATTTAAATGTTTGAAAACATCCATGATATGATATAAGTACAAAAAACAGTGTTTACCACATAAAATATTTCTATAACACATTTTGAGCCCCCAACCAAGACATTGAGTTTCTAGCTAATAGATGCAGCGGTTAATCAATTACAATCTGTTAATGGTAAATCTATTAGACGTAGATACACAGACCGATGAAACAAATTATCCCTGGAGACAATTCCATCTAGAGGATAGCTAGTAGCTGGATTTCGCTTGACAAAATTGCCTACGTCACTCTTGAGGCTGATGACGAAAATGATGAACTGGAAAATCCATTCTAATGTGCGTAATCCTTGAGTTTAACCAGTAAGTTCCTTCAAATCGTAAAAACCTCAAGGCTACTGAACTGAAAGGAACATTTTACCTGCCCAGCTGGTTTCACCGAGGCGTTCAAGGTCACGACCTCATATTCTGCCGAATGCAAGCAATTATCTTGAACTAGTTGCTAAGTTTTTGCCCGCTCGAGTCTAACGGAAGCGATTTTGTTTTCGTTTGATGGCTTCAGGCTCCAAACAGGTATAACTTAGTTCCGTGACTCCGCTCGAGTACGATTCAGTCCAAAAATTATGTTTTGACGCTCATTCTTCGAGAATTGTCCATTGGTCCCTAATTAAGCAATTTGCTAATCCAGTCTATGGGCTTTTAGTCGAACCTGTTCAATAGATAGTGCATTCATTTTCAGTTTATAGAATAAGTAACTAAGATATAGCAGTAAGTAACTCATTTTATTCTTTGCCGATTAGCCTACGAAAGATTTGAAAACTATAAGTAAAAAATTCTACTAAAAGTATACTCATAGGATTATATTTATAGGTATCTATTACGAAATATTATGTATTTACTGCTAATAAACTTACTACTATCATATAAATGCCAATTTAATTCCTTATCTTATTACATCAATCATATTACTTGTCGCAATATAATGCTAATATTTATAATCCTTTTCTTTAAATATCAAAATGATTATATCGCCTAATCATACGCTATCGGCTAGATTAATACAAGCAATTCATTAATCGGACCAAAACCAGCTATTTGGTACAAATGTTTTTTACCGTCAGTGTCGGTCAGCCAGTTTTTTCCCGCTTGGTGACTAAGCCTGGTATTATAATGCTATTAGTCTAGATGGGCGCGATATATCACTCGGAGGCGGTGATTTTATCGCTCTTAAATACGTACGAGAGACGGGAATGTCTCAATTTTTTGGGGTTCAAATGGGAAATTTGGAGATGGTTTATGTGAAGTGGTTTTAGGAGTAGCGCTGTGAATCGAGAGGTTGTTTCTTGGTATATGCTAAGCTAAGAGGTTGGTGAGGGCTATAGAAAGCAAAAATGTTTTTTAGAATTAGTTGTATAGGCTTTTTCGCATGATTTAATTTCATAATGGTATTGTTTCCCCTGTGTTTAGATTTTGTATATTTTTTTTGCATTGATAACATTTATTTACCATTATGATATCATTATTGTGCGTTAGATCAGATTATATTTATGACACCTACTATCATTATCCTTTATCATTTTATATGATCATTGAAAAAAAAGCAAACCTAGCTTTCATCTATGTTTTAATAAACACGCACAGAAGTTTTATACGCAAATCTTTTATTTAAATAAAACACAATCTATACAATTTCAACCTTTTTGATAACATTTATGTTTCTACGGAACAGTCACCCGAAGACACAATTCCACCAAATAATTTTTTTATTAATGTTTTTGCAACATCAAAAACAATGTTCGGCCCATATTAGCAGTCCGGAGGTTTTACTAATGCGAAATGAATTTGGCTGTTCGATTGTTTATGCCAATCTCGATCGTCTCACGACTCGGGACCTCCACCATCGTCCCGGTGGCATGGTTATTATTTATGTATCACTATGTATTTTTATGGCCAATTAATTTTCAACCGCAAAAAACGTTTAGATGTTATTAGCAAATAAATATGAGGAGTGACAACGGCGTATTTCACGACAAAATTAGCACGTCTTCAAATTTGCTGTAGGTAACTTCTAGAAATGTTAACTTTTTAATTTTATGCTCGTGTCGTAAAGTCTACCGAAAAGCATAATTCACTTTGTTAGTTATTAAAGTGGGTATTTTATACTAACTACTTAGTTACTATCTAAAGACATTGTATAAATCGATAAGGTCCTAAAATAATATAATTTAACTTTGATTAAGTTATTTTACAAGATGCTGAATATTAATATTTATGAAACGCGCTTTATACAGGAGAATTCTTGAGACGGCGCACGAGATATTTTAGGTTTTATTATAAAACCCTTTATAATTAAGACTACTTTACTGCTGACCATATGATATTGTTTCTTGCCCTAGTTTCAAGCACCTCATGAATAATAATATATACTAGAAAACTATATTAGAAAAACATATGACTCGAGTCTACGCGCAATACTGAAAATTGTGGAAATATGTGTATGATGAGTTTTCTCAAAACACAGATATCTATACTAATATATAAAGCTGAATAGTTTGTTTGTTTGCTTGAACGCGCTTATCTCAGGAACTACTATACCGAATTGGATTTTTTTTGTGTTCAATAGTTTATTTATCGAGGAAGGCTATAGGCTATATAACGTTAACCATAACCGCGGGGGGAGTCTTAAATAAAAAGGTATGTCTCAGACAACAACAAAGACTGAGATTGTAACTACATATTGGATATTATACTCTTGATAAGTTTGTTTTTGATCGCTGCATCGCGGCCTAACAATTGTTATTAAAACCATATTTAAAAAGGATAGCCCGATACAAAGATCACCAATCACCACAGGGCAAACTCGTCACATTGAAAACATTTCTATAGCTACAAAAACCAATTCCTCATTAAGTCCACACCATAACTCTAAAAGGCCAACAATTACAATCCGAAACGAATATTCAATCCATCGGAGTCAGAAAGCATGAAATAGCTTGAGATGACATCGTATATTTCGCTTCAAACCTGCCGCGTCATACACAAATCATCAGACGCAAGTGTCGAATTTGGCGTTGCTTTAACAATTCCCGCAGTCGGCAACGATATCACCAGCTACTTATGTAGTTGTCATCACCATAAAACGATTCTAAGGGGCGGACGGCGTTTTTTCTATGGCTCTATGGCCCCCCTGTAGATGGGACCACACCGCGCGCTTCAATGGATGAGCCTATCCTATCCGCAAACACAATAAAACAATATTTACGCTCACTCTGAACAATGAGATAGTACTGTAAAAAAACAATTTTCCAACGGAAACTCGTTCATATTTCACTTGGGAAACAGTTCAGTTTGCTTTGTGAAGGAAATTGGTTCTCATCGGCGGTTCGATGGAATTATTTGTAGTTGCGCATTGTCTTAGAGAAGTGATATTTTCGTTTTGTAAGAGATAACGCTGGGATCGCTGTTTCGAGTGAATCATTCTGTTTTTATTGGTGTTTAGTTTTAGCAGTAGGCTGTTTGTTGTTTTTGGATGTTTGTAATGGCAGCGAAGTGACGGCTTATATTGGACGTTGTTAGGCGTTTAAGATTAGAAGCTGTTATTGTGTAAAAGAACTGAAAATGAAGTCAAAGATAGGACGTAGAAGGTAGTTGACATTAGATGATATTGTTTTTAAATACTACATTAACCAACTTATTATACCTATGTACTTATTAAAATTCAAATATTGCACCAATATGTATTTTACTAACAAAAACTTTGTAAAACATCTACAAAAGCACAGCTGATATATATTATAGTACTAACTATGTACATAATACCGGTGTATAGTAGCAGTAGATGTCAAATGCTTCGGAATTTTGCTTTAGGAAACTAGTAACTTTTTAAAAATAGACTTCCCTACACAAAGACATAGGAAATGTTAGTTCAGCAAGCATTTGCTACGGGTCTCGCGTAGTCCTGACTTTTCTGGAACTGAATGCATATTAAAAATAAGAGTAATTTTCAGCTTATCAATTATCTATTTGTCAATTATTTTTATGATTCACTTATTGTTACTGACAAGCTCGATAGCGCATTCGGTAGTGACCCTGCCCCATGCGCCAAGAGTTGTGGGTTCGATTCCCACCCAGGACAAACATTCGTGTGATGAATACTTGTGTTTGTTCTGTGTCTGGGTGTAAATATCCAATATTTAAGTATATATTTGTAATACCACTGTTGTTTCTAATATCCGTAACACAAGTGCTTAAGCTACTTACCTCGGAGTCAGATCAATGTATGTGATGTAGTCTGATATTTATATTGTGATCCTATCATGTTAGAAATAATATCTTCGTATCTATACCACCTACATCCCGAGTTGTTATAAAACAAGCGACAAAATCAGAAGCGACATCATAAATTATGCTGCGGTCGACAAAATTACACAATTAAAACGTGAATGAGTAGCTAACGTCCCCAATTGTGCCTGTAAACAATGAATTTCGTACTTAAGACATTATTAGCACCGGACACAGTTTAAAACACTCTATTGTCGATTATCGCCAGAAGTTCACTGGTCCGTGAAGGAATTCGCTACTTCTTTCTCTCGCAAACTCGATAATCCACCCTGTTCCGAATCGAATAAGGCTGGTTTTTATTTGGGGAAAAGCTGTAGTTTGTGTAATGGTCATAATGAGACCTTTTGAAGTTCACTAGTGTAGATTTCACGGCACCCTTTGTACGCTACACTTCTGTTTCACTCAATGAATAAAATTTGTAATTAGAGTAAGCTATCGATTTTGGACTTTAACACGTGGTGATAAAGATGTACATGGATGTATAGGTAAGTTTGTCGTTGAAATTAAGATTTATACTGTTCGACACTGTTATAGAATTCCACTGAAGGGCTGGCGTGTCTAATTAAGTATTTATTTTTCTGATTTTGCTAAATTGACGATTCAAATGCTACTGCAGGGAAGTTGCATTGTACAGTTACAAACAGATGGCACGAGTTTGACAGATTTATAGGCGACGTTATTTAGAAATAGAATTTTTAAAAATCTGGGAGAATAAATTAGAAATACGATATCAAATTTCTGTCATACTTTGAGGATTTGCTTAAGTACCAAAACATACAGTAATTTAGGGTCCACCCTTGCGATAAAACAATAGCATATTAATTTTAGAACCCGTTCTACCAAAATTTTAAATAAATAAATAACTAAGGTTGGAACACAAATGCATTTTGCATTTGAACTTAGTTCTTCAGTTACAAATATGCCTGTCTCGATGGTGCATTCGGTAGTGAGCCTGCACTATGCGTCAAGAGTTGTGGGTTCAATCCCCACCCAGGAAAAAAAATCATATGATGAATACTTGTGTTTATTCTGTGTCTGGGTGTTAATATCCAATATTAAAGTATATATTTGTAATACCACTGTTGAATCTGATATCCGTAACACAAGTGCTTAAGCTACTTACTTTGGAGTCAGAGCAATGTGTGTGATGTCTTCGGATATTTATTTTTATTTATTTAAATATAAACTTGCACAAACGAGTATCTACGTACGATTATATTACAAATGTATATTAAGTTCATTTTATTCATAACTATTTCTCTCTAGCAAAATATGAGCCCGCGAGCTTTTCCTAGCTAGGATCTAGGGGATCTAATTACTAGACGTCATTAGACAGTCACAGAAGGATTCATTTATTAACGTCTTTTATACGCTTACATAAAACCTCAATGTTTTGGTATTTATTTAGATACACAATAACAGTGTCATGGAAACATGTGCCAAGTCACGTAAACACCATTTTTGACCATTGTAATACAATAAATATCTTTGAGGCAAAATCTATATATATAAAAGAAAGTCGTGTTAGTTGCACTATTTATAACTTAAGAACGGCTGAACAGATTTAACTGAAAATTGGTGGAGAGGTAGCTTAGAACCAGGAATCTAACATAGAAAACTTTTTATCCCTATATCATTTCTTAAATTTTTTTTCCTAATAAAAAATTTCACTTAATAACATCTAAAATCTGCTTATTTTTTATTGCCTCTAAGGCGGAACAGAGTTCGCTGGGTCAGCTAGTACAAATATATTTTACAGTTGTAGTCGTTCTTGTTAATTTAATAATATCTATATTTTAAATGTTTGGGGTTAAACACCAAAGCTATTAAATATCTATTTATACATAAATAGCTGACACACAAACTCCATTGCTCTTGCATTTACGAAAAAAATAAACGGTTCGAATCACTTAAGAGGACATCTGCTGCCAATTTAAATCTTTACAAGGATATGCAATTAAGCGTGTCCCATACGACGTTTGTCACGTGACATAAATGTGGTTGGTATGGCACGTGACATATTTTTTTAGCTTTAAAGTCGTATCTCTATCTGAAGTGGATTTTGTGGCTAATAATATTAATGGTGACATATTAAATGTCAACGTTTTTATTTATTTTATTATTATATGTTATTTTAGAAAATAAAATAAAATAAAGTAACATTGACTGGAGCCAAGTGCTGTGGGTTCGATCCCTACCCAGGACAAACATTCGTGTGATGAATACTTGTATTTGTTATGTGTCTGGGTGTTAATATCCAATATTTAAGTATATATTTGTAACACCACTGTTGTTTCTGCTATCCGTTACGCAAGTGCTTAACCTACTTACCTCGGAGTCAGATCAATGTATGTGATGTAGTCTGATATTTATTATTATAAAAAAAAAATTGTTAGCAATTATTTTAGACAATCTGTATAGAAAAAAAATAAGATCCTAGCAAACAATTTAAATGTATCTTAAAATTATGAATATTTTTTTTTAAACAGGCTTTTATTAAAATATTATTAAGATGTGTATTTAGATATCGAAAACTCATAATAATATTTATTCCCCATAACAACAAAATAATACTTCTACTTCTACACATTCTTAACATATGTAAAGCTGAGTTATTTTAAGTTTTCATCACATTAACACCTAAGTTCATAACTAGAACTAAGTATAAGTAAATTTATAATGATGTATGAACAACAAAGACTGCTTGCGTTGATGTCTTTTCAAGGACTCCATATGTCGTAGAACTCGTAGCAGACTACTGTAAGTATAAAACATTAGATTGGCGTTTTTATTGTAAATATATGAATTATAATGTTTTAAATAAAAACTTATGTCTTCATTTATTTAGTAAGTCATATAGTTTTTAAATAAACACGTGTTTACCATATTGTATACTAATATTAGATACTAAACTATTTTTTAATCAGTTTGTTTATAATTAAAATATATATGTTTAATAATTGTGATTTAAGAACTAATTATTTATTTGATGAAATCATCTCTTTATTATGTGTATTTTAAAGAAATTATAAAAAAAATTTTTTTATTCAACAATGTATTATTACAAAAGTACAAATTTTTGTACAGCTATATCCACCTAAAGAAAAAAAAGGGGAAATTCCAAAATTCCCATTCTAAAAACATTAAACCGAAATCTCCCCATGTCTGCCTGCGTGGGCGCACCGTTCGCCACGTGCTCGCGGCGAGGACTCCTGCGCACGCCAGCCGCGCTCCGATTGGCCGGCCGCGCCCCTCCCACCGCGCGTTCTGCTGACTCACGCGCCGGGAATTACAACCGATGTTGTAAAAATATCACTGTCCTTCTCGTTTATTGAACGGACGAGACGTATTGATTTTATTGCTCCACGACTCTGTACTTCGGTTGAGAATTCTTTGGGGGATTTGTACGGATGTTGTTTTTATTTAAAAAAAAAAATCCAGAACCTAAAAAAGTTAATGTAATGTCTAATGTTTATAAAAAAATATTTTTTATTTATTCCAAGATAAAATATTTGTAGGTTGAAGCTCTCAATAATTAGTGAATTACTACGTGATCAAAATTATTAAAAGAAAGGTTATTTATTCTACAGCAGAAATATGTTTTAATTACTTTACATTTCACCATGATGGATTAAAATGTATATACATACTCATTAATTGTTAATACAATTAATGAGTATGTATATATATTGACTAAAGTAAATATAATAATAGTTAATTAATAACTTTCATTAGATATGTCTATATCGTATCGTAATTGACTGAACCAATCAATTTATTTCCTGTAGAAATGAATTGACTTTATCTGAAAAAATATATATTAAAAACGTTTTACACAACGCTTAATACCTGTTAGGCATTCCCAGATAATTGATGGAATTACCTAGACCATTTTTAAAGACTAGATAGCATATTCATACGGCCCAACAGGATAAACTGAGCCTATTTCTAATTGTAAATTCATTTGACAAAAACTAGATCTATAGCGGCCATCTTTGAATCCTTTTAATCGTCCGATACAGCATTAAGCCTTCCACTGTACTCATTAACGCAATTAAATGTAAAGCCTTGGAATAAATTGACTACGTGTGTAGTCTATCATCTTTACACACACACATTATCTTAACTTACTCGGTTTAATTAAAATTTGCAAAATTGCAGAAGAAGTTAGAGATTACGGGCAAATTGCACAAAATAATAAAAAAAAACTATGACTTTATTTTTTATAACAATCGTGTTGGGACTTGTTTAGTCGTATATGTGTTTTTGTGTTCTGTTGTATTTTAATATAAACGCGAAATAATTTTAGCCAACATACTACTAAAATATTTTTTTAAATAAATAAATACTGACTCGGTACTTAGCATCTTCAGCGAACCTCAATCGGCGCGGTAATCCCGCATTATCTAACGCCGAATTGCATAACCAAAAGCAACCTAATGACCTAAACACGACAAAGAGTAAAAAAACGTGAGAGCCCAGCCGAGCCGGGCGGTGGGCCAGGTAAGGCCTCCCACCAACGACTCCGCCTGCCGGCCGGCCGGCACACGTAAAACGTTATCAGACGTGGCCGCGCTGCGCACCACCGCGCTCATGTAAAGTAACGCGCGGGTTCCGCCCATCGCAGAATGAAGTGTCTGTGGTTGTTAGTGCTCACTGTTCTGTGTTTACGGTGCGAAGCCGGCAGCAAGCCGAGGAGAGGACGTGGGAGCATGTGGTGGTGAGTACTTGTGTCTCAGATTCTGTTGTTCGCTATTTGAAAATTCGATTTTCGAACTCGATCGTACGTTTTCTAACTTGTGTAAGATGTCAATTTTGTTTTCGTAGTTCGATCGACGAAATTCCAAAAAATCGGTCGAAAATTCTCCGTAAGAAAACGTGCGATTCGTCTTCGTAAACTTTGTAATTCGAATGATTTATTTAGGAGTACGTATTAAGAATGCGCCTGTTTTAAACTTTCGTTTAAGTTCAATGTCATTACGTTCGGTAGATAATCTGATGATTATGCAGCCCGTCTATATTGACGTAACCTATTACGTATTTTGTAGTTTCTGTCATAATTTCTCAATTAAATCACCGTGAAACAGATATACATTACATTAAAATTAAAAGTCTTATTACTGACTACAAGAAAAGAGACTTAAGTAAGTGATTTATATCTAGACTGTGTTAAATGGTTTAAAATATCCTTTGTTTTAAAATTTAAAATGTATAAATCATTTTGAAAGCTCATGTAACTCGCTCTGTGACTTATATTTATAGATTTGTACGTTGTTATGCGTATAAAAGTAGTATTAGTAAAGAGGTATACTAAAACGGTTCGTTAAAGTTAAATTCAGAGGTGCGTCAAATTAAAACAGCTCATTATTTCTGACCAACAATAGGTAATATTTGAGTAAACATAGTATGTTGGGGCTAACAGTGTTTCTACGGTATAGGCACCATTATCGTCTCATTACATAGGCGTAAACACACCTTTGCTATGTCGATTATGACTGCACTAAATGCTAACAGTTTCTTCGCTTATGCTCGGTTTGAGCAAGTGTAAACTTGTTAGTGCTAAGCTTAAAGCTCGAGTGCTGTATAATGGGGAAGTGTGAAATGTAACTTAGGTAAATTACGGTTGTAAATGTTGTTTATAGTTTTTGTTTACTTTAATTAGTTTTGTGTAGAAAATAACTTAATTTCCCGTCTACTTGGTAGGCTGGGTCAGATGCAATTATTTTGTGTTATTAGTTTATTTCATTTCATAAAATTCGTTATTGTCACTAAAATTCGCTTTATTGGAACAAGGACGTACATTAAAAATTTTATTAGATTATATAATAAATAGATTAAGTACAAGTCATATTATTATACTTGAGGAAATGTTAAGTAAGTACCTTAGTCTGTTTAGGTCATTTAGAATTAATTAAACTTAAAATCTTCATAATTAAATATCTAATTTAAATGTTAAAAACTTCAAACATCAGTCATCCATAATAATCATAAAATGTGTTATTTTATTTAAATTTATAATTTCACATAAATATAAATCAAGTGTTTAATGGGTCAAATCTTACTATCAAATATTGAGCAGGTTTAATCGTTATATTTCTCTGTACATGGTATTTATCCAACAAAGTGCAATCATAAGCCGTGAATATTAAAACACACTGCTTTCATCTGACCATAAAACAAAGCTATGTGTATTCTGTAAAAATTGCATATATTAAAAAAAATACGAATTGTTTCCATATTTAAAAAGGAAATCAAAATTCGTGACGAAAAAAGTTCTTTTCTAATCTATCTTTAAGTCGGACATAGATTTTCTACACTATCAACACCTGCCTCCCGTCACGCGTGACAGACAAGCGCATCAACTGTCTATTTGCACACTTATCTCGACTCCTGGTATGCAACCTGCCTAATCCCCTGTAGACTGACGCATCTAGTAGAACATATTGTTTAGATTTCGATTTTCTTTAACATTAATTAAATAAACACCGTTTCATTTCGATTGCATCTTATAAACAGTATGCATGATCGGATCTAAAATTGTTTATAACTATGAAGCGGTTGTAAACAATTTCAGATCTGAACGACATATATATCGGTATGATATAGTAATATAAATTAAACATCCTGATACTGAGCATGAACGCGATTGAAATTGATAATACATTTTTATTTTGGATATTACTTATAAAAATATAAATTATCTACATCCAAGATTATATAGATATATTATATTGTACAAATACTTCCAATTTATAACGTTTTAGAAATAAAAGCCTTAGCTTCGTTCACACATATAACCACTACCATTCTATAATATTACGAACATTGTATGTCAAAAATAACTAACGAAAATTTACTGAAAATAAAAACAGTGCTTCTGTATTTTTTAGATAAGTTAAATAAAAACTAACAGATAATTAATCTTGCAATTATAAAAAAATAAATCTCACAGTAAATTAGATATGAATAGGAAGAATCATTGATAAAATAATATAAGTGAATTCGAATATAACTAGTAATTTTATTTGAATAAAATACACGTGGCTATAAATCTCGAGTGGTACAAATAATATTGATACAGCCATTTCCGTTCGCAATTAAAACCAAATCCGTCGGTATATTTCATTCAAACTACCCAAAACCACATCAACACATTAAAATCCATCAACACAATTTGATGATTACGAAATATTTAAATATTCCGCCGGCAAAAAAAAAAAAATTTCTACGGTTTGTAAGCGTTTATAATCAAAGTATGAGCATAAATATTGTTTTAATTAGGTGTTTATCAATCTGTGACTGTCGCCGTCTGATGGAGCGACAATTAGCGCAAAAACATTAATGTCAAATTTATTTACGGATCATTAACTTTATCTGTATTCGCCATCAACCTCATTCACAGATATAGGTACTCAAATAGGACTTGTGTTAGACAAAACATTCCAAGATAATTTATACATAATTGTTGCAAATACTAAAATGAATATGACATTTATGAATAATATCTGTGTATGATTAGATAAATAAAAAATATTCATGCCTTTTTTGTCTTTACCGACCATAGCATGTTTTATATATTTTAAATTATCAATTAAATTGGTTGCATCAATTATTTATTTTAATTAAAATACGAATGTACAAGAAAAAATTATCTAAAGTGTTTTAATTTAATTAAACCCCGGCCGTGTCTGCAAGTTTCCTAAGCGGGAACATTTTTATCACCCGTTATCAGAGCCAACAGTGGCGCATGCTCATTGCGTTCAACAAATAAAGGTTTACATGCTCGTAAAGCAATTAATACTTCATGATTTATGCCAAATTAAGGGCCCTTAACACGTTTAAGTTTCATTATAAAGCGCGTTCAAGTGTGTTTTGAGCACAGTGAATGTTTTGTTGAGTGGTGATATGTATTAGATACGACAATGTTTTAGGTTTTAGAATAATTTGTGTAATTATTACAGGATTGCTTTAGAGCATTATCTTGCATGTAAGCTATTGTAATGTATAATTAATAAAGCCTTAGTATACACATTTTTTGACGTTACAAAGTTGAGATAAATGTTTTTTTTTCTTATTATTTATATTAATATAATAATAAATATATGTATTCAAATTCTTCATTTAATTTTACAAACAAGGCTTTTCAGCCTCGTTTGTAAAGTTAAACCCATATCAGTTAAGGAAATAACATATCAGTTACGGTCTCAGATTAATCGGTAATATTAATGTATTCCATTAAACTAATTAATAAACTTATACCTTATTAATTGCGTTTAAGGTGCGTACGATTGTATCTACTCATTATCCCGTCAACAAAAACCAAAAACTATTGTGCGAAAGCTTAAATCATATCTGCCGGATACCAAGCCGTACATTTACTGTTAAAATATCTTATAAAAATACCTTTTTGACTGTGAGTAATCACTAGGTAGCAATTCCGGATCGCTAAAATTACCTTGACTGGCTTGATAGCTCATTCGGTAGTGACCCTGCCCCATGCACCAAGAGTTGTGGGTTCGAACCCCACCCAGGACAAACGTTTGTGTGATGTATACTTGTGTTTGTTCTGTGTCTGGGTGTTAATATCCAATAATTAAATATATATTTGTAATACCACTGTTGATTCTGATATCCGTAACATAAGCGCTTAAGCTACATCAGAATCAGATCAATGTATGTGATGTCCTCGGATATTCATTTATTTATTACTTGTTTAATTACCTTGT
This sequence comes from Glyphodes perspectalis, assembly GCA_951394215.1. NCBI lineage: Eukaryota > Metazoa > Arthropoda > Insecta > Lepidoptera > Crambidae > Glyphodes > Glyphodes perspectalis. Next base: position 4,967,519 of record OX596202.1, read on the forward strand.
AGCCGTGGTGTTGTGGGACAAATAAAAAACAATATCGAATCTGTAAGGGTCACTGAAGTACGTGCATTGCCGTTGCAGAATTATTTACTAATTGGCAGCGCGAAACTTGATTGTGACTAGGTTAATAAATTCCGTTATAGTTTCTTTATAGCGTAAAGTCAACTTAATGTTTTTATAACTAGAGCAGTTTCCCGCTATTTCCTTGATAAAGATTTGAATTTGAATTGTAATTCTTCTATCAGCAAAATTATTTTTTCATCATTTTAGTGTTATAGTTTATTGAATATGATGCGTTACTTGTTTTTCAAGATCAAGTAAGCTAATTTGGACGTTTCAGATCTACCACAGAGACTTAATAATACATATCTTAGCCATTACAAAAATGTAGGTATTTTCGTTGCCATTCCTTCAATCGTGTTTAGGGGGGGGCCAGAGGTTTAACTTTATAGGCATTTTCGGCTCCTCTTTAGGAATCTAGATTGTAGTCAAGTGACATTTTTCACGTCACTATAATCTAGATTGGTTTTATCTCGTATGCCATTATCATCGGTTTAGACTTTATGAATCAAAGAACATCTGTGGCCGCCGCGATGACAATCATCAACTTTCGATCTCGCTCGGCGAAATGACACTCAAAAAACTCGTTTCTAGTTTCCGAATCTGTTTTAAAGAATCAGCCGTGAGAACGAAAGGGAATTTTCGGACTTGTTGTATAAATTTTTCAGATATTTTTGATAGAAATAAAATGCCGACGGGTCCATCATTATGCTGATTAATTTATATTTGAATTTCAAATTAATTGGTATTCAATTCCAGGTAATTGATTCATCAAAAGCGTTTGTGATAAATGATAATTAAATAAATATCATTTTTCTAGTTTATCGTAACAAAAATTAGCGTTAGTTATGCATGCGCATTAATTTTTAAAAAGCCATAAAAGTGATAAATATAATTTAAAATATTTTTAGTGCTATTTAGGTAGTAAATTATCTGATATGATGTGGTAAGTGTGTAATATCAGCCCATAGGCACGTTTGCGGAAAGACGCTATCTCACTCTTCGCGTCAAAAAAAAGAAGAAATCGCCACACCTCGCCTAATTTGTATGCATCTCTCGTAGTCCATATTACATTACGGTTGAAATCGCGTGCAAGCGTCACGATAAGGCGATAACGCTATCCAGTTTAAGTTGACACGCCGATTTACATGTGACATCCGTATTTTTAATTAAACTAAGGTAAGAGAGGGGGGGTGGGGAGCTCTCGCTTCGCTGGCCGGCTCAGTTTGATATTTTGACGCCTGGTAAAACTTAAACAAATTAAATAATAAAGGACTGATTTGTATGCGAGATGCGTGCGCGAATGAAGTCGTCTCGTATGTTGCTAAAGACGAATCGCGACGCATTCTTTTGTTCTTTAGCGAACTTACGACGCGTTGGTCTCAATCGAGATCATTTATTGAGAACGTGTTGGATCGTCAATTGTTATAATTCCAATTCGGCACCAGTTCTCTTTTCAAAAATACTATGGTTCATAAATTAAATCATTTAGTCCGATCATCGTCATCCAGTTCATTCTAATTCGTTTTTAATTCGATTAATACGACTTTGAATTACCAAAACGACTTTATCGACTAATTAATATAAATATTTGCACTTGCCTATAATTATAACCATTAATTATATCAATATATTAGTGTGATTATCAAAAAATCCAGAAATATTATAATGAGAGAACAGTTTTGTAAAAAAAATGGTGACATAAGTGGCTAATCTTATTGGCAATTAGCAACAGTTTTTTAATAAGACCAAACCATAACAGAACCAGTTGTTTGTTACGGTAATGGTTATCAACTCGAATAATCTAATTAATGCTTATAAATAGATACTCGTATCTTCTCTAAATAATCTATTATGATGAAGATTAAAAACGGTGGTCGTTAATTTGAAAAAAAAAATACATAAAATAATTATCTAAGCAGTATTAAAAAGCAAAGAAAATACTGATATTAGGAAACACATGAAATTTTGTAAATCTGGGTATTTGTCACGTAACTAACAAATTAAACTTCACGCCACTTCCCTGGCGGGGTATGCAGAGAGAACCGAACGCCATATGGCGCGTACCTTACACTCCTTACTTGCTTCTTCAACAATCATGACCCTTTTCCTTATCTGACACGTAATCACGCTTTAACAGCTGAATGGAATTAATAAAACACATTTACGTAGGTACATATATCAAATCTAATACATATTTTTATCTAAGTTTTGAATTTTCGAAGGATAATTCAAAATATTCCTCCGTCATCCTTTCCAATTTAATCCTATTCTACATATATCTATACTTTAATAATACATTTTAAAATTTGTACAGTACATATTTTAAGCGAACAAAGTCGCGGCCAAGAGCTAGTTCATAACAAAAAAATACAAAAATAGGTTAAGCGACACCAACTCTTTGTACGCCAAAAGAGGCTATTTAATTAGTCAAGGAGACAAGGTCCACCAATGACAATATTTGTTATTTTGACACATTCACACAGACTTTATCGCTGGGCACACATTGCGTTTGCCCGTGAACGTAGTCCGGGACTCTTTCCCGGCCCTTGTTTGGTTTCCTACCAACGTGACAAGTGCGTAGGACCTTTGTGGATGGGCAAATATGGACATCCTTTTTTGTTTTTGATGTATTTTGGCTCGAGCGGTCGCGGTGAATGAGAAGTACATATTTTAAGCTAGCTAGAATAATGATTTTATGCGTTTACCTTATAGTTGTCTATTACAAATCGATATTATTTTTTATTTTTATTTAGTTATCCAGATCAAAGCCAATTGAGGTAACTAGATTAGTTTTTTTTTTACGTCAAAGAGGTATTTATCCAGCCATTCACATAAATATTTGCGTTTGTAATACGAGTACGATTGAATACAAATTAAAATATACTGTTATGGAAACTGCACAATTGAAGTTGTCAGATACCTTATAGTAATTAGATCAGCTATCATGATATTACCTTTTATCAACCACATACCAATTATAGAACCATGTAGAAGCCGTATTAAGAAAGCCCTTTTATGTCAGTCTTGATATATTACTCCGAGCACCTCAAAGCATCGGCATGACGACAAATTACATTATAAGGTTTTTTTTTAACATAAACTTAATGGCTTGTCGGCCACCCACGCAAGCAGTAAGTAGGCGGTTAGGTAAGATACAGTAATGTATAAAATTAAATTTAGCAACTTACTAAGTGGTGAGGTAACTGTGACGTGGCGTGACACCGTTCTACGTATGCTCACAACAAACGATTATTTGTATGAATTAGCACTTTTTTCACGTATTTCTATATTTGAACTGTTCGGGAGGCGCTATGTTATCTTTTAACTTATACGGTCAGCTGCGAAAATAGTTAAATGTGCATCTTATGCAATGATAATCTCCGTTTAAAGAAGTATGTTGTAAACGTACAGCAGAAAGTTTTTGGTACTGGTATAGCTATAAGGCGTCTATCCAAGGGTTTGTTTGTAAAGATACAGGAATGTACAAGAAATTCAGAAAGAGTTTCATCAATTTTCAAATTTATAGTATTATTTGGAATAAAACTGGTCTCGTATAATTATAATGTGCAAAAGCCAATTAGCAAAATATAACTTTTTCTTTAGTATATTCTTTAATATTTGACAATGCATAGCTCATAGACTCTTAACTTTAATTAGTTCAAAAGTCGGTGCTTGGGCAACATTCCCGAGGAAATAAGCTTTACCGACAAACTCGTTCTTATTTACGCAACACTCGACCACAAAGGAAGGCAAACAGAGAAGCAATACGATTTCCAACGTTTTACACGGACCAGAGAGAGCATTTCGGGTTTTTTCTTAGACCATTTGGGCTGTGGGTGAGTTGGTGAAGCGATAGCGATATTAACGAAGTTTTAAAGTAAAAATTAGTTTGATAGCTTGACCTTTAGCTGTACATTTTATTTAGATCCGCAAATTAGAATATAATGTGAAGAAAACGTAAAACGGGCCCTGAGACCATGGCATTGAAAGTATATATACTGATTTCATAAAAACCTAACTTTAAGGTTTTATGAAATTTCAGTTCCCAATATTTCTATGCTATACTAAATTAACAAACAAAGAATGCGTTCAATCAATAATTTTAATTCAGCGACAAGGAAACATATTGTATGGGCTACTTTAGTTTGTAATCATCATATTAATAAATCATTTAGTTAACGGGTAATTATAAGTACATTTCAAACAAAGTCTAAGTATGCACCAGTACTACGGGTTACAGGAAAGCTTCTAAAGCATTGCGTCATTCGTAAACAATATGCCAAGAGCCATTTAGAGGCTTGTCATCGCTGTTGCTTGTGCGCTGCGCCGCGACGCCCGAGTGGCATCGAGTCAACACGCTCTCGATCCTCAATCTGTTTACCGACCCAGGGATTAATGCGCACACCCAATATTTGTCTAACGTCCGCAGATTGACAGTTCACCCGTCAACTGTTTGTTGTCCCTCAAATGAGCGTCCAACCCGCCTAAGTGGCGTTCGGCTTATTTACCTTTTTTTCGCCATTGTCTCTCCTCAGTGTAAACGCTGGATTTTGTGCGACTACTTCATTATTTTTTTCGTTTTCACAGGGGCATCGCTAAGGCTGGTGAGCCGAATAATCTGGCGCCGTTGTCGCCTGGAGTCTTGTACATGGACCCGGCTGTTCACGCCACGCTGAGGCGGAAGCAACGGAGGCTCGCCAGGGAGAACCCTGGAGTCCTTGCTGCAGTCGCCAAAGGCGCCAACATGGCCGTAGCGGAATGCCAACACCAGTTCAAATACAGGAGATGGAACTGCTCCACAAGAAACTTTTTAAGAGGGAAGAACTTATTTGGCAAGATCGTCGACAGAGGTAAGCAGATTATAAGATTTTTCTAATGAACGCTAAACATTCGACGGCGGTCGATGGCCTAATGCGCAGCTCACGATTGAAGCCGGCGCATAAAAAACGTAAACAATAAACGCAGTTTAAATGGCGATTTTTAAGAACACGCGTCAGTCTCGATTTGACACTGCAAGACAAAGGAAACAAAAACGCTAAAAAAGACATAAGTCGATAAGCCCAAGACCCTTCTAAATACTAAGGAAACAGATTACCGGCTATTGAGATGTATATGCGATGTTTTAAAAAAATGCAATCAAACTCGCCTTGAGTGTACAGTTTAACCCTGCAAAAGCTGTGTACAAAAAAGGTTTATTTTTTTACGAGCTCCTAATTCCAGCTACAAAGAGTGGCTACAAATTAAGTGATATCTTTAGTTGGCAACCCTTTTAAAAGATTTTATCTGTATTCAACGGGAGGGTAGCGAGTCGGGGGCACATATAAAGGGCTCATCAAGATAAAACATCCTGGATCAATTACATGCGACCGAATGACGTTTGAGTTCCCGTTCCTCTCTTTTTATTTTTGTATTGAATGTATTCCTTTTTTGAATTCTCCTTTTGAATTCTTTATTGGATGTTGTTTAATAATTGAAACAACTGCGCTTATGATTCTGAATATTGATTTAGTTCGCTTTGGAGGTTTCTCCGTTCAGATGCTAATCTGATTTAGATTCCGCTCCGATGCCTTCTTAAAGCGCAAAAAACATGTTTCATTCCATAAACACCAGTTAATAATCACACGGATCCATTTATATGACTTGAATGGATGTAGATTGTTATCGATAGATAAAAATCAGCAAATAGATCCGCTCACAATACTGGTTACACAACTGAATTCAATAGATCTGAGATACTCCGGGCTGCTTGATTTAAAGCTTTTACGGTGAAATTATAACTTAAAGTTGCCACAAAATACGCAGCCCTCGTTTATTATTTTTGATTTAGTTGTGTAACTTCAGAAGTAATATATTTTTTAAACACACTTATTGACCAATTCTAAATTGGCACTCCGGAAAATACTATATAGCTTTTATTGACATTCGTTTAAAGTTGACAATGGCTTGTGAATCATGTTTGGCATCGGCAAGACATTTGTTTGTATTTTGACGCAGGATTGTCCTATCTCCGGTGTCCGATTTCGATTCTTTGTGCGCGATACGCCTTATTATGAGCTCGCGAACATCTGGTGTTTGCAGCGAGCTTTATTCGGCATAATGGCAAAAAAATAGCTGTGCTGATTCGATTATGCTATTTGCTTTTACAGTCATTGGGAATCACAGCATGCATTCGGTCATTAGCGATCTGATGCAGCCGTATGTGTAGTTTAAAACAGTTATTACATTACATGTTCTATACAAGGCTTCTATACAAGACAATCATAATAGATAATTATTACCTTTAAGTGCGAGAAGCTGTTTAGCCATAGTCATCTTTTGACGAAATGACGTATGAATATGCAAAAAATCAATGTAAGATCCAGTCTCATCAATCTGGGCCAGTCTTATCGTGATTGATTCCAAACGCAACGATTTCAAAAACAGAACTCAATATCAATAAAACTGTACAACAACAAAATGCTTTCCATAGATCGGAGTTCGTGGCACCCGCATTAGGGGGTTATCTTCAAAATTAAGAGCGCTCGCTTCGATATCTCGGACTAATTCGATCTCATTTCGAATTCGAGGCGATATCGAGTCGAGCACGATCGACGGCCGGCCCGGTTATTGACCCCGGCACAAATACGTTAATGAATTGTGCAAACGACTCCGGAAGATGTTTCTATTAGTCGATGCACTTCGAACTTTTAGTGGATTTGAGACGGCCGTTTCAACGTCACAATTACTGTTATTTAGCAGATGCGTAAGGAAAACACCTAAAGTAAAAGTCAAGTCGTAAATACTTTCTATGTTAAGTACTAATGAAAGCACAGTCTCTATGACATTGTTATTACACTAGTTCACATATAATTACTTTGTCATTGAACCTAAGTGTCATAATATGAGTATAGAAAAAAGGACAAGCATTATTTTTATGGCCTACATATACGATACTGTCTTTAATAAAGCTTCAAAATAAAATATCTAGCTAATAAAGATATAACATTACAACTGATATTGACTTCCAATGTCAAAACAAAACGCAAACAGTACTTTTTTTCCAATTAAGGACCTGTGCTGGAAGTGATAAAACATTAAATCTCATAAAATATTCATGGAAAAGTAAATTGGTAACAAATCGCAATTAGATTTATATGTTTACACAACATTAATGTTTATCGTAAAGAAAAAAATGAGAACGGGTCGACACTCGCCCGGGGCGCGAGCGCGATTCACAGGTAAATCAAACGAATTATTAACTAAACGTAGCGAGTTTCAACTTATTTATGTCTCCAAAATAAAACATGTTACTAGGACAGAACCAATTATAGCCATAAAATACCATAAACGAGTACATAAATACTAATTATTCCAGTTTCGCCTTTAAACCAACATGTAATTAGGCGAGTTAAAAAAACAACAATACCACACATTTAGTTATTTATGCTACTCGTACCTACTATCGTAAAACGAAACGCCTAGAGCAAAAATAATTCTGACATTTAATCGAACAGAACAAACTATAAAAGCTAAGTACCATTTTTCTAAATTAAAACTCAGATATAGCACGGAGAGGCCCGGGACCACCATCATAATAATTTCACTTGATAAAAAGAGCAAGGAGATTACGAAATTTATGTTATATGCGTGTGCATTTAGAGCATATTACTTTATTAAGGGCAGGCGAACCAGGGCGGGCCAATCACGCACCGCTCCGACGCAAATATCTACAATAAACTTTTTAATACATTGCAATTACGTACGTTTGATAAACGCATAAAAACTGGCAGCCGATCCCGGCGGGGCTCCTCGACGGCTCGCGTCCGAGCGAAAAAGAAGCAAATACGTTTCAAACGCGCGCTCGGAAAAAGTTCATCAAAATTCGAAATTGTGAATAGGGCCGTCCATAATTACGACCCGGTCGCACAAAGCCCCCCCGGATGGGACACGAATAATTACTAATTTACACGTTGACACACCATTGACGCGACGGACACGACAACTTCATCTCATTGTGGTGTAAACCTCAAGGATCGTATTAACACAAATGATGACAACGGTACAATAGCCGGGCCTTTATTCGGCGCGCTATTGTCGACCTGAGAATAGAGAAATATATGGCTGGAGGTCCCGCGGTGTCGCAGTCGCAGCCTCCTGCGGCGCGGCAGCGAGGCTTGGCCCAGCGCCACGGAAGCCACATTTACACCTAACATAGCTCCTAATAGCAGGTAACTCGGCCAATAAAGACCGACCTTTTTTCAAATATTTCCTGTTTTGGTGTGTCAGCCCCCGAGATTCCATCTCCGTGGGTGGATAAAACGTATAAAACGATCGACACCGAGAATAAAACGGGTATAAAATGCCCTCGACGAAATATTTAATACTCAATTAGATAAGCGTTTTGGGTTCTGTGGCGATCGAATTGTTTTTGAGATAACACGCGTTTTGTGAAGCTGAAATGGCTCGATTAAAATCCGATATAGCTCCGGTGACAGCGCAAGCTCGCTGTTTTTTTATTGAGCGACCCCGCGATGCTGGACTTTATTGTTTATGAACAGCTCACTTAAAACGAAATTATTTACGGTGTTTTTTTGTTAGTTTGAAAACAAACGTCTTTGTCAGTTGTGTGAATGGGAGTAGCGGTGGATGGTAGCTGCTGAGCTTTGTGTCTCACAGTGACTGATATATGACCGGCGTAATTTCGAATTGTCGCAGGCGAGTCTCGGGCCCCGAGCTCAATGTGAAATTATCACCCATACACGGCATAACGAAAATGAATTATTGCATTTTATTGCACGTCCTCAGCGCACTTTCAGAGCAAAAATTGCCTCCGCCATTCTATTTCTGTGTCTCAATAGATCAAGTAATTCGCTTCACATTTCCATTTCTTCCGACTCAAGAGATGTATCTAAGCTATTCGGTGTAACGAATTATAGTGATTCGTCTTAGAGTAGATAAAATGTCATTATGTTCTCGTAAAAGTCGATGTTAGATACAAATAATGCGACGTCGATGAGTTCATCAGAGTCCGATAAAGGCCGCGGACGCAGCGGTTTCTAAACCGGCCAAACATCTTATTATAAAACGAGTGATTTATGGCTGTTTTGAGTAATTACGTCTCATCAAATTTGAATAATGTAAGTCGTCATAAATAAGGCGCGACGCGCGAAACGTCATAAGTCAATCCTTCAAATTAATCTTGTGGAAACGCCCGGCGTGATGACTTAATGCGGACAGGAACATATTTAATTAGTGCATTAATTTTGAATTATTTAATGGGCTGCTCTGTGAGGCCAGGTGTTCGTCAAATGTCAACAGTGATTAAGTTTTATTTTAGTGTGCGGCCGGTCGGACACGCAGTTGGATTTACGAGTTTTTGACTTTTATAAATTCTCAACGCCTCGCCTTAACTGCCAATCCACCGCGATGGAATTATCGCTCGATGCCTGCGCTGTAAACCGACTTCGGGACCATTTATTATCTGCACAGATAATCCACGGACAGCACTTTATTATCAGTTATAATAATAATTTACTTTTATAGATCCACATTACTCATGTTTGTTCTTATTTGACTGCGATTTGATGGGGCGAAATTACCTTAATAAAATAATAGCGTACCTTAATTACAGACATTTTATATGGAGTCGTTTGTGCGACTGGATACTAATGGTTGTTTGTGTACTCGAGCCGTGGTCGGAACACCGTTGCTTAGGCGCGTAATTAGGTCCGCGGAGGGAATTTACATTTTATTTAATGCCGTGACTAATCGGATGAGACCTCTTACATCTGTCATAATTTTTCTACGTCGCGATTTAGTCGCGAAACGCTACAATCCCCTTTGTTTGGGTCCCGGCCGTCTCGAGCGAAATAAATTATTCAAAAATTTATAGCCATACAAATATCGTTTATTCACCGCAGAACAAGGAATTACTACCGAATGATGTCAAAACAAGTCGGACCGCTGATGAATCATCGATAGACGAGACTAAAATTTCTCACAGACCAATTAAAAATTATTTCCAGTCGTCGTTTAAGCTCGTAATTGGGCAGATAGTGGCGTCCCGTTAGATCGTCGACGCGATAATGTAAAAGTAGCGAAATAAAAATCTCAGCGGGCCCTCATTCACATCTGTCGGGCAAACAGATGCGTCTACGCGTTATGAAGATGTGTGTTGGATCGCAGCACGTGGTACGAGCCACCTGGCGCGCGCACACAGACCTCCGTCGCAGGACCGCGACCTCTGCCGGAACTGACCGGAGGACCGCCACTAAACATCCGACACAGGACTTTACTCGCGCATTACATCCGAACGCCGACTGCAAATCGGATTAGCCGATAGCTATTATTTTACGAGCGTTATTTACGTGTGCCATATTTAATTGGCCCGCACCTTTTAGTCGTGGTGAATGCGAGAGAACGTTTCCAAGTCATTACAGAAGATAAATGCACGACTCAGCGACTCGTATTCGTATCTGTGCCTTGAATTAATTTGGTCCAAGCATTGAATGATGGCGAAATTGACATTAAAATTCCCGGTCGAACGTCTCAAGTAATTGCTGAATAAAATACTTTTGTATAACATCAAAAAGGGAAGGACAAAAAACGAGGCCCTGCGTCGCTGCAGAGTGCGCTCACAGTAATTTATATCGGTGTACGATGACAACTCAATAAAAAAATGATTCCATTTGCTTATTGAGTCCTTAATAAAGCCCTCGCGGGATCCGTTCCACATATTATTATTATAAATAACAACAAATACGCGTTCCTTATTATTTTTACGTTTCGTTTTTTCCGATTGGATTTTGTTCGAAGGTGGCAGAGGGCCACCAAAGGCGCGCGTAAACAGTGAACATTATTTGGTGACACGACTCCTACACATATGTTAGACCTTTTTAATTGCTTTTATTTTATGAAGGCATTTAGCGATCGCTATCGAGGGCAGTTTTACGGCCTTTAAGGAATTCCATCATAACCTTGACGCCGAGAGCCTTTAATGAGACGAGCATACGGCAACAATAGCTCAGTTATTAATACGCATTACGCCGTAAAATTACAATGTCTACGCACGTGAATTAATAACGAGATAATGTCCGTACACGACATTCAAGAGGGCTTATGCGCATTTTTTTAAACGAACCTCCTATACGGGATTCATTATTCATTTTATCCGTTAATAATATCGTCTCGCGTAGACAAAGACTCGGTTGGTACGGTATTAATCGATAAAAGTACGAAGGCTATTAAATCGATATTAAGAGAGGGAATTCGATGCGCGCCGTACCACTTGTAATGATCGAATTTATAATCTCCCGTGTAGGTAAGAGCAGTTCTTTTATTTTCAATCGTCGAGATATACCCTCTCTCTTTTAATTGTATTTTATGAGTATTTGATTCTAATGCCGGGCCATTAATTATTTATAGTATTCGATACGGGATGGGAGCATCGATTTATGTATTCGTCCGCGAGAGATGAATGAATGCAATACAATGATTGGTTTGTGATCAAATCTTTTGTTGCGTGAATATTAACTCGCCCGGAATGCCGGTCAAAATATTAATTTTACTTTGTAATATTTCTTTGGAGTTATTTCGCCAAATTGAGATATGAAAACAAAAGGAGCAAAAGAATTGTAAATAAAATCGATTAAATAAAAAAGATGGGACCAATCCCTTACAAATGCGGTTCGCTGATGAGCCCCAATGTTTTGCGTATCGAAATTATAATGCCTACCTAACATATTTGAAACGATATGGGATTTTTTGTTGTCGTACCCTAAGCAATCTAAAGCTTGATTAAAATATGGGCCCCTCCACTTTTGGGACGAATTAATTATTGAAATGCCGGGCATAACTATGTTAAATATTCGGTCAAAATGTTATTAGTGACTTAGGGTATTGGTTGAGTTTGGTCCCCTACACACGTGGCATTTCTAAAATCATTAACAATCAAAATAAAAACTTGATTTAAAAAAACATTCATATCTTATTCAAACTTTAATTGATTGATATCATCAAGGAACAAAAAATAAATCCTTAAGGAAAGAACTGCAACATCTATACAGATGCAGTATCACAATATTCATGAACAATTTACAAGCAAAATAAATTTCACAAATAAACACTAATAGTAACTTCTTTACATAAGATTTAATTCAATGTGTTTTTATCGCCAAAATTTTCCTTGACTTTTATGTTCTAAAATCCTTCGACAAATATTAATTTAAGACTACTGATTTCAATCAGTAATTAGACATGACTAGATGATTTGATCCTCGTAACTTCTTAGCTTTTAAAACTATAGAAGGTATTTCTCCTTTAAACAACCTTCTCCTACTTGAGACGTTCTTCGTCCACTTTTAAAATCTCTAAAGAAACCATCTCTTTGTCGCAGGATGTCGCGAGACCGCCTTCATCTACGCCATCACCAGCGCGGGCGTGACGCACGCGGTGTCCCGCGCGTGCGCAGAGGGCGCCATCGAGTCCTGCACGTGCGACTACTCGCACGTAGACCGCGCCCCCCACAGGACGCGCGCTGCCGCCGCCGCCAACGTGCGCGTCTGGAAGTGGGGAGGGTGCAGCGACAACATTGGCTTCGGCTTCCATTTCAGCAGGGAGTTCGTTGACACCGGAGAGAGGGGGAAGACCTTGCGGGAGAAGATGAATCTGCACAACAATGAGGCTGGCAGAGCGGTAAGCATCACCACTACTTTCAATATACTGGGGCTAAGCCTCAGCGAAGTCAAGCAGGAAATGTTTTAGGAAATTAGTGACTGATTACCAGACTTTGATCAGATCTAACAAAACTTCTTGATCTCGTGACTGGCCCGTTGGTCGAGTGGTTAGAGACTGGCCACGAGACCAGGGGTCGCGGGTTTGGATCCCGCTAGGGATAAATGTTACATGTGATGAATATAGACATTTGCACTCGAGTCATGGATGTTTATAATTGTATTTAAGTATGTCTATCCGTTCGCCTAGTATCCATAGTACAAGCATAAGCTTAGTTTAGTACTAGGGAATTGGTGTGTCAGTCTGGAGAATTTATTATTATTCAAAGATCTGTTCATACAAGTCTTCTGAAGGCTGTTTATATTGTTCTACTAAATCACCTTTTGGTCCACTTAATAATGTTTTTTGATTCTTCTTTTCATTTCTGACTGCTTAATTCTTCTTATAAATAAGACGATTAAATTTTTGTTTGTTGTCAATTGCAACAGTAATGTTTAATTAAAATATTTAGAAATCATGCCCGAAAAGGTCTCAGCAAGTTATCCTTGTGATTGTTTATCTAAATACTTGCACACATATCTGTCAGCGTGCCTGTGCGCATATTGAGAATTAAGCGGATCTCCTGCGTCGCCTTATGGGCGTCGGCACCATCCATCAATACCACTTATCCAATCGCCACTTCGGTAGCGTTATAAACATCCATTAAACGGAACGCCATTGTCAACGCTACGTGTTTACATTACCATTACGGGTGACGATCGATCAGCCACTTGACATGTCGCTAAGTGTAATATTAATTATGCGTCCGCGCGGCGCGGCCCATGCGGCGGCTGCGCCGGCTCCATTCGTCGCGCTCGCACTTCTCCCTCCCACGGCACACCCACATTTGCATACCCACCGGCCGATCCTTCCCAAAATTCATCAAAAAGGGACTCCAGGCGCCTCGAGCCACCCAGACGAGTCATTAAACGACGCGCTTAATTCCTGTCACGCCAGCCGCACTGGGTGTCCACCTGATGAATATTCACAGCATTCCACCGATTGTTTAACACATATTTGGACACTAACCTGTATAATATACCCACCTATCTACATGGAATGAATAAATACGCGCGCACGTTCTACGAAGCGCCTGCGCTCGGATAGGAAAATATTTACTGTCTCCAATCCTCGCGTCATTTATCTACCTTCTAAGAATGATGAATGTCCCTAGAGTATGATTTATGATCGAGCCACGCGCGGTGACGACCGGCCCACCTCTTCACGATTTGTAACAATTTGCTCGATCGTGAGATGCGATCGATGGAGTGCGCTTAAAAGATCATCGATCACCTGTATCGACGCTTATCGGAGGAATTTAGAGATATTTGGACATCATTATAGACCTCCTTTTAGGAATAAATTACGGTGCGATATTTATTCGGTGGTTTCTTTCGCAGCACGTGCAGTCGGAGATGCGGCAGGAGTGCAAGTGCCACGGCATGTCCGGCTCGTGCACGGTGAAGACTTGCTGGATGCGGCTGCCGAGTTTCCGCTCTGTGGGTGACGCGTTGAAGGACCGCTTCGACGGCGCGTCGCGGGTCATGATGCCGAACACCGACCTGGAGGCGCCTGCGCAGCGGAACGACGCGGCGCCGCACAGAGTGCCGCGCCGGGACCGATACCGCTTCCAACTGAGGCCGCACAACCCCGACCACAAGTCGCCGGGCAGCAAGGACCTCGTGTACTTAGAGTCGTCGCCGGGGTTCTGCGAGAAGAACCCGCGGCTGGGCATCCCGGGCACGCACGGGCGCGCTTGCAACGACACCAGCATCGGCGTCGACGGCTGCGACCTCATGTGCTGCGGCCGCGGCTACCGGACTGAGACCATGTTCGTGGTGGAGCGATGCAACTGCACCTTCCACTGGTGTTGCGAGGTGAAATGCAAAGTTTGTCGCACGGAAAAAGTGGTTCACACGTGTTTATAGGCGGACGGACGCTAACGACTTTAGCACCTGTGATCGAAGCACGCCGAGTGGACGTTGTGATGTGACTCAGACTCGAGAGTGGGCACGTTCAGTACCCGAGGGCAGATAACGGACCTTGTATATAATCGCTTCACTTATTCATCTATCGGAGTCGTCGAAATCGTATTTCATGTTGACTTATGTAAATAGTTCTTTATCACTGTTTATTTCTTCTTCTGTATAAGTACGATAAATGATCCGGCGTGAAATTAAAATAAGCTACTCGTTCGTTTAATTTATTTGGCTATTAAGTGCGAACATGTGATCTAGCAACGTTGTTTTTTATGGACACTGTCGTTCGGAAATTAATGAGACCAGTTTAACGACGATTTATTTCTGTCAACTTGTCATCCCTCGTTTAAACAAAATTGGGTTTGTTGGTTTCCTTACGCGGTCAGCAATGTAATTTATTTATTTTAGATATCGTTATGTTCTCGATCGGCCGTACACCCGAGGAGACACCGCATGCTTCCGACAAGACTTTAATTGGTATTTCTTAATATCATTCTCAAAGTTAGCTTTGCGAGGGCCCGTGCGGACATCAACCGAGTTTTATACACTGTTTTATAGACCTCGCATCGGGTGCGTCGTCGCATAACTGTTTTCAGATCCAAGAGCGAAATTATCTTGTAATTATAATTTCATATTATAATTAAGCCGGTTAATGGAATTTGTGGCTTAACAGCATTTGCATAAAGTGTCTTCCTGGGTGTCCGCGGCGGGACCCGGCTTATCAATGCCTAAGTAGCTCCGTCGTAAAAGTGTCCCACATTACGAGATAAACGCTCTCGAGAATTTTAATTAAATATTAAACGAATCAAATAATCAGTATTATACGTATAATATTGTATGCGTGTTGCGTCCGATTATGCCGAGATAAACTTGCACGCAAACTTACTTGACACTTCTTGTACTACTTGCTCGTAACTTTAAGTTGCTCGTAATGAAGCATGCTTTACTTAGCAATTAATTGCTAACAACATTGTTAAATACTTATTAAGTAGATCGTTTCAACTGAGTTTGCATTTTCTTTAAGTCTGTTAAATTGTGAAAATGTGTACGAGTTATAGTTGAATGCGTTAAAGAAAATACTCGCTCGGTTAATTAAACTATTATTGACTAGATAAGATAAACCGATATTGAACCATTTGTATATTATTATGCAATATATACTTCAAATTAGGGAACGGTTGGAAATAGTTGGACATTCTGAAATCGTACAAATGTATGATTTCTTGACACAATTTACAAGTTAACTAACAATTTTAAACGCAAAATGTAACACAGTAAGATGTTAATCTGGATTTTGTAATTACTAACAGGCTAATCTAGACTTGGTCGTGTGGAAGCTTTACTTCGATGTACTTATATCAACGTGAATGATATTTCATATGTGATATAAACATAGTTTAGTGTGTAAGTTAAGGTAAGTAGCTTAATGAAATGGTTAAGTATCATTTTGTATCATAAAATGCACATAAGCACGAAAATGAACATACTAACTCCTTTCGTATGTTTTAGCATAGAAATATTTATTAAAAAAAAAGCTTATTTTAATTTATTTTGTTTTACACCGAACGCGTTTTGGTGTGAAATAATTTCGTTAGTTTTAAATGAAAGTCCGATGTTAAAACGGAATTTTAACAGGTATTCGAATACTTACTTTATCAATTTTCACGATTTTAATCGGATCTCTGTAAATACTAAAATTATTTTTAATTGGTCGGAAACTTTAACTGAGGTCAGTGACAGATTTTAAAATACTGAAGAACTGATTCAACGTCGGATTTAGAAGACTGAAGTTTTTTTTTTATATTATCGTAGTTGTAATGTCCATGACTGGATTCTTGAAGCCATTGTTGTGTTTTAGAACGAAAGCGATTGTGATAAAAAAAGTATTTTAACGTAATTAAAAAAAAAAACCAGTGTCTCGCATTCAAAATTTGATTCGGTGCCATTTTTACTTTCTTTTTAATAATGACGGTTTATCCCACATTTTAACTGCAACATTTTCCATTAAAGATCGAATTGTGAATGTATTTTACGCATGTATATAATGTCTTATAATTTTAAGTTATTTATGTCAATGTAGCATTTTTTAAATGTTAATATTAGGTGAACTATACAATTGAAATCGTCTGAACTTATCTGAATCTCAAATATTGTTGTATAAATAAATGTACCTTTTGAAATATATTTCGTCCAATAACCGCTTTTGGGGTTGACACATATTATTAGTATTGGTTGTACATTAGCAGTATCTATTTATAACTGAATATTGATTAGTTGTTACTAAAAATACAAAATTGATCAAAATTATTTGCTTTTTTTTTAGAAAACCCTAAAACCTATATTTTATTTAGCCTATATCTTAATACTAGTGTTCTAGATAAATGATTTTTTTTATATGTTGATATTTTTTATTAAATTAAATCTGACAATAAAAGAAATAATGTTTTGGAATCAATTTTAATCATTGTCTTTCGCAAAATATTAAATTCACTCCTTGTAGGCACTGATGAAGGTTCTAACTCACTGTAGATAAGTGGGTTGAATAGGGCTTACAAAATTAAATGTATTTCATAAAATAATGTTACTTGGAGGCCTATGTCCAGCAGTGGACGTCTTTCAGCTGAGAGTTGTTGTTGAGATAAATATAATAAAAAATGTAGTAAAGCAATTAATTAATTAATTAGGAATTTAATTAAACACAAAGTTCTTGCTTTTGCTACTCGCGGGGAGCGGGCGGTACGACACACACGTGTTGATAATAAGTAAACATTTAGGATTGATAACATTTTAATCGTTCATTAATATTCCACTTTATTAGGGGTTCATGTTCCATTCTGTCTTACAGCAGTTTATAGCAAATTATAAATTTATATACCAGTGGAAAATCACATAATGCAATGACGCGGTCAAGGCGCTGCGTATCGTGAAAATATTTTTGTGAAAAGTTTCACCACGTGTGAATCACACTGCCTCCGCTCCCGCTCTCCACTCTCCATACCGCATGTACTGAGCTAACCGGTCACGCTATATATTGTTGTATAATAACAGAGAGAAAAATGTTATAACAACAGTAGGTACATATTAAACCCACTTTTAATCCCTAAGTAGCCTATAATGCACGTAAATCTCAAGTATAAGTAACATTTCACGAGGTATTACCATCGTGAAATACAAGACAGTAACATCTCCATTAGACATTTATCTGTCGACATTCACCGTGTCGGCCGTACTTCGCGGCGTTATTAGGTATCGCACAACAAATGCCATCGACAATCGCGTATTCTCATCCCATTCCCACAACATACCATCAGAAAGAGATCGACAACCATATGCCCGTTCCAAGCCCGATGTTCGACCGCTTGTATTTCTTGTAACGACCACTAAGATGTCCTGCTCGATATACGATGATGTTTTCATTTCAATATTTATGCTCGCTCACTACGTAATCCAACTGTCATATTTCCGCCATTTTGTTTTATTGCGAACGCAACCGTTGAGGTCGGTTTTGATAGCGCGCAATTTTCTGAAACAGCTTTATTTTCTAACAAAAGCCTTCGCTGTCTGTGGAATTGAGTCTTGAGTGCTGTACAGAGAGGTGATTTTCGAATGGCGCGGGGTCTCGAAAGTGAAAAGTCGATCGGTGCTGGTGGTCGCCGGGCCTTCGGGCCATGTTCCCACGAGTATCGCGCACGTTGGAAAATTTATGTTTATGAACTGAGAAATCTGTCATAAGGGATACGAATGGCGTGGCTGAATCTGAAATAGCGTGAATAATTTTTCACGCGAGAATATTTTTGCATTTCGCGCGCAATGCGATTCTACGCTGTGATACCTAAACTTTGGATTTCTATTTTCTTACTGCCTGTTCTTAGACTTTGCGTGTGTAGACGTCAATACTTAGATTAACGTTGACTTAAGTGTTTGAGATGGGTTTTTTTATACCTAGTATCTAATATAAAATTTGTAACATCAAAAACTACAGTTCCAGTACTACTAGTAATACCTTAACTACTCTCTATTGAAAGAAAAATAATGTTTTAACTGTCTATATTATAAATTATCGAGACGTAATTTTTTGTATTTTTTTAATTTTTAGCTAGTTCCAATCGGTTAGTAGTGATTCTAGTTCTGATTTTATAAAATTCCTAAACTATGAATAGGACATCACGTTTGTAATATACCCCTGTATGAGACACTTCTCAGCAATCGTGATCCCAATGTGGTAATCGGTAGAAATAATCTTTGACACGTCTATACTGACACTTAAACTGCGTATCTTGAATTAAAAATGTGTCAGAAATGAGACATTTTTCCCATGACGAATGAAATCGGTTTCTGAGATCTCTTTGAGTTAGTGATTCTAGTGTGTCGTTGCAAAAACAATTGTTCTGAGTACATCTTATAAGTTTTTAAAACGCACGTGTTATGTGGTTACGTTATTTGATATATTTTTAGATTTGTATTCTAAAATGTGTTTATATGTAACAAACATATAAACATTTTCAGATTAAAAATGTCTTATTTATAGGGACAGTGTCTAAACTTTTTGAAACATGTAACAAAGGCAGAAACTTCCTGTTCCGCAGCCAAATTAATGGCATGAATTTTTTACTGCATTTACTTATTATTTTTACAAATTCAATCCTCGAAGGGGCAGACAGAGTCAAAGGGGCAACAAGCCCCAAGTCGCTTTCGTGCCAAAAAATAAATTTCCCAAAGTATTTTACTTAAAACACACGGGACTCAGTCCAACATTCCCAACTAGTTGATATGTTATTCAGGTCTTGTTTAAACCTCGCAGGTGGAGCGAGCTGCACAATCTGCGATTTGCGTTAACATAAGTCGGAGGTATGCGTTATGTAGGGCTAGCGAGATGCCAAGAACAGAATTGACAAAGTAGACTTTGAATTTGTGATCGTAACATGCCTGATACGAATGATTAGGTGATAGTAAACGATATTGAGCCTGGTTACTTCACAAATTTTGCAGTAGATTTTGATCTAGAGTATATTATATGATCATTTTAATTTTTTTATATGATATTTGAATGTAATATATGAATAAGAATAGAATTAATATTTATTTAAGCAAGAGGGACGTATTTTTTTTGTCATACATGTCAGTTATCAGCCTAGTAAAAAATTTAATAATGTTAAATAATTTTAACAACCACAGTGAATCTGTAATTATCTAGCTCATAATCAAAAATTAAGTTGGTTATAAAGCTTCTTACGTTACATATCTTATTAGAAATAGCACATAATGGGCTTGTGTATTTGTAACAAATATTTATTTAATATAAACCTAAATATTCACTAGTTTGACCTAGTAATTGTAACATTACTAGGTTTGTGAATGGCTCGATGGCGCATTCGGTAGTGAACCTGCCCCATGTGCCAAGAGTTGTGGGTTCGATTCCCATTATAATTGACTGGCCCGTTGGACTAGTGGTGAGAGACCCTGGCCACGAATCCAAGGGTCGCGGCTTCGAATCCCGCTAGGGGCAAATGTTTCGTGTGAAGAACATGGACATTTGTACTCGAGTCATGGATGTTTATAAACGTATTTAAGTATGTCTATCCGTTCACCTAGTATCCATAGCACAAGCATAAGCTTAGTTTGGGACTAGGTAATTGGTGTGTCAATCTAAAGAATTTATTTATTTATTTATTTATTTATTATGATGAATACTTGTGTTTGTTCTGTGTCTGGGTGTTAATATTTAATATTTAAGTATATATTTGTAATACCACTGTTGATTCTGATATCCGTAACACAAGTGCTCAAGCTACTTACTACGGAGTCAGATCAATGTATGTGAAATCGTCGGATATTTATTATATCTATTTATTCTTCAACTATGCCCTTCTACCTAAATCGCGTCAAAGGCTTTAATATCGAACCGATTTTTACAAACCCTATACAAACAACACGTTTTTCCATCATCCACACATGTCGTATTTCTTAACCACAAGAAAATAACCGTAGCGTGTACCTATCTCATGGTTCTTATCAAAGTTACGATTTAAATTCTATTGCGGTTTATGCGTTAACCATAAAAGTAATGGAATAAATCTTGTAGTTGCACTCGGACTGGAACGGAAAATGTTTAAAAACGTGTTGCAAATATGTGCCGGCGTTTTGAGCGTGGCATATTCGAGCCGTTAGTATTTAATTGATTATATTTGAATTGTTATATACATACTTTATAAGTCTGTATTTATTTATTAATCTATTCTCGAATTATATTTATGCTGCACTAAACTTACGGTAACTAACTCACAACTCTAAGGTTTTTGTATTTACGTTTACAAATGTGATTTTTTATATATTTTGTGGTCCTATTGGTGTTTAACATAAGAGGAAAAAAATTAAAATATATACGAAAAATTGGGTATATTTTAAGAATTGTCTAACCAATACCTATAATAGATCAGACATGAAATAATACATAGTTCGTGTACCGAAATGTCTTATATACTTATAAGAAAAAATATCTATCTACATTCAAATAATAATTATATCTCTTCAACATTGATTACGTAAGTATTATAACTTTTATGATATTATATATATACATTAAAAAACGTTTCAAACTTACATGTGTACGCCTTTATTAATCAACAATCAATTAATCGTTTATTTGTAGAATACAGATTAAATTGGTATTAAGGCATATTTTTTATGAAACATCATAACAATTACACAGCAAAACCGTTTTATGTATCGTTATTTTCTTAATCATCCTCCTTTTATGGCATTATAAAGAAACGAGTTTATTAAATGTTTGGTTGCGTGTCTCCCGATTCGATTGTTTGTGTGCGAATGTGTAGAAGTGAACAAATATTTTATTACTTATAATTTAATACTTTATTTACGTACATTCTTGAATTTTTAAAAGTCCGCACTCATAAAAGCGTATTTAACATAGCAGCATCCCGCAGTTTCACCCGTGTAGTACCCGTTGCCGTGGGAATACGGAGATAAAATATAGCCTATGGTACTCGCTGTTTAAGTAACTTTCCTTTAATGAAAGATTTTTTTAAATCAGTCTAGTAGTTTCGTTGCCTATTTGATGCAAACAAATAAACCATACAATTTTTCCTCTTTTTAATATTAGTATAGATAAAATAGCTCTTTCTGCCATCGTTCAGAACAATTCTCTTGCTGGTTAAGGACTTAAACATACTGTGGTAGCTATATAGGTATGTGTTTTAACTAAGAAGTCGTAAAATTATTACATTTGTTGTAGCAACGAACTAGCTCACTTAATACTTCGTAGTTTTGCCACGTCTAAACTCAATGTTTCTTTTGACTGAAAGTGGTTCAAGGATCTCACTGCATCTTGGATACTGCCTACCATTCGAGGATTACAAGCGTGATGATCCGTATGTACATATGTATGTGATATGTTATCAGAACAAAACTAACAATTGTATCCATCACTTAACGACAGGGTTAAATCACTATTTTAAAATAATCTGTGCTTGTAAGCAAAAGTCAACAAATCCAGAGATATTTAATTTGTTTCAATCATATCCTTGTTACAGCCGTACTCATTTTCGCCAGCATTCTCGTCATTTATACTTCTACATTGTAGCAACTGACATACCGATTTTAAAAAACAACTGATCGTTGATTTCTTAATTTTTTAACTACAAATGTGGGAATCGTATAACTAATAAAACGAATTCCTACTAATATTAATACCGCTATTGGCGTTAATCACACTTCATCACTTAAATTCAAAGTCCTAAATCTAAAACACTACCTCAGCTTTTTTCATTCAACCCAGCCAGGGTTCATCTAACGATTTAATCAATGATAATGACCGTGACTCAGTCGTTGGAATGCTAAGAAGTCCGCGGATTCCACCCGGGGGGCAAGTTTGATCCCCAGGGGGTCCACACGGCGGGCTGTTACGGCGACGAGTTCCTCTCCACACTTCGGATCTGTGATTCAATTAGTATAAATAGTATGAGCTTATGAGTATTTTGTGTTAATATACATCATCATTCTGAACGACTTTTTGAATGGCTAGTCTTTCAATTATACTATTCGAGATCTTTGATCATGATGCTAGATTTAGCGATTTTGTTTGTTATATTGAATTATTTCGACCTTCGAAGCGTTCTAACAAGCGAACTAGATAAATTGGATCATGATAGCACTTGATGAGATGCCTTACAGATTATTTTTCCTCACACCCGAAACTTAACTCAAATTTCGGAAAACAAACTCGAAATAAAAATACATTCGTATATCAGACGTACTTATGTGCCTAAACCAATTGTGTATACTTAGATATAGCGGCACTCCTCAATTGTTGCTGGCTCATCTTGCTTGCTCATCTTTTGGTATATTTAATGCCACGCTTATGTGACATTCCACCTGTTACTAATATTAGCGTGTATGTATCATTTTATTTTAACCATGATCCAAAAAAAATGTCTGGTTCCCCTATCTTAGGGTTACGAAGGTCAGACCGGCAATCGCTTCAATATCATTAACAGACTCGCAAAATCCTGGATCATGGTCTAAGCGGACCCCGTCTAAAACACGGGACATAACGCTAGGAAGATGATGATGATGTATCATTTTATTTTTCAGGACAAAAGTACTTTATACCGTTTCGTATAGACAGATGATAATTGTCGTGGTACAAAAGAGTATTTTTACATAATATATATATATATATATATATATATATATATATATATATATATATATATATATATATATATATATTTTATGTAAAAAATTATATAAACTACTTATTTTTTGCAGGCATGGACACCCGGAAAGCAGTTTTAGATTGGGATATAGATATACTTCAAAATAAAATATCTGTCAGCTCTTTTAGACAAGTTGAACCAGGGTTTGATTTGACTGAGGAGGAAATACTAAAGTTCAAGATTTGGCGACATGGCGTCATACCATACTACATAGACACTATTTCGTTTGGTAAATTTTGCATTTTTGTAAATTTTAATACTTACTTACGGAGTAACCTTTGGCTCAGCAGGTCTTGGATACAAGACTTCGCCAACTAACTTGATCATGTGCTCTGCTCCTAAGATTTTTCAATGTTTTCCTATAAACAAACAATACCGAAGTGTTGATATGGTTGATGTGGTTGATAGCTGTTCCTTTGTCTCTGCCTACCCCTTCGGGGATAACGGGTGTGATGTAGTATGTATCTAGCTTTTAAGAGTAAAACTTTTGACATATTTTCTCTTGATCTTTTAGACAAAGTCCTCCGCGACAAAATCCGCAGTTTCCTCGAAATTACTAGCGGACTCACAGGACTACAGTTCTTGGAGTTACCGAACCCGCCTGCAGACTCAAAGACCAGATGGGTATTCTTCATCAACCGTCGGGGTCTACTGGGCTGCGCTGATCATAGTCCGAAGAATTTTACTAATGAAGGTGTGCAGGTAAAGATCTGGAAGACATTTTTTTTCCTAGGGGCAACATATATTACGAGTAGGTATTAATATTTCTTATTAAACTTACTTCTCGCTAATTCCCTGGCAGAGTAGGTAGAGAAAACTGAGCGCTGACGCAATGCTTAAACAACGAACTAGCTTCCTTGACATTCATAATTCTTTCCATAAAGATATTTACTTATCATCACCTTCTAACAACACATAACCAATTTGGTCAGGAGAGTCTTCCGCGATACCTGCATCCGTTCAAAAATTTATTTTATTACTATGTCATAATTAGTCATTACAAACTGGCAGAAAAAAATATAGAAGCCTTTTTTGAATGAAGTGACAAACTACGTTGATTGTTTCAGCAATTTTGATTATAACTTCTTCAAGGCTGATCTACTGTTATTTCATTAAGAATTTCCGACATGATGAGTATCCCTACAATGTTTGCAAAATATGATCAATCGAAGCTACAATAATCATATCTTACGTTTCATATATTGGTGAATATTTCAGAAAGTAGTTCTAGGCTACGATTGCATGATCAACGGAGGGGAATTGGCAGAAGCAGTGTTGATACTGACCGGTGTCCCTCATCAACACAACTCGCCGGACCGTGATGAATACATCACAGTCGATATGAACAAGATTATTCCTGGTAATATGTCACTTTATATATTAAAGTCTATTTATCAGACTACATCACATACATTGATCTGATGCTGAGGTAAGTAGCTTAAGCACTTGTGTTACGGATATCAGAATCAACAGCTGCATTACGAATATATACCTATATATTAGTTAAAAGCACCCAGACACAGAACAAACAAAAGTGTTCATCACACGAATGTTTGTCCTGGGATTGAAGACACAACTCTTGGCGCATGGCTGCCCCATGCACCAAGAGTTGTGTCTTCGACCCATGCGGTCACTACTAAATGCGCACTCGAAGCAGTAAAATAATTAGGGTTAGGTTACTTAAAATACAGTATAAGTAACCTAACCCTAATAGATTGCATTGATAGCATTCTTAACTATCGCGCAATAAGAGAAAAGTTAACCCTTAGCTAATGCTAGTGTTTACAAAAGGTATAGGAATCATGACGTGCCCGTACGAGCTAATTCATAAAAATCTCATGTCTCGGTGTTTGTGGTCGTACTCCATCAACACGGCTGGATCGATTTTAATAATTGTTCTCGTAGATTGGTACCTACTAATACTTTATAAACTATTTTCATACCTAATGAAGTATTTGTCACCCTCCCACTTCTACGCTCTATTTTGATCTCAACAAAAAGAGGGGCATGTATAGTTGATGTAACCTATTTCTCAGTCTCAGATTGTCTAAAGTTAATACAGCTGTGTTTCATCATGTTTATGGCACTTCTTCTACAATAAACTTTTGAAAATACGATTGTGGCATCGACATACTTATAATGTTTTTTATAAATATGACGATGCAAAAATTTAAAATTTTTATTATCGGATATAATATATCAATTCGATAACATATTTCACTTAAAATTAATCATAGATTGTGTTTTCTTTCTAGCGAAAAGGTACTTGTACGAAAAGCTGGGTAATAAAGATTGGTTGTTTCATGACCTTGAATATGATTTCTCCAGTGCTGGTCATTATCACTTCCATAAGAATACTATTGATGGCACTGCTACTATCGATCCCATGGTATTATCCTTTCCTTTCCGCTAATTATTAAAAAATATATATATATGATAATGTGATCCTCGGGAATTCATTCTCTATGAAAAAAATATTCGAGGTTTATTATTTGCTATAACAAATTGCATCAACTTTCTATATTTTAACCATAATAAAATATTTTTATCTATACTAATATTATAAACTACTGAACAAATTTGAATAACTACCTTATCAGCGAGTAACATAGGCTATATTTTGTCTTCGTATTCCCGAGGGTGAAACTGCCGGGCGCTGCTAGTCTTAGATGAAATAAAATATCAGATCAGAATATCATAACACTCTTAGTCCCATAAATTGATTGTCTTAAAATAATCTATTGTAATTTTAACTGTTACAGAAACCAGTTGACGTACTGGTTGGAGAAGGAGAAGGTCTCAGTTATGTGGATGTTTTAAAAATAAGAATGCTCTACAACTACATCACCAGAAAACCTTACGCCCATTCAAAAGGGTCCGAGTGTAGGAAATTGTTCAAACCTGGCTCAAAGTTAGCGACTGATTATTCGCTTAAAGCAGATGAAAATCAGCCTAGGAAGAAACCTAATTTGTATCTTGGTTTACCTCTTGATCATATACCTAAGTCAGATAATGAAAACGGCAAAGACGATGGTCATGATGATTCTGTTGACCATGTCGACGAAGATACAAATGGTAGTGGTAATGATGATGAAGGTTCTAACAAAAATAGTGCACTAAAAGGTGATCCTTTGTTGGTGCTGTCAGATTATGAAACTGACGATGGCAGAAATAAAAAGAAGTACAAAAAATTAAATCATCCGATTAAGATACGCAGAAAAGCAAAGATGGTTTAATAAATATACAAAATTTAATCAGTGGTTTTAATATTAAACATTTAATATATTTTCTATCACATTAAAGGCATGTTTGTATGTCTCGTTTCACATAACATGTTTCACATATGACTTCGCAACACCATTTGAATTGGCAGTTGCAGTTCTCAGTCTCTTTGACCGTCGTTTGCTTATAACCCCTTCTGCAGCAGAGCTGGTCGCAACTGTCAGTTCCGGCGGAGCTGATGTTGCACTGGCGTCCGTGCGTGCCCAAGGATCCAGTCTTCATATTGAGACTGCAGAAATCAGGAGATTCTTCAGAGTAGATTATGTCTTTCTTGCCTGGTCTCTTGATGCTTGGGCTCTCAGGCATGAAACTGTCCCCATCGTTGCTGGCTATTACCTGATAACACAATTTTACTATTATAGATCGACCTAAGCAAATAATGTTGTATATAATAGCGAGTATTTTCACTCGTAACTGCCAAAAGATTAATTTAAGTCTTTATGAAGTAGTTATTTCTGTTAGACGACATAATTTACCAATTATAAGTTTTTGTCATTACTAGTTGGCAAGTTACTCTAGACAAGACCAAGAACTGAAAATAAGAGATAGAAAATCTTAACGGAAACGCAATAACAACACTAATACAACACACGTTTTCTAATAGACTAACAGATCTAGTCCAGAGAGATTAAAAACATATCATCTGGGTTACACATTTCTTGTTAGCGAAACAGCTTACAACGCTAATACAACTAGTTAATTTGGTAGCTTAAAAATAACAGCCATTTCGGGACTTTACCTTTGCAGCCCCCTCGAATCTGTCCCTCAACTTATCTCCAACTTGTCTGAAGGTCGGCATCCGCAGCCAGCAGGTCCTGAGCGTGCACGAGCCTGACAAGCCGTGACATTTGCATTCCACTTTCATGTTGTTCTTTATCGCCTGAAAGAGACAATTTATGTTAGATCCAATTTAAACTAAATGCCACGCAAGAAAGGTTGCGAATTGTCTTATAAAGCGAGGTAGTATTGTCTTATAAAGTATCGACTTGACGACACATTCAAGTATCTACAACCTGATGATCGAAGGGATACACGAAAGATTTTTTGAGTTAATAATATTTCATGAGTCTAACTAATCAGCTCCACTATTATTAAATAACATATCTTTTATTTAAGTATGTTGGTAATAAGATGACTATTTACTGCAATATATCAGAATGAACAGGATCACGAATCCTGCTCCAATAAGCTCCAATCACTTTTGATTTAATCCAGTGTTTTAATCTCATTGAAAGTGTACAAAAATGTACCTTTTTTTTAGTCGGCGACCCCCCGAGTAAAGCTTCGAGACCCCCTCAGGGGTCGCGATGAACAAATTGAAAAACAGTGGTCTAATCTAACTTCAAAGAAGTGTTATAATAAAATAGCGACATCGTATGGTATCACCAATATTAAATGTGAAGCTACATACCGTTTCGCTTGCAATCCTCAAAGGGGATAACCTGACTAATAAATTGGTCCTCAAAATGAATTCCTCATAAAACGTTTACTAACCAACCTCCCAGCGTTATGGTTATGCAGCTTAATGAGGGTCTTGATGTCACTTCGTTTCCTGTAGCGGCTGTCCATGAACTCGCGTGACTTCTTGAGGCCGAAGCGCACGTTGTCGCTGCAGCCGCCCCACTGCCATCGGTCGGTGGGGACAGTGGAGGGGGGCAGCACGACCGCTGTCGACCCGCCGCGCCCACGACGAGGTTTTGGGACGCCCTGGAAGGTATGACTTTGAGAAATAGCCCAGAATTCACATCAAGGGGGGGGGAGGGGGGACCGTGATCTGGAAAGCTATTCGCCTAGGGTCTATTGCATCCGTGATATGGATAACTCAACTTACCAGAATTCCCTAAAGGCGTAGAGGGCACCGTGATCTGGAAGGTTTTTCCCAGAGAGACCCGAACGTGCAATTTTTGATTTATGGAACCTAGTTCTGTGTATTAGCTATTATACTAGGTCTACTCTAGAAAATCGAGACGAAAGCCATTTTTGCAAGTAAAATGAGCCATAATACCTATTTCTGAAGCCACGTCATTGCTAGGTACTGACTCGACAATAACAAATCTGAATCCTAAAACTATCACCATGACCATTATAGGAAGATGTAAAAATTAAGATTCATGGAAAGAAATGGAAAGACTTATACTACATATAGATACCTGTCAAGTAATTTTTTCAATGTAGGTACATGTGTGCGCATTAACGGCATAGGACAGTGTCGAGTGTCGTGCTTTATTCCTTCTAATGTGTGTGAATTGCGTGAACCATCTATACATCAATATCGGACGTAAAGGTCGCATCCGATGCGCTTAGTTACCTTTTCGCATGAGCACTCGAGGAGCGAGCCGGCGGTGCAGGCCCGTGTGATCGTGTAAGTCACTCCAGCCGCCGTGATCGCGTTCACGAAGCCCGTCTCCCGTGTGTCTGAGAAAGAAGACTCAATGTTAGATTTTTTCAATATTTTAATCTATACTTATAATAAATCTGTAGAGAGGTCAATTCTGTACATGAAATATATTTTCATTAATAACTATCAGGGGGTGATTAGTGATCGATACTGATGCCAAAAATGCAATCAGTAAAATTTTTGTCTGTCTGTCTGTCTGTCTGTATGTTCCTTATAGAAACAAAAACTATTCGACGGATTTTAACGAAACTTGGTACAATTATTCTTCATACTCCTGGGCAGGTTATAGTATACTTTTCATCACACTAAAATCAATAGGAGCAGAGTAGTAAAGGGAAATGTTGGGAAAACGGGAGAAGTTACTCCATTTTTTAAGCTTCTGTCGCGTGTGCAGCCTTAATGGTTAAAGTTACATAGAAATCATGTATGACGGAAATAGTCTTTATAATATTAACCATAACGCGGGTGACGCCGCTGGCACAGCTAGTAATTAATAAAAAACGTCCCATGTCCTGAGCTTGCTGCTGCTTAGACTGTGCCTACCCCTTCAGGGATTAAGGGCGTGATAGACATAGGCACGAGTGAGTATATACGTCTTATGTTGGTGTGGGACTTCGGAAAAACGTACCAAACGTTCATCATTTAGGGATGATGACTGCATTGAAAAACTATAATTCTATTTAGTTCGTCAGTTAGATTATACAAAAATACTAGACCCATATATTTCGCTTTACCAAATGAACAAAAAATCATAAAGATACAGAGCATCAAAGTTTTGGAGTGGGGGCTTGCAACGTCACTACTTTGTAAAAAATTTACGAAAGCGTGACGTCATGCGCAATTTGAATGCATTGTATCTTCGTCAATGTTTGTTTGACAAATAAATAAAAAAATACGTGTTCAATATTTTTTTATAATCTAACTTACGGATTAAACAATTTTTTTTTATCATCTAGCCCATTGTGGTTCTTGTCTGACATGCCGCAAGAGGCGACAAATGGTGTATTGGGTATTGGACTGGTGATTTTTAAAGCGACGAGCTATATCTGTTAGCTATCTGTTAGCGTTTTCTATTTAAGCCAATTCATTCTTATTTTTGGTTAATTGAGGATTAAGTAGTTTATTACATCTTGGCCTCTGCTCACCCCTCCAGGGATAACTGGAGTGGTGGTATGTGTGTATGTATCTACCGAATTATGGTACCAGCTCTTTAATAAGGCTCAATATTAAACAAATGTCTAGGATCTCAAGTAGAATTGTGATCTGCCTACTTAACTTTTTTAGGGTTTTCCTTGAACTCATACCGAGCATGAAAATTGATTTTATACTGTCGTCTCGTATAATTGAAGTCTGGCAGATGAAGAGTTAATTCACATATATTAATATGATTTATTACACTCGTCAAAGTTAACCATCAACTTAGGCCGCCCACACTGAAAATCTTCGCCGCTATTTAAGCAATACTCATCTAACACATTATTGGACAAAAGATTTGCAAATAAACCAAAACGTGACCCTTAAAAATGACCAGAAACCCTCTTAAAGCATAATCTTTAAGATCTCCGCATAATGCTTTCATCTTGACACTAATAAGCGTTGCAACTAAACTGGCACTAAACACATAAACTCCATTGTGTAATCGTCTCTCGCGTCTATTTTATTGGCGGGCGAGCGTCTCATAGACGCATGATGCTGAACTGAAAGAAACCCCACAAAGGCAGTTGACCCAAAAATCAATATTCACACGGGCCTTGTAATAAACGCCGATGAGCTTCACAAATCGAAGGTCCCATCCATAAAACATTCTTGTGGGACATACGGGGAGAAACACCGTTAAACCTATGCGCGGATCAGGCGGTTTGTGTTGTCTGTGACCTGTACCCCAAAGCTGTGTTTACTGCGGAATTATATCTGAATGATGTTCTGTAAGTCTGATTAGGTAAGCTGTTATACAAGTTGATCATACGGTAAAAAGAAAAGACTGCGATATTATAAATGCATAGAATTGATCAATAATGATTTAAGTTAATACCTCAAAGTATTTACTTAAAAATAATATTTTTTAATATGGTACAATAAAATTAGTGTATAGTATTCACAAAAATATATCAAGTTACACATACACATTGATGCAAAATTCGTGAAATTATAAGGCCTCGACCAAATAGTCGAATTTTAGGGTAGCCATTTAAAGCCAATTCATCATGATTAACCTTTGTATAACACTACAAACCATACAATATACGTGACTTGTATTTATTGATGCAAGTACTAAACTACTGATTCAGTACTAAGCCATTGTATAGGAAATGTCTATCCATCGTTTCCTAGTCACTCTTACAATACGAGTACGCAATAAACTGTATTCCATTACAACAAAATGTATTTATTCAGTTTTCCATTGTGTTCCGCACTTTACAGCCGTGTGTAACCCAAGTCGAGAGGCTCTCAGCTATAACGATTAATGGCGGGTCAACCGATGTTGGATGAATATTCAGAACGCATGAATAATGGGGAACTGCGCCAGCCACCACTGAATATGCGCTGGACATCAACTGAATGACGGCTGTTTTTGTTTGGGTCGACGACTTTATTGAGAGCCTTTAATGGACGTTTCTCATTCGCATTCACTTTGAATCGATTAAAATGAAATTTAGTTGCTAATTCAGTTGTTACTGTCTTGCAATTTCCCTTTGTCTATTTTCTTATTGTTGTTCAATAATTAGCTTTGTCGCATTCGATTACATACATAATGATTAATCCTTACTTACTAATATTTAAATGCGAAAATAACTCTTAAGTCTTTATTATATGACATTAAGCACACCTAATGTGTGAACACAGAATAAGGACATAGTCCATTTTATCTCTTTTTTCTTTCTTTTTCCTAGCGTTATGTCCCGTGCTTAGACGGGGTCCGCTTACACCATGATGCAGGATTTAGCGAGTCTGGTAATTACATTAAAGCGACTGCCGATCTGACCTTCGTAACCCTGAGATAGGGGAACTAGACAATTTTGGATCATGGTTTCATAGTCCATTTTCTATGGAAGAAAATTTATAGAGGTCAGATGAAACTAGAGTACATGTCACAGACCTAACGCCAGAGGTCAAAAGCTATTCATGTATTCTGGTTAAGGTTCAGGGTAAGCCTGGAAAAATATATTAACGGTATGCCTGCTTCATAGATATTTATTATATTAATAATATCTAATATCAGACTACATCACATACATTGATCTGACTCCGAGGTAAGTAGCTTAACGTAACACAAGTAGTTACGGATTTCAGAATCAACAGTGGTGTTACAAATATATACTTAAATATATTGGATAATAACACCCAGACACAAAACAAACACAAGTATTCATCACACGAATGTTTGTCTTGGGTGGGGATTGTACCCACAACTCTTGGCGTATATCGTCGGCGTGGCGTCACTATCGAATGCGCCATCGAGCCAGTCAACAGTATTGCCATCATTTTTCATGCTCACATACTTAAGTTTCACAACTAAGGGCGACTTGAAAAATGTTGGTATCTTTTTTTGAACTCCGTGAATATAGTTAGTTTACAGTATTTGATACAATTCCTACTCCCATAACATCAGAACTGAGCCAAGGCCATACATTTGCGCAATCATACCGGTGCATTATGAAGTTTACATCATTTGCATTGTACGACCAAGTGCATTGTCGATGCAACAATGCTAACGGGTCATCTGGCCACAATTGCGATGCAACCGAGTGCTTCAATCAGTTACGGTTGAAGGGCATGGATATAATCGTAGCTGGAAGTATTACATAAAACTGTTTTGTGTTAATCTTGGTCACTCGAGAAATATCTACAAGTTGTGGATAGTTTGAAGGTGGTGCTGCCTCGTTGAAGCTATGGAACTAGTCGGAGTTTTTTTCTTCTTAAGTTCGTTATAAAATTTTGAATTATATTGTTATTATTTGGGTTGATGACGGCTGACCGGGACGTATGGAAGAAGAAGACATGCTGCGCCGACCCCAGATGAACTGGGAGAAGGGCAAGAGGATGATGTTATTATTTGGGTTCGTTTGTAAAGTTGAACTTTAAGAGGAAATATAATAGCTAAAGATTTGACTTCCTGCAAATGGAACTAGTCGGAGCTAGTTCGACCATGGTACGACCACCCCCTCAAAAATAGATAGCCGGCGTAAACCAGCGACTCTCTGCTGTTGCATTTAGTTCAGTAACAAAGAGTAAGTTATTAGTTTCGTTTCCAAGCGCCGGTGATCGGGACCATAGAATGCTTGTCGTGCTCTTATACCTTGCCACTGATGTGGTATTCTAAACAAGTGTTATGAAATAACTTCGTAGTTTATACATATTTGAATATTCTGATACCTATGCTGGGATTGGACATAATAAACACCTTTTATCTGTAAGGTGCGCGTTTTTATTTACTAATATCATTAAATAAATAAACATCAGACTACATCACATACATTGATCTGACTCCGAGCTAAGTAGCTTAAGCACTTGTGTTACGGATATCAGAATCATCAGTGGTATTACAAATATATATTTAAATATTGGATATTAACACCCAGATACAGAACATACACAAGTATTCATCACACGAATGTTTGTCCTGGGTGGGGATCGAACCCACAACTCACTACCGAATGCGCCATAGAGCCTGTCATTGGTTCTTATGTCATGCTAAAAGTATTGACAATATCAGATTAAAGCTTTGCAAATAGGCCAATAGTGCCTCTAGAAAGCCAACATTGAAAGACGCCCCCATAAGGGTTGTAAGGAGGAAGAGATATAGAAAGATCCTCAGCAAGCGCAGGTGTGTTATGATCGTATCGCCGCAAATAATCAAGACCATGCGTAAAACTTCACGAATGCATCTTAGTTCAGTGATATCAGCGTGGCATTCATTAAGTTCAGATTAGATAAGGGCGCGGGCGCAGCGAGTTGACGCGCGATCGGCATCGCGGACCGACCCCATGCTAATTGGGCCCGCGACGCGACGTATCGTCGCCGTCGCATTCCCGCGACAACGCGACAAAGCGACAACCCGCCACCCGTCTAAAGAGATACAGCGAAATTTATTGCACGAACAATTTATATAATTGACCCACAGCAAAAAAGCGAAAGTGCCCAGGCACACCCGTTTGACGCAGAATTCAGACCGTAATTACACGTCCCCGATCATAGGCATTTTTATCTGGCAGTGATTAAATTTTGCCGGACGACGGCAAGGATGCGTCCTCCGGTGGAATTATGAGAGGAATGTCAATTTCGAGATATTTCGCTAGTCGTTTAGCGGTCGGGGGTAAAAAAGTGGCGTCGCGGCGGTCGGGGGGCGAGGTGCATGAGAACAGGTCCGCCCTCGGATGCCGGGGACGCGGCGTTTTTTCCGCCGCGGCCGCGCTGTCGATACGCGCGGACGCCGATCCCCGACACTCGCTCGTCATTATAAATCCGAGCGGTGCGCACAGAGCGAACATTCCTCGCGCTCCGCCCGCGTTATGCGCTGTAATTATAACAAAACGCGGCCCCGACTCGCAGATATGTCGTTGGAAACGGGGGACATGACATTCTCATCACCGAACGCTCGCTTTTTTCGAGTCTCCGGCCTCGAAATATGTCCTGCGCCGAGCCACTCCCACGACGACCGCCGCCGATTATATTCGGGTACCTGATGACGGCGACTTTTTGCGCGCTGCCACGAGCGGTTACGGAATCTCGATATTCGTGTTCATTGAATAATTCAGCGAAATTGTCGATCGATCAATAAAACCGATTGAATCAAATTGATTCACACATGAACGTTGTATGGGTTCCATAACGCGTCGATCTGTGTTTTTGCACCGTCAAAATACTTCGAATTCGTTCCGCCATTCACGTCCACTCAATGAGGAGCACGCGCTACGCTTGCTCTCATGAAAACGTCCATCGACTTTTCTCCGATTGGATAATTGTAAACAACATTGTATGGCGAGTCGGTCCAGCATCTATAATCAGCGACCAGTTCTTGCAAGAGACGTAATTAATGCGGTCGACTCGATGGCAGTTTTTATGCAACCTCATTGCCTGTTATGTACGCCATATATCACTAATATCTGTCGCGCTGTCAGGACCCGTCATTGTAATATGACACTTGATAACTTACTCGGAAAATTACTAATTGCATTGCCGGTTGCCTTAAATGAAAATGTAATAAATAAATGATACAAATCTACGTTAATTAAATGCACATCCGCGATGGATATTGCGCTGCTGTTCCACTATGTGATGTTTGCGTTGGTTGTATACAGCACGATGTACTGCGAGGTGGACATGGAAGAACTTTGCGAATTTACTGATGAATGAACGAATTCTGTACGAAACATAACGCCAACCACCGCATGTTTTGAATCTACATTTGGGCCTTGGTGAAAAGCTGCACTGGTGAAATTGACGATAGGATAATTTTTGACATATATGTAAATAAAATCGATTTGTTTTTTTTTTATTAAACATCAAACAGCACATATTAGTAGACGAGATATCGCAAAGCGTAAACAATAATAATATATAAATATATTGGTGAAGTAGAAGAATTGGACTTGATTCCACATTCATAACGAAATTTAGTGGAATTACGAAATGGATTGTCTACAACCAATAAGAAAATAAAAAGCTCAACAGATCTGAGTTTGGGGTAGAACCTGTAAATAAGGTACTAGCAATAAATGAAATGCATTCAAACAGTAAGAGATTTATGTAAGTTAAAGAAATATAGCAAGTTGCTATTGGTACAAAAATAAAGAGAGAAAGAAAGAGTTGCAAAAGACACTCAGTATCAACCTGTATATGCGCAGAAGATATTATGTGATGATAATAAGTGAACTGGAACATGACTTGCGTACAAAATGACGTCGGGATGCAATAGCTCATCCCGTTCAAAATCTATGAAAGAAAATGTTGCCAGCATTAATTTTAATGAGGGGTTGCAATAAATAAATGGATCGATAGCTACTAGTGTTTGGATTTTATCTGCTTAATGTACTATTGCATTGGTATTCGTTCCGGGGTTTGCAGAATTGAAGGAGCGTCTTAATAGCGCTTTGGTACTGTAGGAAGCTTAGTAGGTTTGGTTCCCGGACTTCATTTGGAAAATACTCACTCTTAAGAGTTTTTTCTTTATGTACGAGTATATTGACATTGTAGCAAATGATCTTACAATATAATCGTAAGTATCCCAAGAATTTTAAAGCTTGATATTGTAGCATTACTAACATAAATTACATTACTATAAAGGTACTATTGCATATCTTTGTGTGAATTGTAATCACTAGCGATGAATTCCTTAAATGAAAATTTCAATACTATTTTATTTACCACAAACCAAATTTAATCCGGCACATTGCTAAATATCTCATCAAGTAATGAAGCATTTAAGCTGTCATCTATTTGCTTACCTTTGGGAGCTTATGATATAATAACAGTTTATCGGTGCCCACTCGCGACAACTGTCGGCAACTCAACTATACTTGTCGGCGACTATTGCTGAGCGCCGGCAATTTGTCGGCGACTATTTCCGACCGCCGGCATTTGTCGGCGAAAGTCTGCAAACTTCCGTGACTGTCATTGACATTGCCGTGGGAGTTGACCTACTGTCGCTATAAGTTTACTTACAGACCCTATCCCATGTCCCGTCTGGGACTAAAACTCTGTCGTTATGGTATGTATGTAGAAACTGGAATATTTCCAAGTAAGTTACTGACTATTTTCTATAATTAATACATATTAAAAGTTAAATTAACGAAAATTGCGAACTCAAGGTTCAGTATCAGACTTCAAACACAATAATTTTTAAATATTGTTTATACGAGTAGCTTACACATTCATTATAAGACTTTGTTATTGTTTAACAGAATCTATCGAAATGTTGCGTTCTGAGAGATGATAAAAAAAATCAATTGATTGGTCATATCATCACGTCTATTTTATGCAGTTTTTTTTTCATTAAGGTCATACATAAAAGTTTAGTTGGCAGAACTGAATAACTTTAGTTGGCATATGTAATGGTTTATTATATGTAGATATATAGCAAAGATATAAGATATTTACGAAAGCCAAACCCCTATCATACCTCTCGATCGTGGCGTGTTAAAAGGCAAACGCAAAGAATAATACGGTCGAATCTAGCATCTGCGATCGCTCCTTATTCCGAATCAGCTGATTAGCCAACGAGAGCTCAAGCAAGTGTCCGATCGTCCATCTCAAATCTAAAATTCCTGAACAGGAGTGCGTGAACGGTTAATTTAAAGCCGCGTCGGGGAGCGAATGCGACTGCGATTCGTATCGGGAGCGAGTTTCAGTTTATCAGTTTCTAGCGGGAACGTCCGACGCCGGGGGGTTAACTGTTAGACTTTTGCGGGATATATAACTTTGTTGCTAAACGTATGGACCTATAAATTGAAACCAATAAGAGCAGAACGCGCACTCTAAGTTCGCGGTTTTGAAGGTAGGTAGTTAGTTGCCATTTGCTAACGTTTCCTGTCTTGTAAAATCCATGCATTGAAATTACCCAGTGCAAAGGTACAACATGCACACAAGCAATCTATAAAATAGTAATGTACCACGTCTGTATTTTGGCACTGATAATAAATTAATTAATCTATAATAAAGAATCCTCCAATCAGCATTTTGTTATACCGGATAAATCTAGTGAGCCCATCAAAATACAGCAACTGCAACATCTTACTCAAAGCTAACTTTACAAAAAAACTAACAATGCAATGACAAAGAGCATGAAGGATTTTGAAATAAAATTGTCTTTTTTATCAGTTACATTTTTGACAGAAATTGTAAAGTTAGTCGTTTTTAATTTATTCGCCAGTAAAAATTATATTTATCATTGAAAAATCAGCCCTTAGTCACATTATTGCTCTATTAGTTATAGGAGTAGGTATATTACAAAGTCTTACAAATAAACTCCATATTTCCACCGCTTGAGCTTACACCTCGCACTGCCTCGTTATAAATAAAATTAAAATTGCAAAATTCTCAACAATTTCACATACGGCCTGCGCCTGCGCCGCAGATGATCTCGGACGCGGCTTATCGGCTCAATTTGACGTGCCCCTCGGGAATTCTCACTTGTCCATATCAACATAATTTATGTTGTTATTACAAGTGATTAATGTTGTAATTGGTTAGTCGTTTCACACCTTCGCCGTGAACTATTTATACATTAGCGTGACTGATAATGTTGGTCTTTTAATCAATTGATTATTATAAGCGGTAATTATACGGCAAATGTAGTTGAGATAGAAATGTTACTTTAAGTCAGATGTAAGTGTGAATGAAAATGTCGGTAGTAAATCTTAAATTACATCGATTAAAACAGATATGTATGTCAAATTACTGGCAATAAATATTCTATGATGCAAATTACTTTCCCA
Organism: Glyphodes perspectalis; assembly: GCA_951394215.1. Taxonomy (NCBI): domain Eukaryota; kingdom Metazoa; phylum Arthropoda; class Insecta; order Lepidoptera; family Crambidae; genus Glyphodes; species Glyphodes perspectalis. The sequence continues at coordinate 5,006,157 of OX596202.1, forward strand.
TGTTGGTCTGAGACTTAAAAAAAATGTGCAAACTGTGTTCCTTGTAATAGTATATTTGATGTTGGTTCGTGTTTGTATAGTCGACGAGCCAGCCACTTTTCACAATTTTTTCACAATTTTCTGTCTCACCCAGCATAACTCTATCTTTGGCTAAAAGTTGTCGAAGGAGCTTACCTTGAACTCTGCAATGTGGACTATGCCTTATTGCGTGCGTGATCATTTGTGTATGTTATGTATATTAGTTATTAATCTATATTAGGTATTACTGCAGGTATTACAGAATCTTAATCTATACAATAGCATTTTACCGTACCTTTGTCGTAATAAATATAGCATAAAAGTACATCACTAGAGTAGATCTCGATATACTGGTGAAATCGGTATATAAAGTATCCTAAGTTACTTCCAGTTAATAAAGCTATTTGATAAAAAAAAAACAGAACCTAATTGTAAATATACTTTTTAATGTTATTTCTTACATTACAACATATAAAAGCCTTCCAATCTTGTGCTGTATTAGGTTAGACAAGCAACAAGTCTTCCGCGTTTCATGGTAACCAAAGTTAAAGGCCTATATTTTGTCAAGGGCCGCACGGCCTTTGTTCAAGCGCACCTTGACCCGTCCTGATCTCCGTAGCGCCTTGCCCTTCGTTCGCTCTAAGGTTATGATGGCTTTACGACTGCGTCAGAGCAACTGCACGTAGGCCTGAACGTACGAGTTTACTGAGGCGTGTGAAACGTGACCACTTTGTCTGTTGTAAAAGGGACTGTCTATGGGCCCTATATGGTAGCTATCGGTAGATATCGGTATCGGTAGATAAAGGTCAATCGTCTATTTTCTACTCATCTATGCAATATATCGCGATAACAGAAAAGTATTACTTAACAATTAATACTATTCTGTTATCAGATGTGACACGTAAATTAATTGATCACTTTTTTTTTAAAAAGCCACATGTGAAGATTCATAAAAAAATATGTTTGCATATGCATAATGTAACGTGAAGGTAAAATCTTTTGTAATTTTTTTTTGTTTCCATAACCTTTGCTTTTGGCATTGTTTTTACTTGTTTATATTTTCTTAAGAAATGAAAGATTTTTTTTTCTCTATGTCATAGAGCCAGACGAGGAACTGTCCCATCCAAAACCGAGCGTTTGGCTACTCTAGTTACATGGCAAGCAACGCGATACTCGCCAGCGCCGGACAGGCGCGTACGCCGCTAAGGAATGGGGATGAAGCGCGCGCAGGAATGCACCGCTTGCATAGCGAACTGCATAAATTGGGACGTCATAATATGCGACTAGATTGGGTACGGTTGCATTTTATGAGCTCACTAGCTTAGACCTGAGACTATGCTTAGGTAGTCCCATTTTGATTTGGGCTTAGAAAATGCGTCAACTGTGTTTCCTGCCTAGCTTGTCCTAAGAGACGACTAATAGTGTATCGGGAGTTGGGTATGTGATTGTGATGCGACGAGTTAGTCACTAGATTTTCACGATTTTCTATCTGACCCAACCCAGTTTTATTTTTGACCAAAAATGTTTAAAGGCAGTTAATGACCCTTTGACTCTGCCAAGCCTACGGGCGTGCTAATGTTCAGTTTGGTAATTTAAATTCTGCGCGCAATTTTCGGAGGCTTTCGATTGTTTCGGGATAGAAGATTGTCGTATTATATAGTACATTAGTACTACGTATTAACTAAATAGGACCGCGGCTACAACCAAGACTTGATTACATACATACATACATAACATCACGCCCATAATCCCCGAAGGGGTAGACAGAGTCAAAGGGGCAGCATGTCCCTTCAACCACATGCAGCCAAAAATAAAGTCATTTATTTCCTATAATCAAGTCTTGATTATAGGAAATAAATGTTACAGTTTTTCACGTCAATACGTAATCTTAATATAGGTGACGGAGATCATTAAGAATACTCATTGAACGATGGTTAAAGAAGAACAATAAAGACTATTTATAATGCAACATTACTATTACTGACATGAAAGTACTGTTATAATTGTGAATCAAAAATACTGAGGAATCCTGGAAAAGTAATCGTTATTCTGAGGACACGTAACTTATCCAATTTTATTAGAGGCCTCAAACGCGCCTGACAAACGATTGCGGAACGCCAAATAAAGCCTCGCTACATATTTATAAGTGCTCCATATACTGGATGTCAGCTTGTTGCCTCTCGCGGGAATAAACAATAGCCCAGCCATTTGAAAGTCAAACATCAGCTTCCAGTAATCGACGTCTCAAGCACTGCACTCCTGATGGAAGCGATATCAGCCAACCATCCTGTACAAAACGCACAAGATCGTGTCTTTTGACAACCGTACGTCTCGCTCCCACAATGGCATATCATGTATATGTGTCTCTTTCAGCTAACTTCTGGGTTATTCCACTTTTATTTTTTCCCCATTCCCGCGGACAACAGGCCGTCTGTCAGTCTCCTGTGACAGGCGCGCGCGACGCTCGGACAGTCCGCGCTGTCACCGCCGTCTTGCCAAATTAACGGAAACGCGCCACACTAAAACAGGCGCTGGGAGAGATCACGTTAACTCACCTCACGAAAAATCCCAAAAGAAATATTAAACAGAGAAATAACTTTGTGTTAAAAGAGTTCTTTCGCTCGGTTTAATGAGGGAAAATAAGGGAAGTCGGTTATTGCGCGGTATTCAGGTTGGACATCGACGGCCACTCGTCTCCGTGAGAAGCGCTACGGTAAAACTGTTAACTGCCTGACTGATTACGAAATCTCCGTCCTTTTTATGTGGCGAGACGAATGGCTGCGTGTTGACGCTTCAGCCACAATAGTAATGCGTGCCGCAACCTGCATCCGTCGCTGTTAATTGAATGTCAACTAGAGGAACAAAAGTTAACTGCACGATGCACCGAGCACAGATATTTCGACGCTTCAACAGACCTAATTATTCCCATTAAACTGGCACAATCCATTCAAATTAGCCATCGGACGTACGTTGAATAAAATCGCGTTTTGTGCGCGAGTGAATGACGCGGCCCCTTCCGGTGGGTGGTTTCTGTCACAACACCGAATGCGCGTCGCGGACGCACGGCACCGCATAATGAGACGCTTACTCGCATTAGCTAAAGAAATTGACAAGTGAACAATAGCGGGCCGAGGGAAAAAACGAACGCGAAACTGCAGAAAGAGCCGGACAGTGTCGTATCGTATTACCCGACGTAAAATATCTGGGGGAAAGGAATGAGAAACGATCGTTCCATTTAAATACGGGGACGAGACGGGAGCGTTCGCGTGCGTTCGGTAGCGTGAGAATGCGCTTTATTCGGGCGGCGACAGCGCGGCCGGGGCTGGACGTCGATAAATCAGGTGCGCGGGCGCAGCGATCTCGCGCCGCTCATATATCGGCCGGCACAATGGCCGCGCGGTGACACGCTGCCCTGACGCAATTGCTCGCTTGCGCCGTCCGCCGTCACGCTGACAGCCGCCCCGCGCCCGCACCCTACGGTAGGGTTGTCACGTACTACTTTCTAGGAATGTTAGCCGGACATTAAAGTCGACCTCCAAGTTCAATTTCTGTATGTACTAAGTGGAATTTAATAGAACACCGCCTAGTATATACAGAATTGACATTGTAACGAGACGAGGCATTTTCATAGAAGAAATCTTCCGAGATTTATATCTATTTATGTAAGTTAAAACTTCAATTAAGCTTTTCATATTAGATTAAATAGCACATTTACTGTTTTACATATTACTGTTACCAATAGGCTCTTAAATAAATATTTAGATGTTTGAATATTAGTGCATGTCCCTTATACACCTATAAACCAGGTTAGAATTGAATAAAACCTAAGTTACAAGAATGATTCTTGATCTTGTGAAGATTTTCAGGGTCCCGTAAGAATAAGATAGGTAGGCAAAAACATCACGAAAATACTTTTTCACGGAATTAGCTGAAACTTGGTACATGTATGTATAGATAACTACGAAACATTTAGGATATAGGATAGTTACATAATTATGGTAGGGAGGAACATATTATCACAATCAATACTTTATAGCTTAATTTTGATATCTACGCAAAGGCCGCTGATAGAAGCTAAACCCCAACCTTCAACATTCTATGTGGGCCAACCGTAAAACTTTTTAGTCGGACTCCACAAGCCGGACATAGCACAACGTCCGGCGCTTTCTCAATGGCAACCCTATCGCAAGTCGTATTTATTGCGCTAAATATTTGAATTAATCAGATGAGATAAAACGTTCGCGTCCGTTTAAGAAAATTCCGATGCGGTCGCGTTGACAAGTCGATGTATTGTGCCTGCATTAAGGTGATGCGCGCTTAAAGAAGTCATCCCGTTGTCTTTTTAGCCAAGTAATTTACCGCGAGAGTGGTTTATTAACGAAAGCGGGCTATTAGTTGCTAAAACGGACGATTACTTCTTCAGCCTTGTTCAAGGTTTAGGCTCGGATAGACTATAGCAATATTACATTCGTCCAAAATGCACGTGCAAATAATGTTCCGATGTGTGCAGTTTTAAGTTAGATTTTTTGCAAGTTTTCGCATAGATACGTTTTCGTATGCTGTGAAAGGTTAACGCGTTTTATCAATTTCGTAACAATACTTTCAAGAAAAACAAGTTAAGATTGAAATAGGTGACTATGATATTTTGAGTATTTATAAGGTAGTATTTTGTTTCACCGCCTACGGTTTGATAAAACGACATTATTTTGTCAATAATGCGATTTATGGCAAAACCTGTAACCAAATGTATTCAGATTTCTAATTAAATACAAGCTCATTAGGGTTTCAAAGTAGGCAATGTCTAAGTTAATGCAATTAATCACTGTAAATATCGACCAAACAAACTCAAAATCGGGGCAGTAATTTATAAAAACTAATGCCGTTTTGGATCAACATAACCTCGATATTATTGACTAAGACTTCCAAAGGAAGCACACTTTTTGGTCTTTCAGACAAACGGAAAGTCAAAGCCATTAAAATAAAAACTTAATTTACATTTTCAAATAAACAAAGCGAAGGTGAATTTTGGCAACTAATTTTAAATTTGACTCTAATGTTATTTATAGCATAGTAGCAATAATCCAAGATAAGCTCTCCTTTTTAAGATTGAATAACAAATGTTTTGCCTTCGGAATCGAATTCGACGTCTTACTAAAGTCATTTATGAATAATAACTATCGTTCAACGTCGATAATTACGCATAGCTATCAAATGTTATATCATCATAAAAATGGTAATGGCATTTAACAAGTTATCGATATCATTTGTATCTTATTTAACGACATATGTTCGCCACTTTTAGCTCTAATTAGAGATCTTTAAGGTATTATTTGTATGTATACTTCTTTGTGGAAATATCATTTATGTTTATGAATGTTGTTTTAATTAGTTAAGAAACTATGATATCTGATTCTAAGGTAAGCAGTTATGCAGGAGTGATGAAATGATAACTCAAGATAGATTAAAACCTAAACGGAAACGAGTCCATTTTGATTTTTAATTGTCCCCGACGCAAAAAAGGTGTGTTATAAGTTTCCGTATATATTAGTGTATATGTTTTATAGTGTATCTGTTCGTCATAGTTCTTTAACAGCTGAAGGTATTTTATTTTAGTTTTAGTGTATAAACAGTACTTACGAGAGTACGACTTCACCTGCTAAGTTTGAAAAAAACATTATAAACCGTACTTCGCTTAAATGTGACAATACAACCAACATAGGAATGTAATACAATTGTTTAGTAACAATATATTGATGTGGCTATCGGCAATACATATGTAGGTATAACCCTAAACAACCAATACTATTATATCTATTTCTATTGGGTTACTTAATACTTTCCCATGTTATTTACATAATAAATGTAACTTAGTATATTTTAGTAGGGTTGGCGTTTTCTGTGGAGTTTGAGAGTTATGAAGGAAATATGAGGGTGCATAGAAAGTTAGACAAAGAAATGTAACCAACAAACAAATATGAGGATATGTAGACTAACTAACTAAACTTCACGCCACTTCCCTAGCGGGGTAGGCAGAGAACCGCGTCACACGTCGTCGCCATATGGCACGATCCTTACACACCTCACTCGCCTGGAGTATGGATTTGTTTAAACTCTTACTCTATCTATAGTATGTTTTAATTTAGTTCGACTGTAAAAAAATTACTTGGAAAGAAAATTAAACTCAAAAACCGAATCATGGAAACATTTCTTATACGTTAAACTTTATGTTAATCGCTTAGTGCTGCTCTTAACTCAATAATCGATATCGACAAAAATTACGATCGTCGCCCGCGCACCCGCCACAAAGAGTGAATGGGCATCGACCATAAGAGTGAACAGATTAGATATGACCAAATGCGCCCCGGATATTACACTATAATTAAGAACATTTACGTGTAGAGGGCGCCAAATTTATCGCCCAGTTTTTTGTCGATATGAAGCCATTCCTCAGTATTTATGTGTTGATCTCGGGACATGTGTGAGGTCCGATGGCCCAGTAGTCGAGTTATCGTGTGGTAATCTTTATGGCCCCTCGGAGACCTCTTGCTGGGACCTGTCGACAGTTAATGGCTTACCGAGATTAGTATGAAGTTTGACTCCCCAATATTTTGGGGGACCGTGTTTGTGGCTTTGTTTATAGCTTAATTAGGCTGTTTTGTTTTAAGTGGAAATCGGCTTCGACTGCGAGTCTAGCAGATAAGGTGTCGGGGTATTTACGATTTGATACTGTCGTGTTCGGATCGAGTTTTGTTTTGATTTAAGTTTATGTTGGTCGCGGTCCAAATTAATTTCCATAAAACGGTTTTTTACTCGTTTCGAACTTAAATGGTTAACGAAAACAAAAAAGGTTGAACTATTTCTGATTACAGCGAGATTTATGTAACAGTAGGTCAATAGAATCATAAGTTTGCATGTGTTTTTTTTAATACTTATCAAATTTTTATAAAATACTAAGAGTGCCCCAAAAATAATTACCGTAGACATTAAGAGGAACATTATTTAAACGCTGACCAATCATTGGACAGCACATTTCCGATAACAGAATTTAAATAAGAATGAAATCTTTTTTCATTGATAAAGATTTGACACCGAAAAAACAACGAACCCAGGAATGCACGGACTTACTAATGAAGGGGGCCAATTAACGATGATTATTTTTTCTCATGAGTACTCGTATACAGGCTGCTCCAACATTAACCTCTCACAATTAATTTATATACACAATAAAGATATAAAATAGAAAATAAACTTCATACATAAATAAACCTCCTTGGGAATAGGTATATTCGTAAAAAGGCAATTCCAACATAATTTTTCACGTGAATTAATTAAATTATACAACAAAAATATAAATAAAAAATTAAATTGATGCTAATATGATTTTATAGTTACTAATCTGGCATTTATTGAAAGAGAACATAAAAACGCTTATTTAATCACTTACTGCCGTACCATTAAACTTTTATTATTGTTTAAATCCTTGCTGTATGGATATGATTTCATAATAATATAAATGAATGTATTAATATGGCAAGGTTTTAACCAAATAAAAATAGAAAATGACGTCATTGGCCCACAAAACAATAAGTAGCATTTTAATAAAAACTTTTGATTAAGATCTTTGTATACCTACACTATTAATTAATAACATTTTATTAGCATATAAGTGTCAAATATAAATAGCTACAGCAAAAATAAAATGAAGTGAACGTTGGCTAAAATATCGATACAAACCCATGGACACCCCGTAGTCGATATTTTTTCTTGTCACCAAGTGATAAAGAATCCGGGACTAATTCAGCTCTGTAGCCTCTGCGCCCGCGCCACCCATCGCTGTTCGCATCAATTTATAGGCTTTTAACCTAATTTGTTGTCCCCCCCTCGCCCCTCGACCCGCCGCCCACACGACTACCGGCCTTGTTTTACTTTTTTAATAATTAATTTTGTATTGACCTCACTCCTGCCCTTATCTCCGAAACCCTCAGGATTTAGAAGCTCAAGAATTCATTAGCCGATAAGCTGATCACGTTTCGCTAAAAAAGGTACCAAAAAACGATAAACAAAAGCGACGAATTAAGCTATCATGCCCACCAATAAAATATTTAATTAATGTATTTTACATTAGCAAAATGGCTGTCGATACTCCAACAAAGTCGTTAAAATAAGCGTTGACATTTAATATCAGCGTAATTTATGTTTTATAGTTGCGCATGCGTAATAAACACTTTGGATTAAAAAAAACTTTTTTTACTCGGATTATAAAGGTGTGGGCTCTCTCGCTGTAATTTATTGAAGAATGTTCTAAAAGCCTGGGGTGGTGGCGTTTTATAAATATTTTGTATGCGCACGAAATTTTGACAAATACCACTTAATTTACGCTAATGAGTCCCAAATGAATGCACGTCGACAACTAATGGCTGGGTCGCTAGTGTTGAGGCCGGTCAACTTTGGGTCTGTCGATATTTCACATTTTTGTACTATAGAAATAAAATAGGTTCTTATATTTAAATAATCAAATATAAAGACCTAAGGTATTAGTGTTTTGTAATTTGCAATTCCGTTGACGTAAAATAGTAAGATATTGTTATTTTTTTATTGCATGTAAGTTAAATACAACCAATTTTACTGCTACTATAGCAATGCACTTTCAATGATGACCAGAATATAGATAACAGTAATTGCTACTAGATTAAATATCTAGAGATAGTAAATATATTATATTATGCAAAACCTCAATTGCCATAAATTAACTTCGTTACTGTTTTAATCTAATCCGACTTGCGTATTAACGACTTAATTACGATTTCCTTAATGGAACCAGCCTTAAAACACTCCGTCTATCGATGTTTCCTACGCGCATCACTAAACGACCGCATTTAGATAAATGAGTGGCCGCATAAAAATCAACTCCTCTGGGCTAATCGAATTAGGCTCGATACCCATCTGTGCGATTTAACACGTTTTGCATTCTTTTGTCCGAATCCAATAAAGCGGCAGGTAGCAGGATTTTGCCCACAGTGTACAATATCACTAAATGTTGATGAACTCATTCCCCTGATAAACCTATAGCTCCATCATAAATGTTTCTTGGCTTACGACGTGTGACTCGGTTATGACGGCCAATTGTGGGTTCTCGTGTTTTTAAAGACACTTAGGTATAGCTAATCGTAAAACATTATTCATTGATTATGAGTTTTTATTGCAAATGAAAAAGGTCAATCAATTCGCTATTTTGTTAGTTTGATTGGCGCACAATTCAGAACTCATTAATCTTGTGAGAACAATGCCTACAATTTAATCTCTAAGTAGATACAAATATACATTAATGTTTAGACGGTTTGTTGTAAACTAGACTCGGGGCTGGCCTGGCGTTTTGATAAGACGGAATTCAAAGGCCGTCAATGTGAGGTTACATTTTAATTAAGGTACCTCACGGGGATTTCCTCAGTGCCGAACATTGATTTACGAGCAATATAATGCGAAATCTTACAAAGATCAAGATACAAGGAATCCTCCAAAAACGAAATGGTTTTATGTGTCTCGATGCCATGTTATTAAGAAACTCAAATTCTCATAATATACCCATATTGCCATTATATACATGCATATCTTAATGGCCTTTTAATCTACCGACGGATAGGTAGAATGAAAGCAGTTTTAGCAGCCTAAAACACTATTAACTAATAATACAATTGAACTAGATTCGATAAAGAAAAAATAATGTAATGACAACTTAGCTACATAAACCTAATTCCCAATATACCTACTTTTATTCGTATTTTACGACAATTTAAACAAGAAACACATTCGGCATATTTTTTAAGTCCCAGACCAACATAGGACAGTTATTAACAGCTTATTTATATACAACTCGTCGGAAATATATGCGAACCTGGCTTAATGATATGCATCGTGTAATGCATCGACGATTACGTTGGCAACGGTACTGTTTAGGCGAAAACGGGGCGAGGTGCGGGGAAGCGCGGGGGAAGCGCATTTTAGCGAGGTTCGCAGATATTTCCGACAGCTCGCAGCTTTACAAATAAAATTATAGATATAGCTAAAACTTTCTCTCTAAACTCTTAGACTGACACACCAATTCCCTAGTTCCAAACTAACTTATGCTTGTGCTATGAAAACTAGGTGAACGGATAGACATACTTAAATACGTTTATAAACATCCATGACTTGAGTACAAATTTCCATGTTCATCACACGAAACATTTTCCCCTAGCGGGATTCGAATCCACGACCCTTGGTTTTGTGGCCAGGGTCTCTGACCACTCGACCAACGGGCCAGTCAAACATCTAAGCACACTGATGCAATAAATTTCTCAGAGGTTACTATTACTATGTGATTCATGAGGGCCACCATTGTAAATCGCGGTTTTGATGCGATAAAACGCATTATGATGGCATCCAGATTATAAAGCTTTTATGATGCGACCTTTTATCATCATTTACATTTACCTGATGTGTCATTCATATGGTTTCAGTTTCTGCTTTTGTTATGTTATCCATTGGAGCTACTAGTAAAACGAATAATAAATGATAAATAGCTAGATACAATTTATGCTGTGTTGCTATACACAAAAAATCACTAGAACTTAGTATAATTAATGGATTTAGTAGCGATATTTAGTGATAATTTTATAATCTGTGATTGTGCTAAGTATTTTTCTTTTTTCACAGCATGAAAAAAATTGTACTAGTAAGAGGATGAGGAAAGGAATAAAGAGGTAGGTAGGAAAGAGTAATAGGAACAATAGAATGAATACAAGAAAGGAACTATGGATGAAAAGGAAAATAATGAAGAAATTAACATGGATCTGCGAAGATGATGAGAAAGGAACATAGAGCTGTGAAAATTATGAGAAAAAGAACAAACTAACCTCTCATGAGAATCTTCCTCATGCTCCTTCTCTGCGTGGTGCAGTTCCACCTTCTGTTCCTGAACTGGTGAGCGCACTCCGTGGCTCCAAGCGTGACGCCCCTAGTGATCTCTTTCAACAGACCGGTCTCGTTACGGCAGATCTGGGCAAGCCGACCTTTGGTGCGTCGGTTCTTTTTGCAGACCATCCGGGGGTCTAGGATCACTGCGCTGCCAGACGCCCTGGAACAAGCGGAATATATTTTTCTCGTTTTATGCTTGACAAATAGTAATCGATATATATATAATCGATTACCTTAGCTATCATTATCCCAGATGGCTTATACGAAGTAAGAATTAGGAAAGTTGGAACTGGCTCTTCGTACCTTCACCTTAAATTTAACTACATTGACAGCCACATATAAAAGTATATTAATTTCTCCTGTGAGCAAATTACGACTATAGGTTATCTAGTAATGTTTCTTTTTTTTTTTGACGCGGCGAAATGCGTTGCGCACCGGGGCAGGGTGGTGTGTGGGACTCCCGGGGGGCTCTGGAATTAAAGGCCCCTGCTCCGGCCAAGATGGTAGTCGCCGGGGTATACCCACTAAAACCACGCGGTACCCCTCGAGTGGAGGGATGTCATGGGTGGTGGCCTAGCCTTTCATCCACGACTCCCTCCAAGCGATCGGCCCGCCCTATCTAGTATTGTACCTACATTAAGCATAGCTGCTTTATGTAGTTTTTGTTTCTGCGTCTATACACGAGGCGTAAAATTTCGTAATAGCCCATTATATTATATTGCCAATCATATCTGTCAATAATGCCGAAAGACTCATAAATCATTGTCCAATTATTACTATGTAATTGTCAATATCATATTGATGCCTTTTAATTTTGAACATTTGTTGAAATTCATTCTCACGTCCCGTTAGCAATACACCAATTATGAACAATTTCGAAAGGGGAATGCTATCGAATGGCTATCGTAAAATTCGTTTCACTCACTCACTACGATGTAAAGACGATGAACTTGGTATCTTTTAATTATGACAACTTGGCGCTAAGATGTTAGGTAATGAAAGTTAGAAAACGAATATGCTTTCGATCTCTAGTTTCAATGTGATTATGTTAGTAGAATCGGTATTTGATAATATATAAATAAAAAAAATGCAAACGTTACGTTTTCAAGCATAAACTACATAACCAATTGTAATAAATATGGTTTCCATGCCACCGCCAAACACCAGCACCTATTTTAAAATCGGAACAAGACAAAACTTCCTTTTGCCACTTCAATGATCATGTCGTTCTGGCTGAAGCGCGAGCGATGGACTGAGGTATTGCAAACTCTGCGCGCATCGCGCATCTCTCATATCTTCTTAGGCATTTCCTCACTGCTGAGGATCGTGACTCATTTTGAGACAATCAACGAGCTGTCTCCATCATTCCGCTCCGTCGCCTGGCAAAGCGCGGCGTTTATGTGGATCTTCAGGTTCTCGGAGTTCTAACCCGACCAACATTTAAGACTACAGCTTCCAGGTCTTCTTCAGCTTGACTCTCACACGTACTCTCATAATATAAAATCGGAACGTTACCAAATCGTGTCGTAAAAATCGACTCACTACAAGTAGTGTTGTGCACGTAGATTTACGAACGCCACGGCCGCCGACAGCCCACCGCCAGGTCGCGCCGAGTGATTGGCTGTTTACACAGCGAGAGTTCATTGTCAGAATCGAGTGCGAAGCTTGAGGAACGAATATAGACGCGTCTGTAGTCTATGTTCCGGGAAGTGATGATTGAGGCTGATGGATTGTTTTGTTCGGTTCGGGCGCTGAGTTAATGCATGGTTGCGGGAATCGGAGGTAGTGATAAGGAGTAACTGTGTGGGTACATTGTAGGTTAAGTGGTCAGGTGTGATAGGGCTGTGATAAATAATACAAATAAGTCGAATTATGAGATTATACTTTCTAAAGCATCAAAATGTCTATTAAAATTAATTTGGCATGATTATTTTCCATTTCCTCCGCCCACGAGAAATTCAATCTGTTACTGATAATCTGTCCTATGTCCAATGCAATTCATGGTTTTTTTTTCGTGATAACAAGTAAAACATGTGCGTTCAGATCGAGGTCCAAATTTAAGGCCTGCCAATTTTTATTCCAATATCTGTGTCAACGTGGGATAGTCCTCCTATTTGAATTTATTTTTACTCTAAAAACGCAATCGATGGTAGAAGCTAGTAACTGTTATATTATACGTAAATATAAATTCAAAATTAGTTTAAATGTAAATAACAATTACTAACGGGACCTGCTTAAAACTTTATCTTACAGAAACAACTCCGCACAGGCACATCGACGGGTGAAAATTATCTTCCAACTAATGACAAACATACTTTTTCACCACACACAAAGCAATTCACCGATTAATAAGCAATCTGTCACTAAAATATTGCTCTGATTTTTTAATTTCTCCAAAATTGATTGCCGGCATTTAAGTTAACGGTCCCAGAAAGTTAATGACGTAATTGTGACATGTAAGTTAGGTAATAACGTTGCGATAATTTATAAATCTCAGCCAATAAATAAAGTTACGCAATCAATTACTCTGTTAATATCATGTTGACATTTTATAAATGACTGACATGAATTAAATCAATGTATTGCAGGTGTGTTCGATGGTATATGTCGATTCTGAAGTTTCGGGGTTGCGTAACGAAATAATAGGACCCTTATGAAATTTTTGTCAAAAAATATGAATGTTGTAATATTGCACTGTTGTATCTTAGTTCAAAGTGTATTTTACTGAATTGGGGGATATTTAATATGGACTGATTAAAATACCTGCTTTAATTATAATTTAACTAGTAATTTAACTGCAAAAACAAGGGCTATTCACTTTTATGTTAAACAATTTCCAGTAAATGAAATTAAAATACCAAAAAATAACAGTAATCCAAAAAAAATAACTAGCGAAAGTACATAAAAAGTTTATTTAAATTAGACCGAGTGATCATCGAACCCAGATCCAAACATTTCATGCTGAAACCACTAAACCATCGGCGCCTGAGATATCGCCGCTATCAATTAATTGGTTATTCCTGACTTCTTCACCTAAACAACCGCTCCATCAGGAATCCGCGTAACTCATACAAACAACTACTACTAATCGACTGCCTGGCTCTACTACAACAGTAAAAAATGTGGGCAAGCTCGAGTTACATTCAGATCTGTAGGGTTCCGTAGTATTTTGAAGTTGCAATTCACTCTTCGATACTAGTTTAAAGCAAATTTTATCAAAGCAGAATAACTACTATCAATACTGTGATATCATAATTTCACTTGGATCATAATAAAGGTCGGACCTACACGAAGCTATAATCGCTTTGCAGTAAATCGACTATGAGAAATTATTATGTAACTGGCTCGATGGCGCATTTGGTAGTGACCCTACCCTATGCGCCAAGAGTTGAGGGTTTGGTCCCCACCCAGGACAAACATTCGTGTAATGAGTACTTGTGTTAATATTCAATATTCAAGTTGGTAATACCACTGTTGTTTCTGGTATCCGTAACACAAGTGCTTAAGCTACTTAACTACTTCGGAGTCAGATCAATGTATGTGATGAAGTCTGATATTATTATTATTATATATATTTACAAAAAAAATCATGAACTCTATGAGGCGATTTATGTGTATAGCTATTAGAAAAAAAATTACACTGAAATACATATTTCAACTAAACTATGTATGTGTTCAGCTGAACAATTTTTTATTAAGTTAGAAATTTTATTTTTACTTGAATAAAAATTTAAAACATTTTCAATTAGGGTTCCTTAGGAGAATAAAATTTAATTTAATGTTCCTACATCCTACTTGATGTAATTACCTACATCCAGATAAGTGATCTTTGAAGGGTTCTATCCTTTAACTCAAGGCAGAACCCTAAAATCGAGTACAACAGTAAAAGTCAAGATGTTTCTAAATTACGACCGCACCGTAGCGGTGAAATACAAGTTTACAGTACAAAATGATTTTATTAACCCCGCGGATTGGAGTAAATGTTTACATCGTTTCATAATACCGCGGTTCGATCTGGTTCAGACGTATGAGTACAACGATGCACCGCAACTAGATATCGGTAGTGTAACGCGTCCGTATCCAAACGATTCTAAAATCCAACCCATCCCGAATTTTGACTGGCTCGATGGCGCATTCGGTAGTGACCCTGCCCCATGCGCCAAGAGTTGTAGGTATGATTCCCACCCAGGACAAACATTCGTATGATGAATACTTGTGTTTGTTCTGTGTCTGTGTGTTAATAACCTATATTTAAGTATATATTTGTAATACCACTGTTGATTCTGATATCCGTAACACAAGTACTTAAGCTACTTACCTCGGAGTCAGATCAATGTACGTGATGTAGTCGGATATTTATAATTTGTCCCATGTTGGTCTGGGACTAGAGATTACAATACGGCGGCATTTTTTGCCAGATGCCGCACATTACGCTAGATCCATCATCATCTTCCTAGCGTTATGTCCCGTGCTTAAACGGGGTCCACTTAGACCATGATCCAGGATTTAGCGAGTCTGGTAATTACATTGAAGCGACTGCCGATCTGACCTTCGTAACCCTAAGATAGGGGAACCAGACAATTTTTGGATCATGGTTACAAATCCAAAGTTGTTTGAATTTGCAGGTTTCATCACGATGTTTTCCTTCACCGTCGAGCTAGTGGTATAAATACGTACATAGACTTGAAAAATCCAGAGGTACGTGCCCGGGTTTGAACCCGCACTCCTCGGATATGAGGCGCGTGTCCTTACCATTACTACCTCCGCTATCTTTATTACGCTAGATCCAGCAGAGCCAAAATTGTGCTGGGTCCAGCTGGATTTCGTGATCCAGCATTCCGATCTCTACAGTCCGTTTCACGTAAGATGATTCCCGAGATATGTCAATACTCCTTTTCATGCATCGTACTTTCTACGAATCAAAATATTTAGTTTCAAACATATTTAATTTTATACGCTAATGCCATTGTAACAAATAATTAATGATCTCCATTTATTAATGTAAACACGATTTATCAATTTTCTTTTGAAATTTATTACTAATAAAAATTTAGAATAAATATCGTATCAATCGCATACTATGGGAATTGGAAGTTTACTCATAGAGATTGGCACTATATATATATATTATTATATTAATTTAGCGAAATGTTAATTAGCATGAATCAATCTCATTGGATAAAGAGGTAGGTTAGCAGATAACCGAATAAGAGATGAATGGATAGTATTAAAGATGGTATGACTCAAATAGGATATAGCTCAAAAACAACAATAATTTATTTATAGAAATAACCAGATGTGCCCGCGATTTCAACCACGTTGAAAGTTAATGTTATATAGCCTATATCCTTCCTTGATAAATGGACTATAACTATACTCAATGTGTGTTCCGCGGAACCCTGGGGTTCCGTGATGCCTTTCTGGGGGTTCCACGAAAATTGGTACTGATACTCCGCTTCCTAAAAGGGTTGCATAGCATAAAAAGTTTGAGAAGCACTGCTATACAATAAAAATATTTTTTTTAATTTGGAATAGTCGTTCCTGAGATTAGCGCGTTCAAGCAAACAAACAAACAAACTCTTCAGCTTTATATATTAGTATTAGTATAAGATAAGATATAATGGTATATCGGGTTTTGGGTATGTGATTGTGTAGGCGACAGGTTAGCCGCTTGTCACCGCTTTTTCACAATTTTCCATCTAACCCAGCCCGGCTTAATTTTTGGCTGAATGTGGTAGAAGGGGCATGCTGCCCCGACTCTGCTTACCTTTTCGGGTATTATGGGCGTGATGTTATGTATTTATGTATGTATAAGATATAAGATTTATAGACCAGAAGAAACAGAATTCTGTTTACCTCACTTGAAAAATGTTGTTCATAATTCATATCGCTGCGACATTCTCAGTAATTCACAAATACCTACTTAAAAATACATGTCAAACAAAGCGCGTTGAAGTCTTTTTGTTTATCTGCGGTGATAATTATACGCATCAGTAGTTGTGTATCTATTCATATTTATTTAAACCTAGTTTCGACCTATGACTTCAGGTTCGTAGACTTCAAAACTAAGGCCAAGAACGAATTTTATCACAAGGCTTATTTAAGTAGGTCTTGTTGGCTACTGTAGGATTCATTTAAGTAAAGGATATTCTACTTATTTGTTACTAATGGCATAAAAATGATATATTCTGAATACGAATGTTAAATAAACAATGAACAAATTAATATATATTTACTTTTTTTAGATTTGTATAGCATAGTAGCGTAAGAATATGATAATTGTTATTGATATGTGAATTTGGCGATGAAAAGAGTAACTATCGAGTTTCTTGCCGGTCCTTCTCGGTAGAAGCTACTTTCTGAACCGGTGGTAAATTTTTAATTTTCATTAGTGATTTCTTCTGACTTCTGACGATTTATAAGTGCTTATTTGAGCCTACATAAATAAAGATAATTTCATTTCATTTCATTTCATAATTGATAACAATTGTAATATAGAGACGGATTACTTTGATTCAAAACGCAAAGGTCACAAACGGAATATATTCCGTTTCCACCATTACGTTTATCCGATATACCGACGTATATAATACGTGATAACGCTAATATATAAGCGTGAATACTTGTAATTATAGATGGTGGTCTCCACTTTAAGAATAGATCGATAATTTTTTTACTGTTTCTAACATTATTATCTAATAATGTAAGTATTCTATTTTCGAACTAAAAAAATTTGGTTAGGGCTTACGGGCGGAAAATTGAATAGGTCACTAAATAAACTTTCGATATTGTGTATATGTACGTTTTTTGCTTAACGAAAGGTAGCACAATTGACTTAAATCTTAGTACGGGCATATCTAATAAAGATTATTCAGATTCTACATTATAGTCATTTGTCCTGTGTTGGTTTGGGACTTAAAAATAATATGCCAACTGTGTTTCTTGCATAGCATGTCGTAAAAGGCGACTAATGGTATATCGGGTTTTGGGTATGTGATTGTGTGGGCGAAAAGCTAGCCACTTGTCACTACTTTCTCACAATTTTCTATCTAACACAGCCCATTATCCCATGCTGATCTGGGACTTAAAAAAATGTGCCAACTGTGTTTCTAGCATAGCATGTCGTAAAAGGCGACTAATGGTATATCGGGTTTTGAGTATATGATTGTGTAGGCGAAAAGCTAGCCACTTGTCACTACTTTCTCACAATTTTCCATCTAACCCAGCCCAGTTTTATTTTTGGCTGAATGTGGTCAAAGGGACAGTCCCTTTGGCTCTGCGTACCCCTTCGGGGATTATGGGCGTGATGTTATGTATGTATATATAGTCATTAAAAACAGTTAATATGTGCACAACGTGTCAATGTGGGTGGCATTGGAGATATTTTTACTTAAAAAGAAATTTACTTAACTCGAATTTTTTGCACAAGAATTTATTAACCCACTAACGTCTATTTGCGTTAGCCACACAATATTTGTCAAACATAGATAGCATTCGGAGATACCGTTACGACATACGTCATTGAACAGTTTCAGTTTATTTTGGCTTCAATTTAGGTGTTTCTTCGACTCAGGAGTGTTTCAGTTAAAATTTGAAAACGGTACAACCGACTAAAATAAACTTTACCACCATTGATTGAAGGTGTAGAATCGAACAGCGATGAGTTATTGGAAAAGAAGAAAATATTGCTCCGCGTTCGACTCAAGATTGGACTTTAGTATTTGTTGATTAAGGTTCGGATTTGATTGGGGGTTCGGTAAATGGAATAATGCCAAACTGGCGACATACGCTGTCTATCCAGACGAATAAATTAGCAGTGATAAGTTGTATGTCAATTAATTATTCTTCAAAGCACCATCTGGTGTGAAGCGGCAAGAGGAAGTGCAGTAATGACGGAGAGGCGGCCGCTGGACAAATTAGACGCGGGTTATACATTTTTAGATATATCATTTGCGGAAATAGATCATTATCATACATGTAGAAAAAGGAAATTATACATAGTATTATTTTTTAATTAAAAAAGCACAATCAATTTCGCTTGTCGACGACCGACCGAAGTGATTGGACTTTTTTTAATGATCTAGCGCCTGGTCACTTTTAATCAGGGTCAGGTTAAATCCTAGTTCAGTAAGACTAGTTTATATACGCTTATATATCGATACCTGTGGGCTCAAAGGTCGTAAAGGACAAAATGCTACTTTACAGGAGAAGCAAAAAACCGATTCCAAATTCGTTTTTTGAATATAACTTTTTTGTTTCTTAAGCTATTTCTTTGACGCCAAGGAAGAAAATGCTTAGAATTCAATTAATATTATAGAGGTGTGTCCTATAATAAGCCAGGAGCTATAAGAAAGGAGATAAATTTCCTTTACGCCCCTGAAATACAAATCAAATGTCCCCCCTTGATTTTTCAACACTTGTTAATCACTTGGGGCGTAAAGGACAATTTTACACATTTTTGGGAAGTAAAGGCTCGCAAAATTTTTTTTTTTTACAGTTTTTATTGACTATTTAACTTTTATTGTAATTATTTATATACTATTTTAGCACGAATTTATTTTGCATTTTTTTGTATATCTGAATATTAAATAAAATGAATTAAATAAAGCAATAGGTAATCTGAATATTAAATAAAACAATTATTAACTAAAAAAACGTTTATTAAAAAAACATTACTAAAGGTATAAACCTATATTCAATTCAATTCAAATTCAAAATTTCTTAATTCATGCCTACATGAATAAAGAAATTTTGAATTTGAATTAAAAAAGGCACTTATAAATCGTCAATTTCACAACAATCTTTAGAGCAATGTGAATCTATATAATGTAGCCTAATGCCTTTATTTGTTTCCTTTTTAAAAGTATTTTTATAATATATTTTTTTTTAATAGTGAGTGACATGTATCTTTGGGTATTTTTATCAGTCACTCTTAACTATTTCTATTCGTACATAAATTTTTTTTTTCGTTCAACAAAAAGTTTTTTCAAAACAAAATAAAACCTTCTAAATTAATGTTTATTATTTTGGTATTCTTCAATCTAATCATCCAACAAAATGAACGGACAATGTTAACAATGATTGCCTTTACAACTTAAAAAACATTTTTCACTGGCCTTTACTACCATTCAAAACCTGCATAAATAGTTACATGTTATTTACCACCAAATTCACTGGATGATTCCTGTTCAATGTGGAAAAAATTGCGGGTCGTAAAGGACAAAAAAATGCGAATTTCGCAAAACGGAATACACAGATCGATAGAGAATGAAATTCTGAGAAAAACTATGTATATAACTCATTTTCGACAAAATGTCCTTTACGACCTTTGAGCCCACAGGTATCGATATACCGAACGAGACAACAGGTCGTCTAAACCTTATTCAAAGACACAGTTCCGTATCCTGATTAATATTTATTGACTGGCCCGTTGGTCGAGTTGTTAGAGACCCTGGCCACGAAGTCAAGGGTCGCGGGTTCGAATCCCACTAGAGGCAAATGTTTAGTAGTAGTAGTACCTAAATAGTAAGATAAAGTTAGTTATATGTCCCGTGTTGGTCTGGGACTTAAAAATAATGTGCCAACTGTGTTTCTTGCCTAGCATGTCGTAAAAGAAGACTTATGTTATATGGGGTTTTGGGTATGTGATTACTTTCTTTATGACAGTCATCCTAGAAGATAGACATTAACATCATTAATAAGTCTTATTTTATCATCATAACTACGTAGAAAAATATACTAAAATGCTTCATTAAATAATTAAGATATTTACTTTTCAGGAAATTATCTAATGTCAAGACTTATGTGTGGCCAAATGAGTTCAGTAGTTACTCTGATAGATACCCTGGTTACTAAGCCTAAGGACACAGGTTCCAATCCTACTAGATGTAAATCTTCGCACGATGAATATGGCCAGGTTGCGTTTATTTCTTAAAATGTTTCCAGTTAACTCAGCTCAACAACGGTTTAACTCAATGCGGTTTAAGGAGTTTTGTTCATCATCTGATTCTGCCTAACCCTTCGGGGATGCGGGCGTATGATGTGTTATCTGTGTATGTTGATTATAAAGTTATTAAAGTCAAAGAAACGAGTGAGGTGCGTAAGGATAGCGTCATATGGCGTGAAGATAGTATAATATATTACAAAATTATATTAAATAATTTGAAGTGTATATTACACATTACAAACGAATAAATCACAGTAACCCTTCACCCAACGACGTTAATGTGCTGTTAAAAAGTAAAAAAATAATCACCTACATTGTTGTTAATTACAGCCATTAATTACTCGGTCACCTGAGCCAACAGTGCGACAGTTAACAGTTAACGATTATTAACCGGGTATAACAATACCCGGCTCGTAAATATCACTGCGTGGTCGGCCGGGATAGCTGCCAACATGTGACGTAGGGTAGGTCATGGTTCACATTTCCTATGTGTATTCGAGGAATTCGTCTCAAAACCGAAAGCAAAATTGCTATAAGACCATGCTCTATATAGTATATCTTTTTCAATTATGTGTAGTTATCTAATAATAGGCCCGTTGGTCGAGTGGTCAGAGACCCGAATCGACCCGGGCTCGAATCCCGCTGGGGGCAAAAGTTTCGTTTGGTGAACATGGACATTTGTACTCGAGGCATGGATGTTTATAAACGTATTTAAGTATGTCTATCCGTTCACCTAGTATCCATAGCACAAGCTTATAAGCGTAGTTTGGAACTAGGAAATTGGTGTGTCAGTCTGAAGAATTTATCATTTTATTAATAAATCTTCCCTTGGGATTGGCTGCCGTGACTGGAATCAGTTAGGATAAATGTTATTATATATCCAAACTCAATATATTTCGCACACAAACTTTGCCTATCGAATTATGACCATTTATATAGAAATGGAACGCACTCAATGACAGTTTAATTTTGCGATCAATCAAAACACGGCAATATTTACATTTCCATAAATAAATAATTAAAATTTTTTTTTGTTATGATTACTTATGATACAATAATATTATGTAAAACTACAACCGGTTCAGAATCATATCAACATATCAGCGGAGTATCCAATCGCGAACTGATAAATGAGAGAGATACAAAAATAGCCTCTATTTTACTCCGAATTGGTGGAATTTAGATTATATTGACATAGACTAATAGTAAATAGACCATTTATATCGATGTGAGCTAAAACTGTTTACATTATTAGTAGGTAACCGATGTGTAACCACTATTTAAATCCATTTGGTGTAATATTACATTGAATGAAATTCAATTGAGGATGTAGATCTTATATTGCTGAGCAAGGAACGCATTTTGTATATAATCTTTAAGCCCCTAAACAACATGAGACAGTTGTCGATCATTTTAATAATGTAGATATATCAGTTTAGTTTGCCTTTTATGTTTTCAAAAAGCCAATATATTTTGAAAAAAATATATGATAATATATGAAAGGAAATAATGAGCGGTGGTAGCTCAATTGTAAGGACACGCGCCTCTTAACCGAGTAGTGCGGGTTTAAACCCGGGCACGTACCTTTGGACTTTTCAAGTCTATGTACGTATTTATACCACCAGCTCGACGGTGAAGGAAAAGATCGTGATGAAACCTGCAAATTCAAACAACTTTGGATTTGTAGCCATGATCCAAAAATTGTCTGCTTTCCCTATCTTAGGGTTACGAAGGTCAGACCGGCAGTCGCTTCAAAGTAATTACCAGACTCTCTAAATCCTGGACCATGATATAAGCGGACCCAGTCTAAACACGGGACATAACGCTAGGAAGATGATCATATGAAAGGAAATTTTCCATCCGTCATCTTCCTAGTTTTTTGTCCTGTACTCAGTCGCGGTTCGCTTAGACTATGATCCAAGATTTAGTAAGTCTGATAATGACGTTGTAGTAACTACCGAACTGAGCTTCGTAACGCTTAGATAGGGGGACCAGCCAATTTGAAACATTACACAGTTTACAAAAGGAAACTTCCATGCGTGCTAAGCCTTAAAATATCGCAGCCTTAACAGCCCTTTTGTGGAGCCATTCAAATTCCACCCGGAAGGGCTGCTCCCATTCACCGGGGTGACAATGAATGACGGTGTTTGCGGACACCGGGCGAGGCGCTAACTCGCGACTTGCCCGCGTTAGCAACTGCATGACGAGTTAACTGTAAACATCGTTACCATTACAAGTGACTGCGCTTGGGTTAGTTCGATTTTGAACTCTATGTCGAGGTAGTAAGAGCGATGGCGGGCGGTGGTAGGGTTGTCAATTGTGAGATTTGAGCAGAGGTTGGGAACGTTTTCAGTGATTGTGAAACAAATTTCAGGAGTTTAGTTCAATTTATTTATTCAGTCAACAGTCTATGATTTTCGAAGGTGTTTATTTTTTCTACAAGAAAGGAATATGGATTAGCATTAATATTTTACCTCTAAATTGCGCCATTTTTCCGTATATAATAGATTGCTATAAAGCGCACATTTAACGATTTTGTTACATAAACTAAAACAAAAAAAAAACGAAATGGATGCTAACTAACTGCTAATGTAAAGATGTAGATATTTCCATACTTTAGCCTCACCGCTTCTGCAAAGCTGTAATAGTAAACATGACATCATCGTCGTTATCAACCGCATAATGTTTACAGGTAAACATTTCCATTGGTCAATGGCAATGTTTAACTGTAAACATTTTGCGGTGGTCATGGATAGTCATACATGACCTTGTCTGTCACCAAATTCTAGCCCAAAGTCGTTTTACATTCAATGAAATTCGGCCAGGTCCGGACCCAGCCGCCATTACCATGAAGTTGAATAACGTATGAAGAGAACTGATTTAGATGATAAAAGCCATTTTTGTTTAAAAAAATATCTAACAGTTGCTACAGCCGACCATTAAAAAGGTTCGCCACCCCTGCTATGGTTGTCGCAGGGTATGTAAGCAAACACTTTTAAAAGTTTATGCGCTATGAGCAATGTTGTCGCAAGATTTTAGCGGGCGCATCATGGCCGCTCATGCGACTGTTTGTCGTGTCGTTAAAATTGGGTCTGGTCACTGTCGCATTGACTTTCGAAAGCGAGGAATGTGTATCGACGCTTCCAAATGCGTTTAGCGTGTTTAAGCCTGTTTGTCGTCCTTAAAGGACCAACGTATCCTTGAGGTTAATGACTAAAAGCGACTTTGGTACTCAGAATTGTGTTTGTGACGTCTTTGGTGATGTTATTGGTCATATTTGTATTTACAATCTATCACGTTTTAACTAATTATACTGAGATGTTATATATTTTATAATTGATTAATAATTACGTTATACAACATAACTACTCCAGCAGATACTCTTGAAGAGTCTCTACTCTTGAAGAACTTAGTTAAAATTACACTTAGAACGTAGGTATCTAAAAACAATAACATCAGAATTGTGCGTGGAATATATCAGTATGTGAAAAACTTCAGTAATAAAAACATTTCGTTTCCTTTTAAAGCGTTTAACTTTATCTGTTAAGGTTGTCCTTAATATGGATAATACTATAAGTTACATCTTCTTTGACCAAGTATCAAAAACAATTCGACATTCAAAAATCTATTCAAAACGAAACCCAAAATGAATGGACCTATCCCCGTAAACGTAGCTTGTTAAAACAAAACACAAAACAATAAAAAGCCAGAAAAAAAAGCAAAAAGAACTCTCAATTTAAACATTCGAATTTCAAAACGCACTCATCTGAGAGCGCTCGGAACTAGTTCATTTAACACGAGCGGTGCGATGGCCTGTCGCGGCGACCGCCCGCGCATGTTTGTCGTGCGCTTAGCGGTGCCCTGCTAACAGCGTGTCGTAGCGGCAAAGACTATCGTCGCTCACCACAGACGAGCAACGAGATGAACCAGAAATTCAATAATAGAAAATGCACTCATTGAAAACATACTCACTTGTACTACATCATATACCACATATAATGGTATTATTATGTTGTAATAGCGAATCGTAGTGGCAAAGACTATCGCTCCCAGAAACAAGCAAGCATAACACATCAACCATAAATAGAAGCACTCGTTTGAGGGTACTCCCTAGTACTATGTAGTTCTGTAGTTATCTATACGAATAAGGCCAGTTCCTATGAATTATTTTTAATAAAAATCTAGTTGTATCCAAGTTATCGTACTGTAAAACCAACAAAAGTAGACCAACTGTGCCGCTGCTCTTTGCACGTAACGCTGCGAGGACAGTGCGCGTCATTGTGCGTAGAACTCCACCAATTATCAACCCGCGCCCATTATGTGCGCAAACGCATGGCGCTAAAACGAGCCACGACAAATACGATGCGACTGGCCTACGTTTCGTTTTGTTGCGCTGTGTCATAAACAATAATGCGACAAAAGTGTGTCAGGGGAAAATGTAGTACAATATCGTTCATAGTTTTTCAGGATATTTCACTAAAACATTTTGCCATTTTAAACATAAGATAAAGTCGTAGAATATTCTACTTTTTAAAATATTTAACCATTGAGTCATTTTTTAATATCAATGACGATATATGAACTATTCCTCTAAATCTTATATTAGCCCAGATACCATTCCAGGTCATATAAAAATTATATGGCAATATATATGTAGCATACATATTTTTGGACAACTTAAAAAAGGAGGAGGTTCTCAATTTAACTGAATGTTTTTTTGTTTATACAAGTCGGTTTTGTTCCAGCAACCCATTTTGATAAATTCCGCTCAAAGTTTCTAATCGATAACAGCTTAAAAAACTCACATATCCAATAGTAGCACAAGATCTAGACTCCTCAAGCCTCTCGGCACTAAAAAGAGGACAATAACAGAATTTGCCCGCGCACTTACGACGCGCGCTTCACAGAACACCGGGGGTGGCGTCTTCTGACCAAATGTTTGCTGAAACCACTCAGCGCGCCGGCCTCGGCCTATCGCGATTTGACTCCGAACAAAAAAATGCTTTCGCCGCTCGTTAAACAGGCGAAGTTAAATGGTTGGTTTTTCTCACTTACTTCTCGAGTGTTTACTATATACTTACTTGAAAGGAGTATTACGGCAAGACGGTAAGGTTGATACTGAAAAGCGGTTTTCAAATTTTATTATTTCGTTTGGAGGATTTAAGAACCCCGGGTTCACAAGGATCGGTTTTTGCACCCGAAAATACTTGATCACATCTTAATTTTCCAATTTTACTAATTGCGCGAAAACAACAAGTAGTCTTACTGTTATGACTATTTTTAAAGCAAATTTACAAATTATGTGTTATAAATTATGATACATTGAATATTAAAAAGAATATAGGTCAAAGTCGGCCTACTGACACTTTTCCAATTAATTTTGCAAAATATCTGGTTAGTACAAACTTCATCTTAAACGTAAGGCATTTCTCAAGAGTTCAGTTGTAAATACAAAAACGAATTAGTGAGTGCACAACTAGCTTTAATAATCATACGAATAGCACAAAAAATATATTTCAAAAGATAATAATATGGCGCAGCTGTAGGACAATTTGTGCTACATAGTGCTCTTATTAGCAGATAATAATGAAACCACCCTGTTTATCTAATTATCTACTAGTTTTATTATACTTAGCTGTTAAGACAAGCATGCAGCGAATTCCAGTTTGACGCTAGACGTCATTAACTCAGCAACAATCTTTGCTGCTGCAGAGTGACGCAGTGACTCACTGCGCTGGTTGGGTGAGTTAACTCGAATTTGTGCCATGGCGTAACAGTATGGAACGCGCTGCGCGAGCTATAAAGTGCTAGATGACACTAATTGAATTGGCAACTTGACTAAAAAAATAATTTTGTGAAATTAAAAAAAATATATATTTTTTTTTTTATCCAACAAACCGAAAATGACATTAGCGCGTTAAAACTCCGCGTGAATATAAAACGCTCTGGGTATCTTCGTCCAATTTTAACTATTAGATGAAGCAAAAATTCGTATTCAATATTTAAAAAAATCAAACTGACAGAATATATATAAACAATTTTTCAGACTATTCACTAGGTTTTGGGCACTGTAATACGCCAAAACAATTTGAAAACGTGAGTCGCTACATCAGGCGCATGAACTTGCGTTAGCGCAATACCGCTACACAGAATAGTGTTACGCATGCCTATTTGACGCAATTACAGCACAGTATGATGTTATTCCGGCTAGTAATGATTGAAAGCTGTATAAACAGCAAGCGTCAACACGAGATGCGCTGTTTCGTGTTAAATCTTTGTATACGCTTCATACGCGTCCGACACTCCTGCGCACTGGGATAGGGTTGTCCATACTAACATCTGGTCCTAATTTTTAATTAAATAATCTTTTATTTATAAATTGTTTATTGCAGACTATATCTAAAATTAATATATAGTTAAAACTGCCATTCCCCATAGTATTTCAATTGATTCACATTATTTTCTATTCTTAGTTACACTAGTAAAATCTAGGTACATTGAAAAACTTGGATATGAATTATTGAGTGACGGAAACGGAATTTTCCTAAAGTCGAGTTGAGTTATAAGGAAACACAATAACGAATCTAAATGATTTAATACCGTAATGTGAAAATTGTGTATGTACACAAACACTGTTGTATAATATAGAGTATAATAACTTATCTGCAACAAATAAAAATAATGCATGTTATCAAGAACCCATCTTGTTAATGTTCGTCAGAGACACAAATTACTGTGATTGAAAGTACAAGGTGAACCAGAGCAGACGTATCTAGAGCAAGATGTAATAAACCTTAGATAATTGACTCACAAAATTGCGCAAACGCGATACCATATGTTACTTCGCAAGGTAAAGCATGACTATACCATCAGTATCATTATCTTACGATCAATTGTTTAAATTGTCATAGAAAAACGTTTGCTCTTTGTTTTTATTGTAAAATATTACGCATACTCATACATAGTTACATTATCAGGCCCGCAATCCCCTAAGGGGTAGGTAGAGTACAAGGAGCAAGTTGGGTTGGATGGAAACAATTATACCTGGTTTAGAATAATAGAAACAATTCATGTTCAAATATGTGTCAATTACCAGAGACAGCTGTTTACTACGGGACATTTACACACTCATTTTAAACATTACTATGGTTCTATCATTTGATTTCATCTCCCTTTTAATTAGTGTAGTTCGGACCAATTTTTTTTCTATAATTCTTACGGAGTTTTGAAACCCCGAATTTCGATGTTGACAACCCTACATAAGTCCAATACTGAGTTTCTAACGCTAAAGTACCTAACCCATACCGTAAACACTGACGGATTGACGTTTCGTCTATGAATTAGCATAATTGTTGTTTATTATGATTGTCTATGGTTTTTATAACTACTCCACTTGGTAAACAAATGCAATTTACAGATATTAAAATGAATTTCCGATGAATAGAGCCAAAGGAAATGATGGTGCACTTTATTATAAGAAAAGCAATATACGTGAAAAGTTGTCCCATGTTGTTTTAGGACTTAAAAAGAATGTACCAACTGTGTTGTTTGCCTAGCATGTCGTAAAAGGCAACTAATGGTATATAAGGTTTTGGGTATGTGATTGTGTAGACGATTAGCTAGCCACTTGACACTACATTTTCACAATTTATCAGATGATAGGTATATATGGTTATATAGTTAGATAACCCAGCCCAGTTTTATTTTAAGCTGAATGTGGTTAAAGGGGCTGTCTCTTTGACTCTGCCTACCCCTTCGGGGATTGCGTGCGTGTTATTATGTATGTATGTATATGTTTGTAAACGAGGACCGGTACCCGACACTAAATAAAATCATCATCTTCGGGGATATCTGCCGGTGTGTTCACTGAACCGAATAGCTGTCTATTAGCTTAGCCTTAAGCTCTTATCCACTGCACACAAAAGGGTATTAAATATTGCAAAAAAGGGAAAACCATAGTAGTTATTGCCCGACCATAAATCCTATCTATGTCTTTTGTATTTACCACTTATGAGTTTTTCTGTATGATTAATATTCTTATTACCAGCTATCATTACCATTTAATAAAAAAAAACTTAGGCAATGGTCACATTTAATATGAAAACTCAATAGTTAGTGCAAAAAGTAATAAAGTGCACTTACCCATGCGCCAAGAGTTGTGGGTGCGATCCCCACCCAGGACAAACATTCGTGTGATTAATACTTGTGTTTGTTCTGTGTCTGGGTGTTTATATACAATATTTATGTTTATATTTGTAATACCACTGTTGATTCTAATATCCGTAACAGATGCTTAAGCCACTTACCTCGGAGTCAGATCAATGTATGCGATGTAGTCTGATATTTATTTATTTATTTGATTAATTACATAATAGGTTTGGTATGTACGTATGTAACGACATAGTTACTTCACAATAAGTTTAAAATAGCTCTTTGATCCTTAATTCCCCCTTCGGGGATTCCGGGCGTAATCAAACATAAATTATGTACAAGTTTATATGGTATATCAATATATCAATAGCAGTTTTCCGGTACCTATGAATCTAACTTTTGTATACGGTCTTAGCCAAACGCGCCATCAAGTCCAAATATTTACACCAATACCGTTAACAGACAAATTAACAAGAAAGACGACAAAATTATACCTCGCCATTAGGGAAGTAGTCTATTTGATAAGTGGGCAAATCGATAGAAAACCAATCACGATGTGTAAGTGAGAGTATTTCGTATCGGAACACGGCAATTATATGAAATCGAAATGTTTGGAGTTAATTGATCCGGCGGAGATACTGGCCAGATAAATGAGGAGCCACTTTCATAACTGATTACGTCTATATAACTAACATTTATATATCTGTCAAAGTAAAGTGATTTGTCTTCTTTGAGGATACTAAGATCGTGGATAGAACTTATCAATTGTTGGATTGAGAATCGCTCTCTCAAGAAGTTTAGGACGTTCTCAATCCTCTGAACATACCTATAAATGGACTGAACAGTATGATGAAGTTTAATGTTGGATCTCGGTCGCTTGGCGTATATACGCTTAAAGTGTTTTTAAAAATGTCGCCTTTTAGTATGTGTATGTACTACCTATGTATGTATATAAATATAGCACAATATTAATATTTTTCTTCATTGTATAATGTATTTATTCAAACACTAGCAGCGCCCCGCGGTCTCACCCGCATAGTTCCCGTTCCTATAGGAATATGGGGATAAAACATAGCCTATGTTACTTCCGGATAATGTAGCTTTCCAATGGTAAAATATTTTTTTAATTCGTCACAGTAGTTTTTGAGTTTATTCGTTACAAACATACACACACAAAAATACAAATCTTTCCTCTTTATAATATTAGTATATTCTTAAACTAGCACAGTCAAACCTGTATCTAGAACTGCTGGTTTACTCGGTAAAATAAAATTCTGCTTTCTTAATTAAGATTATTTGTATCAATGAGTCCTTCTGTACATTTGTGCACAACTTTTACCAAACACCAAGTGAAATCATTTAATAGCCTAATGTATTTAACGGTTATAGGCATAATAAAACATTGCGTACCTAAACATGTCTGCAATCAATATGCTAATAAACACATTGAAACACACAAAAAGGAGCGGCCATCGAACAAATAAAACGCTCCCTCAAAAGACTTTCGATTCATAAAAGAGTAAATAACTCTTTCAATTCCTTTCAAAGGCTTTCATTCATGCGCTTTGAGGAATCAGATATATTTTAATTAACACGGGCTTGCCGCTCAGATTTCTGTTGCATTTGGATATAAATTTCCAATTAGATGTAGACAGTGAAATGGGTAAATCTTCATGGAGTTATCTATATAGTTTTATTGTTATTAGCAAACCGGAATGCTGTGTTGTGACTACGAAGGCTACAAAAGCGGATATTACAGTTTATTAACTCATCGTTAAGGGACAGCTCTATCCAGCTCTGTTTATTGCTAATTAAATTTTACTTTGATATAAGACATCAAATACTTAGGCTCTTAAGCATTTTTGAAGCTTTTGTTACTTAAATCGATGTTGTAAATTAAATTTTCTGTCACATTTGTGTCTATCTGTCTGTCTATGTAATTTATCACAGAAATTACTGGAGAGATATTTATGTGAATTTCACTTATTGATTTATTCACTGGAAAAGTACTTATTAGCTGTGAAATCTTCGAACAACTAACATGTAAGAAGGGGATATCAGTATTCAATGAATAAATTACGGTTCAAATATTTTATTTATATTACTTTTAAGCCTTATTTTAAAATGTATATGTATATAAAAATTCATTAAAATTGAAAACATATTCCATAGTAACATTATAATTAAAAACAATATGATTCCTTTAAAAACATCATCGTTGATACTTTCATAGTGTTTTTCTAGCATTTGGTGGAAAAAAATCATTTTTTGTAGGATATCTACTTCTTCGAGAGGTCAACAATGTCAACCTTATTGGGATTGAGCGGTAGTGTGACCGAGTGTGTCATGTCCCACAAGAGGCCAGCTTCGGCCTCGCGTCACATGCATCTCTGTTTTATGTTAATTAATAGACCGATTATGAACATTAATATTCATAATGGTGTATAAACATAGTCATCTCCTTAATAGAATGAATGGTAGGTAGCAAGCTAATGTGAAGTAAATAAATTAATTACATCGTAAATCTAACTGGATGGTGACCAAGACTGCCTATTAACAATCTGGTACTTTGTTACAAGACTAATATAAATCTCCCGGTAACAAAATTAAATAAATTTTCAATCAAACTGACAAATACAAAATTAGCCTTTTTAAATTAATGCAATCGAGTAAATCAATGTGTCCGATACAAAAATCGAGATCTTTATATTTCTCGATAACATATTTATAGTCATACGCTCGTGTAATATATTGAGTTAGTAAACTTGCCCAGCCTGTATTTCCTTTATAATTTGTTTTTAATACGGCCAATTAATTCGATTATTTGTTACGATATATTTAGAATTGTTGACAAATAGAACAAATTATGAGGAAAAAAATTTTTATAATTTTTTTATTAAAATAACGAAATTAAAATAAATTGAATTCCTATAAAAACAAATTACAAAAATTACATCTTTTTCTATCTCAGATTCTACACGTATGCTAGTTAAACTTGAATAAATCATTAAGTGATTTATTCTAAGCCAAGTCGCAGTCATAAGTTAACCCTCAATAATAAACAATTTGATGTTAGTTTAACATCAGTGGGCCCACTCATTATTTCCGCGAGGCGTGTTCCATCCTTATGTCTCAATTTCTGGCCGGTGGCGGGTTGACTGATCACCCTGGGGTGATTGACACCTCTGATGAGGATTTATCACTCGTCCAAGAACTGATGGAAAACATGCACTTCTTGAGCAAGGTGTACATGAAAGTATGTTTGAGTAGGGTACATAAAAAAATGTAAATTACTTTTGTAAGTATAAGCGTCGTTCTATATAGTCATATTTTATATAATAGTAAAAATTTTATATAAACTTTTGCGTAGGTGTTGAAAAGCTCTTTGAATACAAATGTGTTTAATTGTAGATATTAATGTTTTAAGCGTTTTTTTAATCTCAGCCCACGTATGGTTTCTTAGATATCAGGTTTCTTAGGTTAACGGTTACAGTGAAATAATAAGAAAACCTTAAGATTGGATGTTAATATTAATGTTAACCTAGTAAAAAAGAAGTTTATAGAAGAAAAAAAAAATTGTTAAATTTTATATTTAAGGTAAAAAATAAACGTTGTCTTTATAATCGGTTTAGAATTCCGCTAGGGGCAAATGTTTCGTGTGATGAACATGGACATTTGTACTCGAGTCATGGATATAGCGTTTATAAACGTATTTAAGTATGTCTATCTGTTCGCCTAGTACCCGTTGTACAAGCACAAGCTTAGTTTGGAACTAGGGTATTGATGAGTCAGTCTGGAAAATTTATTATTATTACCTCTATTTTAGTGGATTACTAACCAAATTTAACATCTTAAAAACCTCAACTGCTTTTAGTTTATTTTTTAATAGACCCTAATCACTTAATTTATCTCACGAAACTCTAATAAAAGACATTTATTTTCTAGAACAAGCATTTTCTGACGCCCAATTTTAACCAGATTTCTAGTCTAGACTAGATTGAAACAAGAACGCAAAAAAATCAGAAATTAGATCATACGTTTCAATTAATTTGTGTCGATTAACCATAAGATATAAGTAGATCAAATATAGAAACTTAGCCAACTTAAATGGATACAAATGGCGTAGCAATCAGGCATTTCATTAGCGTGGCTTATAAATGTCGGCGTAGCGGGTGTGGCGGGCACAGGTTCTTCGCCCACACTGCGATATAAAAATAAAATATCTATGAGTCGATTAATATTTTTTTAATCGCTATATTCAATAGCAATAAACTAAATACGGTCACAGATAAAAAATGAAAGCTGAGAACTGGCCGGTCCCGTGAAGATTAACAAATGAGATGTGTTGCAATTGCTTTTCTTTTACTGTTTTAAGACTTCTTACTTTTTTATCTTTGGGACGAGTAAGTAGTGGGTCTGATTAATCATTCTTGAATTAGTTTACTATTTTTTTTTATTTCCATATACTTGATTTTACTTAGCTTCTGAGTAACGTGTGAATATAATTTTTCTTCCCATAGTGCCTACTATGTGTTTCAATGAATTATTTCTTACTTTAATACCCGTCTCGGCTTTGTTTGGATAATACGTTATATATGTTACCCTCCTATTTCCCTCCTTAAAACTAAAAAGCTACTTTCTTATAAGCATACTCTTAATTTTAGCATTGTTCTGCGTTGATATCGGTCAGCATAATCGATTTTATAACACCTATCTATAAATAGCCTACATATAATCTTGTGAATTATTTTTTATTTGTCTGAAAAATCCATCCATTTAAAAACTTTTCCTCAGTATGTAAGTAACATTAATATAAAAAAACCTAATTTCCAATATATGATTTAAGACGACTTTTTCCTTTGCAAACAACCCTATTAAATCCGCAGTTCAAGAACAATATACACAAATTCAATAACAGAACACACACATAAATATGACTCCCTCCTGACCTCATTAAGAGACTCGCGTTTCGTCTTTTTGCACGCGCACGAACCTTCTAATTTAGGGTATGGTTTGATTAATTGTAAATTAAAAGCGACCGAGGTGGTTCGCTCTCCAATATGACTTTATTGAATTTCATGGAGCATGATTTATGCGTTCCGTGGCGAATTTATTGTGGCCAGCCCGCGGTAATGGTCGCTTGCGGAAAGAACGCGAGTGTAAAGCCGTCTTTAGTTCTTTTTTTACTTTTAACTTTTTAAATTTTCGGAGTATAGCTTGGATGTTTAAAGTATAAGGCTTGTGTAATTACGGAATAGGGGTTTTCCTTAACGCGCTTTACTTGATGCGATTTTTGCATAATTATTTTTCACATTTAAATGTTAAGTGAATCGTGTTTTTCAATAGTCATGGATTTATTTTTTATTATATTTATATTTTTAGTATTACCTACATATGTAATTAGATTATAGATATAATTTTTACTACGTATTTTTTACATATTTGGAGTGAAAATTTCTTTAAGGTAATTTTTTTTTTATTGAAGACAAAAATACCAATTGCCTTGATGCGTTTCGTGTCCTCTATCCAGATGATGCTTACTTTAGCAGAAAGCGTTAAATATATGAGGAAAAAGTTTTCTCAATATTTTTTTATTTCTTTAAATATAATATTGGGTATTAAGTTAAAAAGCGTAAAAGATTGATTGCCAATTAAATATTATATTCCAATATACACCCACTTATTTATAGAGATCTGTTGTATACTGTATTTAGATTAAGTCTTTGTATATAAATCACTTTATTATATCGTAAAATATTAATCTCTCTACCTAGAAATTTGCCACATATGTATATTACGGACACTTTTTGGACTTCGTTTTAGGCGTAGGCAGTGTGCATTATAAAACGCCATTACAACTACCTAATTAGCGTCGGTGCAGCCACACCCTAACTAAACTCGGACCTGTTTGAGCTCAAACAGCCGTGACAAACATGTTTCTGACAAAAAAACCCACCTGACACAAGCGCAGTATCAATTTATAACTAGGAAGCGCAATGAAAGCGATTTTCAACGCGCGCAGCCCATCTTTGTTCGGGGCTAAATTATGATGAACGTCGCGCGCGCATTTGATCTATGGTTATTAACGACTTTATGGGATGCACTTCGCAGTAAGTATGGCGTGGCCTTTGTTTGTGTACGTGTGCTAATGTGACTTGTCATTGTAGCTGACGTATTTTTATGGAAATTTATTGGAATTACCCAACTCGATTATGGAAAGCTGTTTTAACTTTAGCAATGTAACTTTGGTGTTCTATTGGGAAGTTAAATAACACAGCAGTAGTTGGGAGTTATGTGAGTGAGTTTGTTTTATATTTGTTATTAAGTTAAAATAAGCCCCATCCGAAGAAAAACTAGGCCTGAAAGCCTGAAATATGTTAGGGAAAATTTTATGAGTTGTGACCAAAAATATAATATGAAACTTTATTTTATATAAGAATAATATATAAATAATAAAAGGGTATTACAATGTAACTATCATTTGTCTGATAAAGATGTACCTACTGTATCTTATATTATATATTTTATTATCATACTCATACAAGTAAACAAGAGAAGTATTGAAATAGTAAATAGTTTTATTATTACAGTAATTGGAACCGGTTTCCACATTGTCATAAAATTTAACGATCTATTAAAATATAATAAGATCAAATCTCGAATGATAAGATAATGTTTGTGTTTTAATTTTCCTTGTCTATTTAAAGATTAAATAACCTCCAACGTAAATAATATATAAATCATTTAATTACTATTAATTACAATTCTGTCCGTGTTTAATTATGAAATATTATAAATTGGCTTTTTCTTATAACTTCATGAATTAATTTAATTTTCAAATTACAAAAAATGTATAATATCGGTTTGCATTTTTTTTTACCTAAACGTATTCCACCTATCGAAGTACGTAATTTTTTACCTGAATATTAAAAAATCAACCAATTAAACGCTAAAGATTACAATCACAATATGAATCAAATAAGCATAAACATATGGGATTAGTTTTATCATAGTAACGTAAATTGTTTATATAGACAATTAGTCATTAAAAACATTAATCATTAGAAGGAAAATCGAATTATATACCTATATACATACATACAATCACGCCCGTACGCTCCGAAAGCACAAATAGAGCTTAAGGAATAGAAAGCTTTTTTAAACCTTTCAGCCAACAATAGATACAATTAAGTTGGGTAAGAAGGAAAATTGTTTAAAAGTGACAAGTGGATAGCTTGACGCCATCACAATCACAAACCCTTAAACAAAATGGTCGCCTTTTATACCATGTTAGATAAAGAACGCATATATATTTAATTCCCAGGTCAAAATAGGACAACTTTTTATATAAATATACGTATAAAGCTCTAGATCAAAATACAGTGTAAATGTATTTATTAGAAAGAAATAAAGAAAAAAATAAAGAAGTAAAGACACATTTATTACATTTGGACATCACAACACAACCAGAATAGTACATCAATACATCAATACATACAAAATAAAAATAAAAATAAAATATATATATATATGTATACCTACACACAGAGATATGAGTAAGAAAGAAGCAAGATACGTGTAATACGAAACCATCATATATTAAACTCTGATCTAATTTTATATTTAAATAATTATCAGTCGATAGCCGTAGGTAAATCTATAATTATTTAAAAATAAAATAAGATAATACGACTGCATTATCTCATTTTACGACTATGCCTTGGGCCATATAACTCACGTTTTCATCAGTACTTTCCCCATGGTGCGTCATACAATTTATACATACTGGCTTCCATTCGCGGTTCTACTCGATTTTCTAAATAGCCGCATTAAAGTGTTATAAATGAATTTGACCAGATATATATTTTTTTATATGTTTCAATCATGAAAATTCATCAACATATCATCATAGATCTCATCACGCCTACAATCCCCAAAGGGGTGGGAGATTTCAAGCAATGATCTGCATATACAATGCTTAGCCAAAAATTAAATTGGGTTAGGTTAGATGGAAAATTGTGGGTGAGTCATCCATAGCATCGTACAAAAATATATCACTACATGTACAAATAGTCAAAAATCGTGTACCTGGGATATCTAAGCTAATATACTAATCATAGTTTGTTAACAACTTCAATATACAGACGGACATACTATGGAAATATTTAAGAATAGAGTGTCAGCAGCTCCCACCTCTTGCATCGTGATAATCATTATTATCATACGTGATCATCACTTTTTATGATTACAGATTAGAAAGTTATTAATATCCCTATTAATACTTATCTTTCAACGCGAAATCAATAATATAATATACAGTATCAATTATAGTAAACACTATTATCTCTAAATCTATATACTACAAATGCAAAAGTCTTTACTGAATCATGCTTTGAAGTATGAAATTACACATACATACATAACATCACGCCCATAATCCCCGAAGGGGTAGGCAGAGTCGAAGGGGCAGCAAGTCCTTTCAACCACATTCAGCCAAAGATAAAGCCGGGCTGGGTTAAATGGAAAATTGTGAAAAAGCAGTGACAAGCGGCTAACCTGTCGCTTAAACAAGCACACACCAATAACCCGATATACCATTAGTCGCCTTTTACGACATGGTAGGCAAGAACCACAGTGGCATATTCTTTTTAAGTCCCAGACCAACATGGGACAGTGGGCTGGGTTGGATAATCACACAAAGGTACACTAATCTATCTAATTTAACGATAGGATAACATTACTTAATCTTATTATTCGAATGCTATTAAATACTCTTTGGATCTATTAAAGACGTAGATAGAAGCTTGTATGAAATATATATACCTTTATGGACATTCAAGGCGAAGTCATAAAACAAAAATAGGGTCACTATCTGAAAATTTCTCTTAAGTCAGTATAATTACAATCATGAATAGACTAACGTTTGAAGCTACACTATATATCTGTATATAAAGTTTTATGATTAGTATAATAAAACATGATTAAATTTGAGTCGGGTTTATAAATAAAGAAGTTATCACTTGTTTTTTATGTATTTATTAGTAAAAAAAAATCATGCGGGCTTCAGATTTGTTGCCAAACTTTTATGAGATCGATGCATTGAACATTCTTATTTAGCAAATAGGTATAATAAATTCATTCTATAACTCGCAAACATAGACTAAATTGAAATATCTCAAATTTAGTTACTGAAATTAGGAACTAATAAACAAGCATTTTTTAACTTTCTCTATTGGAATAGCCAAGCTTGAACAATGCAACGACGAAATCAACACTCCAAAATTATCTATGGAATTAAAATGACCTGCTTTTATTATAATGAAAATGATTTTCACCGTATTTTTGTAAAGCCACTGAATCTTAAATGCTTTCTAAGTTCTTTAATCAAATTAAAAGCGATTATTTTAATTTAAAATGCAAACTTGATTTTATCTCACCAGAAAGTCAGTTTCGTCGGCTCCAAGTACTTATCGAATGGTTCTAAGCCCTATCACAAATGTAAATAGCCCGCAACTCACCACCAGGAGTCTGTGATGGGCGCGAGGAGCAGCAGACATGCGGCGATGACAACCGGCCGCATCTCTCGTCGGACATCACTGCCCACCAGACATACCCGAACGGTAACCCGAAAACGACGACATTCGGTCAAAAGAACACGCTTTTCGGTTCGCGGAGGCGGAACGCGTTCGATTTTTGAAAATTTTTAGCGGCGGGTCGCACGCGTTGTACCCTGTCTGGCGAGATCGCGCCGCTGACTGACGCTCACCTGGCGGCCACCCCGCCGCACGCGCACGCCGAAGAATTTTCGCGCTATTTTGGCTAAGATTTTAGCGGATTAGGCTTCGCGTGATTACAAATCTAAAGGTGGGGATACAGACATTCGTTATTTTAACGACGCGTGTGGGCGAACTGATAAATTATCGGTCGCAATTAATGCGCCTTCAATAATCCTGTTTTGCTGTCTAATTGAATTCGTGTTAGTGTCAGCTTTTGACGTTTG
Organism: Glyphodes perspectalis; assembly: GCA_951394215.1. Lineage (NCBI taxonomy): Eukaryota > Metazoa > Arthropoda > Insecta > Lepidoptera > Crambidae > Glyphodes > Glyphodes perspectalis. The sequence continues at coordinate 5,045,225 of OX596202.1, forward strand.
AAGATCACCCAGTTTTGATAGCCGTTTGAGTAGCTAATGTTTGCTACTACTGTAGCTATATAGCTTGAGGAGTTTACTGTACTTAGTGATACATTAAACTCGTACTAATGTGTAAAAAAAATACAAAACTGTAACAAAGATTTGAAAAGTGAAAGTATTTCGATACATACATACATACATAATATCACGCCCATAAATCTTGTACGGAAGATATACAACATTTTTTTTTTTTTTGGAATAAGAAGCTTTTTAAGATAATCTGTATTTCTCTCTAGGACAAGTGGTCATCAAGGATCAATAAAAAACAGTAATCTATTTATCCTTTAACATGTGCATGATTGTTTAGCTCTTAGTCACGTAAGGAAAATCGGATGATTGTTTCATTCAAGATAAATATTATGAATGAATGAATCACTAGACCATTTAAAAAGGCATTTTTCTAATACAAATTAATGTCCTCTATTATATCTTGAATTTTAATTACTAACTTCACTATTCCATTCTAATAGTTGTTACTCGTTTCTTTGCATGTGTGTTTGGAGAATAGTAGCTATAAGGTCCGTTCCACGGGAATAATTTAATTTAATTATTTTGTTTAATACAGAAATAGCTCAAGTAGTGTCCTTTTCCTTATGAAACGTTATGAGCCTACCAACTCTCATTAAGCTTGATACACTATAGGGAACTAACTGAACACATTTTCACAACTGTACAACTAATCAGGATTCAAACAGTCGAACTATCGACCTTAACCTCGACGGTAAAGGCGCTAATTATATCACAGTTTCATAAATCCATCGAGCGATGTCGTACCCAAGACTCGGCTCAGAACGCCAGGTGTAGGTAAACGAGATGTTTGTTTAACACAATTAGAGTTTCGCACGTGTGCACTAATAATAGAGCGTGTAGCTTTCCTCACTGTCGATCACTCGCTTTAGACTTCAGAGTCAGCCATGTCTGGTTCGTATTAGAACTGCCCATCGTGCCGTGTTTTACAGAAGTATGCAATTTAGGGTTACGAAAGTGTTTTTCGGCATATTAGACTATATATATATATTTTTTTAATAAAACGTTAAGGCAAAGGCGAATCGAATTATAACTTATTACGGTCAGCAAAGTTAAACTAATTTTTAGCTTATGATCAGACTTATAAAGAGGATTTCAATTAAATGGTTAATGGAATATAGGTATCTTAAGGTAGTCAACACGTGCATTGGAAGTATGTGTTACATAAACAAAATATATTTTGTAACTCAATATTAACCATTTTTGCTTCAAAAAATATATTATTAACGTATTTCTTGTTTTTTTTTCGTATGCATAACTAATACTTAACCCATATCCGCACTTTGAAACAAATTTAACATCTTAAATATTATATATCCTTACTAATATACCAAATGCAGAAAATTGTTACGCCTTCACGTTTATATTTAAAACCCTGAGAAGGGACAAAAGCAATTTTCCAAATATCCGGGAAAATATTAAGATTTATCTATACTAGCAGCGCCCCGCGGTTTCACCCGCATAGTTCCCGTTCCCGTCGGAATACGGGGACAAAATATAGCCTATATGTTACTCGCTGATAAAGTAACTTTCCATTTGTAAAATAATTATTCAAATCGGTCTAGTGGTTTCAGAGCCTATTTGATGTAAACAAATTAACAATCAAATATTTTCCTCTTTATAATATTAGTATAGATATATACGTACCTTTAAATGATTGGTAAAAGGCCTATTTGCATTGCTACAGGCTACGGTTTAGGTGACAGCCCGTACCTAAGAGCCAGTAGGTAACTACGGCGGACCGTAGACTGCACCCGCACTCTCGTCTAGAACCAAACTCTAGCTCAGAGATCCGTTTCTATTATAAATTAAAATAAATGTGGTAGAAATATTTGCCTGGTCCGTTGGTCTAGTGGCCACGAAACCAAGGGTCGCGGGTCCGAGTCCCGCTAGGGGCAAATGTTTCGTGTGATGAACATGCACATTTGTATTCGAGTCATGGATGTATATTAACATATTTAAGAATGTCTATCTGTTCACCTAGTATCCGTAGTACAAGTACATAAGCTTAGTTTGGAACTAGGGAATTGGTGTGTCACTCTGGAGAATTTATTTTTTATTATTTATAATTATTTATTTATATAAAACGAAAAACCTTGTCAATTAATACAATTATTGAATATCAAACGACATCACTAACATTGACCTGATTGAAATGTTCAAATGATCCAATTTTGATTTTTATATTAGAATTTGAAACAGGTATGTGAAGGAGAAGTCTGACCATTGCATCAATGGATCTTTCAACGGCTGGTGTTTAAGATTTTTTGTCTGTCTGTGTATACGATGAGGATGTACATCACTCGCCACTCTCATACACACTGCATCCTTTTAAATTTCCAAGGAAACAAACTATTAAGCAATTAGTCAACCTAAAATTAAATTTTTCGTGCCGTTAGTAACTTTTTAAAAGTTTATAGTAGGGGTATCATTTCCGCAGTACAGGTATCACGGTATTCCAAAATCCCACAGTTTTTTCTCGCGTATACTATGAGTACAAGATCATGAGGGATTTATGTGATAGAAGTAAACTGATATATCCACATTGAAAATGCTATCATTTTTTGTATTGTCGTACGTTAAATTGTTTCTGATGTTTCCTGTATTCCTGCGGTACTAGCATAATGCATTTTTTGCATAATTGCATTAGATTATAAAAATATATGTACAGATTATTACTTTTATTTATAACATCACGCTCGTAATCCCTTAAGGGGTAGACAGAGTCAAAGGGACAGCAAGACCATTTAACCACATTCAGCCAAAAATAAAACTGAAAAGTGAAAAAAAGTGACCAGCTGCTAGCTCGCCTACACAATCACATACCCAATACCCAATAAACTATTTGTCGCCTTTTACGACATTCTACGCAAGGAACACAGCTGGCACATTCTTTTTAAGTCCCAGACCAATATGGGACACTAAGTTTATATCTTACTTAGATAGGTTTTACTTTAATCCCGAAAATCCCGGAGTTCCTCTAAATTGAAAATGTTCATTCCTCGAAACACCAAGGTACTTAGGTTACGGAATTGAAAGTCCTCAAGCTACTTATGAAATATAACTTACAAAAAAGAAGTTAAACCATAGTTATACATTCGAGTGTATTAAAAAATATCTGCCATATATTACCGAACGAACGCTAATCCGATTCAAAATCCCAATTCTTCTCTGTTTACTCAAAATCAACTGCAATCACCCAAATAATATCACTCCGAAGCTTACATCAAAGACTGTATTGTTTGAAACAACTTAAGCTTGTGAAATACCGCCCTAGTATTTCCTTTGGTTTTGGCATTATTTTCTTAAAAGCAGGGCTTTGATATCAGTGTTTAATTATTTGGTTTTCTTGGCCGAAGTTTTCAGAGGGATAAAAGGTATAAGGAAAGCATACCAGCTGGCATGTGAATCTATAAAGAAATATATCATCATCTTCCTCATCTTCCTAGCGTTATGTCCCGTATTTAGACGGGGTCCGCTTAAACCATGATCCAGGATTTAGCGAGATCTGACCTTCGTAACCCTAAGATAGGGGAACCATACAATTTTTGGATCATGGTTACAAATCCAAAGTTGTTTGAATTTGCAGGTTTCATCACGACGTTTTCCTTTACCGTCGAGCTAGTGGTACAAATACGTACATAGATTTGAAAAATCCAGAGGTACGTGCCGGGTTTGAACCTGCACTCCTCGGTTAAGAGGCGCGTGTCCTTACCATTGAGTTCCACCGCTCCCTAATGTTACTTATTATCATTATTAATATTAAATATTCGATTAGTACCAGGGTCTTACTGCTTAGTTTGATTACTAGGGATTTGTGTGTTGTAGTTTGGCTTGATCCTGAGTGAAAATGAAGTGGCTGATTTTGTTCACACGTTAGTATGCACAAAAAAGTTCTTAATTTCCTCATAAAAACGGATTTTTATTACACCTTCCTAACATGTAGACAGGCCACATCTACAAATGAGATCAGAATTTTACTACCTTTTTCACAGCTTGCCATCCAACCCAGCCCACTGTCCCATGTTGGTCTGGGACTTAAAAAGACTGAGGTTCTTGTCTAGCATGTCGTAAAAGGCGACTAATGGTATATCGGGTTTTGGGTGTGTGATTGTGTAGGCGACAGGTTAGCCGCTTGTCACTGCTGTTTCACAATTTTCCATCTAACCCAGCCCGGCTTTATTTATTTTTGGCTGAATGTGGTTGAAGGGGCTTGCTGCCCTTTCAACTCTGCCTACCCCTTCGGGGATTATGGGCGTGATGTTATGTTATGTGTTATGTAATTTTACTAATTTCCTTAGCTACTTGAATGTACTGGATTTCTCACGATCTTTTCCATCATTGACAAGCTAATTTGATAAATGATCAATATCCCCGCAGGAATCATGCCTTGAACCACCACCACTTATACCTAATAGGTATGGTATTAACACTTATTACAGTAATTTTTTATTTCACTTAAAATTCAGACCTCAATAAACCCGAATAGATCTCCAACTTATTCCTAAAGCCCATATTTGTGTTATGCACGCGCGGCCAAAGAAAACAAAGGGCTCGTTCACACGACAAACGCTCTCGTCACGGCAAACCAAACAGGCCGATACACCAGAATGTGGAATAACACTCTTGCGCAAACAGCCGGGCGGAGTGTGCACTCGCCTTAAAACGATTCCGATGTCCGGCTGAGAGACTTTTTGCTCCTTCAGTTGTTGGTTAAATAATCTCATAATCGATGGCTTGAGCAGGAACCGATTTTGTAAGGTCGACGTTTTAAATAGAGCTTAGGGATACTTTCAGAAACATTAGAAGATAGAAAAATAAACTCAATGGTAACGTTCATGGGTATTTTAGACATGATACCTATTATTTATTTTTTAACCCATAGGTCATGTTGTTCATTTAACCTAGACTAGTTATTTTTTTTGGCTAAAAGTGGTTAAAAAGGCTTACTGCCCCGTTTACTCTGCCAACACATTCAAGAATTACGTATGTAGGGAATATACGTTCGTAATAGACTTATGTTAGACTAGCTGTGGCAGCGGTGTCACCCGCGTTTATGGTTAATATTATAAAGACTATTTCCGTCATACATGATTTCTATGTAACTTTAACCATTAAGGCTGCACACGCGATGGAAGCTTAAAAAATGGAGTAACTTCTCCCGTTTTCCTAACATTTCCCTTCACTACTCTGCTCCTGCTTGATTGTAGCGTGATGAAAAGTATACTATAACCTGCCCAGGAGTATAAAAAATAATTGTACCAAGTTTCGTTAAAATCCGTCGAGTAGTTTTTGTTTCTATAAGGAACATACAGACAGACAGACAGACAAAAATTTTACTGATTGCATTTTTGGCATCAGTATCGATCACTAATCACCCCCTGATAGTTATTTTGAAAATATATTTCATGTACAGAATTGACCTCTCTACAGATTTATTATAAGTATAGATATCTGAAAAAAGTAATTTTACTTTATATTTTACCATTTATTTTTGAGCTCTTAACAAAGTATAGGTTTATGCGTCTTTATTTCTTGTATTGTGTTGCCTAGTATGAATACTGAACAATTGTACTATGGAAAGTAAACAATTAATACCTACTCTGATACCTACTCAAACGCTCTTGACAAGCTCGACGGCGCATTCGGTAATGACCCTGCCCCATGCGCCAAGAGTTGTGGGTTCGATCCCAACCCAGGACAAATATTCGTATGATGAATACTTGTGTTTGTTCTGTGTCTAGATATTAATACCTATCCGATATTTAAGTATATATTTGTAATACCACTGTTGTTTCTGATACCCGTAACACAAGTGCTTAAGCTACTTACCTCGGAGTCACATCAATGTATGTAGGTAGTCTAATGTAATTTATTAAAATATTATTACATCTATGACTTAAGTACAAACGACGTTGTCCGTCACTCGCCCCACGCGGGATTCGAACCCGCGTCTTTATCTTCGAGGCTATGGTTTTCAGTACACCTAGTGGCGCTTCGTTGTTGATATATGTTAACTATTGGCTCTATATTTAAAGTTTTTACTTTTGTAGTAAATGTGAATAAAATTATGTTTTACTATAGATTGTGGATACGCCTACTTTTAAACTGAAAAAAATGTTTCAAACCCAGTGAAGCATTTGACAAACAATAAAAAAGGAAACGTTATTTAGAAAGTGTGAAACATATATATTTTTTTGTAAGCATTACTTATGCAGCGCAGGTCCGGTCGTTTTGGCGATCTTTGGGGGAGGCCTATGTCCAGCAGTGGACGTCTTTCGGCTGAGATGATGAAGCATTACTTAACTTCAAATTATTTATAAATTTTGGTGGTCTTATTTACGGAACCTTTACAAGTGATATTACCTATATTTTTTATATTTAATTAAAGATGGCTCACTCAAGAAGATATATCTAACAAATCAATTACGTACCTAATGCAAAGAATTCATTCACCTTTAGGGTTGTTGCCTTGTAACTTTAATCGATATCAATTTTATCGACTCGTAGTTTTCTGCAGTCATCGTCACGATACGTAACATATAATGATTAACTAGGTACCGATTAACTAAAAAATCTAAAAAAATTTATGCAATTGCTCAGTGATGTACTTTTTATATAATAAATTCACTTCTGAGAAATTTGCATACATGCATGCATGCATAACATCACGCCCATAATCCCCGAAGGGGTAGGCAGAGTCAAAGTGGCAGCATGCCCCTTCAACCACATTCAGCCAAAAATAAAGCCGGGCTGGGTTGGATGGAAAATTGTGAAAACGCAGTGACGAGCGGCTAACCTGTCACTTACACAATCACACACCCAAAACCAGATATACAATTAGTCGCTTTTTACGACGTGCTAGGCAAGAACCACAGTTGTCATATTCTTTTTAAGTCCCAGACCAACACGGGACAGTGGGCTGGGTTGGATGGAAAGCTGTGAAAAAGGAGTGACAAGTAGCTAGCTCGTCGCCTACTCAGACACATACCCAAAAGCCCGTCAACCATTAGTCACCTTTACGACATGCTAGGCAAGAACCACAGTTGGCACATTCTTTTTTTTGTCCCAAATCAACATGGGCCAAGTCCCAGACCAACATGGGACAATTAATTTACTTCTGAGAAATTTAATATCAAAATTATTTGTATCTGTGTAATCTATGTTACGGGATTCATTTCATATACATATATTGATTATATAAGTCACTGAACATCCTTACACATATTCTTAACAATTCATTAATTTTAAAAAGCCTCATTAAAAATCTTCAAATAATATGACAAATTCGACGTAAAAATACAGATGACCATTAAATTAAAACGCAATTTGTAGCTTATAATAGAAGGAATACAAATCCATTTCAGCGTCTGGTCGAAAACTTGCCAAAAACATTTAAAATATCACTAGTGTTTGTATCTGACGTATACTTACATATAAACATAGTTTTGTAATTCTCTGTAATGCGATAATACCTTAGTGCTTTTGTTTTTGAGCTCCATATTATTATTTCCATCGATATAAACCTGCCTACCCACATCCCTGATTTAATCTCGACATCGATTAAAACATTTTGATTAGCTTTCAACTACGAGCAATGTCATAATCTGTGCTCAAGACACAAATGTCATAAGCGCCATTTGGTTACCTCTACAACCAGACCTTACGTCTTTCGTCGACTTGGAAATTAAATTCCGTACATTAGCCGCTTAATATGGTACTTACTAGATAACACAAAGAGACGTGATGCCACCCCAGTCAAGTGACTTTGCAGGAATGTCCACCGATAAAGATCGGAGATGTAACCGTCGATATGTCAAGCAATAGCAGTCAATCGACATCCCTATTGGAGTCACAGGCTTGACGATAGTTTTAATGAATTGTGACTTATAATGACTCGGATAGGAAGGTATTGACAGTAAAATTTGAGAGGAAGATAACGCCACCGCTTTCTAAATGATAAATGTGTTTAGTGGGCTGCTATATTACTGAATAGTAATGTTGATTAAACGGGAATGTGGGCAACTTCCAGGAGAGGTTGTATCACACATTACTATATGAGGATCGATCGATCGATCGATTTATTTATTGCGCATTTCAAATGCAATTTGCCATATCTAGCGGATTTAACGTAACATGGTGAACAGTGGTTTATCTTTGGAAATTAATTTTAATCGCGAAAGATTTAGTTAAGATTAGATTTAACCAAATACCAAAATAACATCATAACCAGGCGCTAAGTCCAGGTACATGGTTTAAGCAAACCCCTACTAAGAACGATAGACTACAAGGAATGCGCTATTGAATTTGTGTGAGGTTGAAGAAGTTTAAGCGACGCGAGCATAAATTCAGGCCCTCTTTCCAACTGGACACTCTGGGCACGGCCCAGGACCCGTCGATGCTAATCTCAGTTTACCATGCCAATAGCATCGCCATCAAACAAAAAAAGTTGGGTAACTTTGTGGCCAACAAAGGAAAACAACAGCTCACCGTCAACATTATTCGCGCTTTCGGCTGATACTAAAGTCCCGCAGCTAATGACCGTCGGCAATTATCGAGGGCGAACGTAACCCGGCGTCAAATCAATTGTGGCGCGTCGTTCGGCCCGATCGTGGAAATAATTAGTGCCTCTTGAAAAATGCTCATTTACAACGCGTGATAAACATTTACGAGTCATTGTTCCCTGATCGGGGAGAAACGTGTGGACTGAGTTTAGGTGCGCGCTTTTTATTAGAGTTACGGCGGTATGCGAGGAGTTTTGTGATTTAGCTGGTTACAGCAGAAAATCATTCTGGCGTGGTTATTTGTTGTCACAAAAAATATTACTTATATGAAGTCTCTTTAACCGATAATTCCAAAAATATATATTATATTTCTCAGTACCTTCTATGTACGCATATCTATTATACCACTAATTTTTAATGAAAGAGTTGAACATTAAAAAATAAAGGCTTTATCTTTAGACATAGACTAGTTCAGGGGTGTGTCACTATGTCAAAGGTAAAAGGGTGAACAGAAGAAAAGAAACAAAATACATTTAACTCATAAAAAACAACCCAAATTTACATAACCGATTAACAATAATATCAAAAAATAATTTATATGCCCTGTCGTATCCATACATATCTAGCCCCTGAAAGAACGCTCTTAACAGTGGAGTAACAAAAGTGAACAGTAATCGTATAATAACATAATATTTTATTAGCCCCAGTTCGCGGTGTAATGAGTTACTTAATTAGTTGTATTTAAACAATGCGGTTTGCCATAAGAGAAGTAATAACTAGTTCAAATACGCACGAGGAAATTGCTTTTTGAGTGACTAAGGTCAGCAATATAATTCAAGTGTTGTTTTAGCTTATGCTAGTAAAATAAGGTAATTGACTGATGTTTGATTTATTGAAGTTAGCTTAGTGATTGATATTTTCTTCCAGCGTCTCGCTCTTTGTCATTTTCTGGGTCTGTTTAATTTACTGGTCTGGTCTGGTCATTACACTACATCAATCGCCTTGACTCTCTTAAACTCACAGAGGAACAGACGTATTATTTTAGATTATATTATCATTACGAAACGGGAACTACCCAAAAAAAGGCACTGAACATAAATATCAGACTACATCACATACATTGATCTGACTCCGAGGTAAGTAGCTTAAGCACTTGTGTTACGGATATCAGAAACAACAGTGGTATTACAAATATATACTTAAAAAAAATTTGCATATTAACACCCAGACACAGAACAAACACAAGTGTGCATCACACGAATGTTTGGGGCAGGGTCACTACGGAATGCGCCATCGAGCTTGTCAAATTGTCATTCAAATCATTATCATATATGTGTAACTTTATTTGCAGGGCGAAATATTCCATTCTCTCCCGAATGCCTTCAGGGTGACTAGAGCCCGGATTTCCCACCCATTCAATGTTCCCAAGCGGATGAATCATCCCCAGTAAAAAGGTTACAATTAGCCTCAGAATGGTCTGATTCACGCCAAAAAATAACTTTTTTCTCCCTGCGACCTTCACGCTATTGACGTACATTTATTTCAGAGAATCGTGGACTTTTTCTACTATTAGTGGAAGTTCTGAGACTACAAAGGTTGTGGCCTCCCTATTATTTGCAATGGCCTATATCATTAATCAAATGTTATTATGGATTCGTGCATCCTGTCTACCGGGAATCGTATTAAATCTAATTGACTTATTGATATTCAGAAGATATATTTATTTCAACTCCTATTAATAAGGTAATTTTAGTCATAGTGTGACCATAATTACTGCTGTGCCCGTTATATGTAGTGTAGGGGAAAAGTAGGGGTCGGCAACTGTCCCAGGATTCAAACTAATGATGTAGTGTTGCCGCTCGATAGGCCAATAAAGATAGTCTATCGATAGCCTATCGATAGTTGAAGAAAATAGATAGTATGGATAGTGCAATACTATCGGTAAACGAAAATACTATCGATGCTATTAATAGTATTGCTCTCCAATACTGAATAGACTATCGATAGTACAAAATTATCGATAGCATCGAAACTATCGATAGTTAATTGTTTGGCAACGATCAAAACTATTATCTATCGATCGTATAGATGATTTTAGCGTTCAACTATCAATTGCAAAACTTTAGATTTTTCGGCAACACTAGAATGAAGAAGTTACATCTAAGCATGGTTATAAATGTTTATTACGTATAATTCATAAAATGTACCTTCTAATACATAATAAATAAATAAATAAAAACATGAGCCTATTTTTTTGCATTTTTTTCGTTGAACTGTAGCACAAAACTTTTCCTACGTTATTTTTTACCCTTGACGGTTAAGCTGCCCTGATTACATCCCTCCATAAGATTTCCCTTGCCTAAAATATTATACAGAAGAAATCCCTTGACTATTTGATACCAATATAGACTATCAAAAATTTCCCATGTTAACTGTCCGAATTTCATTCATAAGCCGTATCATAGGTCAAAACTTTTTCTGGCTAACAGAATGCCTAACATTCCGCGCGGCACCGCGGTAGGTTGACGGTGGAATGATGGTAGCCATCACTCCCAAGGGCATGGGAACTGCGCAAATTAAGTGCAACTCCCACATGACTCACGGGTGAAAACTCGGCGATGCCGGCTCGGTATGTCGGAATTTCATTTGGGAATATTTCGACTGTGTATCCGTGGGTGCACTATATTTAGACCCACTTCCGATGGTCTGGGTATTTCAGAGAAAGTCTAGGACTGAGAAAGCTTCGTTGGTCTAGTGTTAGCATGTGCCGCCTAAGGACCAAGAGATCCCGGGCTCAATTCCCGGGTCAAAAATTTGTGGCTGGGTATTTCAATATTGAAATTACTCAGTAACAACCCGGAGTAAGGAAGATGGCGGTATAATCACCCCCGTGGCTCGGAAAGCACGTTAAGCCATTGGTCCTGCGCCTGACCTCTCTCCGGTCATGTCGAATAGCCGTCTATGAGAGTGAAGGACTATGAGAGTGAAGGAACAAGAGAGTGCACCTGTGTTTGCGCACACATGTGCACTATAATATGTCCTGCGCAGATGGCTAATCCTCGTTAAGATTAGCCGCCATGACCGATATCGGTTAGGAGGACATTATTATAGGACTGGGACAGCAAGATAGAAATGAAGATATCTATGATTACCCAGTGGCTTTAGTATACCGTTCCAGGCCCGTGGCAGTCATCGGGGTCGTTATAAACTAAATTTTGATAAAAAGAAAAATTTTGTAATTACATTTTTAATAATATAAGGTTGATAAATAACTTGATCACGCTTCACAAAGTACACTATAATTAAAAAATAAAATAAAAGAAGTGCACTGCCCGGGAATCGAACCCGGGTCGCAAGAATGGGAATCTTGCATGATACCACTACACCAGCAGTGCTTATCAGCAGGGCGCAAAAATGATGTACTTATTTTGCTAACTCGCTGTAACAGTTATATTACCCACAATTTTTAATATATCGCATAAAAGTCGGCAAACTATTGATAGGTAATAATGATTTAATGGACTTCAATTCAATCTTTCAACAATATTAAGTAGATCAGGTACGGAGATAACGAAAGCCGCATTTTACTTGATACATTATATTAACATAATTTTTGAACTAAGTAAAAAAATTTAAAACAACGAAATCAATACTGCTTTTAAATTTTTTACATTTCTGAAGAAAATAAGAACTGGTTTTATTATGACATTATAAAAAAAATGCAATTGTATGTAAAATAAAAATAAAATATTTTCGACAATTAAACACAAAATTTAGGTATAAATTTTGTGTTTAATTGTTTTTTTTTCTTTTTTATTAATCAATAGATTTTTTACATTTTAACTTTCTAGAAAAACCCGAGTACCTACTCCCGATTACTTATGCAGCTCACGGCGGTCCCTACAAAAAACATTTGATACACTTTTGTTTTATCACGAGAACAGTTTTACAACGGTCGTGAGGTCGGATCTAGCTCCATTTATTAATTTTACGGCTTGACACCTCATTCGTGTGCTACTAAACCTACACAATTTACTTTCAAAATCACATTAATGTCAAGCGAACTTCGAAACTTCTGCTTTGTGTAAAGTGCATTGATAATAATCTCGTGTGGGAGGGGGATGGAGATAGTGATTTTTGTAGGGTGCGAGCGGGACGGGTGGCGTTGAATAGAAACATCAAAATTTTACAGCGTTTTTATTGCGCCGGCGCAGGAGTGTGTTTACGCGTGGCGTCCGGTGCGCAGTCCGGCTAGGGTGTAGTGCTGCTCAGATGGATTTTTTATGTATGGTTTACATTTCGGATTTAGGTGCCTGAGGAAATAGGCCAATAGATAAATACAGGTGTTTATTTACAGTTGGATTTGGTCTGTCCAAGGTCTAAGTATCGATGTTAAAGGGTAGGGTTTTCCTGATTTTATCTTTGTTTATCGTTTTCACGGAATAATTTATTGAATTTCGTGCAGATCGAAACGTAATAATAAGCGATAATTTGAAAACATTACGTGATTAGAAAAGATTTTTTTTAAGATAGGTACTAAAAATAAAGTGGTAAATGAAAAAACATGTACATTTAGCGTAACTGTCCCTATTTATCTATGGCTTATACCTTTAGCTAAGTACTTAATTCTATCAATATACCGTTTCATTTATAAATTTCATACATTTTATCTATTCATCTTTATTCTTGACTACTTGGAGTTTGTTCAGTATTTGAAACCATCCTAATTTACGAGTAATTTATCCGACTATAATTTTTTTACTAAATCTCACAAAATCACTCCCTAAACCAATGTGGTGTAGCTGTTATCCCAAAATTGTTTGAATTTCCCGACTCATATTACACTAATACCATTTTACATAAAAAATTTACTTGATCTTCCCTCAACATATTAATATCAACTTCAATTTCTCCTTAAAACAGTGATGACTTCATCTCGACGAACAAAAAACTCAAAATCTCCAGTAAACGCTGCACGTCGTTGTTTAACGCAAATGAGGGTCCCATTTTGAGGAGCGCTCCTCGGTAGGTATGAGAAACACATTAAAAATTATTGCGTCAACACACTAACTCAGGCGCAACTGCGCGGTCACTTAACTCAAAATTGCGCTACAACTTACTGCGCACGTAGCCGCGAGGTGCCAAATGCAGTCATTTTCGTAACAAAGTTATAAGTGTTAATGTAAGGTGTGTTTAGGCAGCACTAAAGGCCCCGATCTCTAGGCATCCGCTGAAAACCAGCGTCGCGGTGAGCATAGTGCCAGCGCGACATATGCTAAGCGGAAACCTTTTAGGTGTTACATATTTCACTTCTTTTAAATTATGGCAGTCTGTTATTTTAAATATTTGTTCTGTGTGTTACCTAAAAACATTTTTCTTTCTTTCTATCTATCTTTCCAACAAAGCCCTGCGCTATGCGCTAACACAATTTTTTGAAGTGAGTTACACATCTTAAGCAGTGACGTGAGTTAGCGCATCGTTCAGCGTGGCGCAGTGTTGCACGTCTACTCGCCAGATCGGAGGGTAGTGTTAAATAAATTAATTTTGGGTGCAAAATACATGCGAGCGCCCTATAATCGGCCCTCTGCCGATACCCCGCCTCGCCTTTGCTCCTGCGGTGGAATCAATAAAAAATGGATGTGGCGTCTTGAGATGATGGGCAAATCGTGCTTAACACGTATGTATGTTTAATGCATTATTAACTTTATTATTGTTATAAAATTATTAAGTAATAGCAGTGCATAGGCATAAGGCGACTAATGGTTTACGGGCTTTTGGGTATGTGACTGAGTAGACGACGAGCTAGCCATTTGTCATCCTTTTTCACAACTTTCCATCCAACCTAGCCAACTGTCCCATGATGATCTGGGACTTAAAAAGAATATGCCAACTGTGTTTCTTGCCTAGCATGTCGTAAAAGGCGACTAATGGTACCTATATCGGGTTTTGGGTGTGTGATTGTGTAGGCGACAGTTTAGCCGCTTGTCACTGCTTTTTCACAATTTTCCATCTAACCCAGCCCGGCTTTATTTTTGGCTGAATGTGGTTGAAGGAGCATGCTGCCCTTTTGACTTTGACTACCCCTTCGTTGATTATGGGCGTCACGTTATGTATACATACCTATATGTATTAAATTTTATAAAAACGTCCGCAATTCTCGAAGGAATAGGCTGAGTCCAAAGAACAATAATAATAATACCCTTCTAACCGATATCCCTCACGGCGGCCAACCTCAACGAGTATCGGGCAACTACGCAGGACATATTATAATGGACAATTGTCTGCGCTAAAACAGGTGGACTCTCGCTTCCTTCACTCTCATATTCCGGTGAGATCACAATCAGACATGACCGGAGAGAGGTCAAGCGCAGAACCAACGGCTTAACGTGCTTTCCAAGGTACGGAGGTGATTTAACCGCCAACTTCCTGACTCCGGGCTGTTAGGGAGTAATTTCAATATACATTTAATATCTAATGCTTAAATAATACTCAGCCGCAATTTTTTTTAGCTTTACCCGGAATTTGGACCCGTGACCTCTTGGTCTTTAGGCGGGGCATGCTACCACTAGACCAACGAGGCAATTAAAAAAAATAATAATAAAGGTATTTCATTTAGTTAGTTTAACTATAAAGATGAGTTGGGTTGTAAAAATTGGTTGTAAAATTATGAAAGTAGTGTCTTGGCTAAGTCTCATAACCTTCTGGACAGAGCTAATGTGGTTTGAATGATCATTGTAGCGGTTACAATGACCATTTACGATCAATGGCCCACTTACAAAGCAACACACATGCCCAACTAACTAACTAAGTACCTACACTATTGATCACCTTATACGACACAGAAGAAGGAAATACGATTAAAATATTACATATTTTTGAGTTTCAAACATTTAAGACGCCAGTTTAACATGGAACATAAAAAGTTTGTTGTTCGAATAAATTAATGATTAAACTGATAAACAAAAAACAAAACAATCATATCTGTGCTCCAGATGCACTGCCCGGGAATCGAACCCGGGTCGCAAGAATGGGAATCTTGCATGATACCACTACACCAGCAGTGCTTGCTAGAAGCGTGCAAATTTAGCAAACTTACTCGTCAAATCACAAAGAAGTTTCGATACCTTAGAATATGTACATGTTAATTGATTTTGTGCATATTTTTTATTAAAAAGTAGGTAACTGCCCGACAGTTGTTGATCTCATTGGCGTACGTGGGGGGTAAATTTCAAACATTATATCTTGTTATATTACCTGCTTGTTATTTTTTATCCTATTAGTCTGGTTATATTAAAGGATAAAAAAGAACCAAATTTAGATAGATTTTTAACAAGATGTAACTAAAAGTAAAATGTTCATACACTTAAATTAAAAAGAAAACAAATTGTAACTCCAGGTGCTATTTTGGAACTGAACTATAAAATGGGTAAGTGTACTCTCGAAAAAACTAGATAAATACCTACAAAAATATTTTTTCACATTTTTATCGCAAACAGAGCATTAAATAAAAAAATACCTTTTTTTATTTAATTTTATTTTTTGCGAAACTTTTTTAATTTTTGCATAGTAGGTATGTGAATAAAGTTCATACTGAGATCGGGGATTGGTTCGGGTTTCAACTTTTTTAATTTAATTTGTTTGATAATTATATCAGCGGAATCACGGAAGCGACGGAATCACACTTGAACGATTAGGCGCTATTTGAATTAATATCCTGAAGTAGCAAAAAAAATTTTTAGTTTTTCAAAATCTCTTGGCATGTGCAGAAATCCGAGATATTTTTTTTATTTGGTTGAAAATCGTATGATTCTTAGAACTGTTCGAGCAAAAACACGGTTCTTGAGAGAAATAAAAACGGTTTGATGGATTAAATTGAAACTCTTTAGGATTTTTGAGGGTATACTGTAGAGAAGGCACACTTAACATGGAGGTTTCTTGAATATATATAAATTGGGCTTGACAGAAACTCGTAAAGCTTTGACAAGCGGCTAGCTCATCGCCTAAATATAATCACCGGTAATCATATGTAAATATTTCTTAAAAAAAATGATTTTATATAAATTTCCGTGTTGATTTATAATCATTTGATATGGGGTTGCATAAAATAAAAGGTATTCTGTTATCTTTAAAGATGAGGAGTATTAAACTACCACATCCAAACCCAAGACCCACAATCATCCTCGCTTCGTCCGGTAATGATCGAGAGATCCTTATCCTATTACCAATTTGATCGGAATGTGAGGCCGGGAACTGATACGATTCTTCACTAATGGACCGCTATTAGTTCAACTATTAACCGACTATGACGCCACTCAATTTAGTGTGCAGTAAGTAAATATGGTGTTACTAGGCCTATGATTTATAGATCTTAAACTTACATAACATCAAGCCCATAATTCCCGAAAGGGTAGGCAGAAATAGGCATTGTCTTTGTAACTCCTAGGATTCCGTCCTATGTTAATCTGGGACTTACAAATGAATGTTGTCAGACTCATTGGTCAGAGACTTTGGCCGCGAACCCATGGGTTACAGGTTCAAACCCCGTTAAGGGCAAATGTTTCGTGTGATGAACGTGGACATTTTTACTCGATTCATGAATGTTTATAAATGTATTTTTAACCGACTTCAAAAAAAAGGAGAAGGTTCTCAATTCGACTGAATTTTTACTATGTTTATTTGTTACCTATCCAGTATCCATGACACAGGCATATTATTCTTGGTTTGGTGCTAGGGAATTGATGTGTCAATCAGGATTTTTCTTTATATTGAGGTTTAATATTCCTTGCCTGCCTGTCGTGTAAAAGCAACTTATGGTTCTCGTGTTTTTTGTAATTATGTAGGCAACTGGCCACTTGTCACGTCAGTGCTTTTCACAATTTCTCATCTTATCGATTTAAATTTTATATTTCGCGAAAAGTGCTTAAAGGAGCTTACGGCTCTTAGACTTAGCCTACCCCTTAGGGGATTGTAGGCATAATGATTTGTATATATGTTAGAGCTATACTTAATGTGTGTTCCGCGGAACCCTGGGGTTCCATGAAGCCTTTCTGGGAGTTCCACGAAAATTGGTACTGATCATAAATATTATAACTCCTGGGGGAAAATCCGTTAACAGTCGATTATTACACCCCCCCCCCCCCCGCACTGCCTCCCGCGCTGTTCTAGGGTCCCGTCAAATACTCCGCTTCCTAAAAGGGTTCCATAGCATAAAAAGCACTGTGTTAGTAAATATGAAGTTACTTGCAGCTTGATTTATTGTGCAATAGTTACCGCTTTGCCAGTTTGCGAACGTTCTGTCATTGAATAAGAAAACATTTTCCAATCAATTTTTTACGGTTATTAAATGTGTGTAAGACCGTGCCATATGGCATTCGTTTCTCTCTGCCTACCCCGCTAGGGAAGTAGCGTGAAGTTTAGTTTTAAATTAACTCAGAGAATACCTATCGACCAAAATGTTAATACAAAGAAAAAGCAATGAAATACCCGAAATAAAAAATTCTGCATGAAATCAAATTAGTCATAATCAGTCATCACACGTCACTTAATTGCGTCGTGACGCAATCATTACTCACCATAATGACTTTCAGTTGTGAAACTTGTGACTCAGTGCTCCAGTTCAATGTTTCCGATTAAAAAAAGTGTATTAAAAATATCCTCAAAGACCTACCTGGTTGAAACGCCAGACATGTTTGGTTAATCAGTATTATAACTGTTTTAATTTGGCAGACGTTGAAAAGTCTTATTTTACTGTTTATAAGCTTATTCTTACTTAATAACGAAGGACTGTGAATATGTCGAGATTTATTTCTACTTTAAGTTACTTAATGTAATCACGTTTCATTATAAGGATCGTGCCATATGGCGTTCGGTTCTCTCTGCCTGCCCCGCTAGGGAAGTGGCGTGAAGTTTAGTTAGTTATGTTTCATAATGTTGCTTTCCAAAAACATTTCGTTTTGGTACCATCTCTTATACCTAAACATATTTCCAGTATATCTAGCTAGATTCTAGCACATAGGATCTTAATACACTTCATTTCTAGTATCTTTCGCTAACCTTTTATGTAAAGATCCGTCTCACTAAACACTTTTCCTACTCAGCTTTACTGAACGAGATTATGAAGAGACAATTATGCTAGTAATTAGTATTTCTTACTACATCAAATCTTCTAGAGAAAACTCAAATCAATTAACACATGTGCCGATGATCCAATCTATCTGGTTTCTATCCAAAGTTTATAAAAGTTAGGCTGTTGCACGGACTAGTAAAAAAAGAAGGACTCCGCGCCACTAGTTAGACATTGAAGCTCCTCAGGTGCTCCACCTTGACACGCAACTTACGTCACACATTGACATAAATAAAGTGCTCCACATGACAGATATCCGATATCTGATATCCATAAGTATCTCACTCACACATTCATAAACGTGGCTTTACCCTATAGTATGACAGCGTGGAGTCCTCCTTTTTTTACTAGTCCGTGGGCTGTTCGCTACAATGTTATAACCAGTGGCGTAGCTAGGCGATAAAGGGCCCTGGGGCAAAAAATAAACTAGGGGCCATGGGTGTACGCAGCTTTGGGTCCAGGCCCCCATACTGCAGAGAGGCCACTAATTTTTCTTCCTACGTTAGACAGATTCAAATCAACCTCCAATGAAGAGGTGTGCTTATCAGGTTTTAGGGCCCCCCCAAGCTTAGGGCCCCAGGGTACTGCCCCGCCTTGCCCCTGGGTAGCTACGCCACTGGTTATTACTAGACGGAACGTAACGCTAGGAAGACGATGTGCATATAACCCTACTGTAAACCTCAAATTATGTTGTAACCCAATTCGGCTGCCCCCAGTCATAATACACGCCAAAAAAGGTATACAACACTCAACACCTCCCGTGACTCAGCGCACTCCCACCTCAACAAAAATTATATAAAAATTAATTATACAATCACAAACCAACCCACAATTACCCAATAATCGTTCACAAATTAATAGTTACCGAGTCACTTTAAAATATTTCTCACGATGAGATTGACATTATTATTAATAATACCCTGGGAGGAGGAGCGATTGACACGTTAATAATACACAAACCGTCCAGTCTTGATACTGGGTGAGTGGGAAAATGGACTCTGTTGCTTTGTGTTAGTGGTTTTCGTGTGAGTATAGGATAAGGTGGGTGAAGATGCAGGCGATGGTTATCAGACAACTTAAGGCATCTCCGCACTGACGCCGAGACAAAGTGAAATTGACGCGGCGTATCGCTGGCAATTATTTGCGTATCATTGCCGCGGTTTAAGAGTTAGGGTTGCGTGGGGAATCTTTGGGAGTTAGCGCCATAGGAGAATAGTTTAGGTCTTGGATGGAAGTGATTAGCCTGTACCTGTAGTGGTTGTAAAACAATAGTTGTAGACATTCGGATGAACTTAAGTGGGTGGTAGGGCTGTAACGTTATATGAAATTTATCGAGTAATACACACTGGGGAAGAGCTGACCCAGGATAGAAAGAAGTGGAAAGAATTGGGGGAGACCTTTGCACACAATAGGTTAAATAAAAATAAAAAATACACACTGCTATCAGAACTTGAAGAGGTGGTCAGAGTAAAAGTGCATTTAAGTCGGTTTTATATTAACAGCCGTAATAACAAACATTAAAAAATGTTTGTTTATTTTTTTAGTATTTAGCACAAATAAAAAATAATATTTAGCTTAATGTACCTATAAAGATGATGTAATGAACACAATTACTTGTAGGTACTTGAAGTACTTATAGATGATTATTATGTTATATATTTACCAAAATGTCCACAAGCACGTTATCTATAGTATTATGGTTTAGATTGTGGCTAGATAACAAGTGTGGATTTGCGATTAATATATTTAGAGAAACAAAACATTGTTCCAAAGAGGAGTTGAATATCAAAAATAGATTCATCTCACACTCGATAAAAATAACATAACCTATGAGAAGGTACGTGTATGTAGGTACACCTCGGAATAGAAATTCCAGATCATCCCAAAGAGGTTTTAAACGTCATATTAGTATTATTCCAAGTTCAAAACTTGGAAAGTAAACGTCATATTCGTTCCATGTTCAAAACTTGGAAAGTGATTTGTTTTGAAAATGGGTGACTGTGTACCTTTTTAAATAATTTCTAATAATAAAATTATAACGTAAACCGTAGACGTAGGTACCGCGCAGGCATCCAGGCCACGCCCTCGTCACGCCCCCGCCCCCCGCCCGCGCCGCGGCCGCCCCTTGCCAATTTCCCGCTTTTTCAATTTCAAATTCCGAATTCCAGCGTTCGAAGTTAGAAATTTTTCGCAGCTGAAGAATTCGTTCGCAGCAAAAGTTTTTAAACAAGTTTTTAAAACAGCATCCTCTAGATTGCCAGTGTTGAAATGTGAAGCGTTTTATTTATTTCAGATTTCAAAAGTATTCGGATTCTTTAGTGTTAAAAGTTTCTAACATTGAACATTAACATTTTCCAATGATTTGACTGGGAATATAAAAGTAGAACAGCTGCATTGCAATTTGTATACCCATCTGAATAGGTATCTATATATACTTAGTCAAAATACAATCCAATGAAGTACCTCTAATACAATAACACTATGTATTAAATTTAACAAATGTTCTATTTTACAAAACCATTATTTTCTCATAGAAAACGAAGTATTATAATGATGTAGAATGTACACTTTTTGACATTAATTCCTATTTAATAAATGTAGTTTACCAGTTTTATTTTATATTATAACCAAGATTACTTTTAGCAAATAAGGCATATGTCATAATTTCGTTTAAATCTAATCTAAACTTCACGCCACTTTCCTAGCGGGGTAGATAGAGAGAACCGATCGCCATATGTCATTAATTTCGTCTAAAAAGTTTTTATTCACACCTTCGGTACCCTATTTTGACAAGCGCCATAAGACAAGCATTCCCTTGCTAGTTCGATCCGCCCCCCTAAACTGGTTCGATCCGGTACTATATAATGTTCCAAAATAGTTTGACCAGCTTAATTAGTCCATAGTCCAAGCAAGACTCGGCTAATAATACACAGTGAATGCGCGAGTGAGGCCGCGCCTGGTCGCACAATGCCCGAATCACCCGCCACAATGGGAGGTAATTAAACCACAATACAAATATTCCCGTCTAGGCGGATACCTCTCAGGTGGTCGCGATACTAAAAGTATTGCCATAGATTAGTTAGAGGTCAGGAATCGGGTTTTGTGCCTACGCAGATGGGAGAAGTCAGCGATCATGAAATATTTAGACAAGAGCAGCCAAAAACACTAGCTTTATCGAAGTCTACGTAATAGTAATTAAGTAAAAATCGACGTTTTCTTTAAACATCAATCTTGCTTTTGGTACAATATTTATCGGATTATATCCAATATTATCTTAATAATAGTACTATTTTTTAGGTGTTTTTTATAAATTGACGCAAATAAATAGATATAATTTTCAAATAATAAAATAGTTACTACGTAATTAAACTAGCATAAACAATCGGTCCACTTTAGAGGAAGTATAAAACTGTTTATCAAAATTATACTAACATTCTCTACTATGTAGATGGATCTAAGTCACAACATAACTCACATATAACCTTACCTACTCAGCAATCAGTTCGTCGCTAGCCAATCTGCCCGCCGTTAGTCTATGGCATGACTGCGCACAGCGGTGGCGTTCCCACCACGACCGCCATCGCTCACCGAGCGAACTGATGAAATTAGATCGATTAACATGATAAATCTATCGAGAGGAGCATCGATGGGCCGATGCGATCTACACCACTGACAAATTACGCCGTCCGCACTCCGGCTACGACATTCGTACTCGTCGTTAATTAATATTGTTTTGATGATTCGTGCTTTTCGTGCGGTACCACTGTGAGAAATTGATTGTCTATGGATTTAAAAGGTCGAAGTTTCTTTTTCTTAATAACGTTGTGTCCTGCTTTTGAAGTCCGTTTTGACCATTATCGAAGATACAACAAATCAGGTTTGTAGTTCGAATTTGAGCAACTGCTTTTTGATCTTCATAGAACGCATACAGAATAAGATATCATGACATATACACAATAATCTAATATGCAAATTCCCTCATATTGTCTTCAAATAAATAAATACCTGACAACATCGAATGCATTAATCTAATTGCTAATTATGTAGCTTAAGCTTATCATATGCGTTACGGATACCAGAATGAACAGTGGTATTACATACATATTTTTTTAATTTAAATATATTAGACTAGCAGCACCATGCGGTTTCACCCGCATAGTTCCCGTCCCTGTAGGAATATGGGGATAAAATATAGCCTATGTTACATTCAGATAATGTAGCGTACTTTTTGAGTTTATTCATTACAAACATACACACACACAAAAATACAAAAATACAAATCTTTTCTCTTTATAATATTAGTATAGATAATAACACCCAGATATAGAACAAACACAAGTGTTAAACAAAACTTTCGAATTTCTATCAACGAGTCGAAAAGTTATCGATTTATTCCTATTTCGCTGCATCAATAGTACAAATTTGTACACTTAGTTTAAATCGAACTCATTGGGTGCTATTATGACTAATTTCTTAATATTATTTATCTCTGGCTAAACCCTGAGGGTAGCAGGTCGCCGGTATGCGCAGGCGCACATAAATCTCCCGCGTCTCCGCTGACGCCGTGCATACCCGTCTAATTGAAGAGAAAAACTCGCTTCGCGAAGCTGCTTCATTTTAAAAACGGGAGATATATCCGCAATTGGTAAGTTGGGTATCTTTTATAAGAAATATTCTCTGCGGGTCTCTGAAGGTTATTTTATCTACATATATATAAATAGAAGATAGACAAACTACAACCAAAAACTCTAAAGAAATCTTTTAATTTTACCAATAATACAATTGTAATGATTTGTGAGTCATCAATCCATCTATGCGTATTATCATAATACAATAGGATTTTGTGATGTTTTTATGTAGAAAACATTTGGTACCGTATGAAAGTTGGCATTAGGTAAGCTAATCTAGATTAGACTCATACTCGCGAATGGCTAATAAAACATTGAATGACTGGCTCGATGGCGCATTCGGTAGTGACCCTGCCCCATGCGCCAAGAGTTGTGGGTTCGATCCCCACCCAGGACAAACATTCGTATGATGAATACTTGTTTTTGTTCTGTGTCTGGGTGTTAATATCCAATATTTAAGTATATATTTGTAATACCACTGTTGATTCTGATATCTGTAACACAAGTGCTTAAGCTACTTACTTCGGAGTCAGATCAATGTATGTGATGTTGTCGGATATTTATTTATTTATTACTATTATTTATTAATGTAAAATATGCAACATACATAACTGGCAAAATAGATCAAACGAATGTATTAAAGGAACTGAAGGACCAGAAAAAGTCCTTTGTGAATAAGCAAAAATAATAAAAGAATAAGCAATCTCTTCTAACTCAGGACCCTTAAAGCAAGCAAAACACGTTACAACGGATAGAACAACTTAACATCGAACCCAAGTCCATTACGGATCGACAATAATTTATTCAGAATCCAGTACAAATTAACAAATAATCAACGCACAGACGAAGCCATAAAAATATCCAAGCAAACAGTTGGTCAATAGGATGCGAAGTTTATTGCCGTGTTTCAATTATCGTTCTACTCTAAGGAGAGAGTGTTCAGAATGCTAATGCAAGGAAATCGATAGAGGAGATACTGGGTGTCAGTGAGAAGGCGGGCGGCAGAAGGGTCAGTTAACTTTAAATGCCTAAATGGCCAGGTGATTCCAGGGAAGTAAGATTGAATAAGAGAGCGTAGTTCTAAAATGTTACTAATAAAAAAAAAAAACATCTACAAGAAGACTATTGGTTAAGGCTGTGTATGATAGATAATAAATTACACATCGTATTATTATCAAAAATTATACCTATTTCTTTCTTTCTCGTTACTTTCTTCTCTAAGTTCTCGTAAGCTCTTATCTTCCTTAGGTATTTCTTCTCACTATAACTAGGTATATTGTTGTTCGATGCAAAATAATAACTATTCAGAAATTACTCTTCGGAGTAACTTGTTCCTCTAAGATGGAGAGAATGATTTATATCTAAAAAAGTGAATCACACTGTTTCAATATGGATTTTGCATTGTTTTTGTGATATACGATGCGGAGAAATATTTGCATAACGATTTATGTAATTTATATGACCTCAATTACTGTAAATTACAGCTAATAAAGACGTGCAAGAATCTTGTAAACATATGAATAATACATTGATTGTGTCAATCTGATTTTAATTTCAAATTAAAAGTACCTATTGAAATACTAAGCCACAGTCGTAATTTAGAAAGGACTTATTCCAAAAATAATTAATCTTATTTTTTTATTATTTTACTATATTGATTTGCACAATTTTTAATTAAATATCTTTTTTTAATATTATATTTTGAGCATATTTTAAGACTTTTCAAGTTAACATTTTTAAATTTGTATTGTTGTATTATTTTGGCGAAGCATCTAGAGTGTCTTTTTACCCCTAGAGACAGCAACTTCTTAACCGAAGTTCATGGTAATGTCACCGGGTTTCCCTTAATACAATATTATTAAATATCGTCATACTTACTAACAGCATTATTAACAGGAATACCACAGTTATACTTTCGAAACTACTGCTCTAAAAATCTTAATAGCTGATTCTCAGATTTAAAAATAACAGTAGGTACCTAAAAAATATCAAGTGTGACAAAACAAAATTCTCAAGTTTCCCTTCTGCGGCCCACCCTAGTCTGTCCCACAGCGCTGCGTGTAGGACAGCGAGGGCAGTTTATCAAGATGGCTAAATGCTCGCAATTAGCCCATGTGAAATGTCGCATACGCATGCTAACGAGATCCCGCCTCGAGCGCATGCGCCTAAGCCCCGGTGCGCACGCACACTGGACGCGTCTAAACAATGTAAAATGATAATGTTTTGACGAAAACATTGTACTACTTTATGGACTGGTTCATGTAGTGCATCATTGGATTATTAACTAAATATGACGCAAAGTACTAACTAAATATGATGAGTTTGCAAACTGTCATTTGTTTTAGTGAGAGATTTATAAAATGAAATCGTGGACGATTGATTCTTTCTTTGTTTTCTTTATAAATAAAGTACTTTGGAGGAGTTGACAATACATACATACATAACATACAGTGACATCATCTTCCTAGCGTTATGTACCGTGTTTACACGGGGTCTGCTTAGACCATGATCCAGGATTTAGCGAGTCTGGTAATTACATTGAAGCGACTGCCGATCTGACCTTCGTAACCCGTAATAGGGGAACCAGATAATTTTTGGATCATGGTTACAAATCCAAAGTTGTTTGAATTTGCAGGTTTCATCACGATGTTTTCCCTCACCGTCGAGCTAGTGGTATAAATACGTACATAGATTTGAAAAATCCAGAGGTACATGCCCGGGTTTGAACCCGCACTCCTCGGTTATGTGGCGCGTGTCCTTACCATTGAGCTACCACCGCTCTACATAATATACAGTGACAATAACGTTTTTATTAAAGCTAACACTACTTTTACATTTGTCGGCTGGAATAAATTGTTGTATTTAGATAGTAATTAGTCTGCAGGGGCATTATTATTTTATAATACTTACTACAAGTTAGAACCGTCAAATATGTCTTTTCAAAGTTTTTTGTTGATATGTTGACCATATTTCATAATGTATGTGGTTCATTATTAAAATTCTGATATGATATTACTCAATTATAGATGTTACTTAATTTACGATGATTCCCAATAATCTATGCTTTTGACCATTAACAAATGAAGATGAAATTCCATAATAAAACATCGTCTATCTTCAAATCAAATTAAGAATAAAATCCGTAATAAAGCAAAGTGTTTCTTAACAACGTAAAGTCGTCCGTGCGCGGTCGGCCTTACGCGTTCCGTTCTACGGTCTTTGATTTACGGGCCTTTTATAATGGTCCCTAAAGTTCTCTAAATCGGCCTCGCTGGGCGTCATCGTAACAAACTTTAACATAATTAACACAGGTTTATGTGCCTGCGCCGGTGTGCTGGCGGCCTTAAACTTTATGGTTTTGACATTGGTCTGCTTACTGGGAATGATTAGCAGTCGTTTGATATTGGGGTGTACGTGGAGTGAGCATATGTTTTATTTTCAATGGGATAGTCTTATCTCTGTCTAGTGTCTTCTCTGCAAAGGGCCTATATATGGTTAGAGTCGCAAAATTGTCTCGTTTTAAGAAATAAATAGGTATACCTACATATTGTGAAGTTAAGCTTTTGTTTAGCATTAATTATTTATTTAATTCTAGCAGCGCCCCGCGGTTTCACCCACGTACCTTCCGTTCCCGTGGGAATACGGGAATAAAATATAACCTATGTTACTTGCTGATTATGTAGCTTACTATTGGTGAAAAAAAAATTCAAGTAGTTCCGGAGCCTATTCAATCAATACAAACAAACAAACAAATAGGTATTTCCTCTTTATAATAGTAGTATGAAAAGTCTTCATCAAGATTGATATAACATTTTATAAAAATTGCTTTTATATATTTTTTGTCGATAGAAGACAGGTTCAGTGTAATACCCAGCCTTGCTTATTCAAGGGCCATGGTCCAAGCATATCCCGACTCGGAGCTGAGTAAATATATTAGTGAGTAATTAGGGCGGTTAACACTGTCTAGGGCGGATAGAACAGATAATCCACTATTGTGGTAATCTTAAAAATATACCTTTAAACAATAACAGTATTATTTTGTGAGGTAGTCAATTGTTACTCTTTTTAACAAAGAAATAAATATAGTGCGATTATTAGCCTTCTGAACAGGCATTTATAAAGAAAAAAGATTTAAGCAGTATATGTACTGACACGAGCACAGGCTTGGGGGGGTTCCAGACTTCAAAGGTGCAACGCTGCCAGTATTCTTTGTACCTTGATCGGCGAGGCGGACAACTACCCTTTTTCGTAAATATGTATATAGTTATTTGTTCCAGACTCAAGTTTACCTGTAAACAATGAACGTACCATGACTAAGCCGGTATGCGCTGATGACTAAACCACAATAATAGTTTGCAGGCACTATGTATTTAATATATGAGGTGGCGGCACCATTGTCGGCAAACGATCAGTTATCGGCAGTCATTAGGACGTAAACACTTGTGTTTAAATAAATATCCGAGGAGGTTACGCGGTGGATAGGTTACTACATTTAATTGTGGTGTTCCAGTGTATAAAGATAATGTTTACCCCGAAAAAAAGAATGAAATATTGTCTAGTGTATAGTTATAAGCGGTGGTAGCTCAACGGTAAGGACACGCGTCTCTTAACCGAGGAATGCGGGTTCAAACCCGGGCACGTACCTCTGGATTTTTCAAATCTATGTACGTATTTATACCACTAGCTCGACGGTGAGGGATAACATCGTGACAAAAACCTGCAAATTCAAACAACTTTGGATTTGTAACCATGATCCAAAAATTGTCTGGTAATTACATTGAAGCGACTGCCGATCTGACCTTCGTAACCCTAAGACCTATCTTAGGGTTACGAAGGTCAGATCGGCAGTCGCTTCAATGTAATTACCAGACTCGCAAAATCCTGGATCACAGTCTAAGCGGACCCCGTCTAAGCATGGGACATAACGCTAGGAAGATGATGATATTGTCTTGTGTATAATTTGGCATATTTAACATGACCTATCCATGAAATGACAACCTTATGAATAATCTAGATTATCTGAAATTTAAGCACAAAAGGGACAAGTGAATGAAGTACATATATGGGTATTATATCTACATATACTTCATCACCATTAACATAGTCAGAAATGAGTATTAGGTACAAATTAGTAAATACTTTTTACTGCAGTAGGGGTTTTTACATTTAATAGCTAACACTAATCATTTGATAGGTATAAGTTACTTAGAAGACATTAGAAAAACACGATGGAAAAACATCAGGCCTATGAATAAGGGATAATTGTAGCGCACTTTACCCCATATTCGGGTAAAACCGCTCGCTGGCAACCCGCTTCGGGCACTTACAGATTGCACTCGATTACGTGTTACATCCAACACTTCGCTCGCAGCTACTGTCACGCGTCATTATCTGTCATTATCAATTACCCGCGAACGGATCGCGCACCGCAATGACTGGGAACGCTGCGGCGTGCACGGTGTTGCTAGCGATGTTGTGAAATTACCTACTACAGGGAATTCTTGTTGCTTTTATGTATTCTTCGGACTTGCCTGTATATCTATATTATTTTATTGGAACTGCACATTATAACATACACACTCATATAGCTCCACTCCTACAAATCTACTAAAAATGTCACTTTGGTGTCATGATGCGTTATCAATCATTTTAATTGTATATCTGTGTATTATAAAGAGGAAAGATTTGTATTTTTGTATTTTGTGTGTGTGTGTATATTTGTAATGAATAACCTCAAAAACTACTGTGCTAATTTCAAAAATTATTTTACTATTGGAAAGCTACATTATCCGGAAGTAACTTATGCTATATTTTATCCCCATATTCCCACGGAAATGGGAACTACGCGGGTGAAACCGAGGGGCGCTGCTAGTATGTAATACAGAAGAGGTCAAAATGGGTCTAACTGTTTATTAGTCTTTATAAATACAGAAATAAGTCGTTAATATTGCTAAGTTGGTCGTCATCCAAAAGTCACAGTCTTTTTCGTCTATATGATACCTCACTGTCGTTGGTCAGGCCAAAAAGGTCGTAAAAATATGTTTTTTTCTTTTTGTCCTTTATTTATTTTGTCCTTAATTTCTGTTACTAGGTATATGTTTAGTCTATATTAACCAAATAAAGGAGTTCTTTTGTTTTTTCTTTTTTTTTACTTCAGAATGCGGCAGAAATGTACGCCGCGCTGTAGTTTCCATCCGCTCTCGTGCCTTGTCGTTTGGCTTCATCAGCATTATAAATAATAAACAATCATATACATAATTAAGCTCAATAAGCGCAGACAATGGCGGCTGCGCGGCGCCTCCGCTGCTTATGCGCGCACAGGCGCATGCAAATCGCGCGCTTTGATCCGCGCGCCGCCCTCGGCTCCTGATATCAGATGCCTTTTCCCTTGGTTACTTCAAATTCTAATCCAAAGTTCAAAACTGTCTTTATATAATACTAGCTGTGCCAGCGGTTTCACCCCCGTTTATAGTTAATGATTACTCGATAAATGAACTATACAACACAAGATTAATTTGACTGGCTCGATGGCGCATTTGGTAGTGACCCTGTCCTATGCCAAGTATTGTGGGTTCGATCCCCACCCAGGACAAACATTCGTGTTAGTTTTGTGTCTATGTGTTAATATCTAATTTTATTAAGTATATATATTTTGTAATATCACTGTTTAATCTGATATTCGTAACACAAGTGCTTGCTACCTAGCTCGGAGTCATATCAATTAATGTGATGTTGTGGAATATTTATTTATTTAATTTTTCAATTCGGAGCATTAGTTCCTGAGATAAGCTCGTTCAATCATACAAACTCTTCCGCGTATATATTATTAGTATTTAGCTAACTACTAATTGCTACTCACAATTTTCCATCTTACCCTACTCAATTTTAAATATGGTTAAAAGATCTTATTGCTCCTTGAACTTTGTCAACCCCTTCGGGGATTGTGGGCTCACACATGTATGTAATGTATAAACAACCGATTCAAAAAATTATCGGCCCACCTCTTATCCAATCGCCTACATTTAATAAATTATCGGAATGATGTTTCAATAAAACATTAAATCTGACCGCATTCCACGATTCGATAGTAGACGTGAAATTACTGAATCATTAACACTTAAATTGCTATAGAGATAATAAACTTTGCTATTTATAATCCATAAATTGTATTAACACATTAATCATTTTATTGGCCAATAAACATCAAATTGATATTTTGTTACGTGTATCCAGTAAGTGAGATATGCATTATAAAAAGTTGAAATATAGCAATTAATGTAGGATTAGTAACTGTTTTCATTTAATAGTTGTTTTTCTATGGAATGTGAAAGATGATCATACAGAACCTATACATTCGTAAACTACGTCTTCTTTTTTAATGAGTGCTCATTATATATGTTGAACGTGTGATTAATTTATATAAATACTAGCTTCTGCCCGCGGCTTCGCTCGCGTGGTACATTGATGAAACATAACCTATATGTTATTCGGGTGTATGAGTTATTCTGTAGTTTCATTAAAATCCGTTCAGTAGTTTTTTTTGTGTAAGAGTAACAAACATCCATCCATACATACAAAGTTTCGCATTTATAATATTAGAACGATTAACCTAGCACCATGCCCCTGACTTGCGCGAGTAGTTTTTTAATAATACTATCAACCGTTAATTAATCACTTCTTATTATTCACTCGAAATGTTTACATTAATGTTTAGTTTATTCATATTTTTTTGTTTTTATCCATATTAGGTAACCTTGATACATTTATCCTTATCACAAATTTGTGAATGGTTGTTTGTTATTCTTTTATTCAAAAATTACTGAACAAATTTTGATTACTACTACTATAGATTCCGATTTAAATAACGCATATATTAAGTACTAGCAGCGCCCCGTGGTTTTACCCGCGTAGTTCCCGTTTTAGTAGGAATACGGGGTTAAAATATAGCCTATGTTACTTGCTGATAAAGTAGCTTTCCATTGGTGAAATATTTTTTCAAATCCGTCCAGTAGTTTCGGAGCCTATTTAATACAAACAAACAATCAAATCTTTCCTCTTTATAATTTTAACATAGATACGCAGACACTTTATGTATTAAAAAAGCAGCATGTTGATCATGTCCCACTTAAGTTTCAGGTTAGGATTAAACCTTCACGAACACAACAAGGTGGTTAACGACCTTAATCTTAACTACACTGTCAACGTAGGTAATAAAAAATGTCCTCCTAACCGATATCGGTTACGGCGGCCAATCTCAACGAGGATTAGCCATCTGCGCAGGAGATATTATAGTGCACAAGTGTGTGCGCTAACACAGGTGCACTCTCTATTCCTTCACTCTCATAGTCCGGTGAGACGGCAATTCGACATGACCGGAGAGAGGTTAGGCACAGGACCAACGGCTTGACGTGCTTTCCGAGGCACGGGGGTGATTAAACCGCCAACTTCCTGACTCCGGGCTGTTACTGAGTAATTTGGATATTTAAATACCCAGCCACAAATTTTTGGCCCGACCCAGGATTTGAACCCGGGACCTCTTGGTCCTTAGGCGGCGCATGCTACCACTAGACCAACGAGGCAGTCTCGATCAGCACAAAGATCAACGTAGGTACTATGTACATTTCAAATAATAATAATAAATAAATAAATTCTCAGGACTGACACACCAATTCCCTAGTCCCAAACTAAGCTTATGCTTGTGCTATGGATACTAGGTGAACGGATAGACATACTTAAATACGTTTATAAACATTCATGACTCGAGTACAAATGCCCATGTTCATCACACGAAACATTTGCCCCTAGCGGGATTCGAACCCGCGACCCTCGGTTTCGTGGCCAGGGTCTCTGACCACTTGACCATCGGGCCAGTCTAATGTCAAATGGTTACAGATTTTTTTTAACTCCAAACACGATCCATAAAATATTCTATTCATGTTATTGATATCACATCTAAGAGCCCTATAAGTAAGCCGTGTAATAGAAACACCAAGCCCCTCTGGTTGTGATTTTAATATCCCTATAACATCTCAATGAATGCGATTCTCGCGATATTATAATTTTTAGACCTTACGCTATGGACAATAAAGGTCATTATTATTAGGGACGTTTTGACCATTATCGGTGCGCACGCGACAGACGTCCCCGGTGAAGGGTTGGCGCCCTTAACCCTCTGTGTGGACAGGCGGTTAGCGCGACCCTTGCGATTATTAAACAATTTGTCTTTGGCGAAATTATTTGTTATTTGAGGACATGAATGATACGCTTATAAAAATGCATAATGATTTTTTTTTGTGCAAGCGAGTTGCTTAGAAAGCATGTTATTTTCGATTTTATTATGTCATTAAAATATAATTTTGATTAATCCATAAATAGCGGAATTCGGGTGTTTATTGTATTAATGAAGTAACTATTGTGGCGTAGCGATTCTAGATATTTTAATCACATGAATAAGGAAGCCATCTTATTATTTTATATTGGAAATATTAGGTATAAAAGCCTAATAATTCCTGAGATAAAATCAAAGGTACCTGAAACATAAAGAAAAATACATTATTACTCCCACATTGCCTACCTACTTAATAATTACACATAACGACAATTATCATAATAATTTCTATTAAGTTGGACTATAAAATAACCAGTCCTTTTAAACGTCAACATTCTTAGATATTATAGGATGTTCACATTTTATTACTTACGAACGCGCTTATAAAACTCAGTATTGAACCTATTTTAAATGCTGTAGGGTGCAGAATAGTAAAAAATGGACAATTGAAAAAATCAATTCCTTAAGCCCCAAAACCGATGCGGGATATCGCTCCCATGGTCGGGAATGGCGCGTGGGGCGGTTTATATAGGCAGGGATTGAGTCCACCATGCCACTGTCAAACGCGAGCTCAGTGTGCGCACACGGGCCTATGTCTCATCGCTCAGTTTGTGCCGAAATATCGTGAATGATCGCGTAAATAAGGATAATGAGCGAGTAGGTGGAGCCCGCCGGCTACGTACGCCCCTCTAAGGTTTTTTCTCAGCGTCTGGGCGGCGCGAATACACGCCTCACGACCCACGCTCGCTCAACATGCCGTCTAGAGGAGCCGACGGCACCGCGCCAG
This sequence comes from Glyphodes perspectalis, assembly GCA_951394215.1. Lineage (NCBI taxonomy): Eukaryota > Metazoa > Arthropoda > Insecta > Lepidoptera > Crambidae > Glyphodes > Glyphodes perspectalis. Next base: position 5,078,661 of record OX596202.1, read on the forward strand.
CGGCGTACGCTACGAACGAGTAAACAACAAATGTTTTTATCGCCGATGCGAAAAGCGACGACAACAAAACACAAAGCCGTCAATCAATTAACCGACACGTAATAATCGAATCGACATTCCAAATTTAAAAAAAACATGCCCTTACGCATTAGAACGTGTGACTGGCTGCGTTTGTTCAAAAACAATAACAAGTGATACGAAAGTGAATAAAACAGTTTTCGAAAAGAGAAACTCAGTGACAACGGATACGATGTGCCCGCGGAAAAAACGAATAGTGTTGCCAACATGAAAAAGATTAAAGCTGATGAAAACAGAATGCGCAGGATATTCCCAGCGGCTATTGTTTACTTCTTGTTTCTTTTATTCAAAATGGCGAGGTAAGATGCATATATTTCCAATACATTATGCATGCGTATTTTGTAATCATAGCCTTTTAGGCTGATGATAAAATTTAAGACACACAAAACATGATTATTTATAAAACAAAACGTTTGTTTATTTTTAAAATCAAAGTTAATAATATCATCTAAAACATCACCAGAGACCCATGTCTATTCTATGCCTAATAAAATCCTCTTTATTTTAAGCTCGTTGACAATTTACACCAATAATACCAAGTAACAATTAGTTGTGTACCTACGAACATCGAATTGATAAATAAATAGTATATATGTATAAATAAGCAGTAAAATATTAAACTATATAATAGCCTTATGATTTTTTATCTCTTATATATATGTTTATAAAGATGATGCCCACTTCAATACATAATATAACCATGATAATCACATGAGCATTTGCTCTTAGCAGAATTTGAACCTGTGACTTTGAAATCTTGGTCAAGGTTAGTAAACTATCAATAATTATTTTAAATACAGCTATTATAAATAAGGAGATAACAGTTATAAATAATAGAAGGTAATATAATGGAATATTAAGAAATATGATCGTATAAAAATAATCATTTATTTACACATTATAAATAATAAGGTTAAAAGAAATAATGACGACACAAAAAGATGTCGTCACACGCACCACAGATCCACAAGTCAAATAGGGGGGCGGACACACCGCGCGCGAAACGAAAACATCACGCCGGCGATCATGCAAAACGGGCCTAAGTAGCAACACGCCGACTAATGAATAATGATACGGTAATGAATAATGAATGGTAATGAATGCAAATTTAAAAGGTGACAATCATTTGTCGGGCCACCCAATAGCGTGGAGATTTACCGAGTATGGTAATGAGGGCCGGTATGCCACTGCACGACTGCATAAACTGCGCGTTGGGGCCGAGATTGATACCCGCCATGGAGCTAATAGACGCTAGAAACGACGTTAGATACGCCAGCTTTCTTATTTTGTTCGCTAACTGCTGATTTATGATTTCCCCTATAAAGCTGTGCTTGAATGATTGATCATGAATGCTACTTATCCACTTCATTGTTAATTGTTTGTGTTTGTATTTAGATATTTGGTTTATTTTGTATATTATGTTAAAATGCATTTAACAAAAGGGATGTTTAGTAACATGCCATGTAATATACTCAATGACTTACGATATGATAGCATCATTTACTTTCTACTTTACAAAGTGCGAGTGAAGCGGTTTTCATCTTCCAGGTTTCTATTGTAATAATTATAATAATAAAATGTTTATTTTCTCACCACAATTTAAAGTTTCTTTTATATAAATAAATATTTCTAGTTACTTCTGCTATAATTGAACTAAATTCTAAGAATAGAGAGAATAAGAATCTAAATTATAGAAGTAACAAACAAAATAGGTACTTCATATTGAATAATTTTGCTCATCCATTTATTATTTTTTAGTTACTGATCTATTACGATAGGTATTAGTAAACATTGAATGAAATTCATTCCAATTTATAGTTTGTCATGACCGAGCTCGAAAGGGTGAAGGGAAATTCTTTAACTAAAGAGTTTACATAAAATCTCACCAAAACTTGATGCTCATTCTAGCAACACTAATTCCTCCCTAACCACTATTCATAACAGATATAAATAGAGGCGAATATTGTCGATTGACACGGCTTACCACCAACAGATAAATTAGGCTCGTTCGACAGCTATTAGAACATAAATGATCGGTCAATCGGGCTCGGCTGACCGATAGCCATCTTGATTCGATTAACTCGTTCATTTGCATAATTTGCAAAACTACCTGACTTGATAAATGCAGCTTTGTACCTATACCTACTCGAATAAGTAGCGAGATGTTTGAATCGCTCGATCCTGAATCGAAGTTTGGACGATAAAGACGAAAGGTTGGCCATATTAGGGTTGTTTATACATTTCGATTTTTTTTATTTATTTGTGGCTGTTATTCAAGTGTATGAATGTTTCACGTTTGAATCTTGCGCAAAATAGCGATGAATTTCATCAATAATCTTAAAAAACTAAAATGGTTATAAAAGTTATTTATAATTTAATTTTATAACTTGACAGTTATTTTTAACCTCAGTTCTAGAGAAATGAGGTTGTCAATTATAAAATTTTAGAAATTTAATATCGGTCATTGCGGGATTTATAACAATTTAAAACAACATTTTCCTTCAAGTTTCGTTTTTTCCAAAGGTTATTAAGGATATTTTTTTCTTTATTTTATAAGAAACACGTCCGTTGTTTATAAATAATACAAAATAGTAAACAACAAAATAAAATTTCGCGAATCGTATTATTTGTGCAGTTGTATCCGTGAATCAAAAAATATTTTTAAATCTGACTCCGAACGCGATAGGCAATTGTTTACTCAAACCCGGCCGTCTCCACGCAATACATTAACCTCTCCCAGGCCGCGACAACGTCAACAAAGTGAGACCCGAGAATTAGCGGTCCTCGTACCTAACAGCTCCCCGACGACTCGTTAAACCCGCTTGATCCAATTAAAACTCGACGCGAAACTTAATAATTGCTTCAAAAATTCCTCCCGATGAGATAAAAACAATAATTTCGTGCTTTAAGAGCTTGCCAGTAAAAAATAATAAATCTGACGTCGGCCCGCTTGATGAAATGCTACGATACTCATTCAGAAAGGTTATTTCAATACAAATTACAGCTACTTGCGTTGCTCCTCTGTGCGTGCCGACAATTCTGCAAATACTTTTCTCCTCTCTAATTCTCTGAGCATGTACGGCGTTCCCCTCATTGTCATCAAACGAAACACTGTCTTATATTGCATTAAGAAAGTTCAAATTTCTGCATCCCCCACACCACAGTTACAGCCTTTTTTTACGGAACACCGTCAACCTGATTGAAATTCCATGTACCAACTATGTCTATCTGTATTTAGTACTTATTTGTACAATTTACAATCTACTATGTGAAACGCGATATGGCCCGTGATTTGTGAATGCGTGTAATCTGTAAAAAGTTTGCATAGTTCGATAAGTGTTAAGGCTTGCATAAATTAGATGAGAATTAGCTTATCTCCTTTGTTGGAGCCCGTTCGGTATTGATCAGGAGATTCATTACGGTCGGTTTGCTTTTAAAAAACGTTAATTTGTTCGACCTTTGCGGAGACGTTAATACGTTTCGCTCTGAATAGCTGGCGGATATTTTGTTTTTAATTTTATTTACCGAGATGCCAGCTGATTGACGTTTTTACTGCAGATTACGGCGAAGTAGCTAGTCAATATTGTTGGTATAATGCATTCAATTAATTGTATTTATAATATACACGAAATATGAATATAGATTGTTAAATGTTTGTGACTCTTTCACGTAACAGGTACAGGACTTCAAAATGATGCAGATTTTTCTTGACAACAATGTTATTTACACCCAAGTTAATTTTTATAGACAGCCGTAAACGAACGAAGCCACTTTGTTAACTTACGACTATATCTATTAGGTATAAAAAGACAGCAGATATTCAAGATTAAAAATGTTTACGGATTACGGCTATTTTATTTACTTAAAATCAGTCCAAAGAGCAGTAAAACTCCTTTAATTACTTTTAGATAAAATATTTTTATGTTTGGTTAGAAGAAAATTGTTAACACACATACATTGCAAGTTAGACAAAAGTTTGTAAGAAATAGCCAACTCGCCTACACAATCACAAACCCAATAAATATCAAGAATACAAGATGCAATTAAAACCATTCTCCAAATTTGAATATGTCAATTTTTAGTAAAAAATAACGATAAACGTGTTTTTTCTTATAATGTCACCTAGTACAAAAATATTGACAAATTATGTTTGTCATCACAAAGTTATCTTTAAAAAACCTACGTATGCAGATACTGCTGCGCGCCGCCGCACAAGATATTTTATTGTGAAAATTTTACGTAGTCTTTTTTTTCATAAATGTGATATATTAACGACACCTAAGGTCTGGAAAATAATTGAAGAGTGGTATTAAATGCATCTTGTATTTTCAACACCTCAATCTACTCGTTTCTTATTCTGCTAGATCGATGTAGACTATTTAATAACAATACAATAACTAAACTAAACCAAATATCAAAATAAATCTTCCAATTGTACCTACGAGTGATTTTATAACCGACAAGAAATGTAAAATATATTCTAATGCATTGAAGATTTTCTTTATAGTACGTCAATGTTCGTAATAAGTCACTATTTGCATAGTTTCGTAATACCATAATTCTGTATCTTATCATCATGATGAAACTTCATTTCCTTGACAGATAAGTTAGTCAACTTTAACACGTACAGTGTTCCGTCCAATAAAATTTACTACATATTATATACATACATATATAACATCACGCCCATAATCCACATTCAGCCAAAAATAAAACTGTGCTGGTTTAGATAGAAAATTGTTGCAAAGTAGTGACAAGTGGCTAGCTTGTCGCCTACACAATCACATAGCCAAAACCCCTTACGACTTGCTAAGCAAGAAACACAGTTGGCACATTCTTTTTAAGTCCGAGACAAACATGGGACTAAAATTTACCTAGTAAATTTAAAGAAAAAACTTTTCAAAATTATTAAACAGCCATTTCAATCAATCATTGACGTATATACTGACTTCATTTCTTCCATACATACATCCTTCCATCATCACGCCTACAATCCCCGAAGCGATAGGCAAAGTCCAAGGAGCAATGAAATCCTTAAACCACATCATTTCTTCCAGTTACCAAGAAGCTAAGGGCATTTGACATCACTAGTTAAACACGGCCTGTTACGTCATTAAGGTTCAAGAACAAATTTGTCCCAAGAAATTCGACGATATCATAGGATTTATGTTAATGGAATTGTATTTTCCAATGTTAATTCAACAAAAAGGTTCGTTGCTGAATGGTCGTGGAGAAAACTATTAATTGTCTTAAAAGATACTGGAGAAAAAAAATCTGTTGAAGTGTCACTAAGAATCGATTACAATCACCGAATCCTCAGTTTCAGATACTAAAGTTTATATGCATTTAATGCAGGTTTTTACAAAATTAAAGGGCCGATTGAAAATTTGCACTACCGATGAAATCAAGTGATACAATTAGCTAATAGATTCATCAAAACTCGTTCACCGTCAACCGTCCTAAAAACATAGACTAGACAAAAAAAGAAAATTAAGGCCAAGGAATTCTAAAGCCGTATGGCAACAGACCATCTAAAGTCAAACAATGTGTTCCTTCTTTACATAAGCGGGCTATCTGGCCGCTCCCACGCTGAGGGCGCGGCGGCCAACACGCGAGGTTAAACGATTTTTGTGAACCAATCATTTGGCGTAATGAGTTCTGGTCTCTATGGTTCTGCGCAAACGCAGACAAGACTGCTTTAAGCTGGAACTTCGGAATCCCGTGTGAGCCTGAAGCTTAATAAATATTATACAAACAGTTTTTTTATCGTGTTGTAAAAGCAACTAATGTATATGTGTATGGTTTATTCGGCTTGTGATAGTGTATGTTTCCAATTAAACCTCTCGCTTCTTCATCACGATTTCCTATGTAACAAAAACCAACTCAATTTTATTTTTGCGGAAACCTGGGAGGCTTCCTGTACCTTGGACTTTAGGGAGGGGGAGGGATATCCTCCGAGGATTGCGCGCTTGATAGTACCTATCTATGCTTGTTCCAAAAAGGCTGATGGCGAATATATTGATATATTGCTTCAATTCATCATCTACCTCGCGTTATATCCCGTACTTAAAAGGGATCCGCTTATGATCCAGGATTTAGCGTGACTGGTAACATTGTATTACATTGAAGCGACTGTCAATCTGATCTTCATAACCCTAAAATGGGGAAGGTTTCATCACGATAGTTTCCCTCATCGCCGAGCTAGTGGTATAAATACGTACATAGATTTGAGAAATCCATAGGTACGTGCTTGGATTTGAACTCGCACTCCTCGGTTATGAGGCGCGTGTCCTTACCATTGAGCTACCAGCGCTCTTCGCTATATTATTCACTTCTTACTGGTAAATAAAGTGGTTTATATAAATTGATCAAAGAAAACTGACACACTGTGTGATCGACATGTTTATTTAGTAAATTATCTTATTCAAGCGCTTTTTTAACGAAATATTTTATACAATTGCATTGAAATATATATTGCTCTCTACATACTGAGATATTAATTATCAACAAAACAACAATTATTTTTCTCGTTTCGCCATTTATACCTAAGTCATTTGCTTATCACTTAACACTGAATGATATGTAAAAACGTTATGAGACCCAATCTATCCTTTTCAAGTACATTCACTTCAAGTACGCAATTATTAGGTGCGAATAATATTGAAGAGTTACTAAACTCTACCATGACCAAACATTTCACTCTCCTAAGATGTCGACTCGCACGAATATAACATCACAATATCTATTCCCATCACAACGCCGTAGAGCTGCGTAGATCTGATGTAGAGGTGTTGCTGGACGTGACACTTCTAATCTGACCCCGGAACAAACTCTACCTGTGATACCGTCATGTTTTATGCTTTTAAAGTTTTTAATTCAAAATTTCAATGTAGAGTCTAAACTCTAGCCTTACGCTAGATTTACATGTTATTTTTAAATAAATATTGAGATAACAATTATTGTTAGACTTATCAATTTTCAACATGCTTTATTGCTTTTTGAAATCTGACTACCCTTTAAGATTAGCGGACGTGATTATATTATGTATGTACACTCAACTTAAACTTTACATCTAAGCATTTTATTGTTGAGCATCTTAACGTTTATTTAATTAATACGTTTTCTCAGACTGCCTCATCTGACTATTCGAAATTTCAAACATTTTAATGAATTTCAACATTTTACTTATTTTCACAAAAGTCTTCAACTTCCCATCCCTGTCTACGTTATTTCATAACTCGGCTCAAACACCAACTTTTCAGGGCGAGAATCCGTCCGCCACATTCCGACAGCAGTTTGATAGAACAAGTTATTTTATCAAAAGCATTTCACAAATATTCATAAACAAGAAATCTCAGCGCGCCAACTCCCAACTCTGTTAATTAAAAATATTCTACCAGCAGAGATGTTCTGGAACGTTTTAACCGTAACCGAAACTATTTGGTCTTAACTGAACTTTGGAAAGTAAATAGTGTTGAAGATTTTTTGGTTATTATTCAACTTTCATAGAAAGAGCGGTGGTAGCTCAATGGTAAGGACATGCGCCTCTTAACCAAGGAGTGCGGGTTCAAACCCGGGCATGTACCTCTGGATTTTTCAAATCTATGTACGTATACCACTAGCTCGACGGTGAAGGAAAACATCGGATGAAACCTGCAAATTCAAACAACTTTGGATTTGTAACCATGATCCAAAAATTTACTGGTTCCCCTATTTTAGGGTTACGAAGGTCAGATCGGCAGTCACTTCAATGTAATTACCAGACTCGCTAAATCCTGGATTATGGTCTAAGCGAACCCCGTCTAAACACGGGACATAACGCTAGGAAGATGATTCAACTTTCATAGAACATTGAAAAAAACTTTTAAATGTAGGTATATCACTGTTATGTTGAATGATTATGATTACAATATATAGTAGCTCCCATATGAATGTATTGATTTTAGTGCATTTTCATATAGTATGGATGGATATAGAGTATGTATCTATACTAATAATACTAATACTAATAATATTATAAAGAGGAAAGATTTGTATTTTTGTATTATTTTGTGTGTGTATGTTTGTAATGAATAAACTCAAAAACTACTGTGCCGTTTCCAAAATTCTTTCTCTATTGGAAAGCTACATTATCCAGAAGTAACATAGGCTATATTTTATCCCCATATTCCTACAGGAACGGGAACTATGCGGGTGAAATCCCGGGGCGCTGCTTGTCTTAAATAAACATCAACAACTTTAAATAGAATTTTGAAATAATGATTTTCCTTTCTACATACATTTTCTGCAACCAACTGCAAAAAACTTAATAATGATTATTCGTTTGAAGTTTTTTGTTATTTTTGTAATTAGTCGCAATTCTACATAGCATTGTATCATTAGTGCCCGTAACCGAAACTGAAACCGATCATATTCCGGTCCTCCATAGTATCAAATCCCATAGCCACCTTACTTACGACCACGAGACCAAAAATATTTGTTCAACGGGAGCTGCCTAACAAATTGTTTCGACCACAAACTATTCGAATACAAGATAACATCTGTTCACCGAATTAATTAATTAAAATGTCTCTAATTATATAACATGAGGCTAATTAGTGACAATATTTTGGTACACGTGGACGTTACTAGCTTGTTTTATAGTAGAGGAAATTAATAAACAACATACTTAAGAGATTCTATGGACTTTACGTGAGATGTAAATTCGATTAACTACTTTATAGCGTAAATTATTAATCATAATGCTTCTGATGAATACGTTATGGACTTAATAACGTAATAATTTTAATTTTTTACACTACTAATTGTATACTTAGGAGCCATTTAGAAGATAAAGCGTTCTATTAATTATCTATTGATTCAATAAATAAACTGTAACTTTACAAAGAATTGGTTATTTGTTTTATGGAATTAGTGACAGTACTACTACTATGCTACTTTAGTGAAATCGATTAAATATATAGACATTAGCTTACAATCGTTAATTTACTGAGGGCATGGTACTCTTAGATAATTCGTTCATTCGATAACTGACACTTTAATTGCAAAAAGTATCCATTCGTCTTAATCCGTACCAAAATTCTTGTAAAACCGTTTAAAAATATCTAAGCGTAAACTAACTTGCTTGCTTATTCCAAACATATACACCAACATTTGTATTTAAAAGGATTTCTACGAACATTATTTCAACTCAATACATAAGCATTAACGTGTGGGATAAACTCATCACTCATCAACGAAACAAATTCTAGGAAATGCCTAGAAATTTTCCGACTGAGGAAAACGGTGTAGATTTTCCTCTTAAAACTATTATTTAGGAAAAACACGCCAAATGATTGATTGCAATCAAATATTTCTCGGAACCTTCTATACGTACAATCCAGGGGCGTAGCTGGCGCCGTATAAATGATACGGGGCCTCTGCTCGGAAGGGGCCCCCAACATTGGCAAGGAAAAAAATAATAAATGAATATATACGACTACATCACATACACATTGATCTGACTCCGTGGTAAGTAGCTTAAGCACTTGTATTACGGATATCAGAATCAACAGTGGTATTACAAATATATACATAAATATTGAAAATTAACACAAAACAAATTCATCATACGAATGTTTGTCCTGGATGGGGATCGAACCCACAACTCTGGCGCATGGGGCGGACTTCGTGAAAACTACATGAAAACGTTATTGGCGCGTTACACAAGGTGGAGGGGGGGGTCAGAAATCTTCAAAAATTGCGTTACGTACTTGAACGGTCCCTAATGAAGAAAAAGAGCCTGTCATCAGTCAGCTGTGTCATTCAGTACGGGGCCACGAAGACCTAGCTACGTCACTGGTATAATCACTTTACATTGTATGAACTCATGCGCTGTTATGGGCAGATGTACCTACGTTACGTAGAAATTTTTAATTGCAATAATAATGATTGATACATAGACAAAATGACTGTTTTTACATCATATACTGAGCTAATATTATCTATTAAACATGACGTAGTTACAACGCGTCCAATCTATGAGTTGTCTTTGCCTATTTGCACAACAAAAATAATTTAAATTCGTATTAAGTAAATTACAGGCAATGCGTATAATTTTCTTATTACTTTTACTTATCATCGGGTGTGTATAAAATATATTAACTAGTTAACTATGTGGTCCTTGAGATAAAATCTTGAAGGATTTACAACACATAGGTATTTATTTACATATTTATGAATATTTTTTCAATCTTCGACAAAACAAGATATATACGGTTTTCCATGCTTCAATATTATGGCGCACTATAAAAGGTAAAAGATAAGACAAACAAGACACACATCGATTAGGAAAAAAATACATTGTTAGCAATATTGCAAACTTGACCGCTTACTGAGCCCGGAAGATACCCATCATGATAAATAAGAAAATAAAATCTAAACAAACAGGAAAATCCGTTTTTCCTTCCTGCCTCAAAAGACATAAACACGCAATTCCTTTTTTTTCAATACTGTTTTTCTTAATAATGTTTTGTCCTATTCTCAGCTCCCGAGGCAACATGCTGCCTAACCACCTGAAGTTGAGCTCAGCCCTGACCTGTCGCCTCGTGGGGGGTCTCAGCCGTGAGCAACGAGCCCTCTGCCAGGAGCTACCTGATGCCGCAGCCATCGCCTTCGAGGGTCTGCAGCTGGCTGTGAAAGAGTGCCAGCACCAGTTCCGCTGGCACCGGTGGAACTGCTCCAGTCTGGTCGCGAAGAGTTCTAATCCTCATGCTAGTGGAATTATGAAAAGAGGTAAGCTTGGTACTGTCTCGTGGGTGGTCTGGATTAGCAAAACGCAGTATTGACTTAAACTCCTCGATGGGGCGTTCAAGGCTTTTGAAGGCTTACAGCAGGTTAACTACAGACCATGATAGTCGTCAAGGAGTACTGGTGAAAAATGTTTGTGAAAAGCCTCTTAACTTGTCGTCAGTGATAAAGAAAGAGTCGCTAGTACAGTACAGATAACGACTTGGTCCACTATTCTCGTACTATCAAATGAATAATGTCCTAATGAAAATATGATGAAAATCTGTTCAAATGAAGCGTGATAGTTTTAAAAAGTTGAGTATTGAAAACTTTAAATAAACATTTGCATTCAAATATAAATGGATGCGGCTTAAATGTTTCGTTTCTCAATATAATAAGGCATTTTGAGGCAACAACATACATAGTTCACCGTTGAGAGAGCTTTAGGAGTCTATATTGTCCGTCTTACCACATAATGATGATCACTGCATTGGCGAAGCTTACTGCAATAGTACAGAATACATAATAAGAATGAAAAGATAATTGACAAGCCCGTTGGTCGAGTAGTCAGATACCCTGGCCACGAAACCGATGGTCGCGGGTTCGAATCCCGCTAGGGGCAAATGTTTCGTGTGATGAACATATTTAAGTGTGGCTATCCGTTCAGCTAGTATCCATAGGACAAGCTTATAGCTTAGTTTGGATCTAGGGAATTTGTGTGACAGTCCAGAGAATTGATATATTGATTTTAATAAACAGATAAGCAGATCGGCGGGCCATGTGTTAAACGTTTAGATAGACAATATGTAAAGACGTATACATAGCTTTAAATGTGTTATTATCATCATTCCAGAGCGTTATGTTCCGTTCCGGGTTCCGGGTTCATTTGGATTATGTCCCTGGATTTTTCAAGTCTGGAAACTACATTGAAGTGATTGACTTTCCGAACTGTTATATAAGTAAACGAGACAAATTAGATTCTACTTACATACAGATCCACAGTTATTCTCACTTTGTTTTCCCTCACAGCTGAGCTAATGATATAAATACGTAAGCAAACAAGCATAACAAAAAAAAAAAAAAAAAATCAGTCGCATTGAGAACCTCCTCCTTTTTTTTGAAGTCGGTTAACAAAGCATCATTCCCATAATCCCTGAAGGGGCAAGCAGAGTCTAAGTGGCAGCAGGCTCCTTTAATTATATTCAGCCAAAAACGAAACTGGGCTGGATTAGATGGTTAGAAAAAGTAGTGACAAGTGGCTAGCTCGTCGCTTACACAATTACATACACACAACCCTATATACCATTAGTCGCCTTTTACGACATGCTAGGCAAGAAACACAGTTGGCACATTATTTTTAAGTCCCAGACCAACATGGGACAATGGGCTGGGTTACATGGAAAATTGTGAAAAAGTAGTGACAAGTGGCTAGCTCGTCGCCTACGCAATCACACACCCAAAACCCCATATATCATTAGTTGCCTTTACGACACCCCAGGCAAGAAACACAGTTAGCACATTCTTTTTTAAGTCCCAGACCAATATCGAACATATAAATACGTACATGTTTAAAAAATCCAAAAGTACCGATAAAAATCGACATAGAATTTAAATTAACAACCTTCAATGTAGCATGCGTGTCATTTTTGAAAGTGAGCTACTATCACTCTCACAAAAGCGAATATAATATGAGAAGATATTATGAATAGTTACCTCATCTACGTTAAGGATCTTTTGATCTTTGACAACTTCGCAATCTAAGCATTCTTCGAATATCCATTATACTGGTAGGTAATGACGCAACCAATAAAAAACACAAGTTTGTTACCAACAAACTAACATAATAGCAGACCTATTAGCCATAAATTAATTACTCCGACATAAATTCCAACAAATAAATTTAATGCACAAAGTGCATAAAATCTATGTGCATTTAACGGTTACGGCTTTGGTAAACTGTAGGTATTGTAATAGGTATATATGCAACATTATTATGCATATGTAATATCTACAATGATTTACGATATGTAAGTCAATCAATAATTAATTGTTAGAAATCAACATCTTAATGATAAATAATCAAGCGAAAATGTCAATTTACTCATAACTCTATTTAATGATTAAAAATAACCTTATGACATAAGACATAGCTGCTGATTTTCTGATTATGTGAGAAATTAAATTATTTATTAGAATTTATTAAAAATATATTGTGTCCGGGTAACACACATAAAATGCGTTAATTACAGTTAAATAAATTTTAGAAAGAAAGGCTCCTTCTCTATCAGGACAATCAGAACGAAGGTAAAACTCACAGCAATGTAAAACATACAGCTGTGTAATTACAAAACAGCTATTACACTGAACCTAATTGCATTGTCCAAGACCATACAGCGCTTAATTATATTTCCAGCTCATTCTGTTAAACAAAACCCGAAAGGCCGATAAACACGACAATTTATTGAGCTTTGTCGCTAATTGACCAATAACGCGATTCGAAACGTAGGTGGTAGCAATCAGACATCGCGCAGAACCAGTCCCGAGTACCAAAGAACATAATATATTAAAATAAACGCAACTAACCCTTCAAACCAATCGCGAACAACCATTACAATCCGAATTTATTACGACGAAAAATTATTCACGCGTATTAAGACGCGCGGCGGAGGGATGCGTTATTCGTAATATATGTATTTACAGAATGTCTCTCGCCTTTATTCCTGTACCTCTGGGTGTGAAAAGGCTTTGTCGACCTTATTTTTTCCACAATCATCGCACACGTTGACGTGGAAATTTACGAGCATGGATGATGGGAGACAACAAATAATAAGGCTCTTGGCGGCCAGGTGGGCTCCGCTCCCGCGCCCCTGATTTCACGCTACGTGTGGGTCCAACACGCCCCCCCTCCCCCCCACGCGCGCCGCCACATCACCCGCACTCGCCTCACCAATTAATATCTTAACTGAAATTGCTCGGCCCTTAAGCCCCATCGGAGTTACTCGATTTTCTACACGCCCTTTTAAAGCTGCACGCATTTTAATAACAGTTGGAAATTTTCTATTAAGCCCTTCGTATTATGGCCACGTACAAATCAGTAATTTAAAAACTGAATGTTATAGAGACATAAAAGTTGATTGTGAATCGATGGATAGAGACAGATACTCTCAAATAACATGACCGTTGTTGCGTCGGGTTTATTAGTATAGGTAATATTCCGTAACGATACCTTCCGGTCCGTAAGCGACACGACTCCGTTTAAATTGAAAAATTGTGAAAAAACAGCGTAACTAAACACTTAAACATCTTTCTTAACTTGCCCATTGTTGGGTCCCGAATTGAAACGCCGACGGGAGAATGAACGGGAAAAAAACGCCCAAGAACAAATCGAGAGGCTTTTAAATAGGATAATAGCGATCGATGATCGAAGAAGAAAGATAATAATGATTCCGGACCGTTGGTTTTTTGTCCGATTTTGATACGTCGATGAAAGACCGCTGTGGACGGATGGCATTCTGGCTGGATCACGAGATTTGTTCCGCTACCCCGTGATCCTCCACACGTTGTTAGCGAGCTTGTGTTGTGCGTGATTGTGTAACAATACTCTTGCAGGACTGTCAAAGGCTTAATGACTTTTGTGTAGCTAATGAGGCTATTGTGAGAAAAAAGTTTAGGCGTCGGGTTAATCGTTCGCGATGGGTAGATTAGGACGCGTCAGTTGTCGGCTGCGTCACGTGAGAGAATGGCGCGGGGCAGGCAGGGTGGCGCGCATGCGTCGATACGAATCTTGCGCGAGCGCACGTGACATGAATTCACGAGCGGCGCGTCATAAAAAAGTGACATTTATTGGCGTTTTATATCAACAACGTGCTTCAAGTGACGGAGTGCCGGCGACGAAGCTTACGACGCTGCAAAAAAAGAGATTCGCTGTTATGACGCGCTTTATCTGTCAAAGTGTCGTGGGAACATCGTTTGGCGGTGAGACGACTACATCCTCTTTCGCATTCCTTTATCTTGCAATTCGATTTAGGTTAAAAAAAAAAAACAAATTTTGACATATGTACGTCAAAACATTTTAGTGAAATCGAACGCAGACGAAGCGCCTACTGACCTAAAATAACAGTGCCTTAAAAGATTTAGTAAAAAAAATTATCTAAACGTGTCGAAATGTCTCAATGCAGTACCTCAACCCTCTAATGGCCGCGATAACATCTTCCTCGGTGCGTTACCGAGTCGTGCTCCTTCAGATGCCTTTAAACTGTGAGAAAAAACACACAAAAGGCGATATAAAAACGTGAATTTGTCCAAAGTTGCCGGTTCAGACGTGACATCGAGTGGCCTTTTTTGTTTGGCCCCTTTGTTCCCGCCGGATTACGGGGCGGCGTTTAAGGGTTAATTAACTCGAGATGTGTGTTAGTGATGTTGCGGAATTTCGGAACAATAATTTAATGGAGCGATGATTTGCTGAATAAGTTTTTCGTTTAATCGATTTTGATCCATAATTATTGATGAATAGCTTTCTTTAGCAATAAAAACAGGATTAAGGACATACAACTATAGGTAGGATAAAGGCTATTGAGAAAAAAAATTATACTTAAGTACTACTTTTGAAATACTTTCCCTCATCGTTAATTGTCATACATTTTTTTAGTCGATGTCGTTCGGATTTTAACTTATCTCAGCAAACTCCATATTTTTAAGCCTAATAATAAATGCATGCAAATAAGCATTCAATCTGCCTGTAGCCACTAAGTAGTAACTGCCTAAGCAGCCACCTCAAAATCAATAAGCCTTTTAAACTGCGGCCAACTGCTTAGGCGTATGGAACCCTAGAATTCCGCTGAAATGACAGAGAGAATTGATGGGACAAAGTGAACGAACGGATTAACCCATATATGCAGCTCTGAATTGCACTAGTCGCACGATCCATCATCCGAATTTTCGAAGTTCCCAGTAGGGCCCTGCGCCCGAACCCGAATTAAGGTTCCGGTGCGGGGCTGTTGCGAATCGCTAATTACTGCTCGCCGCGCCTCGTGACGTCACCCGCGACAAATGCAACCGAATAACGCGCTTTTAAACATTTCACGGAACGCGGGATTTGGTAAAAAACTGGCACGAAATTTTACCGGACTACATATATTTTTTTACTTTTAAATAATCCCTTGAGGATGTGCTCTCTAGATTGCCAGTATACCACAAAGTATAGTAATTAACTTAAATACAAATAGGACTTGATAATCAAGCATTAATAATCCTTTTGAATGGTAAGGTTATCTTATCCAGAACATAAAATACAGCCTATGTTGATGAAGTATGAACTATAAACGATTAATTTTCGTAAAATTTAAGCACGTGCTAAATAAGGCTTAATATTTAATTGTAGAACAAGATGCCATACATTTTAATTGTTAATTTTATTTAGAGATTGCATCATTGAAAATCTATGGATTTTCGACTGTACTTTAAAAGCTCGTTATTTGGATAAAAACAGTAAAACTTAAAATAAATTTAATTCTTCAAGTAAGTACGTAAAATTCTAAATTTACACAATCTACGATCAGTAAATACCAGCCACTGTTAATTGTACATGTCCATGTTTAATTAACACTGGCTGTGTTTGCTGTACAAATGTAGATATTCAATTACAAAACATTAAATTGCAAGTCAATTAACAGAAAAAGGTTTTCATTAAATTATCATTGAATACATTTTTTATCAAAACACAAAACGCATGTTTGAATTCAATGGAAATAATAGAGCAACAAAGATTAAAACACATTCGCTTAAGGCGAAAGCATGAATCAAAAGAAAATCCCACTGGTCCGTTAGTCAGCCGGATAAATAATCCATTAAAACCTCTTTAGCAATCATTACCAGTAATAATATGAATATATACAGTACATTTGCACTCATTGTAAGGGAAAAAGTCGACGTGAGTTCATTCATTTTGGCGCCGGATTTATGAGCTATCGAGTGAAGCGAGAACAACGCGAAAAACTGATTTGAAAATTAAAAGTCTCGGGTTCCGCAATCCTAAGGGCTTGTGCAGATGACTGTATGTGAGGCAAATATAATAAATATTTAAAGCCATTACTAATATGTTCGAAGCCTAATTTATAATTCAACATTTAATAACAACACTTAAAAAGAGGTACTTACTATCTCGCGCACAATCAACGAAAGAATAAACGTTTAAGGCCAACTTAAACCTTATTAAATCACATTCAAAGCAAAGATTCATTTGACTTACGTTAGACTAAACAAAATGAGAAGTATTGACAAGTGGCTAGCTCATAGACCACTAACTTACAAGCACAATACCCAATACACAATTATTTTTACAGCATGCTATGCCAGGAACATAGTTGGCACATCTTTTAATTCCCAGATAAATATATTAAAGATACTGCTAAGCCGGAATAAGATACATGGATTTTCTCACAATAAACTCCCTCCGGAATCTAATCATATTCATTTTACCAATTGTATATTTAACATCGTTATTTAAAACTATGCAATGTTACGGGGACTAAATAGATACATATTTTTAGCTTAGGTAAAGCTAAAAATACTCGTATTTGAAATTAAGATAAGCCATTTATAGCAATACAGATTATACATACGAACCTAATACAGAATGTCATTGACGTAACATCTTTAGGTAATTTTATCAAAAAATTAAAGAAATTACTATGCATACGAAGTTGAGACCCAAAAAGGAAAATTTGAAAATATAAGTATTTTAGCCTCTTCCAGCATGTAGTATTATTATCATCTCCAAATCTTGCATGATTAAACGTGCAGATATCACGCAACACATGTCAAAATCGACCACCCCAAAGAATAGCCAGATGATCATAAAATCATGAATTTATCTTTACCAATCGTTTAACTTAACCTACTGTAACTTGACTTGTAATTCAAATTCATTAAGTTACACCTAGAATCGGACTAGGCCCAGAGAATAGTGCATGGTGCATCTGCAAGGCAAACCCTGGTCACATTATGACCGGTCCGAACTTACCCATCTTTAGGTGAGAATAGGTATAGAGGCGTGCTCCGGTGGTTCGGACATGTGGAAAGAATGAATGACGAAAGATGAACTAAACAGATATACAATGCGAAAGTGGAAGGATGTAGGAGCCGCGGAAGGCCCAGGCTTACCTACCACGACCAGATTGGTCGTGTATTAACAGAAGGTGATGTTAGGAGTCATAAAAACCGTTGAGCTTTTATGAAAGGATTATGAATCTTGAAGAGGCGAGTGAGGTGTGTAAGGATCGTGCCATACGGTTCTCTCTGCCTAACACGCTGATGTGGCGTGATGTTTAGTTAGTTAGTTAGTATATAGGTATAAATTTGATTGTAATACGTATACTTTGATGTGTGTAGCAGTATTAAACATATATTTACATGTACAGCTTTTGATGACATATAGCATATGTGACAGAAAAGACAAGCTACAACAAGCTTTAATATTGAATAGCGCACAGCTATTACTATTATTATTTACCAATATTATATTAACCGTGGTTTTATTTGCGTTTATGGTGAATGTTATATAGCTTATAGCCTTTCTTGATAAATGGGCTATCAAATACTGAAATAACTTTTCAAATCTTTT
Source organism: Glyphodes perspectalis (assembly GCA_951394215.1). Taxonomy (NCBI): domain Eukaryota; kingdom Metazoa; phylum Arthropoda; class Insecta; order Lepidoptera; family Crambidae; genus Glyphodes; species Glyphodes perspectalis. Next base: position 5,097,127 of record OX596202.1, read on the forward strand.
AGCTCCTGAGATTAGCGCGTTCAAGCAAGCAAACAAACTCTTCACCTTTATAATATTAATATAGAAGTATAGATGAATAAAAAGATCCTAAGATTTGCGCACACTTCAGACAAAGTCTTGGTTTCTCCACTTATTAAATTTCGGTTAATATTCTTAAATATGTTATCCAATTAATGTACATGTCATGTTTTTAAAACGGGCGTACTCGATATTGATGCCTATATAAGAAAAGCTGCACAAGTTCTACAGCACACTGCAACTACTCACTTAACCAATCAGCATGTAAGATCGTTCGACAATTAAAAGCAATTGAAGAATGATCCTTGCGTCTGTTTAGACCCTACAACAAGCAAAAGGGGGTACACCAAAAAACGATGTTTCACAACGCGGAAAAAGTCGACCACCGCCGAGCGAGGCCGCGAATGAAAAACTCGTATGCGCATTCAATTAAGCGTTCGCGCACAGAAACGAAGATGAAATAAAACGTTTAATGATAATTGAAATTTGTATTTACTTAGGATGCGAATTTTTTGCCGCGCGGCGCCCGGTTGCCTTACAAGGATGGATGTAAATTCGCCAATTTAATGCGGTTCGGGGAAGAGGTGGCGCTGGCAGCGGGCGATGTGCCTGTCCATCTGTCCTAGTGACAGACAGGTAGGGCTGGCTGTAGTGCCGAAATTGTCAAGCAACACAGACCATTGCCTAGTGGCGTACAGTGCCATGGCGAGAGCTTTAAATCCATCAACAATAGAAGGAAAGGGCCCCAAGTAAACGGGTACAAATTAAAAATAAAATTTGGGACTGGTTGCCACTAAGGATTAACGATTATTTTTGATAGCCTCTTTGTTATCTAATAAAAAGACATCTCCTGGACATCTGTCTCCTAGTCTTGTGTTCTATCTTAATTTAGGAGCTTTGTTTGTAATGCTGAGGATCCATATAATGCATTGAACTCTCTCAACAAATGAAAATATAAATTTACCATGAATTAATACACCTTTTGGATAATAACAGTGACCCGTAACTTTAAACAAAAAAAAATATATAACAGAAAGCTATAACTTTTGGTGGCCAGATTGCCAAATTTTTCCAATATCATTGTTTAGATAAGCAGTCTGTTTGTTCTCAAAGAGTCTGTTTTTCCAAAACCTACTAATACAAATATATAATTTAAACTTCTGAGACAACCCTAAGTATAAGTAATTAGGTCTTGAGCGTTACTCGTTTTTGCGCGGGCGGGCCGGCCAGGATAGCGTTAAGTACTCGCAATGAGACGCAAATGTGAGAAAAAATACATCGGCCCTGCTCTGCGTAAGCGCAGGCTAAACAGTCATGTAATGACTGTATAAGTAGGCACTTATAGAGCTGTATATATGTACTTACCTGAAAAAATAGACAAGATGAACTCGATTCATCAATAGATATTTAGTGATCAAATGATGATGTAGGTGTATATGGGAATAAAGATGACAAAATTTACCGCGCATCTCTTTAGAGTTTATATGTTTCATGAAATGTTCATTCATAGGTTTCCAATATAAAATTAAAAATATATTATTTAAACGATTTCAAACAATAATATAATATGGATATACTCGTAGGTACTATTTGAACTTGGGCAAACAACATTGTTCATGTATATCTGCATCTGTCTACATTTAGATTACCTACTGTTGATTTCAAATTGTAATCGTAATAAATAATATCTATTAATTAATAACTTTAGTAAATTACTCTATTCATTATTACATACATACATAACATCACACCTATAATCCCCGAAGGGGTGGGCAGAGTCAAAGGGGCAGCAGGCCCCTTCAACCACATTCAGCCAAAAATAAAGCCGGGCTGGGTTAGATGAAAAATTGTGAAAAAGCAGTGACAAGCGGCTAACCTGTCGCCTACACAATCACACACTCAAAACCCGATATACCATTAGTCGCCTTCATTATTCTGATAAAGATTGTAAATACTTGTTTCGAGGCTCTATATAATATTTTTTACATGCATATACTTTGTCAGATATCACCGATTCCGAGTAAATCAAATAACAATAGCACATCGCCAATATTTATCAAACATCAGCGTAAAATTAAGTTTAATCACCTGGCAAAATGTTTAAATGCAATAGCTACATCTTCGTACCGTCCTCTTGACAACTTGTAACGAAAATAATTACATGTCATGCATTATTAAAACAAACACGAGCAAAAAATAAAGAGACAAGTGTAAGGGAAGAATTTAAAATCTGTCACCAGATCGAAATTCAGAGCATTTGGTTCGAAAAAGTCGAAAACGTATTGGTGGAATTCATTAAAGTCGATTATGGAATTCGGCACGGGGTAGGGCAGGCGAAAATGGACCTTATTGAGAAGTGGAACGAAAGTGCGGAGGTATGGGACTAAGGGTGATCTGTACGGCTGAAATTAATTACGAGCTTTTATAATGGTCGCGATCAGTTTAATGAGCACACATTTTAGGCATTTTTAAGGGCTTGATAACAACTTATTTGTTATACATACACGATTGCCGCTTATTGATAACTTCACCACAGAGAATACTTTGAATAAGCAATGCCGAGTGTCGTCGGATGATAACAGACAAACTTTCTTTTATATCTGTAGCCTAATATTTTTGTATTTTTTCATGCATAAAATAAGACAGAATTAATACAATCCTTTATTAATTAATATTAGCCTTATACTACTACAGAATAATAGAATGATGTCACTTAAGCTTCGTGAATCTGTCAATCTAAACGTTTTGTAGTTATGAGTTATTTTCTTTTTTTATTACTTTACCGGTGCAATTAATATTTCCACATTCTTAGCTGGTACGGTAAGGGAATCCCATTCAAAAAGCTAACCGCTTAAAACCTCGTATCGTTTGTGCACCAACCTCCACCAGAAACAATTAACGTAATACTCCAACATGAGGATGCGACAACTCCATAAAACTATAAAACATGTTATATACAGCTCGTGATCAGCTCCGTTTCATTCCGTAGTCAGCAAAGTAATGTGTTATTTATTTATAATGTTATTAAGCGGTTTTAATGATGCGGTTGTAGGTCATCAAACCTGGCAAAAACCGAGACATGATTTAGGATGACTCACGTTTAATAAAATGATAATCATTATAAATCAAGCATTATCTCGCTGAAGTGATCGTACCTTCAAATGAATTAATACGGCATTGTGGTTTTTATACATTGCGATGTTTTTTAAACGATTCCATGTAATAGAATTGAGTCATCAACAATTTTTACGAATACAAATTTGTGTTCGAACAACGTCAGTATTGTATTGGCGATATATCTTATTAATTCAATTTGAGGAGTGCTTTTTGCAGATCAATGATTGAATTTCTGATGTTAACTTAGAAAAAAACTGTGGAAAATAAGCGAGATTTAGTAAACTAATCTGCGCTGAGTGGCACCTGTCGTAAAAATTTTTTGTTAATTTCCTTCTATGATTACAGCGAATGGCTTACTGTGCTTCAATTCTCACTATATGCAGGCTACGTTTTATGTTATATTACTGAGTTATCAGTGTAAAAGTATAAAAGCAGTATAATATTCATTTACACAACAATATAATGCAAATTATTAAACAATATTTGCAATATTTGGAAAATTTCTTCCAGTAAACTCTGATGAAATCTAGGAATGATTTGACAGGCCCATTGATGCAATTTTGACCTCGAATCGATATCATAGATTTAAGGTCGATTCATCATTTCATCAAAAACTTCTTGTCCCAGTGTACTAGCACTGGGACAAGGAGTTTTTGATGAAATAGGTACTTGTCCCAAACCTAAATGCTTATAGTGCCTTCATTCCAGGCCCGTTGGTCAAGTGGTCAGAGATCCTGGCCACGAAACCATTCAAATCCTGCTAGAGGCAAATGCTGAATATGGAAATGCGTACTCGAGTCATGTTTATTTGTAAACAAAAGTACCTAATGTCCATAGCACAGTCGGACATGCATGTTTTAATAATAGGGATTTGGTATTTAAATCTGGACCTTTTTTTATTGTTTCTAATTTTCACAACACAAGTACTTAAGCTACCTATTTTGGAATCAGATGAAAGCATGTAACGTCGACTATTTGCCCATTTCTGAAAGATGCTTCGCTTATATTTTATACTAGCTGTGCCAGCGGTGTCACCCGCGTTTATGGTTAATATTATAAAGACTATTTCCGTCATACATGATTTCTATGTAACTTTAACCATTAAGGCTGCACACGCGACGGAAGCTTAAAAAATGGAGTAACTCCCCCCTTTTTCCCAACATTTCCCTTCACTACTCTGCTCCTATTGATTATAGCGTGATAAAAGGTATACTATAACCTGCCCAGGAGTATAAAGAATAATTGTACCAAGTTTCGTTAAAATCCGTCGAGTAGTTTTTGTTTCTATAAGGAACATACAGACAGACAGACAGACAGACAAAAATTTTACTGATTGCATTTTTGGTATCAGTATCGATCGCTAATCACCCCCTGATAGTTATTTTGAAAATATATTTCATGTACAGAATTTACCTCTACAGATTTATTATAAGTATAGATTACTTTTATATTTGTATGCATATATCTAACCTTCTCGTGCGGTGTAAACGCACCCGAAGCCTACGGCTCCCATTCTGGATTGAATACGGCGAGTTGATGAATGTTACGGTATACGCTCCGTATACGGCCGTGTTATTGTTTATTTATAAACTTAGCCGGCCACGATGCGCTTTTTCCGTCGGCCAGTGACAAATTTATATTTGTCGATCCGCGAAGACGCGATAGAATCGATACCCCACGATTTATGGAACGCTCGCTGATCGATTTTGACGATGCCGAGTTACGCTGGCCACGACTATGTTCGGTTTACTGTTATGGACGGATTATGCGGGCGAGTTTGTTTGCTTTTGAAATGGCAATGCCAGGTGAGTTATTAGGGTCCGTCGGTAAGTAGAACGATTGTGCGACCAGATAGGCTATTTGCAGCGTCTTATTAATTGCCAGTTCGTTCGATTCTGTGGACATTTTCGGGCTAGTTTTTTTTTGTTTGGTGTTAGTAGGCGAAGTCATATTTGTGTACACCAAATAATAATGAGAATTAAATATCACCCAACATTACACTTACATATGTATCGTTCATTGTAAAAGTGAATTATGTCCTTGTAAATTAATTTTGATACTTCACTTTTATAATGAAAGATATGGCAAAAAACGATTCCGCAACGATTCCGCAAACGATTATGCAAGAAAATATATATTTAAATATTTTGCAATTACACTACTTTTAAAATGAACGACACATATATCAATCTGATTCTAAGGTAAATTAAGACGAAACTACGACGGTCCTAAAAGAAGTATAAGTAGTTACACGTTACAATTGAAAAATCATTGCATCAATAGGGCTGACAAATTCATTTATATATTTATTTATCATTTACAAATCCATTCAAGATAGTATACATCATGTAAATAAAATTACTTGTAAATACGTTGTGAAAGTTCCATCTAACCCAGCCCATGTCCCATGTTGGTCTGGGATTTAAAAATAATGTACCAACTGTGGTTCTTCTTGTCTAGCATGTCGTAGAAGACGACTAATGGTGTATCGGCTTTAGGGTATGTGATTGTGTGGGCGACAGGCTAGCCAGTTGTCACCACTTTTTTACAATTTTCCATCTAACCCAGCCCAGTTTTGTTTCTGGCTGAATGTGGTTAAAGGGGCCTGCTGCCTCTTTGACTCTGCCTACCCCTTCGGGGATTATGGGCGTGATGTTATGTTATCTTATGTTATGTTTACGTTGTGAGAACTTTCCATTACATATTGAGGTGTTATCAATAGTAGGAATAATGTGGCCATACAGTGATGATAAAAGATGGACTGCAATAAAGACTCAACTTTCTACCGTAAATACAGCCAAGAGACAAATATATGACCAAGACCAGGGAGCACTTTATTTTTTGTGGTTCCGTATAAAACAGAATAAATAAATATATCAAATATATATCAGACTACATCACATACATTGATCTGACTCCGAGGTAAGTAGCTTAAGCACTTGTGTAACGGACATCAGAATCATCAGTATTACAAATACATACTTAAATATTAGATATTAACACCCAGACACAGAACAAATACAAGTACTTATTCATCATACGAATTTGTCCTGGGTGGGGATCGAACCCACAACTCTAGGCGCATGGGGCAGGGTCACTACCGAATGCGCCATCGATCCAGTATCAACTACATGTAGTTGATAAATTTAATTCACAAAGTTCTAAACAAAGTCTCAATTCTCCAATCACATTTTCTATTGATTCTGCTTCTGACATACCCAAAGTAGTACCTACACTATTTGTAAAAGCTATATATATATCTAGGATTTAGCCAGTATGGTAATTATATTGAAACGATTGCTTATCTGACCTTCATAACCCTAAGGCTGCCGGAGCGAAGCGAGTTGCCGGAGCGAAGCGAGCTAGCGGAGTGGTGAGCGAGTTAAAAATCGACCAACAGAATTGCATAAAAAAAAGTCGAATTGAGAACCTCCTCCTTTTTTTAAAGGTGTTAAAAAATCTCTGCACTTCTGCAGTTGATATTTTCTGCAGCTCACCGTTCCGCTACCTTACTCCACTCCGGTGGACAGGCAGCTTTTGATAGGGGAACCAGACAAATTTGAATATGGTTTGTATGGTTGACATCCGTGTGTCAGTGTTAGTTATTATGGACATGCGGGTTTCCTTACGATTATTTACCTCATCCATCCATTGCATACATTTGAACATTCCAGGTATAGTCCAGTTTTGAACCATCATCCCTCACATAAGAGACGAGGGTCTTTACTAATGAGCTAGCGGCGTATATCTATTATTACAAAACGCTACATCTCGGCATAGAGACAAAACAAAGGTACTTCCATAAAATCGTTTTACCTCTTACACGCGGAGCCCTTAAAAGCCGTTCTTGTAGGGCTCGAGCCCACCAAATAAAAACGCCATTATTTTAATAAACCCTATCTGTGGGTGTCAATTAGGCTCACTCTAAGCGAAGCCGCTAATCCGCCGAGATAACGCAAGAACCTCGTATTAATCACGTGCCAGCATCGTATTAATTTATTCGATTCATTCGTATCAAACTTATCGAGATGTTCGGAGCCGTGAGAACTGAACGCTGATAAAGAAAAAGTCGGTGTAAAGTCCAGTTTAGACGACGCGATGTGAAAACGAAAAAAGAATAGGAACTTTAATAACATATAAACAATGTCAACTATTTGTTATTCCTTCGCCAAGTTATTTAAAAAAATCACATAATGTAACAATGCCTAAAAAATCTAGTGAAAGTAGTCTTCCAAAAATAGTTGACGACTAACAGCCTTCAAGTAAATAAGAAGAGAACAATCATACTAAATAATGTGCTCCTTACCGATATCGGTCACGGCGGCTAACCTCAACAAGGATTAGCCAAACTGTGCAGCAGATCGTATACTGCACAAGTGTATGCGCAAACACAGGTGCACTCTCTATTCTCTCTACATCAAAAATATTGTATTGTCCTCCCCCTTGGACCAATAAATATTGACGCCTATGGTTCTCTATACTAATTTGGTAAAAAAGATACGTATATTTATCTGTCTATTACTTATTTTTCATTAGATTCATTATTTGTCCGCCTAAAACCCCAAAGTGACCATTGTGATCAACTAAGTCAACTTTACATCTAACCAATCGATACTAGTAGCGACATCTGTTATGGTTCATATGAACATACTGTTCGGTTTGCATGAAACTCTCTTGCCTTCTTCGTTCCACGCTATTTAATGATAACTGCTCACATAAGACGATTTGTCCGCGTTTAAACCAATATATCTTACTTTCAAGATGCGCGTTTCCATTAAGCTAACGACGCTCACTATCTAAAAAAATCCAAGCTTTTCACGCTGCCATGTACTTACTTTAATCACCGTTATATATTACAACTATAGATCTATATATGTTGTTCATATATAACAGTGACATCACGCACATAATCCCCGAAGGTTTAGGCAGAGTCAAAGGGGCAGCAGGCTCCTTTAACCACATTCAGCCAAAAATAAAACTGAGGTGGGTTAGACGGAAAATTGTGAAAAAGTAGTGACAAGTGGCTAGCTCGTCGCCTACACAATCACATACCCAAAACCATATATGTTGTTGTGTAACAAATTGTCGTCGGCATTACAACACTCCTGAATACTAGTGAAAATTGCATTATAGACATAAAACTTCAATTGATTAAAGAGCTAATGCGATCATCGTAAAAACCAGGATACCCCAAGCAGGTGGCTAGAGACCATATTCTTAATTGCCCATTAAACAGTAAAGGTACGTGCAGAATATTGAACCAGTGCGTAAAGATAAATGATAATGTTATACTTAGCACAGCGCATCAATCTCCCAGCCTCAAATTATAGTATTCACTGCCTATATAAGTACTACCCGTAAAATATAATATTAACAAATGGAAGCGACACTGTGGTTAAAAAATTTTCATGATATCTACAAACTTTCCAGATATAATTAAATAAATAAATATCCGACGACATTACATACATTGATCTGACTCCGAAGTATATAGCTTAAGCACTTATGTTACGGATATCAGAATCAACAGTGGTATTACAGATATACATAAATATTGGATATTAACACCCAGACACAGAACAAACACAAATATTCATTACACGAATATTTGTCCTGGGTGGGGATCGAACTCACAACTCTTGGTGCATGGGGCAGGGTCACTACCGAATGCGCCATCAGCCAGTCCAATTAGTGTTAAGATAATTTCTTTTACTCTGACTTCGACGGTGAGCATTAGTCCTCATACAAAGATTTATACGCCTAACGAACTGTTCATATTTTCTGAGATAATTTTGCAAGTTATTATAATTTATTTATTATTATTATCAAACAAGAAACAGTTGATTGCTACAAATCCGCAAATAACCAGGTTCTATCGAGCCTATCACCTCAAAAGCAGCAATAAATGTAGAATATATAGAGCAAAATATACGGTACATAATATTTTTTGTGCAATTTAGTTACCATAATCTAACAAAGTCCATATTAAGGGTCGCAGCTAAGAACAAACTTTATATTTGAAAGATATTCTTAAGCAACGTCTCGTGAGCACCAACCTTACTATCTTTATACGCCAACTAAATGCCTATTCAAGTTAATACAATGAAATAGCAAGAATAGCACATTATTAACCCTCCGAGAGTTACAACCGAACACAATTAGACGATCCAGCGGACCAGCCGACCTAACTCAAATGCAAATCACTAATCACGCCGTATAAGGTAAAAAGATTACATTGTCCGAGGCCAATAGCTTATCTTCGCATCGGGAATGTATTCACTATTTAATTTATTGCAATAAAATAGATAAATGGTCTCCGAGGACGTTCCGCGTTCCTATAAATCGAAACGAAGTTATGCCGCCACCAATTTACGTATGACAACCCACTTGAGATGGTACAATCAAAATGAACAGACACCATCGCTGTTTCTTAAGGAATTTTCTTTATGAGTCTCCGTTTTAAAACGGCATTGGATATCGATTGAGGAGCTTGTGATAGTTTTAATCAGAGCAAAGCAGGTCTTGTGTACATGCACATTGGAACATTCGCGCAATAAACTAAAAAGTAAGTTATGGATGGAGAACAGTTTACATCCAGTTGCAAATATGGTGTGTTTTGAGATATTAATAATTTAATCTTCATCAGCATTTCTACAAAGCCATAATTATGATTAATAATGATTATCTTAGTAGCCAGAACCTGCTCCGTACATACTTGCGTTGCGCTCTTACACACGGCTATCTTTCATATATTTGAATGATATTTTTTACACTAGAGACTTTGGTTGGATGAAGAATAAATACTTAGTCCGTGCAGTACTTTTTATTTTGTTAAGTGATAGTTTAGGAATATCGTGGAACAATTGGAACTTGCCGTTAAAACAGTCTAATGTTGTATTTACGGTACTATTGTGTTTTACAAAACTACACTGTTACCATTAAGATTAATGGTAGGTATTATAATTAACGGCAAAATTTTCAACAATCGTGTAAAAATAATAAAGCCATAAATTGCAATAGTAATTTTGTTATATATCTTAATGATCACGTAAGCATGGCCCCCATATTATGAGACTAAAGTCCTGTAGGTAAAATAAGTTTCACCTGACATGACGCCCAACTAACATCTTATCTATTTTATTAAAAAAAATATGATTTTTATATAATACAAATTTGTTAAAATTTCTTTTTTTTACATACGATAACGTACGGAACGTTTATTTTACCTCAAAGCTACTAGACTCTTAGTAGCTCTCAAAGCAGGCATTTAACGCGAAAGTCAACTAAGTAGTCCGCCCGTTCCATCCATATAACTGCACATAATATATGTAGGTATGTATTTGTAATACCTATAATTAAATGCTTCCAGGAACAGGCCCGAGTTGCCTGGTCTGGCTTTCTAATTTCTTTAGCATTTATCGCCATTGCCACTCATTAATTTCTTTGTAACGTGCTGTTGTATTGACTCGTAAAATGTAGTAAGTAATTGTACTACATTTTTACATTTGAAATGTAAAAAAAAAAAATTAACGAGGTTAACACCTCGGAGTTTAGCACTTCATTTATTTATATTATATTCAGGACTAGCTTCTGAGATATTTAATTTACTAATCTAGTTACATAGCTTAATTAAAATTGTTGCGAAACTAAACCTAATAAGGTACCAAATTAAGGGCTTTATAAAATAAACAAGTCGTTTCTGACTTCAGTCACCCATACAAGACTTTAAAGGTTCAGTTTTTAGGAGGTGTCCACAAATTGTATGGTCATGTGATGATAACGATGATTGTAGCAAAATATTGTCACGTGAAGTTGAAGGTTAATGGACCCCAATTTTTGTTCCCAGGTTTCCGCGAGTCAGCATTCCTGTACGCTCTAACCTCAGCCGGGGTTGCGCATGCGATTGCCCGCGCATGCGCGCAAGGTCGCCTCCTCTCGTGCGGCTGCGACCCCCTGGGGTACCGCGCCTCGCATGACCCCCGGGGGCGAGCGCGCCCCAACAAGTGGGAATGGAGCGGGTGTTCCCACAACCTGGCCTATGGCACCGAGTTTTCTAGAAAGTTCCTGGATGTGAGGGAGCAGGTGGATGATTTGCAGTCGAAGATAAACGTGCATAATAATAATGCGGGGAGATCGGTATGTAAAGAGTTCGTATTTTTTTTTCGACTGGCTTGCTTACTCTCTCGGTAGTGACCCAGTCCTATGCGCCAAGAGTTTTAAGATCGATCCCCACACAGGACAAACATTCGTGTGATGAATACTTGTGTTTGTTCTGTGTCTATTTAAGTATATATTAGTGATATCCGTAAAAAAATGTGCTACTTACCTCGGAGTCAGATCAATGTATGTGATGTAGTCTGATAAATATTTATTTATTATTTATACATTTTTTATAAAGTCCCTTAAGCTAGAACTTAAAAATAATATGTCTATTGTGTTTCTTGCTTAGTATGTCGTAAAAGGCAACTAAGGATATTGGGCTTGCGTTTGATGTAGGCGACAAGCTAGCCACTAGGCACTACTTTTTCACAAAATTCCACCTATCCTAACCCAAATTTAAGGAACTTTATTGCCCTTTGGACTCTGCATACCCCTTCCAGATAGTTTAACTAAAAATAACATGTTAAATTTTAGTATGTAAAATTACCACTAATGTAGGTATGTGACAGGCTCGATGGTCGAGTGGTCAGAGACCCTGGACACGAAACCGAAAGTCGCGAGAATCCCGCTAGGGGCAAATGTTTCGTGTGATGAACATGGACATTTGTACTCGAGTCATGGATGTTTATAAACGTATTTTAAGTATGTCTGTCCGTTCACCTAGTATCCATACTAGGGAATTGGTGTGTTAGTCCGGAGAATTTCATTTATACTTTATATTAATAAAATAAAATATTTCCCTAAATTATAGCGCAAGTACTAAACACTAATATTGCTGTTCTTGCTTAAGTACGAATCTCATTAAGTAGGTACTTTTTTATTTCGCAATAAAAAGTACGTTTTTGTAGGTATTAAGGCTTTCATTGCAGTACTAAAAGGAAGCATGAAAACAAAGCAATTTTCTACAATAATTGAATTATTACAAAGACGCTGGACAGAAAATCTTTGATCATATATTCAAGAGTACTGGAAGACTCAAAAGATCACTAGGGTAGATGGTGCTTCAATTTACTTCGTTAGGGCGAATGTATAAGTTCAGTTTGATCATGCCGGCTGGGGTGCATTTTAATTTGTTTTGGAATGCATGGGGTTGAATCACTTCAGCTTAACTTGTTTATTACGCACGCATTATTTGAATACACATATTTGTATTATTTTCAATTATGGCAGATGACAACAACTATAATTCAATATAATTTTTAGAACTTTCTCATGGACTTTGTATACAAATACGAAAGTTTGACTGTCTGCTGTAGTACACAATCGATTAACCGATGACAAGCTCGATGGTGCATTCGGTGCTTTATCCAATATTTAAGTATATATTTGTAAAAAATACCACTGTTGTTTCTGATATCCGTAACGCAAATGCTTAAGCTACTTACCTCGGAGTTAGATCAATGTAACTGATGTCGTCGGATATATTTACCGTATCTATACTATACTAATATTATAAAGCTGAAGAGTTTTTTGTTTAGTTGCTTGATGGTGCGTTCAATCTCAGGAGCTACTGGTCCGATTTAAAAAAATTTTTCAGTGTTAGATGGGTGTTTTAATATTGAAATTACTTAGTAACAGCCCTAAGTCAGGAAGTTGACGGTTTAATCACCCCCGTGCCTCGGAAAGCACGTTAGGCCGTCCTGCGCCTAACCTCTCTCCTGTCATGTTGCACTGCCGTCTCACCGGACTAAGAGAGTGAAGGAGAGTGCACCTATGTTTGCGCACACACTTGTGCACTATAATATCTCCTGCGCAGATGGCTAATCCTCGTTGAGATTGGCCGCCGTGACCGATATCGGTTAGGAGGACATTATTATTATTGTAAGTGTCTTAAATAATGTGTTGACTTACAATTTGGGACCTGTGTATGGTGCACCATTCCGATTTTGTCCTTAATTACAATAAAGATTTTCTCACGCTGACATTTGATTTAATAGAGAAGTCCACACCAACGCATTAATAAACAGTACGAGTTATTAACATAAATTGTATTGAATTGAATGAAGTAATATATTCTCTTCATTATTTATTTCATTCAATATTTAGCATAACGTAGTACTAGTAAAATCCGCACATGCTGCGCTGTCAATTTTAATTAATAATATACCATATTACTACATACTCACTAATTCTTATAATAAGAAGTTCAGTGAAATAGATCTTTTCATAGGTAGCAAAAAAGTATTCCTAGACAATGTCAGAAAGATACTTATGTGAAGTAACGCTTTATTATCATTATTATTATTTACTTTATTTATTTATTCTATACATTATAATATTTATATCTTAGTTTGTTTTATTTAATTTTATTTTATCTTATTTGTTTCGTGACGAATATATATATTTACATACCAGTATTTATCAACGTGTGTGTAGACTGGATGTTTAAATACAACACTTGATCTTGCCAAGCATACCATGGTGCAGTATAATTGTGATCAGGTGTCTATTTATATTTGTTTACTGTTTTTAATTTGATAGTTTAAGTTTAAGCAAAATTTGTTAATTCAGTGGATAATCTTTTTGGCCTAATTAGCCTAAGGAAAATATTTGAATTAAGTCTTTTTTATGTGTCGGCTGTTGTTATTCCCAAATAAATAAATAAATAAAAAATAAATACATTGTACTACGTTGTGCTAAATACATTTAATGAAATAAATAATGACTAGAACTCTTACTTAGCTATTCGAATTATTTTGAATGACGCCCCCACGTCCCTAAAGGGGTAGGCAGAGTCCAATTAACTACTTATAAATTTGCATTGGATTAGCTGGATAATTGGATAAAAAGCAGTTGCAGGTAGGTCGTCGCTTACACATACTCAGACACTATTTCCAATATATTTTAAATATATTTTCACGTACGCAAAAAAGTAATTCCTGTTCGTTCATACATACAGGGCCGTCTTCAACATAGTGAAGGTTCTGTGCATGTCTGTAAATTAATAGATTTGTGGGTAATAAATGTCAATGATCCATTGGTAATCTAGAACTAGGAGGCCCTCTAGATTGTGGGGGCCCTGGGCACGTGCCCAAAGGGCCCAGTGGGAAAGGGGGGACTGCAAATTTACATATATATCATCACGCCTGAGATCTTCGAAGGCGTAGGCAGAGTCCAAGGTACCATGAGCTCCTTAGACCACATTTGACCAAAAAACGAGAGGTTATTGTACATTTGCCACAAAGTTAATTCGTCACGTCAAAAAGCATGTGTAAATTCATATCATAATTTTATTTTTGTGTTGTAAATTTACCGGACTCGTCTTTAGAATTGGGATGTTGACACCATTTATATTTAATTTTGTAATATCAATTTTGAAAAAGAAAGTATCGTAGTATGCTGTTAAGCCTTATTGATTTTGTATCATATTTAGTCTAAGATTTTTTAATTTTACATAAACTGCTTAATATTTAGTCAGTTGACTATACAAACTAGTGACGTCCCACGTTGACAAGCCCATACAAAATCTATGAAGTGATTTCGTTTTGACAGCTCTTAAAAAGTTAGGTACTTGTGAAGAATTAACTTTCAATGCAATAACCCAAAACAAGGGGTTATTGTATATTTGCACAAAGTCAATTCGTTCAGCCTGTTAATTCAAATCAAATGCAATAAGCAATTTTTATTATGATACTAGCTTCTGCCAGCGGCGTTTCTCGCGTGGTAAATCGATGACACATAGTTCATGTGTTATTCTCATGTATAAGCTATACTATTATAAAGTTTTATTAAAATCTATGTAGTACTTTTTGCGTGAAAGAGTAACAAACATCCACACATCCATCCATACAAACTTTCGCGTTTATAATATTAGGAAGATTAAGAGATCAAATAGCCCAACAACTACCATGTTTGAATGATTATATCAAAGTTACCGCCACAATCACAACCGCAGACCACCCGAGCCTCGCCCATACCCAACGTATGTACTTAGCTCCAAAAGGAGCCACAAATCAATTTAAAAACGTCTCAATTATCAAAACAAAAGCAAATTACCCGTAATGGCCCTAATTTCGAACCACAACAATGTGACACGTAACTTATTTTACAATTTTGACATAACAACCGCAGTTTACAGTCGCCAGGGAAACTTGGTCTCTGGAATGCCTAAGAATGGTCCTTCTTTAAGAGCGAAAGCACCAATAATGGGGCTCCCGATAGCTTTGTCGCTTTGAGGGTAAAATTACATAGATGTCTAAATTGGTCCGGCGAGGCGTCAAGAATGGGATCCAGTACTTATTTAGCTCAAATTGGTCAGCAGAGGGAGGGGGGGCGTGGCTGACCGCGATCACTAAGTGGGTGGTCTCCGTGATGTCGACATATGGCTATAAACACAGCGTTATATGGGCAAGGTTCGCTGTTAGGGCGATCACACCCCGTTTTATGTGCTATAAAGTGAATATTGCATGACATTATGTCAGAGCGTTTCGCTCGATACGTGGTTGGGGTAATACTCATACATAAAATTTAAGTATGTAGTATTTTACGGAGCGTAATGCGCAAGTATTATTGGTTGGGGTATTAAAATACGAATTGTGCTGTCTTACTCGTTTTGTCATGCGGCCCCATACCTACTTTTAGTTTACCTTTAGTTCTTATTCATTTTGATCACTGGTTCCCAATCAGCGGTCGGAAAAAGGTAACATTTCTGTCTATAAAGATTTAATCTTACTTTCTGGTGCTTGCTAGCGATAGTCAAATCAACTTTCCATTAGTTCAATGAAGAGTTGGGAACCACGGTTTTGTAAGTAGATACTACAGAAAACTGACTCTTTATGGAAAATATTGCGAGATCTAATAATGATCCCGACGGCCAAACAATTACAATGATACAGGTATTGCAACAATTATCAGCATTGTCAAAACAGACGATAAACATTATCTAGCACACAAACGGTGGTAACGTAAGCTTAAACGAGGTCTCACTCTAATGTCACGTGATGTCCGAAGCCATGACATGTCGTCTAATCTAACACTAACAGTAGACAAGCGAGCCAAATGTCAGGCCCACCGACCGAAGGGATTACTCCTAAATAATTTAATAGGCCTCTTCTAACCAATAATAAACATGTCAGGCCAACGTTAAATACTACACGACCAAATTATGGGCGACGGTCTTTAAATCTGTCTACGATCAAAACTAATTCGTAACACGGTGAATTAGATCCTAAACTCGGGCCCGTTGAAAGCAGCTTAATTTTGTCGGCGATATTATATTAGTGTCCATAACAAAATGTGACGTTAAGGCGGCATACCACATCTCTCGGTTACTTATCCGGATTTACGATTTAATACAATTTACGTTTGTACAGATTTTTTTTGTAATACAAACACGACGTGTAGGTACAAATTATTTAATTTGTAATTCGTTTATAGTGCTTAATTATACGGTGGAAGTCGGCTGCCTAATTTATACGGGGCCCACCGGGGTCTCGTGACATTTATAGCGAACTAATAAGCCTGTTTTCTATACGACCTTCCTTGTCTTTTATGGTTACTGCAATAGATAACACTCAATTTAATGCTGATGAAGACATTAAACCGTTTTCGTTTCACAATATAAGGCGATTTTCCACAAAAATCTTGATATTTGTGGATGGTCAACAGTGTTTAACCTGTTCTTGACCACTTTTAATTCATCTAACATTTGAACTACATTATGTTAACTCAAGCGGGTCTTTTTCTCTGTTTTCTTTCATCATAGTTATATAAATTGGCTAATAGCTATAACCGGAAATAAAGGGTGAACTAAGGAAATGATTGTCCTACAAAGAGTATGTCCGCCATAGCATTTTTTATTTATTTTATTTTTCTTTCTTTTTTCTCCAGACTGACTCACCAATTCCCTAGCTCCAAACCAAGCTTATGCTTGTGCTATTGATACTAGGTGAACGGATAGACATACTTAAATACGTTTATACACATATGACAATATAAAGTTTGAATAAATGCAATAAGCCAGTCTATCAAGTAAACTATAATGTTACATTAAATTTATTAGATACTAGTAGCGCCCCGCGTTTTCACCCTTGTAGTTCCCGCTTCCGTGGGAATATAAGCATAAAATATAGCCTATGTTATGTACTGCTGATAAAGTAGCTTTCTATTGGTGAAAGAACGAAAGAACTTTTCAAAAAGGTTCAGTAGTTTCGGAGCCTATTCAATGCAAACAATCAAACCTTTCCTCTTTATAAGTATCAAGTAAGTATATATAAATAAAACAAAAAAAAAAAACAGTCGAATTGAGAACCTACTCCTTTTTTTTGAAGTCGGTAAAATGCTGTGTGTATGTGTGCGCAAAGCCCGAGAAATTATCAATTAAGTAAAAAATTTAGTTTTTTTGTACTTTTATACCTGGAAATAGGATATTCCTAGTTATTACTGTCAAGCATAATGAAAATTTTGTATTTAGAAAAATAAATAAATTCTCAAGACTGAGAATTACACACTTACACACAAGAAGATCACATACACACAGCATTTAGAAAAATGAAGCAGAATCACTATCATTTAATGTTAAATAAAATAATAAAGAGTTTTATAAACTACTAATAACCACTTATTTGTAATATTACTGAAAGGTTGAACAGTTCAAATAAAATAAAATAATGAAGTTGTTAAGTAAAATTTTGTAACGGAAGCGCCGAACGGTATAATTAAACTAATCAGCCTGACTTAGTTATTAATTTTAACAAATTAATAACCATATTTAAGTTTATGTTGATTGTGCCTCGGTTCGGTAGCATAATGCGAAACACCATTTTAATTTCGACATAATTTATCACGAAATAGTTTTAATATGACGTTTAACGATCGACTCACAATGCTATAAAGTTTTAGTAACGTCTATGTTTTTAAAACAAAGTTGCGTTTATGGTCAAGAGCCTTTTTAATTTAATTTATGTCTATTATGTTGTCACCTGGAAATGATATACGGGTCTTCTAATTTGATTGTATTTTCGACATCAAATAGCAAATGTCAACTACAAAATTGTTAACTACATCTCTATAAATCAATGTTTCCTTATATAGTATATTAAACCACAATATGTGCCATAATGGCACCAAATTCTATTTAAAGCGTTTATTTATAGCAATTTAACTGGCATGCTACAATTCTGAATTAATTGCTAAATAAATTAGCCGTTTTTGTTTTTAACTTTTTCTTGCGTGAAAACATGATTTTATAATAATAATAATGTCCTCCTAACCGATATCGGTCACGGCGGCCAATCTCAACGAGGGTAAGCCATCTATGCAGGAATTATTATAGCGCACAAGTGTGTGCGCAAACAAATGTGCACTCTCTATTCCTTCAATCTCATAGTCCGGTGAGACGACAATTCGACATGACCGGAGAGAATTCAGGCGCAGGAACAACGACGTGTTTTAGTTAAAAATACATAAGTACGTATATAGAATCTCGCTTGCAATCCCCGAAGAGGTAGGCAGAGTTAAAAGGGCAGCAAACCTCTTTAGCCACAAAATTAAAAATAAACAGGTCCGGTTATAAGAAAAAATGTGAAAAATTACTTAAATAAAAAAAAACAGTAAAGATGAAAAATTATCGAAAAAAAAAACGATGGCCTATTTTTTATAAACAACATAACATTAAAAGCCCATTAAATTATGCTCCTGGAAGCAAATTACTTCGACGAATACTCAGCCAGAACGTTCTTATCTTAACGTGAATGTACAAATGTCGGTCAATTCCAGTGCAATAAAATGTGAAGTACATCGAAATATCTGATCCACTTCAATGCGATAAAAAAGTGAAGTGTATATTTACATTAACATTTAATACTACCGTGACCTCACACCGCTGAGGCAAATTGAAGCGACCACCAGCCCGGTGGTCCAGACCCCACATTTGACCATTGTTCCGCCGTTCTACCATTTTGTTTTGTGGGCACATAATTAACAGCCTCCCAGTGAGATCTCTGTTAGACACGCTCGCTTATAATAACCCCCGCGATGATATTTTTATTAATGTCAAAATAAAGTCGGCCGCATTCACACCGTAGCGGACGCAAAAAAAAATCATTAAAACACAAGCCCGTTTGTGTCGAGTTGGTGAATACCCCGAAATTAGAGTGTAAACTATTCTACAAAGGGGGCGCAAAAAGTGCACCGTCCTTGAAATTAGACATTCTTTCTAGTAAAATCGTTTTGCAAGTAATCTTTCGTTGTCAAAAAATGTAAGTTCATGTGTTTCTCCCTTCTCATTTATCGACCGTTTGTATTAGTAGATTTTAGCAATCGCGCCTAAATGTCACTCTTAAGTCCTCTTATAAAGTAAGTACTTATGTTTTGCTGTTGCATGTTTTTTTAATTGAAAATTATATATAGAACCTATTATTATTACATGCAAAGATAACTAAAATCCAAAACACACAAAATATTTACTTTAAACATATGACAAAAGAGTCACTATCCCAAATGTATACAACTGTCATTTATCACGACGCATATTGAATGTATCAAGCTATGTAACCGTAAAACTTTATGTATGTCACATTTACACAAAAATATTTAATAGATGCATGTCAAATTAAAATTCCGAATGTTCGTTAACAATAAAAACCTTTACAGCGGTGTGATTTCACCCCCCCAGCGGGCCATAAAAGATCTCTCGATCCAACCTACACAAGAAATTAGGTACCACATTAGAGAGCGGAGGTGATAATTACATTACAAAAAACCGAACCAATGAGTTAATATTTTGTTATGTCTCGATGACTGGCCGATATCGTTTTAAAACTTTTGTTGCTATTATTTTTTTTTTTTCAGATTGCGTCAGACATCGAGACCATTAATCGTTGAACCATTCTGATATTTCTGTTCCGATCAATAAGAGCTCGGGAGTGTAGTAAGAACGGGTATTAATATGTAATTATAGTTATGTTAATAAGTATGAACGAACGTTTTTATTTATTGCAGTATTAAATTTTGAAAAGCGATGAAGTCATACTTAAGAGTTTTTAATTTGTATCTTTAATATTAAACATTAAGAAAGATACATTTATTAAATATTGCCCTCATCATTGGTTTTAATAAATTAATTGACATATCTGGAACATCAAGTAACATTTAGTTGTACCTAATAATTTGACTCGTTATTTGATTATACAAGAAACTTTTTTTTTTGACAAATCTCTGTCAGATATTGAGATTGATCATATGTCGTCCATTTCGATTATGATTATGATTTGTTTATATTCATCTATATTTATAATAAATCTGTAGAGAGGTCAATTCTGTACATGAAATATATTTTCAAAATAATTATCAGGGGGTGATAAGTGATCGATATTGATGCCAAAAATGCAATCAGTAACATTTTTGTCTGTCTGTCTGTCTGTATGTTCCTTATAGAAACAAAAACTACTCGACGGATTTTAACGAAACTTGGTACAATTATTCTTCATACTCCTGGGCAGGTTATAGTATACTTTTCATCACGCTTCAATCAATAGGAACAGAGTAGTGAAGGGAAATGTTGAGAAAACGGGAGAAGTTACTCCATTTTTTAAGCTTCCGTCGCGTGTGCAGCCTTAATGGTTAAAGTTACATAGAAATCATGTATGCCGGAAATAGTCTTTATAATATTAACCATAAACGCGGGTGACACCGCTGACACAGCTAGTCGAGCATATAACTATTAGAGTGTTAATATTTGTTACGTTTTTTGAGAATGATTTGACATATTACAATCGCTGCGTTCTGATTGGCTCATTTCATATGACGGTTTTAAATAAAAACGCAAATATTTTTAATTTGGTTTCGATTGGACATCAATCAGTGACAGTGAGGGTACCAGTGACATATCACTTTGACATGCTCGATGGCGCATTCGGTAGTGATCCTGCCCCACGCGCCAAGAGTTGTGGGTTCGATCCCCACCCAGGACAAACATTTGTATGATGAATACTTGTGTTTGTTCTGTGTCTGGGTGTTATAATCCAATATTTAAGTATATATTTGTAATACCACTAGTCTGATATCCGTAACACAAGTGCTTAAGCTACTTACTTCGGAGTCAGATCAATGTATGTGATGTCGTTGAATATTTATTTATTTATTATTTATTTTTTATTTATTTTTCACTGAAGTGTATCGCAATTTTACTTGGCACTTATTTTTCACAATTTTTTCATTTAACTCAGCCCAGTTTTATCTTTGGCTAAATGTGGTTACAGGAGCTTGCTGTCTTTGACTCTGCCTATCCCTTCGGGGATACGGGCGTGTCGTATGTGTGTTTCACATTTTGAACTCCTCTACTACCCCAGTCTATAAACTTAATGGCTGTGTTAGTTAAAAAAATCACTCTCAGTCTAGTCCACCGTTTCGCAATTAGCATAGCGTCTTCATCTTCCCACACCATAGAGAACGATCAATTAATCCCCCATAATCAACAATCCAACGGCAAACACGCAGAATGGAGGTATTTGGTAACCATTAACGCTTCGCTGTTGAAATTGTGAATTACAGCGTACGGGGCGATTAACGTCCGGTGAGCAACGCTAATAGGAGCGCGAGGAGCGTGGCCAATCTGCGCACAAATTAACTATTAGCTGAACCGCACACGGCGCGCGCATCAGAGACATTCCTCTTGTGGTTAGCGTCGAGCTCAAAAGTATAGAGAGGAGATATAGGTACATACATGTTAGCATGACAAGTCCAAGAAGCAATAAATAAAATAAAATAAATAAATATCCCACAACATCACATTCATTCATCTGACTCCGAGCTAAGTAGCTTAAGCACTTGTGTTACGGATATCAGAAACAACAGTGGTACCTATTACAAATATATAATTAAATATTAGATATTAACATCCAGACACAGCACAAACACAAGTATTCATCACACGAATATTTGTCCTGGGTGGGGATCGAACCCACAACTCTTGGCACATATGGCAGGGCCACTACCAAATGCGCCATTATATTATACTGAGCCAGTCAGTAGTAGCAATAAGCTTCTTAAACCATGTTAAGACAAAAATAAAGTTTTGCTGAGTAAGACGGAAAATTGTGAAACAGTTGTAATAAAATTGCTAGCTCGTCGCCTACATACTTACAAATATAATACCCAATACACTTCAGTTACCTTTTACGATATTGTATGGTAAAGTATACCTACAGTTAGTAAATCCTTTTTTAGTCTAAAGCTAAGCTAAAACTTTGATAAGTCAGTTATAAATAATTTCATCAAACTAAACCATCCACGACCAATCAGCGTCTCGCTGTAAACCCGTCAAATCTAGTTAGCCAATCATAACTCAGCGATTGGAAAGACGGTTTTGAAGAAATTTTTCTCGGACCCGAGTCATATTACCACTCTGTTACATGCTCAATGAAGCTTAACTATCATATAAGTATATCTACACATACAGCTTTTCGTTCACACGGTATGTCTAGGTTTTATGTCGACGTATAAAAAGTTTATTAAGGTCTAGTTTCCTTCTATTTTTTAAATCTTCCCCGTTAATATATTAAAATACTTATAAAATAAATATAGACAAAATTAAAAGTACTTACAAATATGTTTTTAGTTAGGTTTGTATATTCTACACTTACATGGCGTATAATTACGGTATTATTATTATAGTTCACTTATCCAAAATCGTTAAATTCTTATATAAGTATAGGTAGCTATTTTTTACTTTTATAGAGTAGAGAATTCCAACACTTCCGAATACATATAAGCATGATTTAATGTCACGACAATTGACAAACTAGGTATCAAATGATTCATAAAGCAGTTATTAAAACAATCGATTAATTGTCGTCTTAATAAAAGTGTTTTATTTTTAACTTAACGATGGCATGGAGACTACTAGTCTCTATTCTAACTGCGTAAATATGTTCTTACAATGTCATATTATAGTCTCATTTCGTCTTGAATTATTGAACAATAGCGATCTATTCAGCAAACTAAGTAGGTACAGGGAGTTCTATAGCCGCGGCTCGGGGCGCGAGGAGCGTGGCCAATCCGCGCACAAATTAACCATTAACCGAGCCACACGCAGCGCCTGCGCATCTGTCAGACATTCCGTTATTAACTGCGTAAACATATTATGACAATTGTGTTCTTTAATTAAATGTATGTTTTATTACATATTAACTTTATTATTCGGATGGAGAAAGTGCGTTATTCGGGTAAAATTCTCACTGAAAACTTTTATTTTTACTTAAGTACGTAACAACACACCCGCATTCCCCGTATACAGGATCCCAGGAGCAAGCTCTTTTAAACCCTTTATTTATCCGAAGATAAGGGTTAGTAGGAAGTTGTGTACACAATAACAAACTTAGTAGGTACCTACCCAAAATATCTACTGTTAGTCGCGTTTTATAAAATGCAAGTAACACAGTGGTTACTACTTCTTAAATCCCAAACCAACATGAGACAACCCCCTTTCTCATTGCTTTAGGGGGTACATTTTTGAATCCTTCTTCATTTCACGTAAAAATCATAAAGTAAGCCTCTAATCTTGGATCTGCCGCAGTAGTAAAGCAATAATACTTAGTGACTAATACATAATATTGATCCGAGGTATTGATAACATGTTTGTTTAGTCTTGCAACTACATCTTAAGTGCAATAGCACTTCATTTGTCAATCATTACAAGATTGCGTTCATAACTTATGGGATAAAGTTAAATAAACAAACTTAGACCAACCAAAATACTGGCTTTAATAAGTGTTACTTAATCTTGAAGAGGTTAGAAGATTTTAAATTATTTTTTCTAATTAGTCAGAATATTATCTGTAAGGTAAGATAACGTGTAATTTCCGTATGCAGTATCTTACTACTTAACTACATTGCGCCAAATTTTGTATTTTCTTTGCTTTTTATGTATTGCAACGACCAAGACATCTTAGGTTCTTGTTAATTGACCATCTTCTTAGTTTTGCATCTCGTTCTTAATTCAGTTGCGCGGAGAGTATGATGCTGTATTTAGCGGGTCTGGTAACTACATTTGGACTGATATGATCTGAGGAAATTTTGGACGGGGTCACTAATCATAATATATGTCGAGTAAATTAGACATTATTGCACAATACACATTTTTATTGCACACATTATACAACAAATGGAAGTCTTGAATCTGGATAATTATTTAGAAGAGCAAACCTGTGATAGATTCAAATTGTTCTACTATGTACCTACTTACTTGACGATTCACAAGTGCTTTTTTGAGGCCTACGTAAATAAAGATATTTTGACTTTGACTTTGACTTTGTCAGCCTCTGTTCCAACATGTTTGCTCTCAACAAGTTTTTCCACACCTTAGCGTAGAAAATGATCCCTCTGATGTCGCACCGCTTATAATTTTCATCAGTCTATTGGATACTTAAATACTTATTATTAATTTAACCCGAAATGAAGTACAGTTTCCTCAAGTAAGTAAGTAGGTTAATGACACCGAATTACCGAAAACGAAGTGTCATATCTCCCTCTTCATGCAATCTTGACGACAACAAGGAGAGAGCGTTGCTCCTTACGAGATAGCAATTGTACTGAAGCATAGTAGGTGGCGCCACATTAAAGGCTATTGAAAGTGGTGGCGGCCGCTCCGGGGCCCATATTAGCCCGCCGTATTTCACGAGCCGACTCTCGAGGTGAGAACATAATAAGCGGTTCGGGGCCATTTTTAATATTCCGGCTTCATTACTCGTATTACAAACGTCTTGGGTGGCGAATTCTATCGCGAACGCTCTTAATACCGGGTTATTAAGGCTGCTCGGGCGCGGAGGCGTGCCGAAACACCGATTTATTTGAATTTTTGCCCCGACTCAATTTGGGAAATTGTTCGGCCGGCGGCATTGGCGAAATTAAGACGTCAGCGTGATTGCACCGAGGCGTTTCATTATGTAAATGTTACGAGCTAGCTGCGGTGGGTGGCGTGATTATGCCAAATGCGGTCACGTATCGAGACAATTCTGATTTATTATTTTGTAAGGCTTTGAAATATGTCGGCTGAGTCGGCCTGCACTCGGTTAAGAGTAACAGATTACATCGATTACTTTTATGGTAATGCTCGTCGGGTGTGCGATTACGGGCTAATTCTACGTGCTGTGATTTTTTCTAGACATTTTGTAGTTATAGTCTTGGGCTGCATTGTTTTGTGTCATGGAGTCGAGATTAGTACCTATAAGCATAGATGAAAAAAATTTCGTTTTCAGAAATTAAAAAAACGGAATGTTGTAGTTAAAATAACTATTATATGACCTCTTGTACTTTTTCCAAAAATTCTAGTTTCTTATCCTATATATCATCCCATCAGATCCTGTCATCGCACATGGAGGTGAGGTGCAAGTGCCATGGCTTATCGGGCAGCTGTCAGCTGCGGACCTGCTGGCGAGCTACTCCGGACTTCAGGGTGGTCGCATCTACCATCAAGAGGCAATATAGGAAGGTGAGAACTCGAATGCATGGTCTGGATGTTATCTAACAGAATTCCCTTTACATTTCACTTAATGCTTTCCTACGAATTTTACGATTTTACAAATTTGCACTTTTTGAGTTAAGTCACTGTCGTTCTAAGGGTGCTGTTCTTATATACCTACAGTCTAAAGGGAAACACGGAAAACTAATCCAGAAGTTATTGAAAAAAATTAAGATTGCGTGGCTAGTATTTGCAGCATTGTGTTGGACACTGCTACTTATTTGAACATAAACAACCGTCAAAATTAACAAACTTTCAGGCGTTGATGGTTGCTCAAGAAGAATTGAACAACGGCCTCTCGGTACTCAGAGGTAGACCTCGAGGCAGGAGGAAGAGCAGGGCGAAGCCAGCCCCGAAAAACAGTCTACTTTTCTTTGAAAAGTGAGTATACATTTTATTTTACAATTTTAATTGTAGCAATTATTCTCCTTTATTCATCATCTTTTTCTTGCCCTTATGGGGTTGTTGCAGTATGTTTTTCTTTTCCACACTAACCAATTAGTCGTCCTCATTAATTCATTTAGTCTCAAATATTAATCCCATTTCAACAACACAAACACTCGTAATCAATGTGTATTATGTATCTCTTTACTTACAGATCACCAAGCTTTTGCGACGCTGATTCAAAGACAGATTCAGCCGGCACTTCAGGCAGGGTCTGTCGCATCGGAAGGACCTCCCGCACAGGGTCCTGCGACTTGCTGTGCTGCGGGCGGGGCCACGCCTTGCTCCGCAAGTCAAGCATCAAGCCCTGCAACTGCACATTCCACTGGTGCTGCAGAGTCGACTGCCAGAGGTGCAAGGACGAGAAGTGGATTGCGGTCTGCAAGTGAACTGATGATCTTGAATTAGAATGAACTGTGCTGAGAAGAATACTTGTACTGAGAGGAGAATCTTGAATTACAAAAAACAGAGAAGAATGGAGACAAGACAGGTTTAGTTTAAATGGGACAGTGACTAAATCAGGATCGTTATTTCATTTGGACTGATAGACTCATAATGATTTTGTGTGGCATGTTTTGCAGTATAGGTCAGGTAACATCGATACGCTTTTGATTATAGTATCAACTTTATTCAAATGCAATACCAAATTGTAAGACATTTCTTAGATTGACGTTAAAAAAGGAAGGAAGATGAATGAAGAACAAACGAATAAAATGTACCTGTATGAAGTGAAAAATGAGCAAAGAAGTGAAATATTAAATTTTGCAACAAAGAAAGAACCTCCATTAACATACATTAGTAAAAAAAAAGGTAATTTTTGTACTATCATTCCATTATACATACAATGGCAGTGGGATTTAATAATATTATTGTCATTGAAGAAAATGCAAATCATATCAATGTACTTACATAAATTTTAATGCACCTCAAACATAATTAATAAGAAACATGCATTAGATTAATTCACATAAATTTTTCTAGATCAAATGTATAAATATTTAATTAATTTCATTCGATATTGACGATCAGTATTAATGATAAGCTAAATCTTAGATATAGTTAGTTATTCCACGAATCTCCCTGTAAATATACCTCATTCCATTTTAATCTACATTCCAGTGCCGTGATATTTATTGACTTTACTATTTATTCTAATTTTAAGGTCACATTGTCAGTTCTATTTGTATTAAAGTAATAAATAATAATGAATTACTTGAATTGGTGTTATTTTATTGAAGTATATATTTAATTCAATTAAATATCCTTTAAGACCACATACATTTAAATTTTATCGTACTGAAGAAACACTAACCAAGAACCATAACAATTTCACATAAACCTGATTAGGTAGTTTTTCTTCAATTGTTTAAGTGAAGCACCTATCTACCTTTATTTAAGGGGTAGAATCTGGATCTATCTATAGAAATAGAAAGCGGCTGCTGTCATTTCATAAATAGCACTTATATATCTCATTATTAAACAACACAACACAACAACAAAACAACACAACACTTAACAAACTCCAACGACATTTGATAATGCATCTTAAAATTGCATATTAAAATCTTACATATTTAGCATTTCAAAAATGTTTTCTTCAAATTACGACACTCCATCATACAGCTTCCTAACTAAATGTACAGGCTCATATCATTCAAGACTCTCAATAAAAAGAGATCTACAACAATATCAAACAAAAACTATCGACATCAAAGATCACCCAAGTGGATCTCACAGAAGCGACTTATCAATGAGTTTCGTCGCAATTATCCAGTTAATGCTGCCTAATTTGAGCACTCGAGTCAAGAGCCCTTCTGAGCTGACGCGTTTTTGTATAAGCCGCCTACCTAAATATTGACGTCGATACTTTTATCGGCTATTCATAATGCTTTGAAAGAAAATATTATCGGATTTTTCGGATATCCTTCAAAGTTATTTAACGTAAATATTTGTTACATTTTTTATTTCAAAGTCCGTGTAGAGAGAACAAGATAAAAAAGGTTATTCTTTCTATCATCAATGGGGCTGATTTCTAATGTAATCGTACAAATATAAAATCTACTACTAAACTACCGAAAATTCACCGTTACGATAAACATATGAATGAAATAACAACATGAAGTACTGCATCCTTTTCTACGGTACTGCGTCAGACAAGATCAGGCAGGTATTCGCAAAGTTTTGTATCGAAGATTCTTTGAGAGGATTACAAGTGATGACTCAATAGAATGGCCCATTGTCGACGATTCGTAATAATACACACAAAAAAATGCACCAACAATACCACTTTTAGTATTACACACGGTTGATTGAGGACTTGCAATGAAGGATTGATTTTTTCTACATAAGTAGGTGGATCAAATGAACTGTTTTTGCAAGAAGTGGAATTCACAAACAGGAAAAGGTGATGCCAAAGCGAATCGATTCCGGAGTTAACTATGTCCCGTAACGCCCGTCTACAGTTTGACGGTATATGTGACAGTGTTCTGACGACTTAATGGTGGTTGGAATCGATCTGGGGCCATTTAGCTGTCACGTTTTAAGAAAACACACAGAAAGGTTTTTGTCACCATTAAGACGTTGTAGAATGGGCAAAACATTATTTTACACAAATAGTTAAATCCTATTAGTTAGAAGCAGTGTAGCTCAATGGTAAGGACACGCGTTTCATAACCGAGGGGTGTGGGTTCAAACCCGAGCACGTACCTCTGGATTTTAAAATCTATGTACGTATTTGTACCAATAGCACGGTGGTGGGGGAAGACATCATGATGAAACCAGCAAATTCAAACGTCTTAGGTTGTAACCAAGATTCAAAAATTGTTTGGTTCCCCTATCTTAGGGTTACGAAGGTCAGATCGGCAGTAGCTTCAATGTAATTACCAGCATCGTTAAAACCTGGATCA
Organism: Glyphodes perspectalis; assembly: GCA_951394215.1. Lineage (NCBI taxonomy): Eukaryota > Metazoa > Arthropoda > Insecta > Lepidoptera > Crambidae > Glyphodes > Glyphodes perspectalis. The sequence goes on from OX596202.1 coordinate 5,126,230, forward strand.
TTGTCTAAGCGAACCCCGTATAAGCACGGGCCATAACACTAGGAAGATGATAAAGTTAAATCCTATTAATTCTATTATGAATGTAAAAATGTATGAAAATGGATGTCTGTTATTATTTATTCATAAATATTGAAGTAATAAGCAGATATATAAGTACATACTCAAAGTTTTTTTATTCTTTACCTGAGATTTACCTCGATGTTCTGTTATCTAGGGGAAAATATGGTAATGTATAGGGGTAAAATAATCTTCGTAGGTATAGATGTTTTTTATAAGTAATTAGGCTAAGCATTCGAAACCGAGACTCTAAATAAATTACATGCCCGTAATACTTGTAGGTAGAAAAACGAAACGTGCATAAATATACGAATTGCATAATATCAAAGCTACATATCAATATTATGTACTTATATATGTCATGCCAATAGTCAAATCAAGTCAATCCTCAATCACGGTACATTAGTGTGCACTAATTAAAAACGTGACCCCAATTAAATTGTTTCCAAGGCAGTCGGAAGGTCGTCGCGCATTATGACGTAATAGGACAATTGAGTAAACGGCAGTATGGAATCTCTGTACTGAAGAATCTTATAGTAGGTACACCTATAAATAATAAATAAATATCCGACGACATCACATACATTGATCTGACTCCGAGGTAAGTAGCTTAAGCACTTGTGGTACGGATATCTGAATCAACAGTGGCATTACAAATACATACTTAAATATTGGATATTAACACCCAGACACAGAACAAAAACAAGTATTCATCATACGAATATTTGTCCTGGGTGGGGATCGAACCCACGACTCTTGGCGCATTGGGCAGAGTCACTACCGAATGTGCCATCGAGCTTGTCAAACACCTCTTCTACTACTTTCGACCACATACTGTAATTCTGCGCTGTGGCCTGTGCATATGCGCCAACGTGTGTTGCGTTGCTTCAGACAGTCCGCTGCCCACAAATTCGGTTTCGAATCATAGTTAAAGCAGGCCCTGAGGTATTTAAGTTAAAGGATTCCTCGTTTTAGAAACAAGGGAAATAGTCCAGTCATATTATTATACTGTTTGAGAAAAATGTCGTTGAACATCGCGCCCGTACTCCCCATAGGGTAAGCAGAGTCAAAGGGACGGCAAGTCCTTTTAACCAGATTTAACCAAAAATTAATCTGGACTGGCTTCAAATAAATGGCATATTGGACGGGTATGAGAAAGTAGTACTAATCCGTAATACTATCGGTATCAAATCTAGCTTCAACCTTACACGCCAGTATTTATAGTGCCTAATGTCAGATTATAATAGGTACTGATCATTTGCAGGGCCGACAACAACAAATATATGGAGCTTGGTCTTTTAAAACCGTTGGGGCGTTGATTCCTCAACAAAACGTTCAAAGACGGCACTACCGTCAGGCTGGCCGCACAATTTTTGTTACCACGTTAGTTGTATTAAAATTAATCTAATAATATAACATCTCCTTAACTGATTTCGATCACGGCGGCCAATCGAAACGAGGATTAGCCAACTACGCAGGAGATATATAGTGGACAAGTGTCTGAGCAAACACAGGTGCACTCTCTTCCGCCTCAGGTGACAGTTTATCAAACCACCAACTTCCTGACTTTGGGCTATTCTTAAATAATTTCAATATCTAAATATTGAGTAACCTCTGGGTCTTTCTTTAGGCAACGCATGCAGACTACCATTAGACCAACGAAGCAGTAAAAAAAGTACCACCGCACCGGTGGTATACGACAGCAAGCTACAAAGCCTACATACGCCGTTTTACTGTATTCCCTTCACTGTACTAATAGTATTACGCGGGATTAGTGATGTGCCCCTAATTCCGAAGCCCCGGCACTTGTGCGGGATCCGCTACGGAGTCGCCACTCGCCCTCGCGGCGCGGGACCAGTGTGGTCTCTTCGGTGGAAGGTAAGAAATTAACTTTTAAATTAGTTAATATATTAATTGACATCCTTATATTATGAACAAAAAAGTTTGATTACACATTAGAAACAGTGTACTACATAGTGACTTACAAGATAAGTAACAAACTAGCATTTACAATTATACATTTCAATTAATAAAAAATATTTAATTATTTTATGCCAATACATGATAAATTAATTTCTGCACATTAGTATAGATACAATTAGTCAATAAAATATTGTGAAACAGAAACGAAAAATCAAACAAAACAAAACAAAATAAATAAGTTTACTGTTCCTTAGACTAATGGGGTTCCCAAGCATTTTTGAAGCGCATACTGTTTAAATATTTACAAAACCGCTCAAATCATCAAAATTATTTTAGGTTATCTTTTTAGATATTTAGTTTAAAATAAAATAAGCCGGTTTATAGATAAAAGTTACGGACCGATTCACGGCTATCAAGATTGGATTCCTCATCACAGCTCAGATTGTACCCTTACTTTATCTTGGGAAACCTTAACGTAACTTAAGTACTATAATGTTACAGTCTCATAACCATAAGAAGTCTGATAGTCTTCTATCTTAAACCTTAGCAATACTATGAATAGTATTTTTCTTAAATATCGGTATTCTGGTGAACAATTTGATTTCCGTATGAAGATATTTATCTTAATCTTTTCTGTAAAATTTAAAAGTCCCTGTCTTTTATAAAAATTTTGTTGCTTATTGTGATTTTAAGAAGTGTTAAAATTATTCTACCTAGTCAATTTAAGTTTAAACTATCCATATCTGCTAAATTTACCTATATCTGTTCAACCGCTTTGTGTTGCTAAGTAACACACACTTTAAGGTTATATAATATAAAATACATAGTAGGATTGGTGAACCGCCCTATCCTTATCACGACTTTAGAGCTGTATAAATATACTTTTGTGTAAATAAATAAATAAATATTAATATTATATGCAAAATGAGTAGGTACCTATCCAAGGTAAGCTTAATTAGTGCCCATAATAAACCCAATCATGGTGTTAATATTGTTAAATTTATTATTAATTAATTAATCTCTCGGCTCTCATTCTAATTTAAATATCGGCATCAAACCACTTAATTTATGTTGTTTATGGTTTTCCCATTTGAATCAACTACTTCATCATCGTCATTCCATTCAGGATTTAACTAATTAGAACGTAAACAATTTACCAACCATTTAAAATAGAAGCCTATCAAATATCAGTTACTAAATTATCAAGTAAAAGTTGCCCTATTCTAGTACTTCAATACCAATAGCAACTGTTAGTAGTTAAAACTATTAATTATCAGTTTGGTGGCCAACAGGATTGTTCTGTCAGTCACATGGAGGGCGGCAACATGAAGGACGGTCTCAATATCTCCTCCCTGCCCAGCCCTCTCGACCGGTACTCTCTCGACACCAAACTTGGCTCAGGAATATTTGGAGAAGTCTTTAAAGCATCAGACGCGCAGGCTGCTGGAAAAGCAGTTGCTGTGAAAGTTCAGACTTATACTGATGACAAGGAAGATCACATACAAGAAGAGTATAAGATTTTGAGAGATTTTACTAAGCATCCAAACCTGATTGATTTTTATGGAGTCTTCTGTGAGAAGTCTGAAGGAGTGAAAAAGATATGGTTTGTTTTGGAGGTGGGTATTTTGGAAGAAACTAATAACTATTTTCTTAGACAGTTCCATTAATAGTTAATATAATTAGAATAGCTATGCGACCTCTTAATTACATTACTGTTATTTGCAGATATGTAATTGACGAATTCGTTTTATAAAGAATAAGTACCACATGTTTCGGAATGATTATTTTAAATATACATTCTCATTTTAAAATATATTTTAATGTCTTAATCGAATGTCTTCAGTTTCAAGATCAATCATAAACCCATCGTCCCAAATTAGTAAATCAATCGATTACACCGGTATCCACAAGATTACCTTCGTTTAATTTCTGCCTCGGCGAGGCAATAAAACTGACTACCTTGTCCTTTTCCAGTTGTGCGAATGTGGATCTGTCATCGACATTGTCAGAAAGCTGCATGCAGCCGACAGAAGAATGTCCGAGGAACACATCGCTTACATTCTCAAATATACGATCAAGGTGAGTCCATATTCGACTGACTATAAACATGTCTCTCGTCACATTCAAGCCCGAGATGGCTGTTTATAAAACAAAGGGACTGCCAGTCCACCTTTCAACGGCTGAATCAATTGGTGGATACTTTGAATGCAAACTCAATTGTTCTCGAATCTGTGTCCGGAGGGATCCCGCTCCCCGCGTGACGTCGAATAAAATATTGCCCGACGAATGTCCACGTACGTTGAAATACTATCTAGGGCCATTACTTAAAATGCACGCCGCTTTATTTGATGTGATTCGCGACGGAACAGTCGAACTTGTCGATGCGAATGTCGGAGCGCGCCCGACAACACTGTGATGGCCCCCCATCGTGGCGCATCGCTCAATTATCGTAAATAATGCTCGCGCACACAAGATATACGGACCTCTGTCGCAGTAGCCAATGATCCCTCAAACTCGCGTGTGACGATACAAAAACTCCCTTACCACTACGTCTTTAGGCAGCGAATCGTAAACCCGCATTAATCTTTTAGGCTTTTAAGGTAAGAAGGGCTGGATAAATGCGTATTATCTTTATGCAAGCCACTTGCCTCACAATACCGGTGCTCCGTCCTTTTCGTTCGGCAGATCTTCCACGCATATCTATCGATGTTGCATCTCGTAAGCTACAATCAGAGACAGACTTGAGATGCCCAGTTTGTCGATGAACGATTTATCGATAAATTTTCTAATAGAACACAAAAAATATTTCTGCTAAAACGCTCATTATAAGGCAATCAATGTCATTACGAAATAAAGAATAACCTTTCATTATTTAAAATAAAAAAAAAAGTCAAAGGAATTCGACTGGGAAGGATTACAACACGTTAATATTATTTCTTATAACCAAATAATAATTTATCACTTCAGACCTTGATACACAAGATTTTGTTACTTATATGATTTTGAATAGGTCTATACAATAAATAAATATTACTCGTACTGCCATTGACTGTCTCCAGCTATAAACATCAACATTTTCTCTGTCTGAAAAATAAATATCGAAAAGGCAATATCGACTGTCCAATGATAACACCACTAAAAGCTAAACGTTCGTAATGAACGCATTAAACACACTGATATATCAGACGGTAGAAAGCGCGGACGGCCGCCTGCGACAGCGCTGGGCCCCGATACGTATGCAAATAGCCTCCAATGAATCTCAGGGGCGTGGACCACTTGACTGACACTGACGTTGCTATCGCCGACCCGTCTCAGCCCTCGTCGGCCGGCGAACATTCGTTAGGGGCGGTCACTCCATCACTCCACGTCAAACTCACGTGTTGACTCCCGCTATTGGTCCGATAAATCCATCTCACTCACGCATTTATTTCTAGGCCCTCGTATACTTGCATGAGAACAAAGTGATCCATCGAAACGTGAGATGCAGCAACATTTTGATCACGAAAGACGGGGAGGTGAAGCTGAGTGATTTCGGCCTGTCGTGCAAGTTGAATGGCACGCTTGATACGAGCAATACGAGTATTGGATCGCCGAGTTGGATGGCTCCGGAAGTTGTCACGTGCGGGGAAGATGGATACGGTAACAGGGCAGACGTATGGGCGTTGGGTATAACGACTATCGAGATGACGGATGGTAAAGCACCTTTTCAAGACATGCATCCGACAAGAGCGCTTTTTCAAATTGTAAGAAATCCACCACCGGGGATCGGAAAGGCATCGATGTGGTCTAATGATATAAATGATTTTGTTACCGAGTGAGTAGAATTGCTTTTAAAAAATCAAATAAAAAAGACTGATGCTGATTGGATACATAACAATGATATTTTTCAGATGCTTGGAAAAGAATCCCGAACATCGGCCGTATATAATGGAGTTAGAAGAACATCCTTTCATACAATCAGTCCCTGAAAATGATTTTCACGTAGGTATTAACCACGCATAGGTTATGTTGCAATGTTTTTTTCGTTACTTCATCTATTATTTTATATTTCAGTTGACGACAGAATTGAAAAAAGTAGCTTTAGATTTAAAAACAAAAGAAGGTCCAGCTAAGAAACCAGAACGCATAATCAAGAACAATCTGCTGACAACTGAAGGCGTTCACGACCCCGAAACAATGCAAGTTGAAGACCTGGCAGCTTTAGAGAACTTGACAGAGGATAACATTTTAGCCGAACTTCAAACGAAATTGGCGAAAGGATCATTTACATCATTTATAGGAGACGTTCTTCTTATATTAAACCCTAACACAAGTGACGATATTTATAACGAAGAAGTAAGTTTCTTTTATGACCTTTTTAATTCTATACAGATTAGATATAATGGGTAACACAAACGAAATATTTCTTTACAGTACCATAAAAAATATGAATGCAAATCAAGATCTGATAATGAGCCCCACATATTTGCTGTAGCCGATGGCGCTTATCAAGATGCTTTACACCATAATGAACCACAACATATAGTATTTTCTGGAGAAAGCAAATCTGGCAAAACAACGAGCATGATTCATGCGCTATCCCATCTTACTCACTTAGGCGCTATGAAGAACAATACCGCAGACAGGATTCAGAAGGCTACAAAAGTTATACAGTCAGCTTTAACTTCAGCTACCCCTATAAACGCACATTCCACAAGAGGAATAATACAAATCCAAGTAACTTACGGAAGCTCTGGAAAATTAAGTGGAGCCATATTTTGGCTGTACCAACTTGAAAAGTGGCGTGTGTCATCTACCGACATGTAACTATTGTATAAATTCTTTTTTGCGAAATTAAAATTACCTTTAAATAAATAATGTCTATTAAGAATAGTGTGTTTCAGGTCTCATGCAAACTTCGATCTGTTATACTACTTTTACGATGCTATGGAAGCTGCGAATCGATTGGACGATTTATCGCTTGAGAAAAATAGGAAACATCGATATTTAAGAATATTGGAAGAACCGAGCAAAGGAACTAAAGGAGCCCGAGAAAGTCCTCAAGAAAACGTAGGGCACTATAAAGAGTTCCTAGAAAACCTTAAAATTTTAGATTGGGAGGAAGAAGATATAACATTTCTTGAAACAGTATTAGCCTCAATACTAATTCTTGGAAACGTAAGATTCAAAGATGGCAAAAGCGGTTCGGCAGAGATAGAAAATCCTGAAGAAGCAAAAAAAGTTGCAAAGTTACTCTCTCTAGAAGAAGTTAAGTTCATGTGGGCGTTACTGAATTACTGTTTAATTGAGAGTGGAACCGCAGTCAAAAGAAAACATTCAACGGATGAAGCGAGAGATGCTAGGGACACTTTATCAGGTACTCTTTATAAAAGATTAATCGATTGGATGATTAATCTTATAAACTCCAAATTGTCGTTCATGAGATCTGTATTGTAAGTATACATAACAATAATGTTAAAATAATAGGTACATTATACCCATTACTACATTTGATGTTTTTTTCAGTGGCGACAAATTTTCTGTAAGCTTATTAGACATGTTTGGATTTGAATGTTATCACAGAAATCGTATAGAACAACTAATAGTCAATACAACAAACGAACAAATACAATTCCTGTACAATCAACGAATATTCGCTTGGGAGATGCAAGAAACAGCAGAAGAAGATATTCCAGTTGTCTCATTACATTTTTATGACAACAAGAACTCAGTAGATCAACTCATGGGAAGACCTTTGGGGCTTTTTTACATATTAGATGAGGCCAGTCGAACGGGGAGTGGACAAGAATTTATAATGAGTACGTATAACCAATTCCCTAACACAACGCAACCGGAGGGGTGTTTTTTTTTACAAATGTAAGACTGTTGAAACCCTACCCTACATATGGGTATGTAAATATTAAATGACACATAATTTATGTTACAGGCACAATTAGAACCACATGCAAAGGTCCTTACATCAAACTTTCAGGCAGTCATGAATTCAGCGTCGCACATTACACAGGAAAAGTCAACTACGATGCTAGAGAAATGGCGGACAAAAATAAAGACTTCTTACCTCCAGAAATGATTGAAACTCTAAGAGCATCCACAAACATTACGGTTCAACAGCTTTTTCGGAATAAGCTGACGAAAACTGGCAACCTGACGGTGTCACCGAGCCAACCAAAAGTAGCGGTGGTCAAATCAAAATCTGAAAAGGAAATGGAAAATGTAAAAGCCAGGGTAAGCAAATATTACATTTTCTTAATTACTTGTACATATATTCTTTGTTCTTGAGTAGTTTAGTCATCTTTAAACACCAAAGCCCAAAAATTATATTTTATTGATCAATTAATTGAGAAAAGTCACGGATGTAACAGTAATTGAAATGACTATTTTGTCTCATTTTATTATCCTATCTAATGACGTACGTTGTTTCTATGATAGTGGCGTATGTTACTGAGACAATAATGAACCTATCCTTACAGAAATATAACACCGTATCAAAAGGCCAGTACTCACAAGTGCACAGAATGCGAACAGCCGCTGCGACCTACAGAGCCACAAGTCTAGAAATCCTCAAACAGCTGTCCATCGGCCCCGGCAGCGGAGGCACTCACTACGTCCGCTGTATCCGAGCCGACCTCAATGATAACCCCAGAGGGTTCCAGACTGAAGTCATCCGTCAACAGTTGAGGGCTTTAGCTATCCTGGACACTGCTAAAGCCCGACAAAATGGCTACTCTTCACGCATACCATTTGCAGAGTTTATTAGAAGGTAAAGATAACTCAATTTTAAAGTTAAACATATCACGATGTAATCCTAACAAATATGAAGATACCGTAATCGTTGTCAAGGTTAATTAACAGATGAATAATTATAAATTAACGTCTTATATCTTTTCTGTTAATGTTGACAACAGAGTAGCTAAATATTGTAGCGACTTAATTCCCTTTTTGACTTAGCGCTCTTATGGAAAGCAATATACACCGTCCTACTATATCCAAGATGAATTTGACAGGTGTAATGACCTTTAGGTCCTTATATATTTCCCCCTAAGATCTAATGATAGCTCCCCACTAATATTTAAAATATGTATTACAGGTATAGATTCTTGGCATTCGATTTTGATGAGAACGTGGATGTCACAAAAGATAACTGCAGATTACTCTTAATACGTCTTAAAATGGAGGGATGGGTGCTGGGAAAATCTAAAGTGTTCTTGAAGTATTACAATGAAGAGTTTTTGGCTAGACTTTACGAAACCCAAGTGAAGAAGATAGTAAAAGTGCAGTGTATGATGAGAGCATTCTTAGCCAGAAGAAAAGCAAAGAAGGATAAAGCCAAGAAAATTCATAGTAAGTGCAGTTAGACACCAACCAAAATATTATCTCATTGGAACAATTCTAAGACTATAACCTTTTTTCCCATATTGGTCTGGGACTTAAAAAGAATGTTCCAACTGTAGTTCTTGTCTAGCATGTCATAAAAGGCGACTAATGGTATATGGGGTTTTGGGTATGTGTTTGTGTAGGCGACAAGCCAGCCACTTGTCACTACTTTTACAATTTTCCATCTAAACCAACACAGTTTTATTTTTGACACCCCTCTGACTGCCTACCCCTTCGGGGAATGAAGGCGTCATGTTATGTATGTATGTACATATGTATGTGTATAACCTTCTTTTATTTTCAGTTCAAGAGCTGAAGAAGCAACAATCATTAAACGTTACAGAAGACGATGCAGCGTTATTGATACAAAAAGGTACATAGATCGCTTTTTTGATAGGTTCAAGCAGAATGACGAATTTAAATAATGTCTTTAAATTATGTTTACTTCAGAAAGCAGTTAATAGCAAATTGAAGCGTTTAAAGTTAGATTAGAACAAAATAAGAAGGTTTCACCCGCGTTTATGGTTAATATTATATAGCGTTTCTCAATAAATAGGCTATCTATCACAATTTTTTTTTCAAATCGGACCAGTAGTTGCTGAGATTAGCCCGTTCAAACAAACAAACAAAAAAAAAATTGTCAGCTTTATAATATTATATATATAACTACTCAAATTTAAATTATTCCAGCTTATCGTGGCTACATAGTCCGAAAAGCGTATGGGCCGCTCATCAACAAATCAACAGGACAAATTGACGAGGAAACTGCAAAGTTCCTGAAACGATTTGCTATGAAGTGGAAAAGTAGATCGATTTTCCAAGTCCTGCTGCAGTACAGAGCCGTGCGTTACCAAGACTTGGTGCATTTCTCACAACAGGTACCCAATGATTATTTAAACTTGAACACCTTAAACTAGCTTCAATAACTACAAACGGATAGATATAACATAACATAACATATTTATAATTGTAACTTATGATGACGCAATAATAGGTAGGTGTCAATAAGTAAGTAGGTGTCATAATATAGGGCGACAATATTTCTGTATAACAGTAGTTATTCACAGAGTGTTGATATTACTCGCACTAGTCAAGTATCTAAAGCTTATAAGAAATATATAAACCCTTACTTAAACTTGAGAAACGTATAAGTATGCATCTTTACACGCATGAGAATATCTCATTAATCTCTTACTTAGCAATCTTACTTTAAGCTCAAACAAAACTTCTTCAGGTACACATCTACAACCAATCGATGCTAGAAGCACTGCTCAACACCAGCACATCAGTTCTTCTGGACCGAGTAGACCCGCAGGCTAAGGAAGCCGACTTCCTCGGTTCCGGCCCACCCACCGTATGGAAACTGCCTTTCAGGATCGACCAACTGCAGTACTATGATACTTCTTACATGTGTGACCCATCAGCTAAGAGCACGTAAGTAAAAACTTAACGTTTTTTTATCAAATGGCCTGGATCCCATAGAAAACTACGTCCACGATAGAAAATCTGCTTCCAATTTCCTCAAACTCCTACAATCAAAGAAGGATCTGTCCAGTTTTACTTCATACTGACACGTCATTTACTGTTGCTTTTCATATACGCTGTTACAGCTTCTAAACTTTTATTGTTTCTTCTCGGTAGATGCGACATTCCGAACCGGTGGTATGTAGATTCAAATTGTTCTATTTTGTATTTATTATTTGACGATTATCAAGTGCTTTTTTGAGGCCTACGTATATAAAGATATTTTGATTTTGAGTTTGAGTTTGAACGATTTCTGTATCCAACGATCGCTAACGTCGCATTTGTGCAAGGATCTGAAATCATCGCTTTTATTTACCATTTCAGTGACACATTCGCAAGTCAATACGATTCCGACCACGAGCAGTGGGACGAACCATTGAAGAGACGATGCACAACAGCACAAACTGAACTCAAGATTTCAGCCAGCACTCAGACTCTCATCGCAGTGCCGTTCTGCAGAGACCCAACGCAACCCGTGCCCAAACTGCCGCCCGACGAACCTGCCCCGCCCGCCCCAAGGACTCCAGGAAAAGACGGCCCCAGCAATCGCCCCGCGGTCTACAAGAAGAAACCAGCACCACATGCGCCAGCGCACTACTATCAGCCACCAGCGCCGTGGTCTGGAGTCCGCGACGACAACGACATCTTAGAAAACACATCCGGAAAACTCAGGAAGACCAACTACAGCCGGAGCCTTTACGCTATCGACGCTCCTGATATGCAGAATCCAATCAGGGAGCTGCAAGCTATGGCCAAATCTACGAGTGACATGAACGACGATGACCCGCCGTTCAACTTTCAGGCCATGCTCAAGAAGACACCAAGGAATCGAGCATCGATGAAACGTTCCGGCGAGACCGACAACGGTATACTGGAAGACAGATACGAGAGGCACGTTTCGCCACTGCCAGTTACTAGGAGGACTGCTCCTTCCCCAGTTGGTTATATTTCTCCGGCTGTGGGCGGGAGGGTCACACCAGTGTCGGGTAAGGCTACTCCGAGCGGCAAAAGGAGTCCGGCACCTACCCCGCCGCCGCCGCGTCCGATAAGCAGAGAACTCATCAGAAAGGACTCCAAAGAACTTATAGTGGCGGCTCTGAAGAAACGAGATTCGAAGACAGACTTGATATGTTCAGTCGTGGACGAGTGTGAGAGAGTCGAGCTGGCGCCCGGTATCACCGTGGAAGGTATCGTGACGGACTTGTAAAATGCAAACGCAAGGATGTTCTGTAAAAAATATATTTAATCCCCATTGTACTGGAAGTCCGCATACATTTTTATGATGTAACACTATTAATTTTTGACAGTTAAGTTTTAAAGCCACATGGTTTACTAAGTCATAAGAATTTGTTATTTCCAAGTAATAATTTATGATTTATATCTCAATAGAGTTAAGTATATTAAATACAAAGTAAACCTTAAAGCGAATTATGGCGTATTATAAAAATATACACACAGTGTTACTTAAATATACATCTTAGGGACTCATCACGATTTAGAAAAATATATCAATTTAAACTCGCTTACTCCTAAACTTATTACAAAATTGCTTTGGTAACTTAATAAAATTACTTATACTTATTATAGACTGGTCGATAGTACCTGTGAAAAAGTATGGTTAAAGCTATTTATAGATGGGTGCATGGATGTCCTAAACATTGCTTTTTGTAAAGAAAGTTTAATGACTACTTAAATATATTACCTTTGAAATACTTCATAAAAATATTCAAGTATTTTTTCTTTGCGAAATAGTATGACGACAACGGTCATTCCCTCCTCTGTACCATGTTCTAATACTAAGCAAAAAATATCGTAGTTTATTCATCTGTAGCGAATGAAATATTAGGTTTAGTATTGTTCCATGAACCCTACCAAAACATAATATTTTGATTTCAGAATGTACTATTTACATTTACAATATTAAGATGTAGAAAAACACATCCTTAACATTAGGCAACGCTCAATTATCTATGAGCATTAAGCTGCCTGTCCACCGAAGCGGAGCGAGGCAGCGGAGCGGTGAGGGAGTCAAAAATCCACCAATAGAATTGCATAAAATCTCCGCTCGTTTTCAGTGGACGTTTTCTATTGGTGGATTTTTAACACGCTCACCGCTTCGCTGCCTCGCTCCGCTTCGGTGGACAGGCAGCTTCAGTCAAGAAATTTGACAATATGGCGTAGAGGTAAATGACCGCTTTCGTCATGCAGTTTGACGCTAGTCAGCATTTACATATATTTATTTTTAAACACCCACCTAGCCATAGGAAGTGCAATATTTAGTATTTATATACGTTACAATTATATATTATGTGAAAATTCGTGTAAGTTACTTGATTATATGAAGCTCGCAAATTATTTGTACAGTTTGATATGTCTTTCATAAGAAATTTTCAACATTCGTGAAGTGTATGAATAGTAAATATTCGTATAGATATAGCTACGCGTATGAAAGAGATAAATCCTTATATTCTTAAAAATCGTATCCGTACTATATTATGATATTATGATTACGTTACATTGTCACAATATTGATATTAACCAACTAAAACTGAAACGAACTTTACAATACTATTTTTATTTAAGTTATTGTTAATTTATGTGCCTTATTGGAATAGTTTTTAACCATGGGAATCGGCTCAATTCACGCCTCGCGATATCTATACGTACCTTTATAGCTGACATGATCAGTACTTAAATCTATCCATCGTATTTATTATGTTTAATCACAAAGATTCAACTGCCTTACCTTATATCGTATTATTGCGTGAGAACAATACAAAAATATTACTATAATAAACGCTAAAAATATGCAATTTCTTTTATTTATGTTTTTGATTACATCTGTTATACATTTTAATCTCAATCTCATCATTTATACCATATTAACATTTTAGAATTTCCTCTTAAAATACTGTCCAAATATGCTTTTTCAAATATAACTTTTTAGCACTACAAAATCACATTCTATGTATTATTGCCAAATCTTAGTAATTGACTTATAACTAATGTCATTAGACGTCTAAAAGCATATGAAAATATTATTTTTTGTTAAAACTAATTACAAATCTTAAGCTCTAATATTTCAGTCAGAATTTCTTCAACTCCTGCTGAAGACCTAGATAGTTATGTATGGGATAATTCAAATTACTCAGAAAAATATAAAAAGTAATTTTAAGAAGCCAAATACAATATTTTTAGAGAAAACAAAAGCTCACATCATAATTAACATTTCCTTGTTTGGATTTGAAAATACGGAATTATATGAGTTTCAAAGGTATACTATAGATAAATAAGAGTATTGAGCACATTATATACACGGGAAATATACATAATAATAGCTATGATACACATTCCATGTTACTATAATTAAACCAACTATACTTTTAATGAAGTTTCATATTTAAATAGGTTTATTTTCCTATAATTAATTTTCCCAGTAAATGTATCAGCAAATATTTGATTAGCATATATAAACTTCAGTAAAAATAAAAAAGGGAATTTTCGTCAGCAGTAGAATTATATAATTTATCTGCTCGCATCATTATATACAAGTGGTTTATTTATTTATAATTTAAATGGTGGTGATAGAGGTTTTCCTATATAAGTGAATCAAAGGTCAGGTAGCAGTTGCTCCCGTATAGTAACCAAACTCGCTACATCCAGGATCATTGTCCAAGCGGACCTGGATTAGGAGCGGGACACACCGCTAGGAAAATAAGATACAGTTTAAAAAGAGATGTATGAGATTCTATAAATTATATGAAAACAAACAATAAGCGCAACACAACAACAATATAATATATAACACATATATATAAAATCCGCCTATTTTCCATCCCTAATGAGGAGGAATACTGCTATTTACTTCATGACTTAGCCTAGCGATATTAAAAAATAAGTATATTTATAATGGTCACACTTAACTAAATCTCGTGGTAGACCAATACAAAGAAAACTACTAACCACTGTATGACTTATGGATTGAGATCATTATGTACATACAAGTATACATACATATTAAGTATAAAACACACACCCTATTGATATCATTTCCTTAACAGATTCAAATCAGAAATATTTTCGAAATAGACATATGGGTAAAATTACTTATAGCACGATCGCCAATACGCCGTAATAAAATCACGGATTTATGAAACTAGATCTTTTTTAAAACAGAACTTTTTGATTTTACAAATAAAGGGCTAATTGTAATAGTGACGGATGTCCGATTGTTTTTTAGAATAAGGGTATTTTGAATGAAAACATCCTAAAGATGGCGTAACTTTGACGTGCGATCTTGTCACCCTCCTCATTGGTTAGTTTTCTGAATAAACTGACATTCTGTCAACAATGAGCCAATAGTGACAGTGATAAGACCACGAGACTATCGTGCCACTTAGCAGATTATGTATTTTTAAAAACCCTCATTAGACACTGCATATTGTCCGAATGACGCGTAGAAAGCAGAAATGATTACATTTAACTAAGAATTCATGAATTTTTGGACCTTCATCTCTATCTATCGTAAAGAACATTTTATACACCTTTATTCAAACTTATAGACAGATTCTCTACTAATAGTTTAACCCTTGTGCTATAATTTATTATGCAATCGTATAATACGATAAAGTGCTAACATTTTGTTTCTGAATATGAAATGACACCAATATTGCCAAACATTCTGACATATCCATTTGATACAATTATATCAGTGGTCATTATCCGCATCAAAAGATTACAAACCATTCCATATCATTTTCTGGCCATTGTAGATATCAAATTCAACTTATATTTAAAAAGTACAAAATTAAACGGAATAAACAATATACTTACTCAGCTAGCTAACCTAAAACTGCTAAGTTTAATATTTTAAGTGAGTGCGAATGTAAAACGAGTGACAATTACTGACCTTGTTAGTGCGTAATATAAATAAATACCGTTACTGGCCAAAGTTTGTGTGTAGTTAAAATAATATTTATTTTCACCAGCAAAGCTGTGTTATGAACTTCTACAAGTTCCTATAAATCTCTAAATAATACAGGAAATATCAGACCATATATCAAGTGTTGCAAACTATATTTAGTAGCATATATATTTATATGGTATGAAATATCGATAATCTATGGATCGTTATAATAAAAAGACTATCGATAGCCCAGGTTTTGATATAAGCGATACTATCGTATAAAATCTATTGACAGTTTTTAGACCAATGTTGTCGTCAGCGATACTTTCATCAAATATGGATAAACATACGAAACGATAGTTATTCAACATTAATACACATTGTACTGAATGTTACAAGAGACCTTTGCCTCGACAAAGGCCTTTACAAAATCACCTTGCACAAATACCCTGATATTATTTCAACACAAGTATGATATTAATTTGACATCGATCATAATAAAATTATATACTGGATGACCACTGTTTAGTAGGCAGTCCTAATGATTTTAAGTTTGACTTATATATTTTATCAAATATTACAAAAATATTATTTAATTTTCCTTTGAATATATAATTATATATTTTTTATATTGTAAGACCAATATTTAAAAAATAAACATCGATCCAAGATCAATTCACATATGTACTTTTAGAAATATCTGCTTTTATTCATAAAAATTTACTTATTTTACACATATCTCACTCAATATTGTGGTTGTCATACCTATAATTTACCAACTGTGATAATTAAGACTGAAATCTGAATTATGGGGGTGAAAACCAGGATATTTATACGTACTTTATATCGTCACTGGTAAGCTACAGCGAACAAAGTGACGCGAACCGAGTTTAATCTGTGTTATTATATAGAAAACGTCTGGGCCCTCCTAAAATAGGAAACACGGGTCCAGTCGTGTTTCTGATGGGCACCGTTCAAGTATTACACATAAACACCAGATCACATATCAGCAAGAAACTCGAACAGGTTTTGCAAAAAACATATCAATGTTTACTTATGGGTTATGTAAATATAGGGGGCTGGGCGAGAGTCGCTCATATTTGCTGTCATGGAGAGAAGAAAACCTTGCAGAGATCAATCATAATAGTAAAAGTGAGTAAAAAAATTTTTTTTAGACATTCAATATGGTTTGGATGTCTACAATTATTAAAGAAGAAGAAATATTTTTTAATGAGCATAAAGATGGGTTTTTTTAAAAAAAAAGGAGAAATAGTGTTAAAATGTATGAAAGTCTCTATGATGAACGTAGAAACGCACATCGTTGGGCTGAATGGTTTATGAGCAATCTCCTACATGACTGGAATGATGATCCACGCGTACAAAGTCGCCAGCGGCCTCTAGCGCACACATTGTACTTGAACGGTCCCACACGGCAGATGCCGTGCTTCTCCGCAAGTGATGACGTGACTTATCGCGAGCGACAACGTGACTCACCACGAGTTACGACGTGATACACCACGAGTGACGACGTGCCTCACCACGAGCGCGTCACGTGGCTCACCGCGAGCGAGGCCGTGACGCGCGACTACTGCGGGCGGTCGGCGGCGGCGTCCAGCCCCACCTGCCCCAGCAGCTGCGCCACGCTGGGCTCGTGCAGCGTGAGCACGGCGTGCGCCTCCACCATGACGACGAGCGAGTTGCGCGCCTCCTCGTGCGGCACGCCGTGCGCGCGCGTCGCGTGCGCGTACCACGCGCCCGTCGACGACAGCACCGACCCGCACCACTTGCATGACAGCCTGCAACGGTCCACAACGACTTTAGCATAGGCAGCATGAATGCCGGAACACAATTATTTACGGCCTTAGTACAATCCTTGATTAAGTACAATAATTATATGTCATATAAATACATAACATCATGCCTATAATCCCCAAAGGGGTAGACAGAGTTAAAAGTGCAGCAGGCCCCTTATATGCCATGCTCAAGCATAATAACTAGACACTACAAACTAAACAGACACATAAACACAAAATCTGAACCTCAGACAACTCTTTATATAATGGTGTGTATGATCAATTCCTCTCACTTGTCAAGTGTCAACTGAATTCCTCTTCAATCATCTACTCTACTACATAAATCGATTAAGACGACCCAGGATCTTGGAACTTGGTAGTACTACTACTAAAAACAATTATTACATAATAATAAATTCTTCAGACTGACACACCAATTCCCTAGTTCCAAACTAAGCATATAAACTAGGAAAGACATACTTAAATACGTTTTATAAACATCTTGACTCAAGTACAAATGTCCATGTTTATCACATGAAAAATTTTGCCCTTAGCAAGCTTCGAACCTGCGACCCTTGGTTTTGTGGCCAGGGTCTCTGACCACTCGACCAACAGGCCTGTCAAAAAACATTAATATAAAGATGTCCCTAATGAGGATATAATTCGACCCGCAAAAATATCAAACATCACATCTGCTCATAGTCGCAAGCACTGATCACACGATTTATCTCACATGGAAAAAAAAACTTGAGACTAATAATTGAAAAAGAAAAATTCATACCTGTTTGTGCCATGTCGAGACTTGACATGTCTTCGTCTATAACCCCAACTGTTGTATATACGCGGGCAGAACGGGCAGGGGAATGATGGGTTCGCATAGCATGTGTTATTTTTATCTGAAAATCAAGTTACACATTTATAATTTGCCTACCAAAGATATAGAAAACAATAGATAAAATACAATTTCACTTTATATAGTTAAGTAAATATGATTATCATATATACATACACAATCATAAATTTACCTACTTGCTTATAATTTTGTCAAGGAAACATGAGTTTACAAAATTTGGTCAAAATCATGACACATATTTTGATTATGTGATCAGATATTTTGCTCAACTAAGTGAGATTCATATCTTTGATAAGTTGTGTCATAGAGATAGTCACTTCACGCAAAAAACAAAACAAGCAGATTGAAGAAAGTTCATACATACCCTTGCATATCTGAGCTTCACTGGACACTGAATTCAAGTTTTCTGTTGTTATACTCAATGACTCAACTATCGTCCCACTTTGTAGGACTGTTTCGACTTCTTTATCAATCTCAATGCTGTCCTTATCCTCATCAATGGAATCAATGCCATTACTTTTCTCAATAGGCAGACAAGGCAGGCACGGCATACCGGGTTGAGTACTGCTTACTTCGTTGATCCATTTTTTCACACTATGATCAGAACCAGAGGTTGATACTGATTTCCCAGAGAAACTCTCAGGACTAATTGAGTATTTTTTCTCTGGTGTTTCTTCAAGTAACGCTATGTCTGTGTCGTTTGTGTTCTCCCCTGAATAATCTGTTAATGGTGAATCAACAGGCTCCACTTTTGGCACAATGTTCTGTAATTCAACAATGTTTCATTCTAATAAATTGTGTCTGACATTATTAATATTATATATTCTCACATCTGACATTATTTTATATTAATACTAGCAAATCCACATCCACCGAAACTTCCTTGTGAATCATTTTATAAAACAAGTATTAACATGATTAACAATAAAAATAGTTAACACTAAGTGTCTTCTGAATTATTTATTTATACTAAAGTAGACAGAATAATGTAAACATTATTAATATTAAGTAGTTATGAAATTAAAATCATAATAAATAATATTGTCTCTGATTGGTGAAGTTAATCTAAATAGAAAATATAGCTGCTACTTTTGTGATTAGCTCACCAAAGACTTTACCGGCTCAGCAGCAGCCACATTGGAGTTGATCACGGTGTCAGGTTTAGGTGTGACGGTAGAGACTTTCTTGATTTTGCTTGTGTTGTTATTGTCCTCATGTTCGCTCTTCTTACGCTTCTTTGTCTGTGTAGTCGTGGGTGTTGTGGGTGATGTGGACGTTGTAGACGTTGTTGTCTTCTGAAAAATTTATTAGCTTCTAAAAGGACTGCAGAAAAAAATATAAGTAGTATACAGTATCAATACACTACATGTACCTTAAACTTGGATAATTGATAATCATATCAAACAAGTGCCCAACCTCCCAACAAGTATAGACTTGGGGTTTGGACCTCATTTGAAATGATTTTTAATATTTACGCTGAGATTAGACGTTTTTTAAAAAACTATAAATCAAATAAATAAAAAAATGTTGTAGTTGCAATATGAATGTAAATATAGGTCCAATATGAATGAATAATCATTTATTTGGCACTAAAATACATACTAAGTGATTATTTATTAAAAGTAACGTTTTAAAGTAGATATTGATAAGATTAGTTCAGCTGCATACGCAGTTAGGAAAATTAGGCAACTGACCGATATTGAAACGGCGAGGCTAGTTTATTTCAGCTACTTCCACAGCGTTATGTCATACGGTCTATTGCTATGGGGCACCGCTTCTGATATACAAACCATATTTGTGTTGCAGAAGAGAGCCATTCGATCCATATATGGCCTTAGACCTCGTGACTCACTTAAGGAAATATTCAAAGAGATAAATATATTGACCGTAGCTTCCCAGTTTATATTTGATTGTATTATCTATGTTCATAAAAACTTAGATGAATTCTATAAGAAATCTGATTGTCATCAGTTTAATACGAGAAATAAACACAAACTCGCCGTTCCAAAACTCAGGCTTAATAAGATTAGTGGTTCATTTGTAGGTCTAAGCATAAAAATATTTAATAAACTGCCTCAAAATGTTATTGAATTACCCACGCATAAATTTAAGTCTTATATTAAATCATGTTTAATAAGAAAAGGTTACTACAAAATAGATGATTATTTAAATGATAAAAATGTTTGGACAAGATGATCTGCTCGCATGCACAGTGAAATTTTTAGTCAAGTTATTTTAATGTACCACATATTAGAGATATGTAAAACATGTTTTTAAAAAAAAAAAGGCTATCTGTTGAGTTTCTTGCGGCACCTCTTCTCATCAGGCCATTCACGTCGAGGTGCTGGTAGGGTAAAAAAGTGTGACGTGCAAAAGAATTTGTTACAAATCTACTTGCAGAAATAAATAATTTCATTTCATTTCATTTCATTCATATAATATACACTGTAAACACTCATTCTTACTATGTTCCTTAAACTATGATGTAGGTTTACTAACCGACATGATATATGACTGCTAAATATATTTTAGTGGGGCAGTATTAAATATTACATGACCTCAGCATAAAATAAAATATATATATCTTACTGTAACTATGTAAATAAATCAATTCCAACTGTTTAATAATGACTACAAATTAATGATGATGTGAAAAGATAGAGGAGATTGTTATTATTATGAAATGAACAACAAAGCGACTGTTCTGTTTTGTTACCTCGTCATCCTTGTTGTTGTCACTGCCAGTCGACAGCCCACAGATCCTCAGCGTCTCCGCCGTCTTTAGCAGCACTGGCAGAAACTCCTCAGTCACATTCACCTCGCCATTGTACATGAACGTCAGCAACGTCCGTAAAGAAGCCGTGTTGATGTCATGGAGCACTATAATTGGATCCTTGTGGGGGTTTTGCTACAAAAAATGAGTGGGCGTTACGATCCAGCCTGATGCCGTCAACATTACTACGAATGCACAATATTATAAGCAAAATGTTCTTACTTGAAATATACTCCTGAAAACGGAACTATTCGCTGATAAAATCACTTTGTGAGCCTTAAAACTGTGTCCCTCTGAAACTAATGTGACATCAGACAGACCCTCGTCTTTATACAATTCCTTCACGTTTGATAATATATTATTCTGGTAGCCGTTCCACTTTAAACTTATCTCTTGATTAGCCATAATTTTGTTGCTAAACCATAAAGGATAATTCACCAAAACCAAAATAATCAAATCATAAACGAAACACTACAGAAAATGCGAAATGGTTTGACACTTTTGACAGCCAAACAATACAATGTTGCCCTACCTAAACAGTATTAAGATGCTCAAAATCACACTTATGAAAATTTATTGGAATGCGTGCCTTACTGAATATATGCGATAAAAAATAAATTTAAATGTTCTTTTAAATTATCAAAAGTATTTATAAAAATGCGAGAAAAAAAAACTAACGAGTCATCTATCGACACTTAATAGGTACCATTAATTGCATTAAATTACGTCCTCGATTAGGTACATTTGACAATAGACAGCGTAATAATCGCGTGCGTAGAAAGTACCTATGATTTTTTTCCGTGGTTATGAACTTCATTTATATTAAACAAAGGTTTTTTTTTAATTCATTTATTTTTTTGATATCATTTACAAAATCTTTACAGGAAATCACAAAATGAAGTTGTAAGCTCATATTCTACATATATGTAGGTATAAAAAACTGAAATAAAGATTATCAATAAATATACATACTTAAATTAAATGTTATACCTATGTATGCAATGCACTTATGGGCGACTTCTGTGAATGTCGACAGGCTACAGCTAAATATCTATATCTACTTATAGAAATTATGATATACGAGCTGCATGGCTCGCGACAAAGGGGCGAGTAAGTTCGTCCTCGCGTGAGGGAGTGTGCTGTTGATTAATTAGTGTGTGATTTATTGTTTATTAGAGTCCACTGAGCGTAGACACTAATTAAATAATTAATATATAAATCTTAATGAAACATAAAATAAATAATTCACAAAATGTGTTTGACTACATCCACGCGGAATTTAAAAAATAAGGTACTTAACATAAATTTGTTTTTCTGCGCAGTACATAAGTAACTAATAGCGTGGGTAATTTTATTTCTAAAATAGGTAAAAGTAACCAAAGTCGATACATAAAACTTGTTAATTACAGTTATAAACTTACATAATATCACTCCTAAATTCCCCAAAAGGGATAGGCAGAGTCCAAAAAGCTCAATCTTATTTTAGCCAAAAAAAATATTGGACATGGTACGTGCGTGTACATGTAATGCATGCGTCTAATATGTGTCTGTGATAGTGATTCTCTGAGACTTACTGTTTGGTGATATAGATCCTAGCGTCTCAAAAAATCACAGTATCTAAGTAATGTGGAACTTATATTGTTTTCAAGTAACAAACTGGAGAGTTCACCTATTTCACACTACGTACACGCTTATACACACATTTACGTTAAGTTAATTATGTGACCTTAACTTGTTACTATATTTGTATTGTAAGTTGTTGTTAAATACGTTATTTTAATAATTCAGAAATTACTTTAAACTAGCGCCATTACCTTACGCTGTTTTTGAAAATCGTTACTCGTTCCCCACAGGACAGGCTTAGCCTAGGGGACCAGCAAAAATGTTACCTGTAAATTTTTTTCTGGAAAAAGAAAATATTATATATATATTATACATTATACATACAACCAGATATATATATTATACATACAACCAGACAAAAAAGCTTAAAAATGTTTTTTGGATACCTAGGTAATACTGCTGCTGATATTTCCACGTACATAATAAAAACAACTGTTTAGTTTGCAGAAGGGGACCCGAGCACTTGACTTCTGAAAACTTTTTTCCGAAGGCGCATTATCCGTGATTTCTGCGATGGCGCATTCGGCAGTCACCCAGCCTCGTGCGCCTTGAGTGGGTCCGATCCCCACCCGGGACAAACATTCGTGTGATGAATACTTGTGTTTGTTCTGTGTCTGAGGGTTAATATATCTAATATTGACTGGCTGGAATATTTTTGACTGGCTCGATGGCGCATCCGGTAGTGACCCTGCCCTATGCGCCAAGAGTTGTGGGTTCGATTCCCACCCAGGACAAACATTCGTATGATGAATACTTGTGTTTGTTCTGTGTCTGGGTGTTTATATCAAATATTTAAGTAGGTATATATTTGTAATACCATTGTTGTTTCTGATATCCGTAACACAAGTGCTTAAGCTACTTACCTCGGAGTCAGATCAATGTATGTGATGTAGTCGGATATTTATTTATTTAATATTTAAATTTATACTTACAATATTTGCAACCTCTGTTTATTCTGATCCCTATCCGTCGTAACACAAGTGCTTAAGCCACTTACCTCGGTGGTCTGTGACTGGACCAGACCACAGAAATACTAGAGTCAGTCGATGTATGCGCTGTTGGTACCTGTCTCGATATTTATTATTTGTTTTAAAATGGCAGCTTGTCATTCAGGGTAAATCTATTTCAATCATCGAGATATATGTACCTAATGATTTTAATAGATTATGCCCGTTGTCACTCGGTTGAATTTGCAGAGAGTACTTACAAAAGTAAGGGCAAAACTTACTATGTAATAAATATATTTTTATATTATCAAAATTAATGTAAATCCAATTCAAGGTCAGCCAGCAACCGTTTAGCAATTAAATTAAAACATAGAAGCTTAAAACTTAATAAGTACCTAAACAAAAATGATAAGATTACGTTGGTACATTGTATCCGACAACAATAAAGTTAATCCTATTTTAACTAATACGGTAATCTCTCGATTGGTCATTGAAGAAGGTCTTTCTTATCATCGGATCGTCCACTTCTTAGGAAACTATTATTTCTAAGTCAGTCAACAGCCCATCCATGCAGCAAGTTGCTGGCTCCAACCTCTATAGAGAAACACACAAAATGCAGATTGCATATCATAGTTTTGTTTTTGCTTTATTCTTATGTTTGTCGGCGGTTAGCGTAGCAGACGTAAGATCAACAGACAGCAACTTACTGGAAGACGCAAGTTTGGATACCGTAAGTTGTAATTAACCTTCTTGTATCAAACCTGGCACTTCTTTTTTATAGAAAAAAAAAACATAATAAAGTTGCCCGCGGCTTCGCCCGCGTGGAGTTCAAAAATTCCCGTGGGAACTTTGAATTTTTCGGAAAAATAAAAATAAAGCCAGTGTCCTAATCCAAGGTACTTATAAGTCATTACCAGTTTTCAACCGACTTCAAAAAAAAGGAGGAGGTTCTCAATTCGACATATATATATTTTTTTTGTGTTAACTTTCAACCAAAGTTCCCGTGGTTAATACGGGAATAAAACATAGCATAGGTTACTCGATGATAAAGTAGCTTTCCATTGGTGAAAGATATTTTCAAATAGCTCAAGCATTGAGCTAGTATTTAGGCTAGTAATAATAGTTCAATGAGCTCAAGTTGTTTCAGAGCCTATTCAATTCAAACATACACACAATCAAATATTTCTGCTATAAAATATGATGTTGGACCCTGGTTTTGGTGCAATGACAATGTCCTTCTAACCGATGACGGTCACGGCAGCCAATCTCAACCAGAATTAGCTAACTGCGTAGGAGATATTATAGTGGACGAGTTTCTGCGCAAACACAGGTGCACTCTTGGTTCCTTCACTCGCATAGTCCTGTGAGACGGCAATTCGACATGACTGAAGAGAGGTCAGGCCCAGGACCAACGGCTTAACGTGCTTTCTTAACTTGCCTAATGTTACTGCGTAATTTCAATATAGAAATACTCAGCCACAAATTTTGGCCCGTCCCCGAGAATTGAACCTGGGACCTCATCGTCCTTAGGCGGCGCATGCTACCACTAGACCAACGAGGCAGTACAGACTAGGTGTCGGACATAAGTCGCGGGTTCGATCCCCGCAACGGGATAAATAGTTTATTGATGAAACAGGAGATGAAACATCCTCGGATTTTTAAGCTACTTTCAGGTATAAGCGTGTAATGTTACAAGTACTTATCTATGCCTATTCGTGTTTAGAAGTAACCCTCATCTTCATCTTCCCAGTGTTCTGTCCCGTGTCTACTATATCCACTTAAAGGATTTTAGGGTTTAGCCAGTCTGGTGATTACATTGAAGCTCCTGCCGATCTGACCTTCACAACCTTTAGGTACTGCAACCAGACAATTTGGTTCATGTTTACACATACACAGTTGTCTGAATATGCATATTTCCCTACGATGTTTTCCCTCACCGCTGAGTTAGTGGTACAAACATGTACATAAATTTGCAATGCAGAGGTACGTCGCCGGGTTTGAACCAGCACCTCTTAGTTATGAGGCGCAGGTTCTTACCATTGAGCAACCACCGCTCTTTAAAAGCATCATACGTAAACTTCTAATATTCCGTTTTATTTTTCTTCCCTTTCCCAGTTTTCTATAATTAAGAAATATGGCTACCCAAGCGAGATCCACCGTGTGTACACAGAGGACAAGTACGTTCTGGAGATGCATAGGATCCCGCACGGAGTGGAGTCCACCGCCGGCCCCAGGCCTGTGGTCTTCCTTATGCACGGCCTGCTATCGTCTTCGGCCGAATGGGTCATCATGGGACCGGGGAAAGGCTTGGGTTAGATTTTGTTTTTTTTAAGCTCTACATATATATATAGGTACATTACGTCTGTTATCCCTACAAGTGTAGGCAGAGTCTTGCTCTACATTAGTTTCAATTATAATTCCAGTTTATGGAGTAGGTAAGGTAAAGTTTTATTATAGATACGGTGCAAAAGCATAAATAAAAATCTGATTTAGCTTTTAGGCGTAGCTTTATCGAATCTAACAAAAAAATATTTATTTTTTGCGCGGAACCATTTTGTTTTTGTCATTTTTATAAGAAGAAGTTGCTTCTTGTAACACTAGTTATCTGCAGATGAAAATCCAATTAAAATTAGTTCAGCCTATTCCGCAAGACAATTTCACAACATGTTAAATATTAATTTAACATTGTCATATATTCAAAATGTCAAAAGTTTATGGAAACTTCAATTAATATAAATGATTAAGTTTTCATTTATATTAATTGAATATTCCATAAACTTTAATCGTTTTATTTAATACACGTATAAATTCATGTCATAAATAATGAATTATGTCTTGCAGCATACATTCTCTCCGAGGCCGGCTACGACGTATGGATGGGCAACGCTAGAGGCAACACCTACTCCCGCAAACACATGACACTCAACCCTTCCTCCGCCTCCTTCTGGAAGTTCAGCTGGCACGAGGTCGGCTACTACGACCTCCCCGCCATGATCGACTACGTCATCAAGGAAACCGGGGTCCCGAAAATCCACTACGTCGGATTCTCGCAGGGCACCACCGCTTTCTGGGTCATGACCTCAACCAGACCGGAGTACAATGACAAGATATTAGCGATGCAAGCGCTAGCCCCAGTGGCGTATGTATCAAATGCCAAGAGCCCCTTCGTCAAAGCCATGGGCCCGTTCACCAACTCATTAGAAGTGAGTTTATCTATTGATTAGACAACAGTTATCTTTGAATTAGCTATTTTGAGGTCAAACAGTCTGTAGACGAACAGTAGCCTGTTATAACAATACCAAGTTTTGAGTGGTTATTGAAAACTATGTCAACAAGTTACCATTCGTTATTTCCTGTTATATTAATACAGTATATTAATAAATTAATGATAATAACTTTACCAAAAATCAAAGGTTATTGTTGTAGTTAGTACTTTAAACTTGCTGTATGTGAAATACTTCCTGTATTTCACATACAGCTAGTACACCTTGACTGGTACTATACTGTGAAAGTATTCACAGTATATTAAATTAATGCCGTACTTATAGAGGCATTTTAAGTTTGAATATTAAATTGTTCATATCAATATAAGTATGCGCTAAGAATAGATAATAAATAGTGTGGGGAAATCAGCTAGTTTGTATGACTCTATGTTATTCGTATGTGCAATAAGACCATTATATATTGTTTAATCTTTTAAATTATAACGACTTTATATTTGTATGAGATAGTCAAGCAATCTCGTATCGACTTAAACATTATTATTTTGTATTCATGTATTGTAAGTCTCACTTTTTGAACTGTCAGATATTAATGGTGATGACCCTTTTCATACTGACAGGCCCGTTGGTCGAGTAGTCTGCAGAGACCCTGACCATAAAACCAAGGGTCGCTGGTTCGAATCTCGCTAGGGGAAAATGTTTCGTGTGATGAACATGGACATTTGTACGCGAGTCATAGATGTTTTTAAAACGTATTTAAGTATGTTTATCCGTTCACCTAGTATCTATAGCACAAGCTTATATGCTTAGTTTGGAACTAGGGAATTGGTGTGTCAGTATGGAGAATTTATTTATTTATACTTATGTCATACCATACCACATTACAATTGTTAAGAACGCTTATTATTTTATTTATATTATATTATATTATTATATGTTAAGAACGCTTAATATTGGTTTTATATAAGAATTAACTCAATTCCACTTCCAACTAATAATACAATTCATTCAGTACATTACTTATTGCTTAAAAATACATTAATTTTCAGCTCATTTTCAAAATTCTGGGCACAAATGAATTTCTACCAAATGGAAAAGTGAACGAGTTAGCGGGACAATCGCTTTGCTTGGAAGAAGCCATAACACAAGCACTGTGCACTAATCTATTGTTCCTCTTGTGTGGCTATAACGAAGACCAACTTAATTCTGTAAGTATCTAATTATTCATCTGCAATTTGTATATCGTCGGGTGGCAGTGAAAACCTCGTTTTTTTATTCGAAGAAGAAGTCGCATTTGCTTATTTTTTTTAATTTGTTTTTTAAATCACATCAGACTTATTTAGCCACGATATATTTGAATTCTTACGATTATGTACCCTTAATTACAATAATTCTTAAAAAATAACAATAAACAGATTCCGAGCCATACTTTTTTTTTCAGGAGGCAGTTTTCTCTTGCTTTTATAAAATTTTGTCAAAAGCATACTGCCGAACAACGATATGCAAATAGTGCATTATCTTAATGTAGGGTACAAAAATAAATCCCACTTTTATATAAATACTCATAAAAAAGAAGTATTGTTTATCATTAAGAGCAAAGCTTGAGAATGGTGGGAAAAGTTCAAACCAGGTTTTGAGGAGAAAAAGTACTAAGTTAAATTAAATGAAAATTATAGCGATTATATAGTTGTCTGGTTCTTCAGCTATGTACTTGTCATTAAAATATTTTTTGAAAATTTTGTTGCTAATTATATTTTACTTACCTTGTATCGACGTCGAATGCGCGGATAACATTATGTTTTATTAACTACTTATAATTTCTTATTTTTAATTTAACACACCTTTATATTTTGCCATCATCAATGTCCAAAGTGAAGAAGCTCTATTGCTATCGTTCGTAACCCGCTTGGTTCTCCAATGATGTGTAGTTCATTATTAAGGCTTCAAAAACTTCATAGTCACAATATCACTGAATAATTTAGGTAATCACTTGACAGACAATGGTGCCACTGATCGTCGGTCACACGCCCGCAGGTGCATCAACGAAACAGATTGTCCACTTCGGCCAGTTGTACAAGTCCAAAAAATTCGCACAGTTCAACCACGGCATGTTGACGAACAAACGCATCTACGGGACTTTCAAACCACCAGTTTACAAATTAGACGCGATCCGCACACCCATCTATATTCACTACTCCGATAACGACTGGCTGGCTGCACCGAAAGACGTTTACAGGCTTGCAAAAGAAATAAAAACAGTTGTGGGAAAGTACAGAGTTCCAATGGCAAAATTTAACCATATCGACTTCGTATTCGCCATTGACGCTAAGAAATTGATCTACAATCGCATGATGAATATAATGGCTGCCTTCAATAAATGAAATGCTTTATATAAATAAAATCTTGTATTCAACACTTATGGAAATATATAAAACATTAAATTATATAATTTATGTTTTCATTCAAGTTCCATCGATTACCTAGAATAGGAGATGTCCGGAAATTAGTATGTATTAGATTGAATAATGATTTACCTGCGTACCGACAGTATGTAATAGTAATTAAATTACGTAAAACATTTTAAACGTAGGTACCTATCTAATGCTTTGCATCTACTGAAAGTTAAAACTTAATATTCAAGGTTTATTTATTTTCTATAAAATAGCAGAAATTGAGCAAGTAAGTAATTTTCATTATCCAAATCTACTTTATGATTCAGTAGCGTAGCACGAGAATCAAAGTTGTGTGAGTGAGTATGGATGGAATATTTCACCTGTTAACCAATTTCGCAAATGTCATGAGACATGTCCGAAACGACAGGAACGCAACATACACAAACGGACATGTATTATACAATGTGAACGTTTGGAACTGTAGCACCCCTCCCTCACATGGGCGTCAAATCCTCCACTTAGGGACTAAACGTTACCTACGCCACTTCGAATCGATAAAAAATAAAACAATTGAACTCACCAAATCCCTATGATATCAAGTTCAGTCATTGTCTTACACAATTGGATTCGGAGCTGAGAGACTCAGAGCAAATTGTGGAACAGGACGGCGCAGATCTGCTGTTCTTTAATTTGTAAAACGAAGCGTCGATATCCGAATGCTTTGCGCTATACCGTTTATTGTTAACCAACATCATTTCTCGCCGTACAATTTCCCCAAAGGTGTTTTGAACTGAAATTAAAAGTTCGTTGGGTCATTAATAAAAAACAAAAAAAAAAAAAAAAAAAAAAATTTTTTGGATATTTACCTTTATTTAACAGATCTAGAGGATTTTCTTTTTTGCTGAATGGCGCATTAACATTTTCAACATTAATTATTGGCTCATTTGTTTTATGTAGTACTTGAAGCAAAGACACGTGTCTAAAACTCTGAAAAGAATTGCACCATTAGAAAAAACTTATTCCAAATTAAGTTTCCTAATTAATCGCAAAAATTAAAATAATAACCTCATTTTTGCAGTTCTTCATGGTTATGATCATTTCAGAATCAGTATTTTTGACAGAACTTGCCGGCCTGCTGTCTTCAATGCAACTCTCAAAAGGCTTCGGCACTATAGCAGATTTATCATAATTATTTGCTATCGGCGCTGGATGAGTAGACCTCCAAGAACACGTTTTATAAAAGTTCTGGAGCTCAATTTTGAGAGAATTATTTTCTCTCTTTAGCTTTTCTATCTCGGTTTCTTGTACATTACATTTTTGCTGCAAAACTTCAACATTCTTCTTGTATAATTTCAGTTCTTCGCTTTCTTTAGGAATGTTGCACGTTTCGCAAGCTTCGTCTACCATCCGTACTCTGACAGATGTGCATCTATGAAGCTTACGAGAAGTCTTATCAATATTTCTACTGAAACTGCAACTGGATCTACCGATATCTGACGCTTTTGTTCGTTGGGATAAAATAGAACTTGTTGGACTTTTGACTTTGTTTACCTTTAACGATAACAAATCTTTGGTATTATCTGTTTTGCAGGGTCGAGGGATGCGCGTAGTTGTCTCTTTCTTCACACATGGTTGCCTCCATGGACTTTCACTTTTATTAATATTAGATCCTTTACTTAGCAAAGGTGTCACATTTTTTACAAACATAGCTTGATGAACTAATTCTTTCTCCCATAGTTTGGCAACTGATTTCACATTATCTGTACGATTACCTTGTGTGTCATCAAATTCTTCTACCTTAGAAATATTTATACCGAATATTTTTTCAATGATTATTTTCCAAAACATTTTGATACTTTTCAATACATCCAGACATTTATCACATGGCCAATGGCTAGTTTCAAACTCTTCCTGTGGAAATTTATTATAAAGACACATGATGTTTTAGAAATAGAAACATTATATGGCTAAAATTGTTTATTTAAAATCAACTAATTAGGAGCTAATTGTGACCTTGAATTTAAAAAAACAATTTAAACATTACCATATTTACCATGAAACGATATAAACCTCTGTATACTATCTCTCCTCCTCCTCTCCTCTAAATACTAGATTATTTACTTAATTAACTTGTCTTGCGTCTTTATCTATACAATATGCAAGCATCTATAAAACTGATATCATGAAACCCTAGATAAAATTAAAATCTTACTTCGGCAAAATATTTGTCGAAATTCGGTTCATCTTTAAGGCACTCTTTAATAGCGTGACAAGAAGAACAAATGCTTTCCAGCAATACTTTAGACTTGCAGTCAGGGTGGCACCTAGGTGTTGTCTGCAAAATTTTAAGTTATTTCAAAAACATAAGTCTAGTTCTATGCTAGCAATATTTTGCGTGTGCTTATAAACCTGGTTTTACAATATTCATGCCTACCAGGATGAACAACTGAACAGTTATTCATAAAACTTTACTTAATATATACTTACACGTTGAGGAATGACAAATATTGCTAGCATAGAACTGACCCACAAACAATATTTGTCATTCCTCAACGTGTAAGTATATATTAAGTAAAGTTTTATGAATAACTGTTCAGTTGTTCATCCTGGTAGGCATGAATATTGTAATACCAGGTTTATAAGCACACGCAATCGTATGCTTTTATAGTAACTTTTAGTTAAATTTCCATTGGTAAAGGCTGAGCGAAAATACTTACAATAGTTTCTCAAATTGTGATTAAGCCTCAGTCCATAACTTTTATGAGAATACTTCCCTCAGATTTGAACAGTTATATTTCTTAATAACTGTCTTTACAAAGTTCTTACCTTTGCACGACTACGGCACGTCATGGTCCTCAAAAAACTAGCTAACGTGCAGACAGGCAACACACAAATGGGCATATCGCGCTTTATCCATTCCCTGAGGTAGCGGTCCCGGGCTCGCGAGTCATGACTCCATGCTCTCACGTCGTTGCAAGACTCATACGCCTTGATTTTACCTTCGTTCCTCGACAGTAACCGAAGGTTCCGATAGATATCAGTGCCTAACAAATTCATTGAATCAATGCCGAACAGGAGATATTTTTCGACCTTTCGTCCATTTGTATGAGATGATATTATTGTGACGCGAAATTTTGAAGACCAACAGCTGAGTGACGGAGATGACGTGTATTGCCAAATTCCTAAAACTTAACCATGGATCTTATTTTAACCAAAGAGATCCATTGCTTTTAAATGACAACGTTATGAAACCTATTTTGTTATGACTGGACAAATTATAAACAAGTAAAAAATAAAAATTTAAATATGACATTCCATTACAAGCCATTTAGCCTCGATTACTGATGACATTTCAAAATATTTGATATTTTCATATTTACATTTTGCCGTAAGTTAAAATATTGTAAATCAAATATTTAAAATCACATCGTTATGCGTAAAATGGATGGAGGGGAAACGTAGCATCCACTAAATACATGTTTAGAAAAAAATTATTAATAGTAAGTGGACAAGACAGTTGGCATCACGATGTCTTTTATTACGAAAAGGGAGAGAGTGTTCAACGAATACGACCTGTTTGACCTCCCGGCGAGGAATGAGGGGAAGTTGAAGGCGTACGCGTCGTGCACAGACGCGAGGGCCTGGTCCCACTTCTGCTCAGACAAGACGGAACATCTGGTGGAGATAATTAAGCGGAACAATGAGAAGTGCCGGACGAAGTATGTGCCGACTGACGTGATAGTGGAAACGCTGATGGTCGCGAAGAACGCAGAGATCGTCCGGCTGAAGCACAGGATCGAGGAGTTCGAGCAGATGCTGGCGGCGTACGACCAGCTCGACCTGACGTGCGATCAGAAGTGCGAGATCTCTAATGCTGTATGTAATTCACATGTGCTACGGGTTACTGTTTAGAAACACGAATCTGTAGTTAATCTGGCAACTAATTTCCGTAACAAATTTACCTTAATTGAAAATCATTATTCTGATGCCGAAAAGTACACTTCACCTATCAACGCGTATGTACGGTATAACTAACAAACAATTACCAAATCTAACTTGGAGTTCTGATTTCAGCATGCAGCTATCAAAGCAGCGAATAAAGAACTGGATGAATTGGTAATTATGCATCAATATTGTGCAACATCAGAACTTGTACATGATTCTGGCAATGCGCAAATATTAACAACACATAAAATAGACCAGATATTATAAAAAACTATAGTAAAGACATAGATACTGCAGAAAGTTAAATTAAATAGCGAAGAATGCCGACCCACATAAGATAGAAAGAGTTATTCAATTAGAGACAGAAAATATTATTTTTTTTTACTTTTGGTTTAACTTGGAATCCATTTGCCATGTCTACTGTTGTTTGTTTATATTCGAGGCTCACTGAGAGACAACATATAAACTTATACTTATGAGATTTGAGCTCGTTTTTAACATCAAACTAAAACTATGTACACATTATACATACATTTAATATGAATTAATAACGATAACTTTATTTACAGTGCTTGGATTTGGACTTGTCCGGCTTCACTGAGGTATGACGTAATAATGTTTGTTACATAAGTCTTAAACTATTAGAATATATACCTATATTGTATTATATTGATCTCATTCCGAGCTAAGTAGCTTCAGCGCTGGTTTTACAGATATCAAAATCAACCAGGTGTAACAAATATATGCTTAAATATTACTTATTAACAAATATACACAGAGCAGACATAAGGAGCGCACAAACGTTTGTCCTGGGTGGGAATCGAACCCACAATTCTTTTAATTTGTTGTATGACTATAGGTACAAATCCACTTAATAAGTATGACACAATCCTAATTTATCGGATGAGGTTAAAATAATAGTATTTATCCTTATTCCTGCTACATTTGCCTAAAGTAAAGGTATATTTAGTTGCTAACTTAGTTGCTTACATTAATACTTAATATGTTTTCAGGGAATGGATTCTGATGCCTTTGAGGTAATTTTTGAAACGATTAATTTATTAAGGTCAACTCAATCAATCGTCTATCTATCGCCATTATAGTTAAGTAATATTTAGGAAATTATCTCCATTTGATATGATATTGATTTATCAATATTAGGTTTAGGTCATCATATCGTATCGCTAATCATTTAGCTGATTTAAATATCTGATCATATTACAAATTAAACCCATTATCTTTTCCTTGGATCTAAAAAATGTCATCCTTCTCGTTTCATTCAAAGGTAGAATATGATTAAACGCTAATTTAGTAACAGTAGGAAAATTCATCATTTGCGCATTTAGGAAATTCAAAGTAAATTTATATTATAAACCCTTTCTAACATTGCTGCGATTTTCATATACTTAGTACGGAGTACGTTTCTCAATTGCCCGACACTAAATTACTGTATAAAAATCTGTTTCCCCCAAACCTAGTAAATATGCAATCCTTAATTCTGACCTGATAACTCATCTTAAATAGGATAAGTATCTAATGCCTTTTTAATTTTCTTCCAGACTGGAAAATCGAGGGGAGATGAGGTAATTACTTATAGATATATCGGCATATTAGCCGAAGTAGGCTAATGTAAGTACTTTAATTAATTAAAGTAAGTACAATTAGGTACTTTACCCCACAAAAAAAAAATAATATTCGTCGGATTATGCTTTAGCAGCTTCTGCCCACTTGAGTTTTCCTGTATCTTAAGTTACATCGAAATATGGGTACCCAATGCGTGAAAGAATAACAAGCATTCATACATCTTAGGTGTGCTAATGTATTCGAATATTTTCTTTTTCTTTATTTTCCAGTTTTATGTATCCAATATTTTTTCTATTATTTTAAATTTATTTAAATTGTGTCTATTTTTTATTCTTTTTTAGCCAAACCGATACAGAGGTGACGAGGTAATCAGAAAATATATTTACTATGTATTTTTTTTTCTTTTTATGGATTGTATTGTATATACTTATGGCTATAGATAGATATATATTTTTATATTTTTAATAACTATTCGTTAATATACAATTTTGGTGTTTGCAGATTATTATGTCCAAAGGGAGCGAGGTAATTTTATTTATAATTAATTGATAGCTTAGTACTAATTAATTATTAATAGCAAAGAATATTTTTTTAAATAAACACCTGTTTTCAGAGCGCTAAGTCACGGGGTGATGAAGTAAGTAACTTGTATAAATAATTAAAAAAAAAAATAGTTCAGTACAATAGTCGTAGAACGTCAATTTTATAATTTTTAATATGAAGTAAAAGCTTACCTTTTAAAAACTTGTTAAAAAATACGCGGTCGTAAGAGTTTGAATTTTGGGAATAAAGTTTAAAGAAATAAAATAAAAATTTAGTGTCCGAATGACACAGCCACCCAGGATCAAAAAAATTGATATTCGTCATGATTGTACTACAAAAATGCTATTTTATACTGAAGAATAGTAAAGTAATTACCTACCCATAGAGTAAATTTACTTGCATTTGAAATCAAACCACTTTTTGGTATTGTTAGGCCAGTGGTACGCATAAGTTATTTTTTTTTATTCTCCAGACTTTTGTATCTCAAACTTAAATATCTTGAGGAGGTTAAAAGCTGACACACAGAATGCCACGTAAAATGAAATCTTTTATTTAATATTTTTTATAACTTTTACTTATTTTATTTTCTTTTAAATTTACTGATTTTAAAACTTAAAAGAATGGTCATTATTATAGGAATAAATGTAATATATTGCTGATTAACTAAGGTAATTATTGCAGTGGAATTTTGAAAAAGAGACTGCAACCAGAATGGAAACTAAAAGCAACCAAGCGGGGCTATCGTGTCACTGCGACGCTAGCACATGTGAGTAATCATAATCACCTTTTATTAATCTAATAGTTTTAAGTTTGAACTAATGTCTTACTGCTAAAAGTAATGCAAGATCATAATGATGATGAAATGATAATAAGGTTCTTTCACACATCGGAAATATGTGAAGGAATCACAACGCATCTCTTCCCGCCTCGACTTCGCCTTGCATTCAAATCACCCTGACCGGATTCATTTAAGCGAGTTAACGTCCATCAAAGAAAAACGTTTCTCGACTTGAAATGTGTAAGGTCTCGCGTACCGATCTTTTACGGGCTATCAAAGGGCTCACAGCAAATACAATTGTTATATTTTGTAATTTGAATTGCGCGGACGCCGTATGCTTCATTGTTTTAGTTCTTGAGTATCTCAAATATATATTTAACAAGGTAATATCGGTTAAGATATATTTAACTGAGATAAATACTATTTATCTTTGGCTGAATGTGGTTAAAGGGGGTTGCTGCCCCTTTGACTCTGCCTCTTACGGGGATTTCGGGCGTCATGTTAAAAAATAAAATGAATATAATTTTCTTTATTTAAGCTGCTCATGATCCAAGAATTCAGGAGATGCAAGATGCTCTAATCAGTAAAGATGCAAAATTAAGCGCTATGCAGAATACAATTGCGGTACGTCTTTGTTTCAAATGCTGTCACGTTCGATACTTCAGGAATAATTTTATACATAATTTTTTTTCAGGTGATGGAAAATGATGTGTGCGAGCCCTACTGCATTTATGCTCACATTTATACGGCGCTTGTAAAAATATTCGAAGTTCTCTGTCAAAATGACAAGTATAAGCTTTATTTAAGTCTAATGGTAAGTTTATTAAGAATCGAATAAGTAATTTAATGTATTTGTATGGATATTTTAATGCTATTATTTTTAGACAGCAGGAAAAGACACGAGGTGCATCGACACTAAAGGCAAAATACTATTCAAATTGAAGGTGCTAGAAAAATTTAGCCTTGCTTTGATAGCCCCTTGCTCGCAAGAAATGAGGGAGTCGTCCCAAGACTGTGCTTGCCTTCGAGCCGAAGTTGTTGCACGATTGGATTTTCCATCATTGACAGCAGAAGCTAAAAAACCTTGTCTAGATAATAAAAGAGCTCAACTTGTTGCTGACATTATGGAAAATGACGAAATGAAGGAGCTTCTTGGCAAAGATAGCACATCAGAAAAACACGATGACGATCCAACCGAGGATGGCTATGGATTTGATACGTATAGTATAGATACGGAAAATTTAAAACGTTTGAAAAATTTACAAGAAAACTACGACGATCTTATGACATGTTACGAAAAAGTGAAATATGAAAAAGACAATCTGCAAATAAGATGCCACAGATATGAAGAACTGGAAAAAGAATTTGACAATTTGAAATGTCAACTAAGAGAATATAATGTATTATGGACAGAAAGAGAACATTACAGAAAACGTTCTTTGGATATAGACTCGCTGAAGGAACAATACTTAGTTTTAGCTGATGAAACGTCAAATTTAGAAACACAACTGAAAGCTGAATCGGAAATTAATCATATGAAGTCAATTACTATTGAAGAATTACGAAATGAAAACATTTCATTAGAAAAGAAAATAAACGAAGCCCTTATATCATTTGAGAAAGAAAAGAATAGTCTACAATGTAAATTAAAAGAAACTGAATGTACGGTTATGTGCCAGGATCAACAAATCAAAAGTTTATCACTTCAAATCGATAGGCTTTTAGAACAAAATCAAGGCAACGTTGGTATTCCTCAAGTTCATAATAGACTTTGATGTAATGTAATGTAGTAAATATTCAGAGATATTTTATATCAATACTTTTTTTTTAAGATGGAACAGCATGAAGACCCATCGCACTCATTAGTCTTAATTGATGAAATAGAATCATTAAAAGAACAGATTAAAAACCTCAAAGACGCACTATTTTGTAGTGAAGAGGAAAAGCAACATCTCCAAGACGAATTTCAAGATCAGCTCAAGATCATTAATGAACTACGACTGGAAATTGAAGATTGGAAAAGTAAATTAATAATTAAAATATTTTGTTTTATATGATTAACATTTAGCACAGTTTTTTATTTTATTTTAATTAACTAACTTCACGACATTATTTGGAACACATTTTTATCGTCATAATTTTTCAGGTACATATGAAAAAACAGTACAACGGAATGAGTATTTGGAAAAATATACAGATAATTTTCGAGAAGAAGTACACAGGTTGATAGAAGAAAACAGAAATTTGTCACAAGAAGTGGAAGAAAAAACTACAGCTGTCGGAAATTTAATCAATGTTATTAATAATAAATCTCAAGAAGTAAAAAGATTATCAGAAGAAATAGAACAAAAAGAAAATGACCAAAAAATTTTGTATAAACAGGTTGAGGAACTTCGAGAAATGTATCATCATAATGTGTCAACTATTGAAGATGAAAAGAAGAAAGCTCTGGAGTCATTACAATTAGCAAGACAAGAAAGTGAAGAACTACTCTCAAAAGTGCGAGATTACAACGATGTTATTAGTCAAAATGATGACATAAGTAAATCATTAGAAACAAAAGCCAAAGATTACGTTGAAATGAAAAAAGTACTTAAAAATACAATGGAGCAAAATAAAACCCTGCAAATGGATTTGATCAGTAGAGAAAATAACAATTCAATTCTATTGCAAGAAATTCAACGTCTTAGAGAAGTAAATTCACTTGCAATCGATAATATCAGTGATCTACAAGATCAAAAAAATGAATACAAAGCATCTTTGGAATTAACCAGAAAAGAAAGTCAAACTTTAGAAAACAAATTGATGCAACTTGAATACTTAACCCAAGAAACTGATGCTTTAAAAGAAGCGTATGAACATCTAACATTTGATAAAGAAAAATTAGAAAATGAATTACAAAATAAGAAGAATGAGTTAGAGAACGCTTTAAAATTACTACAGTTATGCAAAAAAGAAAGTGAAGAATTAGTCACCAGATTAGATCATGCACAAATTTGGGAGGATGAACTAAGAAATTTAAGCAAAGCTCATAATGAATTAATGAACGAGAAACGCGTCTTGCAGTTAGAATTGACAGATGAGAGAAATAAATTTGGAAGTATCCTAAAATCTTTAAATGATAAAAATGATATTTTACTGAAAACGTCTCGAAAAGTTTCAGCATTAGAGAATGAATTAATAGACTTAAAAAAAGCTCACGATGATCTCTTAACAGAAAAAAATATTTTGCAAAATGATTTTGACAACAAGACGGAGGATCTAAATAATTTATACAATAACCTTGAAAGTAAAATTGAGGAAAACAGAGCGTTGATAGAAAAGATAAAAGGTCTTGAAGTTAATCAAAAAACAACAAACAGCAACATGTTAGCATTACAAAATGAAAATTTACTTACTCAAAATACTCTTAACGCCATACAAAAGGAAAGTGCTGCGCTAATAGACAAATTAAAGCAGTATGAAACATTAGAAAGTGAATATGAAAAGCTAAAATTTGAAAATGAATGTATTCAAAATGAATTAAGTCATCAAATGACTCTTTTCAAACAATTACAACAAAATAATCAGGATTTAAGCAATCAAAACTGTAACTTACAATCAATTAATGAAGATTTAGAAAAGTCTCTAATTAATACAAGAAATCAAGTAAGATTTATACAAGATTTGGACACCTATATAATTAACTCAATATTTTCTCTACATTTCAATTAGTTGATGTACAACTGATGAATCCATTTTTCTTATCTTACCGTGTAGAAATAGTAACATTTTTGCTATGAATATCCTGTCCTACAATATAAGTTATGTATATAATAATTCATTTATTCATATTTTCAGCTCATTACAAAACCTGGTAATTCAATAATTACCTATGAAGATATTCTCAAAGAGTTAGAAGAAATGAAAAAAGAAAAACTTCGTAGTCATAACAAAATCAAAGACTTGCTTAATAGACTGGATGAATCAGTAATATATAATAATATAATTTATTTTCTGTATATGACAGTATGCACTATAGTAAAATAGTATTTGTAATTACTTAATAAAAACTTAATTTGCAGGATAATATTATTTTAAATCTCAGAGAAGATGTTATGGCACGTGACGATAAAATAGTAATTTTAGAGAATCACATC
Organism: Glyphodes perspectalis; assembly: GCA_951394215.1. Taxonomy (NCBI): domain Eukaryota; kingdom Metazoa; phylum Arthropoda; class Insecta; order Lepidoptera; family Crambidae; genus Glyphodes; species Glyphodes perspectalis. The sequence goes on from OX596202.1 coordinate 5,166,606, forward strand.
AATTACTTAGAAGATGAAATCAGAAAATTACAGAACAACTTGGCAGATGTTATTGATACTGGAGAAAGTATAAAAGATAATAGTTACACGCAAATGGACGTATCCTTAAAAACTTTGGAAGCTCATCGTAATTATATGAATCAATACATTCAATCAATCAATAGCCTAGAGGACACCACTAAATATTTAATATTATGTCTTTGAATTAGTCTTTTTGGTAACAAGTTGTTTGAACTTCTATAAAATATACTTCCTTTCAGATTCAAAAGCGGCACATAATATGAAAATGGAATTAGCAAAATTACAAAATGAAAACTCAAAATTAGAGCAGCAACTATCTGTTACTAAGCTCAAAACTGAGGAATCCTCGAGAGATAGAAACAAATATTTATCACAAGTTGTTCACTTGCAAAATGAACGAGAAGTTATTGTCACTGATATTAAGCAACTAGAGCTTAAAAGTGTTGGTGACAGTAATCTATCCCCAGATCAATGCCGAGTGGAAGATATTTTAGCATCATTAGATCGAATAAGGAAAAGCATAGAGGCTAAAAGTTCTAAAAGCTCAAGTCTAGAACAAACTATACTAAAAGTTCAAACTACTTCACAGCTTATTTTAACCAAAGCTGATGAAGCTAAAAAGTTAGTGGAAAAAGAAAAACCAAAACTTCTGATGGAAAAAGAAGAGGCTATAAGGGATAAACTTATTATGGAAAAAAGAGTGGAAGAGTTAAAAAATAAGTTAGAAAATCAAATATATAATGATGAAAAGATCATTAAAGATCTCGAAGCAAATATACTAAATCAAAAGCTTTTAAATGAACACACTATTACTAAATTAAAAGAAGAACTCCGCGCTTTGCAAACATCTTATAAAAATTCTACTGAAGCGGTTAGTAATTTACAGGACAAAATTCATAGACTGACGGAAGAAAATGAAAAATATTTAAAGATTAATGACAAATTGAATGCAGATTTAGATAACGAGAATAAAATAAAAGAGACACTACAAAATAAACTTGAGGATTTATGTAATAAACCAGTACGTAATACTGGAATTCAAATCAGCCCACAAAATAACAATAAAAATGTATTAGTTCAAACTGATAGGCTGCATATTTATGATTATGGAAACTCTTTCACTTTATTGGAACCAGATATCACTGAGAAAAATGACAGTAGTAAAAATGTTACGAAAAATGTTGACACATCATCACATGCTGACATTATGCAAATAAGCACACCGACAGATAATAATCAAATATCTAATTTACTGCCAAAGCAAAATCCGCATTCTATAAATGAAGTTCAAATACTAACAGCCAATATAGAGCCAACTTTCGATTTCGTAAGAAGTAGTTACTTAAATTACAAAATACAACGTTTAAGCCCTGGCCGACTTGAACAATATTCAATTTCTAATATAGATTTTCCCGAAAATAGTTCTCAAGGGCAAAGTAACAACTTTGTGGATATTAATGGTGCTGATGATCCTAATCTAATTGATATCTATAGTAGATCTATTCATAGCATTTCTTCTAAGATAATTGAGAACGAAGCAAATAATATTCCATCTACAGCCGATCCACAAAGTCCTGCAAAATCAAGTGCGTTTACTGGACTTGATTTTGCGAATGAAAGTATTGAGAGTGAAGATAATAATCGTACAAGGTACAAAGATACATCATACATTGAGCCTGCTTCACAAAAATCAGCAGATGCAGATTTATTCGTAATATACAAAGATAGTGATAATTATAGTAGAAAAGTACCAAAAACTACAATGGAACAAGCAGAGATGATAGCAGAATCAGTTCCTGGTCAGCACTCTCCGAAAGTAAAAGTATACAAAGTTAGTCATCCAAAATATATGAAAGAAAAGAAACCATATTTCCCAGAAAGTGACTTATACCTGGAAGAAGAAGAGTACGATGATGATAGTGTCAAACCAAAACTAGATATAAATTTACCTAGAGTAGAAAACGATAGTCGTTCCATAATAGCTACATCAGAAGGTGACAAAAAATCACTAGACTCTTATACTCTTGGTATATATCCTTCGCCGAAGCAAAACTCTTTTACAGATATAAAGCTAAATAGAGGTATAGACGTAACAAATCTAAAACAGGAAACTCCATCACTACCTACCATTTCAAATGACGATAATCAATACTTAGGATCATATAATTCTTCAGGGTTAAATTCTGATGAAGGTATGAATATAATTCGCGAATTAGATATGAAAAACAGAATGCAACAAGCACAAGAGTCCGAGAAGAAGAAAAAATTACGACATCAATTAGACATTGCTAATAACAATAAAACAATGAATCAAAAAGATAATAATGACGCATCGCATCACAAATTATCTAGAGTTGGAGCAGATGTATATTTGATAAGATCCAAAAGTAATGCCAAGGATATGGATCAGGAAAATGATACTAGAACTACCAAGCAACCGAGGAATTTTGCCTTGGACTACATTTTGGATAGTGTTCAACGTGAGGTTAATGCTGATATGAAAAGTTTGAGCCCCATTAAAGATTTACGTAAAAGTAAGAGTGACGAAAGATGTAATGTAGTAAAGACAACTATGGAATCTACCCCATCTAATAAACACAGCCCATTGAAAGTATCGTCTTTAGAATACAAAACGATCTCCAGTCCTAGCCGCAGCTTTAGTAAAATAAGCGATAAGACACATTCTAAATCCGTTGTTGAACGTAGCGTCATGGCTAAAATAGAAGATATGTGTGACTATGAATCTAAAATAACATACTTGACAAAGACTTTAGAAAATACAGAAAAAGATTACAAAAAGAGACTAGAAGCGATTAAAACACAATATGATATGAATATCAAGAATATACTTACCGAACATAACTTGGGAGTGAAAAATATACAAGGGCTTCATGAAGAAACGTTACACGATATAATCAAAATTCATGAAAACGAAATTGAGAATCTTAGAACAATGAGCATAGAAGCGAATCGTAAAGCAGAAAAATTGGAAAAAGAGAACCGATCGCTTAAATCCAAAATTCAGGATCACTCGTCCACAACTGGAATAGATGAGGTGCTTTTGATAACATTAATAATACTGCTTTTGATAACTTTTGTGTAAAAGATATATTATTGCACTTTTTCAGCAATTATATTGATTGAAATCTATTTTCTAGGAACCTACAAAAATTTCTTGTGATATGAAGAAACGTAGAAGATCACGCTTAGATACCAAGACGTTAACTAAAACAAACGTTGAAGCATTTAATGTGAAACCTAGAATAAGGTCCCATGGACCATGCACTTGTTCTTTTGATAACAATATATCAGACACTATACGTAATATATTCGAGCAAGTGGATGTAGACCAGCGAAAAATGGCAGAGCATACCTACATCAAATACATAGCAAATAAGATACTCAGCGAAAATGTTGAGGTATATTTTAAACATTTATTTGTATCTAAGCTGATAATAAATATATTTTATCTTATACAACTTTATATCTAACTAGGTAATGTAGTCGGTTAAGGCAGTAAACAATAAAGATAAACTACAATAATAATTACAATGAAACAATTTTCAATGATGATCAAATTTCATTTAGTAAAAATCTCTCTTTTAGGCATTAGACGCGCAAGAATTATCATTTCTACACCTAAAGGTATGTCGGACGTGGAAGACAAAGTTAACCAAAGAAGAAGCTCTGCAGAAACGAATAGACTCTCTTGAGACCGAGCTGATGCACAAACAACGCCACGCTCAACAACACAGTAAGTTACCAACTCTTCTTCTTCTTCTTGCCCTTCTCCCAGGTCATCTGGAGTCGGCGGAATATGTTTTTCTCTCGGATGTAGAAATACATACTGCGCCGTCATGGAGCTATCCATTTCACTCATATCATCTTTTACACAATCCTTATATGGCATTCATACTCATCTTTCATTGTTTACTTCTGTATGTTACACATATTCACACTCGATTACATTAATATAATACAACTCAATTATTTTTTTGGCTGGACGTGGTTGCTCTCCTTGGACTCTTATTTACCGCTTTGGAAATTGCAGGCGTAGGTATATGTTTGTATGATACAGTATCTTTGTTAATACTCGTATTATGTAACTGTTTGATTAGTAGCTGAATTGGACCGAAAAGTGGCAGAAGAGAGGCGGCGACTGCAAGAAGCACGGGAGGCTGTGTGCCGAGGGACGCCGGTGACCTCCCGCAACGCCAGTCCGCAGGACGACGCGAGGCGCGCGCCGCCGCCACCGCCCCCGCCAACTGCCGCAGAAAAAGACTACGCGTATGTGTCCTAGTTTTAGACAGCTAATTGGACGCCTAGGCCATTTATTAAATCCAAACTTGACTGGCTCGATTGCGCATTCTGGTTGGTTCTGATATCCGTAACACAAGTGCTTATGCTACTTAGCCCGGAGTCAGACCAATGTATGTGAGGTCGTTAGATATTTATTTATTATTTATTTATTTATAAAACAATGTCTGAGGAACGTTTTACCAAGTCATTGATCGAAACGTTTAACCAGATGGCACAACTACTGTCCCGTGTTGGTATTTTTGGGTCCCAGACCCAAAAATACCAACTGTGTTCTTACGTAGCATGTCGTAAACGGCAACTAATGGTGTATTGGATTTCTAAATATGTATGTAACCTAACTCAATTTTATTTCAGCTGCAACTGCAACACCGGTACTTGTAATATGAACCTTGGAGAGAGGCGCTCCGCTGGGGACCTGGCGCCCGGCGTGTCTGGAGGTTTGAAGCAAAAGCGCACCCGCACGGAAAGCAACCGGGTAATTATTTTTTTTATTTGTCGGGGGGAAATGCGATACACACTGCCACTCTGTCACTTTTTTAACAAGGGTTTGGAAATGCTAAGTCGCCAACAAATGTATCCTAACTAAGCTCGCCCTTGTAATGCTTGCGTTATATCGAATTTGTTCCGGCAAGCTTCAAAATCCGGGAAAATAAGCCCGCGTATGGGCTATAGGATATTGTGAAGGGCAATCGCTACGCTGATTTAGTTTTCTGCGGTGTATGTAGCGATATTAATTTCTTGCATGCTCAGCTGCAACTGTAAGAAAACGTATATTCCAAATTTTCTCTCTATTGATCTCTTCCTATCTACATAAACACGGTAGAATTTCGTTTCAAAATCGAATCAGTAGATACAATTCTATATTTGCTTGAAATGCGATGTCTTATTTATATTATTTTACAGGCAGTTCTAGCCAAAATAGACGTGGACGAGAAACGGGAGAAGAAGTTATACAATGACGAGCCACCGACGCGCCTTCGCCGTTCCCACGAACGCCCGGGGCTCCGCTTCCACAAGAAGTAGCGACGACGAGTGGCGAGGGTTGGACCTTCTGTGCCAGCATGCAATGTCCAGCCCTACGCCTTCCCAAGGACGAGACAAAGCAACTGAGAATGGCGATTCATACCTAAAAAGATCGATCTTTAAATCTATTCCAATCAGGGCCTGAAGAATCGATAGCAAAAAGTAGCTTCTAAATTTTATTTGTTCGGTATTTTGTCACCAAAACCAATGTTTTTTTGGGTTCAGAAAGAAATACCAATACAAAATAATCATCTTTATGATTGAAGAAACACAAGAAAATTACATCACAATTAATCTTTCGATATAGAAGTTTCTGAAAACTTTTGTCTGTGTTTTAAAAGTTAGTTTAGAATCGATTCTTCGATAAATCGACAATAATCGCCATCCCTAAAAACAAAGAATTGACCTACCTTTATATTCGTAAACGGTGGTTATAGCGTCACTAACGAGGTACCCTGGACGAGCGAAAATATCTAGAATATTCTAGAACTTTTTGTAATTGCTTGCAATTTTTAAATTTATGAATATCTTTTTTACATACCATGCGGTGTCGGTGTGCAATATTTGTGAACGCTTTTTAAATTATTTTTACATTGTATTTATATCATTTATCTTTACATATTTATTTGTTAACAGAAGTATTATTTATGTGTATTTATAAACCATTAAAATTTTTGTTGTAATAAAAAGCATTGAAATGAAATGAAATTGTCTTTATTTACATAGGCTTCAAAAAAGCACATACAAATCGTCAAAATGATAAAAGTAGATTCTACCGATTCCCCTATTAACAGGCTCCAAGCTGATTATAATGCTGTTAGTAAAAATAAAGATATTGATATATTTAGTCTTAGTTTATCAAAATTTAAAAAGAAATTGAGCCTGGCTATATCTAATAATTTTTAAACTCTAACATTCACTAATAAGTATGTACTTTTTTTATTAAGCTAAGTGGTGCAGAATGCTCCCAACTTTTTTTTTGTTTATGCTTTCCGTGGCAACCTGTAATTAAGGCCGCACCAACTCATGTATACTCATTCTGTACATTTCTTTTAAGGTGTATGATCTTGTTGGTTGTCCAAATAAATAAATAAATAATAAACCGGCAAGAAACTCTCTATAGGTACTCTCTTTTTAACCGGCTTCAAAAAAAGGAGGAGGTTCTCAATTCCACTGAATTTTTGAAATGCCAACTCTTATACAACCAATTTCTTAGTCAATGTAAATTTACCAGTGCAGGCGACCAGCCTATTCTGGGTCTAACCATATTCTTATAATTTAAATAATATTCTATCTTGTAGTATGTACTTTTTTAATCAAACAATTTTGAATATTTAAACTTATGTACAGGTTTGAGGTAACATATTGAATATTTTTATACTTAACCCAATGAAGAAATTACTACTCTTATTAAGTCTGTGATTTGGAACGGCAAGTCTGTGTCTATTTCTAGTATAAAAAGAATGAGTACCTATCTGATTTTTTTGGGAATATCTGCATGTTCTTGTAAACATACATGATACAATCTAAAATGTATTGTGACGCTAGTGTCTATATATTGATTTCTTTAAACAGTTATCTGAGTGAATCACACGGTCTGAGGCCGTATATGGCTCTGACGGGCCTCTTCTGCAAATTCTTCTGAAAATAGTCTGAATATTCACCGCAGAACCCCACAGCAGCAGACCATATGACACACTATGAAAATAACTGAAATATACCAATCTTACCGTTTCAACATCAGTTAAGTATTTTATTTTCCTGCATATGCAGCGGAACTAAGACTCCCTACCAGGGTCGCAATATGAGGAGCCCATTACAATTTTGAATCCAAGGTGATCCCGAGAAATACAGTAGAATTGACAACTTCATTGATATAAATCTTCATTGTTGTCTGGTTCCCCTGTAAAGGGTTACGAAGGTCAGATCAGCATTAGCTTCAACCAGACTCGTTAAATCCTGGATCATGGTCTAAGCGGACACCTTCTACGGTACATCACACTTAGGAGATGATAACATGTTGCCACCAGGTGTGTTGGTCCCTTCCCGATCCCTTCACCCATATGGTAAGACATACGGTAAGCATAGGCGCTCACGTGTGTTTCTACATTTTCAACACAACAATTGCATAAAAGGATATAGGAAAATAAATATATAAATGGTATGAAGTTTATTAGGGGTCGCGTAAATATAAATATCTAAGCTGTCACCATTGAGCTACTAGAGAAGCTATGTCAAACAAAAATATTATCACGAAGCATGGACTAAGCGTGTTTCAGCATTTGCAGCGCTAAAACTAACAATTGTCGTCTAATTAAGCTATTAAAACACGCAGCGCTAGATCGCTCATAGAGTACATTTTTCTCGCGACCAAAACGTCGTAAACGCCGTGAATTTCATGGCGCTTACGCGTGAACGTAGGCGAGTGACTAAACGAGTTGTTGCCGATCGGCAAAAACGCACGGCGCAAAAAACTTGTTCGCTGCGTCGGTTCCATACGCTAGTAATAATAGTTCAATGGCTGTCACTTAGATGTTTATATGGATTATTGGGATCGGCTAGTTGATTTCATATCAAATGGATTGAAGCAAATAACAACACGCTTTAATTGTCTTATTTTTAATAACATTGTATAGATATTGATATAAAAATTGCAATCGGCGAACATTCTACATTGACTAATTTAAAACCACGTGGTGAACAAGAAATAGCCGACTCTCCACTAAATAGCATGACAACAGCTACGTACTTGGTGCCTTTTGACGACATTAAACAGTTGGCATAGGATGGATTTAGGTTTACATAGGCAGCTTGGGTGTATTGCATTAATGCCTGATAGATTTTTTGCCCATCAGAGGAGTTTTGCACATCTCGTTTATGCTCATTTTCCTTCCCTCGTGTGTCCTCTACCTATCAGTAGTGGCAGTGCAAAAAAGACATTAGCTTGGGACCTTATCTCGCTCCTTTCCATTTGCCGCGTTCTGTTATTAAGACACGGGTACTGTTCTATCCTAGGGCAGGAGAAACCTTATGTTCTGTATGCGCCGCCGTTGTTGTACCCAGAGGCTATATAAGCAACGGGCAAGGCGCCGTGGATAAAAACGGCCTCTATTGAAGGCCATATATGTATCAAGCAGATGGAGCGATTTCAGGTGCTAGTAATACTTCCAGTATTTTACGTGCATTCGTATATGTTATTATTGACATAACCATTTTATACCTCTAATTGTGTTAAGAGTTGCTAGGAGTAAGTCCCAAGTCCACATTTACAGTCCGCTCCTGGCTGTACCGTCTAGTGGACAAAATGCCTGTTCGCTCCTCGGTTATTGGTTGTACGTTGGGTTGGAGAAGTTGACCGAAGCTGGCTGGTAGAGAGGATTGTCGGACACATCAAAACCTTCGGTCAAGGCTTGTTTCTGAAACTTGTTGTACTCTCTCTCATCCAGCGCATCAACTACTAGCTTCCAAATTAGCACTGTGAGGAGCCCGATGAGAATGACACTGCCAATCGAAATTCCTATGGGAACTGAAAAAAACAAAAAATATGTCATCATCTTCATCATAATCTTCCTAGTGATAAATCCCGTGTTCAGTCGCTCAGACCATATAAAGTAATGACATTGATGCAAATTCCGATCTGACACCCGCAATCCTAGGGGAAGACCATATGGATCGTGGTTACACATCCATAGTTGCAAGAATTTGAAGGGTTTCATCTAAATATTTTCCCTTATCGCTGAGTGGTATGAATTCGTATATAAATATATAAATTTTTGTAATGTAAAAGACGCTACGGGTTGTGAGCCAGGATTGTAGGAATTCAAAGATTGTGACCTCTGTCTATCATACAGCAAAAAACGTGTCGGTATGCATGTTTCAATATGGACACCTCCCCACACGCACACTCAAAAAACAATGAATGTATTAATATGATGCAAATTTTCTGGCTCCCCTGTTTAAGAGTTACGAAGCCGGATTGGCAATCGCTTGAATGAATAGCCAGACTTGCTAAATTCTGAATCATAGTCTAAGCGGATTCCGACTAAGCACTAGGCATAACGCTGGAAAGATGACATATATCAGCTGGTTCTGGCTAACCACTTACCCCAAATATCCGCCTTCGGCACCTCCTCTGCCTCCCTCTGTATTACAACAAGCAGTTTCCTAGAAAACTTGTTATAACTATGTAAAAACACTATCGACCGCTCATCGTCCAACTTCGTGCTGCACCACTTCGCCATCGGCCACTTGGAGGCATTCATCTCGGTCTTGTTCACCATCTGCACCTCCGTTTTAGCCGTTTGGTTGTGTGCCACGTCGCAGTACGTCTTGTTGGTCAAGAAGTTGCAGCGGGCATACTCCTCAAGCTCGTGGCATCGTTTCTCACCACATTCTTCACAGTCCTCGCAAAATACTCCCGAATATCTCTCCTCTTTTCCCTTAATTTTGTCACATACGCATTCATTGCATACGCATTTTCCGCGGCTTGAGCATGTCTGCAAGAAAGTCGACACTGACATCGTTTTATGGTTTCTTAAAGGGATACATTTGAAGGGAAAGTTGAAATTGTTTTATTAAATTTAAAAATTGTACTCATTTTCAAATCAGAATTGTATTTTGTAGGGCTATAACTACCTACAACTGCCTACCCCTTCGAGAGTAATGGGCGTGATGTTATGTGTGTGTGTATTGTATAACTAACTAAGCTTCACGCCAATTCCCTAGCGGGGTAGGGAGAGAGAATCGAATGCCATATGGCACGATCCATACATACAGGGCTATAATACCACTATTATATTAAATCCGTTTATTGAATCTGTCCCATATTACATTACCTCTTTAGAATAAGGTGCGTAGCAGTCGTGGTCGAGTTTTGAGCAACCACAGTCTTCGCCGCCCCAAAGTTCGCTGTCACATTTGCACGCCCCTAAGGTACATTTGCCATGGCCAGAACAGAGTTGATTATTCTTCCTTATACATGAGTTGTCATCGAACTGGCAGAATTTTCCAGAAAACCCATCATAACAAGTGCACGTTCGACATCTGAAACCGATGCAATGGTGTATCTTACAGTTAACTTTAAATTAATACAAAAGCAAAATAAATGCAATTTACGGACGTGAATAAACAAGATTAAGAATTAATACACTATAAGACGAGCTACAGTAACGGAAAGAAAGTAGCAACAATAAGGGAATGGTCGAAAGGAAATCGTTTGTCTTCTTTCGAATATCTGATTAGAAGAGACAAGCAAAGAGGGAGACCAAAGAAAACATAGATAGATTGTGTTGATAGATAATGGGAGTAAAATAGCTAAATGGAGTTAAATAGCTCGAAAACGACTGATCAGGAGACACCAGATTGCCTGAGATAGGGTCAAGAACATGATGATGAATGCAATTAACGACAGTCAACAATTACTACTAACTGCGCGTTGAAGTAAAAGTATGTTATTAAATGTTGTTGGTTGTGACCGCACCGGTTTTAATGGGGCGAGAATTTCAAATGTTATTTACGTCCGATAGCAAAATGTTATTTATCGGTATTATATGTCATTATGTAATAGTAGAATAATTTACCAGTGTAATCGTGTTAAATAATGGCGCCCTTCCAAAAAAATTGTCTAGATGCACGATGATGTGCTCCATAAAAAGTATCAGTCGGTGTCATTTGGTACAGCATCAGAAAATTTACACCCAGTTCTCAAATTAAGAACAATTAAAAACCTACCTGCATTTGCCGTTTCCGCTACAGAACATAGTATCGTTTACATTTTTACATTCATCGAGATCAGCTTTAGTGCTTACTGTAGAATCATCACATTCACATACAGGACCAGATCTATTAACAGTAATAACAATTAAAATAATAGCCTTGACGCGACCAAGCCTAGCAATCCATTTTACCAAGTCTCGGGAAGTAAATAAATACTTTTTTTAGGATAGGATATTTAAGGATATTTAATATTTACAGTATGATTAAAAACAAATTCATCATAATATACTGATGTGCAGATTTATAATAATTATTTATAAAGCTTTCTGGTTGGAATTTTCGAAGAATATTAAATTTATTTTATTACAATTAACCCAAATCAAATTAAATTAACTAATCTTGAACATTGACTTAATTGTAAGCACTCATAGTATTATTTGATTTAGTTCAAGCATCGAACTCGATGAAAGAACGAATAATTTAGGCGAGAAATTTTTAAAACAGTCAGTGATTTGTCACTGACAAAATTTCATTTTGTGCCTAATTAAACAATCCTTTTCAATTTTGCTGTAAATGCGTCAAATAATTTGTATGACAGCATTACAAATGATGTTGACTCATTTTGGTGTAATTGTTCACAAACAAACCTAATCATAAAACCACTTTGTTTGTTACCTACAGTCTATTAGTATAAGCATCGGCTTACCTATTTATATTACATATGCAAATACCACACTGTAAAGTACCAGAGTTAGTGCATTTGGGAGAATTAGGAATCCCGCTTTTATCCGTTTCACATTCACATTGGCAATTCTGGATTTCTAGATCTATCTCTAGTTTATCCTGCATCCCGCCTCCATCAGGGCCTAGTTGTAAAACCTGATGGTAATCTAAGGCATCTTTTGGACAGGATACCACCTTTAACTTTGCTGTCATTTTTAGTTCTTCGTTATGTCCCACAAAGCAATCTTCTGACTGCGGACGAGTGCAGTCGGGGCTTAAAGTTACTTGCACAAACACTGGAAGCTGGTACCTCATGGTCATATGCCTTAGTGAAGCCTGAAATTGCAATATTTATAGAATTCGGCATTTAAAAATATTTATTAAATAATTTAGTTACATTATGACAAAAAAAGCAGTAGGAGATAGCTCGCTCGCCAAAAAACAAAATTAATTGAAACAAAACAAAATCATGCGCGTTCACTGAAATCATAAAACTTCATCAAAGAGTTCCTCATGAATTCTGGATTCAGACAGATATTGAGATCGCCTTGCACAGGATTCTTTGCTTACCAAATATGCTTCTTTAATGACATCAACGATGTTTGACTGGCTCTTGGCATCTCCTTTTAGTAATTCTCGTTGCGCCCCCACCTCTTTTGCCAGGAAGTCATATGTTTCTTTAACACCATCCAAAACAGCAAAAATTATCTTGAATTTATTTTTCATTGCTATTGTTCTGATTTGACTAACAGATGGATAATCGTGTGACAATAGGTAGTCGTAATAACCTGTGCTGTTCAAATGGCACTTGATGTCATTTCGTTTAGTAGCTAATACCATTTTACCGTCTCCAGCGCTATGGTATGTCGCATCAGTAAATAGTATGATGATTCGATTCGCATTAGGTCTCCATCCTAACTCTCTCTCGCAAGCCATGACTTGCATAAGTGCATCTAATCCAGCCTCTGGTGGATCAAAGTTCGACAGATCTTTATTTTTATAGAGACTTTTGACAAAGGATTCCATATTTGATGTTAGATTTAAATGATGGCGAAATGAGTAAGATTTGCTGGGGTCGCCGCTGAAATTATTGTAAACATATGTAACGTATTTTAGATTTGCGGGAATTCTTTATAAAGTTCAGAAAGCGAAAAGTGAATTAGTATTATAAACCAAACAATATAAATATTATTAATATAATTTATGGTACACATTAACATAAAAAATATTTAAAAAAAATGGGAATTTACTAAAATAGACACATTAATTAATTCTATATGAATATATTTTTTTTTATTTAGTCAAATTAAGAATATACATAATTTACATACGCGAATGGGTAAGCTGGTTTGTCGACGAAGCTTCCAACACCAAAATATACATTATTTGTGAAATTGGTAAGATATGTCTTTATGAACTCGGCGTTTCTCTTCAGCGCTTGCACGTGATTTTCCATGGTGTGTGAATAGTCCATGAGGAAGTATACATCAAGAGGGAAATGCTTAGCGTGTTTAAAAGACATTTGAAAGGTTATTTCCTGGCCCGGTCCCAACTTGACCGCCATATTCTGAGGCCGAAATTGCACCGCAGATTTATTTCCATCTGCAGGACCTAATGGCTTATCAACAATTCCACTAATATTTTGTGGTTTTGGTTTGGAAGCGAATTCTTCTTTACACCAGTTCTTGTACTCCAGATGGTAAGCTGTTGATCGACACCTATTATTTACATCAGGCTGTGAACAAATAAACATATTATTTACATACATTACATCACGTCCGTAATCCCCAAAGGGGTGTGCAAAGTCGAAGGACAACAACTCCTCTTAAGCATATTATAAGCCAAAAAAATTAATAAAACTGGATTGGGTTAGATGGAAAACTGTGAAAAAGTGGTGACAAGTGGCTAGCTCGTCGCCTATGGTTATGGGTATGGTATGGTTTTGAACTTATTAAGGCGTTTGCGCTTATTAGAAATAATACGGGACTAAATGACCTTATGATCTTGAACCACGCGATGCGCTCGTATCAATTAGTTTTTAGTAGGGTTTAAAATATATTGCTAGCTATACTCTATTAGTAGGGTTTTGTAATTGTATTTTTTTGGGATAATATAACATGGTACAATAACTATATGGCAATCGATTCTATTAACGATTCTCTACACAACAGTTTTTAGGTGTCTTAAGGAAACCTGAAAACATACATATGTATCTACCTTATTTTTAATATATACTACATACAGTCTATATACAGTCACTAACATAAACTATACGTGCAACTAGCGGCTGCTTGCGACTTCATCCGCTCGTGAAGATCGTTCCAATTAATCCCATAATCGAATGGGGTTAGTAAAATTATAAAAAATATTTTTATGTAAAATGTTGCACATGTATATGTGAAAAATGTCGCGCTGTAAAAAATCAGATCTCATGTAGAGCCAAACATCTAACCCTATACGAGTGCACGCTAACTTTACAAGCCCTAACTTCATAAACTCTACACTCAGTCATAATATGTGTCTTAATTAGCCACTGCAACATGGAGCTTTAGAGTTCAATCCTAGTCCCGATCAATATTACTTAGGATTTAAAATCGTATACTTAAACGTGTCCTATGTTGATCTGGGATTAAAAAATAATGTGCCAACTATTTTCCTTGCCTAGCAAATCGCAGAAGGCGAATAATGGTATAACTGGTTTTGGAAGCATGATTGTGTAGGCGACGATCTAGTCAGCTCGTCGCCTACACAATCACACGTTGTGATTCACAATCACACTTCTTAGTCCTGAAAAAAATAGTGATAACTGACTATTTTTTACAATTTTTAAACAATTGTCCATTTAACCCTGGACATTTTTATTTATGGCTGAACGTGGTTAAAGCGGCTTGCTGCCGCTTTGACTTCGTCTACTCCTTCGGGGATTACGGGCGTGATGTTATGTATCGACGCTTAAGAACCAAGACCATCTATCTACACTTTTGGCGCTTTTTACTTTTTAATGCAGTTATTTTTATGATTAATTTACGCATCGTTTCCTTTGATCAGTAACCTCAAATTCGCATTAAATAAGAAGTTATGAAAAAATACCAATACCACCTAAGTTACGTGACGTAATAAATTTAAGAAAATAAAACGTTTTTTTCGTCTCCTGTGAAGTCGACTTTTTGTAGGTAGATGGTCTTGGTTCTTAAGCGTCGGTATGTATGTATAATCAAACATATCGCGTAGACACAGATTATTTGTGACAATATAAAAGAGAAACCGACATATAAAAAAAAAATTATAGACCTAAAAATTAATAAAAAGTCTTTTTTTCAAACTAAGACTTAGACATCTAAAGTTAAATTGAAAATATGTTAACAACTTTGGTTCTAATTAAAACAAGAGTACATATTTAGATGCGCCCTTATTTCTCTGAGCGCTTTTCGTACGCTAATCGAGAACTTTGTACTATTATAATAGGAGAATTCTAGTAAGCCCAGATATCGTACCGCAGAACACCAGACGCATTGATCTTCAGGGAAACCCAAACAAGCGCCACATGTTCCAAAATCTGTGCACGTCTCTTCAGATAGCGAATAATTCACACACAAACAGAACACGAATACTTTCAACACCTTCATTGCTTATAGCTATTTAAATAAACTAATTAAAATGATGTTCTACACCCCATGTCTAACGGAAATATAGCCCAATCATAAGAGGATAATTGCCAATATGAGGATATAATTAAATAAACAACATTTATTAATAGAATTTTAAGAGGAAGCTGTTAATTTAATTATTATAAGTCTATTAGATTTTTATATCTGTACCATGTTGGTCTGTGATTTAAAATGCAAGTGATGTGTTTCTTTCCTAGCATGTCGTAAAAGGCGACTAATAGTCACGGACTAGTAAAAAAAAGAAGGATTTCGCGTCACTTACCAGCCGAAGCTCCTCAGGTGCTCCAATTTGACACGCAAATTACGTCACGCATTGACAACATAAGCGCTCCAAATGACAGATATCCGATATCTGGTAACAATAAGTATCTTAATCACACATGCATAAACGCTGTCTAATAGTATATGTTTTTGACTATGTTGCCGACGAGTTAGCCACTTGTCACTACTTTTTCATAATTTTCCATCTAACTCAACTCTACCAATTCTCTTTTAGACTGAATATGGTTTAGGAAACTGATCCTTAGACTCTGTCCAAACCTTCAGGAGTAGCAGGCGTGATGATTTACTACGTACGTAGTAAATAAAAGTCTACTAATATGTAGTAGTAGCTTAGCCTTAACTTTAATGTGCTGTAGGGAGGGGACGAATACTTAATACCAGTTCGGTATTTTGTACCTGCGTTAAGTTGACTTACATAAAGTACTTACATGTTATTTCGTGGACACAGCAGTTCACTAGGAAACGATGCTGCAGACCAACTAGACACTAGACGAGTTCAGATATGAAAGCGCACGGGCCGGAGCCGATCATACCGATACCACTCGGCGAACTTTATGTCCTGACTACGTGAAAGTACCAAGCGACTCCATATATATCTATGGGCAGACCTTAAATAATATCGCTAAACCAAGGAGGCCATAAAAACCATAAACAGTTACCTATCAAAGAAACTGCTGAGCTTAAGTAGGACAAATCTACGCCACGCTGTCAGCATAATAACAGGACACTGCAATCTAAAGAGACACGTACGTACACAAGATAGGAGCGACTGACAGCCCTCTATGCAGAGACTGCATGATTTGACTGGCTCGTTGGCGCATTCGGTAGTGACCCTGCACTATGCGCCAAGAGTTGTGGATTCAATCCCCACTCAGGACAAACATTCGTGTGATGAATACTTGTTCTGTGTCTGGGTGTTAATATACAATATTAAAGTATATATTTGTAATACCACTAATTCTGATATCCGTAACACAAGTGCTTAAGCTAGTAGACTCGGAGCCAGATCAATCAATGTATGTGATGTCGTCGGTTATTTATTTATTTATTTATGATGGCGGATGAAACACCAACTCATGTACTATTACCCTGTAGCAGCGTAAGTGACACAAGGGCACGGCTAATAGGCAACCCTCCTTCGATGGAGGCTCCACTTAAACGTCCTTAAACTCTAATTTCCTTCTGGACGGAGCTAAAGTGGTTTGAATGATCACTGTAGTGGTACAATGACCATTTACGCACAATGGCCCACTTATGAGGCTAAGTGCGGAAAACACATGCCCAACTAACTAACTAGCTACATTTTATATAACACATTGGTATCTACAAAACTTTTGCACATCTTCCTATTGTACAGCAATACATAAAATATTGAACTTCAATATATACCAATCTTGGTTTGATTAATACACCTTAGTTTAAAATATTATCAATCACCAAGACCTAACATATCGTTTTACAATCGACTCGGCATAATCCCAAACGATAAATCGATACCTGATCGCCTGTTATTTGACTCTAGTATTATATCAGTTACTATTCTCATCAGTATTATGATAGCTGCGTTAAGCTCTTCACTACAGACGAGAATTTTATCTTTTCCTCTAACCTGAACAGTTTTCCCGTTCCAATGGAACGTACACATTCACATTAGTTATTTAATGTGCATCAAAATGGGCGACACCCACATTATGTGGTGTAAAATTCTGCTCTTCTTAGTCCTGATAAGTGGGGTGGTCCTAGACACCTGTGAGAAACACAAAAATAACTGCGGCGCTTGTATAACAGACCCGTCAGTTTGCGTTTGGTGCGCCATGGTAAGATAATATACCTACTTCGTATAGTTGTTTAAGGTCCGGTACTAGAAATATGTACTGAGGGTACCAGTGGCGTAGCGTGGTGGGGGCAAAGGGGGCGGCAATTTTGAAATGAAACTATTCAACTTTAAAAAAAATATTTATTAAATGGTTCGCCGCCCCAATTACAATGCTGTGAGGCGGCGGAAAACCAAGTATGAGCCCCCGCCCCAATCCCCTATTTTAAAGCGCCCCGAGCGACAGGAACCGGCGCTACGCTACTGCCCTCTGTTATTAAAAAAAAAAAACGGTAATTTACTAATCGACACATGGCAAAGAGGTTGCCTAATTGAATTGCATATCGATAATCGATAATTTCATATACCGGATGTCAAACCAACATATTATATTATTGTCATAATGTATATGTCATTGTTGAGATCGCATTGACAATTTGCGTAAACAAGTCTGAATTGATCCAAATGAATGGATGGGAACAAGCATACCGGTTCGAATATATGAAAACTACTTTTATCTATTTATTGCTCTTTATTAATCTAATTGTTTTAAGTATCGATAAAACATCATAATATATATTTTTTCTATTATAGGTACATCTTTGGTTCTTTTTATAGGAGTAGGAGGAAATTATAATCCTCGAATTGTATTATTTTATGATACAGTCGTAACTTTAACGGAACAAAAATATGAAATAAACTACCTTCTGTTACTATTGCATGTTGGTCTGGGACTTAAAAATAAAGTGCCATCAGTTTTTCTTGCTCAACATATCATAAAAGACGATTTGACCGGTTGGAATATCCAATATGGGTGTTAATGTTTAATATTTGCCTCTGATATTATACATCCTGGAGTATCGTCTAAGCAAACCCCTGATATTTTTTGTGAACATGGATGTTTGTAATCGGGTCATGGATAATAGATAATAATGGCATAAAACTGTATTTAAATATGACTATTCGTTATAATCCGCATATATCAAGCATAAATGCTTATTATGGAGCTAAGGAATCTATAGGAATCTAATATAAGTCCCATGTTGGTCTGGGACTTCAAAATAATGTGCTAAATGTGTTCCTTGTCTAGCATCAAAATAGCACAATCAAAATCACTATTTTCCATTTAGCCCCATTTTCCGTTTTGGCAGAATGTGGTTAAAGGGGCTTGATAGGGTTGCCAAAATTTATTCGACGAAATATAGTATTTTTCAAACTAAGTTACAAAAAGTACACTCCAAAAAAATATAGTATTTTACGGAAAAATTAAAAAATAGACAAAGATATACCTATTTGCGAACTATTTATTTTTAACCGACTTCAAAAAAAGGAGGAGGTTCTCAATTCGACTGAATTTTTTATAAGCTATATATATTAGCATTTTTTATTGTTTATTAATCACCCAACCCGTCACCTAGCTCAGTTTTGTTTTTGTCTAACATGGTTAAAGAAGCTTGCTGCCCCTTTGACTCTGTCTGCCTTTTAGGGATTACGAGAGTGATGTTATAAATAAAAAGGAATATATGATTTGTAATATGAAAAATTTACAGCATGTATTAATAATGTTACTCGCTTATTTCAGCGCCAATTTAATGGCACGAGATGCATATCAGATAAAGCTTACACGGAGGGCTGGTGTCGGGGAGCAGTTCAGAACCCAAAAGTGAGCGCTAAGCTCACCGACGCAATTGAATTCAGTTCTGATCTTGGGCGAGTCGTTCAAATCACACCTCAAAGGTACACATTGAACCTGCGACCAGGAGTGCCGGTTAATTTCACGTTTTCATACAAACCTGCCTCGGATTACCCTGTCGATTTGTATTTTTTATTCGACAATTCGCCATCAATGGACACTGCCTTGGCTGACGTTATGAAACAGAGCGAGTCTATTTATAATACAATGTACAATTTGACGAAGAACATTCAATTAGGGGTGGGATATTTTGTGGATAAAAATACTTTTCCGTATACTGAGTGAGTACATTTTATTTAGGTTGACATTAAATTTACATACACACATACATATAAGCTGTCACATGATTTTCTCATGCAGGTAGACAGAGATCACATCTTTCCATTTGATATGATTCTGGTATACACTTTTCACTTCTTCTACATTGACTGGTTCGATGGCGTATTCGGTAGTGACCCTGCCCCATGCGCCAAGAGTTGTGGATTCGATCCCCACCCAGGACAAACATTCGTGTGATTAATTCTTGTGTTTGTTCTGTGTCTAGGTGTTAATATCCAATATTTAAGTATATATTTGTAATACCACTGTTGATTCTGATATCCGTAACACAAGTGCTTAAACTACTTACCTCGGAGTCAGATCAATGTATGTGATGTCATCGAATATTTATTTTATTCATTAGTCTTTTCATACATGCTCATCGGATAAAGATACTCTTTACCTTGACTTTTTATTAGCGTTTCGATCCAACATGGAATAATGCATCTCTAATCTGATTGAACTCTTAAACCAGAGGGCCTGTACCTTCTGACTAGATTTTTTCAAATCTAAGTCCGCACTATACCACTTGCTCAACGGTGACGGAAAACATAATTTATCATCATTGCAAATTCAAAATAACTATGGACGTGTAACTATAATCCAATTATAGTTACACGTCCATATTGGGCTGGGCTAGATGAAAAAATTTTAAAAAGTATTGACAAGTGGCTAGCTCGTCGCCTACACAATCACATACCCAAAACCCGATATACCATAAATTGCCTTTTATGACATGCTAGGCAAGAAACACAGTTGGCACATTATTTTTAAGTCCAACATGTGACAATTAATTTACAAATATTATATCTATTAATAAGTGCAATATGTATCTTATGTGCTATCTCCTACAACATTTTAACATATTACATCGAGCTGAATTAGTTTATATAATTAACAGTTTTATCGCTTGACTATAACTACATTAATTACATTTCCAGCAAATTAGATAAAAATACAACATACTCTTTCCGCAACCAATTGCCGTTGCAGAATGACCCATTAGTGTTTAAGAACATCATTAACAATACTATTTTCGGCTACAACGTTGACTTGCCCGAGGGGGGGCTGGATGCCCTGTCCCAGGTCTTAATCTGTGGCCCAGACCGCATCGGATGGAGAAACGAATCCAGGAAACTTATCATGTTTCTCACTAATGGGCCATATCACGTCGCTGGTGACGGCATGACCGCGGGAATACACACACCGTATGACGGCAAATGTTACACGAATAATGCCGGTGTTTACACAAACGAATTGGAAATGGACTATCCGTCTGTCAGCATGATCAACAAATTAGCTACTGACGAAGAGATCATTATTGTATTTGCTGTCCACGCTGATATACAACCCCTTTATAGTCATTTAAGTGAATATATCAGTGGATCGAAAATTGAAACATTGGACGGAAGTCAAATAGCGAAGATTGTTACGGATATTTACGAAGTAAGATCATGTTCCAGCGCCTAATTATAATAATTAATTATTTATTTTAAAAAATTACTCATGTGTAACGTTGCTGACTAAAAAATGTGTTTTATTTCTTTTTCAGAGTATAGCAAGAAAGATTAAACTGAAAGAAAGAGTTGAGCCTGATCTCCGTGGTATATTTAAAATTATATTTGATCCTGATTGCACAAATACAGGTTACAACAATGAGTTATGTTCTGTGAAAAAAGGAGAAGATAAAACTTTTACAGCCACAATTACGGCTTCCGAATATATAGGATATGACAGTACATCTGTTGATATATTAATTGAAGGTATTAAAGAAAAGTTGACACTAGATATTAACTTCATAAAAGATTGCGAATGTGAAAGTGCAGCGGTCCCGAATTCTCCTGAGTGTAACCTAGGAGGAACCTTGGAATGTGGAGTATGCGAGTGTAACGACAATAGGTAAGTCTTTATTTGTCTTTATTTACGTAGGCTTAAAAAAAAAAGCACTTCTAAATCGTCAGAATAAGATCAATATCTACCGGTTCAAAAGGTAGATTCTACCGAGAAGAAACCGGCAAGAAACTCTATAGTTACTCTAATGCCAAATCTTAATAACTACATATTAGTTACAATTTATACGTGAATGTAAATTTAGCAGTGCAGGCGAATAGCCTATTCTGGGTCTAACCATTTAATCTTATCATTTAAACAGTCTTCTATCTTGTAGTAGCCCTTTTTAATCAAACAATTTTTAACATATAATTTAAACTAATATAAGGTAAATCAATGAGATTTTGAGGTAACATATTTAATATTTTTATACTTTACCCAAATTACCACTCTTATTAAGTCTGTATTAAGTCTTATTAAGTTCCTAAAAGATACCTTTATAAAGTGCCCAAGTCCTGATTAAAAGAAAGTAACAAAAGCTGTAGAAAATTACTGTAAATTTACATTTAATTGAATATACTTAAAAAATTACGGATTTAAAAATTGTCTTGTAAGAAACATTAATTGTTTCTTTACGATTTTATCAGTTATTTTATTAGTCGTGTTAGTTTGGGACCTAAAAATAATGTACCAAATGTGTTCCTTGTCTAGCATGTTGTGAAAGGCGACTAATGGTATATCGGGTTTTGGGTATGTGATTGTGTAGACGACGAGCTAGCCATTTGTCACTATTTTTTCACAATTTTCCATCTAACCCAGCCCAGTTTAATTTTAGGCTGAATGTGGTTAAAGGGGCTCGCTGCCCCTTTGACTCTACCTACCTCTTCGGGGATTTCGGGCGTGGTGTTGTGTATAAACAAATAACAACAGGTTGTCACAATGTTTTCTCAGGTATGGTCTTAATTGCGCGTGCGTTAAGAACAGCGTGTCCTACGTCAACGACAACTCGACTTGCATCCAGCCTGGTGACGGGAAGGTGTGCAGCGGGCACGGCTCCTGCATCTGCGGGAACTGCGTGTGCAGAAAAGGCTCACCGTAAGATAATTCGTTCTTCCTTCATTCTTTCTTCAACCTGTAAACTGAACAAAATCATCAATAGAATCGATTTAAAAATGTTTATACCATGTTATATTTTGACTAAATACCATATATAAATACAATTTAAACAAAATTAGACTCTACCAAAAACTGTATATAATATATACTCCGTGATATAGGCGTATGCGCATCGCTTATCATTAGTTTTCGGTTTTCGCTAAGTGAAAATATATGACCCGTATTTGGGTTTTCGTATATACTAATGTTAAAAAAGCAAGTGAGATGTGTAAGGAGTTAAGAACCGTGCCATACGGCGTTCGTTTCTTTCTGCCTATCCCGCTAGGGAAATGACGTGAAGCTGGTTTATACTAAACATAGCCTGGCATATACCTACTCGTCGACTTTTTTTTTAATGACCTAAATTTTGAATGCTTTAACGAATATAGAGATCCACTTAAATCATCTATAATGTAGAGTGTTTTTGTCATGCTTTAGGTATCCATAACATATTTTAGTTCAAGTTTAAATTGTGTACAGAATTAAGAGGAAAAATATCGTCTTGTCGCCATTTTCCTTAGAGGAAAAATATGGTTAATAAATGAAATCAGCTATCGGGAATAGGTATCCAAAACGGTATTAAGAAATTAATTTCATACCACATTTAACACGCTCCTCTACAATGACAATGAGTCCATTAACTCGATTACAATTTTTTCCAGTTACGAAGGCAAATATTGCCAATACAACAAAGACAATTGCCCTCGGAACAACAACATCGTGTGCAACGGGAATGGGAAGTGCGACAATGAGCAGTGCATCTGCAACGAGGGATGGCAGGGCCCCGCCTGCGAGTGCCCCACGTCGACCACTCTTTGTCTCGGAGCCGACGGCAGAGTCAGTAAATCCAATGGGATGTATGCTTAATCATACATCGACTGGCCGGTTGGTCGGGTGGTCAGACCCTTTTTTTGACGCGGGTAATGGTTACGCACAGTCACTCAGGGGTGAACAGAGTAGAGGGGATTCGTTGGCGCGCGCTGCGATCCCAGAACCCCTTCCACTGCGATGAGACGGAACACCGCGGGGGGGGGGGGGGGGGGTGAACAGAGTAGTGTGTGGGACTCCCAAGGGCTTAAGTCGGAGTCACCTGCTCCGGCCAAAAATGGAGGTTGGCCAAGGTATACCCAAAATTTTGCGGTACCCCTCGGGTTATGGGAATTTGGACTAACTTTATCGGTCACGACACCTCCGATGTGGTTAGAGACTCTGGCTACGAAACCAAAGGTCGCGGTCTTGAATCCTGATAAAGGCAAATGTGTCATGTAATGAACATGATCATCGAGTCATGGATGTTAAAAAACAGTATTTAAATATGTCCATCATTTACCTAGTATCCATGGCACATGCATACATGCTTAGTTTCGAGCTTGAGAATTGTGTGTAAATCTTGAGAATTTATTTATTTAAACACTAACTTCTGCGCGCGACTTCGCTCGCGTGGTTGGTACATCGCTAAAACATATACATTTTATACTTTTGATTAATTATTTATGGCATTGATGAAATCAGCAGTTGTTTATATTAGGTAAATCGGAATTAGTCGGTACGAAATCGCATTCTAAGCAGTTCTATAAACAATGAGATGGTAAAATGTATTCCTCGAATATTCAGCGTGTAAAAAATAAATAAAATAGAAATATGTTCTATGATTTATATCTATAAGACAAAAAGACATGACTTTTGTTTTGACTGATGAAATGAAATTAAACAAATAATATATTAGCAACTTTTAATTTGGTGACATTTAGTTATTTAAATATAATATGTAGTGCAACAAATTTTTTGTTGCCGTCATTTGCCGTCAAAATGTTTGCTGCAGATAGTGGAGTTCTTACTGGGAGTCCAATCTGGTCTGTCTATAGTCCGCATCCACTTTTTACATAATGCTGGGTTGCTTGGAAACCTAGGAAAATTATCAGTTACTTAAATAACAAATTTACGGAGATAATGAGTTCCCAATGTGAATATAGTTATATTTCAACATAACTTGGCTAAATAACTTTGTATTCATGTCATGATGTCGCTAAAAGACGATTAAGTTTTTATCGATACTCGTGACGTCACCGCTTTGTCAAGCACTAACGTAACCAAACTATTTACTATTTTACACAATATTTTCCCCAATTCTGTTTATAATCACGATGTATATTTAGAAAGATCAATTAGAATCAGTATACTATTGTAAACATATTTTTCTAAACTGATTACTAGCAACAATTTGACAAAATATGGTTTGAAAAAATCTAATGATAAAATCGTATTTACCTGTGAAAAGTGTATTTATTCGGATTATTCCGTCGTGTAACCTCACAATCACGTACAGAACAAGTCACCTTAATTGCACATTTAATATTCTCGATTATAATCCAAGGTTTAATACATAAATGCACAAATTTCACTACGACGTAGAATAGACCGGGACGCTAAAGCCTCTTACTCGCAAAAACATTGACATATAGGTACTTTATTCACTGTCTCTTTTTCTCTCGGGCGGTTTGAATTTTAGCAGGATTTCTCGCTCTCACGCTTTATGTATCTTTTGCGTAGTCAAAAAATTCTAAATCTATGTTTAAAACACTTATTTTTTTTATTTACCGCGCAACTTTTGTATTTTTTTCATTCATAAGAACCTTTACATGACTACAACAAACACAACTAAAAAAAGATTAAAAGAAATTGGTGAAGCCGTTCTCAAGTTATAGCTTTGGGGTGGACCACCCTTATCTCTTTGGGGTATGGAAAATAGATTATGACTGATTCTTAGACCTACCTGTTATAATATGCTCAAAATACTGTAATCTAAGTCTATTGTATAATGAACATAAGCGCCATCTATGATTTGACCTTTCCTATGTTATAAAAAATAAAACTACTTCCGTCTCATCTCAGCCGAGCACGTTGTTTTTTCTCCACACAATTATTATAATTAAATTATAATTATCACAGGTTATGGGCCCAGGCCGTCCTGGCTCATGCATATAGTTTCTCGCGACAGTGTTTTATCTGGACAATCGATAAAACACTACCGAAGATACATTATATAAAATTTAATAAAAATCGGTCAAGCCGTTTCGGAGGAGTTTGGTAACAAACACCGTGACACGAGAATTTTATATATTAGAAGATTCATATATATCAAATTTAGAATCCCCGAACTTGTTGACTTTTTTTAAGTCGCAGACCAACATATGATTCTTTATGTATATCTTGCGCTGACCTAGGATATGTTGCAGGAGTGCAACGGAATGGGGCGTTGCGTGTGCGGGGGATGCGCGTGCGACCCCGTCGCCGACTGGGACGCGCGCGACCGCCAGGACCCCCACTGCGCTTTCCTGCCCTGCCAAGACTGCCACAAGCCGCAATGCGACCGGCTGCTCACATGCGCTCTGTGCTTCCACTCGCGACAAGAATGCCCACAATGCAATTATGTCAAGGTAACTAAGGAGACCAAGGCTGCTCAACCTTTTTAAGAGCCGTAGTAATAGATGATTGGGAAACCTCCAGCAGGCCTCTGATGGTTCCTTTAATATGTGTATTAAATAAATAATAAAAAATAACTGTTTATAGTAATAAATTAAAACAATGTTTTGATATTCTGAAACTGGATAACACAGGCCAATCAGACGTCGCCACAATATAACCCACGGTCTTGGGCTTGAGCAGCCTAGGCTTAGACCATGAATTTAGCAAGCCTCGCATAAAAGAAATTGAAGAGACTGTTGAGCCAACTTCCGTAACTCTCGGGGGAACCAGACAATTTAGATCAGGTTACATTAAACACCTATAGTTGGTTGAATGTGCAGGATTTATCGCGATGTTATCAGATTAACGTGGGTAATCACATTCACCTTTCGAGCCATTTGTCGTTAGATAAAACCTATAATCATTATTTTTCTTTTTTTAAGGCTTCAGTCAGTGATTACATCGTAACTTCGACGAATATTTCATGGAATATATGTCCGGACTTACGAATAAATATCGGTTGCTATACGCGATATATGTACCGGTACATGGAAGATAAATACCTCATAGAGATGGTGGTACAAGCCCAAGAGGATTGCCAGGAAAGCTATTACAGTGAGTACCATTATTCTATAGCTTTATGAGATCATTTAAATCACCGTCTCTTATTGGCATTTATATTGAAAAATACGAGAAATCAATTATTTCTAGCAGGACACTAGAGCACCTAGCTCTGAATATTACTGGGTCCAAAACAGTGCCGTAATTATGGCTATACTAGCGGTGTCGAACTACAGGATAACTGGATAGGCAATGGAAAAACCTGACCAGCGCCATATTTTGGGTCATACCAGCACTTAGGGGCTCTCATAGAACTGAGTGCATCAATGATTTTTTACTACACTTGCTTGCTTGCTTTATGTATTCACCTGAATTGGTTGATTTAGGTGAATGTTTATACTAGTGACGTTTACAACAACTTCATCTAGTGGAATTTTACCTCGATGACAATGATTTGTGGCCTGTGTCAAATACCAATAGACCTAACGGCAAATTATGTATTTATCAATATTATCCTAACCAACGTCGCGCGTCACGGCGGCTAATCTCATCACCACGGCATTCTTTGTTCCTTCACTCTCATAGTTCGATGAAAACTTTAATTCATGTAACTTACTTAAAAGGACTTAGGCACCTGTCAACTGATCAACCAATTATACTACAGAATTCGGTGGGATAGCCCTCGCAACGCTGATCATGTTGGGCATAATGACTGTGATGCTATGGAAGTGGATCACGCACGCCCGCGACCGGCGGGAATATGAGCGGTTCCTGAGGGACCACGCGGCAGACCTGGACCAAACATGCGAGAACCCCTGCTTCAAGCCCCCGTCCACCACCATTAACAACCCTATCTTCAGGAAGAACTCCGTGGACTTCACTAACTAACGAAATGTCGTCTTATCTAGTGTTCCGTAAACTGTTTGCATTGAAATGAAATAAATGAAATGATTTATTTTCTATAAGTAGATTAATAACAAATTCTTAAATTTTAATTAATTTATTAAAGTAAAGATATTTTTAAAAACAAATTGTGAAATTTCTATTTATTAATTCAAGTAAAGGTAAACACCCGAGTAATTTCAGAGGCATAGGTACATTGCAAAAGACAATATTCTTCTCGCCTTGCTCGCATAACTCTTAAGTGGTATTTTCAACCGTATTTTTAGTTCTTTCTGCATACCCTGCTGGGGAAGTAGCGTGAAGTTTAGTTTATCTATTTAAGGACAGCTTACAAGACATACACCAAAAATACGTTATTACACTTTCAAAAACGATACTTGCTTACAGTGTTGCCTTAATTAAATGCTTCCAAGGCATGCAAAAAAATGGTTTGTGGGAGCAATATGAAAATGAGCATAAAACATGCATATTTTTAAAGGTACAGACGAGACAAATAGGAACCAGTCTTTGTATTGGTACATACATACATACATGACATCACGCCCATAATCCCCGAAGGGGTAGGCAGAGTCAAAAGTACAGCTAGCCCCTTTAACCACATTCAGCCAAAAATAAAACTGGGCTAGGTTAGATGGAAAATTGTGAAAAAGTAGTAACAAGTGACTAGCTTGTCGCCTACACAATCACATACCCAAAACTCGATATACCATTAGTCGCCTTTTACGACATGCTAGGCAAGAAACACAGTTTGCACATTCTTTTTAAGTCCCAGACCAACACGGGACAATAGGCTGGGTTAGAAGGCAAATTGTGAAAAACTAGTGACAAGTGGCTAGCTCGTCGCCTACACGATCACATACCCAAAGCCCCATATACCATTAGTCGCCTTTTACGACATGCTAGGGAAGAAACAGTTGGCAAATTCTTTTTAAGTCCCAGACCAACACGGGACAATTGTATAGGTGTTTATACGTAATGCTTACCTACCTATGTATTTTATTTTATTTCATTTAGTTTTTTTTTTTAGTATATACTAAGGCATTTCCGTTAATTATAAATAATACTAACAGGACTAAACGACCATTTGACTTTTTGACGAGTGATGCGCACGCGCCGTACAATTTTTAGTAGTATGAAGGTTTTTAAAATGTTATTTGGGCAAAATATAACATGGTATAAAAACTACTGTAAACGATTCTATTAATAAATTTATACAACTATTTTTCAGAGGCAGACTTGTCATTTCCACAATTATCCGTCTAAGCCCAGCCACTACCCCTTCAGGGACTACGGGCGTGTTGATATGTACATATGTGTATATATATATGTATAGATGTATTACATAGGTACGTATACGACCCAAAAATGTCCCATTCAGTACAAACAAATAATAAAGTAAATATAAAGAAAATGTCTGCTTCTTATTTCTGTTGACCACTTAAGGAGCGGGGAGGAGGCATGAAAATATTATTTTTGGTTTGGGGAGGCTCGGCAAATAAAAGGTTGGGAAACCCTGGGTGAGATATTTCTAGTCGGACGATTAGTTGGTACGAGAGGACACACGCTTACTTATTTGCCTATTAGATTTAATGCCTAGCATACAAGTTTAATTTCTTAACTAAATTAATTTATTCGTTTACAGTAAATAGTATGGATAAGTAAATTGGAAATCAAGAGATTAATGTTAAGTATTTAGTTATTACCTACATATTCTTTAAATATTAAAAAAATCGTGTCACAGTGTTAGTTGCCATACTCCTTCGACACGGCTAAATCGATTTTGATGAAATTTTATATTTACACTTGGTTGATCTGAAAACAGGTTGTTGTTATTTTTCATACGCCTAAGTAATAAGGGTGGTCCACCCCAAAGCTATAACTTGAGAAGGGCTTTAACGATTTCGCTAATTCTTTTTGAGTTGTTTTTGTTATTGTCAAGTGAAAGTTGTTATGAAAGAAAAAAAAGAAAAAAGTTGCGCAATAAATAAAAAAAAAAAATTGGTATTGAAAATCCGCGAACGGGGCGTTGCGAAGTGCGCCGGGTCAGCTATAGCTAGTGAACTATAAGTTAATATGATGCCTTTGTCACCATCAATAAATAAATGTTCCAAAATTTATTAAACATGGTTCTTTTCTTTTGTCGTCTACTTAAGCTCACTGGCATTTTAATATTTCAACAAACGCCTAATTTTTTTTAAGAGCAAAGTATTTTCTTAGCGAGATTTATTTTGTTTAAATATAACTAAACATAATACATAATAGTAAACGTCATCATCTTCCTAGCGTTATGTCCCGTGCTTAGACGGGGTCCGCTTAGACCATGATCATGGATTTAGCGGGCTGGTAATTACATTAAAGCGACTGCCGATCTGACCTTCGTAAACCAGACAATTTTTGGATCATGATTAGAAATCCAAAGTTGTTTGAATTTGCAGGTTTCATCACGATGTTTTCCCTCACCGTCAAGTTACTGGTATGAATACGTGCATAGATTTGAAAAATCCAGAGGTACATGCAATATACACAGCTTTATTACCAACCTCTAACTTCTATACCAAAAAATAACCAAAATTCAACAAATTTACGTTACGTGGTTGGTTGATGGATACTGAAATCGAGGCAGCTTGCGACAAGCGCTTTCACGAACGCCGCTTTAACGATAAGGTTCCCGTGAGTGCAAGCATGCCCAGTTTTCCCTAGTCTGGATGCACCGCCTGCACTACTACCCTGTGCCGCCGAAAGATGGCGCTGACACTATCGCCGCACCTATTTATAATTCGCCGTCTCTATCGCATAACAAGAAAATCGTATTTCCTATTCACTTATTCGAAATTTCAACACTGTTTTTCACCTACTTACGCTATTTATACTCCAAAAAAATATGCATGTAAAAATCGTTTGAAGAATGACCTCTCCGAATTTACAAGTTTCGACCGATGAAAATTCACTTGAAGACTTTCGACCCTCAATCGCGCTATTAGAGTTTTCTGAGCGGTTAGTATAAATAGAAAACGAACAGGAAGGTAAGCGGGGAGTCCGATTCTACACAGTGCAGTAGTGATATGGGGCAGGAGCTACCCTTAATCCGCCCTCTAAGCAATATGCCTCGCCGCTGTTGTTGGTAACTCGGACGCTAAGCCGTTTCTCACCCCTGGGCCGGTATGTCTGCGAAGGGATTCGCCACCAGTTTGATTGCCGATCGAACCGATTGACTCTACGTATCTGAACCGAGAGGACAACTCCTCAACACCACTGCTGTAGAAACTTCGACTCTCTTTTTGACGGCCATTACACCGATAACAACAATAATGAAATCAAACAATGTAGATTGACGTGATCCGATTTAAGGGTTTCTTTGATAACTTAGGTATCTAGCTTATTATTTTCCTTATTTCGTCTGTAATTATTTTACATACATACATAACATTACGCCCATAATCCCCGAAGGGGTAGACAGACTCAAAGGGGCAGCAGGCCCCTTTAACCACATTCAGCCAAAAACAAAACTGGGCTGGACTGGGTTAGATGGAAAATTGTGAAAAAGTTGTGACAAGTAGCTAGCTTGTCGCCTACATCATCACATACCCAAAACCCGATATATTAGTCGCCTTTTACGACATGCTAGGCAAGAAACACAGTTGGCACATTCTTTATGAACCGACCAATATAGGACATATTAGGTATTATTACTAATATATTGTATTTGCTATAGTCCAAGTCCATGACAATTGGAAAGCTCAGCATAAATACGAACTTAAATGACTTTCTATTTCTATTCTATTTCTATTGCCCGCAGTTCTGCCCGCTTGAATATCGGCTACAGAGACTCCATCGTGTACCCTGGATATTTAAGTATATTTTTTTCCGAAATTAACAATGCTATTCTTTAGATTAAAACTTGAGATGATGAGAGATGAGAAGATGATGAGGTGTGAAGACCTGAAGACATATCTTTTTTTTGCATTTATGACATAAATACTTATATGTATATCATCACGCCTGCAATCCCCGAAGGGGAAGACAGAGTCCAGGGAACAATAAGGCTCCTTAAACCTAGTTACTACTACTACTACTAGTTTAGCCAAAAAATTTAGGTAAATTGGTTTGCTTAGAAAATTTTGAACAAATAGTGACAAGTAACCTCCATCAATCACAAACCCAATACCCAATACACCAGGGGTCCGTAACCTTTTGGCAGATTTGGGCCACATAGTAAAAAAAATAGGTAAAACGGGGCAACCTTTTCACAATAAAGATGGAAATCTAACCCAATTAAATTATATTTTTGACTAAAATTACCTAACTAAGAACTTCTTTTAAAGTTTACTGCACTGGACTGGCCTATTGTAAGCATGTCAATGAATGATACAGAATATTCATTAATACAGTATAAAAAGTTTGGCACCTACTTCAAATTATTAAGTTTTAAGTTTTTGCTGTAAAGCGATGATCAGAACTTAATTTTTAATTTAAATAAGATAAAGTACGTAAATAAATAATTAAATATAAATAAATATCAGACTACATCACATTCATTATGACTCCGAGGTAAGTAGCTTAAGCACTTGAGTTACGGATATCAGAATCAACAGTGGTATTATAAATATATACTTCAATATTCAATATTAAAACCTAGACACAGAACTAACACAAGTATTCATCATACGAATGTTAGGTCTGAGTGGGGATCGAACCCACAACTCTTAGCGAATGCGAGTGATACTCTTAGCCCTGCCCCACTACTGAATGAACCATCGACCCAGTCAAAACGTATACATACTTTTTTCTATTCATGATAACGTATCATACCTACGTCCCATGTGGGTCTAGGACTTAAAAAAAATCTTGGACTCGCATGTTGTAAAACTACCGGTACCTGTACTAGCTGTGCCCGCGGTTTCACCCGCGTTTATAGTTGATGTTATATAGCCTATACCTTCCTCAATAAATAAATAAAATAAATAAATAAATTCTCCAGACTGACACACCAATTCCCTTGTTCCTAACTAAGCTTGTGCTTGTACTATGGATACTAGGTGAACGGATGGACATACTTAAATACGTTTATAAACATCCATGACTCGAGTACAAATGTCCATATTCATCACAC
Source organism: Glyphodes perspectalis (assembly GCA_951394215.1). NCBI lineage: Eukaryota > Metazoa > Arthropoda > Insecta > Lepidoptera > Crambidae > Glyphodes > Glyphodes perspectalis. The sequence goes on from OX596202.1 coordinate 5,199,206, forward strand.
GAAACATTTTCCCCTAGCGGGATTCGAACCCGCCACCCTCGGTTTCGTGGCCAGGGACTCTGCCCACTCGACCAACGGGCCTGTCCTCAATAAATGAACTATACAATACAAAAATATTTTTTAAATTCGGACCAGTAATTCCTGAGATTCAAGTTCAAACAAGTTAAACCAAACAATCAAACTAACTATTCAGCTTTTCCACAATTTTTGACGTAGTCCACTTAGAGCACCCTCCCGAATAGCAACTGCAAGAACGGCACCCGGCCAAGTCCACGAACAGCACCTATCGATATTTTTGGCACATGCTGTTCTTCTAACCCAACCCAACTTTATTTTTGACCATTTGTGGTTAATAGAAATAGTGGAATAGAGGTAAAAATAATTAAACGTGTATTTTTTTGGTATTTGGTTAATACAATAGCGAACGTTTCAAATCTATACAACGCAAGCAAGTTCGTTAATTGCATAAGTAATAAGGTTTTTATCGTAACTTAGTTCACGGAGAAAGAAACAATAAATAAAACAAAGCATTGAACTGCCCAAGCCTTTGTCTCCAAACGGGTTAACTGTATTCGTGGTGTAGATAAATAAATAAATAAATATCCGACTACATCACATACATTGATCTGACTCCGAGGTAAGTAGCTTGAGCACTTGTGTTACGGATATCAGAATCAACAGTGGTATTACAAATATATACTTAAATATTGGATATTAACACCCAGACACAGAACAAACACAAGTATTCATCACACGAATGTTTGTCCTGGGTAGGGATCGAACCCACGACTCTTGGCGCATGGAGCAAGGTCACTACCGCATGCGCCATCGAGCTTGTCAAAATCGAGCTTGTAGATATAATAATTAACTTATTTTCATCTAGAGCAGGACTTTCCAACCAGGTGGCGGCGTAGAAGGATATCAGGGGAGACATAAAGATATGTTTGCATTTCCGAAAGAAAAAAAAAATTACGGCAAATTAACTGTCAAAATACAACATGTGAAATTGAATTAAATAATTTATCGCGAAAACATTATTTAGTTAATACAAAAGATGTGTTACTTATTTTTGGTAATCACCAAAAGAGGGGGGCATGAAAATATTATTTCTGGTTCGGGGAGGCTGGCGAAATAGAGGTTGGGAAAGCCTGATTTAGAGAACGCCGTTTTTATTTTATCTCAATTAACTAATGTTTATCTATAAATTCTCTATACTTATAATAAATCTGTAGACAGGTCAATTCTGTACATGAAATATATTTTCAAAATAACTATCAGGGGGTGATTAGTGATCGATACTGATGCCAAAAATGCAATCAGTAAATTTTTTGTCTGTCTGTCTGTCTGTATGTTCCTTATAGAAACAAAAACTACTCGATGGATTTTAACGAAACTTGGTGCAATTATTCTTCATACTCCTGGGCAGGTTATAGTATACTTTTTATCACCCTACAATCAATAGGAGCAGAGTAGTGAAGGGAAATGTTGGGAAAACGGGAGAAGTTACTCCATTTTTAAGCTTCCGTCGCGTGTGCAGCCTTAATGGTTAAAGTTACATCGAAATCATGTATGACGGAAATAGTCTATATAATATTAACCATAAACGCGGGTGACACCGCTGGCACAGCTAGTTATGAATAAAAGTGAGAAATATTTAGAGTTTTGTCTAGCTCGATGGCGCATCCGACTAGTGATGAAAGAGACTCAGTCCTTTAAGTCGTTTAAAATAAGACTAGCCTCTTTTTACACAGCTTTGCTATAAAATTAGGACTATAGCTGTTAGTCTTAAGTAATACGACTTAGTCCTTTAACGTATAAGACTAAAACGACTTAAACGCCTTTAAAGCCTTTAACGCCTTAAACGCCTTAAACGACTAAAAGGACTTAACAGACTCGAGTCTTTTACAAAAGGGCGCCGCGGCGTTTGAGTAAAACGTTTAGGTTGCAATGAGATATGGTTTTTATATTATACATATATATGGGGTGTGACTATGAATTTAATAGTACATAATTATCATTTATCCCTTAACGGTTAATAAATAAAAATAGATGTATTTGATTTTTAAAGATAAGGCGGCGTTGGTTTATAATTTGTGCATAAATTCTTAGAATAAAAATGGCACGGCAATAAATTAGCAAAACAATAGTTACAATTTTTCATTTAGATAAGTACTTTATTATAATATTTTGTCTTTAAACTTAGTTAAGCACATGAACACAGTCCTGAAGAAATACAAAATGTCATTATTTAAGGGTACTTTTATCACAGTACTTTTATTCCTCCAGGCGGTAAAGAACTATAAACAAGGGACTATCGCATCAACACACGCTTTACAACTTTAGACTCCTCAGGCTCTGAGTTGTTAGTCTTTTAAGTCCTTTAAGCTGTTTTAGTCCTTTAAGCTGTTTAAGTCCTATAAGCTGTTTAAGTAACTGCTGAGCGTTTTACGTTAAAAGACTGGGACTAATAAGGCTAGTCTGACTGAATTAGTCGTGAGGCGTCAAAAAGGAGGCGAGTCTTTATTAAAAGCCTTAAAAGCCTGAGTCTCTTTCATCACTACATCCGACAGTGACCCTGTCCTATACGCCAATAGTTGTGGGTTCGATACTCACGCTAGACAAGCTATGATGGATACATGTGTTTGTTCTGTGTCTGGATGTTATTACATAGTATTTGAGTATATAATATTTGTAATACCACTGTAGATTCTGATATTCGTAACACAACTTTTTATGCTACTTACCCCGGAATCAGATCAAAATACGCGATTTTGCCTGATATTTATTGTATTTAGAGTTTTAGAAATAAAATAAAAAAAATATAACACGGTGTAGTTTTTTTTTTTGCAAATATGGGTAATAAATCCTAAGATAATTATTTCGTAGATTATTATTTAAAAGTACCTAATTATAATAAAAAGACATGACGTTACAATTAACAAACATTTATTTCATCAAATCGAGTTAAGTAAGTAGATAAAAAACAAGTTGAAACTATAGTTAACTCTTGTTTGTTCAAGAATATATTGCCAATGATGGAATGTGTTATTCCGGCTATTTGATTTTGGTATAGACAATTTCTGGTTTATAAAATGGCACAGAGAGCGTCATTTGCGTCAAGTATAATTTCCGCGAATTTCCTCGGTCCGGATGATTCATCTCCGTACAAGTAGCTACGAGCCGTCTGATGTAGAGAGGTCGTCTACAGTCTGTGGCGAGACGTGCGGCGGTACGCGCGCGCACTACGTTTGAATTTCGAACGTCGCCAGTCGAGTCGAATTTCGATTTGAGCACAAAAGAGTTTCAAAGAAACGAGTTACTGGCCGTTACGGAAAACTTAGTGTTTTGTTTTTTCGGAGGATAAAATATATTTTTTCAACATGAGGACTATGGCGGTCTTTGTGATTTTTTCGGTGGTGGTGGCATGTTCGATGGAAGTTTTCGCGATCGACTGCTCTGTGGTCAACCTGGAGAGCATAAGGAATTGCAACGAATGCATCAGATGCGGCGGCAGCTGGTGCAACAAGGGCGAGGAGAACGTAAGTTGAATTATTACAGTTGCATTTACTTCACAATGATTAGACTACCCTCCGCTTTGAGCGTAAACAACTGATTTGGCCCCTTTTTCCTTAACTTTCGGCAGCCTTGAGAAAAATTAGAATAATTATAATACTCAATATAGATACCATTTGCTGCAATGTCGGTGATAGATGTAGTATGATAATTAAAGACACATTTTATAGTAAAACAGAGAAAACGACGCAGGTAGTTTATAGTTTTCAGTGTTATATGCATGAATTTGACCATATACTCGTACTTATAGTGAATATTTTTTGTTATGTTTATCATTTCAAGATTTAATTTCCAGCATAGATAACTATTCTGCTACTACGAGTACTTATATAATTACGGTTTGACGCCAACCGTATTTGTTCTTTGTACATATTATTCTCAACTACGTTTTCCTTTATATACAACACTGGCATGCGGTCAGTAATTAAATATTTATGAAATTATTTCCTCCAAGATTGGATTTACGTTGAATTTATTGAAAATGACTAATTCTAATACATTTTAAGGTAGATGTGTCATATGCCTGCGCAATGTAAAAACTTCAACACATTTATTTGTCAATGTTATCAAATGTGTATCTCAACGACACATTTGACAACATTTCTTTTTCGGTTGCAATGTAAGCGTATGACATTATCTATAGTAGAATATCATTAAAAATAACCTACAAATAAATAAAGGATCATATGTCCCCGCTTTAGTGCATTCGCGATAAAACTTTTTGACATTTAAGTGCTTAACGAAATAAAAAGTAAACTTACTTACTTACTGCTCGCCTTAATGTAGATTAAAGTGATCGTTATCAGGTCAATGACGGAACGAAATGTCTCTGTCAATGCTGCAAAAATTCTGTAAAAAAAAAACAACCAAATAACAATATTGTGCAACTGTTTAAACAGTACAGTATACTGTACAGATCGCGTACGGCAATACCTGCAGTAATGAACCTAGAGATTTTTCGCAGAATTACTTTATTAATCTAAATCTGTTCTGCTTCTATACTATAAAGCTGAGGAGTTTGTTTGTTTGATTGTACTCGCTAATCTTAGGAACTAATGATTCGTATTAAAAAAAATATTTTTGAGTTGTATTGTCCCTTTATCGAGGAAGGCTATAGGCCACATCACGCTACGACACATTAACCATGAATGCGAGTGAAACCGCGGGCACAGCTATGAATTATATAATTTCGTAGTTATATTATAATCACACTGAAAAAATCAACTTCACGGTCTCCACTTTTGCATCTCACGGTCCTCTCTAATAATATTACTTAACTCGCGCTGTTCGCTAGTTCTCATGAATGGGCTCAATTGATTTCCCGTAGACAATAAAAGGCGATCAACTCGTCAAAAGAAAACCGTGGTCTGCGCAGGCGCAGCGGAAGGAACAATTGACTCGGCGACCGCGCCGCTCAAATTCCAGCTATTTTTAAAGCTGTCATTTCGATTGTGTTAGTCATTTTTGCGTTTAACCCTGAGATGAATGAAAGACTCTTAGTTGAACACTAAGAAAGGGCATACCTAACGTTATATAATATTAAATTAAATCGTAGATTAAATAAAGCCCATAATTTTTTTACATTTTTTAACACACGGTTGCTATATGCCTCAGAAAATGGTAATAATGTCATATATATTTGGGTTAAAGATGCGTGTTAGTAAAAATACTATTTACGTTGTACCGCTCTCTCCTCTTATACCTAGTAGCACTTGAAGCTGTTGTATACAGCTTGATCAAAATACGCCTAGGCCTGTAAACAGGCTAACACAATGTTTTTTGTGTCCATCAAATAAACATAAAACTACTTTAGCACATATTATATCAAAATCAAGTTTCATATAATACCTTACCTTAACCGTACCTTTCAGAACATATGGTACATGTTACAAATCACGACGACCAAATGATACGCTTTGCAATTATTATAACAATACCTATTAATGTTTTTGCGAACGAGTTGCCGTAACACAAATGTGTTTGCAAACACATAATTATGATATGGTACCTATTAGCTGTGGGACTATGAAAGCGTAGAATTTCATTCAAGTTATTCAATTCGTTAATAGATATGTGTTCAGGCCCTTCTTTCCCACTGGGCACTCTGGACACGTGCCCAGGGCCCCGATCGAGGGGGCCCCCGAGTGTAACATTGCACCTGGGCACACTACGAAATTAATTGTAATATTTACCAATAGAACAATTAATGTCCTAATGTGTCCAGAGCCTCCAATTGGGTAAAGACGGTTCTGAATGTGTTTATATGTTAATCTTCTGTATATATCTTTAGAACATAAAATAATACTTAGGCTTATTTCACCATATTCATTGTATCTAATGTAATCTTCATCGATGTATCTTCACGTTTTTTTTATCTGGAACAGTCACACGACAAAATAATTGAAATGTGATATATTGGTAATCCATTCTTTTTTCTTACTACTTATGTATTTTATATATAAATATATATCATTTTCTATAAATCATATTATAGCCTTTGTAAATCGCTACGATTTACAAATGTGAGCAGGACAGACGAATTTATCCTTATTTGTCACATTTATCAAACGTAGGTATTCATTTAATAGGTGTTATTATGATACATTAACTCTTTACAGGTTCCTTGTACAATGATCCTGTAAATAAAATAAAAAAAAAAAAAATTCTAACCAACTAAATAGACTACACGCCACTTTCCTAGCGGGGTAGGCAGAGAGAACCAAACGCCTTATGGCAACTCCTTGCACACCTCACTCGTTAGAATTTTTATAATTTTAGAGAAAAAATGTTGACTTGAAAATGTTTCATTATTATTCTGTAGTATGTACATACGTACATTCGATAATTAAACCGATAGTTAACATAATCTTGGACCATTCGGTCTTCTTACAGAGTCCTAATCTTATTTATTAACATTAATCAAATCAAGACTACGAATAACAAATGTATTTGGCGTAATATGTCTTGCTTAAACAATATCGTGAATGAAATATATTGATATTAAACGAAGACCATTAATAAAGGGTGGTATTTGAATAGGCAAGAACAAGAAATAACGTGAATCTATCACCTTATGCAAATCGATCAGGAAACAGAAACTTTAATTATATCCATATCTTGAAAAAGTGGCTAGAAAAAAAACCTCTGTAATGGACAGATCATTGAAATTCTTTGATCTCACATTTGCACACAAAGAAACTGCCGACACGAGGTAATTGGCAGATCAAATGTGTGCGCGTCCATTCAGTAGCGAGTTGCTCCAATGAACCTCATAATTAGTCTAATTATTTTGCAACACGTAACGGACCTGCGCTAAATTAGGATGTAACCATGTAACCTTTGACGGGTCGACGATGAACTTTCAACTTTTAACGTTAGAAGTATTGTTCAAGTCCGAAATGCTGTAAAATAATACACAACGTCAATTGAATACTGTTTAAACTATACTTCGGTATAATTATTTTTACTTGCATCTTTTGCAACGAAGTCTCTGTTTCGAGAATTATTTTTTACCTGGTTGTATAATTACTTATTCAAATTTATTTTTCGTCACATATTGAACAATAGCTAACACGCTCAATGTTAAGGACACGGGCCTTAAATGCGAGGGGTGATGGTTCAAACCCGGGCACGTACCTCTTAATTTTTTGTCTAACTTTTTATACCACCGGCTCAATAATGAGGGAAAACTCCGTAAAGAAACCGGCACATTCTAATTAGAATTGTTGTGTAACTATGATCCAATTTGACTGGTAGTCTTTTCCAAGGATTACAAAAGCCAAATAACAGCTCAGTGTAAAATACAAATTGCCAAACTTGTTACACCTAAAATCAAGGTCCATGCGAGCTCCTACTTAATAAGAGAACATAAAAATCTTCAGGAAAACGAGTGTTTCATAATAATTTACCACAGTCCTGCATTTTTCCTAACAATGCAAACATAATATGTAAAAATATTGTATCTGTTTCATTAACATACTAGAATTTTTAGTTATCAGCAAATTATTTATAAGGTTCTTTTAAATATATTCAGAACAACATTAACACTAAACGAATAAAGGGTAGAGGTAAGTGCATCTTGCACCCTCCCTGTAAACTTAGTAAAGCCGTCTGGGGTGAAGGGGGGTGATTCCGGTATGCACTTCATCTTAATAGCACTCGGCGACGATGCGTCATGCTGCACACTGCACTAAATATCAGCTGACGTAAGATATTTTTGCATAGTTCTTCCTTCCTGTGACTTCGTCCGTGTGATGTTCGTTCCGTGGAATGAGGAAAATACCTCATTCCACGAAATGAAAATTTATCGGGATGAAAAGTATCTTTTACAGGTTATAAACTGTCTTTGTGTAGAAGCACGTCATAATCTGTTCAGCCATTTTTTCCTGGTATTGAAACAAATATTCAATCATGTGATTTTTACAATAAAAGGATTAGTTAGTTAAGTCTGTAATCTACTGAACCAATAGCATAATATATTATTTATTTGTACCTACCTGTATTATTATTCATACCTCTCTAACTAACTCTCATTTCAAATTGCATTGATCAAAAGTCAATCATACAAATGTAACGAAAGTAGGTATTATTCCATTTTCATTACTTGTGAAGCAGTTAATGTGATTAATACCTATTAATGTTTCACATCCATTGACCAGTGAATGCGTAAGGCACGCTGAATTAGCCATTCATCTTATGAATAATAATAATTCGTCAAGCAACAGTCATTGCAAAAATGTTACCAGGAAAACGCAACAAAGACACGCCCCTATTGGTTAAAATTTAAAACTCATCTTCCTAACGTTATGTCCCGTACTTAGACGGGCTTCGCTTAAGCCATGATCCAGGATTTAGCGAGTCTGGTAATTACATTGAAGCGACTGCCGGTCTGACCTTTGTAACCCTTATACATATAGGGGAACCATACAAACTTAGATCATAGTTACACATCCATACTCGTTGAAATGTGCAGGTTTCATCACGATGTTTTCCCTCACCGCCGAGCTAGTGGTATAAATAGGACGTACATAGATTTGAAAAATCCAGACGTGCGTATCCGGGTTTGTACCCGTACCCCTCGGTTAAGAAGCATATGTCGTTATCATTGAGCTACTATCGCTATTCTACAGTATAGTAATATTATAAAGAGAAAAGTTTTGATTGTTTGTTTGTTTGCATTGAATAGGCTCCGAAACTACAAGATCGATTTGAAAAATTATTTCACCAACGGAAAGCTACTTTAGCAGCGAGCAACAAAGGCTATATTTTACCCCTACATTCCCACGAGAACGGGAACTACGCGAGTGAAACTGCGGGGCGCTGCTAGTGTATAATATATTTTATAAAGATGAACTACAATTATCTGTTATTTCATTATTATTATGGCTGGCCGTATGATACGTAGTTGCATTTTTTGGAAGATATTTTACCTTGATTTAAAAATAATTTATTCGCTACACACGTTTTATAATTACGTCAGATGATGACGAATATTTGCTTTTTTCATTAATAAAGGTTTATTAGCCTGATAAACGCGGAATCTTCGCTAAGCACTTAATGTCGGTATTTCTCTTTCCTACTTACATATCAGCGTTCTCTGGTGTACACTTAGGCGATATGGCGTCACACAAGTTCATTATCCTGGCATTGAGCGCGTAACGGTTACAAAACGTTCTGAGAGCCATATTGCAACTTGTGATGATTTATTATTGCACAGAAAGCGCATTGATGCTCGTGACGTCACGCCATATGTCCGCGGGAGGGCTGGATGACGCGTTTAGCTTTTTATCGCCTCGGAACATTTTCCTGGATGTGCCCAGAACGTGTATTGATGCGTGATAATTGCTGGTGTAATAATCTACATACACAAATGACAATTCGTTTTCATGCGCATGTCGTTTGAGGGCCGGTTTAGCCAGTTCATGACTAAACAACAAACGTAATTGAAAACAACCTTTCCAGTATTTTTAAGGAAACATATTTAAAGGTTAACTCTATGATGTCTCTTAACGATTAATTACATGCTCTTTTTATTATTTGGGTGGAATTGGAATTATCTTTATGCCTTTGTTATTATTACAAAACAGTCAAGCAATTAATTAACTTTTATATAAAATCCTCGATTTTCATGTGTACAATTTACAAAATTTTTTTGCAAAACCTGTTTAGAATAAGCTGAATATGTGATTCGTGTAAACGTTTCTATTAAAGTTATGGATTGAGTTTTAATCGTAAAAAAGTTACTCTGATTTATCTGACTAACTTGGGCTAAAAATATTATAATACAGAGTCCTCATTACCTAGATGACTGTACACAATCACGTGGAGTGGTTCCGTAGCTATCGATCCAAGGGTTTCCTGCTCAACCCCATTTTCCAATATCCGTTCATAGGCAAACGAAGTGTAATGTTATGAGCCTATTACTGTAGCCAATATACCCATATTTATTAATATCTAAGTACTTACGAACAGGCAGGGATTCGGTGAATCACAACATTGTTACTTAAGACTAAGTATATGGTCACTGTTATTTTTGTCATTTACATGAATGATGACATACCTACTACTAGTTGGATTCATGCCATAAAAATAACAACTTTATTAACATTCAACTTTACGTCAATTATGAATGTGATTTATTAAGGCATGGGTACTAAATACACTATTTATTTCTTAACTGAAGTGATTCAGTTCTAGTAAACAATTGCAAAAACATAATTCCTGTAAAGTATCAAATTAGATTGGGAGACCTTTAGAAAAATCTTTGAATAACACTTTTGTCAGTGAAATCTTTAGGTTATTATTGGCTCGTAATTTTTTTATTAATGAAAAAACACGTGTTTTAGTTATTCACTACTAGACTCCAATTCCCCGTTGAAAAAATGTAATACTAAAAACAATGACTCAGATAAATTTTGTTTAACATATATCATTAAATGTTTACGAAACACATCGATGCGTGCCTTCGATCATTCAATAAGACAAGAGAAAAGAAACTGTTTACGCCTTTCCAAAAAAAGGCATACAATCTTGCGCGCAAACAAATAAATCGACGTCCGAGAGCGACGTTTACGCACTACACAGCCGTTTCCACAAAAACAATGCTATTCTAAACCATTATCGGCATTTTACAATGTACAACTTCCAGTTAGCGCGTACAGCAGCGTACGTGCGGTAGAGTGCACAAAACCAACAAACATCCGCGCAATCACACCGTTCCGAGAAATTATAAACACACCACACTGACCTATATCTGGTCGTGTTTTTAACATTACATCTTACACAATTTTATGCTGCCACTTTAATAACGGGAACGAGATCATTAAAAATCACAGCACGCTCGATGAAACTCAAGACGAATCTGCACTTACGACATTTCGGCGTCCAGACACTGTCAGTATAAGCGTCGTGCAGAAAATCGTGAAAATAGGAATTAACGACCAATGTTACTCGTCACATTATTGTGCAAGCCCGTCTTAACGCCAACGCGATCAATCACACTAAAATGACACGAATTACGTGCGCACACGCAATGGCATTCAATTATCTTTTTGCCCTGCATTTTTAATTTTGTATGTTTTTCGTGAACTTTACGCCGCTTTCGACACCGCGGATTAAAAACAACAGCGCCATAACGATGCAGAACGACGCGATTATACGCGTTGCCTCAACGTAATGATAATGGCACGTGAAATTAATAGCAACGTAGTATTTACTATCAGTCTTTACGACCGTTTCTCAACTCGTGAAGACTTTTTCATTTAACAAGAAATTACTGTTATTACTTGTTATGAAGTCCCCACGTTCCTTCACGCGTGCAATTAAACTATAAACTGTTATATGCAGTAGGTATCTGTATCCTACTTGAAAATGCAGCGATACCTCAACATTAAATCACAAGTATCAATTTATACTTATTTTCTCCGCCTACTCAAAACCACACCAAACTATTAACTTACGCTATAAATCTCATATGTCTAAGACGTCGAAAGGACAAATGGTTTACAATTAATCAAAATTTATCTCCTTAAGGTACGTTAATATATTTTTATCGGCACTTTCTAATGCGGCTACCACGCTACGACTTTATCTTATTGCTGTGGCGTGTCGACACCGTAGTCGTTATTGACGCCGCTCTTTCCGAACCAAATTAAACTTATGGCGGGTAATCACAACCTCGTTTCGTGGTTGATCACCCGGTTGCCGAAACCGAGGCCCAATAGTAGGTACACACGGCTGACATTTGACCCAACCCCTCGGTTAAAGTTGAGACATTAATTGCTGGCCCTAGCGCGTAAATTATATTCGTGAGTCATCGTCGCGTTTTTAAACTTATTACACGGCCACTTTTTAATTTTTCGTCACGATATATCTGATAAATTACAAACTTAAACTTATTAAATGTCCCCGGGGTGGACCTTTGCGCCGGATCATTAAACGCGAGTTAATGATGTAGATGATTGAGCAGATTCGAATAAAAAATGTCAGGTCGACTTCGCTTCAAAATGATAACATTAAGACGCTTAATTATGTATAATTTTTAACTCGACAAGGGAATACTTATGGGTGTTTGCGAAATTGTTGCAATGAGTTTTATTCACTCTCTGCTTTACAAAATAGTTTCGGTCTTTACGTTTTATTTACTCATCCATTTATGTGTCAAAAATATTAGAAGTTTTGCCTAAATATTTAGTACATAGACTTTAGCAGATAGTTCGTGCTACATATGTGTTTAATTCTAGTACTTTTGTATGAAGCATCAAACTTACCTATAACGTTAACACATGCCATATATAAAAAACGGTGGTCCTATGTCAAGGCAACAATCAACATATCTATGTTTTATCAACAATCAACATTTTTATTTTTCAAGTCACACTAAATCGAATTGCTTATACCATAATGTTAAATTCGTTAAGGGTATTCGTAATTTACCACAATAGACCGAATCGAAAACACAAAGGGTGACACCTGTATATGTGTGCACAGCTGGTCGTCTGAATAACCCTAATCCTCTTTCTGGAAGCCAACTAAAACAAACGATCGCCCCTATGAGCTGTGTTTATTCTATTGTAGCCGTACAAATATATTACTCAGATTACACTATCTACTTCAATAATTTCAAAGTTCTATACAACAAATTTACAAACTAACTACGCAATTAAGTAGATAATATGTAATTTGTAAGATATGACTTGGAACTTCAAAGACATACGCTTCTAATATTACTGGCACTGTAACATACAAACATAGCTAATTCTACGTCGTTATCAATATATAACTACATTCCTATCAAAGGAATAGTAATCACAACAAGTATTGTACAAAAGTTTCAAGATAAAATTATTCCATGAATCAAAGTCTTCCAAAATAATGCTGAATTTGTAATTTAAAGTTAAAATCATGATATATGCAAAGATTAAAGTTGCTCAAAAATGCTCTTTAAAAAGTTTTAATATCATTAGGCAATTAAATTAAAGATAAGTAGGTAACTGTTGTTCATGATAACTGATACGAAATAAGTTTGTTGTTATTGTGATATACTAACAAATATACCAATGCTTATCACATGCGTAATTATTCGAGAAGCACTTATGCTCAATGTGTAGCACCGGTACATAGATGGAAGTAACATCGCATCCATATGCAGATACATACGTGCCTATGTAAATTTGATGTTCCTATTTCCTACAATGTGCATAGATAATACAGTTGAAAATATTCATTCAGTAAACCATAAAAATGCATTAGACTGTACTGTACTGACTATTTTTGTAAGTTTTTCAAATAATTAATTAATAGTTTAAAGTCGCATTTGCATAATTGAATCGAGACTTTTCAAGTCTGCATAAATAGTGTTTCTCAAATACAGTCATTCTTAAACGTAGCTTGTTTAATAAACAATTTAATTAGCAAATACCTTCGCAAAAACTTGAAGAATTCCATTTCATTACAACTATTAATTGCACTGTTGCATAATTTGTCGCTTACCGCTACTCCTTTTTTGGTGTTTACGTTTTAATTGACTGTTTTATCATGGTAATCGATGGTTACTGAGCGACAGGTAATAAGGTTCCGTACCTAGGACTCTATAATTAAACTTACGAGGTCAGTTTGCGTGTCTCAACAAAACGAAAAGTCAGCTTAAATAGAGTACCTAATTATCTTTTTAACAACAAAGTAGAAACTTTTTTTTGAAAATAAAATAAATAAAAGAACATAGAAAAGTATGGTCTGTTATTGGAGACGTATGTATACTACTATAATCGTTATAGTCAATCTAAAGAATTAAACGACAGATATGCAAATCGATCTTTGTCATAGATTTATTCTTCTTTCACAAATTGTACTTAAATAAGTATAGTCTAAGTGAGGAATTTCAGCCAACTTACCAGAACGAACTTAGCAAGAATGAAAATTTATTTATTTCTGCATACATAGATACATAACATCACGCTCGTAATCCCCGAAGGGGTAAACAGAGGTCACGGAGCAGCAAGCTACAAAAATCACATTTAGCAAAAAAAATGTCGAGTTGGGTGAGATGGAAAATCGTAAAAAAGTAGTGACAAGTGGCTAGCTCGTACCCATTACCCAGTACGCCACACCACTAGGCGCCCTTTACGACATGCTAGGCTAGGAACACAGCTGGCACATTCATTCTAAGTCACAGACCAACATAATTTTTAACCCACTACAAAAGCTGCAGTTGACGATTTTTTTGTAATCATGCTCAAAAAGACACTGTCTGTTGTGCGCAGAGTTAGGGGGAGCGGTAACGGGATCCTGGGGATGATAGCAGACAGGATGGATGCAGCCATCTTTAGGAGGCTTACCGAGCTGCATGTTTTGCGTGCAGAGCGGTACTGATAAATTAATTAATATTGTTCACTACCACCTTGTATAGAAATAATAAAATAATAAATACTAACCATAGTTTTTTAAGTTCCTTCTGTAATACTAACCCGTATGGATACTTTGTCCGAAATAAACGATTTTTATTTTATTTTTATTTTATTATTATTTATTTAAAACGAAAGAGGTTGGATATTCGACGGGATGTATATTTTTCTAAGTTCTGCTAAAATTGCCAGCCAGCCCTAAATGATGGCCGTGACTCAGTTGGGTAACAGATTTGTTTATTTATCTTCGACTGCGGTCTTCACTGGCGTGGTTCGGATATCGGTGAAAGGGTGGGTTTAAGAAATAAAACAACGCTGACAGAGAGTTCAAGGTGGCAGTGGCGTCGAGGCGCTTGCAGTCTGTAGCAAAGCATAATGTAATTACATATAAATATCCGACTACATCCACATACATTGATCTGACTCCGAGGTAAGTAGCTTAAGCACTTGTGTTACGGATATCAGAATCAACAGTGGTATTACAAATATATACTTAAATATTGGATATTAACACCCAGACACAGAACAAACACAAGTATTCATCATACGAATGTTTGTCCTAGGTGGGAATCGAACCCACAACTCTTGGCGCATGGGGCAGGGCCACTACCGAATGCGCCATCGAGCCAGTCAAAATACTTAGATAGATAACGTGATTTAAATTTTTGGCACCGTCTTTGTGTCTGACTCTTAGGAATTGCCATTTAATTGTATTCTTTATTTATAGACTGAATCATTATAAAGGTATGAGTGGACAGACTTATTTTTATAGAATACTCAAGACTATTCAAAAAAATCCGTTCACTGCGGATTTAGATACAAGTAAACAGATCTTACAGTCGACACATATTAACTTAATAGATGAGTTTTTTATGGTAAAACCATGTTTAATTGCTCAAGTTAATGATCGTCATCTCACATTACAAAAAGCATATTAAGGATCACTAGTTACGAAATTTTGTTAAATTGTTTTCTTAGGCAATATTTTAAAACTACCGTACGCCACCAGAAACCCACTCAAACATCTATAGAAGCGTTTAATAAAGCCATTCATAACGTTTCGAACTGAACTGAGTCCCTTTCAACTGACCAGTATGGCATGATGCATCTCCGACACACATAACACAGTGATCTTTATTCCCACAGCCGAAATATCGCTCGCTGCGCTAATTACTACAGATAAGACAGGCACAATTAATACCCGAAATAAGTGTTAACCGTAAATGGAGTTCGGATCCCGGTGGTATATCAATCAATGCAATTACAGCGCTCCACTTACCTATTAACATTATTTCGCGGCGATATGCAAAAGCGTCGGTTAACGTCGCTTGCGCAACGCCCGAACAACCTTTATACAAATTGCAGACAAAGGGCGCGTGCGGTTCGACGAGGATCACTCTCGCAATCGGCGGGCAAAGTTGAAGTGCACTTCGATTTACGGAAAAAATAATTTAGCGCATTGACGCTTTATCATAATTAATCAAAAGGCTAGCGGGCTGATGCAGCTGGAATATATTTAAGGTCTTTTGCATAATTAGTATACTCTGTCCCATGTTGGTCTGGGACTTGGCCCATGTTGATCTGGGACAAAAAAAAAAGAATGTGCCAACTGTGGTTCTTGCCTAGCATGTCGTAAAAGGCGACTAATGGTTTACGGGCATTTGGGTATGTGACTGAGTAGGCGACGAGCTAGCCACTTGTCACTCCTTTTTCACAGCTTTCCATCCAACCCAGCCCACTGTCCTATGTTGGTCTGGGACTTAAAAAGAATATGCCAACTGTGGCTTTTGCCTAGCATGTCGTAAAAGGCGACTAATGGTAGATCGGGTTTTGGGTGTGTGATTGTGTAGGCGATAGGTTAGCCGCTTGTCACTGCTTTTTCACAATTTTCCATCTAACCCAGCCCGGCTTTTTTTTTTTTTTTTATGGCTGAATGTGGTTGAAGGGGCATGCTGCCCCTTTGACTCTGCCTACCCCTTCGGGGATTATAGGCGTGATGTTTAGTTAGTTAGTTAGTTTAGTATACTTACATTCGTAGATACAGCTAGCCGTAAGCAAGGCAGATATTCTCATTTAACCTATCATTTATAGACCCCACTTTATTATCTTTTTCATATGTACTTCACGTCAGCTGGAAGTAAAAGAAAATCCATCTTCAAGGGATTAAATAGCAATCCGCGTGTTATTGGAAACAATTATTCTTTAAAATAAAGTAACAATACGTGAAATACTTCTACTAGAATCTGTGTTTTACGCATTTTATCCAAATGTTAGTATTTGAATAAAAGGCGTAAAACACACACTTCTTCCTTGTTTAATTTAGTTGCTTTAGTGTTTAAATCGTGAAGATAAGATTATGAGATAACGGATTTAACTAGCCTTCTACATAATACACTAAAACACCTAGTTTAGGATCAGATGGTATACGTAGTCGGATTATTAAGAGACTTACACAATCTCTTGGGAAACTGATCTTGCAATAATAGATACCACTCCCGTCGCTCTATCTCAATTGGTACTATATGCATAGAATTGGTATGAAATCAATTGAATTATAGCCCAGACCGTGCGGACCACCTGAGCCCCGGCCGCTTTACATGGTTAAACACCGTGTTAATCTTATTAATTTACGATTATGACACTAAAAACTAGATTGCTTCATATTTATAGGCCCTTAATACATGCTCGTACCGGCAAGAACGCTGCAGTTGTTTTGGCCATAAAGAACTTGTAAACCACGGAAACGGTAAATTCACTTATCTGCTGGTGAGGAAACCTTATGCCTTCGGCGTTAGGACATAGCCGCCCACGCACCGACTAGATCATGTTTCTCACAATCGCCAGTATAACGCGTGAAAGTGTATTTCCCAACTAATCCGGGATTATTAGTTGGGAAATACACTTTCTCGCGTTTCAGAGCGACGTCCGTCATCAACGAAACTTGTTTTGGTCTTAACAGATCGTCAACAATTAGGGTCTAAGCAGTGGCGTATCTACCGTTTGAGGCTTGTGGAAATTTCATCGTCCTCAATGCGTAGGGGAGGTCCACCGTGCTCATTATCGCCTTATGTATATTATTGGAGGACCGTGGGTTTAGCCAGGCTTGCCTCCCTATAGTTACGCCACGATATCAGACCCGTTAGGGGTTCACCAGTAACAATATGGGTCTTAAAACCCATTATTTTATGAACGTACTGGCTAACTGACAGTTCATACTGAATCTGTATTAGGTATACATCATAATTATGACCTTTTAGTTTAAAAGTTTCCTATGATGATTTTTCATATAGCAAATTCAAAGCTAAATAGCTTCTTAACAAACTCCTCAAGAAGTTTTTATTCGTTTGGAAATAGGGGAGCGGACTAATAAAATCTATTTAGTCCGTCATTTAGATTAATATTGAACACGTATTTTTTTCATTCACTTGTCAAACAAACACTGGCACACACAAAGATACAGCGGCTTCAAGTTTGATGCTCTTTATCTTTGTATTTTTTAAATCATAATATACGTCTTGTATTTTTGTATAATCTAACTGACGGACTAAATAGAATGATAGTTTTTTGACCCAGTATTATCAGCTCAGGTCTAATATTTAATGAACTCAACTACCTACGTCTTACTATGTAGGAACTCAAAATGAATCTGAGTAATTTGTACCGTTTGTCTTAGAAATACAAACCCCAAATTGTTTCTAACCTTCCTTTTAATTAAAATTCTTATTCAAAGTTTAATGGATTTGGAATTGTTCTGTATTATGAATATAAGATACGAAAGCGTCAATATGATGACTTAATGACTAATGCAATATAGGCAATTTCGCTGATAGAAATATAATGTGGGCAATGTAACATTTTTATAAAGGGAACCGCCACAAAAATAAGAATGGCCCCATAAAAACATAAAGCTGCTTTAAAAAAAACAGAACAAAGATGCGTTTTCTTCAAATACTTACTCTTATACTAGTAAAGTCTGAGTGCCAATAAAACCTAGAAAGTGCAACGAACTATTGTCTGGATTGTCGCCAAGCGTCTGATAAATCTGTTTTCTAGAAATTTTTCGTCTACGGCAGTTTTCCACTTGTTCTCCGAATGCGAAGTGAGTCAATGACCTAAGAAAAACAAAACGTTTAGCCTTATTACGACTGCAATGGATACGCAAAAAGATAAATATAACAAAGAACAATAATTTCCTTTGCTTTACTTTATATGATGTTAATTAATTTGAAACAAACGTTTATTTTCTGAAAAAAAGATTATTTGTCTATCTACTAAATCTATTCAATTTATAAATATGTACGTAAGCGCATATTCACAAAACAAAAATATATAAACCATTGTCTTATGGACGACTGTTTTTTTTTTCTTTCTAAATAAAAACTTTTTAATACTTTTATTCGACTATGATAAATATTGTAGTCTATTGAGGAAAATATACATAAAATGTCTCATGTTGTAAGACGCCAGCATTTAGACAGATGAGTCAAACGGTGTGGGGTTTCCGAAGTAGTTATGCGGGTGATCTCATTATTTTGGTTTCAATACCATCTTTTGTTATTCTAATATTAACACCGACGACATAATTATTATCATAATTTTTATTATTATAGGTAAACCAAGATGCTTCAAAAAATATTGAATCAGAATACATGCTGCTCTTCTTTTGTTGTTTATACATTTGTGGACTAAGTTATTTGTATTAAAGATTTAAAGAAAAATACAAATTCCATTTCAAGGTTTTATAGTAAGTACTTACTCAATTTATTACAGTGTAAATTGGTGACTATAAGAAATCCAACTAAAAACTTAAAATAAAACACGATTAAAAGATCGTAAGTCGTATATCGTAGATTAGTCGTATAAGCGTAGGAGACAAAAAGTTAAAGAATTGTCCCTGTACAAATTATTTAATTCTATTTTTTAAGTCACGTCTAAAGAGCATTAAAGAGTCACTATTTATTGTATATATCTAATACAAATATTGCACATTTATGAGACCAACGTATGGGCGTAATCTAATCAAATGCAATATTTTCCGCTAAATAAATCCTTTCCTAAGTGTCATTGATAACAATTTTAATCTTGAACGTATTTAAAAATTGCATATTACTTGTTATATACTGCTGGTGTATTGTATATTGAGTTTTTAATTATGTAGGAGATGAGCTAGATGCTACTTGCCAACAATCTACCCAACTAAGTTTTATTTTTGGCTGAATATGTAAACGGCTTGATGAGGATAAGCGGTGGTAGCTCAATGGTAAAGACACGCGCTTCATAACTGAGGGGTGCGGGTTCAAGCCCGAACACGTACCTCTAGATTTTTCAAATCTATGTACGTATATATACCACTAGCTCGGCGAGGACCCTGAACCTCGTCTAAGCACGGGAAGATGAAGATGATGAAGTGTAAGAAGCTGTAATGATAAAGTAAAAATAAAATTAAATGGAATTCTATAGAAAATGCATTAAAACAAGTAACCTAACAAGATTCAAAACAAAACAACACCTCTCGCCATTTCTGATTGCACGCGCATGAATTCCCGCTCAGATACGAAACTGACGCAAACACGAGTCGTAATTTAAGTAACAATTTGTAGGAGGCCTAAAATGCTGCTGCGTGGGCGCGCTAAACTGATCATTGCTTGTGAGTTCACTCTTGAGGATTTGCCGAATTAAAAATTCATTAAGATCGCATTGTTTGTAAATCGTCTCCTCGTCCTCTTTGCATATATGGGACAGGACGTTGTTCATTTTGGGATACTCTCGAGCTGTGATCAAATGAAATATATTTTATGCTTAAATAAGTATTTATCGTTTATATAAATAAAAAATAAATAAATACATTCTCCAAACTGACACACCAATTTCCTAGTTCCAAACTAAGCTTATGCTTGTACTATGGATACTAGGCGAACGGATAGACATACTTAAATACGTTTATAAACATCCATGACTCGAGTACAAATGTCCATGTTCATCACACGAAACATTTGCCCCTAGCGGGATTCAAACCCACGACCCTTGGTTTCGTGGCCAGGGTCTCTGACCACTCGACCAACGGGCCCGTCAAATGAATCAATATTATATACTTTTTGTGTCATATGACATATGATTTGTTATTTAAATCTTCCTCTTACGTTCCCTGTGCTTCTAACTAATAAACAACATATTATTATATTACAAGTATAATACTGCACCTGTAATACTTATTTATTCTTTCAACAATAGAACCTTCCATTGCGTCATGGGGAAAACAGCAAGTTTAAATGTAATTTCCTTAGATATGATATTAGTCAGCTGCAAGTTGATGCACGTTAAATTATAGACCGTCACTCTATATTTGTACATTACCGTGCAGTTATTCATAAATTATTGAATAAATATAATATATCATTAGCAACTCCGTGACAGAAATTCGAAAATACTAATTCCCTGAAGCACTTCATAATATTCCATTTTACTGATCACTAATTTCCAAGACTTAAATTCAGACTTTTTGCTCTACGCTACTCTACTTTCTAAATATTAATCTATAAGCATACTTTTCTGCATTTACCTTATATTATGAATGTATGTAGAAAAATGTTTGTAAAACTCTACATACTTAACTCAACATTATATTTAACATATTAATTATTTAACAGTGCTTATATTTTCTGTGCCTTTTGTACTTTTCATCTCTACATTTTACTATCATGCTACGAATCGGGCTTTCCCAGCGCACTATTAGCTCTATCTCAGACTTTTGAGTCGCAGACATAGGAGGATATCTTTGTTACTTTCAATACATAGAGAATGACTGTCGTCAATATAAATACGGTTAACAAGCGACACCTATTTTTAAAAGAAATGAAAAAAATAACCAAACTCAAATCCGAGCAAACTAAAGACACAATTAACAAACAATACTTCCCTTTGTTTTGCCATCCAACCCTCGTCCGAGTCACAAAAATACACTAAACAAAACGAAGATGCATACCGCAGCGTTGGTTTAATTTTAATAGCCATTATTTATATTAAAACTGGTTGCACAGCTCAACGCGAGTACTAGATGTCGCAACAGGGAGCAACATTTCTGTGGGTTGCACCTCACCGCCTACGCACTCGAAGCCTTATTATTGCAGGTTACTCTACTCTTTCATTTCGTTGTACGTCTTTTTCTTCGCCTAAGGGAGCGAGAGGGATAGCTACATCGTGTCGATTAGTCAGATAGGAATAATCGTCAACATCTCCGCTATTACCAGCACACCCACATTCGGTTTCATATGCGCGAACCGAAGGGTTTATTGCCCTTTTAAGTATCGGCAGACCCACCGCAGTTAAGTAGAGATTTAACGCTATCTAAAAATGTTAAAACATAAATATAAGTAGATACTAAAGTAATTCAGATATTAAGATATTTTTAAGTAACAAACAGAAGCACTCTTTTAGATAGTTTCCGTATAAAGTAAAGTGTTGATATTGTTAAAGGCAACTATATGAAGTTTAATACATAACATCACGCCCATAATCCCCGAAGGGGTAGGCAAAGTCACGTATGTATAAAGCTTAATGTATGTAAATAAAACTAGCTCTGCCCGCGGTTTCACCCGCGTTTAAGCTTAATGTTAAATAGCCTATAACCTTCCTCGATAAATGGGCTATCTAACATTGAAAGAATTTTTCAAATCGGACCAGTAGTTCCTGAGATTAGCTCGTTAAAGGAAACAAACGAACTCTTCAGCTTTATAATTTTAGTAAGTATAGATATTATGCAAACCATAAAAACAGAACACTAAACAAGTGTAGTAAACATTATCAGAATTAATTGTTTACAAATAACGCGATAAAAGTGATTTATTAAATAAAAATAACAATCATATTATTATAGTACGAGTATGATGCTCAATTATCTACATAGTAATATTTACTTATATGTAAATGGACGTTATAATATCCGAGTAAATGTTGTAACAATTAGTTTTATCAATGCAATACCCATTAGTAATCATTATTTTAATTCAATTATGCATGGCTAACTAATCCTGAACAACGATTATAACTGCTATATATGGATGCAAATGTTATTTTCCACATTGCATTCCATTCATTGATTTATTGTAGATTAATATATAGGTAGTTTATATAAAATAACAACGTGTACGTTCAATGTAAATAAAGTGATGAATATGACATATTTTAATGAATATGCAATTTATTCACAATATTTTGAATACAGAAGTTAGAGACTATTCCCATTAAACAACTATATATATACTAACTATAAATACCGTAAATAAATAACTATATATTATACTTACTATAAATACCGGGTGTCAATAATTTACTCGAATATGTAATAATTTCATATTCCTAACCTAATAGTTTAACAAACCGCTCGATCAAATTAGCGGCTCTAGCGATAAAACCAAAGGTATCGCGTTCGGATCCCGCTAGGTGCAAATATATGTCTAATGGTCGGTTGACGATCACTTATATTCTAATCATACATTGTCTATTAATTTTTTTTTTCCACAAAATTAAATTACACCTAAACTTTAAGCAACATGAACATGTAGTTAATGTTAACACCAAGTTTAAAATTAATTTGCTGTTAAACAACTCCGCAATAACGGCAATAGTTATAAAACATTGCGGTTAATAATTTAAATAACAATCGCTTGGTTATGCTAACTTATTTATAGTTCTCAATTCTCCCATCCGGCCGCATATTTTCTAAACACATCTGTCGATTTCTTTGTCGTGCGACCTTCACTCGCTTGCAGCATTCACAATGCACTTTAATGAACTACCAGTCACGCTTATAAATTATACACTAACTCATGTGCAGTTAGAAAAGACTAAGCTCGCCTCGTTGGTACAATCAGAATTACTAGAAGATTATAGTTTAAGGTCAATGGTTAACAAAAAGTAAAGCGGTGGTGCGGGTTCAAAACCCGGGCACGTACCTCTGAATTTTTCAGATGTATTTACGTATTTATATCACTATCTCGGTGGTTAGGGAACACATCGTGTTGAAACGTGCTTATTCAACAACTATGGATGTGTAAAAATTATCAAAAATTGTCTTTTCTCCTATATAATTTGACTGACCCGTTGGTCGAGTGGTCAGAGACCCTGGCCACGAAGCCAAGGGTCGCGGGTTCGAATCCCGCTAGGGGCAAATATTTCGTGTGATGAACATAGATATTTGTACTCGAGTCATGGATGTTTATAAACGTATTTAAGTATGTCTATCCGTTCACCTAGTATCCATAGCACAAGCTTCTAAGCTTAGTTTGGGACTAGGGAATTGGTGTGTCAGTCTGAAGAATTTTAAAAGATTTTTTTATATAAGGGTTACGAAGGTCAGAGCGGGAGTCGCTTCAATGTAATTACCAGACTCGCTTAATCCTTAATTATGGTCTAAGAGGACCGCGTCTAAGCACGGGATATAATGCTAGGAGGATGATGATGTAGTCAAAGACAATGCGTTCGAACAAAAGATGAGCAATGATAATTGATATCTAGTAA
This sequence comes from Glyphodes perspectalis, assembly GCA_951394215.1. Classification (NCBI taxonomy): domain Eukaryota; kingdom Metazoa; phylum Arthropoda; class Insecta; order Lepidoptera; family Crambidae; genus Glyphodes; species Glyphodes perspectalis. The sequence continues at coordinate 5,223,196 of OX596202.1, forward strand.
AAAAAAAAGTAAAAGTCCTCTGTTGTCACTCTGCGCCTTGCAACTAATCTCTTTATCAGATTACTCGGATCCTTGACCCATTTTGAGCAGTCGCTTGCAAACTGGTTGGTGTTTTATATTTTTGTTTGTGTGTTTGGGCCTTCATTTCATGTTGCAACAGGAGTATACACATACACGTACTTCTTCGACAATTGTGGATTATTGATAAAAGTCTAGAAATAATGTTCTGAGTTAAATTTCATTGATGATAGACCGTCATCAGTGAAATTTTACTTAGAGCAATGCTTACATGTGTATATTTATATTTTTGGATCTAATGAATTTTGCAATATATACCTACAGAACTAAGTAGGTAAGCACTTACTATATAACTAGGATAATTATAACGATACCATAGCGACATCATCTATAACACGTCCATCTAATTCGTATTGCAACCTAAAGTGTTGTTATGAAACCGAAATATAATTCTATTTGCAAAGCTGGACAAAGAAACCGGTGCACTGTAGTGATCAGCCGCAGGCATCCCGCACGCCCGCATTAAGCAAGCTTCCAACACCGGTCATTTATCCACGCCCGGCTCGCCTGGCGCCGCGGAGACATTTAACGCGGAATTACGTTCCCGCTATGGAAAAGACTGGTCTGCGGTTAATTAACGGAATAATAGACGTGTCACAAAGGCTGTAGCCAAGTGTCAGCGTTGCTTGTAATTAATCATATAGCTCGACGCAAACATTTAGTAACGTACAAATCATAGCGTGAACATCGGCTTTGTAATTATCTATAAATAAACTGACCTACAAAGTTAATGTTTCACATTTATAACTCTGATTTAATACCGTCTTTTATATTTATAATATAGATTATTTTAAACTCACAATGGCTTCATGTTATAATACCGATTATAATAAAAAAAAATTAAACTACATAAACAAAAATGAATAACGAAATAGTGAATGGTTCTGTAACTCTCTGCTTACATCATAATAACAAAAGCATCCGTTTAAAATTCCTGCATAAACCGCAGTGGTATATAGAAAAACGAATGCTTAGCGAATGAAACCGTGAAAACTGAAGAAATAAGTCAATGACGCTAGTTAATCTCATTAGATGCGGTCTATTTTTCACAAAACCTCTGCCCTTGACGCATCTAGCTATTCCACTTTTGCTGAGCGCTCACTTCTTGAGCTGCATTCAATCCCAGCATCATTTGCGTGTAATTTGTGTAATTGTACGTTAGGCGACTACTTTAGTCTGTAAGATAACTTATAAGACTAGATTTCTTAAGACTTGTAGCTGCAAATTGCTTAGATAACAAATTCAACTTAAATGTTTAGTCAATTTATAAACTTCAAAAGTCGAGTGAACTTGAATCTCCAAGACTGTTGCATTGAAGTTCTTAAACAGAAAACTGTTTTCCAAATTAACATCAACCACAACCATAAGGATCTTTATATCACTTACAAATAATTCAAGTGTCTTAATTCCCTTAAAAATATCAAGTTACACACATGTATACCTACACATTGTCACGCAATCCTCGAAGGGATAGCAGAGTCTATAGAACAATAAAGCTCCATAGACCGCATTTAGCAAAAGAATAAAGTTGAATTAGGTAATTAGAAATTGCAAAAAATGTGTCGTCTTATACGACATGCTTGGCAAACATAGTTGGTACATTCTTTTTGAGTCCCAGACTAACATTGAACTATTAACTTGTAGATTGTAGGTAAACCATAACATTATCCATACCATAACATCAATGCATTACCATGTAAAATCTTTTCCTGACAGTACGTCAAATACTAATCACAGGTTGATTATACCTAATTTGAAATACCTTTGTTTCAGCCCTGCACATCAATAGTGAACGACAACTGGTGTTTAGGGGATAAAACCAAGGAAGTGCTGCCGTCTATGCCTCAAAGTAGGGAGGACGGTGAAGTAATGTCGCCTAAATTCTACGCCGCCATGGCTACAGTCGGCCGCGGGCCGCGCCTCACTTTCAAGTACAATGCGCCTGCGCTGGATGAAGATGCGCTGGAGACTCTAGTGTCAAAAGTAAGTATTTTCGGTGTATACCTACTACGTACACAAGGTTTAGTATCTTATAACCTTGTAATTTTTATGCACGTCGGCAACACACTTGTACTGCAATGCCTGTAGTACTGCAAAGTGCACAATCTACGGCGACTACTTACCTTCAGACAGACTGAACGGTGTACCGACCTATTGTTAGTAAAGTTATTTGTTTAAGTTGTAAGTTCTATTTTGAGCCCTCTTTATTACCATTCCCTCTGGTCAACAATCATTACGGTTCATCATAGTTCTAGCTCAATTCAGTAACACCTGCGGCGCGGTAAATGGGCTGACTCGCAGACCTGGGCAGATTCGACCGGTTTGGAGTATTGGAAGGTCCACTATATTATGTATTTAAGTGTTGCCCACTTTAATTAATCAGACTTGAAAATAAACCCAGAGAAATGCAGAAGAAAATTGATTTTATAATGTCTTAATCTTAAATTGTCCTAAAAATATCCTAGTTAACGAGACAGAATATCTTGTGTGTTATATTAGATAACGACATAACATCAAAAAGACGAAAATTGCTCATCAATCTTTATTTTCACACTAAATTCTCTGATCGGTTCTTTAAAAACCTAATGTTCACTAGTTAGTAAAATTCAAATAATACTTTACTCTAAGTAATATATTTTTGCACTTGATATGTATTCTGATGATTCCACTTCCAATTTCTAACTTGGACGGTAACTCAATAAACATAAGTGTTGTTCTATTTATTTAGAAGTTGCGAGATTCTGTATGCAAAGAACAAGGACTGTTCTACTACTGTTCTACTGATTCAGTAACAAGTAGGACTGATTAAGATTCTTAGTGCTAACTGATGTTAATCGCGTACCTGAGTAGCAGACACAATGAAGGCGCCACTCGGAAGATTTGCGAAGATTAAATAAGCCTAGTAATTTATTAGTTAAAGTAGCAATCACTAGGTATATCTTACAACTTGCAACGCCCCGCGCCCCGCAGAGTAGCTTTCCATGTTGACTGGCCCGTTGGTCGAGTGGTCAGAGACCCTGGTCACGAAACCAAGGGTCGCGAGTTCGAATCCCGCTAGGGGCAAATGTTTCGTGTGATGAACATGGACATTTGTACACGAGTCATGGATGTTTATAAACGTATTAAGTATGTCTATCCGTTCACCTAGTATCCATAGCACAAGCATAAGCTTAGTTTGGAGCTAGGGAATTGGTGTGTTAGTCTGAAGAATTTATTTTATTTATTTATTACTTAAAGTAGCAATCACTAGGTATATCTTACAACTTGCAGCGCCCCGCAATTTCACCTGCGTAGCTTCCGTGCCCATGGGAATATGGGGATAGAAATATAGCCTATGTTACTTGCTGATAAAGTAGCTTTTCATTTGTGAAATAATTTTTAAAATCGGCCATTAGTTTCGTAGCCTATTCAATACAAACAAAGAATCAAATCTTTCCTCTTTGTAATATTAGTGTAGATGGAATAACTCATAGTTTCTTCAAGTATATTTATATTATTATAGTAATAAATATGTGAACAAGTTATATGTATATGGAAAATCTTACTTGGATATTTATAAAAAATAAGAAATAATTATTATATTATCTGCTTTCATATACAATCAGAATATATACGTAAATGCATAACTTAAATAGTGGTATAACTGGGCTTACTATGAGCAACGCCGTATAATAGTCTGCTTTTTGTGAGGGTAAGAAGCAGCTTATTTATTGTAAATAAATACCTACAGGATAAAGTCCGCATGCTTAGTAGTAAAGTGACCCGACTCAAAACCTTATTATGTGCTACTCATGAACAAGCATTAGGAGGCAAATAACCACTTGTGACACTCATTATGCCATTTTGAAATTTGGATAATAACACCTCCATTCAAACCGCAGAAACTCCCACTATATCATCAGAACAGAGGCGCCTCTAATTACGCTGACGATATTTTAATTGCTGTCCAATTGCAGGTCACCGTTATAAACACGACGCAGACGAAGAATTACAAAATCGAAGAGCTCGAGAACACATGTGAAATGGGCAGATGCAAGACGCACTTGACTATATCTCCGGAGAGGAATTTCTGTAACGACAACGGCGGCAAGCACGAGTTCTTGTATGTCAAGCTTCGCGTCGAGAATGTGACGGAGGAGGCCGTGGTGAAGTACCACGTGCCGTGCGCGTGCGCATGCAGCGACCAGGTCGAGCGGGACTCGCCGATCTGCAACGGAAAAGGAGATTTCTCGTGCGGAGTGTGCAATTGTCATAAGGGCTGGTAAGATACTATGATACTTACTTGTATGGTCGGTAAATTAAATAGCTGAACCTATTCTTAAATCCTTGGGAATAGAGTTCAGCTAATATTGGTGCTGATTTTGTAATACCTGCCCTTTAAACAACATTGCTATACAAAAAGGTTATAATGATTTGGAACTATGTGTCATCTTTAAATAAGGTAGATAACGGAAGTTTAAATTATTTTTAAATATAATTTAAAAGATATATACATAAGACTAGAAATATCCGACGCCATATTTTTATATCAAATAGTGATGCGCTTTTTCTTGCTTGTGTGCATAGCATTAGCAGTAGACCACTTTTTTAAACAACAAGTCATATTCGTATAATAAAAAAAAACGATCATTTTCTGTTTCCATTCCACTTCATAATTTAAAGCAAATGCCTTAAAATTATCTACGTATATCCTCCTTGTCGGAACAAGTTATTGAAGAGCGGTACGGTTTCCACTAATTTATCCGAAACCCAGATAGTACCTTGGCAGCTTTGACCAGCTTACGTCAGCACCATTGAATAAGCATAGATAGCTTAATAGTTCCTACTAAAATGCCAAAGATACTGCGACAGATGTTATTTATTCACCAGAGAGAAAGTTTGGTGCTCTCCAGAGCTCTCTTATTGGCTTTTTGCACCTAGTTAATCAGACCTAAATACTTGTGTCACTTACCGCTACTTTTGCCAGTTAATCGTTTGTTATCTAATTTATCCATTAGGAATACCTACCTATCGAATATTAATTTTTAAATGTACCGCATCGTTTCTCTTATTTTGACTAACTTGATGGCGCATTTGGTAGTGGCCCTGTCCTATACGCCAAGAGTTGTGGGTTCGATTCCCAATTCCCCACTCAGGACAAACATTCGTGTGATGAATACTTGTGTTTGTCCTGTGTCTGGGTGTTAATATCTAATATTTAAGTAAATATTTGTAATACCACTGTTGATTCTGATATCTGCACCACAAGTGTTTAAGCAACTTACCTCGCAGTCAGATCAATGTACGTGATGTTGTCGGATATTTATTTATTATCTTATCAAGTTTTATAATGGTCTATGTATAATATACATATGTTTTATTGTACTGAATAGGATACGGACTGGAAGGATTAGCGCGAAAATTAATATCTATCCCTTACATCACATCTGCCCTTAACCTCACGGGCCATTTAATGTAAGCTTCCTCAATTTTTAATATTTTAAATCTTATCCTGAGTGTTTATTAACATATCGCTATAATTATCATATGACTTAATGAATACTGACGACTATATCAGATTGTCGTGTTAAAGATACACCTCGCTATCACTATAATTAACGGCTAGCTCCACATTCCTCATTACACTTGACATATCCAATTACAATGCATCGCTACGGAACTACGAAACGTGACTGGAACTCAAACACATATGCAGAGCGTTGCCAAAATTATCGTCCACTAAGCAACGGATATTACTATAACGTAACCACAGCAGGAAATCCGCACAATTATTATCTACTAATCTATGGGCAACTGATGTGTAGAAACGGTTTTCATCAATTTTGGCGCTATAACACAAATTGTATCGAATTTGCTCAAATATCGATTCATTCAAACGATAAAAAGTGCTTAGTTTTTTTCGTATTTGACGATTAGCTCAATTTACAAAAGTATCACATGGTGTTTAAATTTAAGTTTATAAAAATATGTATGTTATACTATAAAGTATTTACTTTAATCGCTAATAATGTTTTTATTAATTTGTTGCCTGGTATAAACTATATATAAAATAATAAGTGCACCGAAACACTTTCACAATAAAAATTTAAAGATCATAGACTAGATACAGACCGTTTATTAATTTTAATTAATGGAATATATGTTAATTTTTTAACGTAGTTTATTTTTTACAGGTCTGGCAAATTTTGCGAGAAAGACGTCAAATGTGAAAAAGGTCGTGGTGATGTTCCGTGCAATAATCCTTCCAAGAACGATGTAAGTAAAGACTATTATATTATAAAAATCTTTGAAGCCTTTCATTTTATCCCCTATTTAGCTACCGTTCCATTGAGTAATTAATGTTGCGTTTACAAACAAAAAAGTAAAAAAGCCACCATTTTCGGTACCATAACATACATATATGGTTCAAACCATAGTGATACGGATATGGTTAAAACCACATACCAACATTACAACAGGGCAACCATTACCATATTAACTTTGAAACATCAGCCCTAAAGTATATTTCTCGACAGATGACATGCTCCGGCAACGGTGAATGCGGCGAATGCGACAAGTGCATCTGCAACCAAGAGGGGGAGGGCTGGCAGTACTTCGACCAGGACGACTTCTGCGACGACCTCGGCCACAAGGTCACCATAGAGTGCGACCAGTGCCTGCAAGACCAGAGCGTCGTCGACGGCCGCTGCTCCGATTGCTCGGCCATCATGGTGCCATGCAACGAAACCCGGCTTCAAGAAAAGGACCAGCTCAATAGGAAGGTGTGGGTGCACTTCAAGGAGCCAAATGATGACACCATGTACGCGGCCATGAAGGACTCCGCTGGCCAGATTTACATCATGAGAACGAGCTCGTGCAAAGACAACTCGGCATATATAGCTACTAACGTTAATGGTAAGATTTTTTATATATACGAGTAAATACAACTTTGCTTATTGCGGGACTTACATATCTTATCCTGTCCTCACTATCAACTTATATCTTCTTTATCTATCTTCCTAGCGTGATGTCCCGTACTTAGACGGGGTCCGCTTAGACCATGATCCAGGATTTAGCGAGTCTGGTAATTCCATTGAAGCGACTGCCGATCTGACCTTCGTAACCCTAAGATAGGGGAACAAAACAATTTTTTGGACATGGTAACAAATCCAAAGTTGTTTGAATTTGCAGGTTTCATCACGATGTTTTTCCTCACCGTCGAGCTAGTGGTATGAATACGTACATAGATTTGAAAAATCCAGAGATACGTGCCCGGGTTTGAACCGGCACTCCTCGGTTAAGAGGCGCGTGTCATAACCATTGAGCTACCATTGAGCTACATTGATCTTGTACATGTATTCGGAATATATAGTCCAAAAATAATGCTTATTCCAATTTACATATAACAATCACTTGGCCAATGTTAAACTGAGTTCAAATGGACAATATCAATATGTATTTATAAACCCATAGTAATTACATGTTCATACGATGAAATTTTCAAAAAAAATTCAAAGTTATCGTTTTGTTTTGTCATGCACCATGATATCAATAAGTAAAATTAAATAAACCAACCAAGCATGTTTGCACAGCTGTATTCAATATGTGAGAATGTGTCATTCTGTGGTCAGAACTCCGGGTGTTGGTTATTTTGAACAAATAAAATTGCCCCTGACTTTCATACTACAATATTAAGTTTTATATCGCGTTTTTATAGTATGTCCTATTCACATCCACTTTTTAGAGATACTAGAGATATAACCTTGTAATTTCCTTATTCTGTCGGCATGAAGCTTCTACTATAATCCTAAGAAAAATATCTAATTGCTATGGATCCTTGCTATTCATTACAATAATTTCGTCTAACCGCTCCTCATTGTCACAAAAGGTTCAGGCTGAATTACTTAAGGCGTTACTGATGAAAGGGAATGCCTTCTTATCATCATATCCCATGTTGATTTGTCCCATGTTGGTCTGGGACTTAAAGATAATGTGCCAACTGTGTTCCTTGCCTAGCATGTCGTAAAAGGTGACTAATGGTATACCTATCGGGTTTTAGGTATGTGATTGTGTAGGCGACGAGCTAGCCACATGTCGCTACTTTTTCACAATTTTCCATCTAACCCAGCCCAGTTTTATACTTCGCTGAATGTGGTTAAAGAGGCTGCTCCTTTGACTCTGCATGCCCGTTTAGGGATTACGGGTGTGAAGTTATGTATGTATTTTCAAGTGTGAAATACCATTTGTCTTGTTCAGTGACGGTTCCGGCGGTGTTGGGCGTACTAGCCCTGGTAGGGGCGGTCGCGGCAGTGGCCGGCTACATGATGTGGAAGGCGCGCGCTGCGCCCACGCCGCTCAGCTCGCAATATCAGGAGCTAGATGGGCCGGAGAACAGTGCCGGCATCAACCCGCTCTACAAATCGCCCACCTCATCCTACAACAACCCCTTGTGGAAGGGCGGTGCAAAAGTCTAGTCGAGGTTAGTATTATTTCATTCATTCATAAATAAATTACAACAGGTCTTCATAAGACTAGAGGTATAAGTATATTATATTTGAATATTTCCTACAGTTAGAAGTTTAGGGTTGCAAAGATAGATGTATGGGCAGGTAATTTCGTCAGGGATGTTAAAATACTCTGCCTACCCCTTCGGGGATTATGGGCGTGATGTTAGGTATGTATGTAGGTATGTTAAAATAACTAGACTGTCTAGCATTCCACGACTACAGTATTATTTTAAGGCGAATCTCTTTTTTTATTTTTTATTTTACATCAAATTTGTGGTTCTATCTTTAGTGTCAATACTATCGAATGATTGCAATAATAGGTAAGTGTATAAACGTCTTACTGCAACTTGAATAAAATACATTTTAAACATCAATAAATAACATGATAAAGAAAGAACTGACAACTTTAATGACAAATATATGGGTTATGCGCGATTGATAAATGACTTCCTTGAGTTCGGAACAATGGCACCACATGAGTTAGCTTAGATTTGAGAAAGCGTTGATAAATGATTCAACTTATATTGATTTCGCGGATCATTTTTGCCCCCGCGAATACCAACCGACATGAAGCAGTACCAATAAATAAATACAGTAGTAGTAGGAGATAGTTGATTAAAACAGAAGTCCTTATTTCTTTGGATTCCTTTCCAGATGTTTTCACACTAAGTACTCATGTTTATTATATGACCAAATAGCCATTCGATAACTTATTTAACTCATCCTGAACGGCAGTAAACAGGTAGAGCTTGATATATTTTTCTTTGATAGTCGTCCTCAATAATGGATATCATATTTTTCCCAAGCAACAACCGGTCCGATGCAAAAAATAACCGGCACAGTCGAGCCAAGCCTACCCATTATACAAATATTTTAATACAAATACAAATATTTTTATTCAGTATCAGGATTGTTACAATTCTGCGGTACGATTGAGGATTTCTGTTAAGTAAATAAATACTTGTGTTAGAAGATCCTCGCTCTCCATTACAGTATATACTTAAAAAAATAATGATACATAATATTATGTTATATTTTTAACAAAATTTGCTAATGACACTAACAATGAATCAACAAAAATAAGTGCAAACTTAAGTTACTACAATTAAATATGTGTGTGTGTGTGTGTGTGTGTGTGTGTGTGTGTGTGTGTGTGGGTGCGTGTGTGTGTGTGTGTGTGTGTGTGTGTGTGTGTGTGTGTGCGTGTGTGTGTGTGTGTGTGTGTGTGTGTGTGAGTGTGTGTGTGTATGCATGTTTGCATTTTGTTTGCATTTAATACACCTGTTTTAGATATTTAAGATTTTATTTATTATTCTGAAGAATTAAATGTTTTTGTATAATTTTAGTAAACTATAACAATAGTAATAATAGGTTATATTATTTTATCAAAGTTTGTTTTGTTCTATAAATGCCTCAGTTTCACCATAGCTCCATGTTTTTAGCATTTCTGTAAGACTTTTTTTTGCAAGTGTAGCTATTTCTTGTATGGATGTTCATAATTTTATTTATCTTATTATATATCTTTGCAGATCGTGCCTTAAACTGTCTCTCAGCATATGTGGTTCTATATCTAGGGGTTGGAACCACGTTGTAATTTCTCCTTCTGAATAATGTAGTACAATCATAAGGCAAAGTTCTGTGAACGTTTAAGAATATGCTAAGAATATAGAGCTGCCGAACCGTTAACGTATCACTTGTTTTGTATAGATCGGCTGTCGGAAATCTGTAGGTTTTAAAATTCATCACCTTTAGTAATGCTCTTTGCGCTCTTTCTAGTTCAAGGAACCTTACCCTACTGGCACCACCCCAGACAGGAATACAATATACAAGGATAGATTGAGCCAATGCGACGTATAATTGTTTTAATAGCTTTTGATCGGCAATATGTCGGAGCTTTTTAAAAATCCATATAAGTTTTCTTGTTCTCCCCATCATAAGCTCAATCTGGGCATGCCAAGACAGCCTCTGGTCAATCGCAATTCCCAAATATTTTGTTTCAGTAACTTTGTTTATGTTATTACACGAGCAAGACAAATTTCGAATGGAACAATTATGAATATAAATTTTAAAAGAGTTTTCGGGTTGAGTTGAATTATAATTTGTGAAAGCTATAAAGTTTGTTTTCTCTGTATTTAAGGTCAGAAGATTAGCTTTTAACCAAGTAGCTACCTCAGCAAGCCCAATTTCTGCAGCACGACGTACAGAATCCCATGTATTGCCAACAAAGACAATAGAAGTATCGTCTGCGTATGAAAACACACGTCCTGCATTGATATTCATGTTACAAAGACTGTTGATGTATATCAAAAACAAAGTAGGTCCCAGAACACTACCCTGTGGGACACCATACGCCACATTGTTTTCATCACTAATGTACCGCCCTATTTTTACCTGTTGTGTGCGCTCGTTGAGGTAGTCTGCAAACAGGGACAGAGCGGTTCCTCTAATGCCAATGTCCTCCAACCTTTTTACAAGAATGGGTACCGATACAGTATCGAAGGCTTTTTTAATGTCTAAAAAAACCCCGATACATTTCCGTCCTCTGTCTACATTTTCCACAATATGTGAGGTTAATGCTTTAACTGCGTCCAAAGTCGAAAGATTTTGTCGAAAACCGTACTGATGTTTTGATAGAAAGTCAATTTTATTTAAATATTTTATCAATCTATTGTTTACTAATTTCTCTACAATTTTTGATATTGCTGTCAAGACTGATATTGGCCTATAGTTCGATACATCACTTTTGTCACCATTCTTATATACGGGCGTAATTATTGCCTTCTTTAATGCAGCTGGAAAAACACCATGTTCAAAACATAAATTAGCTAGATGTGAGATCACTGGAACCACCAGTCCATTCGCCAGCTTCAAGAACCGAGTGGACACATTGTCCCAGCCCGGTGCGCTGTCAGATTTTAGGGTCATGAGAATCTTGTATACCTCTATAGGATCAGTATCCAGAAATACAAACGAATTGACTGGTGAGCTGCGGGACTGATTCCAATAATTAGGCTGTTGTAAAGAAGATACCGCTGGAATTTGTTCAGCCAAAGTCCTGCCAACGTTTGAAAAGAAAACATTTGCGTGATCCACGGATGATTGCGGGGTATCTTTTGCATGCAGCAACTCTAGGTTACTACTTTTGTTTCTGTTACGGCTAGTTATATTATTTATTGTTTGCCACAAAGTTCTTGGATTCTTTTTATTTTTTGCTAGGAGTTCCCTTTCATACTGTATCTTTAATTTTCTAATAAGGTTAACACAAAAATTACGGTACCTTCTGTATGCGATCTTTAAAATGTCGTTAAACGGGTCAGCTTTTAGCTTTCGCTGCATGTCGTTTCTATTTCGGATGCACTTTAAAATACCAGGTGTAATCCATGGCTTAATCAAACGATCCCTAGATGATACACGTTTAGTGACAGTGTTATCAAGAAGACTCTGCTGTATCTTAGTTATTAATTCATTAGTAAGCGTTACAGGGTTATTATAAAAAAGAAGAAGGTCCAGTTTACTTTCTTTTAGACACAGTAAGGCTTTTTCATAGTTTGTGACTGTCCTATATTCCGTTGTATGTTGCCTACAAGTAATTTTACTGTTTAATTTTAAAAATATCATTCTATGGTCAGTTATAGTAGTGTCAAATACAATGATAGATGCCGAAAACACACTGCTATCAAGTTTTAATATGAAATGATCTAAACAACTCTGTTCTCTTGTGGGTAGAACGTGACCAGGAAGGAGACCGTGCATCGCAAGCATATTCAGATATGATAGCCTATTTGTACGCTCCCGTTTGTCTTTATCCTTTTTTTCAGTAATGTTGATATTTATATTTATGTCGCCGGTAATGATAATATTTGTCTGGTTTTTTATAGGGTCTATAAGAGCACTCAAAGAATTTATAAATCTGTCGGCATCCGTATTCGATGGCGAGCGATAGATACAAAGGATTGTATAATGGGGTAGAGTTACCTGTAAGCAAGACGCATCCGCTAATTGAATTTCCCTGACACTACTTGTATGGCAGCTTTTAAGATAAACGACTACTCCATCACATTGGTTAAGATGATTCGTAGTTATATACGACGTGTAGTTGGTCAAATGAGGAACTGGCTTATCTTTGTCAAGCCTACATTCGCTTAACGCTAATAAATCGGTCTCAAAGTTAAAGTTAGACAAGGATACACACAGACTATCAAAGTTTTTATATATACTTCGAATGTTTTGTGCAATTATAGTGAAGTCTGTGGGTTTAACGTAGTTCCGTATTTTTGAAATATTTTGAATTTGGTCTATTTTCGATTGTGCAATTTGAATTTCGTCTATTACTTCTACTTGTTTAACAGAAACTATCCATAATTAATGTTATGATAAGAGCGGAGTATTATTTCAACATTGATCATATCGGCATATAAAAACATATTATTTATTTTGAACGCTTTAGGACTCTCTATGGTGATGTACTTTGAAAGTATTTTTGTAGTATGTATGTATATTATATTTATGTGTGCGCAATGTGTCTGAAAATCTATAAAGTATGTGTGTGTGTAATTGTGTAATTTCATGCTTTTGTGTTGGTATAGTATACAATTAATTTTGCACTTCTTGAATGAAATCAAAGTAATGGAAGGAGTGATACAACTATTTAAAATCATCATAAACTCAAATGCTACCAGATCTAGTCATGCTGACATTAAATTGTGGACCTGAGATTCGTTTCTGATTAAAATAATCGGCGAGTTTTCGTCTTTCCGAAGGTACACTCGACCAAAAGCAGTCCAGCAGAATTTGTACCCTTTCGATTTTGCAAGGTCACGGGCAACGAAGTGTAGTCTGGCACCCTTGGCTGTTAACTGTTCTGTGATAAATACAGCTGTATCTTCGCTTTTGGTTGCACCCAAATGTTTTGCACATAGTTTCTCTTTATGCCTAATGTTAAAGATTTTGCATGCCTTCAGAATGTCTGTTTTCTGGATAGTGGAAGACAGTTCAACTACTATAGGAGAATTAGTATTAGAGCCTTTTTTTCCTTGCACACGATAAATGTCCTTAATATCTTCTTTCTTTGCTTCACAGTTGACGGTTTTAGACAAGCATAGTACCATTCTTATCAGATCTTCTTTTGATTCTTTGGGAACCTTTGGCATATTTTTAATTTCAATATTAGTCTTACGACTGTTACGCTGTAAGTCTTCAATCTTATCTTCGAGTATTACGATATATTCTTTGTCTTTCTTTGACTGAATTTCTAATTGTTCTAGCTTTTTCCTTAGGTCTTCATTCTGTGCTGTAAGGAAAGCAAGACAGGTTTCTATGTTGTTGTTTGTTTCTTTGATTTCTAGCTGAGTTGTGGTTATTTTTTTCAATTCATCTTTTTGTGCTGACATTAGGGATGTTATAGTGTTTTTAATTTCTGTTTTAAAATCCTGTAGTTCAACCTCAAATCCCTGGTCTCTTGTTCTTTTCTGACGCTGGCTAGCAAACGTGGACGACGTAAGGTCGCATGTTTCCACCTTATCTACATTTGAGTCCGAGACGCTATGAGATTTGTTTAATAATGGGGAGCGTTGTGTTTTAGGCATTTCAAAATCTGTGGTCACAGTATTAGGTTTTACCACGTAGTAATTTGACCTGCAGCGCCGTAGCGTTTCGTAGCGTATGAGTCCGTCGTAGCACAGCACACGGTCGTAGCAAGTCTCTCGTCCGATACAGGTTGCAAATTTCGTCGCGGCGCCTCAGCGAATCGCTGGCTCAGTGGCCACACACGCAGGTCGGCACGCAGAAAACACGCGGAGCGCCGGTTCAAGTCCGATGAGGCCAACAAAAAGAATCGGCTTACCCAATCTCAGCAGTCCGCGGCTAATGGGGCCCCAAATACTCGGGGCGCAGCACCAGCACAACTCGGAGGCTCCGGGCACGGATTTAAATTTTAAATAATATAATTCAAGAGCGCAGCAACACGTCCGCACGGTATGACAGCGAGAGGCAAGAGGATTTAACTTTATTATCTCGTTGCTATCGGATATGGCGTTCATCATTCCCCAGCCTCCAGTAATTTTCACGTGACAACAGCAAAATTATATTTCTCGCAACCGAAAGAATAAGTAAGACAAAATAATTTATATCTGCTTACGCTATCTATCGTCCGCGATCAGAGCCAAGCGCGATAACCTTGCATTTGCGACTTAAAACTGGTCACTTACCACGGTAATGTCAGCCGTTCACTGCAATACAGTTACCTTTTCTCCTCTACTCATAATCAAGGCAGTTACTGTCTGTCTATTCAATAACTATCAATACGATGTGCCACATTCTAAGCTATTCTAAGAAATGATAAATAAAATTGCTAATAAAATGTCCAGTATCAATTCGATGGCACAGATTCACTCTGCACTATGTAAAATTGCAATGCATTGTGGATAAAAAAAAATATGTTTGGTTTTTTATACTTGAATAAAAATATAACATCATAAAAAGTATGCACATACATATTATTCTTCTTTTATTAGATTTTTAATATCATAAACCTTCTTGTCTACGTTCAAGATTGTTGTTTTCAATTTCATGTGTAAATACCGTCAGATTCGTCTAATAGTTAGTTAGGTCGGAAGACTGTAGCTTTATTATAATAAGACTTGCCTAATTTAGAATTATTTTGCGAAGAGGACTTAACTTTATGCAATAATTGGTGGAATTTAGAAGACTTAAATTACATTCGTTCTAAAATTACACCCTTATCTTTACATAATATTCTGTTTTTTCTGTACATCTGTAGGTGTATAATTGAATTCTATTAATAGGCTGGGTAGATCCTAATTTCCGTATATGCTGAAGTAGATTCTTAGATAGATTGAGATTTACAAATGGAGTCGGTCAAAGCAATGCCGACACTAATATCAATACTGAGCGAAGTCGGGCAGAGATCTCTAGTTATATAAACGAATAAACTTTAATATATTGGTAATGTCCTACGCTAATGTACTTGAGATAGAACACAAAGTAATCGAGATAAGATGCGTTCGTTTACGATTCGGATCTCTTCAAACATTCCTTATCTTTATTTTCGTTCCTCATTACGGCAATTCATTAACATTCTCATGTGTACCTTTTGAAGACGCCAAAGACATTCGCTATAAGACTTGCAAAATAAAAGATAACATTGTGGTATGCCATGAGATTTATAAACGTTCAGTCAGTGCCAAATCAACATATTTTAATGAGTGAAATCAAGAACTCTTGTTTTATACTAATTGTTGTTTTTAAAAGCATTTTTCTAACAATAAGTTAATAAGTTTTCAAAAAGTATCGGCAATTAAACAAAAAATTACGTTTAATAATTTAATTATTAATTTAATTAAATGGAGTTCTATTTTTGAAATCGATTGACACAGTATTCCTGTTTTTTTTTTTACTATTTTAAAAACTCATACATGTTTTCATTTTGGTTAAATAACTACTTAAAAACAAACTTAAATATGGCAGTAAATGAAGCAGTATTTGATCCACTTTGTAGTTGCACCACGTGCATTCAGACACAGGAATTTCGTTATCGAGACCCCGAACCCTGGTATAAATGAATAATTCCTGAGTACACGATATCAAGACGCATATTAATTTATAGACTATTATAAATCAATTAACTGCATATGACAGTAATAGTTTTGTTTCTTGATAAAGCAAGTACTAATGTAGTTACACTTAACGTATATTAAAATTTACTCACTGTAGATCTAAATTTATATATGCTTTTGAATTTTTTTAATTCCCTTTTTGTTTAATTGAACATGATCATGAGAAAACGCTAGTAATACATAAAAACAAGTATAATATATATAATTTATACAACATTAATGTTACTGAATAGATACTGTGCAGAAATTGTCAGTGAGAATTATCCCTGAGAGATTCACATCATATTAACCTCTTATATATTGTTATTGTTATTCAACAAAGGATTATTTTTTGTAATTTTACAGTTATTTTTATTATGGATTATACATTGTATAACATACTCGGCTTATTTCCAAATAACAGTAGTTTATCGGCAATGATCACTTTTCTATTTCACCATTTTAATAGAATCTAAAAATATAGAATGTGACAACTGTGTTTCTTGCCTAGCATCTCGTAAAAAGTGACTAATGGTATGGTGGTATATCTGGTTTTGAGTTTAATTGTGTAGGTGACAAGCTAGCCACTTTTCACTACGTTTTCACAATTTTCCATCTAACCCAGCCCACTTTTATTTTTGCCTGAATGTGGTAAAATGGGCCTGCTACTCCTTTGACTGCCTACCCCTTCGGGGATTATGGGCGTCATGTTATGTTAAAAATATACTAGTCGTTATAAATAAACTATATTCTAATGTAACTATATGGTCTATTTGACTGGCTCGATGGCGATCCGTAGTGACAGGGTCACTACCTCATGCGCCAAGAGTTGTGGGTTCAATCCCCACCCAGGACAAACATTCGTGTGATGAATACTTGTATTTGTTTTGTGTCTGGGTGTTAATATTCAATATTTAAGTATATATTTTTAATACCACTGTTGATTCTGATATCCGTAACACAATTGCTTAAGCTACTTACGTCGGAGTCAGATTAATGTATGCGATGTCGTCGGATATTATTATTATTATTATATTTATGGTAAGTACATACTGCATCTCTATAAATAGCTCAAACCAACATATCCTGCCTGATATCAATGAGTAACTTACTTATTTCGCAAGGAATGGTCGATTAAGCAAAAATCGTACCAAATGTCACGTTTCGTACATAACAAAGGTTCCACGCTTATTATATTATTGCAAGTGCGCACGTATCTCGGTACACCCACAGCTGATGAGGAATTGTCGATATCGCACGCATTTCCGGAGCGACCCACACTCGCGCAAAATGGGTCTCGGCATGTGGAGCGCCCTGCGCGCGCGCAGACTTGAGCTTTCTATTCACCAACGTGTTCCTGACCAATTAATGAGATAGCTCTAGTTCTTTAGCTTATTATGATGGTAGTCTCAAATTCAAGCAACCCGTTAATGGTGCACACTCGCCTGCTATATATGATACAGAAAAATAAGCAATCAGATCGCTTTGTATGTATTGCTAAACGAATTTGAAACCTTTGAGATCCGATAGAGTTGAATCTTGATCGCAAAAGAGGTCATGATTATTTTTCAAACGCATCTTATAACAATGGCCATCAATGAATATCATAATTTCATTTCATTAGTAAATATATAAATATATTCAGGGAGATAGATGTAGGCCATTTTTATTTCTGAAAAAAAGAACTCGGTTGGTTGCACAGCTAAAGCTAATTATATCATACTTACATCGTGATTACAAACATTATTTGTTCAACTAATATTTTATTGTGATTGAATTTAACTAATATATTATGTGCACACAGTTGCTTGTATGAGATACACGAAGTTATGTTAGTAATCCCAAATATCTAGTATTAAAACTAACCCATAAAAGATAATAACGTCATCAAAATATGCGTGAGTAGCCTTCGGCCAGTGCAGTGACCGCCTGCACACATGTTGACCTAGCCTTAATCCGCTCGAAAAAGTTTGTCATCTGAACGGAACTTAGCGAAAGACATGCATTTCGAATAAAGGTCAGTACACTAAGGCCTTTGTATATTGACATTCAGGATAACACTAAATCTCTCAGCGTGCACAAATGGGGAAGAATCAGCTCCTATATAGGCTTACGCTCAGCATCCATTATTTGGTTTGTCCCGCAGATTTTTTTCGGGATAAATATATATCACTTTGGCTATTTAGATGAGAACATGTAACTGATGGATAGGCAGAGCGACTTGCATATTCATAATATTGAGTCAGGATTAAGGATACATTTTATATCAAAACTAGCTTTTTCCCGCGACTTCGCCCGCGTAGACTACTATGTCTGTATTCTACAGAAACTGTTCATTTTTTCGGGATAAAAAGTAGCCTATATGATATTCCAGACAATAACTATCTCTGTGCCAAATTTCATCCATATCCGTTCAGCAGTTTTTGCGTGAAGAAGTAACAAACCTTTATAATATTAGTGTTATCTAAATTATTTTTCTAAATGGGTGCTTTTATACATGACAATATTAACAATACACTTTGACTAATGCTAGCATGATCTAACCCGCGACATTTTTTCCATACAACACCATTCGTCCTAGCCGCTTTTTCCTCCTTATAATGAGACAATATAATGAGACAATAAGGAAAAACGCCTATTTGCCAATTGCTGACTTATTGTCGCCATAATGGTGTAACATGGGAGTGTTCCCATAGGCATGCAGAATGACACCCACGTATTATGACTAACAACTTCAACGTTCCTTTTCATACTAAATCCTTTGTTCACCATTCCCTTGAAGCATACCTACTTTTAAGTTATCATTCAACGATCGATTGAAATTAATGACATCATCTTCAATTTCATACAATTAATATACTACACAATAAATACGTTATTTCTTCTCAAAATATAATGTGTGGAGCGGTTATGTTATAAACTAAGTACTACCTTTTTTGCTTTGCTCATGTATAGGATAGAAAAATCTACTACAGTCCTCTTTTACGTTTAGCCTTTCAGCTTTATCGTATAACTGTAACATACAAAATATACTTATTAACTTTTAAGTTACGATGTCCCTTAAAAATATTTGTCTCTTGCTTCTCATTACCTGTTCTTATAAATGCAACGTTTAAAATATTTAAATGGCTTTCGAATCCATATTCCGTAACAAAAATGATAATGTCATAAATAATATGTTTACACATTAACCAATAATATGCCGTTATCTCCAATAAAAATATTTCCGCAATACCGCATACTACGTCAATGAACGAGTTGCAACAATCTAGGTATCTCCCGATAAGAAGCCTTTCTAGAGCACAGATCAATGCAGTTTCAAAAGACGTTGCACTCAGATCGTCACTGCATTCTTCGATGGGAGTCCGGGTGGACAGTACTTGTATTATATCGTCTTTGGGAGAAGGCATCCCAAATAAACAAGCAGACGCTCCGGCCGTAAACATGTTAATGAATAAAGGTGTCTGAGTTCATCGGACCACTTGCGCCGCGCACACGCGCACGCGCAGGTATTCTGCGTCTGTCATACGCTTTTCGCTTTTATTGCACATTAAACGTTAAAAATGATTGTTAATACGAAGGATATCATGTACTGCTTCATAGTAGCATTTCCTTATACGTGAAAGAATTCTGGGGCTGAGCAAAAAAACGCGTCCCCTACTGAAATGGATTCTAAAACGTTCAAAAATCATATTATCAAAAACCAATGAATAAAGCAAGAAACAATTAGGTATATAAATCTGAAATACAGGATTATCGACAGGAATCAAAGCTTATATTGCTTGTGGGATATGTAAGTAGGCTGTATGGCGGCATAATTTGCGTTGACTAATAATATATACAAAAATTTAATGTAAATATAAAATAATTAAAAAGTGTCTATCATACCGATACGTAATATTTAAATCGATGTGGAAAAGGAGCATTACCAGCTGCTATTTTCTATTTCATTAATTCATCATATATTTTATATTTTGAATAACAAAAGCAAATGTTATAGATTGACGCCTTATTTTCACTTTACAACATCAGTCGATGATTCATTGAATATCAAGTACTGTCAACAAACGCAGACCTTGAATATTGTTAAGTGTTACTGTACGATACAAGATATTATAAGGATTTATTTATAATACACAGAATAGGGATGATGACTGCATTAAAAAACAATAATTCTATGTAGTCCGTCAGTTAGATTGTACTAAAATACTAGACACATATTTTTCGCTTTATCAAATTAACAAAGATCCCAAAGATAAAGAGCATCAAAGTTTTCGAGTTCAAGTGGGGGCTTACGCCGTCACTATTTAGTAAAAATTGTACGAATGTGTGACGTCACGAGCAACTTGAAGCATCTTTTTTAATGTTTGTTTGACAAATAAATAAAAAAAAAAAATTATTATCTAACTGACGGACTAAACGGAATATTTAGTCACCTTACCCATTCATTGTACACCGAACGATAATCAGATAAGATTGCACAAATCCTTTTATGACACAGAAGCTCCGTAAACTTACTTACTTTTACATTTAATAGAGCAGTATTAAATGATATCGTCCATTAACGAGTAATAATGATACATATACTCGTGCTCTTGTTGCCATCGTAGCGAGCGTAATGTCCCCCGGCCACATACTAGGGCTATTAACAAACTTAAGATTGCAATTGTAGTAGTAAATATTCTTATGATAAGTATTTGTGCTTGCATCATGAATATTGATTGGTATATAGTATTTTTAACTGTTAGCTGATATCTATAGCACAATACCTATATGATGTCCTATGTTGGTCGGGAATAAAAAAGAACGTGCCAACAAGCTAGCCACTTGTCACTACTTTTTCACAATTTTCCATCTAACCCAGGCCAGTTTTGTTTTTGGCTAAATGTGGCTAAAGAGGCCGCTGCCATTTTGACTTTGCCTACCTATTTGGATTATAGGCGTGATGTTATGTATTCGTTTGAAACTATGAAATTCGGATGCTTATTCAAATAAAAACACATTTAAATGTAAAATGTACATAAGATATGTGCAAAAGATATAAACTAGAGACCAGAAAATGCAAGGATTTTGTACAAGAAATGTAAACGAGAGAGTCTTTGCTTGGCTGTAAAACTTGTGTCATATCGCTTCCTTGGTTTAATAAAGCCTTGACAGGTTCGTATATGATAGCGCTTCCTTAGAAAGCTTTGAGCGCTCCGCTACGAATCCTCGGATCGTAAACCCACCACGAACATTTCTTGTACATAAGGTCAGCAACAAAAGTATCGAAGCATTTTTCGCTTTTGTTCGAAAGGTCATAAAGTCATAAGCAATAGTAGTCTATTGCTAACCGTGCCACTTTCACCATAAATATCTAATTTCTAATCCCGAATGTAACACGTACAAGACAAAAATATATATTATCTCGTAAATTAATATAATATTTACTGCAAATATTAAATAATTACATATATTATATAAAAAGTATATTAATTCAGTTAATTTACCGAAGTACAGCGTATGAAACATGTTCATGTATAAATATGACAGCTATAAAATAATGGCAGTACGTGTTAGTCGCCTCATAAATATAAATAGGTTTTAGGTAACGGTAAAAGCCCCGATTAACTTAGGTAGTTAAATTTTAATCAGAATTAAACTAACCATATAAATAACAATTAACCATATTAAGTTTATCTATTTTTTACAATAATGAAATAAATCGTTTATGATTTGTAAGGTAAATGAGGATAGGTACGAACACTCACCTTAATAAATACATAAACATCTGACGACATACATTGATCTGACTCCGAGCTAAGTAGGTAAAGCATTTGTATTACAGATAGCAAAATCAACAGTGGTATTACAAATATATACTTAAATATTAGATATTAACACCCAGACCAGTATAAACACAAGTATTCATTCGACTGACCCGTTGGTCGAGTGGTCAGAGACCCTGGCCACGAAACCAAAGGGTTGCGGGTTCGAATCCCGCTAGGGGGAAATATTTCGTGTGATGAACATGGATATTTGTACTCGAGTCATGGATGTTTATAAACGTATTTAAGTATGTCTATCCGTTCACCTAGTATCCATAGCACAAGCTTCTAAGCTTAGTTTGGGACTACGGAATTGGAGTGTCAGTCCGAAGAATTTATTATTATTATTCATCACACGAATGTTTGTCCTGGATGGGGATCGAAACTACAACTCTTGGCGCATGGGGCAGGGTCACTACCGAATGCGCCATCGAGCCAGTGAAGTTTACCTTAATTATGGTTAGGAATAGGCAAATTGGGAGTATCCTGGTGATATTGGCACAAGGTTGAAACGCTTAGATAACAGTGATGGATTGTACTTGTAATCAGTAGCCACGTGAAATACCTACAGATAGCGCGCGAGTTGAATGCAGAGCTCAGGTATGTCTCGTCTTAGGCTCCGACTGCATTCGACTTGCGCGCTATCTGTATATTCCTCGTATATCCTATTAGAAGATACAAAGTAAACTTACAACTGCAAAGTCAAGGAAGACATGTATGAGTTGTCCCCAGTTAAATGATATGTATTATATTTATCACTATCTGAACTTCGTGCCTGACTGATAAAGAATCACTTTACGTATTAATAGAGCCTTTTTTACTTATCTTAATGTATACAAAAAATATGAATAGGTACTTATGAATACTGAGAAAAACAATATCATTTGATTGTACCCGCATATAAGTGCCCCAGAAAAAGCGCTTTTATTACGTATAGATTTAGATCCATGTCAATACGAATTACAGTTACCCATGCCACTTGGATTACATTACACGGCTCGTAAACGTAACGTCGGGGTCACAATCATTTGCAGTCTACTTTGTTACTTTTTTCGAATTTGTAATACTTTTGAGAGTTTTAGAAAAAATTACATATAATCCACGAAGGTGTAGGCAGAATCCAAGCTGCAGAAAGCTCCTTTGCCCAAATTTTAACCAAAATTAATTTTAGTTGGGTTAAGATAAAGTAATGACAAAGTGGCTAGATCGTTGTCGACGCTTTCGCAATACTACCCAATACTCTTTAGAATGTCCTAAGCAAGACAAGGCACACAATTGGTACATTTTTTGAGTCTTAGACGGGAGCTTGCTATGATTACCGATAGATATAGATCCATGACAATGCGAATTACAGTTACCCACTCCACTTGGAGTACACGGCTCGCAAATGCGCCGTCGAGGTCACAATCATCTACAGTCGGCGTACAGTTGCGCGGGCGCAGGCTACGGCCCGCCGGCCATTGCGCCCGCACTCCAGGCTGCCGGTGTCGCGCTGTAGACGCGACGTGGGCCCGATAGGGTTGCTACCTTTTAATGGAGAGAAAATGAAGCATTTTTTCAATAACAATGGACTTTGGCGAACTTTCGGAAAATTTTGATTTTTTTTACATCACCCTTATTTCTCTTGTGCATACATGCATACATGACATGTATTATTTACCTATTTTATAAAAATAGCTTACTTTTGTTTTATTTTCATATATATTTTTAGGTAATATAGTTAGTTCATCGTTGTTTTCTTTTTTTATACTTAGTATCTACAATTGACTGAAACGTAGTACAATACTTTAATAAAATTTTAATATGCAGGTAGTACGGGTGGCAACCTTAACCCACTCCGCCACTACGCAAGTCATCAACCTACTAAACGGAATTACGTAATGTGAATAACCGCCGTTCATTAATAAAAAACTCACACGTACGACGAGTTCGCGATCTCGATGGCTATAGGTTTAGACTTATGGCCGAAGATATAGGTTCAAGTTCTAAGCCTAGTCGAATTAATTTAAGAAATAAGCGTATGTATTACTTATATATTGAAGGAAGATGTCTCTTGTAATAGTTTACATAAACATACCTAGTCACAACACTGGGGAAAGCCCCAGTTCGAGTCTAGACAAATAATGGGCATTGTCTGACGCATTTCTTGGTATTCATCATATTTTATTATGAAGTTTAGCGATGCACTTGCGTAGAGGTGATATTTTTCTTCAGTTGATATACCTACAACAAGAGTATGCTAGAAAACAGCAAAATTATTCCTAAAAATTTTTTAGTTATAGTTTTCATATTTAAATTTTCCTTATCAAAAATATTATATACATACATTTTATTAATTATTCCACCGGCCCAGTTTCCGTTACCGTGGGTGTACGAGGATAAAATATAATCTATGTTACTCGCTGATAAAATAGCTTTTACATCGATTAAATAATATTTCAAATCGGTCCAGTAGTTTCGGAGCCTATTCAATACAAACAAACAATAAAATGTTTCCTCTTTATAATATTAGTATTAGTATAAATAAAATATATATATGCTCTATCTTTTATATTTGTAAATTAGTTGCTAATTATCTAAATAGCAATGAAACCTCTATACACCATTACTCTAGCTAGTTTATAAAAAAGTGAAAAGTATGCAATCTCGCTTTAATCACGATTGCTTTCAAACAAATAGGAGTACTTGAAAGTGCTATTACGAACAATATGTGAATGTCATGTTTGCTTACTCGATACGTGCTCTAAATTAACTTTGTTTGTACGTTAACTAATTAAGAAGTGTCGGGAAGACCACACATCCGTGTTGCGCGTCCGAAACTGACACACTTTATATTCGCCGAAATTTGACTTATGCGGTTATTTGCGGACGAAGAGGGTGAGCAAATGTGTCAATCTTTGTAAAATGGAACGCAAGGATAATTATAGTATTCAACACAGTCTTTAAACTTAACTAACAATTAATACAGGATAAAACAAAGTGAACTTTACGTCAATACGTTGATAAGTTTAAACTAAATGGACCTTAACTCCATGGTTACTGTAGGCGACCTCAATTTAACGCCATAAATATAAAATCCGGTTTTTAAAAACCGTTCACGTTATGAAACGTTATGAGCTTATGATTTTACCTTATTAATAGTTCCATTGAGTTAGCATATAGAACGGTTTTACTGGGATATCTTGGCGCCTCGTTTTAAGCGGGGTCCCATTTGAGTAAGAAATTACCAGTCTACTCTTTGACATTAGACATTTATTAAATTAAAATTACTTTTCAAATAGATGGTAAAATAGTTTTTCCTTGTTTACTATTCGGTTCTTTCATTTTATAATAGAGGCCTGCTTGGTTAATTTGAATGCTACCTATACGAATGAATCGTATAGCATCCAAATTAAGAACCAAACACTATACGTATCAAATTCCCCTTCAATCCTAAACATTGCCCATCCAAAAACCACTTCTAGTCGAAGTTGTTTTCAATATCTTCACATTTATTTTATGAAATATTCCTTAAATACAATTACATATTTTAGCCAAACCAATATTATTTAGAGGCTGTCAATAATATCGTTTAATATTTTCACGATTTTCGATAACAAATCCACCAGAGTCGTTCAACTTTTGTACGTAGAGTTCAAACTCTTGTTGTGTAACGTTCCAAAACTGGTCAACAACCTGACTAGCGCTCAGAAACCTCGGTTAGACTCCGGTAATGCGCTAGATGCGATTGGACACCGATTTATAAAGCGCAGCAGTTATACAAATTATGGCGAGTGGATGTCCATTTTAAGGCATTGCTAATGAGCAGTTTACCGCGCGGCTATACGTCACGGCTTGCGTACGTGATCGCGCGCCGGTCGCGGCCGCATTGCATATCGCAACCCGCTTCTAGAACAGCGTGATTTTTTAAATAAATCATTCGGATATTTGCACGTTGAGCTATAATAACTCCTAAGTAATTATTTACTCACTTTGGATAATAGCGAAGTTTAATGTAGGGTATCATGTAATGTAGCCCAAGTACTTAGAACTAACAAAGATCAGAACCTTGTACGGAAAAAGAAATATACAGTTTGAGTTTGAGCTCAACTATAAAATAAATTACCAAAGTCTGTAAAATACTCTGAATCTATTCATATCTTTAAAAGGAGATTGATGATGTAACTACAAACTGTTGTCGTGTAACGTGTTCAAATTGAAGGTGATTTCTTGTTGTTTGACTGGCTCGATGGCTCATTCAGTAGTGACCCTGCCCCATGAGCCAAGACTTGTGAGTTCGATCCCCGCCCAGGACAAACATTCGTATGATGAATACTTGTGTTTGTTCTGTGTCTGGGTGTAATATTGAATATTTAAGTATATATTTGTAATACCACTGTTGATTCTGATATCCGTAACACAAGCTTAAAGCTACTTACCTCGGAGTCAGATCAATGTATGTAATGTAGTCTGATATTTATTTATATATATTTATTCTTAGGCTTTAATCGTTACTATTGCGTTTTGGGGCAATGGGAGTCAGGCTCTTGCGTGATGTATAAAATATACAAAGAGGGAGTAAAAAAACTTAGAATTCAAAAGGGACAAAATTGTAAGTTATTAATCAAATATTAACATAAGAATGAACATCAGCATCAGCAATCACCAGATTTGGGTTGCAAGCTCATGCGAACTATATCTATGATATTTGAATGTCAATATTGTTGATCCCAATTCCACTCATGCAAATCAGTTATTTTTTAACTGCGCCAGTAATATGTCAAACTGATAACCAGATAGGTAAGTATATTTTCCTGAAATGCAGTTGCAATCGTTATTTTGCTTTGAAATTAACTTTAATTTGCATTCTTGCTTAAGTTATCCCCCTGTCCTATCATTTAATTGCTTTTTGAAATAAGATTTTCATACCGAAATCTGACATACCAATACAACATAGACCCAGGGCTGGCACTGAATTTTTCATTAATTCTCAACTAATTAAACTTTTACTTCATTATCCATATCTACACGTTCTATCACCAGCAAGGATCTAAAAATCATGAGAAAGGTTTTGTCACATTAGATAAGCTTAACGATTTTCAAATCGTCTTAGCGAGGATGTATTTATTATTCCTCTGCACATGCCCTGACCCTCCGCGAAGTCCCCTTCTAGGTCCAATCGTCATCGTGTACTTACTACAAATCAAACTATAAGTACTTCAAGCCAAATCCGCTCGGCCTTATGAGACCGAAAGAGAGGTCCTTACTGCCTGATACGGTCCAGACGTTGCATTATGCAGCTCGTTCTGAATAATTACAGTTCTATTAATATGTTTTAAAGTCGAATCAAAACATTAATTTGCCTTGGACAGTTCTAAACAGTTATGCGTTACATTTTGTTCAGTTGGGTAGTGAACAAAGAAAAATAGGTTAAGGAATAAATGTATAATATAACTTTATATAGGTAGACAATATGTCAAAACTATTTCTATAGTAAAACAATTAATTGTTAAACGTGATAGTAAACAAATTGGAAAAAAAAGAAGTTATAAATCAAATAATTTTCACAAATGTGTTAACAACAACTTGGTTACACTAATAAATAAACAATATTGTTGTGTACATAACCACCCAAAAGTCTCGTCGGAATCCCGAGATTTCCCCGATTCGAGTACCTGATAATGTCATCAACCCGGCATCTCCCAAATTGTTGCCGACAAAAATATAAACTGAACAGTAACACTTGTTTTAACAGCAATCGCCATTTGTGTTTATAATAATGTCTTGTGTTAGCACATCGCTCGTCCTGCCACTACATATCCGACTGTTGACTCATCTTCAACGCTAGGTACCTACATAATGTGTATAACAAGAGTAACACACTCGAAAGCCATTTGATACAACGTGACTTACAAATTCAATGGAACTGACACTCACAAATCACTTCATTATGTAGGTTTATTTACTAAAGAATAAGGTTAACTAACAGGTTTTTGAAATCGTCTTTTTTACTTTATAAGAATTGTATTTTAATTCGTTATAGCATCTTGCCATTTTGTAACTAATTGTATCGTTATTTAGTGTAAGTTTTTACAGGTACTATCTTATTAACAAGTTATAGAATACTATTTAATTTATTCCCTAAATTGAGAAATGACGTAGACAGGTATTTAAGGAAATCGAACAAATATTGGCTCAACTGCCTTCCTTAAAATGACGAAATTAGTGGTATAATGACTTTATCTAACAGGGTTTGCAATGCTTGCTTGCAACCAACATTAAATCCGTAGCAATTAACATACGTTTACATCTTTAAAAATTAAATAACTTGCACACACATATCTTCGCGGGTTCGAATCCCGCCAGGGGCAAATGTTTCGTGTGATGAACATGGGCATTTGTACTCGAGTCATGGATGGTTAAACGTATTAAAGCCTGTACCTATATCCGTTCACCTAGAATCCATAGCAAAAGCTTAAGTTTAGTTTGGAACTATGGAATTGGTGT
Source organism: Glyphodes perspectalis (assembly GCA_951394215.1). Classification (NCBI taxonomy): domain Eukaryota; kingdom Metazoa; phylum Arthropoda; class Insecta; order Lepidoptera; family Crambidae; genus Glyphodes; species Glyphodes perspectalis. The sequence continues at coordinate 5,251,666 of OX596202.1, forward strand.
ATCAGTCCGGAAAATTTATTTATTTAATATTTATAAGAGCTTTTCGGTTCCGTTCTGGAACTTTTGGATTGAAATTGGCTTATTATGTCTACTAGCAATCCTGTTAGCGCCTTCAAAGTGCGGAGGAGTCAGTGGTATTTTAATTTTGAGTCACCTTCCGGACCTTAACCGCAGTGAGAGTTGCTTAGCGTTTAGACTGAATATGAACTTCTCACTCGCTGCTAGCTTTGTTTAATCAATATCATGCGCGTTTCGTATATATTATCTAATTATTATACTTAATAATAAAGTAATATCTACTCCTCATAATAACCGAGAAAGAGGAATAATTGCACATAAAAGTTATTGAATAGTATTAAATAGATAAATTTGGCTAAAATAACACATGAACTAATTTATTCCAAATAATGGGCGATTACTGAAGGACGCACTAGAAGGAGTATTATCTACATACATTTACACATCACACCATGTCTTATTATAAGTACCAAATATATATACATATATATATACGTAGTTATATTACAAGTATAATATCGCAGGTCTGATTGATGGCTCAGATACCTCTGGTTTACTGCCGTGACGCATTTCGTCGCCGGTTTAAGGTCCCGATAAATCATCCAGCTTCGTCTACAACCACTATTATAGGTGCTATCAAGTGCAGGCTATTATTATCGGTGAATTAACACGCAGCCACGTCATTACTCTTATATAGAGCGTGCGGTAATAATCATATTAGGTATCAAATACAAAAACAATCTTATAGATCATCATTTCTCAAACTGAGGGTCTTTGGTTCGTACGTCTGAGGTTCGTCAAATTCTCAATTAATAAAGCTCAAGTTTATATACCTATCCATAGAAGCTGAACTACAAAATTAGCAACATATGGTGTTAAAACAAAAACCTTAATTAGATATCAAGAGGACTTCATACATTTATGAATAATACACATAAGTATTCATATAAATCAGTATATTTTATTTGTTAGCTAGATGTTCTATATGTAGAATATATATTTACTAGACAAACTTCGTTTCTCCTATGAGAATATCGTATTTCCTAACAGATTGCCGTTTATAAGGTACCTTTCAATACCTATAAAAGGTTGAGAAACGATGCTTAAATAATGACTAACGATCGCTGCTTGTAATCGCTGCCAGTTGCTATTTGCATTTATATGCTTTGAATTAAACAAAAGACTTGTTCTCGGGGCTATATTGACTCATCTTACATAGGAAACACAAGACGTTCGGTACCTTGCAGGACAAATCATCAAAAACGGATGTTAGAACCTCATTTTAACCAAAGTTCATACACTCAACATTCGTGTAACAAGTTATTGACCTACTTTTATATATTTACAAAGAAACATTATACATTAAATATTGTATTTGTGCCACAGAACAGAATAAAAGCTGGTACTAACTATGTCTTTCCTCATTTACATATTTGTACTATTAATAGAGATTACGTATTGCCTATTAGCCGTAGGTCAATGTTAATGTAAAAACATCCTTTAGAAAACAATTAATCAGTTTTACGTATTGTACGAACAGTGGATTTGAATAAAGTACACTGAACCGTGGATCAGATGATAGCTATAAAACATTCAAGAGCACACGCTTAGTCGGCCAAACCCGGTATTTAAAAAACTTAAAGAGAATAAGGTGCATGCGTTTATGAATGCGAGTAGGGAATACCTAACAGATGATTGGTGCATTCTTAACAAGGCAGAACTGGTTTAGAATCATCGCTGAGTAATCCCCGATACCGGAATGATCTCGATCGCTTCGGTCGGCCTCGATCCTACTCCGTAGCTACAAGTTCCTGTGTATTGAGCTTTCCATAAGAAATACTGGCATATTATTTGCGCAATATCGTTGCAACATATTTCGAATAAGATCTAGAGTGATATACTCGTAGGAATGCAGTATCTAGATATCATGGTTCGTTCTCATCAAACGGTCAGAAGTTTCACTAAGGTTTTAAAAGAAAGCTCAGTATCACCTCCATTTGAAGTAAGTTAACTGTACCTACTCTCAGCATATAAGTACATAATAAAGGTAGTTATTAGAACTACTACAGTTATATCTAATACTGTCTTAACAACAACATTGATTATTTTGCCAACCAAATAAAACAGATCAAAACATATTTTCATTACGAATTGGACTTACATTAGGAGATTCTAAATCTCTAATCTCTTGCATTTACATACTCATACATAATATAAACTAAAGTTATATATGAATGTAGTTCTAATGAGGAATTACAACCAATTTCGAATACACTTTAAATATCAAGGAGATACGCTATTTATGATTACCTCATTATAAAAAAATTCAAATATAAATTCTGGTTTAAGAACATTATTTTTTACTTACGGCATTAGAATCTCATATCCTGTAATAAATTCAACAGGAAAAAAGCTCCCATATGTTGCAGTCAATAACAATACGATGCCATATTTACAGGTAGATTAATTCAAATAAATATTCGACGACATCACATACATTGATCCGAGTCCGAGGTATGTAGCTTAAGCACTTGTGTTACGGATATCAGAATCAACAGTAGTATTACAAATGAATAGTTAAATATTGGATATTAACACCCAGACACAGAACAATCACAAGTATTCATCATACGAATGTTTGTACTGGGTGGGGAACTGGGGATCGAACCCACAACTCTTGGCGCATGGGGCAGGGAAACTACCGAATGCTCCATAGATCCATTCGTGGGTATTTTACGATATTAAGGTAGGGATACGCCATACGTAGGCCGTACTTTCCCTTTTATTTGACGCTGATGTAATGGTCCAATCCAACGCGTCTGTCAACTGAGCGAAGTGCACGCAGCGCGCAGGCGCATTTACGCGCATGCGCGATACGATCGCCGATAACGGGTCAAGACCCTGCGCAGGATGTCTATAAAGGACATGTCTGTCTCGGCCGCGTTCGCTCACAACTAATCGACCAAATTAACGGTTGTTCAGCTCTTTTATAGCTTTCATAATACAGCTCTATATTCGTGAAACATTATGTGGAATCGTAAAATGCACCCGGAGAATCGATATATCAGTGGCGGTACCAATAAAAATCTACTGATTTGTTCATTAGTAGATAGCTCATCAAAGTTCCCACGAAACCCGATCGAACGTTTTTGATTGACATTTCTAAGATCTTGAGTTATTTCGTAAGAGAGTTAAAAGATTATTAATTAAATACGACTTATACCAAACTGAGCCCAATTCCAGCTCCGATCAGTTAATTTTTACTTGCGTACCTAATAAAGCATTAACTAACAAAGTCTACGATTGCCCACCATGTCGTAAGTCATGTAGTAAAACGGGATAAGGAACCATAATAAAATAGTGCCCCATGTTGGTCTGGGACTTAAAAATAATTTGTCAACTGTGTTTCTTGCCTAGCATGTCGTAAAAGGCGACTAATGGTATATGGTGTATTTGGTATGTGATTGTGTAGGCGACGAGCTAGCCACTTGTCATTACTTTTCACAATTTTCCATCTGACCCAGCCCGGCTTTATTTTTGGCTGGATGTGGTTAAGAGGCCTTGCTGCCCCTTTGACTCTGCCAACCCCTAAGGGATTATGGGCGTGATGTTATAGATGTATGTGTAATGTTATTACCACAGCCTGGCATTACCAATACTTACATACCTACATACCAATATTTTTTAACCAAATTTCCCACTTCCAATGCATGAAATAATTAAATTAGGTATTATGCGGTTGTTAGTAAATTCCAATCGCTGAAGGTAAAATTTATAAAATATTTTATAGCTAACACATAGACATTAAATATTTTATGTTCTTTGCTAAACCTACCTTCAGTACTCTACGGAATGTTATATTATATAAGTACCATTAAAAATGGGTACCTATCTTGGGAATTTTGAGGCACTCATAGAATGTGTACTGGGAATGGTCTTGCGAGATATAAAATACCTATACTATTAAAAAGCGAATTGAATTATATATAGAAGTCTATCTACCTGACGCAGCTGGCCTGCACTTTATTTTGTATCCAGTAACCGGTGCTTTACCGTCTAAACATTTATCACGCCAGTTTGAAGCCAATTACGCAGCCTCGCTAAGTAATATAACATGATGATATCTTGCACCTCGACGTCAGCCAACCTGAAATTTGTTATAGAAGGTTTATCGGCACGCTACTACCGCCACCCAGAAATATTTAATTGCAGTACTAAGTATAATGTATTTATGTAAATTACAGCCGTAAAGCAAGCTATACTTTATATACGATTGCTCAAAGTGATAGCCCTGCCTATAGGAAGCTGTCGTCGGCTATAAAAGCTGTGTTTAGTTAGCTAACCGCCATCAGCTTCTTTACGCAACCGTCTGTATCAAAAGGCAATTTACGGCACTTGCGTTACCCACAGAGAGACATTACCGCGCGCGATCGTATTGCCTCGCATTGTGCGTGGTGAACGCCGCGATAGATGGGCACAATGAAAGGAAATGTGAAGCTTGTAACAGGACAAATTGCAATATTACAATCGCAACCTGTTATTATGTACGTAACTAAGTAATTGTAGGTTTAATAAGTGACGCATACAAGTGTTGGTGTAGGTGGTCCCAATACCTACAGCATCAGAAATAGTCTTACAACAAAATGTTGGTAGATATACCTACATGTATTATGTACTTGTACATAATACATGTACTTGTATATAATACATGTATTATGTACTTGTACATAATGCGTATGTACAAACTCCTAAAGAATAGAAACTTACTAAAATAATGCTTAATGGTGTCGCTGTAAATCCAAATGAAATCTATCGTTTTTAATTTTTTTCTAGGTTTACAAAACTTGTCCTTTTTGGAAAATTAGTTTATTTAAATTAAATTAGTTTATGAAAAGGACCTATTTTGAAGTTGGCACATGCGAAACTATTAATTATAAGCTAACACGAGCGCTTAGCGAACCCAGCTTATTTTTAGCCTCATAAGCGTTTCATTGGACCATAGAGGTTTGTCAAAATAAAAGAGAAAAAAACATATACATAAAAACCCATTACTTGCTCACCTTCCTCAGTAGATATATAAGGCATGGATAACTTCTGATTGTCTATGTTAAAAAACTAAAGTGGAACATTAACACCACTAAACTCAACAATGTCTCAAAAATGTTGTTTACAGCTTTTAAGTTATCGGCCACTATGATACAACAGTTGGCGAGTGACTGTGAATTACAATGTTAGGTACCTATGTTATACGTCAAGTTATCAGGACCTAATATATATGGAACAACATTAAATTAGTACGACTTAGTGAGATAAATCATCTAAGTAGACAAGTATCATGTACCTACTTACTTGAACTGGCTTAGTCATGACCAAAATAAAAACGCTTCAACACAAAAAATGTCATTAGTAGGTATTCTCGATAGTAATAATAGCTTTACATTCACTCTTTTTCACATTGAAATAATGTTCGCAAATCTATGTATTTTAAACGTTTGTTGATCAATATTGAAGTCTGTATTATTTAAAGAGTTTCGTCGATATAAATTGTGACTATTTATATTTTACTTTTGTAGGTATAAAACTGTGGTATGTGGAATGGTTATACAGTCTAGCTAATCCTCAACATCCTATGAGTAGCTACTTTATCTTAATCATAATAGGCCTATCAAAAGTTACGCTATTTAACATGGATATCACACGTCTTTATAGTATGAAATTACCGAAATAAATAAATCATTATGTTATTTGTGCAGAGATCGCGACCGCATTGACTCACGGCTGCGTCACAAAACGCGGCTGACTCATGGGGCACGCTCTCATACATAATGTTTTTTCCCCATAGGTGTGAGGTGCCACTGAATCACCCGACCTGACCAGGGGCCTGAGGAGAACGGAGACGTCTACAACTTCCAGCGGTGCACTCAACATCAGAAGTAGAACGCAAAGATGATGATTAATTTACGTTCTAAAGTTACCTAGGTACCTATTTATTGCTTTTGTTGTTGTTATCTTGTACTAGTGTAGATGCAACGTTTATAAAGGTTATATGCATGGTTATTTATCTATATAAGTTTTTAAATACGTCGATTCGTTGACTTACTAACTTAGAAAGCTCCAAAGCTATTGGTAAAATACATAGATTTTATAATTTGTTTTTTTTTGTTGATGAATTTTGATTACGTGGCGATGTATTTTTTGTGTATATTATCGATATACTCTCCATGCATATACCCTATTGTAGGAAATTTTGTACTCTTGATGTTGAATTTACCCAATGTTTTTTGATGTACACTTACCCAACAGTGCTTTTATATCGATGTGCCTATGCATCAATTTAGAAGTCTGAACGCGGCCCCGAGCCGTCGCCCATTCCACTGCCTGTGATCAACACCAGACCACTCTGATGGAGAAATCGCTCTCGTCCGGTGTTCGTGTCGCAAATTGTAAACTAGATTATAATATACCGTAGCGTATTTACTTATTAATTATAAAAGTGTATGTAACACCTCTGTGATATTTATGACGATTAAGTAATAGTTGCGTGAATCATCGTGGTTTGTTTATCAGTTGGTAAATCAACAACGAACTACGTTGACTGACTCAACGATAAGGATACGAATACGAACTTTATTACCAGGAAATAAGTGACGTATGTATGGATTTTGCACAAACGTTGTTGAAACTGACGCCTCAACGTGAAGACGTTGTACTATCAAAGTTGATAGGATTGTTTGAAAAATGATTTGCAGTTGTTAAAGAGAAAGCACCGTGAAAGTAGAATAGATAGAGTGAATTTTATGAGTGTGTAGGTGTGTTTCAAGTGTGTAGCCGTGGGCAGAGCGCTCAGTCCCGGCCAACGGCACATCCGAGGCTAACGGGATTTTTTAACTCGAACTCTGACACATTATACCCATTAGAACATACATTATAATTATTGGGTTGTTACTTCCATTACACTCAGAATTTTTGTTTCGGAAGCATTTATATAACATACCTACTTAGTTGTAAATTAATTATATTATTGTTAATAATGAATGCCATCATCGAAAGTTCCTATACGATTTTTGTCATAAGGTACAAAATTTTTATTTTTCGTAAATTGGTTATTTTTTAATTATAATGATGATGGTGTTGTTAAAACAAAACGAAATTCACCAAAGTAAATCAAAATCAGTATTGGTTCGATTAACACGGTACCTATGCACCATATTTATTTAAAGTTGGCTTTAAGAAGCTATTCCAGATAATACTATTATTTGTGCAAGACTCACTCAGCTGATTAGTTGTCTGATGATTATGATAATTTTCTTGACCACCAAGCAGCTATGATGGTGGGTGGGCTGCATCGTACGGTCAACAAACTTCTCCGTAGGTCGTAAGTATAACCTTGAGACTACGCAATACAATAATAATAATACAATCAACATTTGTTTTCTTCTATGCTATAAGAGTACTCTCAAAAACTGCAATTAAATTTTGTTGACTGTACTTACGTATTTGTAAATAGGGTACAAATAGTGTATTCATTAGTTTAATTTTATTGTAATAATTGAAACCAGTTGTGTAAATATGATTTTTTATAACATTACCATTTTATACCAAAATTAAAAAGTATATTGATTTATATCTGAAAGAAGTTTGTCTCAAGTAATTAGGCACCAACCCTACTTGTTTTTTTTTTTATTAAAAAGTAATTGACTATTTGGAGATATATTTCCATTATTTATTAGTTTAAAGATAAATTGTGCTTATGTATTAACTATAAAATCACTAACATCACATTATACTAATTCTCGATATAGGTATTTGTGTATTATAGTGAAAGTAGGTTTGTATATAAAATCTCATCTCATTACTAATAATACTTAGCTATATTCTATTTCTAGTGCATTTTATACTTTTGTAAATTGTATTATTTAGTATCTATGATGATTAATAATTGTAAGCTAGTCAATAAAAAAGAAAACCGAAGCTGAATTTTTATTTCAATCCTGTTAATTATTATTAAAATGTCTTGATTGGACATTTTTAAATACATCTGTTATTATCATTATGGAATGGAAATTGAGGGGAGAGGTTATTGGTCACGTGGTATAAGTATACGTGTAGATTTACATTGGACAGATACAAAAAATGAAACAAACATTTCCAAAATTAAATAACTTCTTTTATTTCAGAGTCAAATTTGTTTTCTACATAAACTTGTTAGAATGACAGACGCTGTAACATTAATTGACCATTACACTAATGGTACGCGCCGTTAGCTGTTAGCTTCAAACTTGGTGCACTGTGGGGCGGCATCGCGCCGCGGCCGCCGCCTGCGCATCCGCGGCGAGTCTTTAATTAGCCCCCGATGATTGGCCATGTATTTATATCCCGCCGGAGACGAGCATCATAATTAAGCGGCAGCATCATGGCCGCGGCTGCGCAATAAAAAGCTCGCGAACGCGCCGCGCGAATCACCCCACTACATGAGAACTACCGGTTTTCATTACAGATTTTTATATTATAATAATATAGATTTTATTTTATTAACTATGCAATAATTATGATCACAAATACCCATGAACCAAACGACGCCGTCTTGAACATTCTGCAACTCGTGAAGATAACAACAACCACTCCGGGCGGCGCGCGTCCGCCCGGCGTGCCGAACGCGTCTCCTCTACTATCCAATGCCACAAACACCTAATTTTAATCAATAATCAACAATTATCGCCCACCTCTAACACTACACGCTTTAATTACGATCAAGTGGAAAAATAATTTTTGATCCATCGAAATTAACGTAACATCTCCCATGGTCGACACACATGGCAAAACAAAAATTCAAGGCAAAACGACACTGCTCGGGAGGGAAACCCGGGGACTTACAAACTACGCGTTAGAGGCAACTTCAACGTTCCCCGCCCGGCGCGGGCGCGGTGTGGACAACTACTTACAAACGACGCGGGTTCCTCTCCCGAGCGCGCTAGATAGGTAAATTGGAAAGACTATTCTTCATATGCTTATAAGAACACTTCATAAAACAGCTTTTCTTTATATTATACTACACAATTTACACATTTATAATAGGTTTACATTTTTACACAGCAATAATAATTGTTTTGTAGTCTTCATATTAATATATTCTATATACTCCCCAATCGCTAAATATTGTCGCATATTTAAGCATGTTTTTTATTTTATTTTTTTTATTATTGACACTAAATGGTCATTAAGTGCCTGAATACTTTTTCATAAAATACTATTAAACCACCTTCGAATCGCCCTACCATTTCAACGCCTAAAACAACTCTAATAAGAATTAATGGAAAAAGTGGCTCGACATTATTGTTTTACAACTCGATTATTAGTCACTAACATAAACGGTAAGTAGCCAAATACACAACTAAATCTAGGCTTCAAACTACACTACTGAATTTGAATACAATTTAAAAGGACGCAGTTCACAGATGACGAAACTGAAACTGAAATACAAGTTTATAAACAATAATCTATAAATGCTGACAATATTGTCTTTTGTCTGGAATGACACTTAACACTTTCTAGTTTTTTTCAAACATCAATTTCTTAAAGTCTACACATTGACATATTATTCCACAAGATTCCCGATTTCATTAAATACTATTGTTACAATAAAGTGTTCAAGAGTGGAATTGACTTTTAAACATTAATAAAATGAAAAAACAATAGAATTGCCGTATAAAATTGAAAAAAGAGGTTGTAAAAGATTAACAGCAGTTCATCTGCAAAATAATACGTCAATGTACACACATAAATACGTTAGAATTTCAACGACTGATCACAACAAAATCAGACTCTTATACAAAAAAAACTCGCGTTAGTAAATAATAATTTTAGAAAAAATAATTATGGCAAAATATTGGCGAAGTGTAACGTATCAGCTCTCCACGAATATTTATAAGTTAAAAGATCCAATACCGATGCGAAACAAACACAAGCATTCAACAAACAGTCGCCGACGAATTAAACTAACGACTCACAGTGAACTAAATGAACGCGCGGCCTCGCGGCCCTACGAACGGAGACGATGCGGCGTCAAACGCATTCACTACACCTCCTACGGGGAACGGAGCAGAAAAATCACTAAAATGTAAGTTATAGTAACCTCCGAGTTCCAGCCGTACGCATCGGTCGCCCGCTAGCGCGATCCGGCACGGGGCGGGAACTAGTGTGATATTTACATAAATAATGCGCATAATATAAAATATAATAAGACATAACTTCTTAAGTATTCATAACGTTACATTTTATTTATCATTACACTATGGCATTGCAACTTTGTGACTCGATTGCGGCTACTCGCGTCAACACTCGCTGCAATCAAGCCGCGGAAACGGGAGCGACCCCGGATCGGCCGAGGAGCGGGGAGCCCCGATCCTCGGGCGACGGTTCGAATGACGATAAATCAGGCAGCGATATATATTTTGTGAGGGAGGGCACGTACAGGGAATGTCGGTAAACGAAAAAAATTTAACAAACAGAAAACAAGTTCAAATAATTTACAATCACATCGCGCGACGCCGGCGGGCGGCGCGAGGGCGGCGTATGTACAGCCGGGCGGCGCGGGGCCGGCCCGCTCCATTATAGCTCCCTGTAGACAAACAACACCAGTCTGTTATTGTCCGCCTCTATTAATATCAATGATTACAATAAATAATGCAGATCCGGGTTTTAATAACATATTAATATGGTCATGCACATTTATAGGTAAATTCTCCGAGTATTTAGCTAAGATAGAGATGGGATTAAAATTTTACCTAAAACCCTCATTGTTCTGCTGCATGTTATATAAGACAAGTCAATAAAAAATAAGATTTTAAAGCGTATCTATGTTAACATAATATTTGGGTCGTCAACACCAAATGGGCATTACTACTCGGAGCTTTGAATTTAAAAGGAGCAAATGGTATAGAAATCTAAGATCTTCGAAAAACACAGATGCGTTCTTCGAATCGTGTGGAGTTCACCCATGACGTTTACTTTCGAAGAACTGATCATCACAGATCTTCATTTGAAACGTCGTGATAATGTTTAGTTAACTTTGGCAGTCTGACAGAAGACATATTCGCTATAAATTATAATCAGTTGGTGTCCCATCACCACTAAACCTGTCCAATGCTTCCATCTCCAACTCACATGGTGAACTCTATAACGATTAAAACTAAAAATACAAATACATGCAATAATTTCTTTTTTGCGATATATTCGTACAGCCTTTCTCCTACTAACTGACATATGAACTTAAATCATGGGTGTTTTTCTGCCATCTACCTATAAACTTCCGATCAACCAATAAGGTCCCGTGCCTGTAATAACACTCTTCAAAATCAAATGTACCAGTAAACCCATAACATGCAATTATCAATGAGATAAATTAAAGTTAGATGTATAGAACCAATATCCGATACCAAAGTAAGTCACCTCAACCATCGAAGAACCGTAGTAAAAGGATGGAAGTGACCATACCTACCTCATCCACTGCTGGGACGAGGAGTTGTGCGAGGGCGTGGACGGCTGGTGCGTCTGCGTCGCCACCCTCTGCACCACCTGCAAGCAAAAAATAACTTTAACACGGGATGTTAGAAAGCCGCAAAACGAGCATCTGTCTTCGGGTATGGCATTATTGTGCGCCTCCGAAAGTTTTATTATAACGGTTTGTCAGTTGACTGGCGAGCCAAACCATATATGTGGAGGCTGGTAACATTTTTGCCATCTGTCTATTCGACCTGGGGCTACCATACGACCAAAGGGCGCGGCGCGCTCGGCATGCTCGCGCGACAGCCGCCGGGCGGTACATCATACCTGCTGCACGAAGGCGCGCGTGAGGTAGGGCGCGGCGCGCTCGGCGTGCTCGCGCGACAGCCGCCGGGCGGTACATCATACCTGCTGCACGAAGGCGCGCGTGAGGTAGGGCGCGGCGCGCTCGGCGTGCTCGCGCGACAGCCGCCGGGCGGTACATCATACCTGCTGCACGAAGGCGCGCGTGAGGTAGGGCGCGGCGCGCTCGGCGTGCTCGCGCGACAGCCGCCGGGCGGTACATCATACCTGCTGCACGAAGGCGCGCGTGAGGTAGGGCGCGGCGCGCTCGGCGTGCTCGCGCGACAGCCGCCGGGCGGTACATCATACCTGCTGCACGAAGGCGCGCGTGAGGTAGGGCGCGGCGCGCTCGGCGTGCTCGCGCGACAGCCGCCGGGCGGTACATCATACCTGCTGCACGAAGGCGCGCGTGAGGTAGGGCGCGGCGCGCTCGGCGTGCTCGCGCGACAGCCGCCGGGCGGTACATCATACCTGCTGCACGAAGGCGCGCGTGAGGTAGGGCGCGGCGCGCTCGGCGTGCTCGCGCGACAGCCGCCGGGCGGTACATCATACCTGCTGCACGAAGGCGCGCGTGAGGTAGGGCGCGGCGCGCTCGGCGTGCTCGCGCGACAGCCGCCGGGCGGTACATCATACCTGCTGCACGAAGGCGCGCGTGAGGTAGGGCGCGGCGCGCTCGGCGTGCTCGCGCGACAGCCGCCGGGCGGTACATCATACCTGCTGCACGAAGGCGCGCGTGAGGTAGGGCGCGGCGCGCTCGGCGTGCTCGCGCGACAGCCGCCGGGCGGTACATCATACCTGCTGCACGAAGGCGCGCGTGAGGTAGGGCGCGGCGCGCTCGGCGTGCTCGCGCGACAGCCGCCGGGCGGTACATCATACCTGCTGCACGAAGGCGCGCGTGAGGTAGGGCGCGGCGCGCTCGGCGTGCTCGCGCGACAGCCGCCGGGCGGTACATCATACCTGCTGCACGAAGGCGCGCGTGAGGTAGGGCGCGGCGCGCTCGGCGTGCTCGCGCGACAGCCGCCGGGCGGTACATCATACCTGCTGCACGAAGGCGCGCGTGAGGTAGGGCGCGGCGCGCTCGGCGTGCTCGCGCGACAGCCGCCGGGCGGTACATCATACCTGCTGCACGAAGGCGCGCGTGAGGTAGGGCGCGGCGCGCTCGGCGTGCTCGCGCGACAGCCGCCGGGCGGTACATCATACCTGCTGCACGAAGGCGCGCGTGAGGTAGGGCGCGGCGCGCTCGGCGTGCTCGCGCGACAGCCGCCGGGCGGTACATCATACCTGCTGCACGAAGGCGCGCGTGAGGTAGGGCGCGGCGCGCTCGGCGTGCTCGCGCGACAGCCGCCGGGCGGTACATCATACCTGCTGCACGAAGGCGCGCGTGAGGTAGGGCGCGGCGCGCTCGGCGTGCTCGCGCGACAGCCGCCGGGCGGTACATCATACCTGCTGCACGAAGGCGCGCGTGAGGTAGGGCGCGGCGCGCTCGGCGTGCTCGCGCGACAGCCGCCGGGCGGTACATCATACCTGCTGCACGAAGGCGCGCGTGAGGTAGGGCGCGGCGCGCTCGGCGTGCTCGCGCGACAGCCGCCGGGCGGTACATCATACCTGCTGCACGAAGGCGCGCGTGAGGTAGGGCGCGGCGCGCTCGGCGTGCTCGCGCGACAGCCGCCGGGCGGTACATCATACCTGCTGCACGAAGGCGCGCGTGAGGTAGGGCGCGGCGCGCTCGGCGTGCTCGAAGGCGCGGCGCAGCTCCTCCACGGCGCCCGCGCTGCCCGCGCCGTGCTTGCGCGACAGCTGCAACACAACACCAATGTTAGATCCCTTGATGCCGCAATACCACGTCGTGAACTCGAGTAAAATTTATATATTATATAATTGTTAAGTTCTTTGAAAAAAATATTTAAAGAAAAAGTATTTTACCAAAATAATGAATAAGAAATCAATGAAAAATATGTTCATCCAACTTAAATATACACACCTCGTTCAGTAAAGGATAGATAAGCTGCTGCAAATATGGGTGCCTCTTCACTTTATTTTCATCACTATTCGTTCCTCTGTGATCTAATGGCGACGCCTGAAAGAATATATAATTAATTTTATATTTTAATTGTACTTTTTATTTATTAAACGGGGAGTAATTTATTAACCAACATTAGTCTATTTCGTACTATTTAAATATTTATAAATCATCTATCGTAGTTGACACTAAGTTAGATCTACTACCAGTAAGTAAATCTTGTGAAACTCACGGCTTTATTATGAACTACACTGTCGCGATTAGACGGCTGGTGCTCCTGACGCTCCTTCCTGTCCTCCCTATCGCCCCGGTCCCCTCTGTCGCCCCTGTCTCCTCTGTCTCTCTCCCGCTCCTTCGCGTTCCTCTGTTCGACTACGGGCGCAGGCACATTCGGCGACTGTCTTGGCTGCAATAAAATAAATATGTTAAAAACATTCGTGTATATTGAAATGCTAGCACTTCAACGTCAAAATATATAATAGCTCCAGATACTAACTCAAAAAATTTCCGATAAGTGCTAAGTATGTATGCATAAAGCATAGTAATTAAAAAAATAATAATTCGAATGAGCTAGAATACAATATAATTATTACAATATATTATTCGTTTTACAGTATAAAAAAAAGTATATTTTATTATAGGCCCAATAGGCTATTTTCCTCAATAAAATTTTATAGTCCACTATTGAGATTACAAAAAAATATTGCTTACGTATTTTTTCTTTTGTTCAACAAACTAAAAATGATGAAGATATAGCGCGTTAAAGTACCGCGTGACGTAACTAGGTGTGTAAAAATTTTACAGTCCAAGTGATGTATATTTTTTGATAATCTAACTTACGAACAAAAAATTTTTTTGAAGATAATACCCTATTATCTCAATAATAAACAAAGGTTGAGATTTGAGCTGAGAGAGAGATAGAATGGCTCATAGAATGTTGTATTCTATTTTCATTATATTTAAAATTAAATAAAAGAAGAATTTTTATGTATTTTTTTAATGTGGCCAGTGCGCTATCTCACCGGATGCTTGTCTGGGTTGTTGTTGTTGTGCGCGTTGTGCGCGTTGTGCGCGTTGTGCGCGTTGTGCGCGTGCGGCTTGGGCAGCGGGTCGGGCGGCGCGTCGTCGCGCTCGCCGCGCGCGCCCAGCGCCGGCGCGCCGTTCTGCTTCGGCGCCGACAGCGGCGACGCCGGCCGGGGAATCGCTGGTGACCAAAAGCGAAGTCGTGTTATTTACATTTACACTGTTATTGAGTGAATTTCAGCCAAACATAGCCTGTCACTCTTTTAGTTTATTTTGATGAAATTGCCCAAAATTTTATGCGTAAATATGCTAATAATAAGATAAACATCGCGAATTATATCTCAAATATATCCCAAGAAATTCCCTAATTTCAACCATTGAATTCCATACAGCAGCAATATTGTTTAACATCTCCAACCCAACCACGAACAAGTAAGTTATTATCCCACAAAAGAGAAAGATTATTATATAGCATGTGTATGTGTACCGTTTTCGACTAGGTGCGTGCGCCACTGCTTGTTGTCGTCGGGCGGGCTGGGCTGACGCAGCGCGTGAGGCGCGTGGGGCGCGTGCGGCGGGTGCGGCGGCGCGTGCGTGGGGTGCGCGGGGTGCGCGGGGTGCGCGGGGTGCGCGGCGGCCTGCAGCGCGCGTGCCGGCGCGCCGCCGCGCACCGTCATGATCCACGGCTCGTCCGCCTCGCCGTCGCCGCGGCTGGACTCCTCTCTGAAAGCGAAACCTTCTAAATAAGCACTAGTCCTCTTCTTAAGCTATGGCTTATATAACAAAGGAACACTTTGGAGCAGACTGTTTATTCTGCAGCTAATCGCGATTAGCGCAATCTATCGATTTGGTTTTTATGTGCACTAATCTAAATACATATATAAGCGTATTATTAGTGTGTACCACATAGTAAATACGCACACTGAATTTATGCAGGTCCTGAACGTATATAATCCGACACAAAGTCCTGATTGATCTCAGCATTACATGCATTTTCTATTATTATACATAACAGATTGTAGGTTTGGGCTTAAAGGTATCAATAAAGGTTTCATTCATATCTTTATATAAAATATATATATCACCGCAACACAGCGTAAATTGTTCAAAATGGTATAAAGTCAGTGCGATAATGTACTAACCAAAGATACATACATTCCATACAAACGACTATTGATTTAGAGACATGTTCAAGTGCACTTGTGTGGCTAGCTGATGCAACTATGACGTCACTCAAGCCGAACACTAATGACTAGCGGGCGAAGCTAATGACGCGGTGAGCGTTAAGCATGCATAAGGCCACTATCGCACCGACCTCTTCCAATATGTAACGTAAATGGGAAGAAGTCAAAGGTGCCGCTAATCGACTTGATGTTTAAAC
Organism: Glyphodes perspectalis; assembly: GCA_951394215.1. Classification (NCBI taxonomy): domain Eukaryota; kingdom Metazoa; phylum Arthropoda; class Insecta; order Lepidoptera; family Crambidae; genus Glyphodes; species Glyphodes perspectalis. The sequence goes on from OX596202.1 coordinate 5,267,952, forward strand.
TAAAGTTGTTGAGGTTTCTTATCATTTCACGGGTATAAATAAAAAGCAACTAGCGAAAAAGTTCGTATTTACCTAAAAGTTTTCGTCGAAAAATATTTTGTCAACACAAATAATTCCCCACCTTACCTAAATCTACCTACATTAAATCGGCAATTCAATAAACATTTAAACAAATCATAGTCAAATTTGAAACCTCTATGGAGTAATAAGAAACTTAATATACCGAGCATTTCCTACGTTGTTATTGCGGAAAACAAGTTCCGTAATTCGTTTCCTTTTCACATTAAAGCGTTCGCATATGTGTACACACAGATTAATTCAAACTAGCGCATGGGAAACAAACATTTGTTTAATTTCTCCAAGGAACAAAGAGCAAATGGAATACGTACGAATCCGAGTTCTCCGATTCGGTTTCACTCTCCTCGCTCCGCTGCGCCTTCCACTTCTTATACCTATCTATAAGATCCATTAAATACGAATTCTTCTTCGCCTTCCTGATGAACTGAAACTTTAGGAGCTCCTTCGCCGTCGGTCTCTGGAAGTTGCGAAGAATAAATTATTACTACCATCTCCATAATCGATTAATTCAAAGCTCGTAACCCTTTTGGAGCCAATCGTCGTAATAAGGATTATAACGAAAAGATATCCCCAAAAACAATATTATTATAGTATTAAATATACTAGGTGTTCATTTGACTTTAAAAATACTTGTAGCCCATTATTTTAGGAACGAACTCGTTTTATTGTAAATAAATTAAATTTAAATAAAAATTAACGATTAGGTATAGGTTTCAACTCAAACGTTTAATTTTAATACCGCTTAGCAAATATTTACCTATCTAAATGCAGAGAAGAAACATAATTTAAATCGTTATACCCTTTAATGAATTCGGTAAATTTTAAGGGCCCAGGATTTCGTACTGAACAGCCCATCTAAATCTAGTCTTTTATTAATCTCGTGGCTTTTAATAACTTCGTTTCCGCTGTGCAAAGAACGGAAATTAGATTGCTTAACTCCTTGTTTTAACTCAAATGTTTCAAGATCCGTAGCGTTTAAATTTCCATAGGGATTACTAGTATTCCCCGTAGCGTCGAGTCTGGAGACAAGCAGACTCTGCTAAGATTAACGTCTAAGCTTAGAACAGAATGTTTAATCTGCCTTAGAATAATACGTTACAAATAGTCATAATACCAATAGTACCAGCTACCGGAGTTTTTTAGATATAATCAGGGCAATTTATAAACACCAGTAAAAGGAGTTTTAAGCGAAATCTAAATAAATAATGATGGTGGTTCTGTTTCTAAGGATACACGCTTAAAATGTCGTAATTAATACTTATAGGCTAAAAATCTCTCCCTACCCCGCTAGGGAAGTGGCATGAAGTTGAATTAGTTATACTAATAGCTCGATGATGATAAGGTAATCTGATCATGAGGAAATCTGCACATTCAAATAACAAGGGATGTATAAACAAGATAAAATTTAAATTTGTCTAAATTTTAAGGAAGTCGCCCGGTTCAAATTCTCAAAGTAAAACTCAATTTAACCCAACTCGATTTGACTACATGTGGTAAACCACATGTAGTCAAATCGAGTTGGGAGCCCATTGCTCTTCAGACTCTACCTACCCCTTCGGGGATTGTAGTCATGATGATATGTATGTACGTATGTAATACTCACATTTTCTGGATCCTTATTGAGGCACGCCTCGACGAACTCTTTGAACGGCTTCGAGTAGCTCCCGGTGAGCTGCGGCGGGTTGTTCTTGGGGATGAGGAACAGCACCCTCATGGGGTGCAGCTCCGAGTTGGGCGGCTCGCCCTTGGCCAGCTCGATGGCGGTGATGCCCAGCGACCAGATGTCCGCCTTGCTGTCGTAGCACGACTGCTTTATCACCTCCGGCGCCATCCAGAACGGCGTGCCCACGAATGTATTGCGCTTGCTCGTTGTGTTCGTTAGTTGACCAGCGACACCTACAATGCAAATATTCAATTGATTAACGACTATAAATCTATGATTAATAAAAATTAATAGCTAAATTCGTTTCTAAGCGCAAAACTAGACAACAGCTAGACCAATTTAACTACATAAATATTTTGTTCGTATTATGTTAGGTCCGGGGAAGAATAATATGGGACCATCTGCTTAACTCAAGGACACCAGACACGAACTATTCGTTATATTATTTTCTGTTATACGTTTATAATTGTCTGAGTATTAATTACTAAAGCTAGTATGTGCTAAATAATGAGTCAATACATTCAACAAATACGCTATTTCAGCTCTTATACATAGTTGAGGCTGAATCTGTTATTGTCATTCGGAGCCAATACAATCTTCAGAGAATTATGATAATACACTACCTTATCAACAACAATAGGTACGTGCCAAAATATACCGTCGACATATATAAGTAACAAGCCAACGAACGCTTGTTTAGTAAACATGTTTTTAATACTAAAAGGGTTACCGTGTTGCCTTTAGCGGAGCATAGAGCGCTGTGCAAATATTCATCAAATATTGGCCGGGTGCCAAAGTGTCCCCAGGGTCTCTGCAGGGTTAACTCGTGCCGGGAAGACTTTGATTAACACTGTAATGCCGGCTTGCCGTCTTACATACATACCAGATGCATAATAGATGCACAAGACGAATGCTAGGAATGAAATCCTAGACTTCATTATGAATTCATAAGATGTAGATGATTCTGGACAGGGGTTGGAACTTGGAACTGGTTTCGTTGTACTAAAATGTAGAAATTTTGCATTTGTGCTACAAATAGCATAACAATTTTTAACGTAGAAAATGAACAAACAATAATATTTTTATGTTTTATTCCCGCATTGACAGATTACAGAATGTCGGACGTGTGAGTCTGATTTATGCTGAATTCTTTCGCGGCAGTGGAGTGTGTCGCAGATCATAGATTAGATTACCGTTTTATTATTTTCGTGTTCAGTCTCCACGCACCGGTTGTTTTATAGCGGCGGGAGGAGAGCTCGCTCGTCCGTTGCGATGCTTATTTGTCGGCCGGACTGATACATGCAGCCGCTGTTGCCACTCCAGTAAGGATTTAGGACGAATTAATAACATTTCTATTGGGTTTCGGAGGCGTAAAGTTGATGAGTCATCATTAGATTCAAGCCTTATGTTGGCCAGTGATTTGACAGAACGCGCCAGCTGCGTTGCTTGCCTAGCTTAGCTAATGTAATAGGTATTGAGTTTGTGAGTGCGTAGGCGGCAAGCCGGCCACTTGACACTACTTTTTTATTTTTTTTTATTTAACCCAACTCAATTTTATATTTGTCTAGAAGTGGTTAAAGGATTTTACTGCTCCTCGTACCCTGTACTGTACCTAAGTATGGTTTATTTTATGCCGCCTACCATTTTTAGCATTTGAAAATATTATCTTAACATTAACTGGGGACAACCTGTGGTTTGTTTTATTTCAATGGGATGTCTCGAGTATTAAAATAGTGAAGCGAAGCTTACTTGCACGCAAAATCATCAGCTGTTATTTAGTTTCGTCACGACATTACATGATTAACTATACAAAAATGTAAAAACAATTACTTACACAAAATAATCTAAACATATTATCTGGAGGATTTAAAAGAGTTTATTAATAAAACGGTATTTACGATAAAACAGAACACAATTAAGATTATGTCGATTTTATCGCATATTAATCGTTTTAATATAGTTTTCGTGTATAAGTGATAATCTCACATAGGTAACGCTGACAGTGACTAGGAAAGTTTTGCGGGAATTTTATAAAACATCACACAAGTACATATGTGTACACGATACTAACACGGTATCTAATATTAATGACATCCGGTACAATTGACGAATAAACAGGGCGACATTAATTACGTTTAGCAACACAAATGGGCAAATAATGCCCATGCGATATCATTAATGAATAAATATTTGATATAAAAGTAACACGCACGTTGACGTGAAAAAATATGAAAAAATTTCTAGTGTTCCATATTATTTAAAGGTAAAAAATACAATGCTATTAAATATAAAAACAAGACAACATATTTAACCTGTATTCGGTATTTATATTTGCTAAATAGACTTGCTACTCTGACTCTGCCTACCCCTTCTGGTATTATGGGCGTGATGTTATGTATGTATGTATGTATAGACTTGGATAAACGAAAATCACTTATCATGAATGACCTAAGCAAATATGCTACATTGGTCAGACCAACAGAAAGATTTGTTTAGATTATTAATCTAACATAACGACTTACGTTACGTATCAAGAAGTTTATAGACCACCGAACACTATCACCGCTTAGTACGTGTTTACTTCGGAAATGTATGTAACATACGTAAACGAACCGTAGACTTCGATCACTTTAAAGGACTTGTTGATAAAGCGCAAAAATGCAAAAAAAAAAATGTTACTGTCTTTACTATAGAATTATTGTTTGGCATTTCGTGATTTCAACGGGAAAAGGGGGTCCAATAATTCATTTCATCTTTTGTGATATCTATAGCACGCTCAACAATGGTTTGCAATCTCTGCTCAAGTGTGTGTGAGTTTGTAAGTGGACATGTACGTGTGAGTGGGTAAGTTGCAGTTTCGCAGGTACATACCGAAGTCAGCCAGCTTGACGTCGCCCATCTCGCTGAGCAACACATTGGCCGCCTTGATGTCCCGATGCAGCTTACGCTCCGAGTGCAGATAGTCGAGACCGCGCAGCACCTCCCGCAGGATCACCGCTATGTGCATCTCCTCGAAGCTGCCCGCCTTCATCAGGTCCAGCGCCGACCCGCCGCCCAAATACTCCATTATAATCCATAGTTTTGTTCCCTGGAAACAAACATTTAATTTGCTAAGACATTGCTTATAGAATATTACCTACAATCAGGCCACTCCTTGACTCGTCGATTACGTATCATTTTCCTCGGCATGCTCAATGTAGTCGGTTTAGATATCATGACTAGCGCCTATATTTCATCAAGGGCCTCCCGTTTAGAATAAATTCTAGTCAATAAGCTATATCAAGCATACCGATCGAGGAATTCTTGATATAGGACAACAACAGTTCCGCACCTACCAAGTTTAAAGAATTCAGATTTCAGGTCCATATGTTTAGACAGCGAACTACTTTAAAATGCTATTAAGAAAACCTACGCAATGCGGACCGTTGAATGTAACCGTGCATGCAGTAAACTCTAAACTTTTAAAGAATTAAGAAAGTTCCCTACTATTCGTTGCAACTGGACGACAGCTCGAGCACCAGCAGAATATATATCTGAAACTTTCCAAGTATTGTAAGGCTGCAGTTCTACGGTACCTAGGTATGCTTTTGCATCGAGCATAGTTCTTATATTATGGCTTATATTATGAGTGACACCGGCATCGCGCGGTGTTCCAGAATAGACAGTAAGCCCGTTAGATTAGTGCGCGAGGACAGGCGTCCGTCAGGGCTCGCACGTGCAGGCGGCGCGGCTGCACGCGGAAGAGGACAATGCGCGCAACGGAGCAGGGATCCGGCCGGAGCCAATTCACGCTCCATCAGCCAGCGCGTGTCGCGCAACAAGCGGCAAGCCAGGGCCACCAAAATACATGGTTCGCCTATACATATATATACAAGAGTATATATAACTACAAGAGTATAATAATCTCAAAGCAACACTTAGAAACCTGAACAGCACCTTTAAAATAAAATTGGCACTCGAAACACTAGCTGCCACACCGCCAAAGAGAGACTGACAAAGAAGGAATGCACATATTTCAATCGTCAATTAAATTGTCAGTCAGGTCGTCTAAGCATTCCCGAAGTCCAAAATAGTAGAACGAGTCTTGATGAAAATGTTTGAATAAGCGGAATTCTGCCTATGGTGAAAAACTTGGTTACCATTTTTACGAAACGAGTACCGTACACTGAAAATACACGTCGGCTTCACGAGAGAGCCGAACAAATTCTTCGACCGTAAAGATATTTCGGCCCAACAACATCAAACAAAAGATCTGAAGAGGAAAATAACCGTCCCGGCCGAAATTCTCAACGTAAATAAATATAATGATGTACACGAAACATAAGCACAATGCATTCGTTTCACATTTGCATAATAAATATGGTAGAAAGATATACTTGAAATTGAAATTGAAATACGTTTTTACAAAGTTTTGGGTCTGCTGCCTCACTTGTGGCAGCCCTAACATAATTCGACATCGGAAGCTATAACAACAAACATACGACAATATAGCCCATGCTCTATTATAACAGAAGACGGCTCCAAATTATTTTGAAGCCACTGGATTGGAATAATTCCACCGCGTGTTTCTTGTTTGTTACCAACGATATAATTTAAAATAAGAGCATTTAATTTTATGTTAAAAAATAAGCTCGAATCGTTTTCCAAGTAAACTTTGACAAGAGGAATTACAAAGCTTATCACAAAGGTATTATGGAGAGAGCGTTCTCATTTCGTTTATCATAAAAGCTTAGTCCAAACCCATTACAATTTTCTTGTGAAAATAAAAGAACAAAGCGTTTATCGCGTTGTTTGACCTTACAATATTCGTTCTGTGCAGGTGGACACCTAATTAAATTTAATCTTAAAAATTAAAAAGCCGCTAAGCGAAGGTTGTTGTTTTACGGCGCTGTCACGTATAAAAGTACCTAGTACCGTGGTACCCGGCTAGTTGCCGACATAAAAGCAGAATTTTAACGAGGAATAAAAAAGACCTTGTAAGGCTCTTTTCATAATAAGCTTTTTCATAGCCCGCATGAGGCATGCTCCATGTAGCAGGCATGTACTCGTTGCCATGGAAACCCGATGGCGTCGGTCAAAGACCTCAGCGACGCGACATCCAAAGTACAAAAAGAAAAGTGCACTATTAATTCGAGAGAAGTCAAATAAGGTTATCTAACGAAGCGAAGCTTGCGTTGAACAGTGGATGAGATTAAAAGACTGCGCGTCCTCGAGTCGGCTCGTTACGAAGTTAACTCTGTGTTAAACTTGTTAATTCATTATAACTTCAATCATAATGGTGTGGCTCCATTGCGGAGCCGGGGACGCGTAGACGCATTTAATTACTTATAAAACTCGCACGTTAACGTTAATTATAACTTGTCGAATAACATGAATAGCTATATAGAAAGTAAAACTCTGTAACTCTAATATAATTTCAACACATTAAGGCCTTCATTCCAAACGACGTTGTTTCTATTCTTTAGTGGAAATAAGGCCATAGTAATTTCAAGTTTGTTATACTATTGAGATAATAATATATCTTATCTGTTCAATTAACTCCTTAACAAGCATCACTTTAGAACATACATCTTAAACGGTAGAATTATAAGTCGGAAATTCGTTTATAAATTTATTACAACACAGTTGATATTTAAAACTTCTTTGTCTCACTAATATTCATCTAACCAAACTAAACTAATCTCACATGTCGATATATAAGTTGTTCCTGGCCGAAAATAAAAAAGCGCAATTTTTCAATGCAAACAAAATCTAATTAAATTTACACCGCGCAATGTATCAGACATAATCGGAATGCACCGACAGCGGCAACAATCGAACCGGGCGGGGGTTCATCACTCGCTAACTAATTCAGCGGCGCGTTGGCATGGCGACGCGTCGGGCGGGCGGCGCCCAGCGCCCGCCCCGATCATTTCCCGGCCGATTGGATTCCGCTGCTAGCTGTAAACAACGGCTATGCGGCCAATTTAAGTTTCCGAACAAGTCCGGACTAGACTCCGCAGCAATGAGATAGCAATTTTATTAACGACGCGCCACTAAAATATAATAAAAAGCGGTGAGCCATTTCCTACCGCCTCACACACACACACACACACACACACACACACACACACACACACACACACACACACACACACACACACACACACACACACACACACACACACACACACACACACACACACATATATCTCTAAGTGTACTAAGTGATGGCACATCTTAAATCTACCACAATAATAAATTTCCAACTTAAAGAAACGCTAAATTGCCGCGAAATTATACTCACTGACTGACAGGCTATTAGTCAACTTCACCGCTTTCCTCTATACTGTAGTCGCACCCACCCCGCCCTCGAAATGAAGTACGTACGGCCCCAACCGAAAGAAAACACGTCCATTTTTATGGTCTCTTTTATTAAAAAACAAATAATCATCAAATTATATCATTGAACTCACCTGAGTGAAATAATATTTAAACCGTCATTAATCTGAAATGTTGTGTTCATTTCTCTAAACTTGCCCTTTATAACCTGAACATCTGAGTATCATTGCAAAAGTAAAGGAACAAATTCTCAATAAACTATTCAGTATTTATTTTGCCTTAACCTTCCCATAATAAAATATACGATACATCAAGGACAGCATTAACCTTTTAATGTTTAAAACCTTGACAAAATCTTTTCGTAATTGTGGTTTTATTTTAGTAAATAATATCTCATTCTGCAAGGGTAGCAAGTTTCAAACCAACAACATTCGAGAATACAAATATTTTGCTAATCACTTGTCCAATCAAGGGAATAGTCAAAACTATCAAATTCTAATTACATCGATGTCGTTAGCTTAATGGCATCATGTGACGACGGTGATATTCACAATAATGAGCAACATCACGATATACATATTAAATCCCATTTACCGTTCACATAATTTCCGGAAAACAAAAAGTTTCCGCGACTAAATTGGATACAAAACATTCAAAAGCAAACAGAATCACTCATGCAGGAGTTAAACTTTTCAATCAACGACAAGATTAATTCAGTGCACTTCAATTTGGAATCTCGACTTGAAATCAATTTTATTCGAAAACGGAGGCAATAGAGAGCAAAGTCGGGGGATTCCTGCGAAATTGCCAAGATAAGGTTTGAAGGCGAAATTGCCAAATCCTTGAGCGCCTTGCCCGAACACCGCCTAAAAGATAATATTTACAATATAGAGCATTTTCTATTCTTCCAAGTAAAATATAAATACTAGCGATACTAGACTACACTACATAGCAGACGATTTACTTTTACTGATAAGTATAAAATAATACAAATAAAGTAAAAGATAATAGTGATTAATTACTAACGCACTTGTTGTACTTGAAAAGTCATCTTAATACTTAGCAGAAAACTTCAGATAAGAAAGACAATACGTTCTAATTGATATAACGTCAAATCAAGACTCATAAATCTAACTTAGAAACTTTCTTTGACGAGTCCAAGGAGTTCTTGTCACAGCTAAGTTACAGTGTCTGACATCTGCCCATTTGTCATTAGGGGCTAGGCGAGCCCGGGACGTGGGCTAATCCCGACATTACAGGAAATCATCCCCGCCGCAGACCAAATGATTATGGGGAATCTTCTAAAGATGAAACGTAATGAGCGCCGAAACAGGACTCTCGAGCGAAAATAAAATACACAGCGGAAACATTTAGTGTCGAGTTATGGAATTATTAAACGAGCAGCCAGCAGTTTCAGCGCGAAGGTTTCGCTGCCAAGAGATAAGGAGCCATTGTAGAGATAGTCTGTTTGCGAGCAAACATCCCGGCAGAGTCTTAGCCCCGTAGCCGGCGGCGGAGGCCAGGTCGGGGGCGACGTAGATCCAACTTCTTTCTTCACCTCGAAATAAGGGAATAACGAAACAAAGAAACGCGATAATAACTAAATAAATTATTCATACGACGTCCGCGTGTATCAGCCTCGTGTCGAAAAGATTTGATGATAGCGAAAATAGGCTCCGTGAGGGATCGTTGCATACTCAATGGATATGTTTGCTAAAATCCTGTTTCATATTCCAACAGGAAAAATAACCGACGTTATAAAGTGACGGGTGTCGAGAATGGGGATTCGGCTGTTACATCTCAAGGGCCCTTATTCGAGATCGTCCCGCCGCCCATAAAACCGTCACTGCCATCGCGCCATAAACCTCCTAGGAAGAACCCTCGGCGACCTGTCTCCAAAGGTGAAAAGTGCACATGTAACACCAAATTTAGTGTTAACCTCTAATGACCCACTCCATATAGTTTTCGTTTCATAACGATGATTTACATAAGACCTCTTACGCACATTTGGAAATAACATATTCGAAAGCGTGAACTTTTTGATTATGATTGGTTGCGGGCAACATACATGTGTTATTTTATGAACTATTTGAAATTATCTATCTACACCGCATATTTAACACATTTTAGTGATATGATAAAACTATCAATTAAAATTTTCGTGCGTATGCGACCGTTTTATCAAATTACAGTAAATGGTCATAGTATTTGAATATATTAAAACTAAATTACTTTGGTTGGTTTCCGTTTTAAAAGCAACGCCATATAACATGTACAATGATGATGAAATATATTTGAGATCCCCGGCGTCACAATAAAATTGGCAACAATAGTGAGAAGTGTTGGAGTATGTCATCGCTTCATGCTGTGTAACACCGATGACAAGCAATGACGAAAATTATGCACGCCACGATATTGCCCAAAGTGAGAGTGTGATGTGGAGCCCGCATAAATTACGATCCGTGTCACGAGTCGCAACACCCATTACGACGTGGATGAGTTATCATCGCGCCCGCCACGATTACAAAATCTTAAAATATTCCACATTAAGTAATTCAATTAAATTGTTTGCGCGATATAAACGAGTTATCTAACCATCAGAGTATATACATTACCGTGAATATATCAAATCAGCGACAGACAACACTTGAAAACTTAACGATTCAAGTAATGTGAAAATGACTGTTTATGGATGTTTCTTATTAAGAAGCAAATTAGATTTTTTATTCAACCAAAAGGAAACCCTCTTTTCTGATTATTCCTCGGCCGGACCCGTTAATCACCTTCTTAATTCTATTTCATAACGGCTATCACTCAAATCTAATCTTTCATCGAGGGGCCCGTCGTAAAACAACTCGTTAAATGAAAGCAAAAATTACTTTTGAGAAACATTTTTTTCTTGGGCACGGGGTGTCCTCCCGGCGGCCGTAACCCGATTTTATTGCAACAGTAATAACAAGCACGAGATTTATTGAGTAGTCAATGTGGCCGTGGAAACGCAAACGTGTTTTGATGCGGTACAAATATTCGTAATATTCGAAGTAGTTAAAAATAAACTTTCTGTTACCAACCTTTAGCAGTGTTAATAGTGGCTAAAAGAAAACTAAGTTACTCTGAAATTATAACGATTGTACAAGATGTTGATTTTATTTATGGAAGCAACGTCAAACAATTCTTTATCAGTTCAATTCCTGCGCACACCGACCTCGGCAATTTTATCTTCCTCACAATCTTGATAAAATATACACAAATATATCTTAAATCTTCACCAACGGAACGAAAATATATACGTACGTCTGATTCCGGACAAATGATACAAGATTAGTATGGCCCGCAATCCCCTTTGGGACGGCGTAATTCTAATCGCGTTGTAATCGTAACGGAACAGTGAGCAGGGCACCCAGCGCTGGGGTTGAGGATATTGACGGAATGTAAATGGCTTGCAGATAAACTCATTCTACGGCCGTTTGGAAAGGATCTAGCTGACTCACACTTGGTACAACAGCATTAAGAAATGTCCGTCCCTATCTCTAAGTGCACAAAGTTCAAACTACGCAGATAAAGACAAAGGGCCAGCCACGTGCACGCGGACACGGTCGTGTCACCAAATAGGACATTAATAACATATTGTATTGGGCGCAGTCAATTTATGTTCACTACTTTGGTTTTAATCTACAAAAGTACGTCAATAACGAATTTATCGCTTGTTGCAATTAAATACTTAACTACAATATCTCAACAATAAATAAGTTTATATTCACGCTTGGAAATAATAATGCATATTTTTCGGAATTCATAACATCTACATCTAGGGAGTCGGTATGGTAATCAAATAAATCATTAACGGTTTATTGAACCAAACTTTCTACACAGAAACATATTTCATTACATATTTATAGACATGTTTTCGTCGTAATATCTTCTCATACGACTCTTACCTACATACTAACTACATCTATTGTTTTAAATGTGTTCTATCTTTGCGACGCTATCGCTGTTCTAATCAGACAGTGAAGTGGCATTGTATCAACGCTACAAAGCTACATATATCCTTGACCTATAGCTGGCCATCGACCACTTTTACTACTTCAGAGCGCGTTGTATTTATGTAACCTTAAAATAAAATAAATCTCGGACAAACCAAAAAGCTCTAGATAGAAACTTCGCATGAATTGTTCTGCGATTGCGATATGACTTCATATTTCTAGAGTCGTAACTGCCTATATAATAAATAGGTTTAAATGATATCGCCTATTGTCGTCGTCTTTGTATAGAGATAGCATTATTTATAGAAATGGCCGTTATTGATTGAGGTTAGACGAGGTGACCTTTTTGAACTCGCCTATTTAGAAGCGCCTTTCCACACAAAAGCTAGTAAAGCATGCTTTTATAGCTCTTACACTGGGTTTTATTAAAACTAATATTATTTTTATCTTTTATGCAATGGGCGAATATATTGGACAAAGAATGTATAAATTAGTATACAGTTTATGCTAGGTATAAATATTTTATATGTGTTCTATGGCAAATTTCGGAATAGGAAAAATAATTATTTATAAAGAGTATCTATAACAGACGCTACCGTAAATGAAATCAGGTAGTCGGACCTCTATTTTTGCAATGTTCCGCCCCTCGGGATCCAATGTAGCTTTGCTTGTACAACGAAATCCATTAGCAGAATTACTCAAAAGAGAGTTTTATATAGAACAAACAAGAAGAGCAATATTGTTGTCCCCGGGCGTTAATTACGCAAAATTATAGAGACTTTGAAGCAAGTTTTTCTTCCGTTTCGTATCCAGCTTGAAGGATCAGAGGTGCTAAACGGTTTGTATTTACAAAAGGGGCTCAAGGAATATGCTAATTCCAGGTTAGCATGTTACTTCCGCTGCACAAAAGCAAAAAGTATAATGTGTGAAAGGGCACAGACTGTTGTGCCACTAATTATATTTGCACTGAAAGTACGTACAGCAAACACAATGGCGACTCCCACGCGTCAACGAGCATATTATGCGTTCCTATATTACCAGTTCATTATTTATCTCATAGAAGCGGTGATGTCGTTTTACTACCTATTATTCTGATGAATAGCTACATATGACGAAACGTCTTACTTTCTAATTAGTCCAAGAAAATAGGCCTTTAAATACGAATTTGAGGTAAATACTTGAATTTTTGATATAAGTTACTTTGAAAGATTTAAAAACGATCTGTGAAAGTTTTTTGTAAAATCACCCCCGAGAACATTTGAAAAAAAAATAAAAAGTATTTGTTTTTGAAATTTTGGGAAAACGGTAAGTAGTAGAAAAAAAAGGTTTGAATAAAAGTTGTAGAGCATCAGATTTTATAAAGAAATGCCCTGTTTATGTTTTCGCTAACATTAAAATTATCTGAGATAGAGGGAGGTTAGAAGCTTGGGGATGATAGTAATAGTCCGGTCAGTTTTCCATTTTGATCTGAAAGGATAGGACCAACGGGAAAATTTGTGTGTATACTAGATATTTAACAATCCAGAAATTCAGGTCTCTGACACATCAGGTTAGCTAAAAAAAAAAGCGCGGAAGATCGAAAAAGGCAAATAACTCATGAGTAGTGCAAAATATTGAAAAATGCTAAAGGTAAAAGTTATAGATAATTGAATTTCCTACAAAAATGGTATCTGCATATTTTTTCATAAGTGCGATGCTTTTCGCAAAAAACACGCCTAAGTGTAAAATTATTTAAAAATGTTTCGTTTTTCTCAATAAATAATAATGCGTATAGCTACATTATTAAGTCTATTTTTCAATAATAAGCAGCACTTTAAAAAATATTTTTTCCTTACTAAGATTAATTTTTTTTTTCTCATCTAGACGGGTTTTTAATGCAGAATTAAATCCTTTGGTTTATGGGAAATCCGTCTACTTAGTACCTGTAATTTATTAATTTTCATTGAATAAAGAGAAATGATCGGTAGTGACTGCCTGACCCAGTCAGAATTTCTTGCCAAAACCGAAACCGAAACCGAACATTAGGCAGCTCTCTTAGTTTTGGCTTAGGTTGACATAGCATGTTGAAATGAAGTGTATTTTTACTTTTATGTCTCCTGACCCGGTGTCTATCTGTAAAAAAATTGGTTTCGTTTTTTTTTTTGTTCAAATAAATTTGAATGACAAAATACAGCGCGTTAAAGTTCCCTGTGACGTCACTTGTTCCGTAAATGCGCCGCGCTCCAGATTTTTGAAGCGCTGTATCTTTGTAATTTTCCGAGTATTCGATATAGCAAAAAATTTTAACATTAACCCATCGAGTTTGGGTTTGTTTTATTTGTTGAATACTCTATATATATAGATATAGATATAGATATTTGATTTTAAACTTTCTCGTTGCATTATCAGTAGAAATAATACTGACTGGACTAAACGCGATATGCCGAAACATCAAGCTGTAAGTACTCATGTAGTGTCAGTCTTTATCTTCATAGCGTTATGTTCCGTGCTTAGACGGGATCCGCTTAGACCATGATCTAGGATCTAGCGAGTCTGATAATTACATTGAAGCGACTGCCAATTTGACATTCGTAACCCTAAGATAAGGGAAGCAGACAAATTTTGGATCATGGTTACAAATCCTAGTTATTTAAATTTGCTGGTTTCATCACGATGTTTTCCCCTTACCGTCGAGCTATTGGTAATAAATACGTACATAGATTTGAAAAATACAGAGGTGGTTAACATGCCCGGGTTTGAACCCGCACTCCTCGGTTAGGAGGTGCGTGTCCTTACCATTGAGCTCAAGTCTAGTTTAGTCCCGTCAGTATTATTTCTAATGTTTTGTCAAAGCTTTTATCAAGACATCTGATGATGCAGTGGCACCAAGTTTCACAAGTCCCCTAGTCCCTAATGATATCCAGGCTTTAATATGTGACCTCGATGACTTCAATTGGATGTGGATTATACTCCAGGATAGCTCTTTCCCGACAGTTAACTCTGTAGACTAGCTATTTAGCATGCTTATGGCGTATTGTGTGGCGTATAATGTGGATATTTTGTGGGATATATAATAACCTCCCTTTGTTTTACACAAAGAAACCCTGAGCACAGCTTGCTCCATAGTAGTCGCGTTAATACCTTACTTCATGCAATGGCGTGAAGTAAGTTCGCTCTACCTACCCCGCTAGGGAAATACCCCTCTAATAACCTCCCTTTGTTTTACACCAAGAAACCCTGAGCACAGCTTGCTTTATAGTAGTCGCGTCAATACCTTACTCCATGCAATGGCGTGAAGTAAGTTCGCTCTGCCTACCCCGCTAGAAAAAAGGCCCTAGCGGGGTAGGTAGAGCGAACCGAACGCCATATGGCACGGTCCTTACACACCTCACTCGCTTCTTTAACATTAATAATTCCTTCATACAAGCTCTATGGTTTTGAACTTAACTAAACTAAACTTCACGCCACTTCCCTAGTGGGGTAGAAGAGAACCAAACGTCGTATGGCACGATCCTTACACACCTCACTTGCTACTTTAACATTTTCACCTTCACTTTTCTGTTACCGCACGACCAATTTGGTCATGGTGGGTAAGCCTGGACCTTCCGCGGCTCCTTCATTCTTCCACTTTCGCTCAATCTTTCGTCATCTACTTATCCCACATGTCCGGATCACCAGAGCATGCTTTTTCTTACCTTAACTCCGACGTTGTCTTTCAGACCAACTCTTTTTCTTTCATCATTGTTCCGAACGCAGTCTGTGAGCGATACACTGCAGGTTTTACGTAGTGCACGCACCTCGATCACGTGCTTATTCTACTTCCATGCAAAACCCGCAGATATGTCGGTACCCAATAGTAAAGCAGTGCCTCCATTATAGTTGAGTGGTGGAATTTAATGCAATGGCTATATCAAATGATATAGCGAAGATTCCATCCCCCTATCCCAAGATTCTGGAATGGGCAACTTCAAACGGGATAGAGCGTCAATTATGGACCTCCATGTCCGGAAACCATAATATATGCCTCGTCGATGTCATTACTTGTTTTAAGTAGAACTTTTATAACTATATTTAAGTCTATGTGTTTTCTAAAGGCGTACCGTGTCAGTCTGTATTTTTACTAAATAGGTTTTTCTATTATTGTATTTTAGAACTTATAGTCGTAATGATTTGTGTATGATCTTAACTGCTATCATAACAGCTTTTAATATTTGAAGATCGCTAATCGATCTGACATACTCCCGCAGTTCTCGTCTCTCGGGGGAATGACGGATTACACCCGGAAAAAAAAAGGATCACTACGGAATGCACCATAGAGCTTGTCGAATATTTTGTTTGACCTGTGCTGAATACGTAGACGTTGTTCTTGTCAAGGCTTTTCTTCAGCTCTCGTCCTCTTGGAAGAGTCAGACGTGACTCCCATGCAAAGAATTCAGACTCAAATGCAACATTCTTTGCATGGGAGTCACGTCTGAATTTATAAATCTATGACAAGGGGTCCTAAAATAGTCGGTAAATTGATTTTCCTATGTTGTATGTTTTAGCTGACCATGTTCATCTTGCACCATGACAGATGTTACCTGCAGATGTACTGTTTTATATTTTGGTAGTACTTTATGGTTTATATTTCTTTTCCCAATCACAGCAGTTCCTGCATGAGCAGTCCCGTCTGGATGGAAGATTGAGTAAATGTGGTAGTCCTTGATTGTAATGCTGAACTTATCTTTATTTACATAGGCTTCAATAAAGCACTTATGTGATTGAATATTAGTTGTGCTTCAGAGACAAGCAGTACATCAATGTTATGCTATGGGAGTAGAATTTCAACATAATAACATAAACGACCAGGCTATTGATGTTCCAAGAAGCAACTGTATAAGCTGGCATTACTCTATTATAATTTTATTAATTACTGTTATTAAGAGGTTCCTCAGTATTGGTATATCCGCTTGGTCGATGAGTTTGTCTAGCTTAAGAACTTGTTAAGTGAGTTGGATTTCTAGGCTTTTGTTCTTGATAAAATGTTAAACTGTGAAGGGTTTTTTGGCCTTCTTTGCTTTTGATGATTTCTCCTGTTTACTTGAAAAAATATTTGTTTTGTTTCGTAAGTAAAATTATCAAAATATTGAATACGTATTTTTTGCTTTATCGAATACTTGGAAAATTACAAAGATACAGCGCTTCAAAAATCTGGAGCGCGGCGCATTTACGGAACAAGTGACGTCACAGGGAACTTTAACGCGCTGTATTTGTCATTCAAATTTATTTGAACAAAAAAAAAAAACGAAACCAATATTTTTTACAGATAGACACCGGGTCAGGAGACATAAAAGTAAAAATACACTTCATTGCAACATGCTATGTCAACCTAAGCCAAAACTAAGAGAGCTGCCTAATGTTCGGTTTCGGTTTCGGTTTTGGCAAGAAATTCTGACTGGGTCAGGCGGTCACTACTGATCATTTCTCTTTATTCAATGAAAGTTAATAAATTACAGGTACTAAGTAGACGGATTTCGCATAAACCAAAGGATTTAATTCTGCATTAAAAACCCGTCAGGATGAGAAAAAAAATCATTTTAGTAAGGAAAAAATATTTTTTAAAGTGCTGCTTATTATTGAAAAATAGACTTAATAATGTAGCTATACGCATTATTATTTATTAAGAAAAACTTGTAAGATAAAAAACATTTTTAAATAATTTTACACTTAGGTGTGTTTTTTGCGAAAAGTATCGCACTTATGAAAAAATATGCAGATACCATTTTTGTAGGAAATTCAATTATCTATAACTTTTACCTTTAGCATTTTTCAATATTTTGCACTACTCATGAGTTGTTTGCCTTTTTCGATCTTCCGCGCTTTTTTTTTAGCTAACCTGATGTGTTAGAGACCTGAATTTCTGGATTGTTAAATATCTAGTACACACACAAATTTTCCCGTTGGTCCTATCCTTTCAGATCAAAATGGGAAACTGACCGGACTATTACTATCATCCACAAGCTTCTAACCGCCCTATCTCGGATAATTTAAATGTTAGCGAAAACATAAACAGGGCATTTCTTTATAAAATCTGATGCTCTACAACTTTTATTCAAACCTTTTTTTTCTACTACTTACCGTTTTCCCAAAATTTCAAAAACAAATACTTTTTATTTTTTTTTTCAAATGTTCTCGGGGGTGATTTTACAAAAAACTTTCACAGATCGTTTTTAAATCTTTCAAAGTAACTTATATCAAAAATTCAAGTATTTACCTCAAATTCGTATTTAAAGGCCTATTTTCTTGGACTAAATGTTGTGCCAAGCTCTGTAATTTCATTTGTTACTCGTAATGATATGCATGGTTTTATTGCTCAGTAGAGAACCTTATTTCGAAGCGAGGTGTAATTTAAATTCACTTTTAGTATCACGGAGTTTATCGGTAGTACCTACTATCGTTACTGAGCCGTCGTTTATTTGTATTAAACTTACTTACTGCTAAGTATTTTTGTTGCTACGAATAAATTAGTCAGTGAATAAATAAAAACAAGTCTGAACTACAATTAAATAATTAGGTGCTTTGGGAAACATTCAGATCAAAAGATACTCTAACTAATAGATGGTTGCAACGTAGTACCTAACAACTATATGTTAGGTACTCTGAGAACAGCATTCCATCATGACGAGTTTACCCGGTATTAGCTAAATCGAGTTTTGGAGTCGATAAATCGCACACGTATCGCCATCAGGTCGGACTCGTCTCATAACTCGGCGCAAATCACATGATTGTACCGTACGTTTGGATTTACCAGTAAGTTGATCGCTGCTGAATATTTATAAAGTGCAACGTACGTCGCAGTCGCATTCGGACGCTCCGGTGGCGGTCGCGTCTGCTCGGTTATCCGACGATAACGAGCGATGTGAATTGATGCCGACATTGTACACGATTTTGCTTTAACAAATCTCAACATGAAAACCAAATTATTACTCTCTTCGCAAGAAATACAAACTCTATAATACACGTTCGTCGAAATCAGGCGAGTCGTAGCAAATTACCGACTTTCTATTTTTATCAGTTTCATCCAATCGTCTGTATTGGACAAACGTTTTTGGTAGGTAAATATATCAAGATGGCTATCATTCGATCAAAGAGATAAACTCCGAGCAATGCAATAATAAGCCCATTTCTGGATATACGATACATATTCACAAGTGGAACATCTCTGTAGGGGGCTGTCGCGTCGTGTTTGGTATTTTATGTTCAACTCGTGTACACAGAGGACGCGTATACAAAGACGTTATAGAAAATATTCGACTTCGCCGACTGTAAAGAGCGTGCTTTGTAACAGGGAAATAGAACAGTTTATTTCACAACTACTCGGAAAACGTCTCCCGCGAGAAATATGAGAGTGGAGTTTTTTACTGAGCGTATTCTCTTTGATACCAACATCCTAGTTGTTTATTGATCGACTGAAAAATATATTAATATGAGGACCTTTAAATAAGTGCTTAGAAAAGGTTAAAGAAAATAGTAAATGTACATATGTAGATTTAAATACTTTTCGTCATATGCTTAAATGCGCTTCTATGCGCTGTCTCTGGAGAATAAAAGTGTAACTCAGAACTCCACAGTATCTATGTATATAGGGTGTGTCGGCGTACGTATCGCAGTAGGAACTATTGGCTCAATAAAGTGCGAAAAGAGCTCTAGAATTGGCCACAGGATTACGTATATATTATGTGAGATTGAACACGGTACGCATCTAACAAAGAGGATTTCAAATTTTTTTCGGTCAAAAAGGACTAAAGCTTTATTGATCTGTTCATTTCCATATTTAATGAATGTTCGGTCATGTATAAATAAAACCCACCGTATTATAAACTGTTGCAAACAATTATAGACCTTTACAACTTTATCTAACTCGGCTTTTGATCTATTTCGGTGTTTAACTTTTTAATTAATATACATACCTACTGTTTAATTCCCACTCAATACTGACTCATTTGTATTCGTACAAACGAATTATGATAAGTGTCAAGACACTACAGTTTCATATATTTTTTTAAATTAAATAACATCAAAATAAAATTAAACAAAGAGATGCAATCATAAAATAGGTTTTGAAATCGTCTACGATTACAGATTAGTGTTTCCCCTTTTTACCGATTGGAGCTCAGAATATCTAAAAGAGTTTGTTTTTTTTGTTTGATTTTAAACTTGCGATTCATTACCAAAACCTGAAGTTGTCCTTGATTTCTGACTTCCGAGTAACTATCACCTCTCTTTCCTTTTGTGTGTAAATATACGGGGAATACCCGATTGTATGATGCTGCAGTTATCATGATCCCAATCCGATAATTTCAGTAAATTCCCCAAGATAAATTATACGTGATTTATTGAAATGTGTGTCATTGCAATGTTACTAAATTTTGTAGAATATGATACGCGGATAGCCGAGAGTTTCAATTATAATTATTCAATAAAAATAATTATTAAAAAGTTTAGTTAGTTAGTTATAAATGCGAATGTGTTTGTTTTGCTGGCACGCCTAAACCACTAAACAGATTTAAAAAAAATATTTCACCAATGGAAAGTTATGTTATCAGTGAGTAACATCTAACATAGGCTACAATTTATCCCCGTTTTCCTACGGAAACGGTAACTACACGCGTAAAAGAACATTTGAAATGGATATAGGAATAAGCTTGCAACTTTGAATTAGGTATTCGTATTTTATATTTTACCAAAGCGATGTTATGCAACCGCTCGTTGGGATGGGTCTCATACACACGTAAGCGCTGCGCGCACGTCCCGCGCGGGTCCCGTTGGCGTCGCGCGGGCGTATCGCCTATCGCGTGCGACCGCGACATTATAACGGGCCTCGGTATCGCACCGTGCATTTAATGTGCCACAACAACACTGCTGACACAACTGCTTTACTTTCATAGAAACCCTATTTGACCTTAGAATATACTCGCACACATATTCTAACGCAAAATTTACAATCATCGCGATTTGTACGTGTATTCACACGTACCGTGCAATATGTTCCAGAAAAGCACAGAGTCAATATTGCTTGGACAAACATGTGTCATAAAATAAATGCACTATTCACATGGACGAATAAATTTACTGTTTACGTTAACACGACCAACGTAATAAAATATATGAAAAATAAACATTTGCAGGAACTTTGCGGATAAACATCCCGTATCGTTACATTTTAGGTAGCAATATTATGTTTGCTTAGACAACGATATCAATCACTATATATTTAAAAAAAAAATTTTTTTAGATTATTCACGGACAAAAGTTAGCTGTTCCTCTGTATCTTCACTTATGCGAAATGCGTCATTGTAAATATCATAAAACATTAGATATCATTCATATTCTATCAATAAATCAGATCCTTCATACAGCATGCAATGAATTTCAAGAACATCTACAACGCGATTATGTACATTTAATTGCTACCAGAATTGCGAACACGCAAGTTAATTGGCTTGATCAGTCCAATTGGTACAATTCGACCGCGTCTAATTACCGTGCATTATTTATTGAAACATAATGTCAAGGCGACACGGCGAGCCGGTGTGACAACCTGATTGAGCAACCGCAAAATAGTTTAAATTTTTATTAATAAACGCGTTTCCACCTACTATGAACATTCTAATACCACATTTTGCTAATAAAAATAATAACATACCTAAAGCATAGGTAAACCAATTTACAATAATATGAATAAATATAGTAATCAAAATTTACATTTATATGAAATATAATAAAGATAAGACGAAAAGGTATAATAAGCCGAAATTCAATATAGACCTTAAGGAAAATGGGAATCATTTCTATAAATCTCACAGGATTTTCGCAACTCAACACCAGCGTTGCGATAGACGTCCCCGCAGGCATTTTTACTGTGAAAATAATAATATCAAGTAATATAATAAGATATCCTAAACGAACGGAATAAAAGTGAAATCTTGCTTGAAGCAGGCTTACCACTTATTTATTTTTCGTGAAAATGAAATTATTCGCGGGAAATGGAACGATAACATAAATGTCGTTGTTATTGTTTACGATGAACGGTGTCGGTCAGTGTTTGTCAAGTATTGGTTCAGCTCCGTCTTAGTCATTCCACAATAAACAAACAAAGCCATAGATTTGAGTTTGGCACAAGTCGTGAATGCGCATTCATGACTTGTAAACATTTTCTTATCTGCGTTCTTGAAAAAATATGTTATTATTACGATCAAGCACATTGAATTATAAAACGTAGTTTCGCTAGATTTATTTTACGGATTGCTTGTTAGTAAAATGTATTCGGTGCGTTACAAATGTTGAACTAAATGTAATAACGCAAACATAATACCTATTTAAATGGCAGAATCTCGTTTCTGTTTGAATACCATCCGTCTTTTTGCTCGTCCAAATATTCACTGAGCCCGGAACACACGCCGCGCGGGTAGGATACAATATGGAGCAGAGCGTTTCTTTTATTTATTTTGCCAGTGACAGTAAATTTACCGGGTGGCACTGTAAACAATCCTCTGCAGAGCGCTGCGGAACAACGCTGCACACTCGGATTTATTTGTATATTGAAACAAAGCTAAAGTAGACAATGCATTTAAGGTTTTCTAGTCTGGTATATTCCATTCCATATATATATTTAACGATTTTATTAGTATCCTGATAAGAGTAGTAAGTAAGTAACAACGAAGTTTTTAGGGACAAAATAAATAATAATAAAAATGTTAATTCAAAGTAAAGCTCAGTTTTTTCTAGATATATTATAATATAAATCAACATTTCAAGCCTGTGTTGATCCAAATTATGTACTACATATATAGAACTTGGAGCTATTATATTAATATTTGAATTTGTTCATACATGTTACAGAACCAATACCTGTATTAACATAATTTTAGTCACGATAGAAGAATAGGTAGTGGCAATTGCCGACGTTATATATAACTTTCGCTATAATATCTCAAGACTTGTCGCGTCACGATCTACGTAATTCACAAGTCGCTGGCGGCTGAGGGCTGAGGGCCAGTTTTAGAAATATCGAACGTACTTACTTTACAAAGTTGCTAACGCTTAAGGCATCGCTGCAGAAACAATAATCTCTTAAAAGCCATCGACGTTTACTCGACGTTTTTCTTGCAACGAAGATTAAAGTTAAACTACGAGGATCTTTAATTTTAAAACACTCAGTAAAAATAACATATTAGTAAAACGAGCAACGTTAAAATGCGAATGCATTAAATTTGACTTATTGATAGAGCCTGAATTTCTGTGGTTCAAAAACAGGGAAATAAAAATCACCATCTATTAAATTATAATTTTAAGAAATTAAATTCAAACATTTACATGTTGACAGACCTAGACAAAAAATAAATAAGGTCTTCTGTGTTTCATCTTATTGTAAAGGTGACGTTGTTTCTTACTATGTTTAAGATTTTATATAATTTACATAAAAAGAAAGTGCTAACTGAATTCAGATCGCCAGAACTATTCAAGTCACGTTCAGTTCTTTTAGAGATAAAATGTAAGATACGAGCAACAACGGCATTTCAAAGTAGTGTTGGCGAGGAATTTTCATGAGATTTTATTTCATCACTGTTCAATGAACGCAATAAAGTGCTCGCCAACAAAGCTATGTTTTTGAGCAAGGTCCATCGAGGGAAAAGCGAGGCAGGGAGACGTAAACAATTTAAGAGTGCCCGCTGCACTCCAGCCGAAGCAACGAACCGAGTAAACGCGACGGCACTAAAGAGGTAGATACGATAGACCAGAGATGTTCCTCTATCCGTCAGCAAAGGCCCGACACGTTAAATTGGACTCTCAACGACCCGCCGAGAGTTTTCATTCGAGGAGTTTTTATTTTAATGATGTTTTTTAAAGAAGCGCACAAACGACTATAGGAATTAACGAAGCATGCAAATTAATAGGGAAATTTTAAAATGAGACCTGGTGCTGTGCGCGTTTTAGAGAGAGACAAATAGTTTTTTTATGAGCGCTGCCGTAAAATAAAGGAAAATCTATAGAAGCTTTTATGAATGATTTGCTGTTAACATTAGCTTATTATTTTACTATGCCAAAAATTGTTATTATTCGTACATTAATACTTAATTGGAATAAAATTGTTACGAAATCTTAACATCGCGAATATTTCATATTTAAAAAAAAAAACAAAGAATTTCAAGACACATTTAGAATCTATACAAATATATCAAGCTTACCGGTCAAAACTACACAAACCTTGAAATCGAGGAGTAATAAATATAACTGAAGACAGGTGATAGTTAATTACCTGAAACAGAAAAAAATTAAGTTAATGAAATAATAACAAACGCAATCAACTGGATAAAATCACCGCAAAAATAAATAGCATTCTTCGGTACATCTTACTGGTCGTACAATAATTACGGCTGATCACAGATAAACCACGATTAAAAAGCCAACATCAGTATAACAAGCACCAATACACTTCACTCCTTCCCGAAACTTGGAGGGAGCGAAGATGGGAACTTTTCCCATTAGTGGGGTTGAGCCGGGACCAGTACACCGCACAACTAGCACTCGTAAAGAAAATGTTAGCTTGCAACGCATTCTATTTGTCATGAAACACAATAGTTGGTTTTAATACAATAAATTACATAATTACAAGCATTTCAGAAGAGCGCGAAGTTGTAATTTAACACCTCCACTTATATTTTTATATTAAAATGTTTACCAGTAACGCTATTTAAGAGTCGTAGCACATCTTGCTAAAATTCAATAATAATTAAGATCCTGGGCAATATATCAGATTTTTATATAAATTAATCCTTAGAATTATTTCATATAAAAATCTAATTTATAGCGCCGCTTACATTAGTTATGAAAAACTTTTGTCGCGGTAGCGTCCGAGACAGGCGACCGAATTTACGACAGTTCGAAAATTGCTCACTTCACTCGGTACATCCGCAGCTAGCGATACAGAACATTCATCACAACTTTTTCAGATTTGGCCAAGTAAACCCGCTATTCAATGTTCACGCTGTATTTGGAAACCTTTCAATAACACTTTTATACAGACAGACATTTCGTATCCTACAAAATGTTAAATGTGAAACGGAATAGGGAAAACGGCAAAAAATACTATGCGCAGAAGAGACATGTGAAAATATTAATCTTGATCTAAAGTGTTATCAACTAGTAAATAAATACGACTGGTTGTAATTAAGTATTGACTATTGCATACCACTAATTAAAAAACCAGAGTTTGTGTAGCTAATTACAATTTTAATGAACTCCGACATGCAATAAAAATACTTGATCTTTGCACCCTGACACATAAAACAATGACCTTAATCCGATACATATTCAAGAATTTGATTGATTTATGCATACGCAAAGCGGTTTCTTAATTTCATATTTTTAACATTAAATAACCAATTTCCCACTTTGTGTTTTAAATTGCATGCCATCGATACGGTGTCAATATTAATTGACTTACTTTTTATGTCCAAACAATGACTATTTACACTTTTTTTTGTTTATTTAATTATAAGACAAAGATATAATATGAATAATACAAAAATATCCTATTTTACATAATCAGTTTTTAAATTTGCAAACACCCACATGTTATATCCAGAACCGATACATTTTTCCTGTACCGCGAAATCATTACGAAATCGATAATAATCCGGTGGACATAAATCACTGCGGGAACATTCGAGGAAGCAATTACTAGTCCCATCTAGTGCACAATAGCGGCGGCGGCCAAGTTCCGGGCCGGGGTGTAGCGCAACGCTCAGACCAGTAATCCGGGCAATCGCGAGCGTATGCCCAATACCGGTGCAATTAGTGTGAACTATGAAAAGGACTTTTTGAGAAATGGACATTTCGAGAAAAGGACATTTTGAGAACCGGACTTTTTGAAAAAGGATATTCTGAGAAAGGACATTTGGAGAAAAGGATATTCTGAGAAGGGACATTTGGAGAAAAGGACATTATAAGAAAGGACATTTTGCGCGGAGACGAATTGAAGTGACTAAAAATATATAGTTATCAACGTTACCTTTTTGTAGTACACAAGTACCGAGCGATATAGACTACATAGATAGGTTAATTATCATTATGATGTATTCCTAATGATATTCGACATCAAACAACGTTTAATGACGTCAGATAAATATCTTCTTCATAGCAGTGCGAAGTAATTAATATTTTTAGAAAAATATTTTAGTTCGAGATCAAAGGTACAATTTATAGTAACTAGTCTTTGCAATAGACATGCCTTCAACATCAGGACACTGATAGCTTACCTTAATAGGCTTTTTATTATAGTTTGTAGGCAGCGCATTATAGTTAACGATGCCAATGCCACGAACGTGAACCATGGAATTCTAGTATCAAATTAAACTGGAACCCAGTTAAGATAAGATTCAAAATATACGATGTTACATTTAACGATGTCCACAAATGTATGCTTTAAATTAGCTTTAAGCACCTTATTTTCTACCTTAATTTTAACCAACAATTATTTTGAAAAAAGTCGACAAAAATTAAATAAATATATGAAATGGCAAAACAAAAGATTATTTTTAGACAAGTCGGCGACATTATGCTGAATAAGAAGGTTACAATGCGTAGATCTAGCAGCCATTTGGAAGGATCAGCACATTCATGGGGTATGGTTAACGATGCAAACCCGTACCTCCGCTATTATCCGTCGTGACGTGACCTAGCATTTTATCCGGGCCAGAAAATGCCGCCACCGCAAATAGCGAGCCATTACAATACCGGCACGAGACGGGCCCTACCTCAACTCGGAAATTATTATCACATTCATAAATCAGGCCCGGTTACAAAGACGTGGCGAAATTTGTCACGAACCAACGTTTGCATGCAACGGTTGTGAACTTAATTTGGTTAAACGCAATTTATACGAAGATTGTTCCTCGTGATAAATATTGAGGGAAGTATGTGACTTTATAACTCATTTACATTTTAATGAAAACAAAAAACAATGTCACAAGCTGTGTGCCCTAAATGTATATGACTTAATGTTGCTTTAATAGTAGCTTTATTTCATAGCTCCTAATCTTTACACAATTTAAACCACAATGAGTAATATTCAAATCTTTGAAAAAATATTTTCCCCAAAATTTATGCAATATTTTTATCCTTAAATGCTTATCCACTCTAGCTATAAAGATGCACGAATATATAACTTCAGCGGGCAGCGAGTGGTTGACGTAATTTTAACTCGAGTTCATTTTACTTCGAACAAAAAGCTATTAAAGCTACGAAAAAACAAAACTCTATTTTACGCAGTGACTGAGGCAAAAACATGAATTGAAAATTGATTTTCAGAGTAAACATTATTGTTACAACGCGAACATCGTATAAACAGCTACAGGTATACATCATCAGCAGGACAATGCGGACTGTCCTTGAATTAACGCCGGAACTATTGTCACCGAGCACAATGGTTAGGATTTGCCTAGTTTGACGGCGGGCCACGCGCCGCCGGGCAAAAACTACACGCAAAACAAAATGACAAGCACGCTAATAAATTGATTGTATTAAGCATTGGCAATCTTGTCCGGAACGTGAAGGATAGACGCTCGGCTCAATGGCTCGCCACGAAGGCTTCGCGGGTCAGGAATTTGGAGCAATCCATCAATGTCGAAAGGGAATCTATTAGGGCTCGCTATGAAGATGTTCAAGTTGTTACCAATCGACAACGGTGAATGCCTCAGTGGACGGGCAATTAATAACTGATCGCATTGGTGTTGATATCGTCTGCAGCACGCAAATAATTCAAATAATTCAACAATTTCACATCACAATGAGTTCAATACAATCATCCACCAAATAATTCCAAAAGACAGTTGGGAAATAAAAGGTATTTTCTTAGAACATTATTTCAAATGATTAATGTATTTGTTGTTCGTGCTACAAATTCGAGGAATTATTTTGATGTAGAAATTGCGTTAATTAATGGAAGATTCTCGTGATGTTTCCCTGATGAATTCGTTATTGGTTGTTTTGTTCTCTATTTATACATACATATAAAAAGGTCAGATAATTCTTGAAATAGCTTTTTTCCTTCAACATTGTTTTTGTACATTTGTAAGAAATGTGACGTATACCATATACGTCACATTTTTTACAAATTGAGGATACGTAGAGCCTAAATAATTATTTCCTGAACGCAACGAAACATTTTATGATAAAAAGGCAAGCTAAACGCTATATAATATTTCATTAAAAAATAAAAACGGCAAGGATCAGAACCAGCAGAAATTAAAGCGTGAAATAAAATGGGGTTGCCCTCCATTAAAGTTGTCCTCAGAGTTCATTAAGGTCGAGAGGCTTGAATGAATATTTGAGGTGACGCGAAAATGGAGCTGTTTGCTGAATACACCGAGCCAAACCGCAATTTTACTAGTGAAGTGATAGAATATCAAATACTATTACAATCACTGGGGAGTTGCCTTTTTATTATAAGACATATTAACAGCTGCTATAAGATAGATAATAGATCTAGGGCGATAACGATCAACATTAAATAGGAGACGATTATGTTAACGACGGGTCGTTTAGGTGAGCGATGAGATTTTCGATATTACCGTGCCACGTACGTAGACAATGTAGGTCGCGGGGCCGCGGTGCCAGGAGGCGTCGTGGCATCACATCCCTTCGTAAATAAATTCATACACACGTCCGCTAATTATAGCCACCAAGCCGGCGCTTTGCGGAAAAAGTTGGGTTCTAAATTTAGCGAGATGCGAGACGAAATAAGGTTATTGCATCCGAAATGTCATCGACGGACTTCCATTGCGCAACAGCAGGTGTACGATTCGCAGGGCACTTAAATGCCACTTAACCTCGCTCAATTAAATTATGGAAGGAAATATCCACTTAAAATAGATTTCTTGTTTGGATTTGTCCCAACTGTTCGTTATGGGGTTTAATTTACTTGCAATATTCTTATTAATATGAATCGATCTTTAAATGAGCGATTCAAAAGGTAACCTTACGATTTGAAAGAAATTATCTGCGTTTCAATAACAAAACACACAAGTTTCATTACCATTGCAGCTGCACAAACAATTGAATGGCCGTGCTCGGACGGCTCTTGTGCGAAAATTATTATAACACGGACAATAAATCAATAGAGAACTTAACATCAAGCCCAAGTGGATTGATAACGATAAAGGCAGCTATAATTAACATTAGCCCTGTTGATACCGCTGTTGGTTGATACAGTAGGGGCATGCAGGCGCGATATGCGTCATGCTTATCGATCTGTGATGAAATAACTTCATCAGGTATGCGCCGCGATTTATCTGGGAAT
Organism: Glyphodes perspectalis; assembly: GCA_951394215.1. Taxonomy (NCBI): domain Eukaryota; kingdom Metazoa; phylum Arthropoda; class Insecta; order Lepidoptera; family Crambidae; genus Glyphodes; species Glyphodes perspectalis. The sequence goes on from OX596202.1 coordinate 5,297,320, forward strand.
AGAAAGCCACTATTGTTCAAACCTACACAAAAGACGCGTAGAAGGACGCTCATCTCAAGGGAGCCGAATGACGTAAGCCACCTACAGCAAACAGAATTGCAAGATATTGCTATCACTGGCTGGGCTGAAATGCGAGACGATATTATTATTTATTTTCCAATCCTCCTCTATAATTCAAGTTCGCTTTTGTAGTCTCAGAGGAGTTTATTGCAATATTCTTCATCGGATGCTTCTAGATTATTTCAATGCATGTCGCACAGCAAGAGGTCGGAATAAAATCCGCTTTTAGTCTACCTATTTCTCCAACAAATTGTTCGAGAGATGTTAGTTAAATCGATACGAAGATAACGTGCCTTCGCGAATGTAAGACGACTACTAAACAGCAGCTTTTAAACTGAGTCTAGTCCTCATAAATAATTCTGACGATACATTCGCTAGTTTACAGTCGGGAGGTTGGTGCGGTTATGCAGGCGCAGAGCGGTAGCTGTTAGCCCGCATCCGATGCGGGCGCAGACCAATATCACGGTGTATGTAATCGTTGTGAGTCATGCGCCCGCCCGCGTTGAAATTAGGTTATACAAGTATTATGTCGCAACTTCACTAGCACTCCAAGTGCGCATTGATGTCAATCGATGCGGGTGTAACAGATACTTAACGCTCGAAGATTGATTACTCCACTGTTATTACAATAAATCTACAGTTCGATAGTACATACGTATACATGTATTAAGATTGATGTATATCTTTGAATTAGGCTTGTAAATAGCACATCTCCAAATATGACGTCGAAACTAGTTGGCGTTAAAACACACTATGAATCATACTTTAGATAATGCAATTGTTTTGTGTACAGTCATAAAACAATTGTATATTTACACTGTCATCCGTTGGAGGCGGGCTATTATGACAACGCATCCCGTATTGTAACAATTTTGCTTACAAACACGAAAACAGCGCGTAATTAGCCGAAAAACCAAAGTCTCGACAATTAACGCGGCCAATAAAAATCACAGTTGGGCGCAACTGGGATTCAATTAAAACGTATTTGCACACGTAATCGGAAACCTGCCCACAAACTGCCAGGCGTCGCAGCGACAATAAATTTTTAAGCAAGTCGAAATCTTTGCATCAGCTGTTTGCGGTCTTTTTGTTAATAGTAGTTAGACTCGCAGTAATGTAGTGGCGTATCTTAGTGACCTAACAACCACTGCACATAGTCACTGGCATCGTAAAACGTCATTATCTGCTTAGTCAGTATTTCAATTGACAAATAAAATGGAATCGTTTGCCTTTATCGGAGTCGGGACTGACTGATTTGGCATATTTGCTTATTTTACGTAAAGGTAACCTTGTAGATCATTCCCGTGCATAATTAAAGTTCAGAGAAGGAAGCAAGACAAAATGCTAAGAAAAAATATCATTCAAATGTGGTAGTCATCGTCATCCGTTAAGATTCTTAAACAGGCATACCCGGATTTCCCTCGAGACATATGACATATTAACCTTGCACAAACTGCAACGTTAACGCGACCAAGTCAATCGATCGGACTTATACAAGAGCTAGTCTGTCCGGATTGGGTTTTGTTCACTATCACGGACGTATCGCACGATCAAGGAAAGAAAATGTTGATCACCTTTGAGAGCACGAGACGAACGCTAATTGTATACACAATCACATCGCGCGTGTTAAACGACTGTATAAGGATATCTCCATTGCCATTACTCTACAATTAACAGAAATGTATTTATTATTCAAAACCCTTCATGTGCCTTCACCATATTTAAGTAAAAAGAATATAACAATGAAATTTTATCTGTAATGAAATATGACCAAAAAATATTGCCATCAAATAACTATAAGGTAGTTAACAAAAAATATTAGTCATATACTGTAACGACTATATTTTTCTATACGTAATGTTTCGATAAAAGGGAAAACCTACTACGTAAAAGTAGGAAAAGGCCATTAAAGAGCATTAGTCACGTCATTTAGGTTTAAATTACACATTCAATTAATGTATAATACCAGTTGAAGCTAAACTGAACTTAAAACTGTGTTGAAACTTTGAAAGTGAGATATTCCACCTTGGTATTGTGTCCAATTAAGTGAAACCGTTGAACGTTTGATAATAGAATTAAAGGTAATTGTATTTATGTACTGGTCACTGACACCAGAAGTTCTATAAACTCTGTGTATTGTTTGATTAAAATCATAAATTTCACGAGCACTGCTATAGTTTTTACTTTATATAAGAACTTTCGACGAAACCTTTGTAGATTATCCAATCAAAAAGAAGCGGAACGCATAAGTAATCCGGATTTTACACACCAGACAGGATTATGTATGAAGTTTGACGGCTGTTAATCGCGATTACCTATAATAAGATTTATACGTTCTTGGAATACGATTTTGAAAAAGCTTTCTGCACTGAAGGAACACCACGCCATCATCTTAAATGGAATCACCTATACACATTGTTCTAGTAGTATACTAAGACCTTTGAGGCTTAAGCCTATGTAATAATCTAAACGTAACAAGCACATACAAATTACCTCAATTGCCTATAAAACAAGATACTGCACTACTGGTTTTTTGGAAACCATTCAGAAAACAGCGCTTCAAATGAATTAAAACCAGGATTCTAAACTCGAGTCGTATTTCGATCGGACTGCACGCTAGATAGATCCACAATTCCATTTGGAGGCGAAAGCTTTTAGTTTGCCAAATGAGGAGACTAGCTGTAAATCAACACTTCGGGAAACTGGCACTGTGAGGAGGCGGCTATAAACGGTTTTCAGCTGCGCAGCGTTCGCTGTATGTTCGACATAACAATACGTACGGAGTGGAAGCGGATCCGACGTGGGTGCCGGAGGAAATTGAATCCGATTGCCTGCCCGCCCTATTTTGTTTACCTTTGAGCGGAACCGAACATATTAATTAAGTTGTTGATGCAATAATGGAAGTCAAAATTGGTTGATTTATTTATTAAAAGCTTACATACAATGTTTAGTTCCACAAAATATTATAGGATCCTGTTATAATGTAAATAATGATGATAATTATATATACTAATTGTACAAATATTACGTAGAGCTCCAAAATAGTTACAATATACTACTATTAATAAACTTAAAAATACATTAGGCTCGGTTAGGTTTAACACAGACTAGTGTTGCCTTTTATGTCAGTATCTTATGTCTCGAATACAATATAAAGTTGTATTCGAGAGCTTTATTCAAAATAGGTAAAAGCCTTAAGTATTTCTGACCCTCTTAGGATTCCATAAATCTTTAACCAGCTTTTTATAACTAACGAGTTAGGTCGTACAAGAGTTTCATTCATGCTTTCGAACATTATTTCAAAACAGTCAATTGGTTGGAGTTATTACGCGACAATTACAGCAACGTAACATTATGTTTTCGAAACCACGAGCTGAGCAATAGCGATCATGGTTGGTCAGCTTGATAACACCAATTAGCTAGGGCATGGGTGCGCAAACGCAGCCCGCCCGCGCCCGCAGCACCGACGCATGCAAATCGCTTATTGGCGCAACAATCAGATCGCGACGAGACCGGTCAACCATTCGGTCACCCGGTCGATGACACCACCGATGGTGACAGTGGACAACTTGCACCAAATACGAGTATTTGCAATTTATCACAATCAAATAAACATTGAATATGACACTTTCTCACTTTAAACGGAGAGTGAGATGAGCGGAGAAATGTATTTGTGGACAGGGGTTAAACAACTCGACACATCTTAAAGAATAAATAGACAGTAATTACACAAACTAAGTGTTGCGGTGGATGTTAATTTAATACTCTAACGGGCAGACGTTTTCGGAGACCGATTAAGATTTCAGTACAGCGGCCGAAATTCATCAAATATTCCGGGTAACGAAGTACGGTATCAAATATTTAACGAATCGGCAAGTAGGCACTTATCTACTTACCTTACCTGTGGACTGAATATACAAAGTTTCGAGATAAGAACATTTTCCGGGACACCCCTCGTGGGGGATGCCTCACTTGGATAAGTTTTAATAATTTCATGAGATAAATTTAGCCGCACGTCGCTATTTTCATATTGATGGAAAATGTTATATCAAAAGTTTCATATAATTTGTATTTGTATTTTGTATTTCATTCTGCTAATTTTTATGGCAATAGTGAGACATGTAACATGAAATCAATACAAACAGCTATAGAGTTTTGATAAGATAAAATGATCAGCAAGGTCCAGATAGGAATGAGCACATTTGTGATTCTGGTTGTGATATTTATTTTATTGATCGACGTAACGGTACTAAGCAGGCGTCAAAAGTCATGGCTGTTTTTACAACTCTATTACGACAATTTAAAAGCTAATAGCCGGAACAAACAGGTGCTTGTTCAAAGAGTAACAAGGGCTGCACTAATCTTATCTGCACTCGCCTATTATTTTTTTGTTGGCATTTAAATGTCACAATGCCTATTTGATTAATAAGCCATGTCTCTCTTACTAAGTACAACATATTTTACATTTACAATATGAATCATGTCCATTAATTTAAGTACAAATGTTAGTCACAGTTAGAAAAAAAGTCTGACAAAATACGAATGCGGTTAAGCAGAATATAATAACTACCAACACAAAAGTCATATGTATATACATATAACAATAATTACATATCGAATGTAACCTTAGTGCACGTACTTGTGAGACCCTGAGCTCCTGAGTTTATTAATAAATTAGGGCAAGCATATCCCGGATCTTGGATGAGCCCGCGCGCCCCTTATATCAAGAGGCACTCCATCAACACATGATCATAACGCAAATAGGCGCGGACCCCATACGCGGCGAGGCCGAGGGACAGGACCACAATGGATCGTTTCCGCAACTTGACGCCTCATAATCTCTGAGGATGTGCCTTTTAGTGTGGATCATATTAACGATGAATTTAGAAATGAGAACTACAATATTTTGCCGACTATTTCCATCGGATACTCCGAAAATGTCAACATATTTTCAACATATCTGGAAAATCCTTCAATTTTCTTTTTAACAAGATCAATGAATTAATTTTTATTTTCTTCAATTTCATTGTTCATCAGCACTATCATGACAGAAGTTTTTCGTCCTATTACTTAATTATACAAATTCTTATGTAAACAACTGTGTACAGCGCAAATGATAAATGGTATAAGTTCACAAGTGAATTAGCATTCCTGTCTGAATGACCATCATGACCGTGGCTCATGCTAATTACATGTTTATTGCAGTTTTCTGGTCAAATAATTTGCAATAATGTTAAATAGACAACGTAATCTTATTTATTGTTGCAATTGCATGTAACATTTGCTGAAGCCCAAAAGTTTTTTTTTTCAACCTTTAACCGAATTGACATAGTACATTGTTTCGTTGACATTGCCCGAAAGTATGTCATCGATAAGTTTCGTCTACCACATTTTCGTGTATCACTCATTGAATCGAAACCAATTTCTTCTGAATCAAGGATTCCTATTTTCTAACTTAGAAGATGTAATAAAATCCATACGTTTTGCGCTACAAGAGCGAGATACCGGCACCAATGTTTAAGTTTTTTACTGTGCCTTCGTCAGGGCAAACAAAGAGGCGGAACAAAGCGGAGAGAGCGGCCTTTGTGGGGATATGTCGAGTGCTCTGGCACTTAGCTCTGACATCGGCGACGGCGACGACACCGGCCGAAAGGATTCCGGACAAGGCCCACGTCCGAACGAATTATGTCGTTAATATATAGGTATAATGAACAAGATGTAGACTAGCAGATCAATTTCCTAGCATGAGCCTATAAAAAACGCGGATAAACATATTAAAAACACGTTTGTTACGTATGTATTTATTTATAATGTTTACTATGTTCAAATTACTATGTTCATCACGAAACGTTTATCCCTAAGGGAATTTGAACCAGCGGCCCTAGTTTTCAAAACCAGTTTTCAAACACTAGACTAAGTAGCCCGTTGTGTCTATTAGCTATGTACAAAATGTGGCAAAATATTATCTGCTATATTTATAAAGAAAAATCTTTACCTACATCACTCTGGATTATATCCAGTATACAACATATATATGTATATGTTAAGAAAGTATACAGTCAGAAAACTTCCTTCGCATACCAAATTTAAGTATTTTACTGTTATAAAAGCTTACACATTTGAAACGTGTTTTCAACTTCAACAAATTCGTATTCTCGTCTTCATCGACAGGATTCAATTAACAGTGAATTCATATTATTAAAGTCAAAGGATTGCGTAAAAGTTTTTTTTTTATGAATATTAAAATGAAACGACCATTAGGTAGTGCATCAGGCAGAGGAACGACCTGTGTTCGTTAATGGCTATGTTTTATTGGCTTGGCCTAATTGCTTCCCGCCTGGTATTAACGACGTTAGCGACGACCTATATTGGCTCTACGCGACGCATTTTGCGGTCAATGTTACAAATTTTATTACAAGATTTGGCAGTTATTTGTACGATGAATTTTGCATTGGTACAAGATATGTCGCCAACGGTCGTTCGTAATCACTGTTTTAATAACCGAATTGGGCAGTGAACGTAACCAAGTGGAGGAAATAAACGCAGAGGACGCGCAAATTTCAATTTTCCGAGCGCACAGTCAGCTGCGTCCGGATAATCCGGAATTTATCTTTTGCGTTCGGGACGGACACCCGTCGCTTTTCAATCACCTGCCCCGACAGTCAAGGAAAATGTAGAGAAATCCATTGTGTTACAGACAGCTGAGCCCAGACCAGTATGAAATACAAGAGCGGCCTTTGTTTATATGCGCGCTCCCATTGTCCTTTAACGGTATCCCAGATAGCACAATATCAAATGTCGCATCCAACAAAGACCGGTCAGGTGGAGTTCATTATATGACAAATGAATCGTTGTGTATGTAATCCTGCAGCAAAAACTAGCTATCCGATACAGGTGGAATTACAACCCGACATGTGCGCTCGTCAACGGTGATCCGGTTCCATCTCGTCTATATTAGCTACAATTAGATAGACGGTGATGTGTTTATGTTATGCTTTCGTTGCGAAACCAGGCGCATCGGCCCCGGTGACGCACGTCTCTTGCGGCCAATTTAACTGAATTTATAGCAGCTGCAAGGTCGGCAAAGGATAACGAACTCGACCTACGTTCATTTTACCAAACAAGTCTTCACGGTTCACAGACTTTGACTACCGATTAAGTCTATCAATGAATTAAGTATACTTGCCAACTGTAAGTAAAAATTTTAAATGGCAATAATAACCTTAACTATGGCTAAACAAAGTATACTGTATTCAGACGTAAGTACCATAAATGTAAACACTTAACTATGTTTAAGCAAAGTAGATTGTGTGCAGAAGTACCAAAAACTCATTCGGGTTAAAACATAATAAAAATAGAGAGAGAGTACATGGCAACGGTTGTGTAATCTAACGTAGAAATTAATTGAATCGCTCGGAGCGAATGCGAGTCCATTTCTCTGGTCACTGGCAAGCAAAAAAGAGGAAAGCAAAAGAATTAACGCTGTCATCGTTGTTAACACGTGTCGACCTTTCGACATAGAATAATTGTTTCACCTATATTCGGGAACTACAAAAAAGTCGATTGTAGTCAAAAGGTTAGAATAAAGAATATTAGGTATTATTATTCGTTATGATATTCAGGAGCCCAAGGATGGTATACGCCGGTCATAACTTTAAATCGTTACGTACCAATTGACATCCATTCCATTGGTTATCGTCGCATTAAATCCAGTTTGCAACTACGACATACGTAACATCTGTTTACAGGTTTGAACCAGCCAAGAAGGCACGCAGCTCGTTATTGAGTTAGCAGTAATGTACACTAATACCCAGCATCAATTCCCCTCCAGCGAAGTTCGTAAGTTGCTTGTGCCTCTAACTTTTTGCTTCGAGAAATTTCCATTCATAATTCAGGGCGTGCGCTCAAATATATTAAAACTCTACGACTACCTTGCTTATACAAAATGAAGGAAATTCTGGCGGCAAGTGAAGCAATTAATTCGTCGCTGAAATATTCAATTTAGCCGGTGGTACCGCTCAAACCGCAGGATAACAGCACGGGTGTGGTGTATAAGTTATTAAGGAAGCCTCGACGCTTCGACCCGTAATCAGATTAGCAACCGTTGGTCCGTTAGTACGAGGACGTGTTACAAAGTTATGTACACTATATATAAGGATTTAGCTGTTACATTTGAGAGCAATATTCGGGGATTATTGGGCGTGATGTTATATATGTATGTATGTAAATATTGATAATGCATGCATGTTTAAGTTGCCTGCATTTATATGTTTAATATTACATCCTTACAATATATACTCACATAAAGATGAGACGCGAGACTCGACGAACATCTTCACTTCCCTAACGCAATAATCTTGTTTATTGGCCCAGATGTCGTCGCACGCTCGCGTCTAGCCTAGTCTTGCTGTTAATTTACGACTGTTTGCCGCGTAGTTAAGCAGTTTTGAGAGGATATTGCTACATTTAGGAAACTAGACGGTGGCGTTTAGTGTGCCCGACGCGCGAAACTTCTAACAGACAACGATATAGAACTCGAACTGTACGTAGTTAACTGAACATGTAACATTGGAAACTAACCTTCATATACCTATCTATTTGATCTATTTAACAATAGATGCTTGTCAAAAGTAAAAGACCTAAAATATGTAACGAAGATAAAAAAATATATTTATTCATGGCGTCTTACTAATCAAATTCCCTATCCTCCCAAATGAATCATGTATTTTTTATCATTAGTTTCGTCATTAAGTTATCTCAATTTAGTGATACCTATCGTATAATATCGATAACGTTTTATGGTTGGCAAGATACTAGTCTTACAAAAACCTAAACATATGCCACTGATTTTGACGTAAGTGGTAAAATAGAGGCACAAGTGGTAAATAGTGGTAAAATAAAAGATATATGTATATCACATAAAATATATGTAAAAGCCCTCCAACCTATTATTAGAGAGGTTTCAATAACATTTATAATTTCGTCACAGCCGAGTCACGCAGTTTGTTCATAGCTGCAATAACTCTATTGCAAGATTTTCTTGCTTATCAAATATATATTATACACTATGCGGCCCTTGCGTGTAGTGGTACGAGCCTAAAATCATTAGAATTCAGTGCCCAAGGCTGGCCTAAGGCCAGGGTTTACGCAGGGATTACACGGGCTGTATTAGGCTAGCAACAATGAGGATAATGGGCCCAAACCCGTACGCTAATGGTTTGTTTGCCTGAGCGGGTAGGGCTTAGTGTATTATTATGTTTGTTTCTGTAAGAGTTGCTGATACCCGGTAATACTATAATATGATTCGAAGTAACCTACTTCCAACGAGGGTTACTCCAATTTTCATTTGGATTATCCGATCAATGTTTTATAAGTTTCACCTACACAGATTCTATATTTCTCATTCGATTTTATCTGAATACTGCAGCTTTGGTTCTCAAAGATAATCTTATTTACATTATATCGTTTGGAATTTTAAAAGCCATTACGCGGTGGAGCCCACTCGTCACGGGGAGGAATGAAAATGTAATTTAGTATAAAGTGGAGAGAGACGACACTCAGCGTCAATTTGACGAATTTGATGAAAATCTGACGACAACGGTGGCAGTAATTATATTAATTTAGCGTGAACGTTCGTCGTTTCTTCCTTGGTCGAACGTTAATAGGCCGCGGTAAAATATGAAAATTCTGATTAAAACAACGGTTTTCCTCATAAAGGTATAAAATGCAATTTACCTTCCATAACCAGTGCAACGAATAAATACATTATAACCATGTAACAATTTGAATAAAATAATAAAATTTAAAGTAAACAATTGTATTCACAAAGTTTGTATTTACGACAAATTCGTCGTAAACTGGTGATAAATCGACAATAAAGATCAGCTTTAACTTCATAATCGAGTTCGCATCGAGCTGTCGGAGACAGACGGCCAATAAGGTAAATTGCAAACTTTCGGAACTTGACCTTCCAAGTTCAGAACGGGCTATTCCCCTCCACGGGCCCGCCTCGCCCCCTACCCGCCCCCGCCCAGCCCGCATTGCAGTGAATCTGAAGGACAATCCAAATAAGAACCAGATTATCAGACGCGTGTCAACGGACCTTAAAAACCCTTTTGACTCCATACTTTCTCTCAGTTATTGAGTCGTCGACCTTTATGAATGAAATTTAACCACGCTCGGTGATATTTAGTGTTGTTTAATTGGATGAATAAAACGGCAAATGGCGAGACAATTGGCTATTTCGTGTCATGACTCGGGGGTTTGTTGTAATGGTATTGCTGTGTACAACATCTCTAAGCTCCGAGGGCCTTGACACCGGGTGGTGTTCTAGCGGGGGTCAAGGCGGCCCTAATGCGTTTACAGATAACAACCTTGCGCACTTTATAGTCATCTCTCGACTCCCAACGGCTATTTCTCCTAAAGCCCTAAAATAAAACCGGAATAAAATACGCGTAAAAAGTCTGCCTGAGATTTTGCCTGGATATCGAATTTATGAGATTCAGGTTACAAATGTGCTTTCCAAGAGAATATTTTTAGACGTAGGATTTTTAGCAAAAACTTCACGGCATTTTTAAATAGATATTACAGATATTACCGGCTATGTCAAGAATAACAACACAATCTCCTTTTTTCCTCAGTATTTTTTTCCATAAACCGGCGTAAGTAGTAGTAGAAAAGTAATAAATTGGGGTAACGTAGGGCCGTTTCATCATTGTAATAAAAGCAGAATGTTAGCTAATGAGGATAGGGAGTAATTGCCTATGTAAACTAATCATTGTTTGTTTGCGTAACATACCCTTACACATTCTATAACGTTTGACATTTGCAATATATATGTTTGTTATGTATGTACTTAATAAGACGAGTTCTACGCCACCTACTCTTGATACTTATTCAGGTCCAATGGATTTTCTATAGGCAATAACCTAAATGGTATTTTGTAAATGCTTTCCTCAATTCCAAATGGTCGGTGAGTCACCAACGTCCTTCACCCCAGCCGGGGCTCTCCGACATCCGCATTCACCATTTTACCGACCAAAAAGCAAAAAGCCTCTCTCGACGAGGGCTTATTCACGTCACATTTAAATTAATTCATAGCACTGACATGAATGCTCCAAATCTTAAAAGGAGTTTTACGATAAACACATTCACTTCACACTAGATTAAAAACGCTAGACATATAGTTTTACATGTCAAAGCAAATTACCTTTTTTAAACAGTACAACATGATCGATTCAGCATTGTAACTTCTAAAATCACACATTTTATCAAGTAATCGATCTAAAATCCTACATGCTATTAGAATTCTGGTTTTGAACATAATTTGGGCCCTTTTGGTAACGAATTCTTGAAAGTAATTGCTGACAACATAACATGTGGTGAAATCTGACCATTAAATTGGCCATTAATACCTATGTATGATCTTGTACCAGTAGTCTCGTTGAGAAAGTAATAAAACAACCGAAGAAACCAAAAGAACGAATCTTACCGCAAGCAACAATACAACAAAATATCATTTCGATTACGACACGGCCGCAACATTACCACACTTTCTCTGCAGAGCAAATTGCTAACATCGTAAATGTTGCCAACAACTTACCACAGCTACGAAGCGCCAATGTTTACAATTGCCTAGATAATATGTAATACTCGGAGTTCAAACATAGATCTAAATCAATAGTGACGTAACCTCCCAGCGCTTCCACCACGAAAACACGTCAAGGGCGAGTCATAACAATTTAACGCTATGGGAAAATTCATGGTCAATAACATGACGTTCATTATGACAGGCCCTTACATGTCCTCACGTCGTAAACATTACACATGAATGAGTTTATTCATAATTCTATGGTAAGTCACTTCCTTGCATTAATTTCACTACAGAATATGGACAACCCTACAATTTGATACCTACTCTTTATTTATTGATTTTAACTAGCTCGTGCTGGCTCATGATAATTTTATTTTTATTATTACGTTTTTGTAATCAATAAGTTAAACAACCCGTTTCGCTTGAGCAACTCTGCTTTGCGTTGATAGTACTTTAATGGGCAATGTTAGGAAGTATTAAACTTATAATCACAACTACTATAAACTATAATTTATAGGATTTTAGCATAACATAAATCGCAATTCATTGGTATAATACTTTAGGTGAAAATACGATTGCTTATTATAGGAACTCCAATTATGTGTCATGATTAAATATTGTCTAGATATAGGATAATAAAAATAACTTTGATTGAATCCATTAATCACTTCACGTTCGGGACATACTTACACATCCGTCATAAATGTACGGCAGATTTGCATGATTATGTGTGTATGAAGATGCAAATCTGCCAACATTTTAAACTGTTTCCTTCGACACATTAGTTATGCAACTGGCGTTGTTGCAACTGCAACTTTAGAATCCTTAAAATAGCTCAGTCAGAGTGTTTGTATTTGTCTGAGCGCGTTTTCAGATTGGCTAAATCCGATGCGCGTGTACTTTGCTACAATAGAACGTGTCGAGATGTGGCGATGAGTGGATCCACGTACACTCGTTCACATTGCGCCGCATTTTGCAAGGCATGCATAACAACAACATTCGAAAGTGTGTCAAGATTGCAATAGCAACGTGCAACCGACGCGCTGCACAAAGCGGGAAATGCAACACATCAAAACCATTACGCTAAGTAAGTCTTCCGCGTACCATCAAAAGACTAATATTTTTTTTGTGCAGTCGGTAAAATTCGACGTCTTACCTAATTGATCGCCATTAGCATTATACAATGTTGCAAATACAGTACATGTAAGTACAAAGTGACAAAACTTGCACTAAAATGTGCTAGCAAAAGAATATGGCTGTCATTTCGAGGCAAATAAATTAATGTGCTTTATGGTCTGCAATTTCATAACGCTTTAAATATTCATTATACAAGGTCAACAATGTTTAATAGCTTTAACAATGTGAGCCAATCACAGTGAAAGACAGAGCAAACAGAGTGTGATAACCAAATGGTTCGACTGCAGTACACATCTATGTAGAACAATAAAAATGCAAATATCGATTATAAGCGCGCAGACATTATTGTCTGTTCTGGGGCTGGCGGGACGCCATCCATTCTATTAGCACATTCAAGGGGAGAATTCGGCACGAAATGTGTAGATATCATTCGTTCATATTACTTTAATCTATCTTGTTACATGTAACATACAGCGCAAATATAATTGTTTAGTTTATGACTTGCTTTTATCATACCATTGTTTTTGAGTATCGATACACTCAAAAGAAGATATCCAAAAAAAATAACTAAAAATATATTATAATGATTATTTTATTTATTTATTTAATAGAAATTATTTTATCTCATACTCGCTCAAATTTTTCGAGAACATGGTATTTTATGTTTTACAAACATTTAATTCTTGTTTACTTGATTCCACTCACGTTACCTAACATCTGGTGCAATGACAAGATATATAAGAATAATTATATATATGACCGACCATGTCATATATGTACGTACATATTTTTTTATAAATTAGAAGTTAATAATTTATTGCCACATCAGTAACTATAAAACACGCGTACTATTTCTTTAGTCAATACACCCACAACCAAAAATTTGTAAAATCTAGTTAAAAGTCGACAAGACAGATTGCTGGAAAGAGAGCAGATTTAAAAAAAAATTGTCAATACGCAAAAAGTATCAATTTTGTCAAGTTACGAGAGTTTAGAAGTGATATACGGAACTACCACGAGTGAATGTGATGAGATCCAAAAACCAGTTCCTTGTTTATTCGTGTCTGACCTCAAAGACTTCGTGACGGACGTCGTTCCAGCTACGCCAACCATACAGCACGCGAACGTATTACACGATCGGGTGAACGTTCTCTAGTAACTATATGTTACAAATTTCGTGACATTCAACTGGCACGTTACGCAACATAGACAATTTAATATTCTGAATAGTAATAAAGTCGGTTTCAATAACGCTTTTGTAGGTAAATTGCCCGTCTATTGCAGGCGAAATCTTATTTCACATAGTCACGACTTTATAGCAGCTGATTTACCTAGACCCAGAAATGACATCACACTGGGATTACAATTACAAAGAGATAGTAACAATGCCGCAAAATCGACTACTAGTAACGAGCATGATAGGAGTTAGAAATAAAATTCTTCGGGGTTAAGCCTGGTGAGCAAGCAACCGGCCACGCCTCGAAACTGCTAGGCAGTCACGCTGGTAACGACGTCGTTGAGCAACAATACGAGCACAAATGTACACTGTAGCAATAACAATGAAGTGAGCAATCGTTAAAGACCTTGTACAACGATAGCTGATTATATCACTTTAGAAATATAGTCCAATAAATATCGAGCGAACTTTCGTCACACTCATTTCTTTTTTTTTTTTTTTTCACCTATATAAGAAAGGACAATATGACTTCGGAGTCACGTAAAACAAAGTACGCACCGCTATCCAAAACCTCTTATACGTTACAGTACCACTCAACAGGAGTATACAATGCGTAATGGAGTCCATTACGAATGATCCTTATCCCTCACAAAAGGTCTTCTGCAGATAAACAGGCGAAGGCTCGGCTCCGCAGACAATGATTGATGCCGCATGCTCTGCGCCAGACGGACGCGATAACCGTTGTGTATTGCACACGCTTTATCTCCCTATGTAAAAGCTAAATACGAACACACGGGGCTATCGGTTTTCATAAAAGCAATGAATAGCCAATGCAATACGACCGTCCAACAAACGTAGCACATTAAATTTGACAGCGCCAATTTGTTACAGCGCCCCACGTCCAGCAACTTTCATTATATCGCGCATGTTCGGGAGGACGAACAACAAACAATAAAAGTGCCATCAAAATTATGAGCGGTACAATTACTTGAGTATTAAACCATGGAAACTGTTTAACATAAACAACGCACATCATTCGGTAGCTCATTTGGCTAATGTTGATTTCATTGCATACCTAAAATAAAAACTATGTCATATTCAGTTTTAACATTATGAAACTTACCTTTAGGTATGACCCGTAATATTTAGTGACGTACGGGCTGTCACACTGTGACAGCACCATGATCTCCTGCTGAATATCTTCGATCTCATCTTCGGCCTCTTCAAGGTCTATTATCTTGATGGCCACAACTTGCTGGGTTCTATTGTCAACCCCTTTGAACACCTCACCGAAAGAGCCCTTGCCGATCTTCTCCTGTTTCGTGAAGATCAGCTCGGGGTCGACCTTCTGCAAAAGAAAGAAACAATGAATTATTAATTTGCTTCATAAGTGTTAATATGCTTAACAAAATTGGTTAAATTACCAATACAAGAACTCTATATATGTAGTTTTCAAAATACTACTTTTTGCTAACGTGATGGGAATGCTAATGTGACGATTCCTTGAAACATTTATGTACGTGACTAAACCGTGCAAAATTATCTACATACTTATAAAATAACATTTATATATCACACGCAATTTGCAAATCCTAAGCGAGATAAGCTGTGAGAGACATCCGACGTGTTAAAGAAAAACTTTTATTGTTGCAAGAAATATTTATAAGTCAAATCAGATTTTTTTTCCTCAAATCAGAATTTTTTGTTTAATTACAATATTCCATTTTATCCTATATTGTTTATGTTATATGATAAAATGACAGATTCTATTAAAGGAATTAAACTGCTTATTTATACGCAAATATGTTGTTCAAAGCGTTGATTGATTATTCATAGGGCGACATAAGATATTCATACACACGAGCGCTCCGAATAATTGAGAGAATTTTTTGCTTATTCTCTCCCTTTTATCCTCAAATAAATATATTAAGTACTTAGATATACTTAATATAAAGTAATCATGATATTATATAAAGTATGTATATTTCTATCTATGTATTGATTAATGATAAAAGTTCTGTTAAAAGGGAGACCTAAGTTCAGCAGTGGGCGAATACAGACTTATTACAAAATTAAAAACAGTGAAAACATTGTTACGTAAGTTTGAGTTAAATGCAATAAAAATATTTTCATATTAACAAATCGTTCGATAAAATAGGAACAACAATTCCAATGAGAATCATCATAGGTAATCGCAATATTGATGTGATTGAGTATGGTGAGATATTCATACAGGTATTATCTCGAATTTGGTATAAAAATTCAAGAATGTGTTCCTTAATCCTAGTTCATATAAGCCTAATCAAATGAGGCGATAAGGTTATCATAAAAGTCGTAAACTAGGTAAATAAGTTACTCAAGCGTTATTACCCATAAACATTGTTCTATAACAAACTTTCCAACTAATCTATGTCATTGGAAATTGTATGCATATTCATATGTATGTATATACATTTTAGTAAAATGTTGTAAAGCATTACACAGGTAAATTAGATGTAAAGGCCATCAATTTCCGAATTATACATAATGTGTAGCATAGATTCACAAAGCACAGACAAGATATTTTTTTTAATTTACGAAGGTCAAAAAGAGGTCGACTACACGAAAGTTTAACGTTTTAACATTACCAGTCAAGTTCATAGCACATCCACCATACAGTCAAGGCGCCCGACGTGCCTCTATGTAAACCACTATTTAGCATAAATCTGCCTAGTCTACATTGAGGCTTGAGTAATTAGCGAGATTTGCAGGCAGACGTATGCACATCGTGTATAGAATATTGCATAATTAAAAGCATAACTGCATAAGCATTGTAAACGAGGGGCAATAGAAGTGCATGTTTTAGTTAGCACGTTATTTTATATAGCAAAATGATGATGTCACGTCCGTTAGGATGTCGAGATAAACTAAACAAACGAGCAAAGGAGAGTTCAAAGAGATGACGTCATCTCACATTGATTCATTCGTTAGTTAAACGTGATCGCGTGGACATCTTCACATGTTAGTACCACGCTAGCAACAATCAGTTCGAAGTATTAATAAGAAGACGATTGACATTGTATTATATTTGTAAAATATCAACAGAAGTATCCATGACATTCTCAATTTCAAGGCTACATTTTGATCTGAAACCAAAAGCGACGAAACGCAATCCTAAATTGATGTTCTCATCGAAAAATCTAGAGAAAATGCAGAATGAAAAAGATTTGAGGGAAAGCGGGAGATAGTTTAGTCGGCACAATAAGGCGAGCGAGCACGTGGCGCCTTATCCGCGGAGCTACATAGTCGGCCGACGTGACCCCACTGCCGATGAGCGCGCTCCGCGGAATATTGAGACGTAAATCTTTTATATTTTTAATCTAGTCTCTAAGGCCGAATTAGGTGAGTCGCTTTGAATAATACACTGGCGCTTACAGGTCGTTACCTTTGGAGATATACGATGACGCTGAATCTTTATTGTATATAAAAATTTCGTGTCACAGTATTAGTTGCCATACTTCTTCGAAACGGCTTAACCGATTTTGATAACATTTTATATGTTTACATGATAAGTCTTAGAATAGGTTGTTATTTATTTTTCATACCTCTAAGCGATAAGGGTGGTCCGCCCCAAAGCTATAACTAGAGAACAGCTTACCGATTTTGCTTATTCTTTTTTAAGTTGTGTTTGTTATTGTCAAGTGTGAAGGGGTTCTTATGAAAGAAAAAGAACAACAAAGATGCGCGGTAAATAAAAAAAATGGGTATCGAAAATCCAAGAACAGGGCGTTACAAAGTGCGCCGGCTCAGCTAGTATTATTGTAAAATCTGTTCTGTTCTGACTGTTCCATCTGACTTAAAATTTTATTCAAAGTCAAAATACTCTTTATTTATATAGGTTTGAAACAAACACTTATAAATAGTCAATACAACAGGAAAATCAACTAATAGTATGAATCTACCACCGGTTCGGAATGTTGCTTCTACCAAGAAGAAACCGACAAGAAACTCGGTAGTTACTCTTTTCAACAACATATTTTACAGGGGTGTATAGATCATATTTGCATTTAAACCATGTCGTGAAATCGGCTTGTCAGACACCAAAATATAAAATAACGATGTTTACAAAATTTAAGGATAAATTAACCAAACCAGAGCATTAAATTGGTTCTTAAAACAACACGTAACCAAAGATTTAATTTACTTAATATATGAATATAAATATTAAATCCTACGTTTGATCTATTACGGAGAATTATAGAAAAAGGTAAAAAAATGGTAATTAGCCAACTTTGATGTTAATGTTCAATTCGATCACAAATATCGCAAAATAATATGATCGCACGTATTCATTTAACAAAATAAATGTTATTATCCCCTGTTCCATTTTAATTAAAGATAAAATGACGACGTACTGAGCTCATGCCCACAAAATGAAAGCGAGTTACACGACTTAGCAACTTCTAAGTGCTGTTAGAACGTTTGTCACGAGTTTGGTTATGTTTTATATACACACAATTATTCGCTACGCCGATCACATTATACAAAGTCCACATTTAAACTTTAAGTAAATTAAGTAGGTTTAATATTTTTTTAACTTATTGAATTGAGTTCGTTTTTCAAATATGAACCTCAAGGCTCGGAAGTGAATCAAATTAGGTTATTATAGTCAGACATTATTTATGTAATTAGAATCATTGGACATTCTGTAAAAAATTACAGAATGTCCAATGATTCTTATTCTGTAATTTTTTACAGAATGTCCAATGATTCTAATTACATAAATAATGTCTGACTATAGTCATAATGTATTGCATTGCATGTATCATTCTTCCCTAACGTATTCATTAGCCTTGACAAAATAAATGTTGTTTATCAGAGACCATTGAACAGTAAAAGTTAGTTTAAATTATTTACTATGTTGAAAACAAAGTACACATTTTAATTAGTTAGCGAAATATGTAAAAATGGCGTAATCTTATACAGTATGCAAAATAAATACGTAAACATTTTGTTGTTCAATGAAACTATAAAACACAAAAACAGAATTATCACTTCAACAATTAATGGATAAGCCTTGAATACTACAAGGTTGAAGGCGATATGTATTCGTTGAGTCATAAAAATACTTCATGCTAGGTTCCGCTCGCGACTCCGCCCGCTTTGAATACAGTCTGCTAATTTAAGGTTTATCCACGATAGTCGGAAATTGCTTATTATACGCACTGGTATCCTGCTTGTTAATCTAGGTCAAGATCATCTAAACTATTCGTCCAAATAATTGAGGCAAATAAAGGCAAAAATTTATTCACCTACAATTTCCATAAATATAAAAAACAATGTGTTTATTTAATAGGCATAAAATTTAGCCTGTGTTAAATTCCAAATTGTAGTTAATAATTCAATATTTATAACGGATGGGTATTTTCGAAGGGTTATTTGTACATTTGCCACAAAGTTAATTCGTCACAAAAAAATGCAAGTGTAAATTCGTCATAATTCTATTTTTGTGTAGTAAATTTACCGCACTCGTCTTTAGAATTGTGGCGAATTTTCAATACCGTGTAGGTACTTGTGATGAATTAACTTTCAATATATGGAATGTTTTACATTGTGGCAAATTAACTTTGTGGCAAATGTACAATAACCCTTTTCGAAATAAACGCCTAACAATTTATTTAGTTCTTTAAGAGTTTGTTTATGATATTCATTTAGGTACAGTCAACAGCAAAAGTTGATGATCAAAATCAGAAATTCAATACTTATGAACGAAGTTCGCGTCAGAACTATGTAGCGTTGAAGTGATTCTAAAGTAGGTGATTGTAAAGTATTCCATATATTAACTACTGGTACAGCTGCCAAATATCCCTGATCAATGTTGACTCCAAAATATATAAACGCACTTCGCATCAGAACTAAGAAGCGAAAAATTATTCAAAACTAGTGAACTGTCAAGTTTACCAAAAATTAGATCATGGTACTGGTACACCTATATCAAGAGTCAATTTAAACTTCAAAAGATGTCGCTTACAATTAGGCAAAGTGGAGCCACTATGTTCAGCCAATTTATATAAAAACGAAGAGATTTTTTAAATATTCCAGAATATTATAGATTTTTTAAGAGGACTCATAAATATCCAGGAATCTTTGAAAATATTTAAGAATGGTTTAAAATGTTTAGTTTAGCTTTACAAATTCTGTATCTAAAACTAACGCCGATTCAATGCATTTATTGTGAATTTCTGTCAAAGATCAAAAGAAGCTGATGCGATGCAAATCATTAATACGATGAACATTATTATCTTTACATGTTTGTAAGTTTACGTCAACGTTCAAAAGTAACTGATGCGATACGAAATCATAACTCAATGAATATCATCAAGTATTATCTTTGTAAATTATTAATGTATTTTTTTTGTTAAAAATTTATAAAACTTTCAACCTTATGCCAATATCACCAGGATACTCCCAATTTGCCTATTCCTAACCATAATTAAGGTAAACTTCACTGGCTCGATGGCGCATTCGGTAGTGACCCTGCCCCATGCGCCAAGGGTTGTGGTTTCGATCCCCATCCAGGACAAACATTCGTGTGATGAATAATAATAATAAATTCTTCGAACTGACACACCAATTCCCTAGTCCCAAACTAAGCTTAGAAGCTTGTGCTATGGATACTAGGTGAACGGATAGACATACCCACTTAAATAAGTTGATAAACAATCATGACTCGAGTACAAATGTCCATGTTTATCGTACGAAATATTTGCCCCTTAGCGGGATTCGAAACCGCGGCCCTCGGTTTCGTGGCCAGGGTCTCTGACCACTCGACCAACGGGCCGGTACTGACTGGCCAACATATACTGATATGTTGGCACAAAAAGGTACTTGTACTATGAATATATTTTCTGGCGATATTACTTTCAAATAGATTAAATAGCTGCTGTTATCAAAACATCTGAATTACGCT
The DNA here is from genome assembly GCA_951394215.1 of Glyphodes perspectalis. NCBI lineage: Eukaryota > Metazoa > Arthropoda > Insecta > Lepidoptera > Crambidae > Glyphodes > Glyphodes perspectalis. Next base: position 5,318,236 of record OX596202.1, read on the forward strand.
ATGACTATTTTATGAGTAGTTCAATGTAAATACATATAGTAATATATTCATTATCTGAGATAATCATTAAAAACTCTGTCATATAGATAAATGTAAAGCACAAACACATTGAGTTGAAGAGAAAGAGAGCTTGCGAAATGAAATATACTTTTCAATTAAAACGACAACTGGAGAGACTAAACATATACATGAGATGTTACCTGATGAAACAGACAATAACTCTTGAACAAAAATATAATATTCTACATAGAAATCAAATTATAATTAAATATATGTCCTTAGCCTAATGATTATGACTAATGGTTTACGGGCTTTTTGGTATGTGACTGAGTAGGCGACGAGCTAGCCACATGTCACTCCTTTTTACAGCTTTCCATCCAACCCAGCCCACTGTCCCATGTTGGTCTGGGACTTAAAAAGAATATGCCAACTGTGGTTCTTGTCTAGCATGTCGTAAAAGGCGACTAATGGTATATCGGGTTTTGGGTGTGGGATTGTGTAGGCGACAGGTTAACCGCTTGTCACTGCTTTTTCACAATTTTCCATCTAACCCAGCCCGGCTTTATTTTTGGCTGAATGTGGTTAAAGGGGCTTGCTGCCCCTTCGACTCTGCCTACCCTTTCGGGGATTATGGGCGTGATGTTATGTATGTATATGTCCTTAGCACGCAATCCTTGTCGCCAGACCGGTGATTTAGAATACCATCACCGAGCGATGTTACCTTCATAATACGATTATCACATTTTAAAGCGTTTATTTTGTGTAGAACGGTTGTCTGTTGTGTTTGACTATATTAGAAGCGTGCCGCACTACCCAATGCAATATACTACGAAGTGAAATGACAGTATCTCGCGGGAAAATCATGATTCTGCGGCATGTTCCCTATAGTTTGAAGTGTCATGCACCATTTCTATTGTATTACATTTTTAGAATTTCTGTAATAAACACAATCGATTTTGCTTTTAAGAAAGAATTATGTTTCTCTATATTTCGTACTGAATTCGTAATTTATAGTTGACGTACGGTCAAGGTGTGGATATGGATTAGAATTAGTTTTCAATCGACTCCAAAAAAAGAGGAGGTTCTCAATTCTACCGTATATATTTTATCTTCAATAAGTTTGATTTGGAGTGATCTTCTATTCTGGCCTAAAGGTAGAGCAGCAAATAAAGGATATATTAATTAGCTTTTGTTACTGGCTGCAATCTGAATCATTATAACAACCGTTCGTCTCAAAGTTATAAACTTAGCAAATTATATTCATTAGAATAGTATCCATAGGTGACAAATTCTTGTTCAATCTTTCGTTTTACAACTTTTCGATCTCAGTACCGGAGGTGAAAAACAGTTTTATTGATGTTTTGACAAAATGTATCAAGTCAGAATACCGTTTTAAGGCGCATAGTATGGTTGCTAACAACATGTTAGCAATAAACCATGGACCAAATCCTTCGTCCATAAGACTACAAATTATATAAAAAGACAAATATTATAGGTTGATTACATCTCCGTGTAACAGTATCAGGTTCAGTCGCCTTCGCGCCAGCGTCTGCGCACCGTAAAGAGAACAACCTCGGTTACGACTACATTTGCTATTCATTAGACACTACCCTATATAGGAAACCGCCTTACGACCAAGCTGTAAACGGACTATCGGTATGTGCCATGTGCTCGAAACACTTTTTATTAAACCTTCGTAATACTTACGTAAAGAGCTAACTAGGAATTACAGAAAAAGTGGAAAACATATGAAATCTCAAGCTTGCGATTGCACAAATACACTTAATCCAGCATAGTTCAAATATATAAGAACTGTTCATTAATTAATAAGATAATTTATAGGTATAAACAGTATCTAAGATTTAGCGTCTGATATTCGTGCAAGAAGTGATATAGTCGATTTCAAATTTCCACAGCTGAGTTCTCTTAATCTCTTGCACAAATCAAACGATTAATTTCTTTCGATAACGAACGAATATTATGATCGAGTCACTACAGATTTCAGCGCGATTGATGCCTAATCTGATTTGGGTCTTTGTTTACAATAATAATTTCTGACGAATTAATAGAGTTATCGAGATGTGAATCTGCGATAGCATCGAGGAAGCCGCATACCTCGGGTGAATATCAGAGAAACGCGCGTTCGTGTCGGGTGACGCGTGCGCAGCCGACATCCGACACGCATTGCGAGAGACCAGGAAATAAATTACAGATACGAAACAGCCGAGCAGGCTCACGCATACTGTCAGGATGTGAAACCAGTGAACGCCTTGCCTTCACTACGTTAATTGCACTAATTTCAGTGTTACAACGATACAATAAAAAAAAATTACTAACACTTCAACGCAAAGCATTCTAAAATATGTAAGTGTGTAATTACACGTATTTATTATACTTTGTTCGGTACGCAATAAATAAACTTTATTATGTGCTAATAGACACGGAACTGTCTTTACTTGAATAAAGCTCATTGGACGTATATTTATTACTTACATTAGTGACATATATAACAATTAATTAGATACAGAAATTTAGGATATGATAGATAAATTCTTCACACGATATCTGCTTATAAAAAAAATATTTAATGGTATTCCTCACTTACACTAGCAACATTTCTACTATGCGAAGGTCGAACAGGCGCAGGGCGAACCGGTTGTGGGGGCACTTTCATCTGCCTCCGATCAAACGAAGACACCTGATTGCCAGGCCAACCCCAACGACCGGGTCCGTTGCTCCCATGAGGCAGAGAATACGACGATTGCGGTCGAAGGTGCCTCGCATTAGGAGGACCAGCCAAAATTGGTCCGCCAGGTCCATTGTGAGGCATCGAACCGGGAGGCCCCTGTACGTAATGGTAATGCGGCGGATTGGACACCGCCGCTCCCCACATGGTGCAGCACTTATGTATCACTCACTGGCACAGCACAGAGCACAGTCGTATCACCTCATCACCACGACAACGGTAGTCGCGCACTGACACCTATCGACATTCCACTAACTGCTTATCGCCCCATGATAATATAATTAGCTACGTTTTATAAATCCACCTATTTGATGATAACGCGCACAGTAATCGGCTACCAGCCGGCAGCGAGCGATCCAGGCCACTGTTCGCGGTGGAAAGACAGCTTGAAAACATGAACGCCTCGAAAGCAGCCGTCCTCGCCGGACGCAAACGAGACGCGTAAAGAATTAATTTGTCTTTGATGGACAATTGTGTCGACGAAAATGGAAGCTTATCAGGTTGGCGTAGTTTGGAACCTTCGCACTAGTAAATTGATATTTTGACGTTACTGTCAGAAATCAACAAAGATACGCCCAAATAGTGGATGTAGCTATTACATTATGAAGAAGAGACCACGAAATTGAGACACTTATTGAGACACTTATTGAAAGTTCACATCACTGAATAATGACAATCCAATGGCAACTTTTATCCCGATAAAGATACTCAGGTACGCGCGACGTAGACAGTTTCCACTCGAACGGGCAAACTCAAGAGAAATCTGTTTCCCGACACGCGTAATCCATCATGATGGACGGCGTGTGAGTACCAACACATTTGAATGTACACTGGTTGCGTGTTGAGAGTGGTAGCCGATCGTTCCACGCCGGCCGCCCTGGCGATTGCATTATGATTTTTTCGCAAGGGACCGCGGGGGCGAGACAGGCGCGCGGGCGGCGAGAGCGCCAGCGAAGCGTGCAGTACCCGCTGCTTGGTCGGCGCAATGCAGCGAAACTCAGAATGAACCAACACCAGGCCATGTTCATAACGCACGACTAATTCCCATTACCGTCGCAGCACGCATTGATTGTCGAAGTGAAAAGATTAATTAATTTCCACGAGTAGAAAGCGGCTGTCCTTTAGCAACTGGAAAATTGTGATATTTATTTAGATATAACGCTATCTATGCCTTAAAATGGGTCGGTTCAGTGGAAAATTGTTGACTGCAATAATTTTAAATCAGTTTAAGGATTGGATGATGAATGACTAAAAAATACATAGCTAGCATTAATAACTGTCAAATAGTAACAACAAAAAACCAGGGTATAGCCAATCCGTCAAAAGAACGTTCCAGTTAGCGAGCGCGAAAGTCAGCAAAACAAAGGCGTTACAAAACTTTCGTTGGGCCGCGACGGCGAACGTCGAGTTTGGACGCACAATAGCCGGCATTAGTATTCCGAGTGTGACCGCAGCGGCAATGGAAGCAGGGTTGACTGTCCGGAGGAGTCACCGCCCGCGCGTCGTGGACTGAATACCGACCCTTACGGTCTAGAGGAATTCCGTGCATTCACAGCAGCGCTACGCATCGCCATAACCGTGCGACATTGGGCAATGCGGCACACATACATTATTTGGTTAACGGCCCGTTAGATCCTATTGTAGGACTCGTCACGTCTTTCGACCTATTCTAAATTTCATAAAACTAGAGAAGGCAATGAAATAAGCAAATTCCTGAAAGAGAAACTCATTTCATGAAATTGATTCATTTGCAAGATATCCATGAATACGCAACAGGTGTGCAACCTTGCGTGGGCTCCACTTAGGAATTCAAAGTGGTGCGCCTAGTTATGTCTTTTGTTCCGCATTCTTCGCGACATAGAAAGACTCATTGAAAAACACTGATATATGTATATACTGAACTGGTTTAAGTGAAGAAAAAAATAGACTTGGACATGAACAAAAGGCAATAAATAAATATACAATTCACAAATTATCACATTTTTCGTTCACAATCACCGACACTATTTTACTAGCAATATTTTTTATTAGCAGCAAAGAACGTAGCACTAAAAAACAAAGGCATCCAACCGATAGACGGCGATGCCTACGCGTGACTAAAATCGACGACGAACGAAGACAGGCACTGTGTATAAAGAACGGGGATTGCAAAAAAAACAGTTAAACTGATTATCCCTAGAGATCCCCACTGATTTCCATAAATTAGAGCTCTTTTCCGGAAACCACATATAAACCTTCAAAATGAGAAGTCTATGAAGAGTCTAGGTAATCTAGAACGAATGCATAAATTTATTTATGTGTTACAAACTATTTTTTCCTGAATTTGTTATTTTTTTTTCCTAGTTGGGTTAGTCCATCCATATTAATTAGTAAAATTGTACAGTTACTATGGAAAACCTTGTTAACCTTGGGAAATCCACATAGATAAGCTACACTGTTGGGACCGCTTTAACATTGTTAAAAATTATTATGTCGGTTAAAAGATTGAAAATCCGATCCGATCGATTAATTAGATGACCAATTCCGCGATGTCGCTGGGGATCATACTAATCTATAGTGCCGTGTTTAATAGCTATTTAACGCAATATCAGTTTTATAAGGCTTATTTTCTTTTAGTGGTTTGAACGATTACACTAAGTTGGCGCAGGACCCGAAGTGAGTCTTAGCCTCCGATACTAAGAGTTTTCAGTGTACCTACTGCAAGTTATCCGCCTAAATAAAAGTATTTATTATTTGACAACAAATTTTGGGGGTTATATCACAATAGTACAAAAAATATATTATTGTTTTAAAGCCAACAGATGAAGATCTAGTTCACTCGTCATTCTCATCTCGATGGTAATTGTTTATCCGAAAATATGGAAAGAATTAGCCTGCTAATACGGAAAGCGGGAATCCCTAGAAATATATGTTTGTAACTCCTTATATTATCCCTTATATGTCCAACACGAGAGGTGTTATGTAATAACGTGGGTCGCAAACGTCACAGTAACACGAGTACCGTTCGGCGCCGATAGGATATTGCGCTCGCGCTCGTCGTCAACTCGCTTAATGCGTTTCCGATGTGACGCAAATGGGATGTTTTCTGATGCTGCGGTACGTGCCAGATGCGCAGGTGCTAACTGCAACTAGAACAATTTGCCAACCTATCCGCTCGGCGATCTTTATTTACGGTAGAATATGTTTACTTTGCTTCACCTCTTATGTAAACTCACAGATTCTAATTTTTTTTCTATTGATTTGGAAGCAGACAAAGTATAAAATTATTTTTAAATGCTTGGATAACGCTCTTCCGCCCCACCACTCCACTACTTTTTGAAAATATAAGTCTAAAACTTGAAGCTCCAGATTTATACATATAAGATTGAGTTAAGCGCTCGGGGCAATTTATTATCCCGACGTTTAATCGTTATTAAACTATAATAATTATGATTACAGAATGACATGATGATCCCACTATCTACGATAAGAACTTAAATCGAAGCTCTTAATATATATTTTTCCTGCACATTTAGCAATTCAAATAATTTATAATTATCGTTCAAATGAATACAAAATTTACGTTTAAAATTCGCATTCATTTGGCCAAAATGTTTATATTTTATTTATTTTTCCTGTAACATTAGAGCAATAAAATGCTGTCATATTTTTATCGTACGCTCACTTGCTAAGTAATTTACTTGAAAAAGAAACAATTTAACCTTGTCAGTCGGTTCGCTTTCAGAGCCACGATGTTATTTTGCGAGATTTCCTTATCTCGAGAATGTTTGCAGTAGATAACGCTGGTAATGTATCATGAATGATATACTAGTTGATATCTCACTTTAAAATTAAGAAGAGTGATTGAGTAAAGCTACATTGCCTTGTATTAAATTGAAATTATCATAAGCTACGCTTTCGATATTTTTCCCTTTTTGAGTGTGTAGTAAAGATACGAACTCTTATTGTTCAGAGCGATCCCGGAAATCCCCACTCTACGGAAGTTTGCAGTGTAGGAAAGTTGCGGAAAAATTCTTACACGCGGGCGAAATTGCGGTCGGATCGTCATGAATACAATAATCATGATTTGATTTGCAATTCATTTACTTGAATATTCAATGACTACCTTTTTTTCTACATATTTTCCATTTTTTCTCCTAACAACCTTATGATAAAGATTTTTCCAAGTGAGATAAATTAGTTAAATAAAACTGTTAAAAATAGTTAGAATGAAAACTGGAGAGAAAAATCTAATGATGAACTTTTATCCCGAAAACATATGTCACAAGTGGGAATTTTCTAATTCCTACTTTAGCTACTACATGTATTACAGTTCGTTTTTTTTTTATAAATATTAAGTAGATCCATCAGAAAATATTTATGACCCTGAGATATTTAAGCAGCGTATAAATCCAGGTCAAGAGCAATCATGATTCTAAAATACCAAATCTGGTCAAACCGTTTACGTATAATTGAGACACGAGCTTTCACATTTATTACAACGTACTTTGTGTCATGTTTTGCAAAATCTTACAAATTTTTCAAAATATTCATAAGTACGAGTATGTAGAAATAGAAATGATACGATCCAAAAAGTACGCATATCGCATGTCATATCAAAATCCCTTTTTTACTTAAACAAACCTTTGAATGCACCCCGGACATTAATGAGAAAAATAATACTTCATTACAAACCTGTCTCATTTGGAGTGCATTTATCCCAGCGTTTAACAACCCCCTCAGGGTCCATTAAAACGGAGTTATGTCGCCTGTTGTTAATTACAGTATATTTCGGAGCAAACTCTGTAATGTTGGCGCTGTCTAACTAGAAATTTAGTTGGGAACTCTAATACAAACTTCGCGTTTGCCATTTATGTCCTAAAATGTTTATACATATTAAGAAGTTAGTAAATAAACTAAAATAAAACATGTTAGTACATTTATAATAAACAACACCTTCTAAAAGATCTTGTCGATGATTTGGGAAACAAGTAAAAGAGTAGAGACGAGAAAATACGAAATAGCAATCCCACTTTGGAAATAGCTTAAGAGTACTCGATTATTCAGAGCGAACAAGCATGTAGGGTACATTCGGAGCGAGTGCATTGGCGGCAATGGTCCGAAAAGAGCTATTTCCACCTGGCGAGGTTCGCGTGAGCTGAGTTAAAACGAAAAAGAGTTTTCGTACGTGCGTCACTATACAACGTTGGACACTTTGAACTGACTAAAGACGTCTTAGTTCACAGAAAAGACTAGTTCCTAAAAATCGTCGTTCGGCAGAGAAAACCTCGTAATTGCTTTTGAGAAAATTTACGGAAGGAAGAAAAAACTGCCTCCTGAAAAAAAAAGTATGGATCGGAATAGTACTGTTTATTGTTATTTTTTTAAGAATTATTGTAATCAATGGTACATAATCGTAAGAATTAAAATATCTCGTGGCTAAATAAGTCTGTAAGTGTGAAAAAATTAAATTACTGACGAAAATGCGACTTCCGAAGTTTTCACTGCCGAACGACGAAATATACTTTTACGTAAAGACCAATCCCTCAAGTGCTGGTGTAAAACATCACGTTTCCCAGTAAAATATCGAGAAGTTGTAATGAAAACCGGCGGTCCATGTTCGATGCGTACATGTTACGAGAATAAATGTTTGCGTTAATACTCTACGTGTTAATATTACTTACTGTATTTATTTTGTCGTCAGTGTATGGTAGATGTTGTCATTTCGAAAAATAGTTATAAAGAATAAAGACGAAACGCTAAATTAGTACATTAATTGTACAAGAACTAGGTAGGTTTAAATTACCTACATCATCTTCCTAGCGTTATGTCCCGTGCTTAGACGGGGTCCGCTTAGACCATGATCCACGATTTAGCGAGTCTGGTAATTACATTGAAGCGACTGCCGATCTGACCTTTGTAACCCTAAGATAGGGGAACCAGACAATTTTTGGATAAAGTTTAAAGAAAGCTTGAACTACGGAAAGAAGACTATAATGTTTGAGGGAGTTCAACTCTATAACGAATTACCTAACATTAAAACATAAACATATTGTAAAGCTAAAATGAGGAAATACATGTATACATTACTATAGTCCACCTCAAGGTGTGATTACGTGTGTTTTATGACCCGTATTTCTACAATCTTTATCTATCTGTACCTGTAGCTCCAGGGGTAAATTAAATTAAATAAAGTTAAGAATGTAATTTTTTATCACATTGTAAATGAACTGTATGAGAATAAATGTCTTTAAACCTAAAGTTTAAGTATTTTATCTGAAAGTAAAAATGCACAGCAAGTAATTTTGAGGTTTAATTTGTCAATAGCAATCAAAAAAAGATTAGGTACTTACACTAGTTAGATTCGTAATATAATTTCTGAACTCTGGCTGGAATAATTCGATAACGCAAAATTCCCGTACCGCAATCGGCTATCAACGCCAATTAAGGATAACCTTAATTAACGTTAGTAAGTTACCAGTACTCTCGCCTATTAACTGGCCCGATCTACGCCTGTTAGGTAAAACGGGCTCTGTAATGGATATTCAATTATTATTGATATCGTCTAAAAGCAATGAAGAAAACCACTTTCATGACAAACCGAGTTTAGCTACAGCAACCTGCACAGAGGAAACCCAAGTTCAGCAAATAATAAATTGATACGATTCAATGTCATCATTATAAAACTTGTCCCGTGTTGGTCTGGGACTTAAAAAGAATTTGCCAACTGTGTTTCTTGCCTAGCATGTCGTAAAAGGCGACTAATGGTATATCGGGTTTTAGGTATGTGATTGTGTAGGCGACAAGCTAGCCACTTGTCACTACTTTTTCACAATTTTCCATCCAACCCAGCCCATTGTCTCGTGTTGGTCTGGGACTTAAAAAGACTGAGCCAACTGTGTTTCTTGCCTAGCATGTCGTAAAAGGCGAGTAATGGTATATCGGGTTTTGGGTATGTGATTGTGTAGGCGACAAGCTAGCCACTTGCCACTACTTTTTCGCAAATTCCATCTAACCCAGCCCAGTTTTATTTTTGGCTGAATGTGGTTAAAGAGGCCTGCTGTCCCTTTGACTCTGCCTACCCCTTCGGGGATTATGGGCGTGATGTTATGTTTGTTGTGTTACAAAACTTCCAAGGAATCAATATGCTTTTTTTTATATTTAAACTTAACTTTTAATCAATCATACCATCACGCCCGTAATCCCCGAAGAGGTAGGCAGAGTTCATATATCGACAAGCACCTTAAACCACATTCAGCCAAAAAAAACTAAGTAAGTTTAAAATACATACATACATACATAATGTCACGCCTTTTTCCCTTGGGGGTAGGCAGAGATGACGTACTTCCATTTGCTACGATCCTGACATACACCTTTCGCTTCTTCTACATTCATAAGACTTATCATACACGCTCGTCGGTTAAGGGTGCTGTTTACCTGACCTTTTGTTAATACATTACCAATCTGGTCATAGAAAGTCCGTCTAGGTCTTCCGGAAGTCCTCCCGGTCCTAATGGAGCCGTCGGGAGGGGAAGCCTTCCCGACGGCTCCATTTACACTTGCCTTATATATCATTTTCGTCAATCTTCTTTTATCCATTCTCTCAACATTAAGTTTTGAATAATTTGTCTATTGTAACACAAAACAAAGTAATTAACGTTAGGTACTTAACACTTCCTTGTCACTTACGGCATGGGCTAAACAAATCGAGGAGAATATCTAATTGTTTATGTGACAAGATGTGGCTATCCAAACATACTACAAAATCATTCGTGTAAGTTAAATTAGAAGATATGAAACAGTAAGTTTACCTTCTGTTCAAGGTCGCATTTGACACTAACCGAATGTAATTAGGATGTTGTTATCATGAATAATGCATAATCGGAATCTAGTAAATGCACGCCCACAAGAATCAGTGTGACGAAACCACGTCTGCGGAGGAGAGCGACCTACTCGAGAGAAACTGCTTATTTGTGTGTTAATCCTACATTCAATGTGTGTGTATATATGCTTTTATTTGTACTTTTACGAAACGCCACTGAATTAATTACTTTTCTTTCATATTTAATGAAGTTAATTGAGAAAAATCAATCAAAAGTACCTTATAGTACACGAGAGATACTGAATATATTTAGCCAAGTTATGTTATTAATTATGAACGCCATCATATTTATCTAATAAAATGATTATTCTCTACTTTTGCACAATTGAAATCTATTCAGAAATTTAAATCTATTCTCTCAAGTCCCATATACCACACTTTTAAAGCGCAAAACTTTTTGGTAAGTTCTAAGCTTCTTTAGTGAAGTAAATAATTCCCGCGGGAATGTATTTTTCTTTCAATTTCGCAGGCAAATGTGTTCGTGACATTGACCGATGGCGAAAAATGTACAATAGTAAATGAATATTAATATTATGTAACGTAAACACATAACAAAGTAAATTCTGCATATGAAAGAAAATTAAGACTTTATAGTTACTATTAATTTTTACTATTCAACTGCAGTACTTGAATACGAAAGGAAATATATTTTATAGCTCTCTTATAAATGTTTAATTTATAACCTTACGCGGTATACATCGTTGAAACCGACGTGGAACGTCTTTGCGTGTAGGACGCCTAGCAAATGGTAGTCGGTCGGTAAGGCCAAGGACGAAAACACACGCAAATCCAATTAATATCACTATGCAACCATTAAGTACCCTACCTACCTATTTAAAGTGAGTTGGTTCATCTTATACTACCTACGCGATGACAGTAGAACATTGTACATGTATATGGTGTTTCACAAATAATTTAAATAAGGATTGTGATCTCAACTCAATAGATAACATGTATAAGTTTATACCTATATCGATTTTCTGCTATCAAATAATAGTATTATAAACTTACAGGTGATTGTATTATGCTAGGATATAGATACAAGTTTATACTATACGTGTGCTTTATTAATAAAGTACTTGCTAACTAGCAACATTTCGTTAATAGTTAAGTATTAATAAGTACTATTTATTTGTTACGGACTTGCATCGAAAAATCTACTACTTTTAACATAAAATAAAAAAAAAACAAAAACACATCATTTAAAATACTCTGACGCAAACCAAATTCGATTTGTTCGAGTGTTGCTTTAATAACTACGTATATGACACGAACCGTTGAGTACTATTTGCATATACATCGTTACAACACAGCATTATTATGGCCTTGTGAAAACCTGCCTTCTAACGGGATGGAACTGATGGAAGCATTCGCATCGTGACTGTAGCGAGTTATTTCGGATCCTTTTGCAAATACGTAGGTATTTTAATTTCGTCAATATTATATTATTTACCAAACGTATAGGTAACAAATCATAATCATCAGTATTTGGTAGTTTTAGAAAAATAATGTCCTAGATATGTACTAAGTATACCAATGAAACCCATTTTAAATCAAAGAATATATTTACAAATTCACAAGTGTACATTTCTAGGGGAAATGAACTCTAAAGTAAAGACTTATTGAATTCCACGCAAGAAGACTACCTATATCGGGAATCAGTTAACCGCATTTTAAGCTTACAGTTACGCAGCCCACCTAAACCGCTATGCTATCAAAGTCGTCGAGGAGGTTTGTCGAGAAAAGTATGCCGATTTAAGTTACCTCAACACACGAATGAAAGTAATTGATAATAATGATGCGCACAGTCTTTAGATGTTTTCTGTATAGGTATGTAATAAACAGCTCGGAGCAAAGTATAATGAAACTACGTAACCCGTTCTGCGCGTATGTGGAGTCGAGAAAATAGACACAAAAACTGTACTTAATCACGCGAAGATAGATTGGTTGGGATGTACCCACTGATGATGGATAAGTTTATTAGCTGATCGAAGTTATTACATTTATGCTAATGTCAATCATTAATGGTCACGATAGTATCTTAACGAATTGATTTTCAGAGCAGCATTTATTACAAGTTTTTTTTACAACATGCAAAAAACACAAATAAATATAGGGCTGTTTGGGCTTTTCCCTGCTATCTTCTTTTAATTTTTTCTTTTATGTATGAGAAAGGAATCCATATGTTTATATTCTACATTATTCAAGGATCATGGATTCTTAGTATCTTGCAAATATGGAATGATAGCGTTATTGCCACATGTAGTAGAACGCAACAAGGACACATAGTTCGATTATCTCACTAACTTTGACTATGAAATTCCAACGTTTTTCCAAAAACAGTGCGCTAATAAATCGAGTATGTTAATCCGTATCAAGAAACATGGCCACTATGTGTGAGCGCGCAGGTATATATGAAACCGCTGCTATATTTTAAATATATATTCTTGTAAAGTTTCAAAAAGACCTTTAAAGAATAACAATTGCTTTGTTTAATGTAAATAACCGGCAGTCCCAAGTTCCTGACAGTACATCGTAAAAGTACTAAAATAAGCAAGTATAAAATAAAGTGTAACGAATTATTTGTAAACCGCTTTTCTATCACCGACGCGGCGACTTATTAATATTGATGGACGCGCGTCGGTTGCCTCGTATGAATATTTAAAGCTCGCGTCGATATTAAGGTGAGCCACGACGGGCATTTCTTTAACCTCATACGCATGTAGGTACGTAATATGATGTCAATTAATTAACAATAGAATTTAGGATTTAAGATGGTAATTATCACAGGAAGACAGCGAGAAACAATGATGGCTTTCTAAAAATAAGTATTTTGTTTAAGTCCCAATCCACAAATTTCTAAACATTGTAAGCAATAAGTACTTAAGTAAGTAAGTACTTAATATAATAAATATTAAAAAAATATTGTTACCAAGAAAAAATACATCACATATTAGACTATTTAATTCTGGACTCTTCATTAGGAAGTCCATAAAACACAGGTTAAGGAAGGTGTAGTATCATATCATATTAAGTAAATACGTCTTCCAATGTTATATTTTCAAGACTAGTTTTAATTAAGACGGTTCATTCGCTTGATAGACGTGATCAAACAATAACTACTATAAATATGATCGCGATAAGTTTGATAAAAGATGTCGACTAGCGGTGAAACCAGAAACATGTGTTTCGCTCAGTCTTCAGTTACATTTCTATTAGAATACAATTAACCTAATTCTTAAGAGAAGAAAGCGTATTTCTTCAGTTGTTTATATGTAGTAATTTCTGTAATAAGAAGCGTGGAAGCGAAGCCGCCATTTCATCAAATGTTACAGCGTTCGTAGGAGTAGCCAGTAGGTAACAATAGCACGATGCTTTCGAATTTCGCTCCACATTCTTTCACGCGTTTGTTTATAAATGTTAAAAAATTCTACAAGTCTAAATAAATCTTCAACAAATATCACAAAATAAATGTATACATGTGTGTTCAATTCGACTACAGTTTTGGTATTCGTCACAATCTCGTTTGTCCTACTTACGTACGGTTAGTGAATGTGATTAGGCAAGCGAGATGGCATGGTTCAAAATGGATACTTTTTCACTATGTACTAAGCAGCTGACAAAAAAGGTTTTACAAGTCATGTTCGTTATTAAAACTGTACGCAGAATTTCAAACCTATTCTGCTTGAAGAACAAAACGAACCTGGCATGAATACTTAATCCTGTTTGAAGTGAAAATATATAGGGTCAAATTGTTGAGTTCAATCCATAAAAAAAAACACTGCCGTATTATTTTTTTATTTTAAATTATCATTATAACAACAAACTCTTATGACTTTTATTTATGAGCATTTAAATAACAGCGTTTTTAGCCTGACAATATTGCTAGGTATATTGTAAACACAGTTTATTCATAGAACGCACCGTAAAAGATACGGTTTTGCTATAATATCCCTCTCCCTTCACCCATTGAGCCTAAATGCCAATATTTCATTCGGATCACGACTTGATCAGACCAGGTCAAAGTTGAGTTCAAAAAGGGAATAGCGCTATTAGGTTTTACGAATGATACTACATATTGGTGAGTGGCGATAAATTAAATACGATCGAAGTAACTAAATCTAAATAAAAAACAAAACTTACACGTGTCAATCGTGTAAGAACAATAATATCACTATTTGTACATACAGTGATACTAAGTAATATGATAAGTAGAATTTATGTACTTAAAAATTAAAAGATTTTTATCTTTTAATTTTTAAGTTGAGGAATTTCGGCAATGAAAATATTATATGGAACTGCCACCACAAAAAAAAGAACTTATTCTTTTACAGTCTATCGACTACCACCTGTCTAGTAGAGCCTTAACAAAGAAATAATGAAGCAAAGAACAATATTTAACTGCAGCAGATGTTTACAATGTACGACAAACATGACACTGTACACATCTACATTCTTGGAAACTCTCCAAATCCCTGTATATGCTGGGTTTAAAATGGCGGGTATGCGCTGCCTTTTTGACAATTTAAAGCTATGTACGTACCGTACGATGTAATGTTACGGCAATAGGAATGGCCTTTTGTCTCTCAGAGGTGTGAATAGGTCTTATGCAAATATTTTGATGTTACACGGCGCAGCGGCCGGAGCCCTACAAATTTGATTGTAGATAAGTCCGGGTCAATAACCTTACGCGCACGACTGACTAACAGAGATTTGCTCGAATCGACATGATGACGGGAATATTGAATAGATTTTTAGAAACGATTTCATGGTTATAATGTAGTATTGAGAAAATGCTTTGCTCACAACGCTGCTCCTTATCAACGTGTCAACCATGGCTTCGGACGCGAAATTGTTTTGAAGAATAACTTGAGGGGTATTATTGCTTCGGGTTTACTAGTAGATAATGCGAATAAAGTGGGATTTTGAATAACCGTTTGTGGCTCGGGTCGGACTAAGCAGTTACAATTACGTTTGCGAAAATATGAAAAATAAACATACAATTCCCATTTACCAAGCTATGTGAACTATACGGAGCGGATTAACTGATCCTGCTGCCCTAGGTCCTTTAAAGGCACTCACCCTAAAGTTGCCAAATCTCGTTATCCTTCCATAAAGAGCAGTCAACCATACTGACTCCGGGTCTAGTCAGCCTTTAGGGTAATCTGCCTCTGTATAAGATGCTTAGTATATTAAAGCAAGTTGAAAATAATATTGAACGTTTCTGATAAGGATGATGACTTCATTAAAAAACTATAATTCTATTTAGTCCGTCAGTTAGATTATACAAAAATACTAGACACATATTTTTCGCTTAATCAAATTAACAAAAAATCACAAAGATAAAGAGCATCAAAGTTTTGGAGTGGGGGCTTGTGACGTCATTATTTAGTAAAAATTGTACGAAAGCGTGACTTCACGTGTAACTTGAATCATTTTATCTCCGTCAATGTTTGTTTGACAAATAAATAAAAAATACGTGAACGTTCAGTATTTTTTTATAATCTAAATGACGGATTAAATAGAATTTTTTAGTCATCTTGTCTATTGTAAAGTACATATATTTTGAACAAGCTTTCTTTCACAGCTCTTCTCTCGTTATGACAGTCTAATAAAGAGACTATCGTGAATTGCGTCCAGTGGGATCCATAAATTTTCCGAGTTAAAATGCCTGTGTCCGTTATCGAGTAGCAAATTGAATCACAATTGACAAAATTGTTTAAGCATAAAAAAGTAATGGAAAGACACGAGTCACTATCATATTTTGTATTACTTTGAATTTTATATATTTTCAGAGCTTACAAAAATTTGAAAATTTTGCAACCATCCAAAATATTACTTTCTTAATTCCTAAAATAAATTATGAATTGACTAAATTATGAATGATGATTAAATTATGAATCACAAGGGATAGGATGTACCAATTTTAATAAACTGGTAAACCTATTGAGTCGATCCCTCTCGAACCTGAAATCGGAAACTGGAGTTTTCAAGAATGCTGGTAATTTAAATAAACAAGATACGGCACGATACCCCTGGCGCTTGTTAAACTGTTTTAATAAGGTTTGAAGTACTTTACAATATTCAATCAAGGTTTTAGTAGTAATAAGTAAATTAAGCAAGATTTCACCAGATGTTTTCCAATATTATAAACATAAATAAATATAATTAAATTCTGCGTTACCAGCAACGATTGGGAGCCCTACAAGGAAACAACGGCCCATATAGATAAGGTCCTCGGTTCTAATGTAAAACAACATTTTCTCAACAATTCTGTTCATTGTGTTGCTATGCCTAAATTACCATATCCTGTTAATAAAACTTACGTATTAGTATTACGTATTTTCCACATTCCTGACTTTTGTTCATGACAAAAGAGTGTTTTGTGTGTTTAGAGCACCTACCCTTTACATAATTAATGTACTTAATGTAATAATGTGATGATATTTAAACTTAAATAGATATAAATTTAAGTTTAAATCGCATAACATTGCAAACTAATGAAGCTTACTTGTAATTACAATTTGAAATATAGTTCACAAACTTAGGATCTGATATTCGTCCTAGATTTTATGACTCATTCCATACTATTTGCTTATATGAACTGTTACTCATAGGTAAAGAATTCTCCATACCTAAACACTGATGGTAGAAAGTCAAGGTTAGTACGCTAAGTTTGTCTAATCTATCTTCGAGGGCTAATCTTTACTTACTTCACGTCATCCATAACGCGATTCATTTAGCTATACAACCTGTACCTTTTGATATCCCATAACTTTAGTAAGGGTATAAAGACACCACGTAAAAGAACCCAACGGCATTTGAATTATTTATCAATTCATTACTTAAGTTTTCATACAAAATAATTCAACAAAAATTCGACCACCAATATAAAACACCTTTACTTGATCATGACAACATTTTATTTTCAAATCTGAAATTATGAATGACTTACTCATCAATGAAATGCATCAAGCCTAACATATTGACCTCAAGATCACCTGTATACAGGTGACAATTTTTTAACTAATTTAATTAAGATTGATGATAACTTCTAAACTATGCATTTAAGGACACTTGTTCTTCGGACTTCTTGTATTAATTTTATTCATAGAATATCACCTTAAAGTTATGGGATATCAAAAGGTACAGGGTGTATATATCCTCTTAACGTCCAATAAGTTTGTTACAAGTTACGTCGCCTAGTATGACGGCCCCGTTTCCAAAACGTATCGTAGTGGCGGCTCACGCAGCAGCACTTCAATGCGCTACGCACGATGCTCTCGGCTCGAGTTCAGAATAACAATCGAACCGTGGGAAACAGCCGCTAAACGTTATGAAACGCCTACCACCAATCCCACCGAGGATGTTTCACCTAAACCCAAATAACTTCACTAAGTGGTAGTCTTTGAAGAATAACAAACCGACCGTGTGAATTCATAACGGTTGTTGCGTCACAGACCGACACTGCAACGTAACATATTTACTGCTCGCTGACATTTTCTACGTTACATGATTTCCAATTCTGTGTAGCGTGTTGCACTTCTATTCTCCTAGAACTATGTCAGTACTGAAGCGAAACCTTTTTTCTCCGTGCGATAAATACAATGCACCAGGGTGGGTAGTTTGATCTAGAGCAGCAATACGAGTAATTAGAAATATCGGCCAATAAAAATAGGAATATAATTTACGATATGTTTGAAGTGCATCAGCGAAAATATTCGATTTCATACGTGATTCAATTAAATGTTCAAGAACATTATGAGTATAAAATTGAGGATAGGCATGTGTAGACTTTTAGCTCTTCTTCAAATCGTGGATATGATTGCACGTTTCTCCTGCCGCGAATTATTACAAATTTAACGTTATTTATTCGTAGTAACCTAAATTATTTTAAAAGCATACAATTAACTGTGTGTTATTCCATCTAAATAAATAAAACTGTTGCGAATCGGTCGGTCATTATGGGATACCAACGTATTGTTGGAGAAAGTGGTTCCTATAACAAAAAAAAAATATTTGCGGTTAAAAAGTGAGCAATAAAAAAAAATTTGAAGCGAAATAGTGCATCGAGCTCTAAGCCAAAGACTGCATTAAGTTAGGAACAATGGTATGCTATAAATCTAGTTTGCACCGGCTCGCACGCGGCCAAACGCCACGTTGCAGTTCCACCAGACGAGGATATTGAACCTGCTTAAACTTTAAAGATATTTTAAGGGCAGGTTTACATTAACTCGCATTAAAAGAGTCACCTCTGCATTGACGTTACTGCCGCCGATTCGATTGTTTTTCATTATTACGTCCCTATGGGATCGTCTTCAATCTCACTAGATTGACGACGATCCCATAGGGACGTATCCCTTGATCTAAACAACATCATAAAACATTATTCATCAGGAGGTATTGCCATGAGTTTATTTTAATTGCTAAAATAGGAAACTTTAAAGTATTTACACCACACATTTACATCATTCATTTAGCTGCTATCAAAGCTGCTGTCATCTATTCCCACTATAGGACTTTGATAGAACACTTATTACTATTGTTGAACCTAGTTCTTTAGATATACAAAGGGAGGATCATCAATTGAAGTTACCAAATGTGCAACTTTATGTAATTTTTTTTTGTTTTAGGTACCTACATACTTAATTTTTTTTTAGTTTAAGCACTGGCTTATTCTTTATTTAACACAACATATTGATAAACATTTTTCAATATAAAAAAAGATTATTGTAATACAACTAGGTTTGCTCTATTTTAGATTTAACCAGGAAATTATATTTAAAATACTCACTATTACTCATTTAGTAAATAAAATAAAAAATATTTTTAGCATTTGTATTTATAAATCAACTAGCTTTTGCCCGCGGCTCTGCCGGCATGGCAGCTTAATTTTTTTTAAAACCTCCAACAAATATAATTATACAAAAGCTTAACAAATTATAAATCTTAACCTTCCTCAAGAATCACTATCTATTGGTGAAAACTGCATGAAAATCCATGCAGTAGTTTTAGAGGTAATTGTGACACAGCGAAAGACTTTATTTTATAATATGTAGTGATATAACTTATGAGCATCTTTATTCAGAAATAGATAAGTATGTGTGTATAAATAAAAAAAAAAAAAAAAAAAATTTTATATGTATACATTAAGGGCTGATTTTTCATCAGTCAGATAAAAGATAACAATCAAATAAATCACAATCTGGATGATTGTAAAATGTCATTGCCTGTTTTCTAAATAAAATACCATTTGATTTGATCTGCAAATTAGTGACTTTATACTTTATCAGTCAGTGAAGTAATTCTTATCCGATCATTAAAAAATTGGCCCAAAAGAAATAAAGTACTTACTGTTAATAAAGTAGAAAGACACTACCGTGGACCAAAGATTTTTTTGATATAGGGGTAGATGTGAGTAGTATTGTGTGTGGATACCGTTAATACTTGCTAAAAATTATCAGACTAAAAAAAAAAACACAAAAATGTCTATTAACAGGGAATTTCAAGATAAGCATAATATGTACCTACATTTCATCAGTTCAACTCTCGAAGGGGTAGGCAGAGGCTAAGGTCCAAAAAGCCTCTAAATACTTTTAGTCAAAAATAATAATGTGATTTGAATACATACTAACTATCAAATAATAGTACATATTTTACTATTTTATAAATTATTTTAAAATTCACTATTGCCTAATAAAATTAATGTACAGCTCTTTTATGTGATGCTTATATCAATCAACTATCAATATCATAAAATATCGCTTGGTCACCTAAATTCATATGAATAAGCCCGGTAACTAAAGGTGCCCCAGCATAATAAAAATTAAATATGTCACAAAAGCATACCAACAGAAACTAATATCATATAATGCAAATCTAGAGGAATTAACATTATTATCAAGTAGGTATCTATGACATCACAACATACTAAGATAAAATTAAACCCCATAATTGTACCTACAATTCTACCAAGATTAGTTGCTTTGTTGGAATTTTCAGCTATGTGCCAAATTTTGAATAAATAAATAAACTCTCCAGGCTGAAACAATGCTAATGTAATAATAGTTCCAGACACAAGATAAAGGCTTTGAAATTTTATCTTTATCATTTGCAAATTATACCTACATTTAAGTTTAAAAACTTTAAAACATTTCTTTGTAATAATGGCAATTTTTTAAGAAGGTTTACTGTTATTTATCAGAGTATGATTTATTAATATACTGTAATTAATAAAAGTAGGTAATTTAAACACTAATTAACTATATACCTATCTAAAGATCATGCACTAGCTACCTAAAGATGTGGGTCATAAACATAAATCTACAATTTTAGATTATCTACGATGAGTAAAACAATACAAAGAATTTTCAGTGTACCATGCCCATAACATTATACTCACCTCACTGAAGGCCATCACTCCGGCCGGACTTCTTTCTCCTGCCGACCTCCTCAATTTATTTTATCACGGTCGATCAAAACAAATAGTTCACGCTTTTGTTTTCCAACATTGAAAACAGTCCCGACATATAGCATCCCCACGACACAAATACATCTGAACTCTGTAACTTCACTCACTGCGCAGGAACAAAATTATAATTTTGACTAAAACGAAAACACCTGACCGAATCACAAATCACTGAAAAAAACCAACATTCCTCAGGTGGGTTAGATACACAAACGAGTTCAATTGTTCACACCAGTATTCTAATCACTGTCACCCAAATAATATTTTTTTTCACGAATATTTATCTTGGAAGATCATTCCGGAATAAGTTCAAAATTCACATAAAACTGGAGAATTATCACAGAGAACCATCAACCGGAGATGAACTCGCCATCTTGCTTTCATGTCACAGTCGGAGATGCCAACTTTAGAATAAACAGAAAAGCCGTCACCTACACTTCATGTTGTACAACATTACGATAATAGAACGTGAAGTTTGCTAACGAGAAAAAATACTTAGAGATTTTTTATTCAACTTAATTATGTACTAAGCCAATAGGAATATCATCCAATATTTTTCAAAGCTTTAAGATGTTTATAATAACGATTTTATTTATTTTATAAGCGTTGCCTTTGATTAATTATTTTTTTGTTTGTGGCAACATTAATGGACTTGCGCATGCGGAAACGACATTTAGCGCCAAAATTTAAATGTCTAAAAGGAATATCAATACTTACTTACTTTATACCTACGATAAATTTATCGTAAGTATTGATATTCCTCTTCATTTATGAAAAATCGATAATGCTATGTCGATATGATAATTAATAATAATTGTTAATTGATAATGAATAATAAGGCAGAATTTCGAATTCTAGTTTACATTTGTAATTTAGTTTAATTTGTTACCAAATCACATAAAACGTTAAGTTATGTTATGGTATTGTAGTAACTACTACTTACTACGAAATATGCAGTTTGCTCAGTTTTAATATTTAGATTAGTGGATAATTCAAAGAGATAGATGTAACCTTTTTTAATAGAACTTAAATATTTACATATGTGTTTATTATCTCTGATAATATCCCAGCGAAGTGTCAAATTACGGTAGAATTGATAATGTCACAATAAATTCACAGTTCAGTTATTTTTACGATATATCTTTAATTTTTATAACAAACGCTATTGCGTTTCTTTTAGCCTAGTTTTCTGAGTGCTGACCTGGTTACAGAAGGTAAGAGTAATTTGGGCTTATTAATTTCCGCGTATACTCACGGCGATTTGCGGAGTAGGCACCTGATAGTGACGTCATTCGTACAGGTGCCAGGCGGAGATGCGCCCGGATGGCTCACTGATAGCCTCGGACCCCAAATGTAGGTTAGATCAAAGTAGGTTATTGCACTGGAGGCTACCACGGGCAGTCCAGCAGCGGCTTTCAGTTGGAGCGCGCGCCTCGTTCATATGAGAGTTGTTACTCACAGTCGTCATGTCGGTAACGGAGGAGCTGGTCTGTTGTAGGATTCTGGAGGGCAATCGAGGCTCATGGCTGTAACGATGGAACTGGAGGAGACCGCGTCAGACTCGAAGCTGCACAAGGATAGCACGGCCAAGAAGGAGCTGCGGCCCTCGAGCGCTGTCTCGTTCTCCAAATCTGATCATGGGCCAGGTTCGTCCGATTTGGAGCTTATAAAGTATACTCATATTTTACTTAATAAACACCACATTAATAATGGTGTAGAATATTTTTATCTCATCTACAATTATATGGGTGTCCTTAGTTTACATGACTATACTAAAAGTAATTACGTACCTAAAATATAATTTATCAGATTTAGATAAATGAGAAATACCAAATTTATTTAAAATTAGATTATACGATACATAAAATATTAATTTTATTAATTTCCTCTCATTTGCCTCTCGGTCGAGTAGGTATACACTAGTAACTCCACGAAACCAATGGTCGCAGGTTCGAATCCCACTAGTGTGATCAACAAATATTTATATATTTATGTCTAGTTCAGTTCTACAAATTTCTAGTCAAGCAGTTTATTGTTATTTAAAAATAGCCAATACCAATTATTAAATAAATATGTGGACTATAAGTCCCTCATTAAATAAATAACAATTCCTAAAGTTTACTTTCATTTTCCATCAAAATAGAACAAGTATGTTCTAACGAGCAATTAAAGCAATACAAAAGTTGGGTGAGCACCGAGCGATGGAATGAGCTAAGGAAGATAGCCGAGCACGCCATGAAGGAACGCAAGGTATTCATGATAAAGGGTGGTGGTTTCCCGGCCGTTCGGAGAGCCCTACTTGAGAGGGGGTGGATCGAGAAGTTTGATAAGGTACTTACTACTAACACAGATACAGTATTTTAACTTTTAAGTTATAAAATACTATATCGGTGCAATTGCAAGTGTGTAAGCTAGCAATGGAACTATGAAAAAACTGCTACAAATTCGTTTGGAGTCATGTCATGGAATTAATTAATTTCTAGCAGTTTTTAGTATGAATCATTATCGCCTCTACTAATGGTAACTATAGTTTTGTGACATTCATAATTAGTTTTACATTAATCGTCTGTGATAATTAGTCACATTCAGCCAAAAATAAAACTGGGCTGGGTTAGACGGAAAATTGTGTAAAAGTAGTGACAAGTGGCTAGCTTGTCGCCTACACAATCACATACGTAAAACCCGATATACCATAAGTCGCCTTTTACGATATGCTAGGCAAGAACCACAGTTGGCACATTCTTTTTAAGTCCCAGACCAACATAGGACAATGGGCTGGGTTAGATGAAAAATTGTGAAAAGTAGTGACAAGTGGCTAGCTTGTCGCCTACACAATCACATACCCAAAACCCGATATACCATAAGTCGCCTTTTACGACATGCTAGGCAAGAACTACAGTTGGCACATTCTTTTTAAGTCCCAGACCAACATTGGACGTTGACATGACAAGTTCATGGTAAAAAAGTGATCAGTAGATTGTTTAGGGTTGTAGAGGAGGTTGTTTTTGGTTTGAATTGGACATTGTTTGAAATTTTGTCACTTACAAATTTTTACGTGCTTCTGAATTTTGTCTTCAGAATTTCCATTATTTTATGTGCTTTTATTAGGTCCTGATTAATGTTTCTACTTTTCCTATAGTGTAGCTATTTTGTTTGATGCTAATCTAAACATTTTGTTACCCCTATATTTTTTAAATTTCCTGATTTTGAAATTATACGCACGCATTTTTCAGGATTCAAATTACAGTTTATTTTGAGTCCATAAAATTAATTACATATTTCAAATTGTTCTCACATCTAAAGTAAAACTAAAAAAACTGTTTTTGGATAATTAAAAAATATCCAAAGTGTCATATACATACATCTTTATAAAAGACAATAATAATAAAAACATTTATGTTCATATTGTTCTCTATAGGCTCGCCATCCGCCGCCAAATTTGGATCCTAAAAAAGCAACAGGTAAAGAACTCTCTAGGGTGGAAAGGATGATTCTATACAAATTCATGGAGCAGCACTCAGTCGACTTCCTGTGGACAACCAAGAGGGATAAATACGACTGGTTGCTTAGTAACAAAGACGTTATTATTAGCAGGTAGATATACAATAATGACGTTGATCGATGCTTGTTGCTTGTTTTGTTCCGCGTAGCGTGTTTGACAACGGTTTTAATAACTTCAGATTCTGCAGATCGATTTTCACAACGAAGGAAGGCTTGACGACATCCCTGACCCAGATGCACTGGCATACGGAGCCGGGGGTTGCGCTGACAAGATTTCCCCGATGCTACAACATCCACAACTCTGATAGCCTTGAGGAGTTCATCGACGATTTCCGAATAACTGCTTGCATCAGTGTCCTCAAATGGCTATCTAATTCAGTGCAAACTAACGGGGAACAAAATTTGGTCGTGCCTCACGGAAAAGTGCCGTTCAGCAGTATAGAGTTCGCAATATGTAGACTCAATGAGTACATATCCTTCTTCACACATAAGGATATAGACGATACGGAAGATCAGGCTCATCATATTTGGGAACACGAATGGGATTTATTCTTAACTCATCATTATCTCCTAGTACATGAAAAAGCAAAATTTTTGGAGGACAAAAATATGAATATAAGGTACTTGATGCGTAATCTTAATGAATAGATATATTACGTAAGGCAACGAATCGGTGTATGATTAATTAGATCATTGTTTTGATTATATCATCGCAGATTATGATAGCGTAACGCTTAAACATCGACACAATTTTACATGAGTCACGGTTTACTCGCATTGATTGGGCACGTGTCTGCGTGTCCACGGTGCATTGTGAAGAGTTCTATATTTGGATACCAAATAATAAAAAGTGCTATTTTACGATTATATAGCTTCCTGGTTCGCAAAATATTTTCCTGTTTACTCAGGTATACTTTGCAATGAGCTTATGATAGGGTTAGGAAGTGGTAACATGCAAAAATATTTCAAATTCTTTTTTTTAAGAATATTTTATTTTTTATTTGAGATACTGTTTCATTCATCGTTTTCAATTATCTGTAATTTATTTTTGAATCTTTAATAAATAATTTCAGTGTGCTAATACATCATTTTGTCATCTTGCCTTGCAAAGCCAATGGAAGCATTGCTCTTTGACCGCTAGTAACAAGTTCTAATTGTTCAGTGGTGTAATCTACCCTATTACGTAATAATATATGATAGTAATAATACGTATTCATAATCATATGTTGTAGGCAATTAGAGAGGAAGGCAGCCAAGATCCTAGCTACCATGGCCAAATTCTGGCCCCAGATAGACATCGACGGAGTGTTCAACATCTGGATCGTGAAACCCGGCAACAAGTGCCGCGGCCGGGGCATTCAGCTCATGAACAACATCAAGGACATCATAGGCCTCATCAACATCCCCGCTCAGAAAACTAGATACGTTGTGCAAAAATATATTGGTGATTAAATTTTTTTTACTGTTAACGAGTTGTTTTTTTTGTGATATACTCCTTAATTCCGACCTCTACTGATACGATATTTTTTGTTACAGAAAATCCACTTGTTATTTACGACACTAAATTTGATATTCGTCAGTGGTTTTTAATCACAAACTGTCAACCACTTACCATTTGGGTTTACAAGTAAGGATAAATGTTGATGAATATATTAGTCGAAACGAATCCATATACAATAATTCAAATTTTATTACTTTGCTTTCACAGGGATAGTTACCTACGATTCAGCTCTCAAATATTTAGCTTGTCAAATTACCACGAGTCTGTTCATCTAACTAACAACGCTGTACAGACCAAATATAAAAACAACGGTGATAGAGACAAAGCTCTGCCCGATGAAAACATGTGGGATTGTCACACATTTAAAGCTTATCTCAGGTAATAATGAAATATATACTTAGTTTAAAGTGGAACTAACGTGATATTAAATATTCATTCTATCTTTGAAGACAGATAGGAAAATATGAAATGTGGGATTCGAAAATATATCCGGGGATCAAACAGAGCCTCATAGGTGCGATGCTAGCTTGCCAAGAGACGATGGACAAAAGACAAAACAGCTTTGAGTTGTATGGAGCGGATTTCATGCTCACCGATGACTTTACCCCGTGGCTCATCGAGATCAACTCGAGTCCTGACTTGGCGGCGACGACTTCAGTGACTGCTAGATTGTGTCCGCAATGTTTGGAAGACGTCGTTAAAGGTAACAAGAAGAACAACTTCTAACAGCCAATTTCTACTTTGAGAATTTTTAGTTGAAAATCAACGAAAGTTTCTCGAAGCAGATGTCGGTCGCTTTTATATAAAAAACAAATTGGATATAATGTATTATTTGTGGACATTTATTTTCAGTCGTACTTGATCGTAAATACAATCCGGAAGCTGACACGGGTACCTTTGAGTTAGCGTACAGGCAAATTATACCAAAAGCACCAGCGTATCTAGGGTTATCGCTTTGTGTGAACGGGAAGAAACTTTACAAGAAGACGAAGGAGCGAAAACACGAGCCGAGAAACGTGACGCCATTGGAGCCTCGGGCGCAGTCTGGCGACGTGCCTCCGGACCAAGACCAGCCAGTGCCTGCGGAGTACAGCGGACCGATCATCACCGATTTTCTCTCATGGTTAAACCCTTACGACGCATTACCAACAAACAAAGATGGACTTATACTCGGACCAAAAGACTCCCTCACGGTACGCCAAGCCATCACTGTCGTGAAATCGGGCATCGCGTTAAACAGCACGTCGAAAAAACGTAAAACTTCGCTCTCTTCTAGGACCCATCGAGGAAGGCGAGAAAGAAATTTGTCAGAGTTTAAGCGTCGAGTCGTGCCTCACTCGTGTTGTCGGCCGGACGAGGGCAAGCCCGCAAACAGCACCGGGAAATTTCGAACAGAGTCTGCGAGCAAAGCGGACAAGCCCAAGGTTATCAGGTCGGTTGGTAACAAAAGGTGCTATATTGATCCAGCAGAGTGGGAACGGGAGACCGCTAGTATACTTCGTCCCACTATCTCGGTACAAAACAAAATGACAACTAAACCTGACACCGTTGTCCCTGTGCGTCAAACTAAGTCAGGAGGGATAGGTAGTCAAAAATCGCATATGTTACCGTCGCAAAATGAGGAAGATTCAATTAAAAAGCTGAAAGCTGTTGGAAAAAACATATGTAAACTTAGAGATGAAAATAGAAATAAGCAAAAGACAATAACGTTCTCTAAAAGTTTGACTTCTATTTATGCGCCATATCGTGTAGTGGTTACTCCTGTTAACGACGAGCCTCAGAGTTCATTTGATAAACGAAAAGGCAATGTTTAATTTGTCTTAGTATTTGACTATGTATTACGTCCTTCATGCCTTATCTATGTTTGTATTGTTAAATGTTATAGAGAACTTACGAGTGAGATTAGAATTTTTCAAAATTGTTATAACTGTAAATTATATATTATTTTTCTTGCGCTGTTGGTATCTTCAAATTCTATTATTGGAATTTAAAATAAAAAATCTAATACATATTCTCGTTGATATTAGTAAACCTTCACATTTCAGGGGCTCCTTATCCCGAATCCTACTGTTCCTGAGTCGCTTGAGATCCCTGACCTACATATTATTATTAGAAGTACTGGCAACTACATTTCAGTTTTACTCCACTAAATTATTGTCAAGTGACTTGAAAAATCCGACTGTCAAGTCACTAAAATACGTCAAAATCATAGTGTAGTAATGTAAAATGTAAAAAAGTTACAAAAATAATAATAAAACCATGAAAAATTAAGGAAATATGTTTCCGTTACATAAATCATAAGGTAATAATAATGGTCTAATCTAACACAAAGAAAAGAAATTATATTTGAGCCAACGCCACATAGAAATATTTTTGTTCCTATAAAAATACATACAAGTCACAATAACTGAATCCACTATTCTGTTATTCTTCTTAGAGTACGTACAGGTTTATATCTGAGAAATAATGATAAGACATGGTGATGCCGCACAGAAAGAAGAAATGTATCAGAAAGAAAAAGGTAAATTGAGAATATATTACGATTTAATAAAATGTCTCAAGATAGTAACTACTGCTCTTTTTTATCGCAGAAAGATGTAACTTCTAGTTCGTTTCCAAAGAAAAACTCGAAACATTTGAGACAAGATGGCGTTAACGAAGGCTCTGGGGGCAGTCTCAACAGACATCCCTCCTTTCTATACAGAGTAATGTGCCTTTTAATTACATAAAGCAATCAATACTGTTATTTAAGAAAGTATACAAATCAATGACAAAGTTAATCATGATTACAGAAATCTTCCTATAAAACTTGTGACAAAGGTGGCGTCAAAAGAATTTTTACACCATTCAATAGATTCGCTAATAATAACGTTCGCATAGCCGATAAAAAAGGAATCGCTATGGGCCTACAAAGCTCAAATCGCCCTCAGGGGCTTTCACCCAAAGAAAAGGCTTACATAATTTGCAGCTGCCAGACAAGGTCATCGCGATACGTGAAACTTAAAAACCTAGCTTCTACTGCTATTAGGGAAAATAAAATATTTTCTATTTATGGCAGCTGTAGCGCCGTTCGCAAGGCTTTGCTTGAACGCGGGTGGGTTGAGAAGATTCCGCCAAATAGAATGAATCTGTCCAGAATTCGAAATGGAACATTTACAAACAAAGCTGAAATTCACGGTGAGCTAGAAAGACTACTTCTTTCTAACTTAGTGGAAAAGTACAATCCGAACTTTATATGGCGCGTGAAGGACGAACAACGCGATCCCCCTTTAATAGATATGAATAGCCCTATGAAAGATTGCAACACTATTGTCAATAAATTAAAGACTGACGCCATGTGGACGACTAAACAAGGCTTATGCTCTTCCATGAAGAGGAATTATTGGTTTTATATCGAGGATGAAGCCGAAGTGAATGGACCGCGAACATACAACAGCTACGATGTTGGTGAAATAGAAGGATTTGTTAAGGACTACAAGATTACGGCTTGTACTAGCTTATTGAAGTGGATCCTTTCAATGGTCACCAATGACCGACCGATATTTATAAAAACCGGTAAAATGTCTATCAACGTACTCGTATTCGCATTGAACAGATGTAAAGAATATCTTTTCCGAAAGCAGCATAAAGACATCGATAGATCATTAAGTACGGCCAGCTGTGGACAATGGAGCGCATTTTTAAAGAAATATTATCGCATAATCGCCAAGCAAGATGTTTTTCAAGAAGACAAAGATAATAAGTTACCCCTCTACTTAGGTTACGCTAAGTTTCTATTGAAAGAGATTCATAGATATCGACCACAGTTAAGTTGTGAGGGGTGCCATAACATTTGGATTATAAAGCCGGCACATTGTTCTAGAGGTAGAGGTATCAGAATGGCGTCTAAATTAGGAGTCATCACGAACTTGTTAAATAAGGCCAACGCCAAATATGTCATCCAAAAATACATTGGTAAGTTTTTGTCTTATTTTATTTACATGTTTGATTGCTTTTGTTAGATATTTAATAATGTGAATGATATGATAACTTTAATAATTCCAGAGGAGCCGTTACTGATCCACGATACTAAATT
This sequence comes from Glyphodes perspectalis, assembly GCA_951394215.1. NCBI lineage: Eukaryota > Metazoa > Arthropoda > Insecta > Lepidoptera > Crambidae > Glyphodes > Glyphodes perspectalis. The sequence continues at coordinate 5,348,388 of OX596202.1, forward strand.
CGATATCAGACAATACTATTTAGTTACCAGTACATATCCTTTAGTAATCTGGATGTATACTGATTGTTATTTAAAGTTTAGCTCCCAAAAATATAACTTGAAGAACTATCACGAGTCCATACACTTAACTAACAACGCTGTACAAAGGAAATATAAAAACTGTTTGGGACGGCATACTGAACTCCCGCAAAATAATATGTGGGATCTAGAAACGTATAAAGACTACCTGAACAAAGTTGGAAAGAATAAAGTATGGGATAATATCATTTACCCTGGAATGAAAAAGTCAATCGTAGGAATTATGCTCAGCTGTCAAGATTCTTTAACTGTTAGTAAAAATCGATTTGAACTGTACGGTTGTGACTTTATTCTGGACAAGGAATATAAACCCTGGTTAATAGAAATCAATTCATGCCCGGATTTGAATCACACTACGCAAGTTACGGCTAAAATTTGTCCTGCTGTTGTTTCTGATATTGTAAAAGGTCAGTTTTAGCCACTTCTCTAAATACGTACCTTTACTTCTGGCAGGCAAAAGGGAAACTAATGCATTTTCTTTGTATTGCAGTTGTAATAGATTACGCCAGCAACACCAACTCTTCTACTGGAAAATTCGAATGCATTTATAGACAGCCGATATCAGTGCCGAGATATGGAGGTGCTTCGGAATTATTCGTGCGTGGATTCACACTACCATCAGACTACTTCTATAAAGGCCACATCGAAATTAAGGAATCTTATGATGATCCAGACATCGGAAAAGAACGTGACATCAAAGCTATGCTATGCAAGTTAAAACAATTTTACGATACTGACATAATGGTGCAACCGGATGATGAAGGTAGTTTTGTGAGTAAGGAAATGATATTAGAGAAAAGTTCTAATATTATAGCTTGTGCTCATAATACTGAATCGGAAAACGAGCTCAGCGTAGCAGCTACTGTAATTACGGAACAATTGGACGAAATAGTTGATAGAATTACATCTGAAAATAGCTTCAGTTCCAAATCCGACGTAAAAACCACCTCACGTACCTCACATAATTCCTCAAAAACGAATGGACATTTGGTTAAAAGAATGAGAAGTGTGACAGATATAAAGTCATTGCTGAAGAATACGTGCAGTCGTTTTGCTTCTCTGGAAGCCGTAAACGTTACTACACGGGAGTTTAGTTTCAGTGAATTAGACGACGGCCCTCAAGGTAAAGGGAGTTATATTGAATTTAATCCAATTAGAAGATTGCTTCAAAACTTGTCTCCACATATTGGAATTCATCACGACATAAATAAGACGCAGAACGATATAATCATGGCTACGTCAAAAATCATTTCGTTTATAAACCAAAAGGAAAAGGAATATTTCAACGAAGTTCTCAAGTGATTATTCAGTTAATAAATATAAATTTTTAAGCGACTGGTATTTCTCATTTTTGCATTATTGTTTACAATGAATTCTCACACACACTAGGTCCAATCGTTAAAAAAACGAGAGCAGCAGACCCTTTACATTGCAACTGCTACCGCGCGATGTTAATATGCTGGGTGTCTGGGTAAATATCTGGGTGTTATTAGCTAATACTTGAAATAGTAATAAATAATATTTATTACTATTTCAAGTACATAGTTTTTGTCAATTCAACATTCAGGTAGATAATGTCATCATGAGTGACACCATTGTAGTACAACGCAAATGAATGACCTCGATAATGAGGATAACATACAACTTACGCCATACGATACGACAGAGATAGTCGGTAAATTACATACCTATAACATGTTTGTTTTAAATAGGACATTGAGACAAAGTGGTTCATGGTAAGGTACGTCGAATTTGAATACAAAACCACATCAGGTTTGTTCACTGTTTAATAATAATCAAGAAATAGGTAGATTTCAGTTACTGATTGAAGATTTAGCTGAAGTTTGCGGAGAAGGTGTTCTAGTGAAACACGTCTTGAGTGTAGAGAAGAGAATATTTATTGATTGAAATGGTGTTGAATATATACAGAAAAGTAGCTTACAACTAGTAGGGTGTAAAACGAGTATAACAAAAGGTATAAATATAATGTACGCTAGAGGGCGTCGCGGTGCACTATTGCGCGTGCGCTATTGCCGTCTCGCTCCGACAGTCGTCTCGCTCTCGCTCGGCCTTCGCTGGAGGCGCGCGATATTACGCGACACGAGGCGGCGCGCGAGGCATTTAGTGACCCAGCGAGCGGCGAGGCGAGCACACGTCGGTCTGATGGCGAGCGGCGCACGGGCGCGAGTCTTGTGCGCTGCGCGTGAATGTTATTCATGTATTGCAGCTACAAAGATAAGTAGATCATTAAAGCTGATGAGTTAGCGGTCTGTAGTTATTTTATCAAAGCCGTTAGGTATAATAGTATTAAAACATTACCCTGAACTATGTTTTACCCCCCGGTGGTGATAATCACTAATACAGGTGTAAGCAGTTAAAGTAATATGGTTAAACCACAGAACAGCAAAAACTAGTAAAAATGGCATGTCACGAAATTAGTATGAGAACCGATGAAGCCAAACTCACACATACACCACTAATTACATACTACTACAGTTAAACAAGGAGATGGATTGGCCGTTCTTATTTTAGTCATTATCAGTTTATCTTACTAGTCCTATCAGACAATATACTTTCATTGTTTTAAAAAACGGTCTAATTTACTTATAAAAAAGTATGTAGGTATGACCATTTGTAATCCAAGTTTGCGCTATCTATGATCGGGAAGAAAATATTTGTTTTGTTTTTGTTGCAATTTTATCACCAGTAGGATAATGATATTTATTCAGCTGATGACACTACTGTAAGGCAGTTCTGTGTTACCACGCAGAATTTATTGGCTTCAATGCCACGCCCACTTGGCACTTCCATTTAATATTAGTTCCGTGAGTTAAACAAAACGAAAATTCGTTTGCACATTTCCGTTTCCGACTTAAATACTTGAAGTCACAGCTGTGTAACTAAAAAAGTGCCAGGATTTTTTTTAAATTGGCAACACTCAAGTATTATGGCGTCGGTCAAAAAACATTTGACATTTAGAGCGCTATTGAATTACAATTTTTCTTCTGCGTGTTAATTATCATTCCATGTGCAACGGTTTTGTGAATTAATATCACGAACAAAATGGGCCGATCGAGGTCACGAAGTAAATCACCACGGCGGCATCACAAAAGCAGTAAACACTCGCGTAAAAAGAGCCGATCGAAGGATCGCTCTACATCACGCAGCAGAAGTACGAAACATGCTGAAAAGTCAAGGGAACGTAGCTCAAAATCTAGGTAAGATAATTATTTACACATTGAATCTGTTTTGAGTCGAGGCCAAGGACTGCTACTAGACTATTATGAAAACTCTACAACCATTAAGAATTTATTTTTGAAGGTTCAATAAGTAAGTAGGAAGGTTTCCTAATTTAAGTTCTTCTCTAAAGCGGCCTCGAGCGATACAAAAAATAAACTCAATTGAAATAGCAACTTATTTCCATATTTTTATTGGTTTTAATGAATGCTGTTGCTAAATGAGGTTAATAAAGATGAAAAATTTCACTAAATAAAAGTTGTAAAAATTACTTGTCCACTTTCATTAATCTTCTAATTTTTTTGCTTTGCAGGAAAAGGTCACATTCTGTGTCCTCATCTACTAGTAGCGAAGGGTCTTATGATGGCAGCAGGAGTCATAGGAAAAAGTCCAAAGGACGCAACAAGATGGATGAAGTCGATCGTTTAGCAGAAATGGAAAGGCAGAGGAGAGTGAGGGAAGCTGAACAGAAGGTAATTGACCCTCTGACCAACCTTTGGTTTTTATTGGCATAAAATGCATAATAGAAATTTGTAATTATTATAGAAATTAATATTATAAGCAATAACTATATATATTTATTGCAGGTGGTTGAAGAAGAAGCAGCAAAGAGGATAGAACTTCTCGTGAAGAAACGTGTGGAGGAAGAATTAGAAAAACGGAAAGATGAGATCGAACAAGAAGTTGCAAAAAGAGTGGAAGAGGCAAAACGTAAAATGGAGAAGGAAATGATGGAAGAGCTGGAGAAAGAACGAGAACAGCAGAGACGCAAGGAGCTGGCTCGACAGGTAACTGCTGCCTTCCCGCCTCAGTCATGTGCAAAGGCAATCCAACAGGATGTTGCTATTACACATGGCACAAGAACTGATATGCGAAAACAATTTTCATTGTTCTCGCATCTTCTCAACACCCTGAGTGTATGATATCAATGTTAAATACCAACATAATATACAAGAGCAACTAATTAAAGTATTGTTTCGATCATATCTGTTAAAGGTCCAGTCAGGTGTAGTTCGAGTGTTTACAAGAATATATTTCTTGAACTCCTTATTTGTCACTCATTGAGGCAGAGGCCTCTTAAATATTTAAGTAGACATTTCAATAACTACATGCATGTCATTCACACTGATGGGGGCATCTGATTAGCTTAAATCTGACATACTGTAAGATTGCCGTGAAGGCTTCCGGCTAGCATTTTAAAATTGTTCGCTTGACTGTCCTTGGCAGTCACGTAGTCTATAAGTCAGGTCGGAAGACTGCTCAAGAGCCAGAAGCTGTAAGAATTTTATGGAGACGCTGCTTGAGGATCCTGACGTGAAAGCTGAAGGTATTTTTTGAACTATTTTTTGTATAAAAAAAATAATTCTGTTTGACACTAGGTAAACACTATCCCAAATGGTACAAAAACTGTAGTTTTATAAACACAAAAACACAGATTTTTATGACAACAAAATAAATAATGATTTGATAGCAGCAAATGATTTCTACAACGAAGACATGATACTGAGATTGTTTAAAATTGAATATTTAATTATACAACATACAATATTCGGGAATTTATGTTGTTTTATGCTTGCAAAAAATTAGTATTTTTATTTTTATTATGAGGACATTTCTTCATCTCACGGTATGGCAATAAAATTTTCTTGTTTACAATGTTATGCCTGGGGCCCATTTAACATGTGTTTTTTATTAAACAGGAGGAAGAAGATCGTAAAAGGAAAGAACTGGAGGAAATCATGGCTGAAAATAATAGAAAAATTGAAGAGGCTCAGCGTAAGCTGGTGAGTGTTACATTTGATTAAATTTACACACTATTTAACTAGTAGGTAATAAAAATTTTCTACTACAATGTAGTTTATTTACTTCAAATTAGTAATAAGGGAATCAATATGTTTATGTGATGTTAATATATATTTTTTACTGATGTTTTATCTCATGACCTGCTCTAGAAATTACGATTGACTTCTATATTATAAATTTTTCAGGCTGAGGAGAGGTTAGCAATGATAGAAGAACAAAGAAAGATGGATGAAGAAAGACAGAAATTGAAAAAAGAGCAAGAAAAGAGAGTGAAAGAGGAACAAAAAAAAATATTAGGAAAAAATAATTCAAGACCTAAACTTTCATTCTCTTTGAAGCCACTCTCATGAGTACTTGTAATACAGTACAAGTCATGCATTCAGAACTATGGAATAATACGAATGTATTATAATTTGTTATTTGTAGACTTTTCAAATTATTCTGTATCAATTTTCGTGATGCTTTTGAGTGAAATTTCGTTAATATAGGTATTTCAAACGGAGATTGCTGGTTGAGTGAACTTTTGTATGATACATTAAATGTGTTACACAATCGTAGCAATATTAGGGATCTATTGTTCGGTTGCAATAGGCACACAAGCATTTCATTCCTCTCACCTTTGTTAGAGGATGCCTTACTACACCTCAATTCTTAATAATGTCTCTAATAGCAACATTTACAATGCCATTGAATTTCCTTAAAAAATATGTAGTGCTTGTGTGATTATAAGGATCATTGATGTGGGGCATTTGTACAAAAGTTTTCTATGTGTAAGAGAGATAAAGAAGTACATTATGGTTGTTTGTTGATACTTTATCATATAGATAGAAGAATTTATCACTTGAACCTCCTTATTCTTAATACCGCCCAAATAGGTTCACTTGTGCTTGATAGGAATAAGTTCTAATATAATAATGCAATGTTAGTACATTTATTGGTATAACACTGCGTTAGGACTTATCCTGGCCTGCACAAAGAAACCTGCACAATCTATTGCCGTTCTCGTGGCTCTTACATAATAAGACTAGCATGCAATTACTATGATGCTGTTATTATTTCTATATAGTATGACTGGTTTAAAAACTCATTTCCTTAGATAGTAAAATCTAGAGCTATTAACTTTTCAACCAATTTATTAGTACTTGTTAATTTATAGATCCAAATTTAGACATGATATGTTTTCAAGAAAATTGTTATAAGCTTAAATGATTTCTTATAATGCATTTTTATTTAATATACAACATGGCATAAGCGTTTTCTCTAGCATCTTCATTAATAGAACTAGGTGAAGTAAAAATCATAATTCCGCTTCAGACATGCGAAATCACTTACAACTACTTTGGTTATCAGTTTAAAGCTAAGTTAGATATATTATATCCAAGTACATCTCAATGATAAATGATGTCTAAAGCATCCCATTATTGTTCTTTCTTATGTCACAAAACTTTTCTGCACCAAAAATATAGGCATTTCGCCCCTCACGTCGCTCCTCTGTGAAGCAATATTTTTTTGGGTTTGTTTTCTCTGCCCAATGTCCATGGTAAGATGACAATTGTATCTGTCAGGCAGCCTATAAATTTAATGCAATTCCTATTAATATTAACCATACTTTAAGGGCAGGGTTTCTTATCCAGGGGTACACTAAGAAACCGTAACGAATATGTTCACATTATAATATCATAAAATTGTATTATTACTACTTATAATTTTTTGAGAAATACCTTGAAATACCTTAAGCTGTACCTTTGTTTTAAGCTACCTTTACCTTTAACATATAAGAGTTAACCATGTTATGTTAAATTCTGATATGTTAAAGGGGGTCGTGAGTTCAACAGTCTAAAAACCCTGCCACTAAGCCATGTATTCACTCCGAAACAATTAAGTGTTATACAAGATGCAACTAAAACCACTCCATATTTGAATACGGCAATTATTAGGAAAAAACGATATACCTACATGTTTTTTTTATTTTAATGTCGCCTACTACAAAAAACATTGAGTTATGTCATCACAAAGTTATCTTTAAAAAGACTACATTTGTAGATACTGCTGCGCGCCGGCGCACAAGATATTTTATTGTGAAAATTTTACCTAACTAACTAACTAAACTTCACGCCACTTCCCTAGCGGGTAAAATTTTACCTACACTTTTTTTTCATAAATGTGATCTAAGACCTGGAAAAAAATTGTAAGGTGGTATTAAATGCGTCTTGTATAAACAAAATCGAAGGGTATCTAAAATAAGTAATTATATTGCTCGACTAATTTAAATTGTTGCGATAAACAACGTTATTCCGAAACAGGTGTGTGGCCTGTCTGTAGGAACCGAAACTAAAGATACGACGGTACTAAAAATGTCTAATATCTAAACAACTATAACGCTTAGTCTTGAATTTTTTCTGCAGTGAATATGTTCGTGACTAAAAAAGAAGTCTAGATATCGATAGATAGTTTTAGCATAGCTTAATTCCTTCGGAACCTACAAACTACGTCAATAAGCAATGTCTTAGTTATATATGTAATTATAAGTTTTATGTACATAATGTATTTGTAAATTAAGTCAGTAACTAGGTATCTTAATGTTGTCATTAATTAGATTTTATATAATAGTCTGGAGTCTGGTTGAATTAGAGGTTTTTTTTTATAAATACGTACATCCTCTTGAGAACTACTTTATTGCTTGTACCTACTCCTATAATGAAAGCATGTCTTTATAAATATTCTGTACTTCGATGCAATTGGGAACTTATTTCCGTTACAATTTTATTGTGGAAGTTGTGGAGTTAAAATAATTAAGGAATTTCAACAATAGTAGGTAGTAGTAAATATTGTATCACAAACATATTTTTCTTTTGAAAGGAAATTAATTACCTTTATAATGTTCTTTATATACCTGTAAATATACATTTCAATCTAACGAAGATTCTTACATTCACAACGAAAGTCAAATTAAACCTTGTGATTTAATGCTTATGTACAGATAAGATTAAATGCACAGTTTGTCGTTAATTAGTATTTTACTATCCGGTGCCTTTCTCGTTTTTGCAATACTATGTATAAGTATTTCGAACTCGAGAAATTTTAAGAAAGTATAGCAATATATATACCAGAATGTACATAATAATGCCTGCCACTACTATAATTACTACATACTATATAGACACAATTTGCAATAGGAATACAAGTATTTTTGTAGTAAACTTGAATTAATAGAACATAAAAAAATCGTAGGTTAATTTGTACAGCCTGGTTTGATCCCTTGTTATTTAGACAAGCCGCTATAAACCTACTATTGTTACTTGCTATTTGACTCCCAATTTGTTTATCAACCATTAACAACCCTAGTGTTATTTACTTCTTATTTGATCAATAAAGTCCTATAAAGTTAATGTAATTTGGTTTCATTGAAGCGTCACCCCGACCTGTTTTTTTGTTTTCAGAATTCGAATTGTATCGACCTACTAAATTCGATACCAGCGGACTGTGTTGCAATCATTACTAACATAGTATAGGCATTGCATTTGTTTGTTTATTAGTTTAATAGATAATGCTTCCATCCCGTAGTTAATACCACTTAAATAAGTATACGACTTTAATTTTCAAAAATATCAAGAATATTATGCATTACAAGGAAGGAGTTTTCCAAGGATTTTGTGCTATATACATACATAGGTACATCATACACATGAAATCCATACTCAAGTTGGGATACAATATTTTCATTAATATTTATTATTAGGTACCCATAGACTTCAGAAACGAATACCGTGTGTGCATTGTATGTATGACAGGTTTTTGACTTATTATTGAGTTCGGTTCGAGGACTTTTGATTTATCTGGTTATCAAGTCTGGTATTACATTAAAGACTGTCATCAGATTGACAAGGTCAGATCCTCTGAGTACTATGTTTCAGTACTCAGAGGTCAGATCCTTCGTAACACCTATGTATGAGAATCAAACAATTTTTGGACATGAAAATTATTATTTTTGGTTCGATGAGGCGAGGCTCAGAGTAATAAAGGTTAGAGAACCCTGTATAACGTTGCAGACTAAGTTTGATAAGATTATGGTGAAATCATTGGCCATCATGTGGATGATGCAGGATGATGGTAATGTTCGGATGTTGCAAGTTAAATAACTTAAATGAATGTTGACTCATAACTAATATTTATACAAACAACACTGAATCCACGTGGATTTAGTATGAATAAACTGCGCAATTGTTAAGCAGGTGTGATATAGGGTGACAGTAGTTCCCCATAAGTTAGTGCTGCACATCCAGTTTGCATTTATGTTACATTATTTGTCTGTACATCATATATTGGATATACCATTTAACGGATAATGTCTTTTCGAACTTAGTATTCAGTGATAAGGCAAAATATAAATAGAATGTGGCTATTAGGTGTATGTTCTGTTTTAGTTTGTGAAAATCCGTCTTTTTCATGCAGGCAGGTTATTTTAAATCTACAAACTGGTCACGCCACATCTACACCATTAAAGTTAATTTACATATATTTTTTTATTCGTTTTTATTATTAAAGACTTATAAATCCTCAAACATACATTTACAAATTCAATAAAATTGCAGCGGCTTTTGCCAATTTCTTAAAATATTGTGCATGTTTTGACATCTCTCCATTGAAACTTACCTAAAAAATAATTGCAGCGCATCGATTGATCAAAACATCATAAAAACAGTGATTGAATTTAATAATAGTATAAATCTCAGCCGTAAGCTTAGCTCCGATGTTTACGAAGGTGTAGCAGGTAGAGCATTTCAGAACGTTATGCCACGAAATTTATAAATGTCAAACTGATGACATCCGTCAATTTTATGAATTGTGGGACGTTTGATTGTGAGGGAATCATACATTTTGCGGTCGATATTTATGCACAACTTATGTATTAAATAATAGTCAATTAAGTACAATATTTTGCTGTTAAGTCAACATGGCCGAATTTTTAAAGGGCCTCTTATTATCAGTGCTATCTGAAAAATGTTACGATGAATATTTTATCAATCATAATTTCACCGATGGTATGTATGTCGATTAAATAAATAATAAGTAATCAATTGCAAAGATATGACTAGATTTTATTTGTTTCAGTTCCATGTTTTAAAACGTCGCTAAGCAAGGGGCTGGGCTTCGGCATCATAGCGGGATCAATACTGGTCAAAGTCCCTCAGATCCTAAAAATTCTAAATGCTAAAAGTGCAGAGGGCATTAGCATTTATGGAGTACTTTTGGAGCTATTTGCTATAACAGCTAATTTTTCTTACAGTTATATCATGAACTTTCCATTTAGGTTAGTAATTATACCTAATTAATTTCATGGCTTTATTTCACTATATCTTTGGATGAACATAATAAGCCAATCATGATGGTCATAAAGCAATTTGAGATATGACAACAATTCATCCGCTATCAACACTCAACCCTGGATGCTACTTTAGTTTATATGCACCTCTGCCACATAAAAAAATAAATTATAATTTAATTTAAAGTAATTATTGGTAAATAAGTGGTAGATTCTGTCAAATTAATTTTTATTAAATTTTCAGTGCATGGGGTGAGGGTACATTCTTAGCAATACAAACTGCCATTATTGGTGCTCTGGTATTGCGCTATGGTGGAGGCTCAAACCAGGCTGCAATGTTCCTAGGATCCTATGTGGGCATTGTGTCTGCATTGGTCAGTGGTGTCATACCTATAGATGTATTGTGGACTATGCAAGCTGTCAATGTTCCTATAATTGTTTTAGCAAAGGTATATTTATTTTCTTTATATAAATGTTTATATACATTAACAAGGGCACAGCATTCAAGAATTAATATTTTTTTTTTTCAAACAGGCAATTCAAGTTATTGCAAATTACAAAAATGGCAGCACAGGTCAGCTCTCAGCTGTAACAATGTTAATGTTGTTTGGAGGAAGCATAGCAAGAATCTTCACATCCATACAAGAAACTGGGGACTTCATCATCATTCTAACTTATTGTATATCTACAATAGCCAATGGTGCATTGGTCTTGCAACTGTTCTATTATTGGAATGTTGACAAGTCTAATAAGAATAAGAACAAGAAGAAGAAGAAGAGAACATAAGACTAAAAATGCAATTGGATAAATACTTTAGATCAAATTCAATGAATAAAATATTGAAGACAGTAATTTTTTTTAATTTCTACTTCTTTGTCCCCTTGATAATTACACTAGCCAACACATGTTAATATAAGGCTGAGTAGTGACTATAACTGAGAAGTTAACCTGCTTTTTTACTAAACTGATTTTAATGAAAATCAAATTCGAAACCGAAATTTCTGTACTAAACATAGCTTGTTGATTTAATTATTCCACAAGTAAATTCAAGCATTGTATTTATATAGATAGCAGGATTGACATACATATTTGTATAAAGATTTAATTTAAGCTCTTATAATCAAATCTATACAAATATGAGTATGTACCCATGTTGGTTTGGCACTGAAAAGAAAAAGTATCGAGTGTTCGCAGCACGTCGTTGCAGGCGAGGTGTTTATAAGGTGTAGTATTATGTAGACGGACGAATCTAGACACCTGCTCACTCTTCATCTACATATCCAAACTCAATTTTATTTTTGGATAACTTTGGTAAACCTCTGGGAATTTACTATTGCTCAGACTAGTAGTGCTTGAGCATCTTTTGCGGTCTACAACATTTGGCTATTTTACCCCAAGGCCCTATGTCACCAACTATGCCACTAAGTTATATATACACTATAATAAGTTTTATTAAATAATTGTAATGAAAATTGATAAACCATGTTTCCTTTAATAAATGGAATTATTAATTATTTTTTACGATTGTTAAAGTATAATGTTAAGTATGTTTAAAACTGAATAATTTGATTCGTAAAAAGTATGATGCATGAAAAGGAGTATTAACACCTGTCACAGGAATCTTCTTAGGTGAAACCTCTGAGTCTTACTGAAACATATGGAGACGACCTAATGTTCTATAATACGAACAATCTAGACCTAATGTTCTATAAGAACATAAGGTTGGAGTGTAGCCTTAGGGGCACTATGGGCGCCAGGGACTTAGAAAATTTTCGTTGAAAAAATGTACTTCAGTAAAACCCTGTTTTTTTTATTTCTGTATATAGATATTGCTATTAGAAGCTATTTATGTTATATAATTTTTTTTGTATGACGCACTGTTATGTAGATATAATAATTAGAAATAATATTAAAAACTAGACTAGTAACCCCCCCTTTTTTTTACTTAATCATGTTAATGACATTATTTGGGACATTTTTTGTCCTGTAAATGATATGCCTGCGACCAATAGTTTTCGAGATATATGGTTTCAAAAAAATCAATTAAAAATAATTACGCCATAATTACACGAAAACTATTGGTCGCAGACATGTCATTCACATGACGAAAAATGGTGCTAATGATGTCATCAACACGTTCTAATAAAAAAAAGGGGGTGTTATCAGGACAACATAAAAAATCGCGAAAATTTTCTAAGTGTTTTACTCGTTGCCCCTATGCCTACAATGGGTGGAGAAAAGGACTTAGAAAATTTTGTGAATTCGGGTGGTCCACATAACACCCACTTTTTTTTGTTTTAACGTATTGATAACATCATTAGCACCATTTTTCGTCATGTGCATGATATGTCTGCGACCAATAGTTTTCGAGATATATGGTTTCAAAAAAAACAATTAAAATAATTACGCCGTAATTACACGAAAACTATTGGTCGCAGGCATGTCATTCACATGACGAAAAATGGTGCTAATGATGTCATCAACACGTTCTAATAAAAAAAAGGGGGTGTTATCAGGACAACATAAAAAATCGCGAAAATTTTCTAAGTGTTTTACTCGTTGCCCCTATGCCTACAATGGGTAGAGAAAAAGACTTAGAAAATTTTGTGAATTCGGGTGGTCCACATAACACCCACTTTTTTTTGTTTCAACGTATTGATAACATCATTAGCACCATTTTTCGTCATGTGCATGATATGTCTGCGACCAATAGTTTTCGATATATGGTTTCAAAAAAAACAATTAAAATAATTACGCCGTAATTACACGAAAACTATTGGTCGCAGGCATGTCATTCACATGACAAAAGATGTTGCTAACGATGTCATCAACACGTTAGAATAAAAAAAAGGGAGGTTCATTTAGGTCGAAAAATTTTCCAAAAATTTTCTAAGTCCAAAAAAAATTTTAAACCAATAAAAAAATTTTTTTTTATTAAATCGATTTTTAAGCCTCCCATAGTGCCCCTAAGCGTATACTCCAACTTGCCCCTAAGCCTACCCTCTGACCGAACATAAAGTCGGTGAAACAGACTTTATGTATACAAGTGGTGTACGATTTAATTATTATTAAATCGTTTGATGCAACTCTTGATACCCATCACAGTATATTATTACTCTGTGCCATCACTTATTTCTTTGGTAATTTTACATTTCAATTCAAAGGTTCTACTTTACTCTTCCTACACGTGTGATATCTAATAAATATAATTTTACTTAATTAGTTACATACATTTGATCACATATTTATGTATTATACCGTCATGGACTAGTAAAATCCGTCCGTTCAAGTTAGTTGTGATAAATCATATCAACTGAAAAGTAAGGTAGGTATATAGATATACTCTTTGGTATTCTTGCTAAGGAAGATAATCTGAAATTAACCTACCAGACTAGCCAATCATCTAAACGACTGCTGTCGTAAGCCTCAATACGTTATCGCATAGTAGTTAGTTATATGATAATGCAATTAGATTAAGACATGACATGTAGGTATTTATGAACGATGAAATTAAGAAATGAATAAACAGTTCATCAAATTTAATACATTTATTGGGTAGATTTTTATGTGTTAGCTACATCGATTTTCCTAGCAACTTTAGTAACAAAGGAGCAATAACATTAGTGACTAATTTGTATGCCATTGTTATCTTAAGCTGGAATGAAATTTGCATGTCATTAAAAAAAAGTTCAACATCATTACATCCTAAAACATTAGTGTAGCATTCATTACAATGTTTACTGGCACCTTATCTTGTCAGTGTTTAAAATGGTATAAGACCTAAAGATGATAATCATGAAATTATCATTAACGAATTTAATCTATTTAATGTACGACTTACTTATAAACAATTAGTTTACATTGAACTAATGTCTTATGGTTGTATCTATCCTATATTTACAACTATAAACGAATTCAGTGTATTGTAAAACCAAAAACCGTGCAAGTATGCTAGCCGCGTACACCATGCCCTAACGGTTATAATCGCCAGTCGTCGCTTATTCTTTGGGGGGTTGCTCGGCGGGCTTCTCCTCGGCCTGGGGCCGCTCCGGCTCGTTGCCGTCGGCCCATTTTCCGTCGTATTCTTTCCGGTCCACGTATCTTTCCTCTTCATATTCTCCTTCGCTGCGATGACTGTCGCGTTCGGAATAGCGCGAGTAGCTAGAAATTAATAGACTGTTACAAAATGGGATTTACAAACAATATACATTTAATCAAGTCATAGAAAAGTTGGCATGTCAGATACTTTCTACTAACCTGTCTCTGTCCTTGTCGCGTCTCTCGGGGCTGTATGAGCGAGACCTGCGCGTCCTGTCGGGGCTGCGCGAGCGTGAATATCTGCCTCCTCGTCTGTCACGGAAATCGCGGAATCCACCACCCCTGGGACAAATAGTTAATTGCACTGTTAAATCATTTTAATAGACTTTTCAAATATAGAAGTAAAGATAAACTTTACTATTAAAACATAATATGTATTCCACTTTAGCATCTGACATTATTTTGATTCCATTTTTGTCCTGTATTGTAATCTGTTGGAAGTATTTATTAGTCCTATCTATTTGAAGTATGATGGTGAACTAGGGTGACTAAGATATATCTCTAGGTCTTCATCCAACGACGTTTATTAAGGACATACCTTTGTATGTATCGCGTAAAATATAACTGATGCATAAATTTCGCTACATCGTCGACGCATCTTTCAATGCAAAATATTTTTTCTGTAGCCGTGTTTTTTAGAATTCTAGTGAATTACCTAAATGGTCTGCCACGGCCGCCTCCACCTCTTCTAGGCCTGAAGGGGCGGCCTCCCCGGGAGCGGTTGTCGCGCCACTCGGGCTGGAAGCGGCGGCCGTCGTCGCGCCTGAAGTCGCCGCCGCCACGGCCGCGTCCGCGGTTGCCGCCGCCGTTGTACGTGTGGAAGCGCGGCCGGTAGTACGTGCCGCGCTCGTAGCCTCCGCGGCCGCGCCAGTTGCCGCGACGGTTGAACCGACGGAATCTAATGCAGATGATGTTATGGTCAATAGGGTATTTTGTCGCCGGTGATGTTTGATGTACATTTTATATGTAAATAGTTATAAATGTAATGCCTCCATAGATTCGTGTCATCAGCACATTGTGACATTACGGTGTGCCAGACTCAATCGAATAATTATTAAATGATATTCACTGTAAAAGTAAGTTAATGATTTCAAAATGGTTAACATAAAAATTATCTTAAATAACTACCTTGATTTAGGTGTTATATTTTTACTTGCCAAATGACTTTCATTTACGATGCTGCATTTGGACATACATATTACCCCGCCATAATTTGCAGATCGTAAATTACATGCACAAAATAATACATATTAATTTAAATGCTGGCATGTAAAGCATGTTCTTATATGATTATCTTGAATCTCGTCTTTTAAAATGAATTGCTGTTATAAAATGTGTTGCAAGGTACAGTGTAGCAGTCTTACTTCTTCAAATTCCTGCTTCATACATGGCCAGCGTGAGAAACGAATTGGGGTGATTAAAATCAGCCAAAAACACATATTTTTTGTAATTATTAGTTGTATTCATGTTGGTTGGTTTAAAAAAATATTGTTAACTATTGGATATTTTTTTTTACCTTGATTGGACATTTTGAGCATAAGATCAACAACCATTGAGTCAAGGGAAATGTACACAGAAAAGGGTTTTTTAAATTAACAATGGGGGCTCGTATTTACATACAAGATAACAGGAGTGTTGTTGTATCACTATCAATATTAACTTTGAAAAATAGTGAGATTTGAGATGTCGTAACGTGAAGCGAATTTATTGTAGACACTATAATGGTAATTCATTTAAATATATATTCAAAATGTCGTAAAAGGCGACTAATGGTATATCGGGTTTTGGGTGTGTGATTGTGTAGGCGACAGGTTACCCGCTTGTCACTGCTTTTTCACAATTTTCCTTCTAACCCAGCCCGGCTTTATTTTTGGCTAAATGTGGTTGAAGAGCATGCTGCCTCTTTGACTCTGCCTACCCCTTCGGGGATTATGGGCGTGATGTTATGTATGTATGTATATATTCAAATATTTTAGTAAACTTCCTGAAAGTCTACTAGCATTATCTTTACATCAGTTCAAATTGTACATTAAAAAAAATCAATAAGTAAGGGCTAGTAAAAGATTGGAGATTTCTTATATGACAAGCATGTTTAGGTTCATAATGAAGTGTTCACCTGCAGTGTTATTAAATAACACCTGCAGTATTGTTAAAAAAAAATTGTTAGATCTATCGAATATGCAATCTAATGATGATCTGGGATAAGGAAATGTGTATGAACTGTGTTTCATTGCCTTACATGATATAAAAACAAAGAATCGTGCATTAGACATAGAGTTTGTAATCATGTAAGCGACGAATTAGCCCCCTTTATTCAAATTTTATTTTGTTAAAAGTGGTAAAAAAATATCCTTTGGGTATTGCGGGCATGATGGTGCATATTATGTATGGTAAGTAAGCGGTCAAAGGACGTGATGTGTGCGTGTGCGTGTGTTGGCGCACCTGGAGCCGGAGCGGCTGCGCGAGCGGCTGCGCGAGTAGTAGGAGCGCGACGCGTCCGAGCGCGAGCGCGAGCGCGCCGAGCCCGAGCGGCGCCGGCGCGACGCGCCCGACGCGCTGCCGCTCGACCCCGAGCGCGACACCGACCCCGACACCGACCGGTACTTGCGCGGCCGCGACCTGCCACCCGCCGCGCACACAACGGTTACAATATAATTACATAACAAAACACACAAAGAATCGAAATTATATCCCTATACAGTCAATGTACAAATTCTTATTTTATAGAGATGGGTTAGTATTATTAATCCATTCAGATTTTAGATCACAAACGAATAATGTTTATTTTCGTTTCATATATAAAAGAATAAATGCAAGTAATGACCACAAAGGTACATATTTATTTTATAAGTTTCTTTATTTATACATAGCATTAAAGGGACATATAACTTACAAACCTAAGTAAATTTTGTCTGTTTTTAACTGATATAGCCTACTCTATTTAGTTGAGTGAAAGATACCGACCTGCTGCGCGAGCGTTTTGGCGATCGCCTGTCGTCGTCGGAGGTGGAGGAGCGGCGGCGCGGCGAGGGCGGCGAGCGCGGGCGGCGGCCGGCCGGCGTGGGCGGCTTGATGCGCGTCACGAACTGCTCCGGCCGCGCGTCGCCCACGCACACCGGCGTCTCGCCCTCCTGCGCCAGCCGGAACGACCCGAACTTGTCCAGCACTATGTTGCCCTTGCGCACCTGCATACCACGCAACATGTAGTCATCGGCCGTTACTCACGAATATGCTTGCGTTACTCAATCGCTTATTTGGCTAGTGAGTGGTCTCGCAAACTACTTTTCCATTGTAGGAATTTTGATAAAATACAGCTGATGTCATTTTGTATCAAAGACTGCATATGTCCAATAATACTCATTATTTAATAATTATTGACGAAATTAATACGTCAAGTTGTAATAGATGTTGAAATACTTTTTTCATTTAAATACATTTTCATATTCAATATGTATAACATTATGAAGTTACTGTGTTTTTCATTTGAGGAAACAGCGCCATAAATCAAAATATGAACATTTGATTTATTCACTATGTTGTTTCAAGTTCTTGTGTGCGGTGTGATGATATACTTAGATTTATTCGGATAACATGGAACTATGTGTGTTCAATTCAGCCTCACGGCGATGACGTGCATCGCCGTGAGGCTGAATTGAACACACGCGTATAAGCGGAATGAATCGGTACCGGCGGGTGCACGGGCTCGGTGCCGGGCGGGTCGGGCTCGCGCGACTTGCCGGGCGGCGGCGCGGCGGGCAGCGGCGGCGGCTCCTTCATGGCCATGGCGCGCCGCACCGACACGTTCTTGTCGCCGCCGGGCGACGGCTGCAACGGCAAACATTTTATTATGTGCGACTCCAAATTTAACATTCGACAAATTATTGTGACGGATTATGACAGTTGTGTTATCACGGAATGCAAAATGTATGACTATAAAGTAGAAAATATATCAAATAAAACATCGCGGACGCTAGAGACGCTTCGGTTGTAAATATAAAACAAAAAAATAATAATTGTAAAGCACAATATAGGAGTTTTAAATGTTTTTACCTTAGGCGCATCCTGCGAGTCGTCCGAGCTGTCTTCGAACGCGTACCGTTCCTTGTACCCCTTCGACACGGGCGTATCCTTTTTCTTTACTCTATTGACAAAATTGGTCTTTGTACATATGGAATTTTATGTTTTAAAAATTCTGAAAGCAATTATTAATATTTAAAAGAATCCACATTATTTTGCATCACTATGTTTGTAATAGAAAACTCCTCAGATCATAAGTAGAGCTCATTTAAGTAAACATTTTTTTATTTATTTAAGTAACTGTATAACGTTTAAATAATCATCGAACAACGTCCTAAATAGTAAGTAATACATGGTAATCATTTTTGTTTATGCCAACTAGCATAAGGAAATTTGTACAGTTAGTATGATATCTCTTAAAAGTTTAAATGAGCGTAAGTGTTTCGAGTAAGTAAAGACGCGTTGTCGCAGGCGACGGAGCGAGCGCACTCACGAGTCCTTGACGGCGCTCATGGACATCTTCCACTTGGGCTTCTCGAGCGGCGGCGGCGGCGCCTGGTCGAGCGGGCTGCCCGAGCGCGCGTCGCGCTTGCCCAGCACCTCCTTCTCCACCATCACGTGGTACGCGCTCAGCTTCGACTCCAGCTCCTCCAGCCCGTGCATCTCGTCTAGGATCCTGTCACAGAGACACAACATATTGGCAAACCCGGTGGCATTGTTTACATTATAAAAGTTTTGGACGAATCCAGAACGTCCTTTATTGGGTTCTTTAATACGAGGTTCCAAAAATATAACCATATATAAACACTGTTAGAATAGATATACAGGGTGTTTGTTATTAATTACCTTTCCATCTTTGGACCCTGGTAAAAAGAGTCGGTTATGGATGCATGATTTTCTAACCCTTTTAAAATAATGTGCCAACTGTAGTCCTTGCCTAGCATATCGTAAAAGGCGGCTAATAGGCAACAAGCTAACCACTTGTCACTACTTTTTCACAATTTTTCATCCAACCCAGTCCACTTCCATTTTTGGCTGAATGTGGTTAAGGGGGCTTGCTGTATCTTTGACTCCGCCTACCCCTTTGGGGGATTACGGGCGTGATGTTATGTATGTAAATCATATTTCAATAACCGTGACTTTTTTACCAGGGTCCAAGGATGGAAAGGTAACAAATGACCCCAACAGTATCCCAAAAAAATTGTCGGTCCATGCGCCAAACATCCTGTATTAATTGAATATTTGATTTCTTTTTACATTAATGTATATAATGTTTCATCAGGTGCTTTACAATAATTTCCTTAGTGCACAAAGTGTTCACTGACTTCGCGTGTTCTATAATATAAATAAAAAAAAGTTTGAGTAAATAATGATAAAAGGGACCATAATATTCCTTGCAAGAGATTCCATTTTCTTATTGTCTAGTTGTAAAGGAATATAACATGTGTCACTTTTAAACATAAAATGTAAGGGATTTTAATACTAACAAACAACTTATATGCATTTTTATGTACCAAAATTGGTTCTAAAACTCCAGTATAAACAATACTCTATAATGATTAAGTAGACATACCTCTTGTCACCATGTTTTCTTTCATATTCGCCATCGGAACTGAGGTCTCTCTTTTTCCCTTTTAATTCTTTCCTGTAAAACATGCGTTTCGTCAGGTATTGTATAATCTAACTGGGAGTGTTCTGAATAAAGATGACGATACTTTCATTATTTCTTTCAACTATTATTGTTATATAGAAAAAAAAAAATTGTTTTAGTTTAAATAAAGATTATCCCAAGGGAAGTGACCTATACAACTGAATATGTTATTTAACAAGTGAATACTATAGGAAATATTTACGGTACAATAGTTTTACTACAAAGAAATATGCGTCTCACTTATGCATATATTTTTTGTAATAATAAATATTGGGTCGTCTCATTTACATATACATATTAAAAGGACGCCAACGAGTGACTGACTGGTCAGAGACCCTAGTCACGAAACCGAGTGTCGCGGGTTCGAATCCTGCTAGGGGCAAATGTTTCGTGTGATGAACATGGACATTTGTACTCGAGTCATGGATGTTTATAAACATATTTAAGTATGTCTATCTGTTCACCTAGTATCCATAGTTCAAGCACAAGCTTAGTTTGGGACTAGAGAGCTGGGTGTCAACGTTACCTTATAGCGTCCCTCAACTTCTTGTCGCCGATGTTGTCGAGATCGCGCAGATTGTAGTCGCCGGAGCGGGCGAGCTTCGCCTTTCTCTTCTCCTCCCTCTCTTGTTCCTTGCGTTTCCTCTTTGATTCCTTCTTCTTCTTCCTACAAACGACGTTCATATAAGTCACGAGTGCATACCCGAATAAACTATCGCAAGCTATACTCAGAACAATAAAATAGGCTCTGATGTCCTCCTGCGTCATTTGGTGAGATTTATGTGATTGTACAGTTGTTCCATATAATACGGTACATGAATGCAATTTTGCCTATTATTTACACACTCATTGTATTTGTGTAGAAGTGTACACTGTACTGCATTGACAGACAAAGACAATGATAATTAAATAAAAACTAGTAACATTAAATTGTGAAATATTTTGATAAAATATTGTCCAGATTATTATTAAAATAAAAGGTGATGGTGTATATAGTTGTAAGTGTACAGCATTGTTATTTAATTAAATAGTGGCCAATTGTTATTTATTTTAATAAAGACCAATATAATTATTTAGATATAACATGTAGTGTGTTAATTAAAAACAATTATTGTAAATGTAACAATTAGTACATATGTAGAAAACATATTTAACAATGTAACATAGTTCCTGTTGTGATCTGAACTGGTCTGAAGTCTCTTGTATGGTGAAGTCGTGATGGTAATTTAGGCTTATTCTTATAAAAATTGTTGAAATCCAGACTACATTGTTTTTGTAACATCTAGGAAAGCTGTAAAAAACTAGATACAATATATGTAATAGGAGAGTTAGTCTGCCATTAGTCTGCTTTACCAGATTTGACCCAGATTTTAGGTATCAGGAAGCATCTGAGTGCAGCATTCGCATTCCAGGTGTTTAGCGGTTCCGTTCTTCCGTCTAATTCTTTGCGCTCCTGCGATTATAACGTGTAAATGACGAGTTTGGACCTAGGATCTGTGATCTCCAAGCTCAATGGGACATTTTATCAATGGCTACTCCTTTTTTAAGTATATATGGGCGAAGTACAAAAAAACACAGACTTATCTTTCTTCTTCTTTTTCTTCTTGTCGTGGTCGGCGCCGGGCTGCGGCTGCTGACCCAGCTCCTGCATCTTGCGGTTGCGCTTGTACTGCGCCGTCTCCTCCAGGAAATTGCGCACTTTGTCTTCGTAGTCAGAGTCTTCTTTAGTCATTTCCAAGAATTTGCGAACCTAATATGAGATACATTATAGTTATTTGAGCAGTTAAATAGTCTGTACATTCAGTTACTCATACATTATTATGAATCCCTAGGAGAATTTACAATTCTATATTTCATGCATACAAAATGAGCTGAAAGCTGCAACAGTCTTCCTTTTACAAAACAGCACCTCTATATAACATTTATACTTCCAACATACTAAATTACAAGTAAAACTGTTATAAAACGCGATATAATCACTGTAGAGTTAAAGGTAGACTTAGAACAGAATTAAGTTAAAAGGGAATGACAATAATCACACAATAACATAATGATATTCCATTCAACCCTTAAAGTTAGTAATATTTAGAGATATATTTTATTATATTAATTATATATATATTTTAATTAAAGCAATCAGGATTCTTTATTGGTTTTATTAACCTGTTTGTTTTCATTTATTCATTATCCTATATTCATATAGATATACGAAGGTATAGATGACACAATAATGAAATTAATGAACCATTTACTATTGGCCATGCTTTAAAAAAAGACTTAAGTAACGGATGTAAGGATTCGACACCGTAATTCGGCAGTCGAATTTGTTGAAAATGATCCAAATACAGATTTTTAATTAGTTCTATTTAGCTTGTTGTTTGAGTCAAATTGAGTACCTAATTGAATTTTATTTACATATTTTTTTGACTTAAAAAGATGGGGAACCTTGAGCTCATAGTCGATGTCGGCCTGCGAGCGCGCGGGCTGCGCGCTGGGCTCGTCGGCGGGCGGCGGCGGCGGCTGGTAGCCGTACGGGTGGTTGAACTGCGAGTTGTGCGTGCGCGACGCCGAGTCCGCCTCGCCCAGCATCGCCATGCGCTTGCTCAGCGGCGACAGCGACCGCTGCCGCTTGTTGTTCGACTGCGACCGCCGCTTCTTCTTGCGGTTTGGACCTTCGGAGTCTGCCAAGTTACATGGTGGCATTTTTACACTTAGTGGCTAATGGTGGTTCAAGAAATGTTCTTATTGGAACCTAGGACTGAAGTAACTATCAAGTAGGTATGTAAGGACTATAGGTAGACTTTAAAATTGTATTCAATAAAGATAAGTATATTATATATGTTATTAAGTGTTTGTATAGTGCAGTCGAGAGGTTTTAATAGTATTAAAAAACTGCTGTAAACCGACTTGATCAAGAGGCACGAAAAGTATTCAAACATCAAACATATTTAAAAATATTAACAAAATAATTGAAGTGATATTTTGCTCCCTTGGCAAGTAATGTCAATAAATGATATTACCACTGGTATCTGATGATGACGACGAAGATTCTGATGATGAACTGGAACTGCTTGAATCACTTGAAGAAGACGAGGAACTGCTTGACCGCTTCTTTTTGCCCTTGCCTCTCTTCTTCTTCTTTTTCTTTTCTTTCTTCTCAGTCAGGTTAAGTAACTGTTTCAGTGTCTCCTTCATCTCAAATGATTTTGCTCCAGTTAAACCAGGTAACAGTAACTCGGCAGGTTCTATTAAAGGTTTTGTAGTTGATGTTTTACTCTTAAGGAAATCTAGAGAATTCTGTGCCTCTTCATGGAATGGTATGATTGCTAAACAGTCTTCATAAGCCTTCTGTGCTTCAGTTATTTTGTTTTCATCTTCATAGCTGCGTCCCAAAGCTACTAATGTTTCTCCTAAATATTTCCTGGCGTTAGCATGATTCGGATTCAATTTCAGTGACGTCTCAAAGTCCTCTATGGCCTTCTTGAATGTTCCACTGTTAGCATACAGAGCTCCTCTTGCAACTAGGCCTTCAACGTTTCTTGGGTCAATGCTTAGGGCTTTGTTCAAGCACTGGAATGCTTCAGAGTGCCTTCCTGCTTTGAAATGTTCAATACCCTCAGCGACTGAACGGAACGCCCACTTGCTGGCTTGAGCTTGACGAAGTTCATCTGCACACTCCGATGGCGTAAATCCACCCCTACAAACATAGTAACATATTATAATGTTTGTTCTATGATATATTACAATTACTTAATAAAAAAATATATTTAACAACTTTAGCATTTTGTAGGAATAATTTAGACATTAAATGTAGTTTAGTAACAAAAGATTGCTTTAATGCTCAAATTCTTCTTATAAACGATTTTATTCTTGATTACAGAGATTTCTACACTAGGCCTGCCTTGAGGACAAGCTTTTATACTAAGATTAAATAATTTCTAAGAATGCGCCTTATGGCAGTCAGCCAGATATTCTCAAGAATTATTAAATATAGTTTGACAATAATTATAAGAAGATTATT
Organism: Glyphodes perspectalis; assembly: GCA_951394215.1. Classification (NCBI taxonomy): domain Eukaryota; kingdom Metazoa; phylum Arthropoda; class Insecta; order Lepidoptera; family Crambidae; genus Glyphodes; species Glyphodes perspectalis. The sequence continues at coordinate 5,372,616 of OX596202.1, forward strand.
TAAATATCTATTTATTTACCGTAGTGATTGAAAATTGGTGCAATGCATGTTGGAGATCCCAAGTAGTTCAGAGAGATATTGGACGCAGTTGGGGTTATTGAAGCCAGGGCTCTTCTCCAAAATGGCTTCATAACTCTCTCCCTTCATATCCATAGTTTTCCTATTAGAAAATATAATCATATCAATGATAGAATAATATGTCTAACTATAAGGTCATCATTTATTTGTTGAAGAAATCTGATTCGATAGTAACATCTGCTGATAGTTAATATATGGAAGTTTCAAGCATTTTTAAACCTAAATTCTTTTCAATGTCACACATACTTTTATCCTCACCTGTTCCCATGAAGCTGTTCAAAAAATGTTATTTTACTTGTATTTTATTGGTTCACACAGAAAAACATCATAGATTAGGTGATGCCGCCTCGACAATGTGACATTAATGTTACCAGAATGCCTCGGCTACAGTCACAGCATAATGTAGTAATGTGACCCGACTAGTCTTGGGAATCGTTGTTACACCTAGAAAAGAACACCCTAAAATGGTGGAGATATGTCATCCTCAGGTTTGTATAGAGACTGCAGCGCGAACAATGTGAACTGCAGCGATGTCTTGCCAGACTATTTGCGCCATTTCAGCAGCCTCACATCAGCTAAATTGATAACAGCCAGTAGCTACTTCTTTATTACAAATAAACAACTCCAACATCCGATAAATGCTCATTTTAAAAGTCCAATCAATTTGAGTTATTGCTGGAATATTAAATATTAGCTTTAATAGAGAATCAAGTTTTCTGTTACAGATCAGAATGTGCCCTGAAGTTGTACTGACCTTCTCATTTCAATAAATAAAACAAAAATAATGTGTAAATGATTCAACATTTTATGTGACTTGACAAATATAAATGGTTATGTATTCCTCCAAAGTCTCAAAATAAATAACACACTGTCCTGTTATCATCCATAATGCTTGTCATCAACTTTTGATCAATACCATGCAATCATTTTCACATTTTTGGTGAAAGGTGTGATTTGTACTGAAAAGTGATCATAAACCAGTGAAAACATTTATCCAACATAGTTCACTTTAACGCTCACATACCTACCCAAGTGTGTAAACAAAATTTTAAAACAGCTGTGTAACAACCAAGTACCATGCGAGTATCTACAAAAGCAGAGGTATTTTCATTGGATGATCTTTCTAATTTGGCCTCAATCTTTTAGCTGCATTCCTTTGTCATGTAGGTCCTGTAAACTGCCTGGATTTGCTTGCATTCCTGAATTCTTCACAATCTTCATGGAGAAATCAGCATTCATTCTTTCAAAGAGCATCTTCTTTGAATAAATTGTTAAAATGTCCATGGATATAATCCTTCTTCAAATAATAAATATACCACTGATTTTATAGCCTCGAGACCTTCACACATCATAAAAATACATATAAAAAACAATACAAAAGGTGTTTAAAACAAAAGTAGTTTTGACAACCCTGTAAAATAGTGTAAGAACATCCATTACATGAACCATGTCTTAGCTACTGCTATACATACTTGTAGACAAGTGGGAAGTCGTCAGTGCTGAGGAGTCCAAGTGGAGGCTTAGGTGGCGGGTCATCAGGTCCCCGGGTGACTCCCTTCATGCCGCACACCATTTTGTCTGTGTCTGGGATAACTTCAATGACTTCACAGCATACTGTGTCATTCATCAGGTAGTTTCTTGACACATTTTTCTTGTCTACTGCTGGTATGATATTTGTAACTGGTAAAAATGCCTACAACAAAAGAAAAAAAATTAAATTACATACAATTGAATAATGTTGTGCAATGAGATTTTCAGATAAATTGTTGTGTATTTGAAGTACTTATTTTTATTACCTTCACATTGATGTCAGCCACATATCTTGAAGTGGGTCCAGCTGTACATAGCACCTTCAGCATCATCCCGGAAGCTGTCCTGTTGATGACTGCTCCAATGATAAGCTCTCCTGTCTTGACATTCTGTAAGGCAAAAAATGACAATCAGAATAATTTTATTTTTATTTAAGTATTACAGTAAACTATAAACAAATATGGGAATACTTACATCAAAGAAATGCCTCAGTCTGGCTGGTTTGTCCACATTCAAGAATGTTTCAAAAGGTGGCATCAAAGCATACAGATCTGAAAAATATAATTTTATTAATTCACTTATCTTGATTAATTTACAATATACCATACATACTTTAATGGGTCAGTAATGCAGTATTAATGTCATCCTAAGCTTGTGTTGTTTAAATGTATTCTTTAGTTTACATATTAAAAGGGGTAATTAACACATAATTAACATGTAAAGAAAATATAGATAGGTTTATTTAAAAATGAATGATTGTCACTAGCTAGTTAGACCATTAAAATTTCATAGCATATAATATGGGATAGAATAATGTGGGTATATTTTTTTATTGATAATATTATAGATAACAACGCACATTTGTAATACAAGGTCACTAAATTACAAGCTGTGATTAAGGAGGAAATGTGTTGTATTTAAAAAAAAAAACTTACTGTCTTCTGGAGTGGTCGCATCAGCTCCCAGACTGGACGACGATGGTGTTTCCTCCAATACTGTTGTATCGAATAAGGCATTAGCTTCTTTAGCTATAAACTGATGAAGTTTCAGCCGCTTGGACCGGTCTTGGAACGTGAGATGTTTATGTCTGGATTGATAAACAGCAAAATCCAAAGGTCCCACGCCGATTTTTACTAAATCGTCTTCTCCGCGCTCGGCCTCCCACGTTTTTTGAAGTTGTTGCCCATGGTAATTGATGGACTGCGCCACTAGGGACGCGTCCAGTGTGGGCTCCATCTCGTACACTGTAAGTAAACACAATGGGATTTTAACAATGAATCAATAAAATCGATGAATGAAAGTAAACTAAAAAATATTTCGAAAGTGAGTCAATTATTTAGCAAGCGCAATTCTGGCCGCCATTTTAGACCATCTATAAGGTTATAAAATAACCGGCTATTTAGATCATGGTATTTAGTTCGAATGCTGATTTACCTTTTATTCTATTTAGATAAACAGTTTATTATTTTGCACAGTATTTAAAACATTGAAATAAACACTGAGAACGAACAGCACATTATCAATGCGCCAGACGCAAAATTGCAAATGGCGTCTTCTTGACTTGACCTATGCGTAGTTTTTTTTAATATCAATCTTGGGGGTACTGATTCTAGCCTATGGGAAATGCCTTTTGGCCGCATATAAACTAAATCTTAGTTTTTCGTCCAAATACCTAGCTATAAAATATTGTAGACACTTGGCGTATTGTTTTACTTTTAATGTGGCGTGTGTTTTAAATAGATGGTTGGTATTTAAATGCCTTTTTAGTTGTATAAGCTTAGATTATAATAGTGTTGTTACGATAGCGATAGACTATCGATAATATCGTGATACTATCGTGGCCTCGAAAATCAGTCATACTATCGATAGTCCTATCGAAAATATCAGCCTTTGACGATACTTTCGATACTATCGATAGATAAAAATATGTGATATTATTCCTAAAGATCAATACTATTGATACTATCGATAGTATAAGCACAAACACTATTGATAGTTTCAATACAATCGATAGTATCAGCACAAACACTATCGATAGTTTCGATACTATCGATAGTTATCGATAGTCGAACATTTTACGATACTATTGCTTGTATTTAAAAGATAACTTCATAGCTCATCTACATTCGCGGTTGTTGGTGTATATGTCGCAGTCATCTGGTTGAATCTGCTATTTGATTGAATGAATAGCGCATTCATTGAATGACGACATTTAATTGAATGTCTAGCCCGAACGTTGATTGAACAAGCGTCACTCAACGTCCAACTAGTTAGCGGATAGTAACATAGCCCTTTGAACAGAGCGGACCAACAGAACCAGATGACTGCGACATTTATAGATATTGCGACTTCCCTGAAAATCAAATTGCTACCAGAAAAGAAATGCTACCAGACAAGTAGGTTAGGTTAGCTCAGAACAACGCACGTACATTGAATGAATTCAATTCAATTAAATGTCGTTATTCAATGAACGCGCTAGTCATTTAATCAAATAGCAGATTCAACCAGATGACTGCGATATGACGTTCAGTTAAGACGTTGAACGTTACATTATACAACTTGACGAGTTGTCCTTTAGTCATTCAATTAAATGTCGTCATTCAATGAACACGCTAGTCATTCAATCAAATAGCAGATTCAACCAGATGACTGCGACATATATACCGAATTAGAACTCATTTGAAATGATCTTTGGGTATCCGTATCATCTCCGGTGAATAACAGTTGCGTTTCGTTGTCATCCATATGGATCCGTTGTTTAAAGGGTTTATTCGTAGGCTCTTTCATAAACATTGAACATATTATATATTTGTGCCCCGGTGTTACCAATCAGGTTACGTGTACGTTTTATTTCCAGTCGATAGTATCTAAAATATGTCGATTGTAACTAATACAAAACTGTCGATATTATCGATATGCGTCGATAGTTAGTTTGATAGTATCGACTACTTTTACGTAATACTATCGATTTTATCGATACTATTGTACTCCAATAGTATCGATAGATTCGATAGTATTGACGAAATTCAATAATATCGCTTAATTTTTACGATTGATAGTATCGATAGTATTACAGCATGTCGATATTTTCGATAGAATATTCGCGCTATCGACTGTTTTTCAAGGTCAACTATCGATAGCGAAACTATCGCTATTGCAACAACACTGGATTATAGAACAAAAGGCAGATGAACCGCTCGAAATAAAAGATGTGAGACAAGAATTAAGCTATGAGTGCGTGACACACTGTAGGGACATTGTATCTTAGATGCGTGTAAGTTTGCCAGGATAATGAAAAAAAATCCCACTGTTTTTTGTGTTTACTGCTCGAGTAGTATAATAGGTTGGTGTTGTAACATGAATTTTAATTATTTATATTTTACATTAAAATAATCTAAAATTTAATTTTTACATACATACGTACATAACATCACGCCCATAATCCCCGAAGAGGTAGGCAGAGTCAAATTATGTAATAAACTCAATTTATGTAATAAAGGGGCAGCATGCCCCTTCAACCACATTTAGCCAAAAATAAAGCCGGACTGGGTTAGATGAATTGAATTTTTGAAACATAAAACTTTGTAATTATAATCGACATACAAAACATGCAATCTTAACAGCCTTTATTTTGCACCAATTTCTTGAAATATTGCCTTTTGGCATCTATAACATCTGAAATTGCTATCTAATTTTGCTATGATTTTGCTGACAATTTTTATTAAATTCACTTTGTGATCAACCCCAGACAGATGTTCATCCTCCAATTTCATCAATGTCATTTGATCACTTTTCTGACGTAACTTACGACACATCCAGCAATATAACCAACAATTACTTTACGCAAATCATTGAAAAATTGGTACATCCAAACGCCGTGTCAAATTGTCAACATCTTCTGGGATGTCCCTTTAAAAACCCAAAGAACTAGAAAATTCTTCAACATTCTCAGTGTCTTCATATTTATACGAAGAACTTGTAGTATTTATAATTTGGGTTGCAGAAGAACACGATAATATTGCTATATTGTCTAGCGGAACACAATTTCCAGTTTCTAGACTTCTAATTTCCAAATGCGTCAACAATTTTCGATATATGGCTTTAAACTGTTTTATGTTGGGATTATCGTTATGACCCCCACGCAGCCAAGGAAGATTTTTAAGTGGTCCTGGCTAAGTTTGTATGTAGGCAAAAAACTAAACATTTTTCTTTTTCAATAAGACGCTCATAAAGTGATTATAAACTCGATATATTTATCAAACTGCCACGAAAACCAGGTTTACATTTTGATTCTATCGCTTTTTTATAAAATCGCATGATTACATAAGTTGCTCTACCATTTTTTTATAACTTTTCGTTTTGTGACATTGTTCATCAAATATCGAACATGTCATTCATCAGTTAAATAAACTCTGCTATTGGCTGAGATTGTTCGAAATCAGGGAGCTTTAAATCAGTTCTACAAAATAGCATAGCTTTCGCCACACTTCGGCTTAGGGTCTGCGTGGCAAGTTTCACTTTCATTATCTGATTTCTGAACGAAATATGCCTTTTCGTAAGGTACCTACTACGTAAATATAAGTTGTGAAAAATTTCAATTGCAACTATATTTTCACTTAACAGATTATGAGTATCTCAATTTATGAAATTTTTGTCTTTTACATATGTCCTTTAAAATACTATTTAGTAAAGAATTCCTTTTTTTTAGGCGCCGAACTTTTTCTTGTAATGTTTTCAACTTTCGCTTAGTAGCAACTCTTAATAACTGATGCTTTCGCAATTCTTTTCTTAAATGGCTTTTCCGAGGAGTATCAAATATAGACTCCAGGTCCGAATCTGGGCTAGGACTGACTTCAATAGATGGTCCGGGAATTTGTGTAATTGTAAATGAAGCAGTAGCTACATCTTCATTTTTTGGTGTAGCAATATTTGGTATCGGTTTTGATCCTTTTTTTATCAACCGACGACCTTTTTCGGTATAATAAACATCTTCTTCTTTAAAATGCGCTGAGCAGATAACACAAAATTTTGATGGAGTCCAATTATTGTCTTGTCTGCTTTTACGTATAATAGAGACCCATTTATCATGTAAAACGGATTCTGCTGGGAATCTGCAATAAAAAAGGTAATCGTTTGCAATAGGTAGGTACTTATACTTCCAACGCCCCATTCAAAATTAATAATTAACTAACACGAGTTTAGAAACAATACAATTCACAATTATTGTGAAGAAAATAACAATTATACTTAATTATAAAGATCCATTGGCGAAAGTCTACTGGCAAAGCCTAAAACTCGTAACTAACTGACAAGTGTTACTATGATTATCTAATAAAATCTTAATTACTAGCAGCACCCCGCGGTTTCACCCGCGTAGTTTCCGTTCGTGGGAATAAGGGGATAAATATATACCTAGTAGTTTATTCGTAACGTACTGTTTTATCTTTATAATAAAAGGGTAGATTACGAGTATTTGCATATTACCTTTACTTTAAGGAAAATATTTCAATGTAAACTAGCAACACTACCCAAATTTCATTCAAGTTTTGTGTTCCAAGTAATGAGAAACAAATAACACAGAAAAATAATATCAAAATATTCAGAAAATTATTACTTACCTATGAAACGATACTCCGTTTTCTAGTTTTAGTTTTTGGGAACAATTTTTACAATCTTTAAACACACAAGATGGCATTTTGAAACCTTTATTTAAAACACAGATGTGACGTACTGTCAACGCAACGCTTTGTTTCGAACTGTTTTGAGTTTGTATTTGCTTTCGAGTTTGTAGGTATTTGGTTTGCCGGCCGCACCGCACTCTCTTGTCCGTGACGGGACTGTCTGTCAGGCTATCTGCCAGGCTCTTCCAACTCTCAACTGGGATTGTGCAACATAGAGATATAAACAAATAGACGCTACACTATTGCTATACGTGTCGCACTTAGGGCACATTCCCACAATTTCCCCGTTGCGCACCTACCTGTACTGCTCCCACCAAATAAATTCACTGTGGCTATGCTTTTAAGGTCTAAACTTTTCTTGATACTGTGGATAGGTTTTGGCCAATAACGTATCATAACTTTGCGTAGCCAATTTTACCAATAGCATTTTTTTTTACATTTAAACCGACCAATCGCTTTCTTGTATTATTAGGAATTGGCCAATATTGTGCATCATATTTATGAATGAAATGACGATTTAAATCTATTAAAAAAAGGAAAATAAACTCTGAGTTGTGTTTCAGTGGTACCTACTCAGAGAAAATAAATGACCAGCTCGGAGGTGACCTGACATGACAGCTGCTTCAAGAATCAAATTGGGGTTGAGATTTGGGTAGGAAAACTTGCTTTATTCTTAATATTTATTTAGGAAATCTAGCCTATCACGACTTATAAATCATACCAGTGTTTGTGTGGTCTTTTGTTGTGATTATTTTATTAACATCAATTTGTTTTTACTTTAAATAACCTAGTTACATAATGTCTTACAAAATGCCTTCAAACTGCATTGTACCAGGCTGCCGTAATGATATTGAGTAAGTTAGATTCTTTACTGCCCCATAAACAAACAAATCTTGTTGGGAAGCGTGGTGTAAAGTTTGCCCCTTTTTTGACAATGTTACGTCTAAATAAAGGCTCGATTTTGTCCACACCATCTTTAGTTTGGATACATTGACGATAATAACTAGATTAACTGACGATCCCATACGTTCACTATATTTAGATGCAGTTTTTCCAAAGTAATGAGGCAGATATAATTATTACAAGCAACAGAATAATGTATTAACCACATTTTTGTGGTACTTACCTCATATAGTGAAATGCATCTGAAATAATTTACAGAAAAAGACGTTCTTTTGTTGCCCACAAGCACAATGAAAATTCGTGGAGATGCTGTACAAAGTGGATGGCAGAGGAAAATGAGCTCGCTCAACCAAACCGACGGATAGACAATTAACAATCATATGACAAGAAGGTACCTACATTGAATAATTTTTTTGAGTCTCTTGTATTTTAGTTAGCTTGCATCTGAGCTAATATTAGTATAAAAAATAATGATAGGTGTTTTAAATAAAACCTATTGGAACTAAATTACCCTTGTGTCATACCCATACTGTTTTGTGTTTTATTCTTCTCTTTTTATGTTACTACAATCTGTCTCTGAATGGACATTCAGCAATATTTTTATATTGTAACATATCATGTGTGGTTTGAATCCAGCTAATTGACAAGGAGATTAAAATCTCAGTGTCTTATACTGTGCAAGACGAGGCCCTTGCACAGTATAAGATTTCAGACATTTACTGTTCCCTTGTGTATAAGTAGCCATTATTATCGAATTGTACTTTGGGATGGTATTTCAGACGTGATACTATGCCTGACAACGGCAAATGCCTTCAGGTTTTGAATTCTACATGATAAATTGCTGTATAATTATAATAATGTGGTCTCAAAATTCTGTTGTACATATTAATATTCATGATGTCCACTTGGAAAAGAGAAATTTCAATAACAATGCCAGAAATTCTTAGTATTGTTGAAGACAGTGAGATTGAGGGTGTTCATTTAATATTGAAAATACCATATAATTTTAAGTGTATTTGTCATTTTTTTTTTTCTTTCAGGTCTGAATAGAAAACCCTAGTGTTCCTTCCCAGACGTTATCTACAACTGTATTTCCTAGTGAAATAGCCAAGCAGTCCTGATGGATGTCGAAGATCATATATAATTTTATCAGATCACTTTTTCTTACATTATTTTATGTAACCTACATGCCTTGTTAAATTTTAATGTATCAATGAAATATTACTACAAACGACCATCGCATATTTCTAACATTACTATGTAAGTAATCAACACAATACATTAACCATTTACATGATTTCGCTTTAAGAATTATTTATTGGTGGCTGTTATTTTGTGGCAATAATAAAATTTATTTAAGAAATTGGTTTCTAGTTTATTTTTAATTAATATTTTTTAAAGATCATAAGCTTGAGGTGAATCCATATCCTTAAAAAGCCGATTATTATCGATAACCGGACAATATCGGAATATACCAATCTTTCCGGTTAAATTTCATAATTTATCGATTGTTTCACATCTCATTCCGGTTAAATTTCATAATTTATCGATTGTTTCTACTTTTACTATTTTTACTACTATCTCTGAGTACCTCTAAATACTGAAACTATATAATGGTGATGACAACTACGAAACAGTGAAGCCCAATTTTGAGTAAGAAACAAATATGGCGCCTATGTGTAGTGTCATTCCACTTTACTTATTTACATACTCTGAGTCTCTGAACAATTTATTTATGACGATGTTTTTGAATGTTACAAGTTAGATTATGTTATAATTACAAATTTTATCAATATTGGCACAATACACCACAAATTCCACTGACATTGACAACTTAAAGCGAGAAACCAAAACGGTAAGCCGGCTTCACTTAGGTAATTCTATGACGTCACTTGATGATGTTACCAAAAATAGTTAAGTCAGGTATGTTGTTGTCTCTTTTTACGTGCAGTATTGTAGACTTGTTAAAAAGAGATAGATAGAGGTTTATGAATACAATATCGATATTAATCATATTTGTATTGTACAGATTGTTCGTATAGAACATTAGGTCGTCCCCATAGGTTTCAGTCGTAGACAGAGTCTCTGTCTACGGCTCGGTAACATCATCAAGTGACGTCATAGAAATACCTAAGTGAAGCCGGCTTACCATTTTGGTTTCTCGCTTTAAGTTGTCAATGTCAGTAATAATAAAACATCGTAATAAATAAATTGTTCAGAGACATAAGATATGTAAATAAGTAAAGTGGAATGACACTACACAAAGGCGCCATATTTGTTTCTCACTCAAAATTGGGCTTCACTGTTTCGTAGTTAAGTCATCTCCATTAGTTTCAGTACTCAGAGGTCTACGGTTTCAGTACTCAGATACTACTATCGGTAGTAAACATTAGATATAATACACTCGGCGTCAAAAAAATCGCTCCTCTAAGAAAATCACTTTCAAATGTTATTAACACTTAATTATGATTTTATTTAAAAGGTTACTTAATTAACTTAATTAAAAACATTACTTTTCATTATCAAATATAACCTAATGCAACAAATAAAGTTCACAAAAATTCGATGCAAATTTTGCTACCCGGGAGAATCGCCAGTTGCGCTTCTTTTGTGGGTATAAAAGGGTCAACACGGGGTCAATGTGGGTCATTCGCTATTCAACCGTTGAAGAGGACACACGCACAGATTATACTGAAGAAAAACCACCTGGAAAATGGATATCACAGCTGATAAGGCCGCTCAAGTGGTTGCACTACTGCAATCAGGGATGCGGCAGTGCGAAGTCGCCCGGCAACTGAATCTGAGCCGTTTTTAGGTTCGAAGAGTGTACCAGCGCTTTTTAGAGACCGGTGGCTATATCCGGAGACATAGGTCCGGTAGACGTCGCTGCACTTCGGAAAGAGACGACCGGTTCGTTGTGTCGTACTCTTTGAGAAATCGCTTCTCAAACGCTGTTCAATTGCAACAGCAGCTCCAGGCAGTTCGCAGACGCACCGTGAGCGTCTCTACAGTTAGAAGAAGACTGAAAGAAAAGAAAATAGCAGCCCACAGAGCGGCTACAGGTCCAAAATTGACTGCAGCGCACCGGCGAGCCCGCTTGCAGTTTGCTCGTGACCACGTCGATTGGACCCTTGAGCAGTGGGGAGCTGTTCTCTTCTCAGACGAGACGCGAGTGTGTCTTTTCTGCAACGACCGACGGAGAAGAGTATACCGGAGGCAGGGTGAACGTTTCGCCCAAGCCTGCATCCAGGAGACGGTGGAATATGGAGGCGGATCCTGCATGTTCTAGGGCGGTATTTCGGCTTCCGGCAAAACCGACCTTGTCTGCATCTCCCGGACTGGAGGTGCTCGCGGACAAGGGTCACTGACTGCTCGTCGCTATTTCACAGAGATCCTGGAATTGCATGTGGTCCGCTTTGCCGAATCTTTTGGCGACGGGTACACATTAATGCACGACAATGCTCGCGCTCACACTGCAGCCATCGTGAGCGACTTCCTGCAGAGGTCCCAAATTTCTGTGATGCAGTGGCCAGCGAGAAGTCCGGATCTGAATCCGACAGAGCACCTCTGGGACCATCTTAAACGTAAGGTTCGGTCTCGGGATCCGGCTCCTTCGACTCTACAGGAACTTCAAGATGCGGTGATTGAAGAATGGGGTCTTATCCCTCAAGAAGAGCTTCTGAAGTTGGTGAGGTCCATGAGAGACCGTATGGAAGCCGTCATCAGGGCAAGGGGGAGTAAAAACTAGATTTTAAGTTAACTTTAAGATACTTTTGTACATTTCGTTTTGTAAATTATTGATTGTTAATTAGGACGTGATTAAGGATTTTTATGATTTTTTAAATTTTAATATTTTATGTATAATTATAACTAAACAAAAGATTAAATTTAATTGTTCTTTGATACTCCTTTTTGTTACCTTTCTAATGATATCCAACACTATCCTCTAAGTAGAAATTTTTAAATAAGATTTTTAAAAGGTGCGATTTTTTTACGCCGAGTGTAGGTAGATATAGGTATACGCAGCTCTAACGAGGTAGGTACTTATGGCGGTACGTAATAAGTGCGATAGAGAGGGCTGATTCATTAATGATTTGTCAGTGTCACAACGTCTACATATTACTAAATTGTTTATGAGTGAGTGAGGTGTGACCAGTATGGCTATTGTTTGTTTGTAGTTTTTTTGTATGGAGTTGGCTGTCTGTTTTACATTACTCGTCTGTGTCTATCTGCCTTTTGTTCTATAATTTGAGTGTATGTATACGATAAATATTTTTTATCAATTCCTATATAAATAGAATAACCTTATAATATCTGTATAAATGTATAATAAGTTATTTATTACTGACCACGAAATCGAGGTTGCGTGTTGGCAACAAAAATACCTACTATTATTGCTTATTAAATTATTTTATAGGTTTTCACTCCGGTTGTAATAAAATTAAAAATACCTATGTATGTAAATAGGTAAACTATCGCGATGCAGATGCATCGCCTGTATCTGATTTGTGCAACTAAGTAGTCGTATGATTTTAGATAACACTGCTATTTCTTTTATGTTAATATGTGGATCTCCACGTGACGTATTGTGGACTTTCAAAAAAGCCTGAAAAAATATTATTATAACATGTATATTTAGATTTAGTAATATTTAGAGGTCACCTATTTACATTATTTTTAATTACCTAGATGTGGTTAAAGGGGTTTGCTGTCCCCTTTGACTATGTCTACCCGTTCGAGGATTACGGGCGTGATGTTATGTACCTACCTATGTAATGTACACGTATAGTACCTACCTACAGGTAAATTTATATTTAAATACTAATATTATTATGTCTCTCGGCACAATCACGGGACAAGCCCGGGCCTTTAAGGCTTGCATGGGGACATGGGTCCAACATGTAGAGGCCTTTTGAGAGTTTGATCTAAATGTGTAGGTAATTATTATTATAATATTATAAGTATAGAGGTAAAGTTTGTGAGTTTGTGAAGTTGTAGGGGATAATCTCTGGATCTACTAAACCGAATTTGAAAATTATTTTACCAATAAGAAGCCACAATATACACACTTTGTGAGTGTGATAGGCTATATTTAATTCCCATTTTCCAACGAAACAGGAGCTACGTCGGTGAAACCGCGTGGCGCTGCTAGTCTATATCTTTTATTTCCACTGATAGTCTTTTATTTCTATGTAGGTATTCTCTGTCAAATGAGTAAAAAAAAATAAAGTGATTAATTTTGCCTGTGTCGTCCCTTACTCATATCGTTATACTTACTTGCAATTGTTATCATTTATTTATTTTTGACTGAATTAACCTACCATTAGCATTACATAATCCTCGAAGGGTGTAATGATAAGATACATACATAACATCACTTTTATATATGTATTTTATCATTACACGCTTGCAATCTTCGAAGGAGGAGGCACAGTCCAAGGCACAGGCTACTTTCTACAAAATTGTAAGAAAGTTTTAATATCTTTTCATCTACACAATCAACCCCAACATTATTAATCGCTTATAACGAAATGCTAGGCAAGGAACATAGTTGGTACATACATTATTTCTAAGCCCCACCAATATGAAACTATACAAACCCGTCGGAAATATCTGCGAACCTGGCTTAATTACGTCTTTCAAACTTAAGCTTCGGCGTTTATGTTGGTAACGGTAATAGATAAAACTGGGCGAGGTGCGGGGAAGCGCATTCCGGCGAGGTTCGTAGATATTTCCGACGGCCTGTATATATATTTTCATGCAGATAATTAAAATACTTTGACGATTCACAGAAAGCAAGTCAATTGTTTGCTTAGCTAAGACCCAAAAGTGGTGGGTATTTGACAAAATAGCAGCTGCATTAACTATCTTGAAGCTTTGCTTATATTATTATATATTATTATAGCTTTCGTGTCGTTGTTTATCTAGTTATATCTAAACCCTCCCTCAATATATCCATATTTTTTTCATTGTTCGTCTACCTCTATAAGTAACTAACAATTTAGACCAAATGTAATAATTCAGAATTATGTAGATATAACGCCGTATCTTGCATACTTCAAAGCGGCCATAAAGCGTCATTGGGAGGTCTCCTCAATAGAAGAGGCGAGTACAAAAGAGGAAAGAGGGCTAGGTAATGGCAGACACAATGGAAATACTGTTTGGACTAGAAGGCCGCCCTCACACAATGGTGGACCGCGAAACTTATTTTATTCCTTAACACTTATTTATTTTCTGTACCTATCTACGCTTTCGAGTTTTCCACGTGAATAACTATTGAGTTACCTACTAACGTACTTACTTTTTGAGACACTTACCAATTATTCATTGTAGTGGATATTTATACACAGTTTAACGTAGCACAAGTTACTTGGGACAATCCAAAATAAAAGCACACAAACGTTTTCTTTTTTAAAAGATGTCATTAGATTATAAATCGTTTTTTTTTCATTAAGCTGAAATCTCGTTTCGGTTTAATTTATTTCATAATGTGATAATTTTATATCTTATTCAACTGATTCAATCAAGCGCTATCTAATAAATCTAGCTAATGAATAAATAAATTCTCCAGACTGGTGACACCAATTCCCCAGTTCCAAACTAAGCTTAAAGTTTGTCCTATGGATACTAGATGAACGGATAGACATACTTAAATACGTTTATAAACATCCATGACTCGAGTACAAATATCCATGTGCATCACACGAAACATTTACCCCTAGCGGGATTCGAACCCGTGACCCTTGGTTTTGTTGCCAGGGTCTTTGACCAGTTGGTCGAGTACCAACGGGCCTGTCGAAGACGTAAACCGAGCATTAGCCATTTGACATCAGCAAAGGATGATCTATGTATTTTTACTTATTCGAAATGATTCATCTTACTTATCCAAAGATTAATAGCCAGAGCTTAGTTAGTCTTCAAATGTAAACATAAATATTCTGTATACAACGCTGTGTACATGTATTATTTGTTTATTTTTTATGCCTAATTACCACTAGAAGTATGTAGCAATAGGTATTATTTTTAGAACAAACATAATTTTTAGAATTACAATAGAACTACATATATTTATGATTAGCTGTGCCCGCGGTTTCATCTGCTTTTATGGTTAATGTGAGCCTACATAGCCTTCCTCGATAAATTAATTACTTATACGACACACACTAACTAATAAAGAAAGAAGGACTCCGCGCCACTAACTAGACGTTGAAGCTCTTTAGGTGCCCCAACTTGACACGCAACTTATGTCACACATTGACATAATAAGTGCTCCAAATGACAGATATCCGATATCTGGTATCCTTAAGTATCTCACTCACATGTGTGAGTGAGCTTAGACGTGGCTTCACGCTATAGTATGACAGCGTGGAGTCCTTCTTTTTTTACTAGTCCGTGACGACAAAACAATTATTTTTCAATTCGGACCAGTAGTATCTGAGATTAGCCATATATGCAAACTAACAGTAGTATAGATGTTATTAACAGCTACATCATGGTCAACAAGGTCAGTGCTACAATACATAGCATTCATTTTCATACAGGAATCTGCAGTTTCCATTAATATCAGTTATTTTGACACGCAATACCTACCAGATAGTGTCGCGAAATGTGAATTTTTTCTCATGAGTATTTAATACAGTGTTCTTAACTCCACGTGTTAAGGTTGAAAACAGTGTGTCAATAGTTTTTATAGGTGGTATTGTGTATGTATTTGTGTGCAAGGTGTATTGTACGGGATCACACAATGCGGCTCGCGGCTTTGTGCCGCGTATTCGCACCATTGTATTCGGACATATTACCCAACATTTCCACATTGTATCTTCTACTTCTGACTTCTTCCTTTGATGAGACGTGTACCTTATTTGTAGTCTATTTATGATTTGAAGGTGAAACTGATAATGCTAGTCTGGTATGATCATGTTCAGTTAACGTTTAAAGAAAGAAACACTTTCTTTTTTTTGTTTCTTTTTTTATCGCTCTTTGAAGTCTGCCTACTCCTTCGGGGATTACGGGCGTGATGGTATGATATGATGATGATATTTTATTTTAATAAGACTACATAATTAAACGTTTACATTTCAAAGTGATTTTACCTTTAAAATGTATTGAATTAAACTTTCGAATAGAAATTTATTTAATTTAATTTCTCAATCAATGATAAGTTTAGGAAACTAGTAAGTAAAATAAAGAAACTTATCGTAACGTACTCATAACGCGTAAATACCTAACATGGGTAGGTATAGTTTCCAAATACAGATATTTTACTACTTACCTACCTATAAGCTTTTGTGTTAAACGTCATATAAAATGCATACGTACGTACCCACAAAAATATTTTGACTTTTCCGACGCCAACTTAATTTTTGATGGGTATCTTGTGAGAATATTGCTTTTTCCAATAAGTTTCTAATCATTTAGTGCATCAAGAAGGGTGCAAGAGTATGCGCAGAGTCCTGCGCGCGAACCGGCGGCCAAAAGCACGCGCGCCACGCCGCACCGGCACCGGCCGGCTCGCAGTCTGTGCCCGCCTCCGAGGATAGCGACCGCGCGCCAAAACGCGCTCTCCGGAATCCCGTACGAACTTTTTCGACAACTTAAATTTTCCCGCCTTGTTCTTTTTTTGAATATTCTTTTTAATTATCGTGCTTCTGTGATTCTCACGTGCCTGTGCGGTGACTGTGCAGTGTTTGTGAATTTTGTGTGCTCTGTGCAGTGTTGTGGCCTTATTGGAAATATTTTTTTTTTGATCAGGATTGGCTGATGGTGGTAAGTTTTTCCGCATTTTTCCTTACTTTTTGTATCATAATTATACCGATGCATTGTAGTCATCGCAATTATAAAGCAGAAATATAAGATTTCTATTGTATTCTATTATTACCTATAGGTAACAATTACCTAATAATAATACTAATATGCAAAAATATTAAAGACTTGAATAAAAATTACAACTTTTTAAGCGATGACATAATGTATGTACTTATTTGTTCTTTTATTTAATGAGTAAGTGTTGTCAGAATTCTCTGCAATTGTTTTGTTTTCTGGTGTGTGGATAATTATGTGCATGTAAGTCATATTGTACCTATAACTACATAATACGGATAACTGTTTCTTGGAGACATTTGTAAATTAATTAAATTGAAGAAGCAAGTGAGGTGTGTAAGGATCGTGCTATATGGCGTTCGGTTCTCTTTGCCTACCCCGCTAGGCCAGTGGCGTGAAATTTAGTTAGTTATGAAAATAATACGATGTGTTAGTTCGTCAACAGAAACCTACTATTCTGGTACCAACTATTTCTTTTATGAATTATAAATAAATAATCTTGGTTTTTGAAACGAAATGATAAATGGAATCATCCTGAAAACTTAACACAATTCTTTTGCACAAAATATTTACATATTATATAAAATAGAGGTAACATTCTAATAATTCCAATAATATTCTTATAAGTCCAACGAATCTAAATTGAAGCCGAATAAGTAATATGTTGAGATTCATATCATGCATCGCTGAACATAAAATATTGCAATAAGTATAATTTTTCGCCGCTCATCGCCGGCTCGAACAAAAGTTTCATTCATACGGGAAAATCGATACCGATGGCATCAATAAGCGGCGATAAAGTTGCAAACAACAAAATAATAGTAGAGTCGCGGAATTAACGCTCCTATTGTGTTAGTACAATAATCCGCTATCTAGGCCAGGCTCAGTGCTGCAGACGAACCTTTTGTCTTTCATGTTCGCCGTTAATAATGGCGGGCACCGAAACAGCCGCGCACAATACCGCGAAATGTGCGCGTTTTCATTTGCAAGACAAAACGCGCTTTGTTGTGTGTCCGCTCAATACTAAATTTATAGCGGGCGGTGGAGCCGTATTGACGGTCACTAACGAACGGCCGGACGTAAATGCATTTTGATCGGCTGCGGCCTGCGGCGGCTCGCAGCCCGCAACCCGCTGTGAGCTGCGGGTTGCGTCTACTTCAATCCCTCACTGTGCTGTTTATAAAAATGCCGAACTTTTCTCCTCTCTTTCCGGCATTCAAAAACGACTAGAATAGTGTTTACACACACATTTGTATTTTGCAACTGCCGGCCCACGTGAAGGCGGTGGCAATTTTTTTTACTAATAAAGGACACGCAAGCATACGGTCAGCCTAATGGTAAGAAGTCATTGTCGTCTATAAATAAATAAATAAATATCTGACTACATCACATACATTGATCTGACTCCGAGATAAGTAACTTAAGCAAACGGTGGTATTACAAATATATAGATACTTAAATATTAGATATTAACACCCAGACACAGAACAAACACAAGTATTCATCACACTAATGTTTGTCCTGGGTGGGGATCTCACCCACAACTCTTGGCGCATGGGGCAGAGTCACTACCGAATGCGCCATAGAGCCAGTCAAGTCTATGAACATTTAGAGCACTAGTTCCTGAGTGAGTGGCCGACCAAGCAAGTATCTTGTATATGCAAGTGTGCTAAATGGCACTGGCACTATCTGTATGTTCATATGCCCAATTGATGTATTTTTGTTTTAGGTAAGATGTGCTACCCCGTTAGAGCCGCCCTTTTTCCTGTACGGTACTAAACATCATACCTACTCATGACTTTCAGTTTTTTTATGATTTACCATAGATAGTTAGACTCCTGTCTTGGAGTATAGCCAAGATAGCCAACAAACTTGAGACCGATCCTGAAGAAATATTTGTGAGTGGTTTTAATTGCCTATTACTTTAGTGTTGGTTACTTTATTGGATGGATTTTTTTTGTGCTTTTTTTTCAGCTGATGTAGGTTGAGTTTGGAAGATATATAAATTAAGTACCATGTTGGTCTAGACCAAAGTCCCAGGACTTAACAACTATTAACCCCCTAAAAGAAGACTGATGATGACTGTATAGATGACAAACTAACGCCTAGACAACATTTTCTACAGTTCCCCATCTAAGCCACCTCAATTTTATTTCTGGCTAAAAGTGGTTAGAATCTGCCTAGAAATACATACATGTATCAGTTGAACGACCTAAATCTTGACCCAACGTACAATGGAAACGTTGTATAGAATGCTTGTTAAAGCGCATTGTGATCTCTTGTAAACAAACACAAACATAGCATCACGCCCATAATCCCCGAAATGCAGAGTCAAAGGGGCAGCAAGCCCCTTCAACCACATTCAGCCAAAAACAAAACTGGGCTGGGTTAGATGGAAAATTGTGAAAAAGCAGTGACAAATGGCTAGCTCGTCGTCTACACAATCACATACCCACAACCCCATACATCATTAGTCGCCTTTTACGACGTGCTAAGCAAGAAACACAGTTAGCACATTATTTTTTAAGTTCCAGACCAACATCGGACTCTCTATGTGACTCTCTTTTGATCTGCTGTATTCAATTGACATAATTCTCGTTATTTTTAAGTGTCCAACATCACAAAATGTAATTTCTAAAACAATTTTGACATTACAGGACCTCAAAATGACTCAGATCATGATTTAGTGTAGGTAGGGGGCATTTAAAAAAAGCAAGCTGAATTATTTGTTTCAAATAAGCATTTAAACGTTTTTTAAATGCTTTTTGAAACAGCACCCTTAACCGACGAGCGTGTATGAAAATATGAATTATGAATGTAGAAGAAGCAAAAGGTGTAGGTATGTCAGGATCGTAGCAAATGGAAGTACGTGATCTCTGCCTACCCCCATTGGAGAAAGGTGTGACATTTTATGTATGTATATATTTGAAACAGCTTAGCTATAACTTTTAAGCTGGGTTTACCATAGCTAATTTGTCGAGTTATAGGTATATAAAGATGTCTACTTTTGAAAAATCATTGAAAATAGAATCCAAACGAAATAGAAAAAGATATACCGCCTGTAACAATTTACATACATGTGTAGAAAAATAAAATAACAGAATGGGACGGGATTATGTAACGGTGCGCGTAAATAACAAGGACGCTGAAAAGACATCAACGCGCGCTCCATTGTAACTGCTATTGTTTTTGTCAAATTACTTTACCAAGTGGATAGTTGCATAATCAGCTGACGGTTTTTTACAGGCTTATCCTGTAAAAAAGAGAATTTGTAATTTTTTTATACTGGATTTTATGAACATGCAGTCCGTACGATTTAAATCATTCGTGGCCCTCTTATTCAGCTTTTTGTATGAAGTTTAATCACTTTCTAAGCATAATGTTATGCAATGAAAAAATTTTAGCTGGTGATAAATTGACATGTACTTAAAGTTTCATGAAATATCTATTAGCTGGTTGGGTTGCACTTTATGATATCAACGTTCGGTAACAACATAACGTTGGAGGTAAATTTATTTTCAGGCAGTTAGGGTGGGTTAATATAAGGAATTATAGAAACCTATTTAAAATAAGCCTACGTGTCAGTGGTAAATGTAAAGTAAATTTAAAATTTCACCAATCGCACTTTACTTTTTAATAAAAATACATAAGTATGTACAATTTTCATTAAATTATATGTAGATACATACATACATATCATCACGCCCGTAATCCTCGAAGAGGAAGCCAGAGTCATATGTAAATTATATGTACAATCCAATTACGTCCATATCGGCAAGAAACAAAAGGAGTTGTTTAACAGAATAACAAGTTCTACGCAAGGTTTAACCAAATAAACAATACATCCATTGGTCATGCAATAATCTACTGATCAAATAAGGACGGGATAAAAAGAAAACCTCAAGAAGGTTATCGGTTAGCTTATTCTAGTCCTCAATAGGATTGAAATGCAGCGAAGTCTCGACAAAGGCGCCCGGAGCGTAATGCAGTTGTTGCAGTAGCCAGGCTTTGCGGCTCCGCGCCCCGGGTGATTCCGTTCACTTTCAAAGCCTACCTTTTAGTTATCTTAAGCTTTTTATGTGTAAAAGCGAGAAAATAATTTTCCAATGGACTTGGAAGAAGGTGGCTGCTTTGTGAGAATCACAATTTAAAAATTTATTGCCGGTCAGGGAAAAAGGAATTTCCGTTTGTACTACAATGTAATTTTCCAATGCAAAATATGCATTACTTCTTAGACTATTTTGTTTAGGTTTTCCAGTAAAATTTAAATATATTGGAGCGTGGATATTTGAAAAAGTTCCGTTATTCTTCCAGGATCCCATAGTCACACCCATATTCAATAACAATGACCACTGCTTTTAATTTAGGGTCTCGTTATTTTGGATGTAAGAAAAATAATAAATAATAAATAAATTCTCAAGACTGACACACCAATTCCCTAGTCCCAAACTAAGCTTATGCTTGTGCTATGGATATTAGGTGAACGGATAGACATACTTAAATACGTTTATAAACATCCATGACTCGAGTACAAATACCCATGTTCATCACACGAAACATTTGCCCGAATGAATAAATGTTTTGATGTTTTGGAGGTGATAGTAATGTACCGACTTCATTTATTTGTTACTTCACCGAGTATATTCACCATTGGTCTATAAACAACAATTCAATTAAAAATCAATGTAAATGAATTCATCACTGTAACAGTGGACACAAACTGTAACAGACGGACAGATACATAAAAAAAAAATATCACCCAGCTCCCTCCCACTCCAACGTGCGTTGATAAACCGTTCTCATCATCTTCCTAGCGTTATGTCCTGTGCTTAAACGAAGTTCGCGTAGAACATGATTCAGGATTTAGCGAGTCTGGTAACGTTGGAGCGACTGCCGATCTGACCTTCGTAACCCTAAGATTAGGGAACCAGACAATTATTGGATCATGGTTACAAATCCAAAGTTGTTTGAATTTGCAGGTGTCATCACAATGTTTTCCCTTACCGTCGAGTTAGTGGTATTAATACGTACATAGATTTGATAAAATCCAGTGGTACGTGCCCTGGTTTGAACCCACACTCATCGGTTAAGAGGCGTGTGTCTTCACTATTGAGCTATAAACCGTTCTACCAAAAACTAAAATATCACAACACTCCTAATGCTCGTACTTATTCATATCGCCTAAGGAATAGTAGGTATAATGCCTTTGAAAAGAGTGAACTCGCCGGCGGCTGGGTAGCCGCAAAGCCTTTACGGGTACTGCATTTTTCGCTTGAACCGCTTTGCATTCCAATTGAAAGGATTTGCGAGGTCATTTTAATTCTTTATTAAGGGCATTAAGAATATCCCCTTTATCCATAAACGGTTTGAAATGCGGTGTGTGAAATAGGGCCTACAATACAGTGATATGCCAACAAGAATCAGATTTTCTGACTTGTATGCAATGTAACATGGCATTTGAACTTTAAATAATTGTTTTTTTTAACTTTAAGTAAAATGTCTAATTAATTTATGTACACCCTATTAAAAACTTTATAGCACATGCGTATTACTTGTCATAAGCTCACAATGTCGTTTAATCCCGTAAGTATTATTTCTAATAAGTGGTAACGCGCGCTGTATGTTTTTCATATGTGCGCGAGGGCAACGAGGCAACACAAAAAGCCTGTAACTTCGTGAGCTTTTGAGGGTTATATTTTTTATTTATTTTATACTGATTCTTTAAATGAAAATATTTAATCGTGTTACGGTTTTCGTATATACTAAAAATAAATAAATAAATTTAATAATTCTCCAGATTGACACACTCATTCCCTAGTTCCAAACTAAGCTATAAGCTTGTGCTATGGATACTAGACGAACGGATAGACATACTTAAATACAAAAAATTAAATATATACAATATTTTAGCCTTCTTTCTTCTATCAAGATAGCACTGGCCTGGTGTGAAAGTCCTGGGTGCATCATTGGGATGTAAAGAAGTCCATTCACATGAAAGCTGTAGGAGAATGCCGCAGCCGCAAAGCACGCGTTTATCCCGTAGCTGCGGGCTTGGCCGTCGGGGAGTCCGTTTTTCTTTTCTTCAAATGCTTACTTAAGGTTTCACTCGGCTGTAGAGCATCTTGACCTCTTTGGAAGGTATATAAATTTATACAGATGGAAAAAATCTGCAAAATAATTGTAGCCAATTTTAGATGTTTTGGGCTGCAATTTTAATTGTTAAATATTCAGAGTTTATTAGGCTAAATAACCATTGCGATACAAACAAGAGGACCATAATTAGTTGATTGTAGTTATCCATTTTAAACGATTACAATATACCACATTGGTGTGTTTTGTCTTCTGAATGTCTATTGCAACATTACTATGCCAAAAACAAATTTTGGGCTTTCCGTAAAATGCCTTATCTTGCTTACATTTTATATATTTATTTGTCGTATCTTTCGCAATTCCGAATAAGTAGGAAAGAGATGCAGGAGTTTAATTAGCGAGAAGTTTCCGAGGGACATCAAAGGCTGACAGCGCGAAGGAGCGCCTAAACCGAATAAAACCCCCATACGCAAAGTTACACTCAAGCCCGAAGAGGTTGTCCTCACAAAAGCCTCGTAATTGGCCCGTTCTTTTTCTACTTCCCTGAAGCATTCAGAGCCAATGAAACGTGTGCATTTAAATGACGTTCCAGAGCTTTGTGGGGTCACACTAAAGTTGTTCGTGAAACCGCAGCGGCGACCTTTGTTTGGCCCGCGACGGGGCTACTAAAAGAACCTGCTCTTTGCCTGTTAAGAACTCATTAGTCATGCTTATTTGTAAATGTTATATGTGCAGAGTACCGATGTACTTGGTCGTAGTTTCAATGGGTACAATGACAGATGCAGTTCTACGAGTTCTACGTCACTGTTACGTTGTCTTAGTAATTCCTTTAAGAATGTTCTACTGTTGGAATAACATTATTTACATCCTACTAATATTATAAATGCAAAAGTTTGTTTGGATGTGTGGATGTTTGTTACTGTTTTACGCAAAATCTACTGAATGAATTTTAATTAAACTTTAGAATAATATAGCTCATACACCCGAATAACATATGTTAGCTATGTTTCATCGATGTACCATGCGTGCGAAGTCGCGGGCAGAAGCTAGTTACATATAAATCAAGTAACGGATCAACAAAATATTAATCGAAACCAGATTTTGAACTTAGCATTGTTTTTGAAATTGCATTGTTTTAAAATATGTTTTCAAGGATTTATATTAGGTACTTTTTCCCAGTAGAAAAGAAAGGACCACCACTAACTACACATTTTAAAATTGATGTAACCTTTTTTTTACACATTTATTTATTTTTTTTGGTCGAAATCATTTAGTGAATGCTTTTGTTATTAAGTTTTTATGACACCCCTATCACCGTAGCCTCCCTTCCCAATCAACTTTTCAGTGGCAAAATCTTGAGTAGGTAAAACTGCTTCCTTTGCACCGCTCGCGCACGCACCACAAAACACACTTACGTAACTACACCCCCTTTCTCCTATTCAATCGTCCCCCACTCCATTCATTCTTTACAGCTTTTGTACCAGCGCTCAGGCTTTTTGTAACAATACCGCGCGCCGTGAATAGTAACTGTCGAAATATTGTTAAGCGTGATGTCATCTTTCTCGCAGACACTGCTGGTGCGATCTTTTATAATTTTAAACAGCTGACGCTGTGGTAGTTTTCAAAGGGAACGTTTTAAGCTGTTATTGTAGTGTTTTGTTATGTAGGTATATTGTCCTATGTCTAAAAAATTGTATTTATTTATTTATCAATAATAAAATGTAGGTTATAAAAATGTCTGATTTTGAAATGACTTCTGTCTGTGGGGAGAGGAGGCTTGCTATAGCCACAAAATAGTATATTTTGTATTGGCGTATTGTTAAGTTTAAAATGACAGTAGATTAAGAATAGATTAAGCCAATTTCGTTATTGTTTTATTGAAGCGGGTGCTAGGCACTCTTCTATCCATCTATCATTCGTCACTAACGCCTACCACACATGACTAAATGCCAGAATAGCATGATCTGTCGATACCACGTATCTATTTGCCAGTACCAACGTTTGTTGGATAATAGAGAAGGAGAATAGAGTTTATTTACGATTTTCATAATTCCATGTCTCTTTCCATGTACCTTTGAAGTTTCAAAGGATTACCGGTAAAATATTTTTTTTAAATTATCTGTGACATTTTTAAGCTTTTTTACTTTTGCGGGCGCTTTTTTCGTTAATTGACAAGTTTAGTGAAGATAATTATTATGAAACTCTAGTAAGAAATTAAAGTCAAGTATAAAACTATGACATTCAGATTATTTTGAAAGAAATAATATTTAAAATTTATTTATAAATAGAAGTGCAAGAATATTAGTCACAAATCTGAAAGAAACCCGCTATTTGTCTGCAAATTTGCGCGCCATCAATAAAAGTTCCCGACGAAAAAAAATCTCTGTCGATTTTTCCCAATAACTCAATCTCGCGATTATGTCGCCGCCGATAATATACATAAAAATAGGGTATTAAAGTAAACAATGGATAGGTACCAGCCCCCCTGGCGGTGGGGGCTGGGCGATCGGTATTTGGTGCTCGCATTGTCGTTGAATAACTTTTGTCCCTATTGTGTTGCTGAAAGTAGAGCCTCAAAGACTCCAGCCCCGTGGAACATAAACCGAAATTCATCAGAGCGGCGATTGTTCGTCTGTTAATGGTGTTTGAAGCTAGATTTTGTACCGACATTTTGGACTGGCTTCGAACGTTCAAATTAAAGGTATTGGACATTTTTATTTGCCATAAAAGTTATTTACTGACAAGGCGTTTTATGACTATTGCTTTATCTTGACCGATATGATAATAAATTAAATAGAGACGACGTTAAAAATAGCACGGCTATTGTTATCAAAATTCTAGTAAAAGAAAATAACGAGGAGATTAATGACAAATACGGGCTGATTGAACATTGTTTCCTTGGCGTGAAAGCTTTTAAAAATAATACAACTATAGATTCAAAATTTATCAAGGTATACTTATCAACTATTTATTATATTTTTTCGTGAATAAATAGAGAAATAAAAATAAATGTAACATTAATATTTATTTGTCTAAGTATCTTTTGAGAAAATAAATGTCTAGAGAGGCTTAGATAAAGAAAAGGAGATAGTTAACTAAAGAAAGAAAAGAAGAAGAGGCAACATGAGTTTGTCCCTCGCAGAGATTTGGCCAAATTTCCGCCCCTAAGTAGGTACCGCTTTGCCGTTTTTCCGCCATTTTTATTCTTAAATGTCGATTTTTTATGTTATTTTTTATTTTTTATTATCTCGTTTTGTTTCTTAACAGCAGTAGAACGTAATGGTTAATTGGATGCCCTTTAAAAGTGCCTCTTATATGTCAGTCATAGGACTGACAGGAATCAACAAATTACCTGGAAAAACATCCTTAAAATCCTTTACTAGTAAAAAATGTCAAGTGTATTTATCCTATTAAGATTGTTTAAAGTCACTGAATACATCTGCAGCATACGAAAAGCATTCAACTGGCTATTATTTCACCATACAATTGCCTCTTTTATTGTTGAATATTTTGGTTGCAGTAGGTCTATTGTGTAAATTGAATAAACTTTGCATCGAGTGATTTGGTTTATTATAGCTTTATAACTGACGGTATTATTGTAAATAGTTTGAAAGGATACTATGCCTCTATAATTTTTTTTTATCATGAAAATAACAACGCTTGGAACGGAGAGCGGTGGTAACTCAATGGTAAGGACACGCGCCTCTTAACCGAGGAGTGCGGGTTCAAACCCTTGCATGTACCTCTAGATTTTTAAAAAATCTATGTACATATTTATACCACTAGCTCGACGGTGAGGGAAAACATCGTGATGAAACCTGCAAATTCAAACAACTTTGAATTTGTAACCATGATCCAAAAATTGTCTGGTTCCCCTATCTTAGGGTTACGAAGGTCAGATCGGCAGTCGCTTCAATGTAATTACTAGACTCGCTAAATCCTGGATCATGGTGTAAGCGGACCCCGTCCAAGCACGGGACATAACGCTAGGAAGATGATGATGAAAATAACAACGCTTGAGTAGGATACTTGTTATACTATTTACATACTATATACTACTCGTACTTTAGCCCGTAGCATCACCTGCGTGAATGTATGTAGATCTTGGCAAAATGTTAATATGAATAAATACACTTCATCGCATTATAATATTAGTAATGATACAGTGATTTTAAATTCATAGCATATCTCAAAAGCATATGTAAAGAAACCCCTCGTATTTGGTTTATTGCTGATATTTCTGTTCACAAATTTTCCGCAGTTTTGTTAAAGAATGTGTTCGATACGACACGTCGTAAGCACCCCGGCTCCTTTCTTCCAGTCACCTAAGCCCATAGTGAAATTGCGCCGACTTCCAAGCCTAACCTATTTTTCTCTCTCCTTTGAATGCCGCCCTCATTCTTCGCTTTTGTCGCGGCGACGTGGCAACATTCCGATGGAAAGTGTCGCGTGCTGTTTGCATCTTTTCTTTGCGTGTGTGTTTTCCAACATTTGTGGGAATGCGCGTATGTTTCGCGTTCATGTTTTCCCGCTGGAGCTTACATGTTTTGTCGTCTCTTATGCTGGTGGTGATTGTGAATTTTTCACAAGAAACGTATGTTTATGCTAAATTAAGTGTGAAATTCTTGAAAGAAAGCTTGTGGTTGTAATACTTAATAATTAATTATTAATATCAGACTACATCACATACATTAATCTGACTCCGAGATAAGTTGCTTAAGCACTTGTGTTACGGATATCAGAATTAACAATGGTATTACAGATATATATACTTAAATATTCAGTATTAACACCCAGACACAGAACAAACACAAGTATTCATTACACGAATGTTTGTCGTGGGTGGGGATCGAACCCACAACTCTTTGGCGCACGGGGCAGGATCACTACCGAATGAGCCATCGAGCAAGTCAAATGTTTTTGTAGTTGTTAAATTATAAAATACTTATATCGGACTTTCAATTTTAATGATCAATTTACATGAAGATTATCTGGTGGTCGTCACGTCACTCTATAATGAATGATGCAGAGATGTATAGAAAATTGGTAGGTAAAAGGTACTTAACACCATATTATCGTGTGTACTGTAGTGTAGAACAGTATTATAAAAAATAGATAAACGGCTTCTTAGTTCGCGTCAAACGCAAGAGTTTACGGTTCAATCCACGCACTAGAAGAATTTGTTGATGAAATGTATTTGTCTCTGTTTTGGGTGTTTTGTAGTATCTAATTTTGGAGATTCAAAGACTATTTAAATAAAGAGTTTAAACTAAAATTGTATTAGTTCAATTTTCGTTTCTCGGTCTTTGAGCTAAGATGAAGTAGGTATGATGTTGTCTGACATTTATCTCTTATTTTTTTTATTATTATTAAACGCTTACTGCGTCACACGCAAGGGCGGAGGCACATTAGCGGAAATGTGTACATATAAACACGAGCACGTCACCACCGCACGTGGTCGCGACGCATCTTTACGTCCATGGTGACCTCACTAAGGTCCCGCGTGTGTACTACGGCAGTCGGCATGTGGCCGGACATGCATGACTGTCGCCGTGACGCGCGCTCGTGCCGGTTATTGACCTTTTGCCGTCATGCCGTGATATTCGATGAAATGTAAAATTATGTTAAAGAAACAAATTGAGAAAAAAAGCACCATTTATTGGATAACAATTACCAACGTTCACTAAATCACTTGTATAGTAGAAGTAAAAATAGCATAAATATCTAATGTACGTAGATATTATATTAACGAATATTCCACGAACTATGATGCCTAGGCTTACCAGACTAGTTTACTATCATTTTAGTAACATTACTTGAGTGTAGGGTTGCCATCCATCCGGGATTTGTTCTAGTTTAGAGGACCGGTGGGGCTTCATTTGTAGTCCGGGGTTAAAAATGTTAAAGTCTTGGGACGCCCGCGACACACGCACTGTGCTCGCACGCCGCGATAATCCAACGAACCGACTCGCTAAATTCATCATCATTTTCAATTGTTTTTTATTACAATGACTATGTTTAAAAATACCTGTTGACATGTCCGGGTTCTGGGCTTTAAAATCCGGGGTTTTCACGAGTCCTGTCCTGGTTGCCAAATTTTAGAGATGGCAACCCTACTTGACTGGCACCTTTATAGCTTCATTATGGCTTTTAAGAGAAGTCCTGCCTTTCTATAATTAATTAGATAAAATAAGGTTGTTATGTAGGTACTGCACTTCTCTACAGAATTATTTTATGTGCGCCTTCGTCTGTGTGAGTTCCTGAAGAAGAAATTATATACTATGAATCTGCACGCGCTCCCTTCGATGGCATTTCGTTTCTGCAAACTTTAACTTAATAATATATGTATGTGGTACATAGTTATAGTAAACGCTGCCTCATTTCTTGTCTTTTGTGAACCAACGCAAGCGCAGAACGTTTGCGAGGCTAAAAGAAAAGCCAGTCTGCCAGCTCGAAGGACGATAGTTTCTCACTTTGCATGTGAATTCTGTATGTATAAAGTGACCGCGGTTGAATGTGGCCGCCGAGGCGGGAGGATTGCCGCCCTCATTGTACCTTCACAATGAGCCATCCTCGACCTTAGAGTAAGGTGCAAGGTACACGAGAGAGCGGGAAGTGGATAACTAAAACATGGAAATATTTTTTAATGGTAAATTTAGGTATACTAAATATTAAAATGAATTATCACACAACTGGTCTGATAATCTACTTTAACAATTGACATTAGAATAAAAATTATTTAGTGATTATATGAGAAATTAATCTTCTACCTAGTCTATAAGTAGTGTTATACGTATTTCCCTGGTTGCATAGTTTCTAAGAATAAAATTTGTAATGTAAGAAATATCCTTTAGTACTTAATTTGCACATCAAGGAACGGAGATGATGTTTCTCAAGGCCTAAGTCTCTTATCAAATAAGTAGTTTAAAGAAATATTTACTCGGTAATTAAATACTAAAATATTTTGTGATTTGATCATGAAAGTGAAATAAATAATACATACAGATGTGACAGTATTAAAACACGCTGTAGTTCAACACTTACGCCGCATGTGCCCAAACCTCCTGCTGAAAGAAACAAAATTACTCGCTATTCAATTCTGCTGAGCGTAATGTATAAATTGGAGGATTTCCTCTAACACGGCTACTTGATTTTTCTTTTGAAATTAATTTAAAATAGAATGTTTAGTCGCTTACTTCTATATACCTATGATCAGATTGCAGGTCTCCAATACAATGTATGTAGATTAGTTTGGTTTTATTACGCTCGTAATTTTGTTATGGATTACACTTGGTAATTTTCAGAGCTCGCTTTGTTTTTGTCAGGTCAATGATTGAGATAACATCTAATTATCGAATGTGTTTTGATGCAAATATTAAGCTCGTGAAAAATTTTTATTCAAGAAAATATTTTTGTTTTTTATTTCGTCAAACTTACAGATTTTTTTAATTATTATTTTGTAGATAGATAGATAGATCACAATTATCATATGAATCGTTTTATTCTAATTGGATAATAGTCATAAGACTAGTCCTAAATTAAAATACTAATCAGAAAAATATGTAAGTGGCAGACTAAACGCTAGTCAAAACATCATTAAGCATATCTGGCTATTAAAATACAGTAATCAGTACACAAATTCCCAAACATGTAGTTTGTGTACTTTGGATATTAGTTAACGGATAAACGTACAGAACTTATACATCCATACTTTATGGATGTATATGATCATCACACAAACCTTTCCCTTCAGAAGATTGTAAGAACATGCAGCCATCAGTTTCGTATCCAGTCTCTTAAAACAGTACATCAAGCGGTGCCCAAATACCTAAATTCCATAGTTTTATACATACTTTTTGAATCATAAAAGAAAAATGAATATCGCCAAACTATCAAAGAGTTGGTAGCGAACGCGTACACCCCAACGAAAACCGAAATCACCAGCAGCCCGTAGACAATGTAATAAAGTGGTGCTATTGTTCAGGGCAGTATTAGCTTAATGCGATTCAATATCCGCGCGGGGGGTGGTCAGCGGTGACATGCGTTTTACAACTTCGTACAAAAGGACGGATAAAAAGTGCTTAGAGTTGTAATGAAGAGTTTGTACGGGAGTAGGGATGCCAACCGCGCTGTATTGTATAAGATCACATGTTCATTTCGAATGTATGTAACACGCAAATAAAATCTTTGAACCAAGACTTAAACTCGCTGTCTTTATTTTGCTGAAGAGGTGTCTTTGACGCCAACAGAAGTCTTCAAGTTTTTGGAAAATATCAGGCAGCGTTTTGTTTATGCACTCAAACTGTTTATGCAATTTAGTATCAAAGCAGATACAACATCCAGGGTCGAGACCTGGTACATCAAATTAAATTACCGGTGCAGAGATGTCGAGCCTCTTGGGGCTGTCCAATAAATAATCTAATGCATATATCCTTTGCAAAAGTATTTTACACATACATACATAACATTACGCTCATAATCCCCGAATGGGTAGGCAGTCAAAGGGGCAGCAGGCCCCATTAACCACATTTAGCCAAAAATAAAACTGGGCTGGGTTAGCTTAACTCGATATACAATTAGTCGCCTTTTACGACATGCTAGGCAAGAAACACAGTTGGCACGTTCTTTTCAAGTCCCAAACCGACATGGAACAATGGGTTGCAATGGGTTAAATGGAAAATATAGTGACAAGTGGCTAGCTCGTCGCCTACACAATCACATACCCAAAACCCCATATACCATTAGTCGCCTTTTACGACATGCTAGGCAAGAAACACAGTTGGCACATTCTTCTTTTAGTGCCAGACTAACATGGTAAAAAAGTATTTTCTTAGTTTTTTTTTTAAATTTCAGTTTTAGTTGATGTCAATTTGGATATTTATTTGGTTATTTTGTAAATCGTTACTAATGTGTTTTATTGCTCTAGATTTGATTTCCCTGCGAATGGATGTATGAACAGGTTGGCACCGCATACACTACGGGCATCAGCCACGTACAGACGAGAGCAGAGGGTCGAATGCACCAACATCAGTTGGAAAAGGGCCAAAGCATTTTTTATCGATTTCGTAAACAATGCCGGCCAATGTGGCACAATAGTTTGAACGACACGCGATCGTAGATTAGGCATGGCGACCCTCCGATCGAGACCTCTCGTATCACAAGAGAAATTTTTAATCATCAGATTTAATATTACGAGAGTTAATTTGAAGTGAATGAAGTGTTTAGATTGTTTAACAATTTACAGATTTATTTTCATAACCTTGTCTTATATGTTTTAAGATAGAAATCCTCTTAACTTCTTACTTATATTCTGGAAAGGTAAAAAATACATATAATGTAGTTTGGTAAGTCAATTAAAAATATATCCTATATGCCCGAGAGACTTCCAAATGTATTTGTATATATAATACTAGCTGTGCCAGCGGTGTCACCCGCGTTTATGGTTAATATTATAAAGACTATTTCCGTCAAACATGATTTCTATGTAACTTTAACCATTAAAGCTGCACACGCGACGGAAGCTTAAAAAATGGAGTAACTTCTCCCGTTTTCTCAACATTTCCCTTCACTACTCTGCTCCTATTGATTGTAGCGTGATGAAAAGTATACTATGACCTGCCCAGGAGTATGAAAAATAATTGTACCAAGTTTCGTTAAAATCCGTCAAGTAGTTTTTATTTCTATAAGGAACATACAGACAGACAGACAGACAAAAATTTTACTGATTGCATTTTTATCGATTATTAATCACTCCCTGATAGTTATTTTGAAAATATATTTCATGTACAGAATTGACCTCTCTACAGATTTATAATAAGTATAGATATGTGTAACTTTTGTTTTTTTGCTAAATTAAAGTTACTAAAGAAAAATAAACAAACTCTAATTGCTGTTATGTTTTTACGTTTTAACCACCATCACATAAACGTCTGTGATTAAATTTGGTACGTCAAAAGTTTGCACCCTTAGAACGAATTTGACTATTTTTAAACCGGGAAAACATTCAGATTCCGGGTGAAGGACGAGTCTCTGTAATCCAGAGCGATTTCCTCTCGAGAGCGTTTCTTGTAAGTTAATTTCTACTTCTTGAAATATTACTGTTACCCAGTCAAGAAAATAAAATAACCGTCATTTATCTGTAAAAGTTAACTTTTTTACTTTAATACCCATATGTGACATTGAAATGTAATTTTCATTTACTCTTCATGAACTAGGAGAGTTATAAATTTTGGTGGGTCACGGAGGGAAGACATTATAATAACCGGGCCATTGGGTCACTAACATTGAGGAATATGTATTGCAACAAACATACTTGATTAAGTAAAGTGCGTAATCTTATATGTAACATTTTAGCTGGAACATCTGCATACTAACCGCCGGTAAAACGATACAATAATGCCCGTCAAGGAGGATGTAAGCAGAGCCAGTAAACAAAGTAAACAAAAGTGTGGTGGACCACAAATCGCTGAGGTTTAAGTGAGTTCAAATAGGAAAAAAGGGAAAGTGGTGGCGGCTCCATTGTGGCTGGGAATCACTTCGGCACACTGCGGGGCGCCCGGGAACAATGGACGCTTGACTTGCTGGATGCGGCAACGAGCGGACCACTGTGGAGTCCAGTTTGTGACGTATGCTAAAACATTAAGTGGTTAACATGTTGTTTTAGGTATGTATTATATAATTAATAATAACAATATGAATATGTGTGGTTGTTTTTTGGGAGTTAGTCCTAATATATAATAACAGTAATTTTGAGGAATGCACTTTCCAATGGATATTCTATTTATAAGCTGTTTGTGCCTGGTATTGTTCTGATGAATTTCGCGGCTTGTCCCAATACTACTTGCCTATAGTCTCATATGGTCAAGAGGTGTGCAAGTCTTTTCTTTGATGTAAACTCGTCATTAGTTCTATGACTTGTAAATTATAGATATAAGCTAGGTGTATTGCTCATTGTACATTTTATTCATGCCATGTTCTATATATAAAACACCCTGGTATGGTACAACATGCCTTTAAAGATTGTCCTCTTGTACTTACTATGTTCTCACTATTTGTTTAAATATGCCGATATATAATGCCGCATCTAGCGAAAACACTATGCTATAAGTCTTTGTGAAAGTGTATGTAGATGCGTGACAAAGGGGATAAGGCAGAGGGAGCCTTTGTCAAGGCGAATGCAGTTTCGGCGCATCCAAGTTCGGAACATCTCATTTAGAATAGCTTTATTGATGCTTTCAATATGATGAATACCTATAGTAATATCTTGAAAGTAATGTGTAGTAAGTGAACGGGTCTTAGTAATGTAATTTGAAATGCCATATCTGGAAACATAGGTTCCGAATTACTTTTATTTAAATGAACTCGTAAAATAAGTAAGACCTTTTATGAATCTTTGATTGAATAGCTAGTATAGCTACGTATTTGAATATTTTCTACTAATAAAAGTTATGTATGTTTTTGATCATTTGGAATTTCGTACCTGTAACATGGGATTAAAAAATTAATATTGAAATTAGTAATTATAGCGTTGTATCTAAACAAATAAAAATATTTAAAAAAAAGTAAATCATTCATTTCATCTAGTATGCTACAAAAAAAGCGTTTAATTTGTATTGCACACACACACACACACACACAGACACACACACATACATACACATACAATCAAAGATGTACAGTGTATTAAGTAAATGCTCTATTAATCTGTCTTAAATTATGATAAGCTCAGCCGATAATGCTAAACCGTTCGCCGTCTGGCGCATAGCTCATCCTCACCTATAGGCTCACTGTTCTAATTATTACATCCACATTGTGTTACGATATCATATTTGTCGACAATGGCGTCCTTTATGTAGCAAACAATCGTGTTGCTGATGAATTTCGGTCTATGTCTGCGTCGTGTCTTTGTGTTCCCTCCCTCTGGACTACACAATGGGGCAAAAGTTGTTCAATAGACGCAAGCACCTAATACCCTGGCCCTCCCCCCATTGTTTCGGGTAATGTTCGACTTTTATGGATATTTTCAATGGATCGGCTATAATCTAGTGAATGGAGTTACGAACTCGCGCTATTATCGCTTATGGCTTGTTGGGAAGTAGCTTTCAGTTGCTAAGATTACATTGTAGCCTTTTTGCTGTTAAGTGCAAGCTTGTGACGATTGCGAATTTTGTTATGGGTGTCTGATGAAACTGAAATAATTAAAGTTGATGGTTGCCTACGGCATCTGAAGTTCGCTAATTAACGTATCATCGCATGACTGGGGTCATTAAATACAGGAATAACAATAATCGTATACGTGTTCAACTCTCGTCGGGCCGACTGAAGCTTAATTGTATTAACATGATTTTTTGTGTGATATCGTTTATAAACATATCGTTATAACAAGCATGTAGTAGTTTTAAAATGTATGGTGAGTTCGTTCGCAAATAAGTATTAAAAAACAAGCTTACAATGAACGTTTGTAACGGTTCAAAGTCTGATCTTATCATTTAATCTCCCAGTTGGTTACTATAACGCAGTAGTGTTAATTTAAGAAAATACTAAAAATATTTTAACCGATTTACAGCCAAAGCCACATAAAGGCAAAACTCATTCGAGTGCGCAAGCATTGTTCGACATTGGGCCAACGTCCCTCTCTCAATAGGCATTGTCCCTCCCTCACATCTAAAGAAATAACGTTAAAA
Organism: Glyphodes perspectalis; assembly: GCA_951394215.1. Lineage (NCBI taxonomy): Eukaryota > Metazoa > Arthropoda > Insecta > Lepidoptera > Crambidae > Glyphodes > Glyphodes perspectalis. The sequence goes on from OX596202.1 coordinate 5,408,401, forward strand.
TGTACCCACTATTGACCAAGCTAGGCTAGGGTACAAGTTTGAGCGGCGTCCAGCGCGCACCGCTACGCAGAACAGTAGATTATAGAGTTGCGGCGTTCGCAACAATAGCTCAGCCTCAGATAACTCATAATGCAGTTTGCCGATGTTGAAAGCGACCGGCACGCTTCCCCCGATCGGATTTTCCACGATAATCGCGACAAAAGAACTTTGCGTCGACTCACGTATAGTATTGCGAGTTGCAACGCATGCCGACGGGCTATTCACAGCAGTACAGACCGGTACGTTGTTCATAGAATATCGTATTTATTCGAATGCCAGACAAAGATGGCCGTTTTAATGCGATAGTAAACAGAAAACAAAAACTATGGGCCAATAAAGGCATTCTTGGTGAATAGTTTCTACAGATATTTTTCGCTTTCTTAGGTGTAGGTAATTGGTATGTGAATTACCTTTTACTTAACAGGTGAAAGAAGTGAAAACGGCTTGTGTTAACTGTGTGGACGCAACACTATTCTTGGTAAAATATTTATTTGCAGTTTGTTAGTCTTTATGAAGTTTGAGTAAAATGGATATTATGAAGGTAGACAGACAATTTTAAATGTAGTTGTGATGACTAGCAAAATGGAATGAGTCGGAATTATTGTAACTAGTGGTCGCCTACTGGTCGAAATTAGAATTCGTTTAATTATTTAATTAATTTAATGTATTTCTAATGGATTATTCATTAAAATATTAGCTTTCTGCACTCTATACAAGTTCCAACTGTGCCAAATCGCATACTCCTCCGTCCGCGTATTTTTAGTCAAAAGGGGTACAAAGTTTATACTTCACGTATAAATATATAGTTAATGTAAACTGAAGTTTACGCGTGCTTGTGGAACTAATTATCGAATACAAACAGAACCCCAGTCAATGTTATAATCTTGAATAAATATGACAACTTTTGTTAACTATTAAAACTCGTTTTACTTAAAATTATGTTGTTTATTGTTTTTAATATGTGCTTTTCCACATAATGTAATGGACTTCAGCGTACAATTAATTAATTAAGCTCGAAGATTTCTTGAATCTATTACAACGAGAAAAGTACTTTTCATGGAATCCACGAAACAAAAACAACAACAAAAAATGTTGGCAAGTGAAGGCCTTTTTCACGTAACGAGAAAACAATTAAGTACTTAAATCAGTCAAATAAATGTGTTACTTTATACAAAAATAGTCGTGGCGTCTTATGATGCCATAACAACTTCTTAAATCACACCTTTGTTTTATTGATACATACATACACGGCATCACGCCCATAATCCTCGAAGGGGTAGGCAGAATCAAAGGGGCAGCAGGCCCCTTGAACCACATTCAGCCAAAAACAAACTGGGCTGGTTTAGATGGAAAATTGTGAAAAAGAAGTGACAAGTGGCTAGCTCGTCACCTACACAATCACACACCCAAACCCCATATACCATTAGTTGCCTTTTACGACATGCTAGGCAAGAAACACAGTTGGCACTTTCTTTTTTAAGTCCCAGACCAACATCGGACTAAGTTTTATTGATATTTGAGGAAAAATATTTATTGCGGTTTTTGAATATTTATTGAATTATAATAGTTTCCCTGTTTCAGGGTTCATCATCTTCATCTTCCTAGCGTTATGCTTAGACGGGGTCAGTATAGACCCCCCCTGCTGGGGTCTTCGGTTTGGCGTACCGGGGGGGCTTAGTAGGCCCTGGTGCAGGACAGGGCCGAAGCTAAGAGAGACCCCGAGGTGAGCTGCGACTGCTCGGCATTTCCCACCGAGCCGTTGCGGCACCGGCCGCAGCCCCCTGCGGCCGGACTAGGATTGCCGAGGAAGAGGAGGAGCTGAGTGTGTCGTTGCTCGCCTCCCTATCCTCGGCAACCCGACAGGGGCGCACTGCGCTGCGTTGTGGTGGGTCGCGGAGGGATTTCCTCTCCCTCCGTGACGACAGGGCTCTGCCCTCAATTTAGGTCGCCGGGCGGAAGGCGTCCCCCTCTGACGAGACGTTCTCCGCGTGCCCTCTGGCTTAGCAGAGGGCACAGCGCGAGAGTGGGCCCACAACGCCGGTCACGGGGACGATCGGCGTCTGAATCCTGGGCGGAGTTGAGACATGCTGGGTGGCCTGGCATGTCTCGACGCGCGCGCGTGCTCGGTGCTGTGCATCCGACGACTGATGGGTTGCACAGCATCGACCACCGCCGCGCGAGGTGAGCCGCGCAGCGCGGCATGCGCACTACCGGAGGAGCTGTCGTATAGACAGTGGGGATACCGGCTCCTCCGGAACCGCGCCGCGGGAGGCCACGTTGGGGTTTTAGTCGGTTCGAGTCCGACACACCGCCCTCTGCTTCCCCGAGCAGAGGGTGACGGCTCGTGGGAGTTTCCCCAACTAAAAAAAAAAAAAAGGTCAGTTTAGACCATGATTTGGGATTTAGAGAGTCTGGTAATTACATTGAAGCGAGTTACTTCGTAACCCTAAGATAGGGAAACCAGACAATTTTTGGATCATGGGTACAAATCCAAAGTTGTTGGAATTTGCAGGTTTCATCACGATTTTTTCCCTCACCGTCGAGTTAGTGGTATAAATATGTTCATAAATTTGAAAAATCCAGGTACATACGTGCCAGGTTTAGTGTTGCCCAAAGCAAGACTCTTGCGGCGGTCTTGCATGCCGTTATCTTGCAGACTCAATCTTGTTCTTGATCAAATGTTGCTTGTCGCTTGGTCCTGTGTTAAGACCAAGCAACAAGCAACATTTAAGCAAGAACAAGACTAAATCTGCAAGATGACGACATGCAAGACCGCCGCAAGAGTCTTGCTTTGGGCAACACTAGCCAGGTTTGAACCCGCACTTCTCAGTTGAGAGGCGCTGTCCTTACCATTGAGCTACCACCGCTCTCCGCTCTCTTTCAGGGTTGCTAGGCTATAATGGTGATTTAAAATGATACCTACTCAGACTCGCTAAATCTCGTATAATAGTCAAAGCGTATCCTGAATAAAGACGCAACACAACTACACAAAATAATGTAGTATGTTATCTATAGAATTGATCTTAGACATTCAAAATAAATTTTACATGACGTCATCACTATTGTTATTTGGCACTGTTTTCTAGGCTTAAAAGGCCACAGTACTTGCACCCAAAAGTAAATATCGAGAGGAACCGCGCGGCCAGTCCCACGCGCGTGGAGTGATCCCGGAAGCTTTCAACACGGAGAGCAACGCAAACACGGGATTTGCGTCGGACACGCCGGGACTCCACGTATCCGCTTTCATATTTTTGTGACAATCGTCTATGGAGAACTCACATGTGGCCGAGGTAAGGTTTCTTATGGGAAATGCTTTTGTTTTTGAAGTGGTTCTAATGGGTTCCGATGATTTGAGGGGTGAAGGTAAAAGTTGCATTGGGGTGGGAGATGGTTATAATATTGCAACAATATTCTAATGCATGAAACATTTACATACCTACAATGTCAAATGTTCCAGTGCGGCTATGGCGAATGTGTAGGGTTACAGTGTATCACTAACTATAAATGTAAAATTACACGATAAATAAATATAGTCTCTTGGTGAGCTTGACAGAGCATGGTCGTTTTATTGCATACATTCCACATTGGTGACCCCGACGTGATTTGAACATGCAACCTTCTGATTTGATGAAAAGAGTTTCTTTTTAATATATAAGGCTGTCGCCGCTTTAAATGAACAAGACGACGGAAAAGCCTCGCGCTGAAAAGAATGAAATCCCTGTTTGTGTCAGTTAAAATGTGGCTTATGTCTCATGGACTAATAACCGATCGTTTGATACTCGAAGGGGTAGGCACTCTGCCAGAAAAAAAGTGAAAGAAGTTCAAGGAGCAGTGTTTTTCAATCTGTGGGTCGCGACCACCAGGGGGGTCGCTAAACATTACTCGGGGGGGTCGCCGGCTAAAATAAAAAGGCAAAGTTCTACACACTTTCATTGAGAAACTTTTATCTGTCTGGCCTAAGGGGGTTGCGAAAATTTTTCAACTTGTAAGGCGTAGCGTATTCGAAAAGGTTGAAAAACCCTGCTGTGCTAGTAAATAAAATGATAGTATGTAGTCATACTAATGATAGTATGTAGTCATACTATCATTTTACTTGTTTACTTGATGTGTGGCCCAATGTATGTCTGATATAGCGCCACATGTAGGCCTCTGACACGTGCTAGGTTCCGTCATCCATCCCCAAATCCACTTACATGTCCTCGAAGATACATGTTCGCGTATATACATATTTAGCGCTTAATTATTATGTAGTAATATTATCTAATTAGATTGCGCTGTGTCGGCGCCGACTCCGCGCTCTCCCATTGTGTCAGGACAATGACTGCTAATTCCTGATCCATGTAACTTCCTCATTGTTCTCGTGTTGACAGATTTTCCTATTATCAGCTAGACAATGTTCCCACTTGTGGTAGGCACATCAATAGTTTCATAATAAATTCACCGCGAGCCGAATAAATTGAAAGCTAACATGTTTTATGTCGTTCCTGCATTATTGTGTACGAATAGCCATTGTCTACGGTAAAATGGCGTAAAATGAATGGAGATGTTATAATGGGATATTCAATTGGCTACTTCTATTTGCCAAAGGCGGGAAATGAAATTATATTAACATTATCACTTTTTGCAAGGTCGTGTAGGTAAATGTGTATTTATTGGTCAATAACTTAAATTTCTTGTAACAATTTCTTTAAGACTTTTTAATGCTAAGAGGTACAAAGGAGCAGTTAACGGTGGGATATTAGATAAAAGATTTCAGGACTTTTAGATTGGTGTTTATTCGGCGTATGTTCTCTTTTTGATTGCATGTCAACACATATGGGACTACTTTTTGATACTTGCGATATTGTTAAGTGATGAATTCGTTTCAGATTGTGTGTAATTGTATAAATATATATAAAGTAGCATCAGTTCTGCCTGCAAAATGAAATGACGGGCACGTTCGTGAAGGCTATTAGAATATGTGATATTTAGCTCAGTTTCAGGCATTTTTGAGTTAATATTATTGAAACTGCCAGTCAGATTTAACTGTAGAGTCAAGGTGGTTTTGTTAGCATTATGAACGTCATTGATTTTTTTCTTCTCAGCAATCGTTTTTTACGGTGATCAGTAACATCGGTCTCTCAATTAATTGACGTACTGCTTCGGACTTTGGGTAACTAATCTTTACCAACTGTTTAACTACACCCATTAAATGTTCTGATTGGCCCGTTCCCGTTTTTACTCCCATATATCAGTCGAGTAAACAGCAACAATGCTCACCGATAGGCGGTATCTCAATCGCGATCCTCACGGGTCACCCGCCGGTATCAGCCTATATTTGTATCCGGAATACATTAATCTACGGTTCCGGCGCTGCTGCGGATATTAGCGTTCTACGCAGGACTCGGATTTATTGGTTCTACGCGTTACCGTTACGGTAATCCGTTCCGATAAAGTGACCGCTGTATATGATTGTGGAAACATTACTTAGGTACTACAATATTGGCTAATAGTATTTCGTGCAGAATTCTTTGAAAGCAAAATGTAGGTGGTAACCTCTTCAATGCATTGTTTTTTTAAGATTACTTCTTCCTAGGAGGTATGTAAAGTTTAGGGTTCATTTATAATATTCAAATCTTCAGCTCTGAGTAAATCAGGCTTATCTTAATTTGTAGCAAGATTTCATATTTCATGTCCTTAATTCGAATACTTTAATAAAATATTTCACTAATATTTAATCGTTAAAGCTAAGTAAGCTGAATAATGTTGTGCGTAGTATATTAATACTCTGTGGTAATGTCGTCGAGACATATTTTTTAATCAGCACACCACTCGCAGGTAATGGCCATGGCGAACCATGAACAAAATTGGTCTACAAATAACACCTCAAAATTATGATTATAAAAAAAACACACACACAAAAAATATCAGCTAATGTTAATAGCTGATATTTTTTTCAAAAGTGTATACATCTTAAAAGTCTTTTGAAAAAAAGCCACCTTAAAAGACTTTAAAAAAATATATGTGTATACTCGTCCACGTAAACGTTGAAAATTAGGAGCTTATAAATTACAGAAAAGTACTGGTATCTACATATGTAGGTTTATCCTGTCTGTCAACAATAATTTATAGGCGCTCGGCTCGCGCCACAATTTATATGCATTCAATTATTTGACTACTTCATTTGTTTCCATACAATGTTGTCTGAAATTGTGATCCATCATGGGTTGAATAACATCACGTTGAATAGTTGGTGGGCGGCTTATGCACGGGCCAGTTCTGGTAGAGCTCTGGGAGCACCCTCTGCCGCCCTTCTGTCTTCTCTGCTCACTTGAAACGAAAAGAGGGGGAGGGAGCTCAGTAGGTTGGTGATGGCACACCATTGTTGTGGAGTCAGATTCGAGTGCGAATTGTCACAGGCAGTGGCGTCGGTCGATTTTATCAATCGCTTATTATTCAACTCTTAACAAATGGATGACTCATTTGAGCGGATCGTCGCGGGAAGGTTTTTCATGTTTTTTTTTGTCAGGAAGTACAAATATGAAAAGCTTACGCATTTTCATATCTTTATATCTATATCTATGTATATATATTTAAAGACATTGCCAACGTTTGATATAGAAATTTCGTACGGGCCACCATTGATATTTGTTATAATTGTTAAATTATGGTCGCAATATCTTTTTTCTCTACAGCCACACTATACATTTATAATATTTACTCAAGATTTTTCCATTTTTAGGCAAATGTCTTCTTTTATTTCCAGTATCGATCTCTTTCTTGTCTGATCTTGTCAGTCCCTTTTCATTTTAAGTTGTCATGGTTTATCTTATTGGTTCTAGGAAGTGGCTCCGTATAAAATGTATCAAAACGAATGCCAGTTGTGTATATGTAGGTAAGTGTGAATTACTAAGTTTGTATATGTTTTATCACTTTCTCCCATCGCCAATGAATGATTTTTCTCTATTGAATGAATCAAATTAAGTTAATTTGACAGGCTCGTTGGTCGAGTGGTCAGACAGCCACGAAACCAAGGGTGGTAGTTTCAAAACCTGCAAGGGGCAAATGTTTCGTGTGATGAACATGGACATTTGTACTTGAGTCATGGATGTTTATAAACTTATTTAAGTAGGTCTATCCGTTCACCTGGTATCCATAGCATAAGCTTATAAACTTAGTTTGGAACTAGGGAATTGGTGTGTCAGTCTGGAGAATTTAATATAAGTTTAAGATTATTTTCAGTTTTATTTCAAAAAAGGCTTTTGTATAAGCATTATTTTTATTCCATAAGTTCCATGGGCTAATTAACTAGTTGCTGGTTTCAAAATTTCGTAAACTGCCAAAACCTGTCCGCCCGCCGCATGGTTAAAGCCAATAAATTCTCCCAATCCGCATCCACTTTTCATCAACGTCCACTATTACAATATTAAAGCGATTTTCATTCGATTTGGCCGTTTGACTGAACACAACAGTGGCTGATACGAACGCTTTCATTGTGAGGTGACAACTGAAAGCATTGTGCGGACTACAATCGCGCCATTACCGCGCCATTGTGACAATGTTAACATATCGTTATCTAGATCAAGCGCCATCTATTGTCCAACAGAGGAGACTTTTGTGTAAGAATACCATTCCTTTTTACTGTTTGCCGGGTCGGATAGTTTTGTTAAGATTTATCGACCCGTGAGAAGTGATACGGGGAGGTCATACGTTGCTACGCTGTGTGTATGACTACGTGGTTCGTTGTTCATCTTTTTAAGCAGATTTTATGTAAAATTTAGTTACAATTTTCCATTTCACCTAAATCCCAGCTTATTTTATTTTTAGCAAAAAGTGGACTAATGAGCTTGTGGTTCCTTGGACTCTGCCTATCCCCTTGGAAATTGCAGGCGTAACAGGATATAAATTTGCATGTAAAACTTATAAACAAAAAACGATTTGAGACGAAATTTTATTTTTAACTTCTGTCATTGACTAGTCATGTAAATACTTGATTCGAAGTTTGAAGATGAAATTGTCGCACCACATAGAATATATAATTGATTTGTTGCAAGTATTTAATGTAGGACACCTGTACTAAAAACAATGTGTAATAAAGCTTTCGTAGCGTGCTCCGTAGCCGCAAGGCGGCGCGCGGCGACGCGACGCGCGACTACGATGCGGCTACGACATGACTACGGGATTGCTACGAATTTGTTGGCAACAACAAAAGTAAAACAGGTATATGATTCATGACAGAAATATGCTCAAAAAGGTTATGCTTCATCAAATATGTTAACGATTGAAAATATAACGGTCCGGGGATTCTGTTCTGTTCTGTTGAAGTTTCTTCTTTATCTATACTTATAATAAATCTGTAGAGAGGTCAATTCTGTACATGAAATATATTTTCAAAATAACTATCAGGGGGTGATTAGTGATCGATACTGATGCCAAAAATGCAATCAGTAAAATTTTTGTCTGTCTGTCTGTCTGTCTGTCTGCCTGTCTGTCTGTCTGTCTGTCTGTATGTTCCTTATAGAAACAAAAACTACTCGACGGATTTTAACGAAACTTGGTACAATTATTCTTCACACTCCTGGGCAGGTTATAGTATACTTTTCATCACGCTTCAATCAATAGGAGCAGAGTAGTTAAGGGAAATGTTGAGAAAACAGGAGAAGTTACTCCATTTTTTAAGCTTCCGTCGCGTGTGCAGCCTTAATGGTTAAAGTTACATAGAAATCATGTAAGAAATAAATAAATTCTCAAGACTGACACACCAATTCCCTAGTCCCAAACTAAGCTTATGCTTGTGCTATGGATACTAGGTGAACGGATAGACATACTTAAATACGTTCTTTATAAACATCCATGACTCGAGAACAAATGCCCATGTTCATCACACGAAACATTTGCCTCTAGCGGGATTCGAACCCGTGACCCTCGGTTTCGTGGCCAGGGTCTCTAACCACTCGACCATCGGGCCAGTCGATGTATGACGGAAATAGTCTTTATAATATTAACCATAAACGCGGGTGACACCGCTGGCACAGCTAGTTTTATAATAAGTTTGGTTTCAACCCGCAAGTTTTAAAAGATAATATTCTCTTCAAAAGCCTATTTAAGTGGATGTACATACAGTAGATTAAAATTAATAGTTCACCCTTTCCTGTTCGTGAAACTATTAATAGAACCTACCTACAAAGATTACATAATTATCGGCCTATCTACAGTTATAGCGTTACCGAACCAAAAGCACTAGACAGAGATGACGCGACTCGGCTGACCATTGTACAGGCCACAATGACTGGTTAATGAGATCAGATCCACCCTGCTGGACAATGGCCGCCGGCAGCCCCTGATTTTATTAATTAATTTATTACAATAGAACCGAACCTGGCTCGGCCACTACTGGCCATTGTTCGCGGATAGTGACTTGGCAACACTGACCTTTATTGACTTCGCCTTTGATGGACGCCTCAACATCGGTACATTTGCATACGTTTACATGGGAGGCGGATAACGGACGAGCTTTAATTACTACATAATGTTTTTTACATTACTAAAGGCAACGAACAAGTATACGGCCCGCTCTATAGTAAGTTACAATTTGACAGTTTATGTATATTAATATAAATATATATATAAATAAATAAATAAAAATCCGACGCCATCACATACATGTGTTGGTCTGGGACTTAAAAATAATGTGCCAACTGTGTTTCTTGCATAGAATGTCGTAAGAGGCGACTAATGGTATATTGGGTTTTGGGTATGTGATTGTGTAGGCGGCGAGCTAGCCACTTGTTACTACTATTTCACATTTTTCATCTAACTTAGCCCATTGTCCCGTATTGTTCTGAGACTTAAAAAAATGTGCCAACTGTGTTTTTACCTAGCATATCGTAAAAGGCGACTAATGGCACACCGGGTTTTAGGTATGTGATTGTGTAAACGACAAACTAGCTACTTGTCACTACTTTTTCACAATTTTCCGTCTAACCCAGCCCAGTTTTATTTTTGGCTGAATGTGGTTAAAGGGGCCAGCTGTCCCTTTGATTCTGCCTACCCCTTCGGGGATTATGGGCGTGATGTTATGTTTGTTTGTTTATCACATACATTAATCTGACTCCGAGGTAAGTAGCTTAAACACTTGTGTTACGCATATCAGAAACAACAGTGGTATTACAAATATATACTTAAATATTGGTTATTAACACCCAGATACAGAACAAACACAAGTATTCATCATACGAATGTTTGTCCTGAGTAGGGATCGAACCTACAACTCTTGGCGCATGGGGCAGTGTCACTACGGAATGCGCTATCGAGCCAGTCATATAATGCCCGCATTTTTTTGTTATGTTCCTTGCGGAAGCGTCGCGGGAAATATTTAGTCAAAATAGTTTGTGGAGAGCTTGACGTTACAATGATGATGGCTGATAGGTCTTCAGGAGATACACAGATAAGACACTGGATAATTATTAATTTATTATATTAGGATGTTACTTATGCGACAGCGATACAGAGAGTGAGTACATGATTTTAATAGAATAAAATGAAGACAAGCTATTATGATGAAATATTACAAATTAGGGAATGGTGCCGAGTGCAAATCGCGATAAGTTAATTAATGATTAAGCTGTCCTAAATAACTGGTACGTACTTGGCTATAAGCATGTGACCTGAGAAAGGATGAGTGCATATTGTATGATGAAATAATATAATTAAATTGGTACAAGTAGGCACAAGTTTAACTAATGTACTAATCATTTTACGAAGATGCTTGTCGCCTTAGTTTATCATCACCTATGTACTCATTACGTCTATAATCCTTGAAGGAAGAGTCTAAAGAGCAAAACGCTCCTTAAGACACATCTGGCAATAAAGATATCTAGTTGGGTTATATGGAAAATTGTGATAAAAAGTGACAACTCGCTAACTTGTCGCCTACACCAACATTACGTCCATTTTAAATCCATCTATATATAGATATATTATATATATAATATACTAGCAGCCCGCAACGGCTAATCGAACCTTAATTTTTTTTCAAAATATTCTATAGCCTATTTTAATAAGGAATAATGTAGCATTATAAAGGTGAAAGGATTTTTGAAATCGGTCCAGTAGTTTTTGAGTTTATTTGTTACATACGTACAAATATTTCCTGTTTATAATAATAGCGTAGATGTAGATAGTGTACAGTGGCGGATTTACAGTTTTGGCGGCCCTAGGCCCTAGGTCATAATTCTTAGTACTAAAGCGTCATCACTTAATTTTTATCACGATTACGTCTTTAATATCTGGCCGCCCTAGGTCCGAGCCTACTGGGCCTTACGGTAAATCCGCCACTGATAGTGTATATGTCGTTTCAAAACACGGCTGTAATGTTCTACTAGCTGGTATCGATTTCTAGAGTAATTAAAAGCTTTAATTACTCTAGAAATCGATAGGTCCATTCAGCGTTCTCATCTCCAGGCCCCCGGCTATTAATAAAGCTGTCCGCAGACGCATGTGGTCTTTGTCCACTTTATTCATATGCTAACTCGCCGCTGTTTAAAGGATTGTACTCATTGTACTTGAAAAACAATGGGCAAATTACGAGTGTCTATGGCTGCGTTAATTTATAGGACAAGGGGGCTTGCTGAACGGTTGTGGAATTGGCTATTGGGCAACCAATCGTTCACAACCATTCACAGGTTCAGGATATTTGGATGTGAGTTTTTTTTAATAACTTTCTAAATTTTTAGGATTATTTAAGAAGGTGGTGACATCGATAATTGTGATTGGTTACTTTTGTTTTATAAAACAATTGAAGTTTAAAGTTTTATTTGTTCTTTATTCGATTTTGGTCACACATTTGTCTAGATTTGTGATTCTCAGCCGGTTAACTTTGGTCTGCAAAAGATTCTGCAAAATTGAAGACTTTATTTTTCACCTTATTATATTGTTGACAATAGTGAGATCAAAGTGGTGTTATCTGGTTAGAAAAAGTCGGAATCTCTGAAATTATAAAAACATTACAACACATCCGAGGTCTGTATTAAACATTTTCAACGGTTCCCCTTTTTCCTCAACACACGAATCCACCAACTAATTCTATGAAAATCATAGGCTTATTCGCGAAACCGGAAACGAAATTCAATTTTAATATTGCGATGCATGTTGCAGTAAAAGATTGAATTTTGATACGTGCGCGCGTCGCGGGCCGGCCGCGGTCGCATTCAGCGCCGCCCAAGCGTGCGCCCGCTCGCCAGGGTTGGCAACAAACATCCGTTTTCCTTGTAACTTTTTTCAGTATCGCTTTTTGTCAGATTCGCATGAAACATAACGTTTCATTGATCATCAACGATCTCCAAATATATTTCATTTATATTATTCATTTTATCAAATGTATAAATCGCCAAATGTACATTGACTCTAAGTATCAGCATGAATAGGAAGGAATTTGTCTTTATGTGTTATTTCATTTAATGTGAAATATAAAATAGAAATGGAAAGATTCAGATCTATTAAAATAACAACGCTTTTACATACATAGATACATACGTGCATACATATCATCACTCTCGTAACTCCCTAAGGGATAGACATAACAAAGGGGCAGCTAGCCCCCCCCCCAACCTCATAACATACATACATACATAATGTAACGCCTTTTTCCCATGGGGGTAGGTAGAGATCACGTACTTCCATTTGCTACGATCCTGGCATACACCCTTCGCTCATAACAACACTTTTAAATCGATACGTTATATATAATTCTTAATCTCTAGTCTTTAATGAAGTTATTTTGCTCAATATAAATAAAGTATATAACATTAGCAAAAGATTCAGTCAAGAATACATACAATTTTCAAAGAAAAAAGAAAGTACCTAATTGTTTATTATATAATGATTTATTGGCAGCCCTATGTGTACACAAGTAGTTCTGCCAGGGGACCGTACGAATATGATGAACATGCATTATTTACTTTTAGTACATTAAAATTAAATAAGTCCTGCGATGAAATGCGTTTACAACACACAAAATGGGCTGGGCATATAAGAGAAAAATGTCATGCTTTTGGATTTACACTTCGGAAACTTTTAAGTAAAAACACACAGATGTTTATTTGGAAACGTCCATATTGGTCTGGGACTTCAAAAGAATGTGCCAACTGTGTTCCTTGCCTATAAGCATGTCGTAAAAAGCGTATCATGGTATATGTCTTTATATTTCGGTGTGAAGCCTTATTAAGAACCGTCATATTAAATAAACGTTGTCCCATGTTGGTCTGGTCTGGGACTTGGCCCATATTGATCTGGGACAAAAAACAAGAATGTGCCAACTGTGGTTCTTGCCTAGCATGTCGTAAAAGGCGACTAATGGTTTACGGGCTTTTGGGTATGTGACTGAGTAGGTGACGAGCTAGCCACCTGTCACTCCTTTTTCACAGCTTTCCATCCAAACCAGCCCACTGTCCCATGTTGGTCTGGGACTTAAAAAGAATGTGCCAACTGTGCTTCTTGCCTGGCATGTTGTAAAAGGCGACTAGTAGTATATCTTGTTTTCTGTGTGTGATTGTGTAGGCGACAGGTTAGCCGCTTTTCACTGCTTTTTCACAATTTTCCATCTAATCCAGCCCGGCTTTATTTTTGGCTGGATTTGGTTGAAGGGACATGCTGCCCCTTTGACTCTGCCTACCCCTTCGGGGATTATGGGCGTAATGTTATGTAAGTATTAAATAAATGAGGCACAGAAAGGAGCCCGCCGTTTTTCTTTAGTTTTTTTTGTCTGTGATTGTACCGATTGGTGCCATTGTATTTTGATATTTAAAACTGATTTTTAGTATTTAATTGGCTACCCTAATTACATAAAAATATATCAAGAATAAAGTTAAACCAGTATAACTGTAAAATTAATTTTAACTAGATAATAGCAGATGTTATTCCCTACGAGTGGTGTAGACCGATTCCTGTAGGGTCGGTTGTAGAACCGACCCTGCAGGAATCATAGAGGCGAGAGATCAAACGCGGCCCGCCCGCGGTCTCCTACGCCGATAACGAAATGATACTCGTCGGCGCATGGGTGGGGCCAATCATTAATGCAAGCTTTTGGTAATGACTTTATGTCTATAGCCACTCCAAGAATCACTGTTTTGTTTTTAGTTTTTTGATCTTATAATACCTGAAGCTTGTAGAACATATGTCAGATTTTTTAACATTTTACTTTTTGTTTCAGGTGACAGAGAAGAAGCAAAGTCAGGTGAGTTTGTAATCCATTGCAAGATTCTATAAAGAATATATTTTTTATATAATATTGTTACAAATAATACAAGTTTTATACACCTACTTTTGCCATTTTTGTAATATTTTCAATATTAACTGTAGCAGTACAATAGTTCAAGAATGTCAACAGCGGATATGCAAATAACTTTTAATTGGAGTACGAGTAAAATAAATAATAATAATTTCTGATCGTTAATTTAATACAAATGGCGCCCAACATGGTGGTGTCCATGACGAAAACTTACGGGTGTTTGTGAGTGAAATCTAAATATTTTCTATTCTAAAACGGAATTTTAACACAAATTATGAAATGTAGGAGAATGTAGTTTGGAAAATAACAATCTTGTTCAATTTAGTTGGTTGTCATTCTCCATTGTGACAAATTGTTTGTCAACTAATAAACAAATCTATACTACGTGTCTGTGAATTTCTTAAGCGGTATTAGCACCAACAAGACCATCTTTTCATATTCGCAACTGCTACGCTTTCATCTTAGCAGTATCTGGTAAGTGGAACTTTATATAATAGGGCTATAAATTTCGCTTACGTTCAACACATAGTATCAACAGAGACAAGGCTCCGGACACGGTGTCGCGCCCAAGCACCACGTAGTCCATTCACCGCGCGGGCGGCACTAACGCTCCGGCCTTATCGCGAACATAGTGCGCTGGTGCTGACTATGTCACTCTTTGTACTTGCTAAAATGACATGTGCCTTTGTTGGGCGACTATAAATCTCGCGGCGTTCGGCACGGCGTCAGCGAGCGGCGACAAGGCCGTCACGATGTCAAGTTCGCACCACGTACACATCCCGGCGAAGCGGCGCTACTGTAACAATAATGGCTCAGCCCCATTGTTTGGGTCCGTGGCACATTACGCTTTTGTCTCTGCCCTCTCCCGTCCCTCACAATGCGGCCAGGAAACAAGTGAGCCTTTATTTCGCCTCTTTTTGTCTCTGAGTATCGCTGCTTATTGTCTTCATTCGATTGTTCGGAGCTCTTCAGAGGGCACATTGTTGTGGACTGAGTCGTTAGTGCTGAGCTTGCGGATGTTCTATGCCCTAAGTGTCGTATGAATTTTAATACGCCGATAGAATATAGGGTAGTATGTGGCATCATGTTACATTAATATGTGTGTAACATTATTACGTTAAGGACATACTGTCAAAATTACGAGAATCTTAAAAGTGTAACTGCCCAAGGAGGACGAAACACGAATATTTTATGATTCGTATCGTCGGTATGATATGGTATGATATAGTATGATATATATGTATGTATAATATGTACATATAGGCAAAACATTACAGATATATTCAATATTATTATTACATAAAATTATTAAAGATAATAATGACAGCGTATAATTAATTTATTCAGAGCCTTTGACACAGAAGATGTAATTTGCATAAAATAAAACCGTTTTCCGTAGAAGGCCAAGGGTCCACCTTGCAAAATTAGTCAAGGGTTCATCCCTATTATCTATTATATAGAAGCATCGATAAAATCATCGATTATAGAAAGCGACACATACTATTTATTTCATCCAGATTACCTATAATACTATTTCATGGGAATACTAAAGCATGATTTCAAAATGTTATCTGTGAATGATAAAGCCAGTAAAATTTCATTAACTTAGCTATGATAATAATTTTAAAAGCATATACATAATATACTTAACCTAAAGAAACTTATTTACCAAACAGTATCCTGTGACATACAAACATCTTCAAAACGAGACTTGTCTATTGATAAAGTAAAAGATTTACTTTTTTCGTAAATAGGCTAATAATATTTTTTTTTATCTTAAATTATACGTCTTTTTAATGTAAATTATTTATACAATGATGTTTATATTTTCTTAAAGTATAATGATGAATATATTGCTCTTAATACAATGATTTAATGACAACTTTGACATCATTAAAAAATCGATCGCGCGGCCCCTCGGCTCGCGGTATTCTCACAAAATTAGCCGCGCCTCACACGAGGCATCGATGGCCGTCTTTATCTGCGAATGATACAGGCTACACAGCATCTCTTCTAGTTAGCATTGTTCGCGGGCCCATTGTGAGCGGCGCTTTGTTGAGGCACGCCCCGTTTTTTACTTTTCGCTTTCGAAGCGATGCGATGTGGCGCCTGAAAACCGGCTACAAGGGTTGTCTGCCGTGTTTACATAATGACTTGATGCTTGTTTGCTCTGGCACAGATTTTGACGAGCATGTTGGAACTTTTTACGTAGCGGTTGTTGTGACAGATGAACGTGTAAATTGAATATGTGCGTAATAGAAGAGTCTGACTGATACTTTAGCGTTTAGGCCAGTTTTTGGAATTAAGAATAGAGAACGGGCAATAAAGGCGCAAAAAAGTTCGTAACTATCTTTATTGTTGATGGTAAATTCTAATCAATAGAATATAAGAACGTGTGCACGCTTAATAGTTCTTCACAATTGTATGTGACAATGATCACCAAAGCATTTTCCTCGAGCGCGTCAATAGTAAAACACAATAGCACACGCTTTTCACGAAAACCTCTGACGCAGGCGAGTTTGCGAACTAAAATATAGAACATAAAGCTATTCAAAGAGCTGGCTAAGGAGTGAATCTTTATGAATGCGACCAAATTGTATGAGAGTAGTCCTCTTTCAAAACTTCCCATGAATAGTGTTAATTCGCTATAGCGAGTTTGCTCGGCGCTCGTCAATGGAGCATTTGGAGCCTTGAGTCTCACAAAGTCGTGCCATATTGTGTATGGAAAATGCGGGAAATATAAATGGCGCTGGGAGGGACATGGCGCTGGGAGGGACACGGGTTGTATAGCAGTCCCTCAGCCTCGCATGGCCTGCTGCTTCAAAGGTTCACTTACCCCTTATTCTTAGTGGTAAATCTGACTTTAGTTATTGCGGAGTTTCTTGACTTTTCCTTCGATTGCATGATACGGTTGGTGTCACTTATGTTTTGTTTATTTACAAGGGATCTATCGAAAATGATTTTTAAGTGTTATGACGTTTTAAAACACATTTAAACATATAAATACATTATTTAATTTATTTCGAAAGTACACGAATAACATGAGTACACATATTAATCTACACGAGAGTTCAGTAGTTCTTAGCAGTACCTAAGGTTTACTTTTCTAGTTATAGGTACACCAATACGAGAAATTTAAACAAAGCCGAGTAGAAAACAGCAATTACAGACTTTATTTACAAGTAAATTACGGCGCCATTAGCTAACCCTCCACTAGATGAGGCGGGAACAATTAACCCGCGACAATAGTGCGCGTATTGTGAGGCTATCGTTCCAGTAACCGGTGTTGCCAGCTGTCATTTAAAGAAAAGTACTAAAATATCTATGAATATGCACTAGGTAGGAGTTGATTTTTTTAAGAAATAATAAAGTGTTTTACATTTATTAATAAGCTCGCAAAGTGCACACTGGATACACACATTAATTTGGCGCCCTTGGACACACAAGAATTTGGGGCCATTTTGGACAACATTCTTCGTATATAATTTTCTAATTAAATAAGCTGCTAAAATTGAGGAGGCCCCTTGAGGATGGGGGCCCCGTATGCCCTTATGGTAAATACGCTATTGGTGGCGGTTACAGTAATATATAGTATGGGTAAAAATCATGTTTAAAAGATTCTCTCTCATGAGGTATGGGGGGGAGAGCGGGACCTTAGTCAAATATTCGTACGGTACCTTATATGTACAGGATTTAAAAATAAAATAGACATACATACATTTAAACATTTATTTTATCATAATATACCGTAAGTATAAGTACAGAAAGTTATTAATATTTATATTATATTTTTTCCGTAAAATTCTCTGCGTATTAACAAGTTCACTTCTTCTAGTTGAAGTACGAGGCAACATTGAGCACAGAATCCAAAAAGAATGAAAATTAGTACCTAAAGCACTAAGCTGGCAACATTTCCAGTAACAGTTGTTCCCGGAACGTAAAACGCCGCCGGAACAAAAGCAGGAACAATTGTGTTACTTACTGGATCACGCCGCTTCCGAAAAACTGGAGCTTGCGTTGCATACGAAATGTTTTGAAAATGTTTGGTCACTTCTCATTTTACGACGAACATTTAAAAAATACCCCTGCATGCAAGAGGAGTTTACATAAATAATAGTTAGTTTGAGACAGTCAAGTAGAATAATACTTGAGCAGTTTTAAATGTTGTCGCTGCAAACCCAAACAAAACGATAGTAATGTATATTTCAAAAGTGTTCGTATTTTAGTATAATACCTAAAATAAAAATAACCTATAATAAATTAATATAAATTATTTTGACTGCCTAAACATGATCTAAACCATGTTTAAGCTTTTTGTGAAAGGGCTGATTAAGTTGTTGATTCTAGGTGTTTCCATAAGCTAGCCGTTTAGGTCGTTATCAATGGCGATGGGTAACGGAAACTTAGAGCTGTGTGGAACATTAATACGCAAAAGTCGTTTGGGATACACATTAGAAAGTAAAATATTTAAATTATAAAATAAATAAACAATATTTCGCCTGTCCCATTGATACTGCTGACCAACGAAACCTAAACAAAACCTAAATTAATGGAAAATGATAAACATGTATAAACATAAACTAAAGACAAAAGATGATGATTACGTTCACCGATCCGCCGTAGACGTTACCGCTCATAATGCGTTCCCGGAACTCTTTACAATACGAGAATCACCGACTGCTTTTCATAATTCATCAAATCATTATCGCCACTGGACCTTTGAAGCATCTTTCAGCTCTGAATGGTGTTAATTTGCTGCTGGAGCGACAAGTCCCGAGTGTGGCCCTCAATGGGAGACGGGCGACATCAGAGGCTCCAAATTGTAGGTATATGGAAAATGTGCAAAACATAAATGGAAGGTACAGAAAGCGACGAAAGGAAGGTGATTTTGTAAAGGTTTCAGCTGGTTTCAATAGCCCACTGTTTAACATTGCTCATTGAGCGATATTTTCTGTTTCCTTTTGAAAACACACGACTCTACACAAATAGGCACTCTGCTATGAAAGGGCAAAGAGAACTTTTTAAAACATCTTCACTTGAGAAGGAACCCGGTTTTGTTCTTTGCTCACTCGCTTTATAAGAAGTCGTACATATTTACTGTAGAAAGAAGTTGAAATGAAAAATTGTACTGAATACAATTTGCGAGATTATAAATGTCAAGAGGTTGTTTGGATTACCTACCAATTCCGCCCTTTTGTCAAGTTTCTAGCAGGGTATGAAAAAAAAATAAAAAAAAAGATTTATTGTTTCTCACGATTTGGTTTACTTACTTAAAATCTCGTGGCCAGAGCCACCTTTTAAGCATGAAATGCCTGTGCCAAAAGACTCCATCTTTGACATTTCTAATTTATAAATTGGTAGGTATAAATTGGCCTACTACTTGGGTACGTTGAAACAATACTCGCTCCTTGCTTGTACGTCCATGTCGACCCTTATTTAAACCAACTGTTGGGTAGTCAGGCTTAAATATACAAAGTTTATTTGCTCATCTTTCTGGTAAGGAAAAAATCGTCATTCAATAGGCCGGGGTGTACCTTCCAAGTAGACATTTTCTGTAAGATATTATAACAATAGCTACTTACTAGTCAATACCTACTTAAAAATATATTTTTCTCATTCCGATATGATATTATAGAATGTACATACTGCGGAATGATTACGGAATCTTCTAACAAGACCAGTTTATGTCACTAATCCGTCCGTGTAAACATGGCCTTGACATTTTTACTTTAAAAACAATTTTTCTGTCACAATAATTTAACGTCAAAGTATTTTATGTAAGACTACAAAATGTGTTGGAAATTAATACTTTGATATAATTATGTTATACATGTCTAGAAAAACCTTGAGGAAATGTTAATGCATGCTCAGTACAACGTTCAGGCAAATGCTGGCACTGGAAGATGAGCAAGACAGAGACGATGAAGTGATCGTTGTGATCTGTGGACATTAATCAAGTGTCCGTTCACTTCTCGTGCTGTACTTAATAACATTGACGAAAGTTTCGAAAATGGTTTTGAAGTTAAAGAAACCTCGGGAGGAACCTTCCACGTTCGTAGCTCCACAATATGTTGAAGTGAAAAGATTCGATATGAAGTGTTTAGTAAAAATTGTTATATTCGCGGCAATTGTTGTTGTGCAGATTTGCGCTTTTGCCCTGTACTTTGTCTTCATGCGAGGTAAATGATATTTTTAACTTAGTACATTGATTAGATTTGTAATAAATTATTTCATTTGTTAGCATGTCTAATTTATTAATTCTAAGCTCATACTTACGATTAATAACAGTCCATATGGCGCAGATGATTGCGATGCTATTTCGAAAGTCTGCCATTAAAGGTCGACTCAATATAGAAAGGCTTTTTTAATTAAATAAAGTGTGTATCTCCTTTTATATATGTTTATCCTGTATAGTGAAAATCAATACATAATTATTATGATGGGGCTCAGATCACAATTACATTACTTATGTACTTACTCAATCCATATTAAATATCGCTTCTGTTCCTAGACATTTTAGAACTAACTACCCGCATCTGTATCTTTATGTACCGACTATCTGCTTCAGCCCTTGGGATACGTCACAAAGAACTTTTTCAAATGTCTCTCAGAAACATTCATAATCAGGGACGTACTAAATTCTAGCCATATAGGTAGGTAAAACATAATACTGATAATGTTTATAAATTAAAAAATGCATACAAGTATTACATTATGTCCTCATTACCATTACCCACTTTGTTAAAAAGCTCGTGCGTAGGTCCTAGACCTTAGGCAAACTAGGGTCTAGGTCATTATAGTTCTTATAGACGAGCCTGCATGTCAGCGAACGCCCTCAACAGCAGTTGCTCATCTAGTGACGTATCGTGGATTAATATACAGGTGGGCGAATCGCATCAGCGAGGCCCTTTTCTATCGTTCCCAAGATCTACCCTATAAATTGAGGCCCTCTAAAGCCCCTATAAAGTGCGAGGACGTGGGCGAGGGCCCACTTCGCCTACGCCTAGCTACGCCACTGCTTATCTATTACGGTCACAGAACAGAAAAAACTTAATACTTTTTCCGTGGGTACGGTAACTGTCGGACTATCTACGGTAGGCCTCATTGTAAGATGTTCGTAGCGTGTGTAGGCGAAAATCCTTCATCCTGCGATATAAAGTGTGTCACTCGCAAGTTCTTGACCCTCAGTTTGTTGTGGATTAACCGAGCCGACGGATAAAAGTGCGATACCTTAGGTCTCCCGTTTGGCGCTTCCACAGTTTGGGCCTGCGGTATCGAACGGATACTACGCTACGTTTAACAAGAGATAGGTAAAAAAAACTTAAAGAAAACTGCTCATACGGTTCAGTCTCCAAAATGCATTCAAATTCAAATTCAAATTCAAAATATCTTTATTTATATAGGCTTCAAGAAAGCACTTATAAATAGTCAATATACAAAAAAAAGAACACATAATACTACCAGTGCAGTTGGGTGGGCTGTCGACTTTCGTATTACACTTATCGCCTTCTCAAATGTCAATCTTCAGTCTATTTTTAACCGACATCAAAATAGGATAAGGATCAACTGTTTGTCTCAATTTCTCATGTTTGATATGATATTGATTTACATTCAGCATTAGGCAACTCAGGTAGGAACAGACGCACAGTATATGTGATCATGTATCTACATTAAAATTCATGTCAAATATCGTTATGATTGGGCATTGAATTAACGTTTTTGTATAAAAGGCCGTATGTTGCGATGTAGGGTTGGCATTTAAACTTGTCGCTACGATAGGTAAACAGTCACAACTGTCAACCAAAAGTGTTTTTTTTATGTATGTAGTTATTATCGTATGCGATTAATATTAATACCAGTAGTATAGTATTATTGTAACCACCATTAGGTACAACTTGTTTCATTATACCTACTCCCATTATTTTTGTTGACCCAAAATGCAAACGCACGCACATTTCCGTCGGAACCAGGGAAATGAGCAGGATGTGTCAGAACAGAATCGCAATAGTGGTAAGGTGTAGCTACTAAAGAAGCGGTGGTAGCTCAATGGTAAGGACACGCGCCTCTTAACCAAGGAGTGTGGGTTCAAACCAGGCATGTACCTCTAGATTTTTCAAAACTATGTACGTATTTATACCACTAGCTTGACGGTGAGGGAAAACATCGTGATGAAACCTGCAAATTCAAACAACTTTGAATTTGTAACCATGATCCAAAAATTGTCTGGTTTCCTATCTTAGGGTTACGAAGGTCAGATCAGCAGTCGCTTCAATGTAATTACCAGACTCGCTAAATCCTGGATCTTGGTCTAAGCGGACCCCGTCTAAGCGAGGGACATAACGGTACTGTTAAAGCTTTTCTTAAATACTTACTTACAACTATTCAGAAGTTACGTATACTCACAGTACTAAACGCGATATACACTCTGTACATTAGTAATTACTTACTTGACGTTTCAGCCGTGTTATAACGTTCTGGGTAACAAGCGAAGCGTTTAAAGTTTAGTCAGCTTGTCTTGCCTATGTTTAGCCCTGCTCTAGACAATACAATTTCTAGTGATAGTGCGAAGGTACTCTTTATCATAAGTTGTTGTGTCAGCCCTGGGGTCGTGGAGTGTGTGACAGTGCGGCGGCGCTCGTGAATGTCAATGGGGATGAAAGGAAGCCCCCAGGAATCGGCCCGCCCCCGCTGCCTCCAATTTCTTCCTATTCACGTTGCTTGCATGCCCAGTACACTAGAGGCCGCGGTCATAATTTCGTTATCTTGCTTTACATGCGATATTTAAACGATCCTATGTTTTGTAGAGACTTCTTTCATTCACTGGACTTTGCATACTTAATGATGTTCCAAACAGGTAAGTATTTTTTTATTTAATATGCGAATTTAATTTCATAAGTGCAGGTTTTCTTATAGTGTTTGCAAGTTAGTGGCCGAGAATTAAATACTACCGCCCCAAAATTCATACGTAAGTTCTTATTTCGAGATAAAAAAAAAATAAATGTCTATAACGTTATTACAGGACCGGCCAATATGTATATATGCCAATTTTATTAAAACCTTCTCTATATTTTTATCTTATTAGCTTTTTACCATAACAATTGCAGTAATCTTTTTAAGAAAACTTCAAGCACCTCTCTCCATTTACGCCCTTTCTTTCGCGCCCGTTTTGGACAAATGACAATGTGCAAAATTATCCAAAATTTACAATACACCTTCGACGATATCAAACAATGGCGTAAGAATCGTCTTTATTTTACTGTAGCAGCCGCGGTCGACAGAATTCGTAATTTCTTTGATTCCCGCCCATTGTACGTCTGATAAAGGCGACAGTTTTCAGTTGCCGCGCTGAATGAATACACCCATTATACTGGCACAAAAGTGGATATAGCAAACAAAAACATAATTGGCGCGGTTATTGCGTCGGGTGAAAAACAATTGGCGGTATGATTCCATTTGTTCGGGACAATGTAAGTTGCTGAAAATGTATTTTGTTGCAAATCGTCAATGCCGGATGGCCGGTATTGTTTCGATAAGTTAATATGAGCTTTTTTGTGGGGTTTAAATTAAAATAAGGTAGGTAAGGTATCTGTGGCACACTTTAGGGTATAAAATGTATTTGTTAATATCTGCGTCTGCATAGTTTGTTGGTGAGATATCGTTAAATATGTAGGTCGTTCGTTAAAGTATTGTGGGTGTAAACAACCACTTTTCGTTTACTTAGCTATGGGATTTTTGTTTGTTAGTTAGCTGGCTAAACAGTTGTTGTTGCATAGGTACCTATCCGAAAACCGTTGTGGCTAGTGCGTTGAATTTTAATACAGATAAATATAGTAAGAATAAAAATATATCTAGCTAATGAATTAATTTATTTTTTACATGTTAATTTAATATACCTAACTTTATGGACTACATTTTAAAGTATTGTAATTGATATAAGTGACATCTAGTGAGCGTTTTACTTTTAGAACTCATTAGCTATAAAAGGTGCAAGTATGCTTGCTAGCGAATAAAAACTTTTCAAAGAAATTCGTTAGATGGCGTCCATCTAAGGTTTTTAAGCAGAAACCGGAGGATAGACGGCGCTTTCCAGTCATTTCATGAAACGGCGTCCATTTTGTAGCAAGTACCTACTTAAATAAATGTAGTGTTTTTATACAGTACTACACCTACGTAGCCATCCGGAACATAATATTTACCGCTATATTACATATTCTTACATAGCTTTACAATGCCAATGCCCTTCTTGTTAACTTATTATAATTTATTCTGCAGTTAAAATCTTGTTTGGATTGATTGTTTGCGTAAAACATTCTACGATGATCATTATTAGTACCTACATAACGATGTAGATAAAGTTACATCACTTTGTAAACAGATAACGTAAGTATCTGCATAGATTCAATTAGATCAGAGCTTGTATATAAAATCAGTGATAGGAAAGACATGTCTTAGTTTTTTTTATATGAACTAAAATCTGTATGTATTTGTTGCCCCCAGAAATCAGTTCCCCCCCTAATGTAATAAAGACACTAATTCAGTTACTTACGTGGTAGATACCTAATTTGCAATGGTACCTATTTGACAAAAACAGTATGGTTTCATATTTCAACAAAAATACTGTTTCGTGTGCTAAAACGTGATTAGTAAGCAACGCATGTAGGTATTATTGCAACAACGTAATACGATACGTAGGTTAGCGGCATTATAAATGATGACGCAAGCGCGACGAGTGTAAATAAACAAGTTACACTATCTCAGCTAATTAATAAGTAAACAAACAATGTCAGTTGCTGACCGATTCTAGTTTGTAAAGCTCGTACCAGAACACTTAACACATTGCGCGGATATTTCTTTTGTTATTGGCAATGTGCCCGAAATAAATGTTTACGCCAAGAAACGTGACCAAATTTACTAGTAAGCGCTGAACGCTCGACTTTAAAATTATATCACATCATGCAGGACTAAAAAACGCTGCTCTATTTTTGTTTTGTCCAGTCATCCGGGCTATTTGTGAAATAGCTAGATGAGTAGGTTATAAAGTTTAATATTAGATAAGATAATTCGGTCCATGAATCATTGTTGTCTAGATAGAGATATAAAATAAGGGCAACAAAAAAAGATAGGTAGATCAATCAAATAAAAACATTTGTACATATAAAAATATTTTATTAAAAACATTTTGGTAACATTTAATAAGAACACTTAGGTAAAAATAAATCGACCTCAAAATCATTTTAAAAGAACAGCCTGGACTGGAAGTTCACGGAGGAAGCCGGAACAGCAAAAACTAAAATAAATAAAAACAATGATAACATTCTAGGCAGAGAAATGTCTAATTGACAACCAGAATTAAGGCATCGCAAGAATAATTATTTAAGTACGATAAAATACCTACGGCTATTATTATAATTACAACAAATAAACGCCTAGTGTCTATCGTTCAGTTGTGTATGCGCCGGCGCGCCGGGGCGCGGTGGGCGCGCGCGTTCGGCGCGCGACCCTGTAGTCTCTTGGCAGGGAACTTACATCGAGTATTATTGCCACTAACAATTATTTCACTTCACTCACGAGACATTTGCTTGCCACTACGCCGTAATTATACACTACTAAATACTAAAACATTCCAATTATACGAAGCTATGTTAAAATTTTACCTAACTAATAATAATATTAACATCTTCGGCTAATTTTGATACTAGAATGATATAACATCATTTCATATTGTACTCTTAACATTACGCTGGATTAAATTATAAGTGAGGAATTAAATACATAATATTGCAAGCATTACTGAGATTGTGCACTTTACGTGTTTCCATTAACGTAACAATTGAAAAGTAAGTGTTAACGAAGGAAGATTGCTTATTACATTGAAGTTGACAAGTGAGGAGCTGGCCGAGCCAGGCTCATATATTCAGCTACGATAAAGGAACAGTCATTAGATTAAATTACGAGCATTGGCACTTTCAATATTAAACCTTAATTACACTCTCGAAATAGCACTGCATATCAATAACCAACTTAAAAACTAAATTCAGATCAGTCATTTATGATATCACATCAAAATAAACAGGGAAATACATAATATGTGATTATCGATTGGATATACTATATCATATATATTATATTCTTTTCAAAAGAGGTATTAATTTTCTTAAGGGTTACTAAAAATATTGAGCTCTGCGTCGCGTGCGACGCACTATATCACCATAATACGAGAACAACATTGAACCAAT